>JARFIW010000139.1:4005000-5340000 GCA_036346225.1 Platerodrilus igneus | reverse complement strand
TCTAGAGGAGTTAAATCCGGTGATCTCGCCGGCTACTTAATTGGTCCCCAATTTCCAATCCAGTTTTCATTATACTCAGAATTAAAAAAATTTCTAATAATCAGAGCATTGTGGGGTGGAGTGCCATCATTTTGAAAAATCATATTTTGCAAAGTAGCGAGTGGAAGCTCCATTAGTCTATCTGCCACATTTCCCTGCAATAAATCTAAGTATCTCGCAGAGTTTAAATTTGCATCATAAAAAACGGACCTATAAGGTACCTTCCAATAAGACCAATCCAGACGTTGAATCCCCATTTAACTTGATGTCTAACTTGGCGGTTCAAATGTGGATTTTCATCTGACCAAAAAATTGTATTTTTGCGGTTGAACATACCACAATTCGTAAATCGACTTTCGTCAGACCACAAAATTTGCTAACGCCGACAACAAATTCCTTTTATTTTTAAATTACAGTTTATTAATCCGATAAATTATTGCCAGAATAGCATTCAATTCAAGTTATTTTAATTTATAGATAAATTGAAACATGCCAATTCTGACAATAACAAAATTAAGACAGATAGTAACAAACATCGGTGTGATTCGGTTCTCTAGTAAATTGTGGCATTACGGTGTGTATGTCAAAATAACCCCTTGCACCCGTCTTAGAGAGTGGGTTCGAAAACGGTGAAATTTCTAAATTGGTGATCCTTGCCTTCCTTCAATGACCATCCTAAATCTCACCCTTTAAACACCTATTTAAAGTGAGCTGCAGCAGATCTTGGGTAAGTTCATTGTTTTACCTTTTGTTTGTTCATGTTTAAAAAATACAGTCCACTGTGTCTTAACTGAGCGTTAATAAAATTGTATATGCAAAATTTGAATTTTCGTTGCACTTTCTGATGTACCAAGCACAAAATTCCATTCTTCAAATTTGATCTTCCGTTCGCAATCCTTGACACGGTCGTTCATGATATGGATGGTACTTGAAACGTTTTAAAATAGCTCTTGCCGTAGAATGAGCAACACCTGTTATATTCTGAATTTGTCTAAGAGAAGTACGAGGATTTTCGACAACTGTTTGTAAAACGCTGTTTTCATTATTTTTTTTAATTTGCCTATTTCTCTTAGACAAGCCAAAACTACCATAATTTATTAAATTATTTTGTAATCTCCGAAACATACATCTGTTTGGTTGATGTTTTTCTGGGTATTTATTTAAATACAATTCAGCGGCTTTAACATCATTCCTTCCAGAAAGAATAAAACATTTTAACATTTGATATTTATCACGGTTAGTAAAGCGATCCATTTCAAGCACAAATGCTTTGCTTAAATTTCTATGTAAATTAATTAACTGTTTTTTTAAACTGCACTACTTGAAACATAAAATAAAGGACACACTTTGACGTTTCTCAGATGTTGAGCAATTGTTTCTCTTTGTCATGATGGAAATTAAAGCCTACTACGACCAAAACATAATTATGTGATTTTTAGTGTTTTGATTCAATCAAACATAGCCATGGTATACCTCTTTGGAAAGGGTTTTTTGTCAGCATTTCAAAAATCTAAAAATCCAATATGGCGGCTATTTAAAAATAAAAAGTTGAACATAGTCACGGAAAATCTAGATGCCCTAGACAAAATGTAAGTTGAAAATGTGAAGTGCAATGGGGAATTACCATGATGTACCAAATTTGAACATTCTATTTCAATTAGTAGACTAACTACGAGCAAATAAAGAAATCGTCAATTTTGTGTTTTTTGCCTCTATCTAGTAACCTATGAAAAATTTCTGAAATTTGAAAACCGATCTGAGATAACCTCATGATTATGCAACTTTTGTCCCATTTAACCAAGATCGTATCTCCTACAGTTTCCAAGATCCCCATGTACTGCATTTTATACTGTACACACTGTATATATTCCAGTGGTATATGACTGGTTCACTATGTATGTATTACTACATCACCTACATAAAACTACAGCACATCCAATTGCTAAATTAATTAAAAACGAAATCCTTTTAGTGTATGGGATACTACAGATAATTACATTGGTTGCCAATTTACAGAAAAAACCTTAAAAAAAGAGTAACAACTTATAAGACACAGCAGCTGTGGTACAATGCTAATTACTATCCACAAATTGACCTAGTCGAGAGGGTGTATAAAGCAACAAAACTACATTGAGATCATTCGTCAAAGAGAATCGCCGTACATGACGTACAACTTTTTAATGTATCCAATGCCATGAGATATGCCATAAGTGAAGTCACTGAATTTACATCAGCATTTTTAACATTAGAATGGTGTATACCAAATTCCGAGGAATATTATGGTAGACGTTACAAATTTACTACAATCTAGAAAACAATTAACTCTTAGTAATACATAAAGATGGTCAATAGACTGCATAAAGCTCTTCAAAAAGGTAAACGTCATTATTTATGTCGTCGTACATTAGAAATCAAAAAAGAAGATTTCATGTGAAAAGATGATTGATGAATTTTCTTAGAAACTTGCACCAAAATATGTTAAATGCAAAGTTATGGAAAAAACAGGTGTAGTTACGTATCGTCTTAAGAAAGGAGAGGAAAAGATATAAGGACATGGCATGTTAAAGATTTGAAATCAGGCTTCTAATTCAAAATGTGTTACAGGTTTGAACCCCATATCCATTACTATCTTTCCCCATGGTATAGAAAGTTGCAGTCCTGTAGTAATTTTGGAACTTTTATTTAAATTGCATTAATTATCGCCTAAGTCTGTGTTTGTTGGAGCTTCTCTCTTTAAATTTCAGTTTATTTAGCAGGGTTTACTGTTTTAATTTTGGGAGTCAAATTGTACATAGTCTTCGTGTTGGTTATTATACAGAGTTACTTAAAACATCATTTAAAGAATTTAACTACATGTAGTACGATCAAAAATAAGGTTGAAAGTCATAATAAACATATGTTCACAAATTAACTGCTTACGAGGTAACAGCGATTTTATCGCAATTGCAGAATAAGTTTGCTTTATTAAGATGTTATTGCGCTTTAACATAAAATAGATTATAACTAAAGAAGTTGTTCAAAATGATGTTCTTCCATTTCGACAAAGCACTTGTTCAAAAAACAAAAGTTTATCTCGAATTATCTGGCAACAGTGTTCTATTCGTTGGCGCAACTCTGGGAGATCGTTTACCGGTGTTGTGTACACTAAACTTTTCAAATAACTCCAGATACTAAACTTCAACGGGTTTAGATCAGAAGATCTAGGAGTCTAAGCAATTGGACCTGCTCGCCCTATCCATCTCCCAGGAAATTCATTGTTAAGATGTTTCCTAACAGCAAGCGTAAAGTGCGGTGGAGCTACATCTTGCATAAACCAGGGGTTTCAGTCTCAGATTTCGAGGTAAATCTTCCAAAAGTTCAGGTAAAGTATTTTCCAAGAACTTGAGGTATGCAACACCTGTTAAGCGTTGTGGCAAAACAATCGGTCCTAAAAACCGTTCCCCAATCATGCCTAACCCGCTTAGAGAGAAACGTTGCTGGTGTTTGGCTTCAACGACAGCATGAGGATTCTTGTCACACCGAATGTGATTGTTGTGGAAATTAAATATTCCATTTTTAGTAAAACCAGCTTCATCAGTGAAAAGGATGTTACCAGCGAAATTTTGCCAATCAGCAGCTGTTCGCAAAAACCACTCACAGAAAATCATTCTCGCTTGATAACCTGGAGCAGTAAGGGCTTGTACACGTTGGATATGGCAGGGGTATAGGAGTTGCTTATGAAGAGTTTTCCAAACAAGATAGCTGCTTAACCCACTTGTAGAAATTTTTCTAAGACTAGTTTCGAGATTTTCATCAATAATATTCTACATTCGATCTTCTATCTGTGGAGTACATGCTATTCTTTGCCCTCCAGTATTGTAAGACCGCTTCTCAAGCGAACCAGTTTCTCTTAGACGTTAAAACACAGTCTGAAACATCACATGCAAAGGCAGTTGGCGATCAGGAAATGTTTAAGCATAGAAGCGACGTGCTTGTAAAGAATTCCCATTAGCACGACAGTATATGAACACCATATCGCTCATTTCAGTATTGGAATAGACAACCATTGTAATTGCTACAAATTGCACAAAACGTCAAATTAAATTGTCATAAAACAAAAGCTAATAGGCACCTGTTTACTGGGATATGTTTATTATGACTTGCAACCTTATTTTCAATCGTACTACACACCCTTAAAATCTTTAAACCATGTCTCAAAAATACCCTGTATAACCCCATTGGCAAGTTGGAGAATTGGGTTGGGAGCTTGTAGGGTTATATTTGCTCTTGTAGTCTTCTCTTGGTGTTCTGATTTTGTACAGATGCAGTGAACTTGCTCTTTGAGATGACGTTATCTTTATAGCAAATTGGCCTGTTGTGGGGTAAGCTGTCTTCTTCTATTTTGACTTATATTCATTTTTTAGCAACAACCTACTAATCAAGTGATAGTTGAGGTTTTTAATCAATTAAAACCAGCTGAATCTAACCTATTGGCTTATTATTAAAATCTTCAAAGTGTACTTTAGTACATCCAAAGATACTATATTTATTCTACTATAGGAAACCTTCAAGTATGCCTTTGGAATGTAGAATTTCCTATTAATATGATTGCTTATTATGATCAAGCCAGCCGTTCTTTGCAATGACGGTAGAAAATATAACCAAGTATTTTGTAATTATTTTCCACTGTATGCCGACCAACAACATTCAAGCTTGTTACAATAAATACAGTAGTGGAGTATAAAAAAAATTGTACTGAAATGATCTTTATCATATAACACAATTCCTCGTGAATATCAGATAGCAAATTGGACCACCATATATCATAAATCCTTACCTGATATCACAAGGTTGAGAATTTCTTATTAACAATGAAAGCCCAAGGTAAAGTTGGATGGAAAACGGCTTGAAGAAAAGAAAAACTCTTTAGACATAAACGGCTAGTAGAGTGTTAGCTCTGGGTAGATCATGAGCTTGGGTCATGGGTTGTCTGTTGACCAAAAATATAGATAAAGAGCGCCACCGTATTTTTCAATACAACAACATACAAAAATACATGCACTTGTATTAGGGGAATGCGGAAACCTAAATCTACACCGCTTATATATCCACAAAACCTGTATATCAACCTTGCAAAGCACTTACCAAAATCTCAATTACCAGATGTGTTACAGATGTCTCGACTTAACCTGTGAACAAACAAATGCACAACATGGACACCATTTGTGTCCTTAAAAATATTCATCAAAAATAATATAAATGAATTTAAGTTCCAACAATATATACACCCAGGGTATTTGTTATCATTAGACACAATTTTTGCTCATTAAGGACCTATAAATTTCACTTGAATTTTTAATAATAAAAGAGTTAAGCAAAAATGAATTCTATTCAATTAAATTCTCTTGGTTTGTTTTAACATTAACTTTTTCAACAAAAATTTACATAAAAAGAACTAGTATGGTTCTGTCTTCAAAAAAAAAACCATAAAGGTCTCTAAATTGAATACTTACTTCTACAGAAATTTAGTATACAGTTTATGCATTCTTAATAATTCATATTTCATATTTTAATTATAGTCATCCGTAGTACTACGTCGACTTCACATAAAAATTTGTTTATTTAACGTCTTATAAAATTGCATCATTCAACAAAGAGATTTTATAAAAAAATTCATCATGTTTTTTAAGAATCAAATTACATGACCTCAAAATAACTAAAGATATTTTTAAAGTAACGCAGAATAGCATGTGATATTTATATTAGATAGCTAGATATTTTTGACATCATATGTCAATAACAACTTTTTCAGTGCAGTTAACGCTGTCTGCTTGTGAAACAATTACAATAAGCAAACTACATAGCCATCTTTAAAATTTTGCAAAGTTACGAGTTTAGTACTGGATCTTTCTTTTTCGAAGTAAATTTTAAGATAACTAAATCAACGTAAAATTTCAACCTTCTATCATTCGTAAAACATTTAAATAAAAATAACTAGAATTAAAGATTAAATGTCACTAACGTGTCGAAGTACAGTGCAATCAAAAAAATTTAAACTTCTAGACTATAACCATATGACACCAGATGTGGACTACTCCATATACATCTGCGATGCACGCTTCAGGAAACATACCATTACAAATGAATTTAACGCTGGAATTATAAAAGATCTTCTGAACAAAATATTATCTAACTAAACCAAATTTCCATTAAGTACGTCCTATTATTTTCTTGTATTTTAAATCTCAACTAAATTTTCATTTCAGCAGTATTTATGGTATTGATGATATTGCACTACGAGAAAAGCATTAATAAAATTTATCTAATTAATTATACCAACTGTTTTAATGATGGGGGGGACTTCTATTTCTTTGGCCTACGGGAATCAACTGAGCTGTTAAAGGTGGAATACAAAATAAAACCAACACCCAACAGCTGCCAGGAACCACATTCAAACACGAAGGTTAAATTAATTAAACTTTTTACTAACTGCATTGCAGGCCATGCGCCTGGATACCATTTTTGATCTTTCTATGCTGCGGATAGCAGCTTACCTGTTCAAACGCTGATAGAAAAGTGACACGAAATGACAGACTGACGATTGTTATTATAGGAACTAAGACCTCTAAAGCGAAGGAGCACATATCCCATTATATATTTTATGAATTATTTTGAGTGATCAGATATTTATAAATTATATTTTTATTTTATTGAGATATTATATTAGATTAATAAGAAAAGTGTAATTGAGTAAAAAAATACATTACAGTACACTTTG
Organism: Platerodrilus igneus; assembly: GCA_036346225.1. NCBI lineage: Eukaryota > Metazoa > Arthropoda > Insecta > Coleoptera > Lycidae > Platerodrilus > Platerodrilus igneus. The sequence continues at coordinate 5,333,204 of JARFIW010000139.1, read as the reverse complement.
GATTTGCTAAACATAAATAGTTTAATTTAGCATTTACTGAATCTATTCTTGTGTGTTTATAGAGAATACTGTATGATTAATTAGAAGTGTTTATTATTGTTTTCCCCATAAGAGCGAGTTTGTTATTGGTGTCAGAAGTACGTTTATAGGTTCGATACGGAACAATTGTTTTAGTTTTAACCTTACTGTTTTGTCTCGATTTGCCAATACAGGTGTTCTAGTTTGATTAATGTGTTGAATCTAACAATTATGTTTTACTTATCTAATTATGCAATGCTGCCTCATAACAAAGACAAGAAACAACTCTTTCCTACGAAAGTAAGAACAATATATAATAAAGTTTTCTTTGGAACCCACTCCCGTGCTTTGATAGGTATAATAAGACACACCCTACAAGCAGCATTAGACTTTCTTTCCTTCTGGTGGAATTTAGTCCATCTATAATACAGTATTAAATTAAGTGATTTACATGAGGAGAAGGAAGACCTAACAAATGTATCATAAATTTTTAAACATGTTCCTATAATATTGGTAGATTTCAGATTATATAATATTTATACCTCATATTACAATTAAAGCATTTGATAATGTTATTAAGTCAACTTACGTGTTCAGAAGTGAGATATCCAGTGAGCATTGGAGTAAAGAAACTACTCGTTCTACCAAAACAATTAATTATTCCATAAATAGTTCCAACAAAATTTGGTGCTAAATCTTGATTGTTTTGTGGATTTGTTATTGACGATGCACCATTTAAGCCCATGGATAAGGTTAATAATACTTTTACCGACGACCACTTGTGAAAAGAACAGATTACACACTACTTATTTATGTAGAAAGTAAAGTATATCACTCTAGAGTGCAAAAGTACATATCACTCTAGTGTTGAAATACTTTTCAACTCTAGAGTGATATGACTGATGTTAGTATGCTAGTTACCTAGGCAACCCAAACGACTACTGGTTTCTACCTTTTTGCATTCATTCGTTTCGTTTTGACTAATAACAGTTTAAAATACCCATAGTTAAATCGATACTGACAGTTTCCGTTTTACTTAAAGATGTAATTACTCATATTAGTTTGTAATTGAAATGATTTCTTCAATAAAAATTGAGAATGCATACGCTAAAAGCAACAGATTCGCGGATTTTATAAAAACAAAGTAGGTGTTCCTATTTTCAACATCAAAATGTCAAATAAATTTTATAGGTGTCTGTCTGTCTTGCATTATTGCGTACACATTTATTGCAAATAAGCATAAAAATAACTATTTTGTAAAAGTTTTTAGTGGTGGTCGTCGGAAAAATAGTGTACATTACTCGCGTGGAATGTGACATTTCACACTCGTGGAATAGTCGCACTCGGCTGACGCCTCGTGCGACAATACTCTTCCACTCGTGTGAAATGGGTCACTTTCCACGCTAGTAATGTAATATACTATTATACAAATTTTAATAAGTTTGATATTATGTATGAGGGTACAATTCTCCCGAAGGTTGCTTCGAATTAATAATTCCTAAAGATTTGGGTTCCTGAGAAAAATCTAGACCAAACTTATATGTCATACCCTAAAACGGTTTGGACAACTTCCTAAAATCAGGGATGTAACTCGGTAATAGGTGGTTTGATTTAAACACAGGGTTAGATTGTCCAAAAATTTTAGATCAGGCTAAAATGGTTAGAAATGAATGCAATGAGCAACTCGGGTTACAGGGCTTTAACAGGGTGTAACTTTGTAAGGGATATTCCGATTTTAAAAATACAAACAGAGTTAGATTGTTCGGGAAATTCTAGATAGGCTAAAATGGTTAGTCGAAGAAAACGCTTACCTAGGTTAGATATGGATGCAATGCGCAAAACTGTTCTGAAACGCCTGTCAACATTCTACTTGAACTAACCTACACATTTCCCTGAAATTTGCACAGTCTGCATCTATTCTTATCTGATCTAGGTCTACATCTACCTTCTTTTTCCTATCTCTGCTTGTTATATATCTCATACTATTCCCCAAAAATGCCTTAGAACGTATTCTGCCCTTCTATTTCTCTTTTTTTTTTCCACAGATATCCTCGTTTCCCTACTATTTTTATATCCTATTTGCTATTAACTTTGTCTGTTCATGCTATCATCCTCATACATCTGAAGCACAGAAAGTTCCTCCAGCACTTGAATATTTACCGATTTAATATTTTTTTCAATATATCTTTTTGCACAGTCAACATTAGTTGCAGATATTTCACAACCAACACCTGTAGTTGTTTATAATAATCATCAGATTTATCTGCGCTTATTTTCTTGTCATTAGGTTTTTCGTCTTAAAACTGGTTGGACACGTACTTGCACTTATTTATATTCTGAGCTAGCCTGCTCAGTTCCCTGAAATTCTCACACAGCCTGTATACAGCTCAGTTCCCCGTCTATTGTTTTTTAATTATATGCCTTATTTCATCGAGATTCAGTGAAGGGGGTTAAGCAGCCCGTGACTGCCAAGATCCCCCAACACTTAGACATTTGTCAAATTAATAGTTTTCCAGTAAATCCTTTCACACAATTAACATCAGTCGAGAATATTGCCGAAGCAATACTTGTAGTTGCTTATAGTAATCATCATGTTTAAGTACAGTTACTTTCTTCGTCATTAATTTATCCATCTTGGGACTGGTTGGATGCATACCTCCATTGATTTCTATTCTGAGCTAGCCTACACATCTCCCTGAAAATCCTACAGCCTACATCTTTTACTATCTGTGTGCAGTAGTCTAACCTAGGTCTACGTCCACTTCTCTTTTTTCCTATCTCTGCTTCTAATATATTCCTCACTATTACTTCATGCCATACTATGTGGCCTATCATCCTATCTCTCCTATTTTTTACAGTTCTCCACATATTTCTTTCTTCCTCTACCATTTTTGGTATCTCTTCGTTCGTAACTTTGTCTGTCCATGATATCTTCATCATACGTTTGTAGCACCACATTTCAAAGGCTTCTACCTTTTTGATGTCCGCTTCTCCTACTGTCCAGGCTTCACAGCCGTACAGTGCTGTGCTCCACACATATGTTTTAAGCAGTCTTTTCCCTGTTTCTACGTTTGTTGTCTTTAAACACAGTAGTTGATTTTTCTTGTTAAATGTAGCACGACCTTGTGCTAATCGTTGTTTTATATCTTTTGTGCTTTTTCCATCTTGTGTTATTTGGCTTCCTAGGCAGCAGGAATCCTTAACCTCTTGTAAGTTCGTGTTACATATTTGTATTCTTGTTTTTGATTTATTTTCCCCTCCATTGCATACTAGTACTTTAGTTTTAGTTTTGTTAATTTTCATACCGTATCTCTCTGTTAGAACCGTTTCCATTTCATTAAAAGCAACTTCTAATTCTTCCTTGCTAGATACTAATACCGCTATATCATCTGCAAATCTAAACATATCAATGTTTTGTCCCTGCATGGTAATTCCAAATGTCTTCCTGCATTTGACATTGCTTCGTCAATGTACAAGTTAAAAATTATTGGGGATATGGCACATCCCTTTCTCACTCCTTTCTTAATGTGTACTTCTCTGCGTTCCTGCTCTAATTCTACTACTGCTGTTTGCTCTTTGTGTAAGCTATGTACTATTCGTCTATCCCTTTAACTCATTTCAATTTTTTGAGTATTTCAAACATTTTTTTCCACTGTACAGTGTCCAAATCTATAAACCCTATATACACGCTTTCCCCTTTTACTATTGTTTTCTTTATTATCACTCTCAGAGCTAAAATAGTCTTCCGTGTTCCCCTGTTTTGCCTAAACCCAAATTAATCTTCTCCTAGCATTTCCTCAGCTGGTTTTTCCATTCGTGTTTGTACAATTGTAGTTAATATTTTTGACATGTGTGCTGTCAAACTTATTGTACGAAAGTTTTCACATCTATCCGTGCCTTTCTTTTTTGGTATAGTTGCTATGATGTTACGTTTGAAATCTTTGGGTACCTCGCCTGTCCCATACATATAGCTTACAAGTTGGAAGAGACTTTCTGTTACTACTTGTCCAATGGCTTTTAAAGTTTCTGCTTGCACCTTATCTGTGCCAGGCGCCTTACCATTTTTCAGTCCCTTTAATGCTAATTCAAACTCATCTCTAAGTATAGGATATCCCAGGTCATCATTTTCAATGTTTGATTCCTGTTCTGATGCAGTTAGTTCCTCTCCTGCATATAAATTCCCAATATATTCTTGCCATCTACTCACTTTCTCGACATTCTCTATAATGTTTCCTCCCGTGGCCTTTATATTTTTGCTATACGGTTTTATATCCCTAAAATTCATTCTAATTAGTTTGTATGCTTCATCTGTCTTTCCTATTTTGATCTTAGTTTGTACTTCTTTGCACTTTTCATCAATCCATTGTACTTTAGCTTTCCTGCATTTGCGAATAAGTTCCCATTTTACGGCTTTGTATCTCGGTTTTCCTGTTTCGTCTGATCTATTTTTGTATTTTCGTCTTTCTTCTATTAAATTCAGTATATTTTTTGTTATCCATGGTTTCTTATTTTCTTTTTGTGTATACCCCAGAATATTTCTGACCGCCATATCTAACCTGGATTTAATGCTACTCCATTCAGTTTCTACTTCCTTAGTATCACAAATTTTCCCGATATCTTCCAGTAATTCATGTGACTCTTTTTCAAATCCTTTGTGAATATCTTTATCTTTTAGTTTCTCAAAGTCAAAGTGCATTTTTCCGTTTCTTTTTTCAAATTTTTAAATTTAAGTGCGGCCTTCATAATTACGATTTGGTCAGTGTCTACATCTGCTTCTGGATAGCTTCTTTTACTTGATTCCTAAACCGTTGTCTAACAATAATGTAATCTATTTGATATCTTCCTATATCTCCTGGCATCTTCCACATATATAGTCGTCAAGCATGTTATTGAAATAATGTGTTTGTGATAATTAAATTGTTTTTGTCACAAAATTCTACCAGCCTTTTTCCCCCTCTCTTTTCTCGTGCCTAAACCAAATAATCCTACTACCCCTACTTCCCTACCCTCACCTACCACTGCAATAAAATCCCCTGTAATTATTAAATTTTCATGTCCTTTTACATATCATAGTATGTCTTCGATATCTTTGTAGATAGTTTCTACCTCTTCATCACTGTAGCTAGAGGTGGGCATGTATATTTGTATTATTACTGTATTTACTGGTTTAGATTCTAATCTAACTTGAGCACTATTTCGTTCTTTTGTAAGTAATTTTCTACACAGTGTCCTATCCCCACACCCAAATTTCCTTCCTCTGCTCCTGTATGAATTACTCTGGTCTCCTCTCCAAAAGTCACCCGCCTCTCGCCACCGAACTTCGCTGATCCCTACTATGTCTAGTGCTAATCTATTTGTTTCAATTTTTAAGTTCTCTAGTTTACCTACTTGCCTCATACTTCTAACACTCCACGCTCCAACTGCAGAATATCCCCGGCTCTTTTTATAAATTTTCTGATCACATCCTCCGAAGTAATCCCCTCCCAGAGATCCGAATTGGATACTATTTCAACTCCAGAATATTTTACCCCAGAGGATGTCATCATTTTTAATAACAATTTAAGTACGCTGAGTACTAGGGATGTAATGTGGTGGTTTCCTGTTGCCTTCCACATCGCAGTAGTGTCTTAGAATGCTGTACTGACCCCTATGGTCTCTGCCACTCTAAGTACCAAAAAAGTTACTGTCGTTTTTCGAGGACCTGTCTTAGTCTGCTTCCTCATTAAAGACCCTACTAATTTAGTTAAACCTATAGTTCGGCTCTTTAGATCACTGGAACTCTGAAGCTATTCCAGTAATCTAGAACTTCTTCAAGGTGCAGGTCCATTCAGAACGGAATTTAGGGTAGAGTTTAGTATATTTTGTTAACTGCTAATGTAACATTTCATGTTAAGCTAAGTTTTCAACGAACTTCGTTCGTTTATGAAATCGATTTGTCGTCCGTCTGTCTGTCCGTCCGAGGCCTTTCTAATGGTCGGACATCAATGTGATACATCAATCGATTCAGCTCGGTGTCCTGAGCTTAAGTTTTGATGTCAGTTGAAATCGGGCCACGGGGACGCCGTGCCCCCGCGATATTCCGTCGGGAAAATTAAAATTTCAAATAGGTCCAAAATTAATGTGCGATACATATTTGGACTCCCCTAACATAGCTGAGTCGAAATATGGTACCCTCCACAAAATCTGACCACGGATACCCCCCGGGAATTAATTTTATTTTATCTGAATACTTATAATTATTACAACATAATAATTTTAATTTCTTTAAATTGTTTTAAAGTAAGTCTACATTTGGAAGTTCGTTGCGACAATGCCTTGCATTTTCAACTTTTTAGTTTGCTATCGCCGAATGGAAAGTCATTTTTCTTTCTGTAAGTAATGGGCATGCGTTATGGTACTTTGTAAGTACTTATTACCTTGTACATAACATGCCACTGTCTTTGTACGATTTAAAATAATGTAGTGAATGCTATAGAAAAAGTGGGAGAAGAAGCTTGTGACAACAGTCAGAGATTGCAATGAAATGCAGGCGCTCTTCTCTCTTAGCTATTGACCGAGTAACACCCAAAATGTAACGTTGAATATATACCTAAATGTATGTACCTGTAATTATGGGCTGAAATTAATCTGCAGGATGTAAGAGGTAAGAAACCATTTCTTCTATGTATCTCTATTATGTAATATTGCTGTGTTGTAGCGGCATCCAAACTTGTATATATCTTAATAAAAAAAGAATATCTTCAAGTCTTTTTTTAATACACGCGAGGAAGAACCCACTAACAAACCCTATACTGTATCTTAAACTCGGGTAAACAGCTGTTTATATTGGCTACCTCCTCAGTTCGTCACTAATGTAAAAAGAAAAAATTATAGCAAAACTTTAAAGAATAAAAAATACGAATCTAGATTGTAACTATATTTATATTATTTTAAATTGTATTCTCATACACTACTTAGTACTTACCTCTATCCGTAACTGCAATCTTTGGCCATCTTTAAAATCCTGTAACTACTTATTAACACTAATAACAATAACTACATGGAAAATGGCCAATCAAAATCTATCGACCTAGACATCTTCTACTCATTCAACAGGTACAGTTTAAGTTTACTAAGATTATACAAATTGAAAGTACATTTCATCCAAGAAACACCGAATAGAAAATGAAGATATTGACGTTCTCTACTGTTAGATAGGCCACATTGAAACATTTGTAAAACATTCTAGAGTTTTGGAGTATCTGTAGTATAAGAAATCATTAAAGGAGCCCTTATTTATATTCCGTTTCAATAGAAACGTTCAGGATAAAGAATGAAATGAAAAGTTTTGTTGTAAGCGGTTACTATTGCAATCTCATTTCCTGTTCAAAATAACATACAAAGTCGAACTGTTTAGAGTCATACATACCTGTCAGCTCATCATTTAGGTTTAGTTTATTTTTAAACAATAGTACAGTCGCATACCGACAAAATGACACTAATCTCAGTGAAACTATTATTTTAAAGACAAATCAAGAAGTCGTTTTGTTACATTGTGTGTAGGACATACTGTATTGCTCTGGAAAAAGGTTCTAGCAAGGTTGTTATACTTGATTGCAGTATAAAAGTGTGGGATCACTGGAACAATCATTGCCACTGATCGATTTTCTGTTGCCACGTAATTTATAATATATCCCAAAATAGAATCGCAATATTCTTCAGTGAACTCAAACTTCGTGTTACGATTTTTAACGGATAAAACGAAAGTTCAATTGGGTGGGGAGCGACCACATTGATTTCGTTTGTCGGCGGCCTTGATAATAACAGAAATAAACTCTTTAGAAATACTTATTGATAGCTTCATATGAACTAGTTTTAAACTATTGAGTTAAGTGAATTTATTAATTGTTTAAGATTAAGCGATAGCCTGAGTTTGCAAGGATTTTCCTTGTAGTTTTGCTTTTAGTGGTTTTAAGTTTTTACTTTTTGTAATTTTGTTTGTTGACATCAGATAGATTTTAATTTTATTAGCGTACAATTGAATACATGTTAAATTACATCCTTGCTACAGTTGTTTTGCAACCTATACTGCGTTTTTTTTTATTAATAATAGATGTCTATACAAATAAAAGTATATCATGTGGTACATTGTTGAAATCACCAAAGAACAATCTATTTAAATATAATACAATCTACGATGGCGTCTGTAAGAGAGAACAAATCTGATGATTGTTCTGAAAGATCAAAACGTCCTATAATGATGTAAACGTTGTCATCATTTTCAGCATAGCTTTAGAAATGCCCTTATAGATTTCCAAAAACTTTTAAATAAAAAAAAAATTACAGCCAAAAACAAAGACCGCATTTTTCATATTTTTTTATTATACCTAAAAAACAAAAACGTTACGATAATTTTTTTTTGTGAATATTGAAAAGCTGCAAAATCTTCCACTTTGCCCCAATTTAACATACACTCAACCTCGTACAATTTCCAAGGTTGAAATGGTGAGCGTGCGACTTGAATAATCCTGTATAATATTGTAATAGCAACTGAAAAAGTGTAACTTTTATGTTAAGATAAAGTTGATTTATTTACGTCTTGAAATTTTTACTTTGTAGCAAAATATTTAAGTGCGCTTACTTAGTTACGCTTTACAGACCATCTATCGTGTGATAAGCTAATAAGTACTTTTATACCTTTTGCCGTATTACACTCCAAGTAAAAAGTGATATATGTTAACTTGTATCATTCTTCTCCTTTTCTTTTTCGCAATAGGATCTTTTGGTATATATTAATCTATACTCCTTTTATCAAACTAGTCTATACGAGCTAAAGTTATATCACTAAATACAATAGAATATTTTGTTTTTCCATAAAATATTTATTTAATCTGCTATTTCGAATGATTATTTGAAGATTTCTAATACTTATAGTTTACTTAACCCACTTTCTCCAATTTTCGACTTATAACCTTTTTATTGCCGTACTGCCGATTGTCATCAATATCTACGAATATATTCCGATGCTCGTATTTGCTCATAATAGTACTTCTGTAGTATTATAAACACTAATGCAAAAGTTGCTTGCAGATATAATCTAATAGTATTAGGTTAAAACTGACATTTGCAGTTTGATTTTCAAAATTTTAGAAATAAAATAATGTTAAAACATTTATTTCCCAAATATAATAATTTTAGTGATTCAGCTTTTGCTCCAGCCAGTATAGAATTATATAAATTTTGCCAAAATATTAGCCCCTATTAATCAACCCATATTTTAAAGTAAAACACCTAATAAAACAACTCCTTGTCCATAAAAGTGTATAATTTTACGGTATTTAACTAAATACGTATAAAAGTATCATACCACATTTTACTTTAAAATAAGTACTGTATGAATTCCTTAAAAAGTATAGTAAAATATTTTACTATTAAAATATTTAACAATTAAATAAAATAATTAAAACTATGTTCGAATATGTAAATTCACAAATATATCACATTGTTGTTTAATCACTATATTTTGGTATTTTCTATATCAGTATTACTTTTATGTACAGTATTTGGGAAAAATTCTTGCGATTTCTCAAATGCAATGTTTTCAATACCATCTTTGCTAATTCGATTCCATGGTTGTTGTTCACCTGATCCAATAAAATAAAATATGATTCCTGTTCCTATGTAAATAGAAGCACCAACGGAAAAAATTATGTGCCATTCATACATTCCATTCTAAAATAAAAGTAAATACCATTACAACCTAATAAATATTAGTTAATTACATATTCTACTTTAGATCAAATAATTAGTTTAAGAAATGAAGTTATAAATGATGCCTGCAAGGGATTTTGGGTAGTAAATCATTAAAATGCTTATTCTGTAAATTCTTATCTTTCCTAACTATAATCTTCCCTGAAATTATCGAGACTGTTTACTAATAAAATCTAATTTGCTGACATTAAAAGATATTATTTTTAACGTTCCCAAACTATATGTTATCACGAATTTCTTTCCGATATGTTAAATGCAAAGTTATTGAAAAAACAGGTACTGTTACGTATCGTCTTAAGAAAGGAGAGGAAAAGATATAAGGACATGGCATGTTAAAGATTTGAAGCCAGGCTTTTTATTTGAAAATGTGTTACAGGTTTGGACTCCATATCCATTACTATTTTTCCCGATGGTATAGAAGATTGTAGTCCCTCTAGTAATTTTGGAACTTTTAATTAAATTGCATTAATTATCTTCTAAGTGTGTGTTTGTTGGAGCTTCTTTCTTTAAATTTCAGTTTATTTAGCAGGGTTCACTATTCTAATTTTGGGAGTCAAATTGTACATAGTCTTCGTGCTGGTTATTATACAGGGTTTTTTGAAACATCGTTTAAAGATTTTAAGGGCATGTAGGACAATCGATAATAAGGTTGAAAGTCATAATAAACACATGTCCACAAAATAACTGTTTACGAGATAGCAGCGATTTTATCGCAATTGCTGAATAAGTTTGCTTTATTAAGATGTGATTGCATTTTAACACAAAATAGATTATAACTAAAGAAGTTATTCAAAATGACATCCTTTTATTTCACACAGGATCTACATCTTCTTTCAAAGGAAGCACTCACTCTTTCAAAAGATAAGAGTTTATCTCGAGATATCTGGCAACAGTGTTCTATTTATTGGTGCAACTCTGGAAGATCATTTACCGGTGTTGCGTACACTAAACTTTTCAAATAACCCCAGATACTAAAGTCCAATGAGTTTAGATCGGGAGATCTTGAAGGCCAAGCAATGGGACCTGCTCGCTCTATCTATCTTCCAGAAAATTCATTATTAAGATGTTCCCTAACAGTAATCGTAAAGTGCTCCATCTAGCATAAACCATAGGTTCGGTCTCAGATTTAGAGGTAAATCTTCCAAAAGTTCAGGTAAAGAATTTTCAAAGAACTCGAGGTATGCAAGACCGGGCGGCTCCGTGGCATAGTGGTATGTGTGTGACTACTACGCCCAAGGTCCCGGGTTCGAATCCCGACACGGTCCGCTTGAAAAATGTTAAGCGAGCATTTTTCACAAAAATACACCCTCGTTCGGGTGAGAGGTAAAATGGAGGTCCCGTGTGTGAGTGTTGTCATGCACGTTAAACATCCCTACCTTGCTTGGAACAGCAAGGGTTCGGCAAAATTCCAAATTTTCCAGGTAAAAAAAACTCGCTTTCTGGCCAATGTAGTACCTTCGGGTGGAGCATTGGAAAATCACATGTAAGGTATGCAAGACCGGCGTCGCCGTGGATCAATGTAGTAAGCGTAAGACTACGGACCCCAAGGTCCCGGGTTCAAATCCCGACACGGCCGACTGCTTGAAAAATGGCAGGTGAGCATTTTTCACAAAAATTACGCCCTTGTTCGGATGACAGGTTAAATGGAGGTCCTGTGTGTGAGTGTTGTCACGCATGTTAAAGATCCCTACCTTGCCTGTAACGGCAAGGGTTCGGCAAAATTCTAAATTTGCAGGCAACAAAAAACCCGCCTCCTGGTCAATATAGTACCTACTGGTGGAGCATTGGAAAAGTAAATGAACGGTATGCAAGACCTGTTAAGTATTGTGGCAAAACAATCGGACCTAAAAACCGCTCCCCTATCATGCCTAGCCGGATGTTTAGAGAGAAACGTTGCTGGTGTCTGACTTCAACGATAACATGAGGATTCTCGTCACACCAAATGTGATTGTTGTGGAAATTAAATATTCCATTTTTAGTAAAACTAGCTTCATCAGTGAAAAGGATGTTATCAGCGAAATCTTGCCGATCAGCAGCTGTTCGCAAAAACCACTCACAGAAAGTCATTTTCGCTTGATAATCTGGAGCCGTGAGTGCTTGTACCCATTGAATATGGTAGGTTCTCCAAACAAGACAACTGCTAATACCCATTTGAGTCAAAATTTTTCATCAATGATATTCAACATTCGATCTTCTCTCTGTGGAGTACATGCTATTCTCTGAGTAACGTAAGACTGCTCCTCAAATGAACCAGTTCCTCTTAGGCATTGAAACACCATCTGAAACATCACATGCAAAGGCAGTTGACGATCAGGAAACGTTTCAGTATAGAAGTGACGTGCTTGTAAAGAATTCCCATTAGCACGACCGTACATGAACACCATATCGCTCATTTCAGTATTAGAATACGCAACCATTGTAATTGCTACAAATTGCACAAAAGTGAAATTAAACTGTTATAAACCAAAAGCTGATAAGCACCCGTTTACTGGGATATGTTATCGTTAACTTATTTATTATCTCGTAAACAGTTAATTTGTGAACATATGTTTATTATGAGTTTCAACCTTATTTTCAATCGTACTACATTTCCTTAAAATCTTTAAACGATGTTTCAAAACACTCTGTATAACCTCATTAACAAGTTGAAGAAATGGGTTGAGAGTTTGTAGGGTTATATTTGCTATTTTAGACCTCTGTTGGTGTTCTGATTTTGTACAGATGCAGTGAACTTGCTCTTTGAGATGACGTCATCATTATAGCAAATTGGATTATTGTGGGATAAGTTGTGTCTTCTTCTATTTTGGCTTATATTCATTTTTTAGCAACAACCTACTAATCAAGTAATAGTCGAGGTTATTTAATCAATTAAAACCAGCCCAATCTAACCTATTGGCCTATTATTAAAATCTTCAAAGTATACCTTAGTACACCCGAACACACTATATTTATTCTACTATTGGAAACCTTTAAGTATGCCTTTGGAACGTAGAATTTCCTATTAATATGATTGATTGCAATAACGGTAGAAAATATAACCAGGTATTTATGCAATTATTTTCCACTGTTTGCTGACCAATAACGTTCAGGCTTGTTACAATAAATGAAGTAGTGAAGTATAAAAAGAAATTGTACACTTTGGATTTACTAAACATAAATAGTTTAACTTAACATTTACTGAATCTATTCTTGTGTGTTTATGGAGAATACTGTATGATTAGTCAGAAGTGTTTATTATTGTTTCTCCTATAGAAGCGAGCTCATTATTGGTGTCAGAAGTACGTTTATAGGTTCGATACAGAACAATTGTTTTAGTTTTAACATTACTGTTTTGTCTCGGTTTGCCAATACAGGTGTTCTAGTTTGATTAAAGTGTTGAATCCAACTATTATGTTTTACTTATCTAATTATATAACGATATTTCATAACAAAGACAAGAAACAGTTCTTTCCTACGAAGGTAAGAACAATATATAATAAACTTTTCTTTGCAACCCACTCCCATGCTCTGATAGGTATGATAAGACTAGCTACATGGCAAACGCACCCTACAAGCAGCATTAGGCTTTCTTTCTTTCTGGTGGAATTTAGTCCATCTACAGCACAGTATTAAATTAAGTGATTCACATAAAAAGAAGGAAGGCCTAACAAATGTATCATACATTTTTAAGCATGTAGCTATAATATTGGTAGATTTCAGATTATATAATATTTATACCTCATATTACAATTAAAGCATTTGAGAATCTTTAAAGTTAACTTACGTGTTCATAAGTGAGATATCCAGTGAGCATTGGAGTAAAGAAACCGCTCGTACTACCAAAACAATTAATTATTCCATAAATAGTACCAGCAAAATTTGGTGCTAAATCTTGATTGTTTTGTAAATTTGTTATTGACGATGCACCATTTAAGCCCATGGATAAGGTTAATAATACTATACACAATGTGGCATCACATCCAACCAAAAGTACTCCAAATAGAAGTAGTCCGGGTAATATATGGGCTAAAAAATATAAAAATTGTAGTGAATTATGTATTTTACTCTGTCTAGTGATTTGTTTAGATTTTTAAAGTTCCTGTAGCAGTGTGTAATGTATTTTATACCATTAGCGTGTCTAATGGTTTTACACTTATTTGTTCATTTCCTAAAGTGTCAAGAACCCGTTCCTAATTTTAAAAGCAACTAATTAAATTTTATGATTCTGATACATCAGTTTTCATTGAATAGGTTTAGATATTAAATGAAGTAGTCGAATGTCTCTACGCCTTACAGAATTGGTAACCTTATTAAAACTTTTCTGTGAATTTTAGTTAAAATTGCATGTTTGGCATTATCTTCACAGGAATCCTTTTTCCATATTTCATTATAAGAGTAATTTTGTTTAAATTAATTAATTTGAATCCTTATTTTAATTACTTATATACAAATAACATGTAGATTATTATCCACTATACCGCATATTCATTGTACAAAACAAGCAATATTATTTATTATTCAATTATGAATGGAAATTTATCATAACCTTGAATTTGTTTGGCAGATATAAAAGAATCTTCTCTGAATATTTGGTTTTTTTTTGGAGTTTCTTGTCACGGTTATGGATAAATTACTTCCAAATAAAAACAAAGTTAATGCCGTTTCTAAGAACACCGCTCACTGTTTGATCATGATTTTTATGGGTAAATAGCACTAAGTGTTGATAACACAGAAACTGTTCACATGGGTTTCATTGCACACATAGTAATTTCAACACTGAGTAATTCGGATATGATTAAGTTTCAAACTAGAATTCTTGTTGATTGGTGGGAAAATGAGAGTCATCACTTCTTATCTGCACACGGAATTTTAAAATGTTTTGGTGGTAATACAGATGACAATAGGTGAATTGGCATAAAGTTTATGTATTATTATTACTAAACTTTATTGTGGAACAAGAACTATACAATATAAATAAATTTTATATGCATCAATATGTATAATACTTAATTTAATCAACAAAGATTAAGGTATATCGTCAGTGGCGATCTCTGCTTACCCACTGTAAGCAACTTAATGTAATCTAACACGCCATCGAAAATTTTAATGGAACTAAAAAAACTACTTTGCACAGTAGAAATACATAACCTGAGTATTGAATCAATGAGGTACAACTCAAACTATTCCATTAACGATTTATTTATAGTATATAGCTTCCATTCATCATAATGCAAAGCAATAAAGGAATCAGAAAGTTAAGGACGATAAATAAAAGACATTTAATTGAACTTGCCTTTGTCCTAAAAACACCATTAACGAAATATATGCAAATACCTACCTCATTTGCCACTGAATATAAAATTGTTTAGCCTTATGTTTGAAAGAGTGTAATGTTAAACAATACGCATTTTGGCAGGTAGTTGGTTCCACTAGCGCAAAACTTGTGTTAAAAAGATTTAGACAAATAATTTGTATGATGCTGGGAATAGATAATATTTGGCTATCCTCTGATCTTGTAGCATATCTGTGCCCAGAAAGAAATGACAATGACTGCTTTAAAGAGTTTTATATAATAATGTGACTCTATAAAATTTTCTGCGGTTCTCCTTCATGAGCCAAAGTAATTTATTACGATACGGTGAAGCATAATCAAATCTATGTCATTTATATATGAATCTAATACAGCTGTTTTGTAGTCCGCTGTAGTTAATTAGTTTGCTTTGCTGTTACTGCATAATTTGAAATTGCAACAACCAGAGAATTGACTAATGTAATCCTACTTTGTAATGGCAAATAATTTCTAAGCAAATATCATCATCATCAGTAGGTCTTCAGTCCCGAAACTGGTTAGTCGCGTACCCTCATTGTTTCCTATTCTATACTAACCTACAGATTTCCCTGAAATTCGCACAGTCTGCATCTATCACTATCTGAGTGCGAAAGTCTGATCTCGGTCTACCTCTACCTCTTTTTTTCTATCTCTGCTTGTAATATATCCCGTACTATTCCCCAAAAATGCCTTAGAACGTATCCTGCCCTTCTATTTCTCCTATTTTTGTTTTGTTTTTCACAGATAACTTTATTCCTCTACTACATCTATATCCTATTTGTTATTAACTTTGTCTGCCCGTGCTATCATCCTCATACATCTGAAGCACAACATTGCATTGTCATTCTCGTGCCTAAACCAAATAAACCTACTACTGCTCCTTCCCTATCCTCACCTACCACTGCATTAAAATTCCTCGTAATTATTAAATTTTCGTGTCCTTTTAGGTATCTTAGTATGTCTTCGATATCTTTGTAGATTGCCTCTACCTCTTCCTCACTGTAGCTAGAGATGGGCATGTATACTTATATTACTATTGTACTTACCGGTTTAGATTCTAATCTAACCATGAGTACTCTTTCGTTCCTTTGTAAGTAGTTTTTTACACTTTGTCCTATCTTTTTCACATAACTATCCCCACACCAGAATTTCTTTTTATTGATTCTGTATGAATTACGTTATAGTCTCCACTCCAAAAATCCCCCATCTCTGACCACCGAACTTCGCTGATCCCTACTATGTCTAGTGCTAACTTATCTATTTCAATGTTTAAGTTCTCTAGCCCACCTACTTGCTTAATACTTCTGACATTCCACGCTCCGACTTGCCTAATGTTCTAGATTCTTTTTCTAAATTTTCTGATCACATCTTCCGAAGTTATCCCTTCCTGGAGATCCGAATGGGGAACTATTTTACCTTCAGAATCTTTTACCCCAGAGAATGTCATCATCTTAAATACAATTTAAGTATGCTGTGTACTTGGGACTCCGTGGCATAGATGGTATGTGTGTGACTACTATGCCCAAGATCCCGGGTTTCCGCTTGAAAAATGTTAGGCGAGCATTTTTCACAAAAATACGCACTCGTTCGGATGAGAGGTATAGTGGAGGTCACATATGTGAGTGTTGTCACGCACGTTAAAGATCCCTACCTTGCTTGAAACAGCAAGGGTTTGGCAAAATTCCAAATTTTCCAAGTAAAAAAAACTCGCTCCCTGGGCAATGTAGTACCTTCGGTAGGAGCATTGGAAAATCACATATATTGTGTACTTGGAAGGTAATGTGGTAGTTTCCCGTTGCCTTCCACGTTGCGGTAGTGTGTCTTAAAATGCCATACCGACCCCTATCGTTTCTGCCAATCTAAGTACCGAAAGAGTCGCTGCCCTCTTTCTGGGACCTGTCTTATTCTGGTTCCTCACTATAGACTCTACTACTTTGGTTTAATATGTAGTTTGGCTCTTTAGGTCATGGAAATGCAGAAGCCATTCCATCCGTTCTAGCAGTCTAGAACTTCTTCAAGGTGCAAGTCCATTCGGAATGGTTAAAGATTGTATTTAAGAATATTTCATGGTGGTATATTTTATTGATTTTATTAATTCAGGAATGTGGTGTAGGGATTAAACTTTACTTTTAGGATAAGCTTGTTATTTGAATTGTTGCTGTATGACCATAGTTTTATTTGATTATTTGATTATTTGTTTGCTTGAGTTTGCAGAAATAAATGTTAATAGGTTCTGATATTGTTTAGGTTGCTGTCACTGTTTGAACCTATGCATGACAAAGAGAAAGAGGAGAGAGAGAGAGAGAGAGAAAAAAAAGAGAGAGAAAGAGTAATGTAAATTTTGGCACCCAATTTGGGATAGTTTAATTTTAAACAGATTAACACTTGCATTTGTTTAGAGTCGGTTGGATAAACCGTGTTAATGAGGTTTGATATACCTTGATTTGTTGGGCTACTATAAAACTTTCCATAATTTTGTTTTCGACCTTATTTAAGGTCGGTTTGATACAGCTCTAACTTCTTTTCTATTCTGTACTAATCTAAAAAGTTCTACAATACCCTTTACAACCTAAATTTCTAATAATTTGACTAATATAGCTTGGTCTAGGTCTTCCTGTACTCTACTATCTTTTTCTTATCTACCTGGCTCTACATAGATATTAGCAACCTGATGGTTGTTAAAGAACTCCAACATGGTTACATGATTTCCATTTATAAGGAAATGAACTATTACCTGGTTATCCCCTCCAAAAAAGGAAAAGTGTTAAATTATATGTTATGGTAAGGCTTAAGCAGCGAATCGCTGCCAACATGCCAGACCACTAACTAATTGTGAGTTATGTCATGGAGACGTTAATTAAGTTATAAGATTTTTAATATAGAATAATTTTAGATATTTAGTAAAAAGTTTAATCGTAGTTTATAAGGAAGTTGATTGGTTATTGTAAGGAGAAGGGTATGTTGTGAGGAGTAAATCAACAATAATTGTTTGAATTACCTTCGAGGTAAAATTACGTTATAATTAAATTGAGGGTAAATTTGAATTACAAAAATATCACATAGAAAGATGAAACGGACTATTAAAGAAACAGATAATGAAAGTGATGTTAGTTTGCATGCAGTTGATGATACTTTAGAATGATTAATGCAAAGTATGAAGTTTATAGAACAAAGTATCAGTAATTTCATAAAAAAAATCGAAAACGAGGAAAAATTAACTGCTAGAAATGAAAAGAAAGTACAACAAACTTGTCAAATATATGATCACAGTTATATATCACTATGCAAAGATGAAGGGTGGGAGTTAATTCGTTAACATTTTCTCCATCGGAATTTATGTGGAAATTCACTAGTATTTTCAATGAGGCTGGTGTACCTAAACAAAAGAAGATGTTCTTTGCAGCAAATTGTTTATGGGGATCGACCAGCTAGTAATTGGGTAAAAGCAAAAGAAGATTTTTTAATATTTATGAGAAGTTTACCGAATATTTTATGTGTAGGTATTTCAGTGCCAAAGAGGAACATAATATATGTTATAAAATTAAGTACAGGGGATACGAAAGTGGTAGTTGGGCAGATTATTTTTGAAATTAGTTGGTGAAACGTCATACTTAACTAGTAAATTGACAGAAATGGAGTTGGTGGGAATGTCGAGGCAACATTTTTTTTCTCCAGAAATGAGGCAAGGGATGTTAAATTTAAGACGTGTCAAAATAAATGAGATTGAAGAATTTTTAAGACAACTAGGTTGAACATATGAAGAGGAATGAGAAGGTAGTTATAGAGGATATATTGAAAGGCAGGGGATTGCACGCGAGAATGGGTGAAATAGACAATTTATTGAGAATAATGAAAACGAGGGTGTTATGTATCAAAACTACCAAACGCGAATTTAATAAAAAAAGAGAAGATGGTTGCTACTCTTTTTAATCGAGAACCGTAGTGCACTTTACTTTTGGAGGCCGAAGAAGAAGTATTAATGCCGATTATTTTACCAGCATAAATGTGGATATAAATAATGTAAAAGATAAAGCTTTGATTGATACTGGTAGCCAATTTAATTGTCTATCTCAAACTGTTTTTAAAGTAATTATACAGGTGAGTAAAATACCAATTTTTCCCATTAATAGTATTACAATTAGTGATGGATTAGGAAGCGGCACTTGAAAGATTAAAAAGCAAGCATTATTGTGTGTTGGGTTTGAAAATTTTCAGTACCTTTTATTATAGTTCCAGGATTGTATCCTGAAGTAATTTTAGGGTGTGATTGGTTAGAAATGCAAAAAGTTTAAAAAAACATTTTGGAGTCGCAATTTAATAGTTTTTAAAGGCAATAATGTTTACAAATTATAATTTTTAGAGGATACATCAAAAAACATTTTTAATAAACAGAGGGGTATCTGAAACGAATTGGCCTGTAGTGGTGAGGCAGAAGCAAGAACCCAAGAGAGTTAAGGATAGGGAGGATGCTGTAGCAAAAGCAACGTTATTTAATAGTGATCAGAAAGAACATTTATTGCAAGTGTTGAATCAGCACAAAAATATTTTTTCTGGTCAACCAGAGCCGATAGGCAAATATATGCTGTTACGTGCCAATCAAATTGGCCCTTAAACATGTCTTAGGTTAATTTTGATGTGCGGAAGTTTCGCGCCACAAATTTAAAAGACGCAGTGCGCGTATTTCCATCACGTCAATAGTGGGTTGGACGAATAACTTCGCGCCGACGTGAAAAAAGACAAAAGTGGGAAGAAATTTCCGTTAGACGCTATAACGTGGCTTTTTTGCCTGAACTATCGAGTGAAGTGGACGCTTTAGGTATCGTATCGTGCCTTATCTTATCTATGTAGATTTCCTTGCTTGCTTATCTGTTTGTCGCCCCTTATACCTTGTTTCCTTATCCAATCCCTGCATAGGTAGGAGAAATTTGCAGCCTTCGGCGAACCGTACTCCACGACCCTGGATGACGAACTCATGATTGCCGGAGCTGGTCCGAACGCTTTGGAAGAGCGTCGGGCGTACCATCTTTAACTACCTCAAAAGAGCCCTCCGTAGCCCTGATGGACTTGGAATAGAAGCCAACTTTAACCCAAAGACATATTCATGTGAGTAATTGCATTAGAATATATTGCCTTAACTTTATATATTTTTCCGATAATTGCGTCGTAATTTGTGCATTGGTGACATCATTGGCAGATGAGCGCGCCTAAAATCTGTATAAGATTAGCGCTACCAACTGCCGGTGGTGTCTAGTAAACCCCGCTTGCGGTGTTGTATTTATCGACTTTTTAACTGTATTTATCGAGTTTTTAAACCGTAAGAATGCATGCGTTCAAATTAAAAGATAGTACGCTGTTTTGTTTAAAATCATACACAATTCTGTGTGCTGACAAAAAATTAGCACGATCCCAGATTAAAGAAATGTTGGACTGGGGGGTCACTGAATCTGCATGCACTGAATAACATTAGCTCCTTGGTCGTTCTTATCAAAAAAGATCAAAGTATGTCTCGATGCATGATATTTAAATTAAAAAATGGTGGGATATAAATTAATGCCGCCTAATACAGAAAAACTTATTTTTTAAAGAGATCGAATCAAATTAGTAGGGTTGATTTAGCGGGAGCTATTTGGTAAATGCCAATACACGAGGAGTATAGGAAGCATATGGGTTTTCAATTTGAAGGTAATACTTACTAATTCTGGGTGTTGCATTTTGAGTTAAGTACATCTGTAGTTTTATACGGCAATTAGCTATTAATTTAGGAGAAGAAATATTAAAATTTGCAACCCCCTACTTAGATGATATTTTGGTAACATCGCGTATGGTGGATGAACACCTTAAACATATAAATTTAATATTCGAGTATTTTCCTCAGAAATTACGATCAAACTAAAAAATATGAATTTGCCTAAGAAAATATCAATTTTGTTGGTCACACAATTACTCCAGAAGGCATCTGTCTTAACGAGACGAGAATACATTCAATTCAGAATTCCCAAAGTCACGGAATACAAAACATTTACGGTCCTTTTTAAGAATGTGTAATTACGATAGACATTTTGTTGTACCAATTTTACAATTCCCTTATTAAAACTTATAAAGAAAATTTTAGAGGGTTATTGGATAAATATCAAACAAGTAAATTGTGAAAATTTTAAGAAAATGTCTTTAAATAGTTATTTTCTTAGTCATCCAATGTTAAAATCGCATTTTTTTATCCAATTCATTAGTTTAGGTTATGGGATAGGAACATGTTTCTAATTGACTCAAATATAACTGAAAAGAAAATTTTAGCCTTTATTAGTAGAACACTTAAAGGTAGTGAATTAAAAGAAGCATTGGTGTTAGGCCAACCACTAACTAGAATTATTGACTATAATGCATTGTCTTTTTTTATTAAGATGTCATTTATTAAATTCACAATTAACGTGCTGGGAAGGAGAACATAATTCCAGATCGTTTATCACGTTATCCGGTAGATTTACATAATAAAATTGAGATTTCAAGTGATGATAAAAATATAACGATCTATCCAATAGAGAGAAGTGAGGCGTATAGAATTAAAGTGAAAAGTTGAGCGAATTTGCGAAAAAATCAATAAAAGAATGTGTTGTGTAGTAAAATACTGTCCGAGCTACAAAGTGAAGAAAATGTTACTAAAAGTTCACTATAGTATTTTATAGATAATGAAATACATTATCATAAGGGTAGTGATAAAGAGGGTCTAGAAATTATGTGCTAAAAGTAACAATGGATAAATTAATAAAATGAAAACTTGAGGATAGAAAACATTTCGGAGCAGCTAAAAGTAATTTTATTTAAGCGTTCATTTCTTTTGGCCAAAGATGTAAAAAGACATCCGTCATGCTGTGACGGAATGTGATGCATGAATAAACGAAAAATGCACTGTGTTGTACCAGAACAACCTAGAAAATTAGTTTGTATAGATTTTGTTAGTCCGTTACCATGTTCGAGGGGAGGGTTGACACAATTGACTGTCATAATAGATATGTTTTCTAAGTTAGTGCTGTTGTATCTATTGCGATGCATGACCACATATGCAATGTATAGCACAAATGATTATAAACATTGCGAAACCAACAGCAATCTTAACAAATAAAGGACTCAGTTTATTAAAACTTGGGAAAAATTGTTATTGGAGGAGAACTAACTAAGGTTTTGCATACTTCTTTATATGACTCCTATGGGAATAGTACTGAATGGGTAAACAGGAAACATACGTTTATTGCTAGTGTTATGGTTTAAACTACACACTAGGTGGATTCAATTTGGTTGAATGAAACGGTACATGGGAGTACTGGTTTGAAACCACTTGAGGTACATGTTCGTAAAAGTAGTCTGGTAATAACTGAACTTAAGTTGATTGTGTTATTTTATTTGTGAAATGTCAGTTAATGTCAAAAATTTGAACTGATATATGTTGAGTTCTGTTCATTAAAACCTTACTATAGATTTTATTTATTACAGTAGTGAATTCATTTTAAAGAGATTAAGTTTGCAATTCGAGAAGCGCAAATTGTATTCAAATAGTTGTTTTGGCATGAGAAAGATTTTTAAATACGGCTAATAAACAAAAATTGAAATTTGATTGTAACAATCAATTGTTGACAAAATTTACGGAAGGGGATCAAGTATATATTAAAACACATCTTCAGTCATTTGCTGATGAAGCCGAAATAAAGACGTTTTTATTATACAATGTTTTGTATCGCATTTCTCGGATTGCTGGCCTAAACTCTCGCAAAATTAGTACAGACGAGGGTAAAGTATTAAGTATTTATAATTTAAAAGTCATGTATCCCTTGGAAGAGCTACCAATAGTGGAAATTTCACTACCTAAGTTTTAATTGAGATTCCTTTGGGAGTACGAGAGTACTCATCTCCGAAACTAAATCTCAAGGGGGTAATGTGACATGTCTCTGTATTATATCTAAACGAAATTCGTAATTAATATTGATATTAAAGTAGTGTATGATTATGGAATTTATAGTTATAGTGTGCAATTTGAAGGTGTTTACTTCGTTTGAAAACCTACCATGTTAAAAGAAGATGGAATAGTGTGCTGTTGGGGTGCACGAGTCAAGATTAAAACAGTGAAGCGTGGGCTGTATGTATCATGCACGCTTGCATTATGTAACGCTCCTTACCTGATTACCTGGAACTCATCGTTGCAGCAAGACACTCTTGTTTGTGGGTGTCTTATTGGAAAATTAAAAGTTCCATCCACGTGAAACCATTTAATTTTAAATTCAAATACGTGGCGGGGTCGATACCGCTGTATAAAAACAGTGAAATTATTCTTACAATTCAGTAACTAAATGGACCCAAGGCCAATGCTCATAAACAGAATAAAAGGGTAACTCACCCAAAATACATTGACATAAACAACTTAATTTAATATCGCGATACTCGCAAAACCGTGAAGTTTCGAGTATGCACACTTATATCAATCCACACTCCAGACGACACTGCCTTTTACACACATTCGCTTAGCGCACCCCACTACCTCTAGCCGCATCAGGTAACGCTTAGAATCTTGCACCCTTAAGACTACCACAACAAGCCTTTTGTGGATCCGGGTGTCTTAGCAATACCACTGATAAAAAAGCTGTTTTAATCTTTCAAGTGAACTTTGTTGTTACTCCCCCCCCCTCTTCCCCATTCCATTTAATCCCCTTTTTTAACAACTGTAACAACAAGGTGGTTAAAGAAGCTAAATCTCTACAAAACCGTCTATCTAAGTTCACAACGCCTAAGAATGCACGAAGTTGTCGTACATTCCGTGAAATGGAAAATTCCTGAATCGCCGCTATCCAAGCAGGATCCATGGTAGTTCCTTCATCCGATATAAAATGACTCAGAAATTTAATTGATTTCCGAACGAAATGCGATTTTGTTAATTTGATTGTGATTTCCGCTGCCTGAAATTTTTTAAAAATAGTTTCCAGATGAACCAAGTGTTCATCCAAGTGTCGTGAGTATATCAACAAATCGTCGACATACAGTATAAAGTAGAATTCCGTATGCGGGCCCAATATTTGACTTAATCCCCGTATAAATGAGGCTACCGGCGTACATAATCCAAACGGAAGAACCTTGAACACGTATGTCCGCCCTTCATAACTAAAATCTGTAAATTTTTGATGCATCGGCTCAATGCGAATCTGCCAATAACTAGCTGTTAGGTCAATGGTACTCAAACATTGACCATTCATAAAGTTATTCAATAGTTCAGATGGGTTAGGCACTACATGGTCCCTTACCATCCTCTGATTGAAGAAACGGGAATCTAAACATACCCTGATACCCCCATTCTGTTTTTTAACCACTACTAACGGACTGACATATTGTTTGCCTACATTCTATGCAATCCCATTCCAGCATTTCCTTAATTTGCCTCCTAACTTCTTCTCTATTCTCTATGCACATACGGGATAGGATAAGCTGTAACATAAAAGAGGAAATAGTCATGCAATTCGATTTCATGTATATACACATTTATCCGTCCTGGTTGATTCGAGAATACATTTTTAAATTTACTTAACAGCATATAAAGTTTTTCTCTGTCACTTTCAGTAAAAGCTTCAGCCTGCATAGCAGCTGCTCTAATTTCCTCTTCCTGATAGGGAGTAACTACTCTCTCCTATTTAAAATTTTTTTCAACCGGAACCGCTACCTCACTCACGACTAGGTTCCCATCGGGATTTGGTTCTATTCCAAAATTTAGTGCCCCAGTAACCCCTTCGAAACTTCCCTTTAACCGGTGCTCCGTAAAATCAATAATTATCTGGTTTTCTGCCAGGAAATCACAACCTAAAATGATGTTCCGGATCAGGTTTGGCACCACAATGCACAAATATGATATTTCAAAATCCTCAAAGCAAAATTTCAGAAATACTTGCTCCCCTACGACACAATTCTTATTACCGAGGGCCCAAACTAAGGTGATGGACTTACACAGTAAACATGGGATCGTTTCCCCGAGCTCCCTTAATTTATCTAAAATTTTTTTCGACACACAAGTTATTTGACTCTCTTGAGTCCACCAAAACATCAACATTGATCGAATTTACTAGGTTTAACATCGGAACAAAATTGATGGGCTTTTGTTCTGGTTCTACCCCTAAAGGCAGTTTTAAACCATCACTATAAAATAATGTCGCCACCTGCGACGGTGACTCACTGGAAGAATTCCGATTTGAAATCGAAGCCCCGCTCGAACCTTGATTATTCTCGGCTTGCTGATACCCATTATTATTTTGTCTAGTAGTAGGACGCGAAGTAGCCGTATTGTTACTGCTTGTCGTGAACCTACCGTTTCCGTTACGGACCGTATTGTTAGTTTCGGCATTTGCATTTCTATCCCTCCAATTTGTCGATTTGTTTTCATGTGCACTGTCAATTTTTCTTAAATATTTCTCGACTTCGTCAATAGTTTGAGTGCCACAATTTAAAATTCCTCATTGAATTTCATTTGCAAAATGTTTGGTCAACATTGACACAATATCCTCTTCTCGCAATGTTTCCCCTAAAAAACACACATCCCTTACCATTTGTAGAAAGTAATCTGGTTTTGAGCTGCGCTCGTAACACCCAAATTTGATTTTATAAAAAAGGTTTCGTTCTTATCCCAGTATCTTTCCAAAAATAACCTCTTAAATTCAACAAAATTTTCTACTCTACTTTCTTTTAGGACCCCCCATCTTGGGCTGACCCATGCAATCAATTCACTACAAATGATATTTTCCTATCTTCAGGAACAGCCGCTTCCTGAAATATAGTTTCTAATTTTTTCATAACAGTTACCGGGTGGACAGAGCCCTTCGGCGTAAACTGTAAATTTGTACCCCCCAAGTCCTTCTAAAGGGTTATGTAATTTCTGTTGCTATTATTAGTACTAACATTACCTTGAATCCAGACTCTGTTGTTTGTACCCCCTTCTATTAAACTATTAAACGGATCTAAGCCCATTTTAGGCACATTAATCACGTCTGTACCCGTTTTTACATTTTGTGAAACCACGCCCAAATCATCACTTAACCAATGCATATTTGCGAACATTGAAGCGTTCATATTTTCGATCGAATCCATCAATCTTTGATTGTTCGAGCTTAAATTATTCAACACAGCTGTTAATTGTTTTAAAACGTCGCTTGATATTCTTGCTCCATATTTTTCGTTTGACTACGCGTTGTGCTCGGCATTAATTTTAAAATAGTTTTGAATACCCTTTTTATAGTGTAATCGCTTTGTCCCTACCATAAATTATACTGTCTATACTTCTTTCAAATCAGTCAACCGCAGTTTTGTTACGTGCCCAAAACTTTCGGCACTAGACATTTTTAACTAAGTTTTAATATGTGAGAATTTCGCACCATAAATTTAAAAGACTTGTTGCGCGCATTTCCGTCACTTCAGAAGTGCGTTGCGCGAATTTCGCGCCGACGCGTGTGACAGAAGAGTGGTGTAAAATTTCCGAAAGACGCGTCAGGACTTGTCTCCGAAACGCGAACAAGAGTAGTTGGTCTGGTATCTTATCGTATCTTTTTGTTATGTAGAATTTCCTTTTGCCTTCTTTGAGTATCGTTCCTCAAACCCGTTCCTCATCGTACCTCTACATAGGAAGAAGACCAGCGAATTTGGATGCAACCTGGTTCAAGATCCACGACCTGAGAACCATCATGAAGTAATCCGGATGCAAGCCGCCGCCATCATGAAGTAATTCTGAAGGAAGCTTTAGTTATTCACGTGAGTACCCCGTGGGGGTTTTTATATAATTTATACAATTGGAAAACGTGTTGCAATAATTTGCATATTGTGTGACGTCATTGACAATTAGCGCGTTGATTTTCACATTATGTAATATCGTTACCAACTGTTATTTGTGTCGCATGTACCGCGTTTACAAGACTGTAATAGTTTATTTTTCCAACAACAGAATAATTATTGTATTCGAATTTCACCACTTTGTAAGTTCTAAATAATCGCAACTAAAATGTAATACTTCCCGTCTTTACTTAATTCTACACGCTGCAGAATGTTGCTTGCATGTTTTCGTAGTTAAACAACCTTGAAGCGTAATTGTCTTATACCTCGGAGGTAGTAAATGTAACGGTATACTATCGCCTCACATGGGCTGCCAGATGCTTACCTGATTACCTGGAACTCATCATTGCAGCAAGAGACTCTTGTTTGTGGGCGCCTTATTAGAAAATTAAAAGTTCCATTCATGTGAAACCATTTAATTTTAAATTCAAATAAGTGACGGGTTCGATCCCGCTGTATAAAAACAGTGATATTATTCTTACAATTCAGTAACTAAATGGGCCAAAGGCCAATGCTCATAAACAGAATAAAAGGGTAATTCACCCAAAATACATCAACATAAACAACTTAATTTAATATTGCTGTAGTCTCAAAACCGTGCAGTTTCGAGTATATACACCTATATCAATCCACACTCCAGACGACACTGCCTTTTACACACATTCGCTTAGCGCACCCACTTCCTCTAGCCGCATCGGGTAACGCTTAGAATCTTATATTAAATTAAGGGAAACCTGTTACAATTGTCAATTAATAGGTGAAATCAATTGACACCTTTTGTGGATGAGTTTATATAAAATGCTGTAGGAATATAAACATATGTTTATTAATAAAGTATTTGCTAGTTAATCTTTTGTAATTAGCATATTGTGTATAAAATAGCAATGAGTTATTAAGAAAGGCCTTGCAAGGTTTACTTCGACTCGAAAGCAGTGTATTGAAAGAGGGCGCGAGAGCCACGAAGAATCCGATGAATTTCTTGTAGGTATACCTATCTGTGTCACAAAGATCAACAAAGACGGTGAGTAACTTAAAGATTATATTTAAGAATATTTCATGGTGGTATATTTTATGAATTTCGTTAATTTCGGGATGTGGTGTAGGGATTACAATTTACGTTTAGAATAAGCATATTATTTCAATGTTTGGTTTATGATCATAATTTTATGTGATTATTCTATTTTTTTTTTGCTTGAGTTTGTCGAAATCAATGTTAATAGGTTCTGATATTGTTTATAAATCTATCGCTGTTTGAGTCTGCTTATGAGAGAGAGTAACATATACCACTTCAAAGCTAAAACTACCCAGCATGATTTCTGTTTGTCCATACAGAATTTCAGTCCAAAATCTGTGAATATATTCCAGTCTTGTATTTTCTCCTTTGCCCAATTACCATACTTTTGTCACATCATTATTTTGATTTTTAACATAGTCATGGACTATGGTAGGGCTATTAATTTTACAATAAGCAAGATAATGGTAGTGAGATGCTTCCTCAAATAGGTATAGGTAGAACCTTAACTCGCCTTCACAGGTATATGTTCCAAATAAGGAGTAGGAAAGAAATATAACAAATACTTCTGATTAGGGTTTATGTTACAGTTATTTTTTCAACATCCAATTAAATAAGCATCAATCTTTTATGTTTGTAAAAACCGAGAATTGAATAGATAAGTACCTACAAAGTTATAAATTATACACTACGCAATAATGCAATACGTGTATGCTACTTTTATTTCTGTTGCCAATGTTTAGTCACAATGGTTAGAATTTTGATGTTATTGAAATATGACTAATACTGTAATAAAAGCAGTTGATAAGAGCTTGGTTGTTGACATGTAATTTATATAAACAAATGAAACTAGACAATTATGTACACTGCTAGAATGGACTGACATAAATACTTAGTAAAATTAAAATGAGTGAGAATTCGAAATTTCGTTTACAAAAGCATTACTCTACTGGACTCACTTTTTATAGTCGGCAGATTGAATTTTCATTTCTTATATTTTACAAGAAAATAAACAAACATTTTTCATTAAAATTGAATGTAGTTGGAATTTGAAAAAGACATTGTGTGGATCGATCGGAGTTTGTAGTCTACATACCAGGCATGTGGTCTACATTTTCGCTTAATGGAATTATTCTAGATCACCCAAATATGGTTTGCTACCCATGATCTTAGTTTTACACATTGTTAAGCTATCTGCTGAAACATCTTCATTGGTGTAATCAGTTGCATACCTATTTTGTACAAATTTCTTACCGAGATAAAGAACAGAAGAATTTGTTTTATAAAAAACTTTAACAATTTGTACACGTTTTTGACATATACCTATATCAATTTATAAATTGGATATGCGTCACAAACATAACGGGGAGCTTAAACTAGCATCATCATTGATAAAAAAACTCGCAATCATATCAATAATTAATAAAGCGAAACATGTGGACAAATGTTTTTTTTTCTACGACTGTTTTGGAACGAGCCTATTTTAGGTGTGTTTTTGATAGAGAAATCTACTACATTCTATACAGGTTTTTATTCCCGCACTCGTTGCTAGGCAAGTTGCTAAGCAACCAGTGCGGGAATGTTCAATTTGCACGGTTGCGCTTATATTTCTATTAATCAAGTAGACCTGCACTTGCATCTTATTTCCAATGACGGCCGAGTTTTCAAAGGTGGGCTATGAAACAAACAATAAACCAACAAATGTCAAATAAATAATTTCATACTGTGAAAGCGTTTAAAATCTTAAAGTGTTTGCAAAGTCTTTAAAAAATGGCTAGTGATAGTGAAAGCGAACTAGAACCGACGCCTCCAAATATTGTGGAAGCTGCAAATGCAACTACATTAAATTTATTACTGGAAATTTCCAAAAAAAATATGAGACTGCTTATAAATCGTTTATGGATTGGTGAAGAGATCAAAAGACAACATCTTATTCTGAAAATGTTTTAATTGCGTACTTTAATGAATTATCTAATAAGTATAAATCTCCGACATTGTGGACGCATTATTCTATGTTGAGAACAAGTCTCACCATCCATCATAATGTAGATATATCAAAGTATGGAAAATTAAGAGCGTTTCTCAAACGGAAGTCAAGCGGTTATAAATCGAAAAATCAAAATTTTTACAACAGAGGAAATAAATAAATTTATTACTGAGGCTCCGGATCAACAGTTTGTTCTGACAAAAGTATGTAATATTAACTTAGGAGAAGAATGCGTGTTTATAGCTATTTTTATATTGTTACAGACTGCATTAATTATGGGAATTATGGGTGCTTGCCGCAGACAGGAATTACATCAGATGAAGATTACTCATTTCACGGAATTGGGTTCTGCGATATTAGTTACAGTTCCCGACACGAAAACAAAAATTATACGCAGCTTTACGATAACGAGTAATTTTTATGAAATCACAAAAAATACTGGAATCTACGTCCATCAAATGTTTGCGATCCTAGTTTTTTCTTAAATTATCAGAAAGGAAAATGCACCACACAGAAAGTGGGTATCAATAAATTTGGTGCTATGGGAAAGCAAATTGCAACGTATTTAAAACTACCCAATCCGGAATTATATACTGGTCATTGCTTCCGGAGATCTTCCGCCACTATTCTTGTAGATGCTGGAGAAGATATAACATCTTTAAAAAGGCACGGTGGCTGGAAATCAACATCAGTCGCCGAAAACTATATAGCCGATTCTTTAACAAATAAGTTGAATGTAGGCAACATAATACAAAATTCAATTGATAGCACATCAAATGTTTCATCAACGTCCAAAGACAAGAATTTCCAACGTCAAGAAAATTTAGTTTTTGGGAAAACACCTTCTACAATGACGTTTAATAATTGCAATGTAACCTTTAATATTGCTAATAATAATGAATCTAAAAACTAAACTTAAATCAATTTATTTACTTTTATTATGATAAATTTGTACTTTTCTTTGAATTTATGTATATTCACAAACGATAATAAACTTATGATATTAATAAAATGTATACTCCTACACTTACCATGTATTTTATAATATTAACAAAAGAGGTATCACATTTGAAAAGTACGTTCTACAGTCGTAGAAAAAGTATAGTGTACAACACGCATGGAATGCCCATTTCTCACTCGTATGATTTGCAGCACTCGCTTTCAGCTCGTGCTGCAATTTATCATACTCGTGAGAAATGGGCATCATTCCATGCTCGTTGTACAATATACTATTGATTAATATAAAGCAACTTTTTCTGAAAGCTTTGAGCAAAACTAAATTCTTTGTTATATGCTATTATACTTACAAAACGTCACAAATGATTTCCTAATGTTGGTAATACTCATGCATTTATATTTGCGTATAACGTCTCCAATATATCCAAAAGCAAATCCAAACAACATTCTTGCTAAGTATGGCAATGACGCTAAAATGCCAGAATGACCCAAATTAAACCCTAAAACTTCTGACATAAATTTAGGTCCAGCTGTTAGCAATAAAGATAAGCCCCACAGGTTTCCAAAATGTAAAATTGTTAATGCCCAAAATGGTATTGATACAAGCATGCTGCAATATGGTGGGATTGCCTAAAATAAAAAAAATTAGTATTAAACCAAAGCATTGTAATTACTGAAGAGTATGTAAATTTAGATTTCTTATAATACAACATTTAAAGTCAACTTCTGTTTGCAAATTGTATATTTGTTAAATACGTGTACTAAGTTTAATGGTTCAGATTGAATTACGCAACATTTTTGAAAAAGACTGGTCAACAATTTTAACTTAGTAAAATAAAATATTAATCGGTGCCAAATTATCTTTTTCAAAAGACGATTTGCGAAATAAATTTGTTAATATTCCTGAAGCATTAAGAACAACAACATTCTTAAGTAGATTACATATTACACGAGAGAATTGAACTCCATACTAAACTCCATGCAAAACATTGTGTTGGAGAATATCTTTTACTGTTCACCTAATAAAATTGTAACTACTTTGATTTCTATTGCAATTTATTTTGGGTTCAAGCAGAAAACATAGATTTCTTAATTATCTATTAAGAATACAACTTTTAATTTTTATTGTGCAAGCCTTTGATAATAAACAACAGTGCGACATAATATATATGGATCTGTCAAAAGCTTTTCACCATATAGATCATCAGCTACTATTAATAAAACTGCAAAAGTATGGTTTTTCAGATACAGTACTGACTATCTTCCATTCGTATTTCTTAAATAGATAATTTGTGCTTATGCAAGGAACTAAATCTGATATAATATCTGTGACCTCTGGAGTGCCACAAGGCTCTGTCCTGGGGCCTATTCTGTTTAATATTTTTATTAATGACATCACAGGCCAACTAAACCCAGATATACATTGCCTATTATATGCAGATGATCTCAAAATATACTCAAGGATATTCGGTATTGCGGACTGTCATATAATACAACAGAATCTAAACAAAATCATAATGTGGTGTGAAAATAATAAACTTACTATCAATGTGAACAAATGTAGTGTTATGTCTTATACTCTACAATTACCTACGATTACTCTAATATCTTATCAAGACCGACTGAGGTTCGAGATCTAGGAGTAATATTTGATTCTAAACTGTTGTTTCCTGAGCATATTCAGTTCATTATAAATAAGGCCTACAAAATGATTGGATTCATGGAGGCAGTACAACGTCAATTTCTGAAATTTTTAACTTTTAGGATGGAAGGAACGTATCCACCAATTGGTTATTCACATACTGCTCTGCTGACGAAGCATAACTTTCAAAGTCTTACTGGCCATAGGCAGTACATTTTATTATTATTTTTACATAAGATTTTTAATCAACAAATTATATGTAATGATATTAACAAATCCTTTCAGTTTAACACTCTAAGGTCAGCATCCAGGCACCCACAATACTTTTATCTTTCAACACCTAGGACAAATAAATTAAAATATTCTCAACTTTATTGTTTGTGCAACACATATGAAAAAATAAGAACCGAAATTAATATTAATAGCTGCAGTGACGGTTCCTTAAAAGACTTTGTCTCATGTAAATATGTATAACTGTCTGTATGTGTAATATTGTAATTTTCATGTTAGTCCTGTTCCAATCTATAGGCATGTCTGAAAAGTGTATATATAAATAAATAAATAAATTAGAGGAATGTTTATATTAGTTCAGAAATGGATATACTGATTGTCAAAACCGTTGTGGAGAAAAGTTGAGTTTATTGTGTTCACTGTTTTGAAAATAGTTTATGTTGACGTTCACCGCTTTACTGCTATCGATAAATTCATTTAAAATGTTATTTCTGTAGTGCTTTTCATTGTGTTAGTTAGGAAAATAAGTCAAATTACTCTCTTGCAAAATACTGCCACTGAAACACTAAATTATGAGGGTATAGTGGAAGTTCAATAAAAATAAGTGCATCATCAGCACTTCATACATGTAATTTTCAATTTCAGCTACTCTTAAGAGCAAAATCATACTTCGGCAGAAAACATTGTTAATTTTAAGTAAGTCGCGATTAATTAAATTGTTAGGAAACTGTCGACAGTACAAGTACAAGATCTCTGGGATGATCAGTTCACAAAAGAGTAAAGAACACCGCTTTACGATTGTTAGGCAGCTTTATAAAAAAAATTCATTTTCTTGAGACACAGACTTTAAAGGTTTTGAAGAATCTTGTTTCGTGTGTTGATGAATTTTATTAATAACTTCTGTAGTATGTACTGTTGGCTTACCATCACATTCTAATATAATACCAAAAAAAATCTTGACAAAAATTTATTAAATTTTAACAATCAAAAAATTCGACTAAGGTAAAATCAGGTTACGTACTAGTTAAAATACATGTTTTAAAATCCAGAGGTTTTGCTAACCAAAACAATTTTAGAATTGCACTACATTGTTATGTTTATTTTTCTTCCTAAATTAAATACCCTTTTTCTCACTTGTTAATTCATTACTCGTTTGAATAAATTCCCTTTCAATTCTTAAATTCTTCAACACCCTATATAGTATACCTGTTCAGTATAAGCCCGCTTAACATAATTTTAACTCAAATCCCTTTTGCTTTTCAAACAAAAATTTATTCGATAAATTAAATAGTCTATACCTTGTTTTAGGTATCCAGTAATTTGTTAAACCTTTCGATAACGTATGATTGCTTTCTCTGGTGTTTCCCATTTAAAGATTTGTCAAAATGATAGATCCTACTATTGTTTGATAGCGCGTTTTCCAGTTTTGCTAATCGCACTTTCGATAACGCGAGGATTGTAGATCGAACTCGTGTTATTTGAACCCATTTTGAATTTGATTCTGCAGCTTGTGCGTTGAAATACTTTCTACATCACCCGTTACAGTACTTAAAAAACAATGCACGTTTTTTTGTTCGACAAGTAGAAAGTATCTTGTATGTATTGGTGAGTTTTCCCGCGCTTACCCATTCTAATCAGATTCTCTTTTATTCTCTTTTAAGCTCTTAGCTGGAGGACAAATTGGTTCTTTCTTTATGCAGACCAACTGCTTTTGTCCGTAGACCGCTGCTGCAGTTATGGTAACAGGGTAAACAGATCCCAACAACTGTGGCGTTGCTGTGCTGGCCAACCCCTGACGAATTGCAAGCTAAGTAATCAGACATATACAGGTATGCAACTTGTTTTCTTTTGTGTATATCAATGGCATATTCCGTATCAGCGTTTGGTGTAGTTACATGATAAGAAATGCGACACTGTAGAACTATTGTTTGTTGTTGCGAATCAATATTATCACTCTACAGGTGAGATGTGCCATTGTTAAAAATGTTCGACAGACACACGCTTATTCTTTTTTACTGATTGGTTAATTTTACAAACGGTATTATGTACAATTTAAAAAGAATGTTTGCCAAAATCTCTAACACGTTAATCCCTTCCTACTGATTAGTTTATTTTCCAAAAAGTATTAGATGCAATTTTAAAAACGCTTGACAAAAGCTCTCACATGTTTATTTACTACTAATTAATTTTATTTTGTGTAAAATACGAGATGCGCACTTCGTATTTAAAGTACTAAACTGTTCATATCACCTAATTGTTTTGCTTTGAAATAATAACGCATAGTTTATTTTTTTTTGCTTGTTTGTACAGAATCCTTTATTTATTCTTATTGTTAATAAATAAACATGGGCGATGTGTTAGAGTGAGATGTGTTAGACAAAGAACATCTTATTAGAGAAAATGAGGAAGAATTAAAGATTATTTTATGTGTTGATGAACTGACTTGCTTTGAAATAGTAACGCTTAATTTATTATTCTTGCTTGTTTGTACATAATCTGTTATTTATTTTTATTTGTTAATAGATAATTGTAAGTGATGTGTTTTTCTTGTTTCTTTTTGGTACGTAAGCGAACCCCTCCACTCTCCGCGGTTGGTAGTTAGCCTGGTATTTACTTTTCATCCAGCTATGTCTAGGTATGTAGCAATATGTTGATTAAGCATTAAATTAATTTTTAGTATTCCTTAATTATTTCTAAGAACCTTTGATATTTTTATAGTAATATGCATAAAAATACAACCTTTAATATTCTGGTTGCAGATACGAAGCAGTAGTTATACTAACTTTTATCCTATATGTTTATTTTATTTTGTGTCCTTTAAACGAATGCCCATATATTGAAGTAAGTTATACATGGTTGGCACTTTTGATGTTCAATGATGAAATTTTTTCAGTGACAATCCTTATGAATTTAATTGGAATGAAATACTGTCACGTTGTTTTATGATCATTTGCATCATTCTGTTAACATTGTACTAGCATTAGTTAGTAGGTTATGCTTTATTCGATGATCTAGTAGTCTGTCTAGTAATATTTAGTACTGTCAGTTCAGTTTTGTGACATAAATAAATCCTTACCTTAAGGTAAAACTTCGAGTTTGTGTTTTTACCCCGAGGGCTCCTAGTGGAAGGAGCTAACATCTCAGAAGTGGGATTGAAACAATTCACACGTTTGAGTTAGACATGGCATCTGGCAAATCTGTGAACCACGAGATAAATAGTGATAATTTGCAAGGTCAGCAGCAACCAAATGAAGGGATGAATAATCCTTTAATGGCAATGATGTCTATGTTCGAGAGAATGGAGCAATCCAGGGCAAGAACAGACGAGATCTTATGTGCAATTTTGCAACAACAAATGACGTCTAACTGAGAAAGCGCTTGAAATGAAAGTGCCACATACAAAGTTTCACGTGATGCCGGATTTTTCAAAAAGTATTGAAAAATTTTCAGGTTAATGCGGTGAAGAAGCAATCGAATGGATTGATAAAATAAACAGCTGTGCTATGCTGCACAATTGGCCAGAAGAATTTAAGCTGGAAACAGCGAGAATACATATGGTTTCGGCTGCGCGATATCTGGTTCAATGTCAAAAATGATAATATTAAGTCATGGTCCGATTTTGAAAAGGAATTTCGTGCTACGTTCCAAGTCATTCCTAGTATAACGAATTTGTGGAAACACATGATTCAACGTATACAAGGTTATCGCAAACCAGTAGAAAATTGTTTCCACGATAAGAATAAAATGTGCAAAGTTTTGAAATTGTCATTTGAAGAATGTAAAGAACAAATACTGACAGGACTAAATTAGAGGAAAGTAATTCCAGGGTTACTTGTAAAGCAACATAACGATGAAAACGAATTACTACATGACCTGATATGTTTATACCGAGTGAATGAGCGGTTTAAAACACGGCCTAAACAGGTGTTTAACCATCATCAAGCAGAATCAAGAACAAATGCGCCCATTCCAGTGGTTACGGAACGTACAAAAATGGTATACAGTCAAAAGGTTAGTACATATCAAGAGAAAGCGAGCATGCCTAGATGTTTTAATTGTGTTGAACGAGGTCATGTGTCAGTCTCATGCACACAACCGTGCAGTGGATCTATTTGTAACTTCGAGTTTGTGTTTTTACCCCGAGGGCACCTAGTGGAATGAGCTAACATCTCAGAAGTGGGATTGAAACAGTTCACATGGTAATTAAAGACGAAGGAAAAAAAGCGGGAGAATTTTTCTTTTTAGTTTTGAGTTTGATGTGGCATCTGGCAAATCTGTGAACCACGAGGTAAATAGTGACAATTTGCAAGGTCAACAGCAACCAAATGAAAGGATGAATAATCCTTTAATGGCAATGATGTCTATGTTCCAGTCAATGGAGCAATCCAGGGCAAGAGCTGACGAGCTTTTATGTTAACGCATCGAAAACTAGTCTCAACTTCATAAACATTTCGCTCCAATTGCGTGCAGGTATGATTAAATGATCAAGATACGACATCGCTACTGTATTTTTCAATGGACCCAAAACTAACGACATCAGCCTACTAAACACTCAAACTGTCCAGTGCAATCTGGTGTTATAAATACTGTTTTTGCCTTCGCTTCTTCTGTCAAGGGAATCTGTATGTATCCGTAAGCCATGTCCAACATCGTAAACAATACCCCCTGACTACCCCCCGATTATAGTCGCAATAGGGAAGTTACTTTTAATCGTTTGCCTATTCAATGCGCGGTAATCAATAACTAGGCCTGGTTCACCAGACTTTTTACACCGTTAATGTTGTACTAGCATTAGTTAGTAGGTTATGCTTTATTCGATGATCTAGTAGTCTGTCTAGTAATATTTAGTACTGTCAGTCCAGTTTTGTGACATAAATAAATCCTGACCTTAAGATAAAACTTCGAGCTTGTGTTTTTACCCCAAGGACTCCTAGTGGAAGGAGTTAACAATTCTATAAACTTTGTTTATGTAAATAGTATAATTCATACCCATGATCAAAAAACTAGAAAGGCCCAAGAAAATAAAACGTAAAGTGTTTATAAGAATCTCATAAGCTACATAGTGCGCTAGGCTTGAAATTAAACTTCTATTTGTATATAGCCCTGATTATTAAAAGTATTTGTCGCTTTTTTAAGTAAGATTTTTACTTTACAAATTATTTGAATTTAGTCTTTGATATCGATACTGTTTAGCGAACTCTCTTTTTATTTTTATTAGTATATTATACTTACATTATACTGGTGCCAATTTTATTGTTTTTCATAGTACTTCATCCCTCTACTTTGTTTAACCCCACTTTAACCGCTCTATTTTTCTACCCTGTTATTGAGATCAGTTCAGTTGCATTCCAGACTCAATACAATAAATACATTTGCAGTGTTAGTCAACTGCTTCCTTCTACAATTTAAAATTAAGTTTTCTCGCACTAGTAATATAAAGGCAATGTATTCAGTGCTAATCGCTCATATTTCCTTACCCTTCCCCTCTAACCTTAATCCTTAATTAACCAGTAATCATAAACATTTCTGCAGCCTATTTCAACTAGAACTAAAGGTAAGTCAACCTTACATTTTAGCTTGTATCTAACAGTACCCTTACTATCATTTAAGGACTGGTCATTTAAGCTTAGAACCGCATGCTCATTATTTTAACCACAATTCTATTACTCAAACTAATTAACTGCTTATTCAAATACGGTGAGTGCAATGTATTCGTTGATCTATATACCAAAATACAACTTACCTTCTTTTTTTCGATATTGCCACTTAAACTTTTAATAATATATAGTTTTTCCTCTTCACTGATTCTTGGGTGTGTGTCAGGTGAATCGGTTACTAAAGCTGCCCAAAAGCAACACCATATTAGAGTTATTCCACCTGGAACAAAGAAACCCCACTTCCACCCCCATGCTTCTATAACAGCACCAAGCAAAGGCCATGTCAAAACTGTTCCCAAGGTTCCGCCCAATAAGGCACCTATAAATTTTCCTTTTTCTTCTGGTGGAGCCCATCGCGATACTAAGCAATGGAGTGCTGGATAAACCACACCCTGCAAATATATCAAAGTTAAAATTTAATTAGTAATAATATAGACATTCTGGGTGAGAGATTATATAAACGAAGTTTTAAAAAGCTGAGAAAAAGTAATGTCAATAAATTCTTTTGACATATATGTTTAGAAATACAAGGTAATGTGTTTAAAATATCGCTAAGGTAAACTTAAGTAAAGGATCTGCATATATTCCAAAGCTATATACGATTTTATTTTATAAAATATTATATTTGTAGATCATACAGAATTTAATATTTTTGTCCTTTCTGAAATTTGTAATAGCAGTATAATAATGTATAAACTAATAATTGCTACTGTAATAATTCCACCTCAAAATTTTACTAAATTTTTTACTCTTAAATAGTAAAAAGGATTTTTATTTTACAAAATTGTTAAGGAGCCCGTCGTTTACTGAAAATGCAAAACATCCTGATCTACAATTAACTTAAAATTCTTGAACTTGTATTATGAATAATGCAATAACCTATTGCAGAAACATTGATTCACAATTAATAGTATATTATATAACGAGACTATAATGAAGGCTATTATTCCCGAGGATGAAAGTTGTAGTTGCAGTAGTAATCATCCGAGGGAATAGTAGCCGTCATTATAGCAAGTTGTATACTCTACTTTATCTACAACTAAGTATCAGTATAAGAGAGCGTAATCATATAACTTGACTTTTCGAATTATCGAAATTCTACAATAAAATAGCGAAAACCAACATGGCTAGTAGTTTGTGTTATTGTATTGAGACATAGTAATTGATATTTGATATTTGACATTTGTTTTAAACTTCAAAGGTATTGGGATTTAATATATTTTTCAGTTGGTCTATAAAAGGGAATAAAGAGCCATTAATTGCCTCTGCTGTTCATTATTCCCTAGTGTGATTAATTTATAGCATTATACTGCAAAAACCACAGGTGTAATACGTATTGCTGTAATTATAGGGTTAATTTAGGGGTAGGTTAAGTCATAGAGGTCGTAGAATAACCAAAAGAAACTCCCAAGTAACAAAAGCATATAATTACAGATATTAGAAGAGTAAATAGATCCCTATACATATTGTTGGTTGAGAGCACACTATATATAGCAGTACAGGCGATTAAACGCATATCCAAGAGTAGCTACGAGCAAAGATAAGAATTTAAAAATGTAACAAAATGCATCGAAATTAAATCAAGGGATACCTGTATGAATTCGCTAGATAAATATTCAAAAGTGCGTTAATATATCATCATATACGCCGGCAGAAATTATGTATTATTTAAAAAGCGTACGTGATAGAAAAGCATTACATTTGTTCAAAAAAACAATTTAACTAGGAAATAAACAAACACCAAATTTATTTCTATTTAGATTAGAATAAGCAAACAACAATAATACGTGATTTGATGAATGAAGGTTCCTGGAATTTCTGTATTAAATGTGATGTTATGTGAATGAATTACGTGACAACTTGAGCGTTCTTCCAAGTAATTGAACTACACAATTGGTAGAATTTCCGAAGTAAATGAGATAAAACAAGTGGTGTCGAAGGAGATACCAAATTGATTACATTCTTGTCAGACAACGTTATACGAATCAAATAAAAGACTGTAGGAGCTAGTAGATATAGACACCGACCACAACATAGTAGCTATGAAAGTCATGTTTAAATTTAAAAATGTGAGAAAAAGGAACGGAAAAAGGCACTTTGACTTTAATAAACTGAAAGATAAAGAAATCCACAAAAAAAATTGAGAAAAAGTCAAACAAATTGTTGAAAGATACTGGAAAAATTAATGATGCTCTACAAGTAAAACTAAAATGGAATAACTTTATATCCAGCTTAGACATGGCAGGCAGAGATATTTTGGAGTATCAACAAAAAGACAATAAGTGTCAAAGAGTATTCCGAAATTAATAGAGAGAGATTGAAAATACAAAACAAACCTCCAAAGCAGAGAAACAGAGATACAAAGCCAGAAAATGAGAAATTATTCGCACAGCAGAAAAGCTAATGAACAATGGATTGAAGAAAAGTGTAAGGAGGTAAAAAGTGAGATGCAAATGGGATAGACAGACAAAACATACAAACTAATTAGAATGAATTTTAGAGATATAAGCTGTTTAGAAAAATATTGGGGTCCCAGGAAGAGACGTCTTTATAGAAAATGTAGAGAAAGTGAATAGATGGCAAAAATATATGGGGAATTTGTATGCAAAACAGGAGCTACGAGCAGGAAAGACACATTGAAAAGCATGATTTGGGATATACTATACTTAGAGACGAGTTTTAACTAGTATTAAGCAGTCTGAAAAATAATAAGGTGCAAGCAGAAACTCTAAAGGTTGCTAAACAAGCGGTGTCAAAACGCCTCTTCCAACTTGTCAGCTATATGTATTAAACAGGCGAGATACCTAAAGACTTCAAATGTAACATCATTCACTATACCAAAAAAGAGAGCTGCAAATATATGTGAAAATTTTTTAATGATAAGTTTAACTGCACGTGTGTTAAAAATATTGACTAGAATTGTACAAAGACGGATGAAAAAACAGACTGAAGAAGTACTAGGAGAAGATCAATTTTACATAGTTATGCAACCTTCACTACTTTAGTTCTTAGTTAAATGGATTTAAAGTTTCATTGCTAATAATTTATTTTCAATTGCATGCATGATCATGTTGCATACAGCATACTTTGCATCAATCTTATCACCGTTTTATAGACTCGAAAGACTTGTTATAGATTTTGAAAAAGAAACAGCATTGGCTCATTTTTACATAATATGTTTTTATTGTAGGAAAGTTGCCAAAATGTAACATATGATTTATTTTTGTATACTGATAAACCCATTCCAAACCGACCTGCACCATGAAGAAGTAATAAAATACTGAAACAGGTAGAATGGTTTGTGTGTCTTATTGAGCTAAAGAGCCGAACCATAGGTTTAACCAAATTAGTGGTGTCTTTAGTGATGAACCAGACTAAGACAGGTTCTCGAAAGAGTGCAAAGACCATAGACGTCGGTATGGCATTCTAAGACACACTACTGCGATGTGGAAGGCAACAGGAAACCACCACATTACCTCCCAGGTACACAGCGTACATAAATTGTTATTAATGATGATGGCATACTCTGGGGTAAAAAATTCCGGAGTTAAAATAGTTCCTCTTCAGATCTCTGGGAGGGGACTACTTCAGGTGATGTGATCCGAAAATATAAAAAAGAGTCGTGAACATTCTGCAAGTCAGAGCGTGGAATGTCAGAAGTATGAAGCAAGTGGGTAAGCTAGAGAACTTGAAAACTGAAATGGATAGGTTAGCACTAGACATAGTAGGGATCATCGAAATTCGCTGGCCAGTGGCAGGGGTTTTTTGAAGTGGAGATTTTAGGGTAATTCATACAGGATCAGAGGAAGGAAATTTGGTTGTGGGGATAGTTATGTGAAAAAAGATAGAACAACGTATAGAAAACTACTTACAAAAGAATGAAAGAGTACTCATAGTTAGATTAGATTCTAAACTGGTAAATACAGTAGTAATACAAGTATAGATGCCCACCTCTAGCTACAGTGAGGAAGAGGTAGAGGTGATCTACAAAGATATCGAAGACATACTAAGATACATAAAAGGACATGAAAATTACAGGTGATTTTAATGCAGTGGTAGGTGAAGGTAGGGAAGAGCAGTAGTAGGTTTATATGGTTTAGGAACAATTTAACCCACATTATTTCAACATCATGCTAGAGGATGATACACATGGAAGATGCCAGGAGATATAGGAAGATATCAAATAGATTACATTCTTGTTAGACAACGGTTTAGGAATCAAATAAAAGACTGTAGAAGCTATCCAGAAGCAGATATAGATACTGACCACAACATCGTAATTATGAAGGCCGCCCTTAAATTTAAAAATCTAAAAAAAGAGGAACAGAAAAAGACACTTTGACTTTGAGAAACTATAAGATATCCAGATATCCACGAAAGATTTGAAAAAAAAAGTCAAATGAATTACTAAAAGATATTGGAAAAAATTTCTTATACTAAGGAAGTAGAAACAAAATGAAATAACATTAAATTCAGCTTAGACATAGAGATATTCTGGGGTATACACAAAAAGAAAATAAGAAACCATGGATAACAAAGAATATTCTGAAAATAATAGAGGAATGACGAAAATACAAAAATAAATCAGATGAAACAAGAAAACAGAGATATAAAACCATAAAATGGGAAATTATTCGCAAATGCAAGAAAGCTAAAGAACAATAGATTGATGATAAATGCAGAGGTATGAACTAAGATGGATATAGGAAAGACAGACAAAGCATACAAACTAATTAGAATGAATTTTAGGGATATAAAACTGTATAGCAAAAGCTGGAGGAAACGTAATTACAGAAAATGTAGAGAAAGTGAATGGATGCAAAGAATATATAGCAAATTTATATGCAGCAGAAGAACTAACAGCATTATAACAAGAATTAGATATTGGAAAGGATGACGTGGGATGTCCTATACTTAGAAAACCAGTCTTCCTCGGGTACACTATTTTTAAACGGAGTTTTTAAATCATTGCGCTTAACATATTCCCCAACAATTCTTATGATCTCTTGCTTACTTAGCCCCCATCCCCACTTTTCCATAGTTTTTAAACCTTGTGCCAGAATTTTCTCTTCTTGTAAGAGAATGGCTATGCTTCTACTTTGTGTACTACTACTTTCCCTCGTAAGCCCCTAGGT
This sequence comes from Platerodrilus igneus, assembly GCA_036346225.1. Lineage (NCBI taxonomy): Eukaryota > Metazoa > Arthropoda > Insecta > Coleoptera > Lycidae > Platerodrilus > Platerodrilus igneus. The sequence continues at coordinate 5,289,660 of JARFIW010000139.1, read as the reverse complement.
ATATTATACCTTTTGTTGGCCTTGTACGCAGTAATAATTCCATTGTTAACTTCCACCATAGCTCGTTCTAAATGTTCTTTGGTATAGGACTTGCCCCTGTTACTTTTTTTAACATACACCCTTACCATGTTTATATAAATATACCTGAAAATTTACTTGCATTAGCATCAAAATCGCTGTAGTACTTTCGACAAGGTAAGTGTGTGCATATTACACACATACCCCTGAAAAATAATACACACTTTAACTATGTTCAATTTTTATAGAGGAAGTGTGTAATAGCATTGAAAAACTTCAAATTTCTAAAGTTTTAAGAAACTAACATCATCATATTGCAATTTAGTCTTTGCTTACCTATCTTAATAATACACATTCAAACAAAGTTCCAGAATGACTCTGATTAAGAAGGATTTTTAAGACAGTTGTCCAGTACACACCTCTCCATAGGTTAAATAAAGTTAGAATAGATATGACATCTCTGCATAACAACTGTTGGCAAGTTAGCGCCAACTATTGAAATGTGATAAAAGTAAACGACGTTACAATCTGTTACCAAGGTTTGTGACTTCTCTGTTCAAAAGGTTGAGAACCAGACTCTGAAGATTTTAAATAAAACTAAAAATTCCAATTATAAAAAATAATTCTGTCTGGTATCAGGTAAACGTTCTACAAGCATAATAGATAAAAATAAATTTGTTCATTATTTTATATAGAGAACAATAAACAAATTAGGTCATTTTTGTCTACTATATAGGTACTTGTACAACACTTACCTGATTCCAGGCAAAATTATTTTCTATAAGCTAGAGGACCACGTCTCGGACAGTCAACTTCTTCAGTAATTGGCGATGTGCATTATTTTTCACCTTGGATGAATTCAATTTTTTATTAAATGTTATTAAAGAGCAATCTGTAAAAATGCAACTAAAAGAACGCTAAAAAGTTAGGTTAGCAACAATCAACAAAACCTTGCAAATATTAAGCAATATAATAAAGTCGCTCATAAAAATAGACCTACAAAGCCATCTGTAGAGATGCGATAAAACTAAAACATACCAACAGCCGATCCATTTAGGTGCCTACACCCTGCACTTCTCACAAAAGACTGAGGTTAAATAAAATGCACATTTTTGTAGAAACTGTAAAGATCTAATTTTCATTTCAATGTTAGTTATGCAGCTTATGAAGATGTTGTTAAAAGGCAACAGATGACGCTGTGTGCAACGTAAGATTTTACAGAAATATTGAATAGATACACACATGCCCCCTATACACACTTACCGCACTTCACCTTATACGCCATAAAATATACCTTGCGGAATAGAAGGTAATCATCCATTATCAAAAATATAACCTTAATACTGACTTGCCATCTATGAGACGAAACTGGTACTCTCAAAAAACGATTTCTGTAATTGTGCTGTTTACACTACAACGTGCCAATTTATATATAAAAGAAGACAACGACACGCGATGTTCCCAAGCGGTAACCCGTCCAAGTACTGGCCGCGTCCAACGTTGCTTAACTTCGGTGATCGGACCCAACTCTAACAGTACAATTTCCCAACGTACTTAATAAAAATAACTCGTAATTACTTAGAAAACAGAACTTTTGCGGTCGATGTGGGGGGCTCCCTCTCGGATAGCATAAAAATAAAAGCTGGCGTGCCAAAGGGCTCGATACTGGGACCGACTCTGTATATCATATATGTCAACGACATACCCACCACACCCAAAACACAAATTGCACTTTACGCAGATGATACGGCTATCTATACGTCAAATAAAGAACCACAACAAGCACTTAACGACGTACTAACACACACGAGACTGATTGACAAATACTTTACATGTGATTTTCCAATGCTCCACCCGAAGGTACTACATTGGCCAGGAAGCGATTTTTTTTTACTGTTCCAAGCAAGGTAGGGATCTTTAACGTGCGTGACAACACTTACACACGGGACCTCCATTTTACCTCTCATCCGAACGAGGGTGTATTTTTGTGAAAAATGCTCGCTTAACATTTTTCAAGCGGACCGTGTCGGGATTCGAACCCGGGACCTTGGGCGTATGATTGACAAATACTGCAAAAAGTGGAAAATCAGAATTAACGCGGATAAAACGGAGGCTATCCTCTTTCACAGGAGGTATACAAATAATAAGATAAATGCGACCAATATCTTAGATACGGTAATCACACCAGTGCAGCAAGTAAAATACCTTGGTGTACTCCTGGACGCACGGCTCACTTTCAAACCGCACATTGAAGCAGCAGTCAAGAAAGCAATAGTCATGTTAATTAATTTATATTCACTATTATCTAAAAAAAAGTAGTCAGCACTAAAAACAAAAACTAATTTATACGGCCATTATAAGACCCACGTTCTTTTATGCCTCTCCGGTTTGGTGCGGCGCAGCTAAAACACACGTTACTAAATTGCAGAGATTACAAAATAAATGTCTACGCCTAGTCCTACATAAAGGGAGATACGATAAAATCAAAGACCTCCATGAAGAGGCCGAAATACAAACTATACAGGAATTAATTGCTACCCAAGCACAAAGCTTCTTTGCACAGACTAGAAAGTCCAAAAACAAATATATACGTAACATTACCAAACTCAGATACAATAATCTTCCACCCAACTACAAACATAGGTTTCCCTACCAAGGCCTACCTATCTTTAACAGCACATACTAACTAAATTAAAACACCGTAAAGATGAGGTTTTTTCTCCTTTTTCGTCGACTGACTCAGGTAACCTAGCCACTCACAGCCGTAACTGGAACAACCGAATAGTCTTCGGAATTGGCAAACTACAAAATCTCAGACAAGGTGCTATGTGTCCCATTACCATATTGAGGGGCCACACCCTGCTCGGAAACCTTTGTAGGGAGCTAGAGGAAGGACACAAACTCAGGGATGAGCAACATGTTGCAGGAACCTTCGCTAATCGCATTGAAAATAAACTCGTATATAAATAGGCTTTAAACCTTGTGTTTCTTAGTTTGTTATGTACATACGTTAAAATGTAAATATGTCAATAAATGTCTTTGTTGTTTGTTGTAATACTGAAGGATAAGCCTCCACAGCTCTTGGAAATTTTGTTATATCGCAAAATTTGAATCATTGTACATAATTTAGTTGAACGTGATATTTTTCATGCTTCAGATTGTTCTGAACATTTCCACTAACGTAAATTTTGTAAATATATATTGATTTGATTTGGTGCTTTTCAACGTGGTATGGTCGTTGTCTATATTAAAAGTCGCGTTCCGGGTATGTAAAGTGCATATGCGAATGCACCTAGCAAATATTCGAACTCTGCGTTTTCTGAAAATTACTCGAAAATTTAATAAACGACGGCCGAGAAGTGGACCGAAAGGCGAGGAGATAGTCGTATAATCATTACATCATACACCCTCTTCTGCAAATGCAATTTCACCTGCATGAGATGTACCATCCTTTACGAAAATCATACGCAGCACCAAAGCTTGTATCGAACTCGCATACGGGATTGTAGAAAAATTATATAACTCCATGTCGAGATGTGCTACACGACCCAGCAACTGCTATATATATATATATATATATATATATATATATATATATATATATTGAAGTGTACGTAATAGCTAAAAAAGTATAAACAGTATTTTGTTGTTTGAAGGTTGTGTATATGCCGAATGAAGCCAAAGATCAGATCACGTAACTGTAAAATTTGTGTTTGCCGTACTTTGCAAATGGCAAAGTATTTGAAGTATATTAGTCAGAGTAGAAGTGCCAATACGAAAAACAATGACTTGATGACGTGAAAAAGCACAGTATTCACGGATTTATACTAAGTTGTATGTTAATAAGCCAAAGAGTATAAATTTGCTGATCTAAATGCCGGTTGCGTCTGTGGAAGTTTCACTATTAACAACACAGAGCCAGGTTTATATGTGAAACATTTCGGCATTTATTTATTAGAATCAACCTTTGGACAAATTTGTAACATCAAAATTATATGTGAAAATATTGTATCAAAACTGATTGGAGTGCAACGCGGTCATATGAACCAATGCTTGAACATTTAATTATATAATTGTAAAGTGTAAAAGATGATGAATAGGTATTAGTGACACAAACTAGTTGGGACGATTTAATTGAATGTTGGATTTGCTAAAAATGTAAAAAGAGTAGGCATAATTTAAAGGTGGTATTACCTAGGTAAACATAATAAAGAGAGATCGATTTGAGTTATTTTTGTAACAAGACGTGTTTTTGTATAACTGCGCTACTTTGGATATTTAAAAGTTTAAATAAAATATTTTGGAAAGTAAAACCTTTAATTGAAATGAAGAAGAATATAGATAGTTAAACGGTATAGTAATAGTCAAGAAGAGTAGAAAGGTACGAGATTGGATATTGGAGCGGCATTGAGACAAGCGGAAATAAGAGTGGATATTTAGAACGAGTTGAATTAAGGAGAAAGGATTTGGATTGGAATTATTAGACAGAAGGAAAACGAATTGGAGTGATTTGGATAGTACATTGCGGATAGTTTGGTATTGAGTGGAAAATATGTATAGCAGCACAGAATTGGAACGAGCAGGTTAAGGATTGGATATTGTTGAATTAGTTGGAGGGTGTATAAAGAACGACGACATAATTATAGGAAAATTAGAGCGGGGGAAGTAAAATTTTAAGGGATTCAAAATTCTAAATTTAGTCATTATTTATAGATTTGGGTGGAAATCAAAATTAAATTAATCAAAACCTGGTGTCTGGAAAGCAGAATTAGTCCTAGTGATAGTGAAAACGCAGTGTGAAGACCCATCCGGTGACTGAGATCTTGAGCCAGAGTTCATAAAGGCCTACAACGAAGAGTAAATCGGGTGAGTACTGTGTGTTTTTAAAACGTCAAAGTCAAAATTTATAAGAGTATTTGATTTGGCACCAGGCTACGTGGATCTGTTTATAAAATTTGGCATATACGAAAATAAGGTTACGTATACTAAATAAAGGTAGTGCTGTTTGGTCGGGGTCGTGACCATCTACCTATCACTGAACCCACGGTAGGTAGGTGGAGATTCCCTGAGAAGGAGAGTTTCAATAGTCGAGGCATATTTATATAGTTTTGTTTGTATACCGACCAAACCTAGTTAAAGTACGAAATATAAAGGTAAAATTATTCACACTGTCAAGTACATAAAATTAAAATAAAATAAACCACAGTTTAAAGTAAAAATATCTTAATATCCTATAAAAAGGGGGAGTGAGCATAAGAATATATATATATATATATATATATATATATATATATATATGTACGCTACTAAAAAAAAAACAGGGTCCACCCACCAAAGTACTGACCAGAGCGAGAGGGTGCTTAACTCTGGTAACGTGCGATCTACAATAGACATAAATGTATGCAAAATACGTGTATTAAACAAATTGGAAATTTATAAATACAGTAATGTAAAACAGTTTATAAACAAAATATCAATACAATACAAAACTCCTCTTATATGAAAATACGATTTGTATTTAATGTCAGTATTCCATATACATAGAATAGTATAAATACGATCAGTGCTAACTTAACTAAAAAGACTTCCCTAAATTAACAATAATGAATTAAAAACCTATTTACCTTAAGTGTTAATTATTTGAATTGCTATTGAAAATTCAAGGTTCATGAACATCCGTAAATTAAGTTTTGTGGTTATGTTATGTTTAATTATTGTTTTCGTAGCTTTCAATTTTTATTGCAGACTTCTTTGTGCGTGCTGCCATCTTATAGGCGAGGAAAGAAAGCATTATTTGAACCAAATATGGGCTATTCAGTTTCCGCCCCTTGTTATACACTTTGTCAAGCAATTCGGTTTATAGTTAAAATAAGTTTATTAAATTAAAATAAATAGAGCCTGTTAAATTAAATTCAATTACTATTATTATTAAATTATTTTAAAAATACAAGTTTAAATTTGACTTTCAGGCGAGATCTATAGTTAATACTAGGAGGGAGGTGAAGGTGGTGTTTTCAAATCAACCATTTTACCCTACTTGTTTGTAAAAGAAAAGTTTGAGAAAAATTAAAACCTTGTAATGCTGTTTTGGCACGAATCAACTTGCTTGTAGCTTTTTGTTCATAGCATTAAACTGCTTTATTTTTGGACACATTAGGGCATGGAGTTCAAATTAGTTTGTGGTGCCAAGTTTACACATTTTGCAGTATTAAATTAATACTTACCCCCATAAGTCCCAGAATAATACGAAGCCCAACCACAACACCATAATTCCACGAGGCCGCCCAGGGAGTTAAAAGAGTTGCAGCAGCCGAAACGATTCCTGATACTAGTATAACTTTCATTGGTCCCAATTGTTCAGATAGGAACCCTCCTGGGGCGGACGTAAAAATAAATCCCCAGAAGTATGACCCTAAAATAAACCCTTGTGTTTGAGCATTCCATTGATATCGTTCTCCGTACTAAAACCAAAAATCGTTCTTATTCCGAGAATTAGTATGGAATGTACTTACATCTGGCAATAAAATAGTTGTCGGTTGCGAGTCATTGCTAACATCGCTCCCGTTAACAATATTGTTTACTAAACATTCTGCCACTATTACTTTTTTGGACGAAGACGTATACTGCTCGGACATTGCTATTATATTAATTGACATATTTACACGCAACATGTACGTTATGAACGTTGCTGTGAAAAGCATAATGGCGCATACTGCCCTTGTTGGTATCAACTCTAAAAAATAACTCACCTTTTACAAAAATAACATTGTTTTACATACGCACCTTTTTTAAGAAAATTAATCATTTTGTTCTTGTCTTCTGAAGGATCCCAGGAAGTTTGCACTAAAACAGACACAAATTAAAATTTGTAAACATCATCGGATTCCTCTAATAGTAACATTGAAATCATTATGCTACCTTCTACTACCAATTACTCATCAGATTACGGAATCACCTCTTAACAATGGCTCGTTGAGAACTATAAGCAAATTCACACGTGTTTACAATAATGAGAATAATGTGAATATTATTGCAAAAGCTTGCATGTTACGAGGTCCTACTGATTTTTTCAATAAATCCTTGATAAATCAAGTAATAATTACTTCTATTGGTTGTGTCCGGTTTACTTTTTTTTTATTAAGAGGATGTTGTTATAACAATGTAAATATTAAAAATTATCACATTACTTGTTTAAGTTATTAAACCCAAAGGAATAGAAGGTTTATAGATTGTTAGTTTAACGATAATTATAGAACCGGTATCTAACATAAATAAATAATGGCGATGGACGTTCAGATTTTAGATATTAAAGCAATAAAAATACAGTAATTATAGTAATTATTGTATTACTTCTATTGCTGTAAAACATTGTATAGTAAGTAGTTTTTTATTCACAGGTATCAATAATGACCTCGCCACTGAATTACTGCTATACAACTTGCGGATTCAAATCTCTAAACTAGAGAAAACCTGTAATAAATAACTTTCTCGTCCTTTTTAACACCGTCTAACAAAACTTGTTTTATTAATGAAAGATAAAAGTAGATCAGCGTAGAGCTAATAGACAAAACTCAACACACAAAAGTTCAGTAGTTCCCGCCTTTCTTAGTCAGAGTTCAAAGTTGGTTTGATGCAATTTTCCACTGTACCTTATCCTTCATTTAATTACATATTGTAGGCCATTTTAAAAACCCTATTGTTACTAACTTTATCTGTTCAACTGATCTTAATCTTTTTCCTATAACAGCGTCAAAGTTTTCTAATCTAGTTACAAACACATCCTTTCAATAATCATTTTCTAATATCAGGACACATCCGACCTGTAACGCGGGCGCGTTATGCTAGCTATAAAATTAAGTAGGTAAAGAAAGTTTAGTAAAGTCGAATGGACAAATTAAATATAACGCACCTTGTATAGTAGATTTCATGAATAGCCAAAGGTTGGTTAAGCGTGATATTATATTTTTTTTTTAGAAAATATGATTTTAATGGGAACAAAAAACAGTTAGTATAATTAAAGCAATAAACTCAAACCACAAAGTCATAAAGTTATTCATGATTAAATACATATTAGAACGGAGCTCATATTCATAAATTAATTAAAACCGCAAAAAAGTAAACGAATTATTTATTTCAGTCAAGTTTCACAGCAAAATAATATTATTTAAAGAAAGCTTTAAAATGATGTAGTAAAAAGAGTGACTTTATTAAGATATCTCAAATATAGGAGAGTTCTAAAAAATTTTATTTAAATAAATTTTAATAGAGAATCCAGAGACTGTCCCGACTTCCACCTTGGGCCAACATAAAAGTTTTCGAAAAAAAAATAAAAATTAAAAAATTTCTTACCCCTCTTAATGAGATCGCCTTAGAATTCCTTCTGCTTCCCTGGCTAGCTCAGCTGTGCCTTTTCTCGAATACCTAAATTTACAGACATACCTCTTTCACACTCGTACACCATTCAATAAAATCACCAAATAATACAACAACCATACAACCTTTTATTTACACCAATTAACAGATAAACTATATCCACACATGTGTCAAAACAGTTTGATACAACAATTATAAAACCTAAATTATAGTATGTTTTTAAAGACCTTGATTTTCCAATAACTTTCAAACAAATTCAATGAGATATGAGTAAATAAGTCCCACACGCTACCCCAAATTGACTTCACACCGGAGCATGGCGAGCCCACCACAACCCAGTTTAGTTTGTATATGCCTTTTAAACCTTGCATAAATTAAAACAAAATTTACAGACCCGTTTACCCTTTACAATTCAATTTTTATCCTGAATAAAATTTTTGATGTTCTAAATACACCCGTTTTCAATATTCAACCTCAGTAAATTATCCAGTACAGGTATCTTTTACAATAAGTTTCTACAACCATAAATATGCCACCAAAAGTCAACCACATAACACAAAATTCCACAAATGTTTATAAAACAACAGAAATTTAAAATAAATTACTTGGAGAATTCTATAGGTTTCCTTCCCGTCGGAGATGATTGCCAGAAAACCTCGTCGGCGTTGTTTCCATTTACTGTGCTGCTCAGCGGATCCACAGGCCTCTACCATCTGATACTTCTGCAAGCTATGTGCCTCGTCTCACAGTGCCATTCCATATATCATGATACAAACTTGATTACTTGTGGTGCTTACCCCCATATATCCTGCATACATTTAATAATTTTTGTTGTAATAGCCGGACCTTTTTTTAATTTAATACACACTACTCGTACTTTACGTCAATAATTAGAGGTCCGCTACTACTGTTTTATACGTTCAATTACTGTAATTACGGTAACATTACTACACCTACATAAAATACTCACAAAAACATCAATCATTCATTTATATTGCTAAACAGAAGAAAACACAAATGTTAACATAAGTAAATCACATGATTCCACAAGTATTTTCTCAGAATTCATTCCATAAATTCAATAGGAAAATTGCACTATGACTAAAAACCCCGACAAAATATGAAAGGGAGAGAATTAAATGACAATAGAAAAACCCAATCAATTGTTTGCGAACCGGTAATAAGAAAGGCTAAAACGTAATCATTCGAGCGTAATACAGCGGTAAACCCGAGCGGTAGGGTCCGATATGCTGAAAAATTAAGTTTTGAAAAGTAAAACTCGGAAACTAAAATTCAGACTGGTTAATTTAGAACATCGAAAATGTTGTGATACGAGTTAAATGTAACGATGAACAAAACTAGCTTCAAGTATGAAACACGGCCTTCTTAGAGAAAAAATTTAAAATAGTGCACGAGCTTTCGTGGAATTTCGCTTACAGCTTTGGCAAGGAACTCTTTTTTCGTGCGCGAGTTACATATGCCCTATATTAAAATACATATAAGAATAAATGTAATTATTATGTTTTTGCAATAGCATGTTACATTGTATTAAATGAAGGTTATAATTAAAGTTTAACAGAGTTCATATCAGAAATAAGAAAGGAAGAGACTACTTTGTATTCCAGACGCAACCTGATACTTCAGGTGCAGAGACAATGAATTGCAATAAAACACTCTTAATTAAATTTACGTAGAATAAGACATTGTATGATTATCGAGAAACTACAGACAGCAAGATCTGCACTTTCCCACAAGACGAAGTGAGACCAGAGGCTTCATAAATACTGTGAGCAGCCCTTGATCGCCAGTCAGTCTTCGAACTTCATAACTTTAACATTGTTGGTAGTTCAAGCTACTCATTGGTAATTATTGATTCTTAAAATATTAAGTTTGATTATTTTTTTTTGTCAATTAAATTAAGTCACGTTAATGAACATAACGTACAAGTTGTTATAGAAGAAATAAACCATTTCTATAATTAGTGTATTAAAATAAATTTGATAGAAGTGTTTTTGGAAATAAATGTTTTTAAAAGAAGCTCGCAAAGGCCCAAAACTATCTCACCGATTCTGAAAACTCGTGTGTGCTGTAATAAAAAGGTTACCAGTGGAAATAACTCAAATAAGTGGATTGTGTTGAATTAAAGAAGTTTCCATCTTTAGAGTTCGCTATAATCTATATGTAAATTTAAAACTAAATTGGTTGGTATTCTTAAAGTAGGAAATAAAGTGAACATGAAAGTGATTAGTTTGTGAACAATAAATCCGCGACGGAATAAGTGTTGCTTACATTTAAGAATGATATTATTGTGTAAGTTGGAATAGTTTGGAACATTTTAGAATATTAAGAAATATATACGTAGGGGAATTTAAGTGTAACTTTTATTGGTATAATTTAGTGTTAGTCAAAGCATACAAAATTAATATTTTGGAACGATTAATAACGAGAAACTAGTGTTTAATCGTTTTCTATGTGGATTATCAAAGACATTTCCAGATATGGCATTTATAAATGGCATGAAATTTAATATTCAAAACAGGAAAATTTGGAGTGAAAATAGGATTATGAATGGATTAGATTTAAAGTCTTTGTAAGATCTTCTTTGCAATAACTGGCAAGACTGAGGTTAAGAAAGTGTTTTTTTGTATATTTGTATTAATATCGCCATTATTTGATGTCAATAGAGGTTAAATGCCGGTTGAATTTTATTTCCACTTATTTAAAAACTAGGTAAATAAATCATTCAGAATTGTAATTAAAAGGAATATCTAGCTACACACTACATTTGATTTTTCCAATGTTCCATCCAAAGGTACTACATTGGCCAGAAAACGTTTATCCGAAAAACTTTTTTATTTTGCGAAAACCTTACTGTTCCAAGCACAGTAGGGGTCTTCAACCTGGTGAAATTATCAAAGACCCAAAATTTTTACCCTTATAATCCTGAATCTCGCTATCTACTCTTGTAAATGAATCCGCTATCACATACTTTTATTCAATTCGAAATACCAAATGTACAACATTAACCTGTATTTAACCATAACGGAAACTTTCAATGTGTCAAAAATTTGTACTTATAAAACAACTGTTTTTAAAGCCTGTCTTTAACTTTAAAAATTCAATGGATATGTAAACCCATACCAACAGTGTTCACGATTTGGAGAACAACATTTATTTTCCAACATTTAATTTAATTTGAAAGAATGAGGTTGTTAAGATTTTTTAGAATGTTCAAGTTTTTATCTGAATAAATTTTACCTTTAATACGTTTATTGTATTAATTAGATTCAGGTGACTTTTAATACCAAACACATTATTTTATACCATAATAATGCACAGTAAGTGCAAAACCTACAAAAGTTTTGATTTTCCATGAAAATTTTAACATATGGTCTTAACTATTAGTGGTGAGAACATGCTACGTTGCATTCTCACGCCTGATATCGGCGTATAAAGTCCCACTTTCAATTTCTGTCTAGTCGAACTTACCTCTTACTCTGAAGATACTCTAGCCATTCATTATCGTGACAATGTATTAGCAAGACCGATTAACGAACTTTCAACTCGATTTGAGTAATACCGGCTTTTTTAATTTATACATACGTTGTTCTCAATAATGACCTATATCGTTTATCATATTACGTATTCGAACTTTCGTCAACGATCCTACAGCCTATGCAAAACTAACAACAGGATTCACCACAAAATTGCTGGAAAACTTAGAAGTGCTGCGTCGAGTAGAGCAAGACTTACACGGTAAGTGTTCATAATAACTTAGCGTCACATTAGGTCGCCTCGAAGAATTTACCCCTAAGTAAATTGGAGGTTATATGTGTGTTAAATACCATTTTACCGAGCTCTAAATGCGGTGGTTTTAAGGCATTTCAATTTAGCGTCCGACAACATAGGGCTCCTGTTAAAAATTGTACTTGTAAAGAAGGTTCTGCTTTTCACTGTCTTGTGACGGCGTTGTACCACGCAATTGTGTGTCAAAGAACTTTACCCTCTTATGGAGAGGATATACATTTTTGTGGGAGCGAATGTATTAAAATAGAGGACGCGACTACCGTTTTCCCTCGAGTGTTGACGTGTGTTGTAGTGATTGGACTTATTGACAAGTGATTCCTCTTCTGTAAGCCTTATCAATCGTCCATCATTAGTCGTAAATTCGCCACTTTATCACAAAGGTATATCATGTTCCAGTTATTACAACTGGACAATAGCACGGCACCACGAAATCACTAAAGAGTCGTGGAAGTCACTGCATCAGGAGCAAGAATCCGGGTAAGGTTAGCATAAAATAGTGACCATTTGGTCGCCTCAAGAATCTTTTCCCGAGTAGATTATATTCTGTTAAATACTTCTTTACCGAGTATCTAATATCGTTACAAGCTTTTAAGGTACTTCAGAACAGTTATATTACATACACGGCACGCAATTTAGAAACTGAAGTATAGGAGGTTTTTGCGAAATAACAGTCGTCCGTGTAGGAATAATATCAAAAAGGATTGCTGTGGCAGACGATCTGGCGCTCTTCAATTATGACAAGTAGAAAAGTATTTCAGGATAAGTGACTTTATAATAGTTGCTTTCTTTCTCGTCATTTTATTATAACTTTTATTTCGAATTTTTCTATTTTATTTTATAATTTTCTTATAGCAAACCCATCGCGCACTACTGCAGTTAACCGACGCACCCTTATATTGTTACGAGCTTCCCGCCCCTTCAACGTAACTCTAAATTTATTATTGTAACGTTCGTTTTACCTTGTAAAGTACTTTTGGTAATCGCAAATGTTAAAATATTTAATCTTAATTGTTATTTGTAACCCAATTTCCTAAGCAGTAAAACTTATTTACTTTTTTTAATCTTCTTGACTTTAGTGTCACTATCATCTTTTTACCGCTATTCCGTTTATTAGGGTAGCCCGGGTCGAAAGTAATATTTTAACTTTAAATGATATGAACAAGAAAATTATAAATGCTAGAGAAATTATATTTATACAAGCACATCGAAGATTTCATGTTACTATTTGAGCAAAGTGTTGACGATCCTAAAATTTATACATTAATAACAGAGTAAGTACATATGGTAACAATCGCCCCCGGCTCTGCAATGGCTGTAACAGTATATGGGGTGGGTTGTAATGTCCGTTGTAAAATAATAATAAGACAAACTAAAAACTATTTATTCCTAAACGTGAAAAAACATTTTACGTGCAGTTCCTGTATTAGAATATTTCCGTTCTTACTTAAATTTTCACATCCCTACTTTATTTACAGTCATTTGAATACTTATTAACAATTTTGACTGCCTTTTCAGTTTAAACGGTTACTATCTAATTACTTCAAATTAATTTAAATACTCAAATCTATCCTATTTCGTTATGGCATTAACAATGTGGGGTTTCTGTTATCAATAGCGTTTGCTTTCTTAAATATTTACATTGAGTTTATGTACGTGTGCATCAAGATATTTTCAATTACAAACTCCAATCCTTTAAAAATGTCTGGTTCGCTTACTTAATATAAATTATGAATTGTTTTAGGTTACGTTTCTATAGTTTCAATGCGGGAAGTCAGGAAAACCATCCTACGTGCTGGAACGGAATAGAATTGCTTTCTGTAATAAAAATGAGTGTTGTTTTGAAGTCTGGTTACGCGATATAGTGTTGTAGTTCGCTCTGAGTTTCCTAATGTTACCATTCGGGTTATTATTGTCTGAGTGTTATTTTAGGTGATACAAGTAATACAGTTAACGCCATTTCAAATATTAAAAAGCTATGTTATGCTTTTCAAAGTAAAGTTCCATCTTATGAGTGTCACGGTAAGAATTACGAAATATTTCTAATGAAATTTACAAATATACCTTAAATGCATTGTGTGATAGGACAGAAGTAGTACGAAGTCAAGCCATTAAGTTTAATTATTTCTTTTGTTAGAAAAGTCGATTAAAATGATTATTACTCAACGTACATTTTTACTATTTTGCAAAACGTACTGGAACAATAGAAATTATTGAAGAATCTTAGGAAATACCTGTTAAACTTCTACAATTTTTAGAAGTAATTACTCTGGCGTATTCTAATACCGAACAATTAAAACCATTTTTGAATTGCATTATTATTTTGTGTGAAAGTGTAAAAGCATTTCTAATAGATTTTCATCTGAGAGACCATTTGGTAGAAGCGGCGGTTTGTTTTGCTGAATTCCTTTGAAGATGGTTCAAGTGTCGTAGAATTTTCAAGGTAGAATGACAGGACGTCGGGAAGTGCATCTTTAGGCATCAATCCCACCAATGTATGTATACCAGATTTTCTTTCCGTGTATTGATATTTTAGTTTTCTCTAAGTCAGACCACATAGTTGACTTTATCTACTTAGGTCACATTAGAATTTACAAAATTAAAGTATTTATCTTTTTAGGGATCAAATTTAATTTATAATTATGTAATCATTCTAGGTTTTTTAAAGAAAATTTAGGTACGAAACAATTGAACAAACAACCGATTTGGGTCAGAAAGCTCTACTGAGAAACTACATAAGGGCAGGATCATCTTTTCAATTTATAGTAGATTTAAAACAAATTCATACTTGCGGTTTGGATCGTCAAATTCTTGCTGATATTATTCTCTATAACTAACTGTCTTTGTTCATAAAAACATCGTTTCCATTGGAATTAACTCCATTGAAAAATTCCTGGTTCTAATTTTTAGATCTCTAATTTTAATTAATCTGTATACATTGAAGTATCAGTTTACAACAGTACATATATTTTAATAGATTAAAATTATCGGCTGACCTTGTGTTAAAGATTGTTTACATTGAAGCAATAAACCGTTGTTGTACTCTATAAAATAATTCTCTATCAAGGATCAAATGTCTCATAACTTATGTTTAAACTTGAATGTTTCACGCAGAATGTCGAAAGATGAATGAACCCATTCTAATTCATTTCCGTCTTCAGATAACAAAATAATCTCAATACGCCATCGTTCTCCGAAGTTCTATTAATGCTCTCCAAGTATTTAGTCATCGCACGATGCAACAATTACCTACAATATCGCGTTCTCAGCACTTTAATGAGGTGCTAGTTTTAAAATATATAGCGATCGCAAAATATGTCGCATCCTTTGTTAATGAAATTTAGACAATTTTACTTTATTAGCTTTTAGGGTTGGTTTTTCCTCACAGAATGTGGTGCTCAATGACCTGTTGTGACCTCATTAAGACATAATTATATTTTAATTTTTGTTTTATGTAAATATAAAGTATTTAAGAAATTGTATTAAACAAGTGACTGAGAAAAATCCATAAAATATATTTTTGTTAATTTTGTTTTATGTGGATACCTACTAGAGTTGAGGTTAAAAATTAGTTTGAGCTGACTAAGGAATGTATTATTTATCTTTGCAAAAAATTTTGTACTGTGTAAATCCTCCGGGATGTACTGAATAAATATTGTTCTCTCCGCGGGTTGCGTTTTCTTTTTGTAAACATGTTTTTATTAAAGGCTTTGTAAATAAATTTTCTCTCTTGATGTTTTCTTTTTCTTTTGTTGTGTGACCAACCCCACTCTATGACTTTCTAGCTAGCACAGCATTCTTTCGATTCCCTTGTTTGTTGCGGTACTCGATGCGAACTATTTTCGCTGCGCACGTTAATTTTTTCTTGTCCGCACGAAATACCGAACAAACAGAAAAACAACAAAAATTCGGATTACTAAAACAAAGTCAAAAGTTATTCTGAGTAACAATTATGACAAACGTAATGTGTAGTTTGCGAATCCACTGTTTACTGGGTCTACTTGAACTGTAGGATTCTAAGCAAACCATGCCACAACATTCTTCATCTTTACTAGAGTATGAAGTCAAAGAGGTCTTAAGTGTAGTCGCTTTGATCTTCTTAGTTTATGACATGTTTCTGTTAGCACAACTTTTATTTTTTTGTTTAGTGTTAAACTAGAAATGCTCCGCTTCACTTTCTTTTTTCCTTTTCTTCATATTCGACTCGTATTGTCTCTTTCTCAGGAGTGTCAGTATACATGGTAGATTTTCTTGTCTTCTTTCCTCTGTTTCCTTTCTTTCTTGGGGAACCTTTAGAAAGGGTTTAACACTTTCGGGAGAAAAATCTTTATTCGGGTCGGGAGATAACTCCCGTAGACCTGCCTGGGTTTCAACACTGGCAACCTCATGGGATGTCTGCAAATTTTCAACAGAACTACAAATATTAGGCGATGTTGAAGGCTAGTTTGCAATGGGCCTTTGAATTAGTATTTTGATGTGACAGGACAGTCCCTACAGCACTTTTTAAGACTTCATTTACTACAGTGTTGTTAGGCTCTTCGTTCTTGGTTCTAACTTGTCTGATATTAGCTGCAGGAGTCGATCGGTTACATACGGTGGGGAATAATCTAGGTTAATGAATATATTTCTATTTAAAAAAAAATTTTAGTGCATTTTGTGTCACTGCAGAGGGTAAGGTGTTTCTTATAGTTCCTGGAATATGGTAAATCGTCAATGTCTTTCCCTCATGACTACACATCTACATACCACACGCAGAAGAAACAACCTGCTGTAAAGGTCCCTAGACTGATCGGTCTAACGGCTGTAGTTTATGGGAGTAAGGTGAGGGAAGCGACAGCATTATAATCCCATTTTCTTTACAAAAATCCAAGGCACTAATGGAAATGTGCGATGAATCATCTAAGAGTAAGGGAACTATATGATGATTAGAGGAGGAAGTATATTTTTGATTACGTTTAATATAAGTAAGGAACTTCGTTTCCTGCATCAATCCACTTGCTCCCCGTTGGACCATCCCTTACAAAATGATCCTAATATCTAATTCTGGGGAATACAAACATGCGAGGAATAGAATTACCAATAGCGTTTACTGCCACAGTGAGAATGATACGTGTTCCTCTTTCAACCTGTCTTATTTCTCTTTTAGTAACAACTCTATTAGGATTTTGCATTGTCGTAACACTTGACTCATCCATATTGTATATGTCTTTGGGTTCATGCAAGTATCTATCGATGACACAAATTAAATTATCTAAGACTAGTGGCAAAGGGCTGTGGTTGCTACAATACAGAAACTAAAAGAGCTGACTATTAATTACTTGATCAAATTATCTGCTAGGTAGCAACTCGATAAGACTATCGAAGAAATTGCAATTGCTGACGAAGTTCGGATAATGTGAATATTGTGATCTGGTATATAAGTCCTTGAAAAGGTAAATAATAATTAATTATATTGCTTTTGCATTATGATGTTTTGCTAGCAATGAAACTATCAAAAATATAACGTTACCTGTCTTAAAGCTATTAATTTAAAAGAAATCACATTTACTTTGGGATTGTCAAATAAAATAACAGTAAAGGAACTCAATTCGAGGTAATACTGAGTAGTAGCGATGAACATTTAAAATTTAGATATTCAAGTAATAAAGGTTTGATAAACATAGTAATTATTATCACATTTTGATTGTGCAGGACATTACACAATGATAGTTCTTTAGCCGGAGGTATCAGTAACGACCTTGTTAATATTTTATTATTGTAAAATTATGGAACTGTATAAAACATAACTATGTTATACTTTTACATTTCAAACACGTTCAGGTTTCTTTTTAAAATTATTGCAAATCGATAGAATAAAATTATTAATGCAACAGGTACTTTAACGTTACCTTTTACACATACGAGGGATGCCCGATAAGTACTTAGTCTACAAAACCCGGCGATGACCTCCTCATTCGACACAAATTTCTGCCCGGCGAGTGACTTTTTCAAGTTAGAAACAAAAGAAGTGACACGGGGCCAAATCTGGAGAATTCGGTGTACGAGGCAGCAGTTCGTAGCCCAATTCGACCAATTTGGCCGTGGCGAGGGCGATTGCGTTTGTTGTCTGGAGTGAGCAAATGCGCCACCCATCGCGCCGACAGCTTTCTCATGCCCAAAATTTCATGCAGGAAATGACTCACGCGCTCTTTTGAGATGCCTACTGTCTCAGCTATCTCGCGTACCTTCAATCGGCGGTCTGCCAATACGAGATCATGGATTTTGGTCATGTTATCCTCCGTGGTAGCCGTTTTAGGGGCACCTGGACGTGGCTCATCAAAAACCGACGTACGACCACGTTGAAACTCGTTAAACCAATTTTTGACGGTCGCCATCGAAGGAGAAGAATCATCGTACACGGCAACCAAGCGCTCTTTCAAAAACAAGAATCGAATCATTGACCGATATTGCTCTTTTTCCATTTTTCTAAAATCCGCGACTTCGGGGTATAGTTGGTATGCGTGTGACTACTACGCCCAAGGTCCCGGGTTCAAATCCCGACATGGTCCGCTTGAAAAACGTTAGGCGAGCATTTTTAACAATAATACGCTCTCGTTCGGATGAGAGGTAAAATGGAGGTCCCGTGTGTATGTGTGTTGTCACGCACGTGAAAAATCCCTACCTGCTTGCAACAGCAAAGGTCCAGCAAAATTCAAAATTTCCAAATAAAAAAAAACTCGCTTCCTGGCCAATGTAGTACCTTCGGTGGAGCATTGGAAAAAATCAAATGTAGGGGCACGCCCGTTTCCACACGCGGTCAAAACAAAACTACGAGTCCGATTCGGCTGAAATTTCGACAGTAGCGGTCTATGAGAATGTACTACACGATAGTGAATTTCTCTTGCGAGAGTGGCGCCATCAGGCAATGAGGCTAAGTATATATCGGATCGCCCTTGTATATACAAGACTTGAATAATAAAAATGCATTCATTTAGAATACTTCCATTTGCACGGATAAATGAATAAAGTTGTTAATATTGATTATTTAAATATAAGAGAAAGTTTTGGTCAGTTCATGGCCTTATACATAATGGAACGGTAAATGAAGAGAACTGATAGAAATAATTAGACAGCAGACAAATTTAGAACTTTCATCAGAAGTAATCTTTTATTCTGGCTCCTTTAGAATTAATTAATCCATAGCAATCCTTAAAAGCAGTGGGCAATCCACAGCACTTTTATTGGCGCCCGACGTGAGCTACTGCGGTGGATTGAAGAAAGGCGGCTTCGTGGCGTAGCGGTATGTGTGTGACTACTACGCCCAAGGTCCCGGGTTCGAATCCCGACACGATCCGCTTGATAAATGTTAGGCGAGCATTTTTCACAAAAATAGACCCTCGTTTGGATGAGAGGTAAAATGGAGGTCCCGTGCGTGAGTGTTGTCACGCACGTTAAAGATCCCTA
Source organism: Platerodrilus igneus (assembly GCA_036346225.1). Taxonomy (NCBI): domain Eukaryota; kingdom Metazoa; phylum Arthropoda; class Insecta; order Coleoptera; family Lycidae; genus Platerodrilus; species Platerodrilus igneus. The sequence goes on along the minus strand of JARFIW010000139.1, from coordinate 5,270,022 downwards.
CTTTGCTTGGAACAGCAAGGGTTCGGCAAAATTCCAAATTTTCCAGGTAAAAAAAAACTCGCTTCCTGGACAATGTAGTACCTTAGGGTGGAGCATTGGAAAAATCACATGTAAGGTGGATTGAAGAAGCTCACGTTGGGCGTCAATAAAAGTGCTGCGGATTGCCAGCTGACTTTAAAGATTGCTATGGATTAATTCTAAACTAGCCCGAATAAAAGATTGCTTCTGATGAAAGTTTTAAATTTGCCCGCTGTCGAATTACTTCTATCAGATCTCTTCAAATACAACCAATAGAATCATACATCAAATTTACAATATTAATGTAAAATATTCTTTTACAAACAATCTTTCAAATGCTAATTACTACATCCACAACAGCTTTCTCTGACAAACAATATCTTATGTATAACATCTATGAAAACAACTTCCTTACCTCACAAATCTTATATACTAAATACAAAGTTCAAAATCTCCACAACAGTTTTGCTTTACAAACAATATCTTAAATATAATATCAAAAATATAACTTCTGGATAATCACTCATACTAAAAATAGAGTCAAAAAATCTATCTATAGAACTAAAATAATTACTCAGAAATCTTAATATCGTAATGTTCATCCATATACAACTCCCTAATTAAAGCTTATTATGTACAACATTTGTCAAAATAAGTAGTATAATTTAATATCCTCTCCCTTAAAAAACCCGTATTTCATATCTGATATCAGTTAGACTTACTATTTCTTTACATACTGGCGTAAACCTGTACCGTCCAACCAAATAATCAACTTTTCAATACACGCTACTCTAAATTCAAATACTAACACACAAAAAATCTAATTATGCAACTTAATTAATCAATCGATATGTCCTTCTAAACATTTAAACAATATATTTTTATTTTATCGTTAGTCTGCTTGTTGTTGACTTTGTTCAGAACGTAATTTTCAATCTATGCCCCAAAATCGTTCAAATCGTTTTAAAAATACCATTAAATACAATTAAGAAACTTTATCTTACGATAGTTTAATTATTTTTAATTATTTATTCTCCTTTTAGAAACCACGGTAAATACTTCAAATAATCTACTCCCTTCTGAGTATCCAAAATACTTTTTAATCGCTATTTCAATACACACCTTTTTAATCCATATGTGAAGAAGTTTTACTACAGTATTGCCCGAAATAAACAGTACTGAAATTGTAATTGTTTTGTATATTTAAAAAATACATATTATTGACACTTTATTATATGTTCTAAATGTGCACCTCCTCGTTCGAGACAGACTTCATAACGATGTTCTAAGTTTCTGGTCATGTTATTGAATAAGGGTTGTCTCAGGGCTGCGAAGAAGACTCTAACGGCATCCTTTAATTCATCGATGGTTTGTGGTGCCCGTTTGAAAACGGAATTTTTAGCCATGCCCCAAATGTATGCGTCTGGAGGTGTGAGGTCTGGAGAATGTGAAGGATAAGGGAAGTCAGTAAATCGTGATATGAATTTGCTTGGAAAATGTTCTTGAAGAAATTGACGAATTGCGGCAGCAGTATGGCAAGTTGCCCCGTCCTGCTGACAAAATTGGTTTCGAAATGCCAAGTTACGTGCACGACAGAATTGACGTAGATCAGGGATAAATCGTGTTAAAATTTGTCTGTACCTCTGTTGATTAAGTGTGACTTGCCTACCATTCTCTTCGATAAAGTACGGACCAATGATTCCGTGTCCGGAAACAGCACACCAGACACTCACTTTTCACTATGTAAAGGAACCTCTTGAACCTCATCGGGTCTGGCAAAGCCCAGAAATCGATTTGTGCGATGATTCACATAGCCTGACAAGTGAAAATGTGCTTCGTCTGAAAACCAAACATTTTTCAAAAATTCAGGATTTTCATACTGTAACGCGAGAATTCTGGCGCAATATTCCACTCTACTGCGATAATCTCGAGGATGTAGTTGTTGATGTACCTGAATCACATACGAAAATGTACCCAGCTCCTTCAGGATTCTTTGAAAGGAAGTTCTTTTTAAATCAAGTTGTAACGCTGTCCTTGCCTGGCTGACTTTCGGATTTTCTAAGATTTGCTCAAAAACACGTTCATGGTTATAGTTGTTGTTAACTGTCCTGGGACGCCCCGAGTTTCCTTTTCGTTGGCACAATACACTACCTGTATTTCTAAACTTTTCAATAACCTTCAAAATTACAGCATTACTTGGAGAACGTTTATTAAACCTTTGTGTGAATTGATCAGACACGTATAGCAAACTTGCACCATTACGTCGGCCGATTCCGTATGAACGAAAATAATGCTCTACCAGAAACACTTTCTCCTCTGTACTTAACACCATTTTTAACAATTAGGCCCTACTAATTACTTGTTTGAGGTTTACTTGACAGGTCTATACTAGCTAACTTGAGTGTGACAGCGCACGCATAAAAACACCGCCAACTTAGTTTCAGTACTGTTTATTTCGGGCAATACTGTACTAAATACACTACATGTTGAATATCACTTTAAAATACCTGACGTATCTAATCTTATCGATCATGTTGTAGCAGTATAAAATCATGCTAATATCACTATAGGTAGGCAACCCTAATTACGTGCGTATACATCTATGGTAGTATAAATTTCTATTGCAAATAAAACCAGATAGAACGGAGTAGGGGTTCGAGGTCCGACGGCGATACTCGAGGCCATCGTGGTTTTTCTGGTTCTTGTTGAGTTGAACTCGCAAGCAAGATGATGTGTCGAAAAATCGTTTTGATAATGATAATTCTGGCGAAGAAGCGAGTTCGTCTGAAAATGTTTATTTAAGAAACTTACAGCAGGCTAGTGGTAAGAGAGCTTTCTTTTAAATAAAATTTGGCTAATGAGGTATTACAAATTTTAGCTGTTAAGTACGATCGAAATAAATATAATTAAAGACTGATGCAACAAATTGGACTTGAGTAATGGAATCTATTATGAAGAATGAATATTCGAATTTAATTTAACACGCGTGACGAAATTACAAGTGCAAGATGGAGAGCAAGGGTTGATGCTACACTTTCATTGTTCATAGCAAGGGTCAAATCGAGTCAAGGACGCAGCTGTCGGTTAGGTTGGCTGTTGGCAGTCAGATGACATTGTTTTCCTACAAGTTGTAACTGGGTAATTATATCTTTCTTATCGGATCGGGTTTGGAACAAAACTTTTAGTTTAAACAAAGAGTAAATACTATAAATTTTATTTGTAAAACATTCCTGGACGTTTTAAAGTTAATTTTTTTAAATTGTTAGAAAGTCAATTGATGCCTGCGAAGTCCGCAGTCACTCGATATTAAAATTTGATCTATACTTGACCTTTACCTCAATCTAATTTCACTTGTATAATATAGCACCTTTGCAGAATGTGCTTAGTACACATTGGTGTATTAATAAAACAGTGTAACACTGATAAGGTTATGAGCTCAAACACTTATCGGCGCATTTGATTTATTTGTAACAGATTTAACGTAATTTAATTCTTTATTAATTGATATAAAAGTTGGGACTTATGAAAGTTTAAGTCGCCTTGTAAATAATTTTGTTAATTGAATTGTTTTATTAATTGATATAAATTTGGACTTATGAAAGTTTAAGTTGCCTTGTATATAGTTTTGTTACTTGAATTGTTTTATTAAGGAACTAAGTCGAATCATGCCTTTTTATGGTACATATTTTTTTGTACCTATATTACCTAAAAGAAACATTAGAACTACTTTGCTTTACAATTGTTTTATTTATTGAAATGGTGTGTTGTGACTTAGTGCATTAAATGGTACACTACTGTGTTAAGCTATACCGGTCAGCCCACCCCTGAGGAAGTTATTAGATGTTTCATGCTCTTAAATGATTATAGCTTAGGCTATGTGTTTGTGGTAAGCAAAATTTAGTGTTTTGTTTAGATTCTGCCATACTTGAGGAGACGGAGTTTGCAGCCAAGGCATCAGTCCCGAGGTAATTGGTATAATTCTACTCCCTTACAGATAGGTGCAACAAGGAGCAGGACAATGTGTCAACATCGGAGATTCATTCAAGACTGAATTTCGTTCGTAACAATCAATTAGATATGACGTAGTATTTCTAGACTTTTAACTTCTTTCCTGAACTTTTTAATTGGTGTGTTTTCGAATGCATGTGGTACAATATTTAATGATTTATTGTTTTATTGCTTTGAGCTATATAATAATTCATGTCGTTTACCTATCTTATCAATATTCAAGATTTTATTGCTTTAACTAGCCTTAGTTTTTAACTTTTTCACGAATTTTATCGTCGCTTCCAACCATTTACGTCATTCGCTTTATGTTTTATTTTAGCATTTGGCTATAAGTAAATTGAAAATTGGTAAATGCAATTATTTGATTTTGTAATATACAATGAAGATGGGAAATGCTTCGATAAAAAAGCTATTTAAAATTTTATTGAGTAATTAAACCGAGGATGCACATTGGTTTCTAAATGGAGATTTATTAAATAATGTGCAAGATTTTGTAAACTGAGATTTGACGTCGATTTAAAATGGAAGCGGAAGATATTTATTACTGTTGATTGCGAATTGGAGAAGTGCTTTGTGGATTTTTGCAAGTATTACTTATAAAAAATTGCTTGTAACTGATATTTGAGTATTTGTCATTTAAATTTAAGGTAGAATAGGTATTAATGTTCTATATGATTTTATATGAGAGAAAATATTTTTGACTGTATAAATCTTTTATGATATCGCAGTGTTTGATTTCATTTTGTAAACTCCAGCATTTGCGTTGAGCTAGCCAGGCAAAGTAAAGTTAGAAAGGAAGTCAAGTCAACAATTTCAAATTTTCCAAATTGCTGTATCTGTATTACAGCACACTTTTAGAGACGTATCAACGCGACTGCATCACAGCAATAAATATATATATATATTTTTTTGCTGTGTTAATAAGGTCATTTAGGGGTAGATAGGACCACTAGTATAGTGCACTTCATTAAAACAACATGAGGGCGCAGAAAACTAGACATTTCTACGAAGAAAATAAGAAATACAACGATTAGGCAGGAAAGTAAACGACAACCCCTGTATATAAACTATAGTCATAATTAATTTAAGACATTTTAGAAGATTCGATTAAATAAACGATTTGGCAAGTCATAAGACAACGTGAACGGAGGTTGAAACACAATACGCACGAATAATGCACCATCATTACGCTAAGAATCTCAATTGAACAAGCAAGTTTAAAAATACCTAATAGAAAACGCATATAATTTATTACATAAATTATATTAAGAATACATGACCAGGAAGATAAAATTCAACACCTGATAGACTACAAATAAACACCGCATGCTGATAAAAGCAAGGTTTATCAAATTTATTGTACAAACAATAATTCACTAAGCTGAATACGGGAGCAGTTGGTACAGGGACTGATTCGAGTTTGAAACAACAGGTTAGCCAATCTGAATGTTTTATTATTTTTATTTGTGAATATTCCGTTGTATATTTCTAATTTGAGTAATTTAAAAATTGCTTTCATGAAAATTTTATGTGAGGGTAAACAAAAATTGTTTCTTTTAATACACGTTATAAATTACGTAAATTTTGAAAGAAGTTTAATGAACGTTCATGGGGCATCAGATAATAATAATGACGATTTTTGCTAGCTTTTTGATTAATTTTGGGAATGATAATTATTGAAAAATTTTTATTCGATTATTAAAAGAAAGTTCTATTTAGAGAATTCTCAAACATTGCATACATTGTAAATATTTTTGAGAATATTATAGTAATTGTGCTTAATGATGTTTTGGTTTAAAGAAACAGGAAGTAGAGGTAGAAGGAAAACTTAAAGGCTTTGTTGTCGTATTGTTGCAAGCTCCGTGCGTGGTTATAACTGAGCTAGCTGAGGTATTCAAAATTAAAATAGCCGAGGTAAATAAAATTAAAAATCGACAAAAAGAATATTAACCTTTTTATTTCACAAAAAGGGGTACCGGGTTATTGCAACTATATCACAATATATATATATATATATATATATATATATATTGCCGTGGCCCACCTATATCTTTGAGAGCCACAGATTGACGCTATGACTTGGGTACAACCTAATTGTATTAATGGAGATGCAGCAATAGAAAATACGAAATTACTATCTTACCGTGTCTTTCTCGTTGCCAGGCTAGTTCAGCGGAAAATATGTTGTGGATTTTATCAAAAGAAAATGAAAGACAGAAATTTCAAGAAGCATCTATGAACAGTATTCTAAGCATTCAAAAACATCTTCCCTTTATACACATTATGTATTGAATCTCTTACATTCAACAGATTAAATAAAGCTTATAAAAACAATTTACAGCGTAAATTTAGACATAAATGTTTATCTAATTATTACTTACTTATTAAAATAATCCTCACCTAATCCTTGTTAACAATTACAGAACTCAAACACCTCTCATGTGAGGCACAAAATTCTCTTTAAAGTTTCGGGATAATTTACCTATCCTTTTATTACCCCGTTTGTCAGTATAATTGGCCAATGACGCCGGACAGATAATTTAGTGAAGGTCCAAATACTTCCAACTCTGACCTCAGAAATTGCTGGAAATTATCCTCTTGACAAACAATTTTTATAAAATTAAAATCTTATTCTAGCTTAATTTATCCAAGTGGGTTGCAAAAAACAAAACAAAACTATACTTGCAATTGGTAGTGTCAAATACTTCTTTATAGCATTTATAAAAATATCACTTCTATTGTAATTAACGGTATTGAATACTTTCTGGTTCTATTTCAAATCTCCATTTCCAATCAGTCTTAACGTAGAAATATCAGCTTGCAAAGTTCATTTATTTCTAATAGATTAAAATTAGCAGTTGCTCTTGTACCAAGATTATTTGTCGAAGATTGTTTAATTTTCGTAATATTCTTCAAAATAATTATACTTAATAATTATACAAAGTTCTATGTTACTTGTGGAAGGCCGACAAAATAAATTACAAATTACTCGAAACGTATATGTTACATGTCGTAGAATAACCTAAAGAATCAATCTTTACTCGAAACTTACATTTTGCTTAACGTTAGCATGAATGAATATACAGAATGAGCCCGTTCTAATTCAATTTCGTCTTACATACTTAAATTCTAAATATGTCATTTTTTCTATTTCATTCTAGATCATGTTCCTGAGGATTAGTCACGGATGATGTGACAATTACGCTGATTTCGCGTTTTAATGAGCTAATGAAGTGCGGTGAGTATAATTTATAACTATCAAAAAAGTCTTTCACTCTTTGTTGATACATTAAAGCATAGCCGTTGTCTCTCTCTTACTGTAATACGTAGAGTTATTAAAACGCTTATCTTATACGTTTATGTCTTTCTCGATAGTAGCACGTGCTTTAAATTGGGGCATTTATTTATTGATTGTAAATAATTGACTTATTTAATGGCTTTTTAGAACATTTCTAGCAAAATAATGTATTCTTTTATTAAATAAGGTAGACATTCGAAAATCCTGGAATTAATTCAAATTAACTTCTTTGAAAGAAAGATACGTTTTATTTAAAACTCATAAAGTGGTATTTTTAACGAGAATGAAATTTTTATTTTTGTTTTAAATGATATATCTTGACACCGAAATTTATCTAGTATTTTAAAAGTGCGTGCTACTCATTTTCAGTCTGCAATAAATATCTAGACGCGGATTTTAATTACATAATTAATCAGGGCTTCATTGTTGTGCTTCATAAATGCAATAAAATTTGTTGTACAATAAATGAAATGTGTTCTAGCGAAGATTTACATACGGATTAATGAAGGAACACTGAAGTATTCTTTAAGATGTGTTTTTACATGGGAATTTTATTTTATGTGCTAATGGAATACGCTTATGTTTATACAGGGTAGAAAATTAAATATAGGGAAATTTTACTTTCCTCCGTTTTTCTTCTATATGAGCTGATTACGCCGATTTCGCGTTTTAATGAGCTAACTAAGTAAAGTTATCGTGGTCATAAAATCTTCCCTTCTTTGCTATTAAACGAACCGGACCGCTGCCGTGTCTTTCTTAAAGCTATTAAAATCGTTATCTATTTTATTTTATGGCTTTCTTAATAGTAGTGTTCCTTCAAATTGGAGCGTTTATTAATTGATACAAATAATTAGGATATTTCGTGGCTTTTATGGCATTTATAGTAAAATGATATATTTGATTTATGACTTTTCTAATTCCTTCGAATAGAAATGCCCTATTTTTTTATTAAATAACGTGGACATTCGAAAGTTGTGGAATTAATTCGAAACTAACTTCTTTGAAAGAAAGATACGATTTATTTAAAACTCATAAAATGATATTTTTAACGAAAATTAATATGAATGAGCAATGTATAAACAAGTCCTCTTTGGTTTTCTTTTGTAGCATTAAGGTATATAAGAAATTTTCAGAAAATTAAAATTGTACCTTTGCGTATTTGTTCGAAGTAGTTGACATTCGGAATTTGGTAATTTTTTATAAGTAAAACATCTTCATACTGAGAAAGTATCGTAAAGTTGGAGTGTTCTAAACTGGTTCAAGTTCATGAAACATTTTAAAAACTATTCCTTAAAAACAAACCTTCAACTGGTTGAGATCTTCAAATAAAGTCTGCATGCTTGCAGGCGTACATCGCTACTTCGTTTTACTTATCTATTTTTTTGCTCTAGTTTTTTTTTCTAAATTGCGCATATAATTAATAAACATTAAAAATATTAACAATAGGTCTAGTTTATTGAATATTAATGGCTTGCCGTATTTAAATTTTTCATAGAAACATTAATTTATTTCAGCCTTGACTTTTGAAATCGAGGATGAGTAATGTAATAACGATTTACATTCTACGGTTAATTAATTTTGCAGAAAACCAATGCCACGATATTCAGTGACTATAAAAAAACTGCCAACAATATATGCTATTATGTGTACATTGTACAAATGCAAATAATTATCTTTTTCTGCAGTAGAAAGACATCGCGTTACATGGTCATATAATTTATTTTGGTAGTAACGAAATATAAAACCTTACAACCGCTCCTAAACTTAAAAAAATATCTTCACGCATTAAATTATACCGAATTTCATGTTTTGAAATTCACCTTAAACCTCAAAACTTTGTAGCAAATAAAACCTTATAGGCCTAACAATAAAACCGAACTTTGATGCACCAAGTAGCCCCCATTATATTTTAACCCTTTCACTCCCAAGTAGAATTTTTATTAATGGGTTTTGTCATCTTAGGAGTACTTATATCAACATAAAAGTAATATATAAAGCTAATAGTACTTTGAAGTATTTATCTGTGATACACATTCATACATACTGCTGGCTGCACTGTCAATGTGACAATTAATTTGGAGGTTTATGTCAACAAAAGTTTCTTCTGAATATTTTGTGTCAAAGTGACGGTCTATTTAAGTTAAAGTAATTTTGTTTAATTTTTATTTGATAGGTAGGTTAACAATGAATGTTTACATTGTATATATATATTATTGTGTAAGGGAGGGGGTTATAGAAGGTTTCTAAAGGTATATTTGTACTAATAGGGGTGTATGCCAAACGATAGGGTAAATATTTCAGATTTAATAATTTAAAAACTATAAATTTTGCTATATTTTACATACGTTAAAGTATGTACCATTTCAGATTGAAACTTATATGCCAAAAGGTAGTAACATGACTTTATGACGTTGATATAATGCACGGTACTTGAGGTTTTATACTGAGTTGATATTTCATGAGCCAGTTGAGAGTACATTTGCCGTCGGAAAGCCGGACGCATTTATGGATATCTGCAATATAACAAAGCGTCCAGGTCGTGTATGAATTATTTGGCTTTTCCTTTTTATAGAATCAAACTTTTAGACGAATTGTAAATCAAAATTTAAAGTGAATCAAAATGTAAAAGGTTATTGGAGTTTAGTGAAGTGTTTTGGACCAATGGTAGAAATTTAAAATTATTATAAAGACTATAGCGAAGGTATGTTGGACACTGAAAGATAGGAGATTTGTTATTGGATGTTATATATGTAAAAAATGTTATTGTAGTAAGCTAAGTTTGTTTAGTTAATAACTAAGCAATATAAATAAGGGACTTCTTTTTTAAAATTTGTTCAGATACAGACCTATTTATGAAACCTGCGTTAAAATTGTAAAATAGTTTTGAAATAAAAGTTTATTTGTGTATTCATCGAGTATCATTTAATCCAAGTATAAAAGAAAGTATATAAAGTGTTTAAAAGTGAAAAGGAAAGTCAGCGTGTATTTAAGGAAGATTTTGGAAGTGGTTATTGGTGTAAAGGAGAAAGCGACGGGATATTATTTGAGAAGATTAGTGTTGGTTTTGAGATAGATTTGGGTATTACGGCAGCAGGATATTGGAGTGGTTAAAGAACGCATTGACGACGTAAAGAATTTTGGGATTGATTTGAGAAGATATAACGGCAGAAGGACATCGTATGGATAATTGGTATAGCAGGATTAGGAGTGATTTGTATTAAGACAGCGGGATTGATTTGGTTGTGCGAAGAGAGAAGTAAGCGGGATACGGAGCAGAGGAACAGGAGATAGGAATACGGCGAGGAAGAATTGACGCAGGAAAGTAGATAAAGGTTTTACTAAATTCTAAATTGGGGTAACATTATTTCAGGTTTGGGGCATCAAAATTGTTTTACAAATACCTGGAGGCAGTGCGCAAGAGGACAATTTTGGAGAATCTTGTGTAAAAGTGCGTACGGCAATTTCGAACTTGAGCCAGCAGTCAAAGGAAGGCCTTCAGCGCAGTATATTTCTGGTAAGTACCGTGAATATATTAGAACGTCAGAAATTAAAGTCATAAAAGTTACATAAATTAATTTGACATCAGGCATCGTTGATCTAATAAGATTTGGCATATTAAAATAAATTTAGTACATTTCAAAAGTGGTTAAACAAACGAGGGTGCAGTTTGGTTGGGTATTGCACATCTACTCACGATTGAACCCACGGTGAGTAGGTGAGAAAACCCTGAGATTAAAGTTTCAAATAGTCGAGGCATATAAAATATAGTAATTAGTAAAGAAAAACCAACCAAACGTTTGCTAAAGCACCTCGATTTGAAATCATTGTGACGACGACAAAAGTCGTGTAATAAAATCTTGTTTAAAGGAGGAGTAATTATATTATATAAAATAGTAGAGACAAAAAACATAGTAATTATATACAAGAATATATATATATATATATATATATATATATATATATATATATATATTACTCATATTTAGACCAGGGTAGAAAATTAAATAATCACATCAAATAATTTTAATCACCGTGTAGAAGCTTTGGGAAAAAGTACGCGTTATTAAATAAAAGCGTGAAGCATAAAAATTCATTCACTTCATTAAAAACAAGGGAGATAAATTATGTACAAGACGCTTGCTATAAAAAAAAAGGAAGCAGTATTAAAAAGCTCTGCGTGTAATTTGATTATTCCTAGTAAATAAACAAAGAGAAATTACGTGCAAAATTAATATTAATTAACTCTATTTTAAGTAACCGGTATTAAACAAAACGTACAGATAATAATTGTAATTGAAGTTAATTGAACCGTTAGTAACATATAATGTCTATAAAAACTTGAAAAACCCAATAAAATACCATGAAATCAAGCTCTGAGAATTAATAGTATGTTTAAACACCTTGCGTATTTTTAAAAAAGCTCATTCTGCGTAAATGTTGCAGATAATTAATAGTTACAAAGAATCTTGGAGAAACCGTGGCTTAATATTCACGAGAAGGTGCGATACGGGGTTATTTAACCCAGATAGTCCACATGGACTGAAATAATCGATAATAAGGAATATCAATTTGCACTAATAAGAACAGGGTAGATAGAGACAGATAATATGCGCAAGACCGAGACACATATAGTAAAAAGGCGTGAGTAGAGCAACGTCATGGGGTTGCGATTGGTTGAAAGTAAAAGGCAAAATTGAGAGGTAGAAATAACATTTCTGTATAAAATTTAATTAGGTATTCTCAGACGTTGCGTGCCGTGTGGAATTTTCTGAGATTTAACTGGGGCGAGAGCAAAATTCGTAAAATCGCATGCCGGGCTACGGACTGGGAACAGAGCATGCGAAATTCTAGAAACTGGCCGTTTTGGAGACTCGACCGACAGACAGGCTAACCTCTATATATACCCAGGGAATATGAACAAGCTCTCTTAGATCTTCGACTTGATTGAACGCGTTAAACAGTGTTTTTAGTTTTCCGGTTTTAATATTAAATAATTTAAACAGTTTGCTCAAATATTATGTGATTTAAAACAGCTTGTTCTTTACGTGCTAACATGAATATACTTTAGTGCACTTAGATACAAGGTAATAAAATTTAGTATCACTGTACCAATTAGTAAAATTTACAACGACAAATGTATACCCAAAAGTAGGCAGTTTTGGCGTATATTGGTGAAAGAAGTATGAATTTCTTTGCTATTTTTCGGAGGTGTTAATAATTAAATGGTTCATGAATGTGTCTGGATCCACAAAACAAGGGTCAGATATACACAGATGAGTTCCGGAAAAGCCCAGAAACAACTTTAGATGAATGGTGATGGAGAAAATTTTAAAAGCGTTGAGAATCAGAAGCCGTAAATATAATCCAGTTGGAATGGTGTGATTAACAAAAGGGACGATGTACATTGAAGCTACGAGTGGAGTGAACTTCAGGTAAATTATACTTTTTGTTTGAACTTTGATATTTTGTGTGTGTCGAATAACTTTATAATTGATTTACTTTAAATGGACATTAGTGAAATTGTACTAACAATAAAATTTTAATTTTAAGGTGAAATTTTGCTTGTTTAAGTAGAAAGGGGTATTTAGTATTGATGTTCTGGATTATGATGAAATTTTAGGTATGTCTTTGAGCTCAATTAGACGAACCTGGTTAATTAACGTAAAGGGGTGGTAGATGCTCCTTTGTACTCTGCATATATTGTTATAGTAATTAGTAGGCATCCTACAAGGACTTTAATTCTGGATGCACTTTAAAATGATCTTGAAAATTTCTGATACTGAAATTTATGCTGAATTTTAATTTTGAAATTTTAATGTATTGTGAATATTGATGTAAATAGAGTTAACGTTGATGTTTGTGGTAGGAATGTGTTTGTTTTTTTTATGTATGAGGATGAAAGTTATCTAGAGGAGCAGCAGAGGCGATTAACGGAAGAAAGTCAATGGACCAACACAGTTAAGGTAATGAATAGCTTTTTGTAGGTTTCACAGCATTCTTGACGCCCAATTCGTGAGGCTCGATTAGAAAGAGGAGTACCCGGATTTTGGCGGTTTCACAGCATATTTGGCGACCCAAAAGTGAGGCTCGAGTTCCAAATAAAATTTTTGTGATTTTATTCCAGGAAACTGGCAATCTGAGAGAGAGAGTTTTTGTGTGTGTATAAATTTAGGAGTATTTTAGAGTGTGTGTGAGTGATTAGAACGTATGCAGAGAAAGGAGTGGTTAAGGAGTCAAGGAGTGGAAATTGGAAGTGACGATAGTGCATTGTGTGAGAAAATTTCGAAAATGGAAGAAGCTGGAGGCAGTAGAGATCAGTCGAGGACGGAATCAGGAGAAACAGGAAATGAGTTAATGATGAGAATGTTAGAGGAAATGCGATTAGCTAGGGAAGAATCGAATAGAGCGATGGAGGAGTCTAATAGAAAATTAGAACAGCTAAGCGATGAATCGAATAGAGCTAGGGAAGAATCAAATAGAGCGAGGGAGGTCCAACCAAAAATTAGAGCAGATAAGCGGGAAAATTGAACAAAATACTAAAGAATTTACAGAAACTGCGGGAAGTAGAAAATAGGGTGGAACAAAATGAGCGTGATATTACAGGTCTTCGACAGGAAATGGGACATTTAAGGTCCGAAGTACGCATTTTTTGTGAAGAAGAGATTAATATAAAAATGACTGAAGTGACAGACTCATGTAGGGATCAGTTAGGCAGGGTAGAACGCGAAGTTAGTAGTATCAAATATAACATGTCAAGTTTAACGGGGGATGGTCCCAGATTTTATATAGGTGGAGGATCATTGGACCAACACATGAAGTTTTATGGCGATAACAGGGTAAATCCACAAATTTTTATTAATAGTGTAAGAAATCTAGTGGGAAATTTATTTGACGAACAGACTAAACTGAATACAATAAAAGCTTTATTGAAAGACAACGCGGAAGCATGGTACAATTTAGTAGGACAGGACATAGACACCTACACGGAGTTTGAAGACAGATTTTTAAAGCACTACTGGAGTGACCACAGACAAGACCAGGTACGAGACGACTTAATCACAGGAAAATTTAAGGGAGAATTTTCAGGAAGTAGGGAGCAATATGCTATACGCAAGTATAGCATAGCAAAGCAACTGAACCCACCACTGACGGACCGACAAATTATTAAGTATTTATCACGACACTTCGAGGTAGAAATAAGACAACACGTAGCACTACAGAACATAGTGGACAGAGAAATATTTTTAGAATACCTGCAGAGGTACGACGACGTAAGTAGTGGACGACCTCGGGATAATAGGGAAAGACAGATCAACACAGTTAGGTTTGACAATAGACGGGACAACTGTGCTAGAAGAGGGAATAGTTACGGATACCAGCGACAGAATTGGGAACAGCGACGACCATACGTTAGAAGTAATAGTGTAGGAAGGGGAACTGCACCGAGACCGGAACCTACCAGAAGGAATAGTTCACCGGACATGAGGGGGACTGCTAATACAGACACGGAACGAGTGGAAACGCCTAGGACATACGCTGAGGTGACGGCTAGACCAGGACCGAGTAGGGAAAACAGACCTGGACAGGATTTTTAGAACGCGACAGACCACTAGATTTCAGTGTAAATGTATATGAACATCCACGTGAATTTTTCAAAATTGAGGAGGAAGTAGAGCCAGAAACTAAGGAAAATTTATGTTTGCCAATTATTAATTTAGAAATTTTTGAGAATAATGTAGAAGTATTACTTGATATAGGGGCAGAGGCGAGTTTAATATCGGAGGAATTCGTCAGCAAAATTAGGGATAAGGTTTGTGATAGAATTATGCCTATAAAGCGTAGTCATTTAGTAGCTCCAAATAAAAGAAGTTTGCTGTAGTAAATAGTGTTGTGGTGCTTAGGATAGATATAGGAGATTTAAGCTGTGAACAGGAGTTTGTAATTGTACCTGGACTGAAGTTTCAGAGCATTTTAGGTGTTGACTGTATGATGAAGTTAGGGGTTTTGATAGATATGGAACGGAAGGGAATAAGGATTAATGATATGGTAGTGCCATGGAAGGGCAGTTATGAAGTCACAGAGGATGACACAGGGTTTAGTATTAATGTAGTAGAGGTAGAGGATGATGAAGGTAAACAGATCAACACAATAAGATGTCCAGAGGATAGGATAGTAGAGGTTCAAGCTTTAGTACAAAAACATGCAAAATTAGTGGGGGTAGAAGCAACAGCAGCATATCGGGAGCAGGTGAAGGCAGAATTACTTTTGACGAGATTAAGTGGCAAGTTTATTTTTAGTAAAGTAGATTTAAGGAATTCATTCTGGCGGATTCCATTACACAAAGATTCTAGAAGGTGCATAGGATTTTCCATAGAGGGAAAAATCGATAATTGTAAAGTAGTATCGTTTGGTTTGTCGGCAGAAAGGAAAAAAATAGTAAATGAGACACAGACATGTGTAGAGACTGAAGAAGAAGCAATATTTAAGAGTCAGGATAATAGGGATGATAAGTTTATTGTATGTGAGATAATAGGGAGGATAAGTATAGATATAAAAGGAGGAGAAATAGGGATGAAGAGTATTAGGATGGTGAGAAGAAAGACTTGGAGGGTCAAGAAGAGAGTTAGATTTAAATAACTTGATGAACAAAGGATAGAGATAGGAGAATTTTAGTATAGTTATAGAAAATAAAGCTAGGTATAGGATAAATATGGGAGATAAGTAGAAATAGGTTTAGGATGAGAATAAAGAGTAAATGTAGGAAGAAAATAAGATAGGTTAAGTATAGATATTTCATATAAGATTAGTGGAGAGTTAGGAATAGAGTAAGAGTAGGATAGGTATATAGGATTAGGTAGGGGGAAGTAAAGTATAGTGAAGATTAGTTAAAAGTTAGGAATAGGATAGGTATATAGGATATATATAGGATTAGATGGATAAGTAGGATGAAGTTAGGGATAATTTCAGTTTAGAGAATTATGTGAGAGTTTGGAATAAGATAGGGATATAGGACAGGTGTAAATAATTTTTTTGATTGGATAAGTTAGGTAAGTTAGATAGATAAGGGTAGAGAGAGATAGGCATTTTTGTGTAAATTTTGTTTGCGGTTTAAATATTTTATATTTGAATTCAAATAAGTGGGATTATTTGTATTCAAATAGAGGGAAAATACTCATATTTAGACCAGGGTAGAAAATTAAATAATCACATCAAATAATTTTAATCACCGTGTAGAAGCTTTGGGAAAAAGTACGCGTTATTAAATAAAAGCGTGAAGCATAAAAATTCATTCACTTCATTAAAAACAAGGGAGATAAATTATGTACAAGACGCTTGCTATAAAAAAAAAAGGAAGCAGTATTAAAAAGCTCTGCGTGTAATTTGATTATTCCTAGTAAATAAACAAAGAGAAATTACGTGCAAAATTAATATTAATTAACTCTATTTTAAGTAACCGGTATTAAACAAAACGTACAGATAATAATTGTAATTGAAGTTAATTGAACCGTTAGTAACATATAATGTCTATAAAAACTTGAAAAACCCAATAAAATACCATGAAATCAAGCTCTGAGAATTAATAGTATGTTTAAACACCTTGCGTATTTTTAAAAAAGCTCATTCTGCGTAAATGTTGCAGATAATTAATAGTTACAAAGAATCTTGGAGAAACCGTGGCTTAATATTCACGAGAAGGTGCGATACGGGGTTATTTAACCCAGATAGTCCACATGGACTGAAATAATCGATAATAAGGAATATCAATTTGCACTAATAAGAACAGGGTAGATAGAGACAGATAATATGCGCAAGACCGAGACACATATAGTAAAAGGCGTGAGTAGAGCAACGTCATGGGGTTGCGATTGGTTGAAAGTAAAGGCAAAATTGAGAGGTAGAAATAACATTTCTGTATAAAATTTAATTAGGTATTCTCAGACGTTGCGTGCCGTGTGGGAATTTTCTGAGATTTAACTGGGGCGAGAGCAAAATTCGTAAAAATCGCATGCCGGGCTACGGACTGGGAACAGAGCATGCGAAATTCTAGAAACTGGCCGTTTTGGAGACTCGACCGACAGACAGGCTAACCTCTATATATACCCAGGGGAATATGAACAAGCTCTCTTAGATCTTCGACTTGATTGAACGCGTTAAACAGTGTTTTTTAGTTTTCCGGTTTTAATATTAAATAATTTAAACAGTTTGCTCGAATATTATGTGATTTAAAACAGCTTGTTCTTTACGTGCTAACATGAATATACTTTAGTGCACTTAGATACAAGGTAATAAAATTTAGTATCACTGTACCAATTAGTAAAATTTACAACGACAAATGTATACCCAAAAGTAGGCAGTTTTGGCGTATAGAGGTGAAAGAAGTATGAATTTCTTTGTTATTTTTCGGAGGTGTTAATAATTAAATGGTTCATGAATGTGTCTGGATCCACAAAACAAGGGTCAGATATACACAGATGAGTTCCGGAAAAGCCCAGAAACAACTTTAGATGAATGGTGATGGAGAAAATTTTAAAAGCGTTGAGAATCAGAAGCCGTAAATATAATCCAGTTGGAATGGTGTGATTAACAAAGGGACGATGTACATTGAAGCTACGAGTGCAGTGAACTTCAGGTAAATTATACTTTTTTGTTTGAACTTTGATATTTTGGTGTGTGTCGAATAACTTTATAATTGATTTACTTTAAATGGACATTAGTGAAATTGTACTAACAATAAAATTTTAATTTTAAGGTGAAATTTTGCTTGTTTAAGTAGAAAGGGGTATTTAGTATTGATGTTCTGGATTATGATGAAATTTTAGGTATGTCTTTGAGCTCAATTAGACGAACCTGGTTAATTAACGTAAAGGGGTGGTAGATGCTCCCTTTGTACTCTGCATATATTGTTATAGTAATTAGTAGGCATCCTACAAGGACTTTAATTCTGGATGCACTTTAAAATGATAACAAATTTAATCTTGAAAATTTCTGATACTGAAATTTATGCTGAATTTTAATTTTGAAATTTTAATGTATTGTGAATATTGATGTAAATAGTTAACGTTGATGTTTGTGGTAGGAATGTGTTTATTTTTTTTATGTATGAGGATGAAAGTTATCTAGAGGAGCAGCCGAGGCGATTAACGGAAGAAAGTCAATGGACCAACACAGTTAAGGTAATGAATAGCTTTTTGTAGGTTTCACAGCATTCTTGACGCCCAATTCGTGAGGCTCGATTAGAAAGAGGAGTACCCGGATTTTGGTGGTTTCACAGCATATTATATATATATATATATATATATATATATTACTGTGGGGGTTAAAAGGGTATTATTTTTCAATTTGAAATTTAATTTTGGTATTCAGCATGTGAAAGTGCAACAAATAACTTTGATACGCTTTTAGAGTCAATAGTTTTAGAATTTAATAATTGTACAGAAAATTTCAGGAAGCTAAATCTAATTTTCATAATCCTTCAGATATAAATACTCATAAAGTATAGCATATGACATATTAGAAACATCCTGTGCATAAAACGGGATTTAAATTTTATATTTGTAAACAAAATTCAAACCATCTTATTTAATAAGAGTAGTTGGTGTTATATATTTGTTAAAAGCATTTAGAACGTGTTGTGGAAGAAGCTAGTTTCCTAGTATTATTAAATTACAAACAAATTGGGAGGAGTAATTTCTAAGAAGCTTTAGAACGTTTATAACCGTCGTAGTTTTCCTTGTATTGTATTTAATAGGGGCAAAGAAGTGAAACAAACAAACAGCAAATTCCAGGTAGATTGGTTCCGACGTCAATTAGCAGGGCTAAAATAAAATTAATAGCTTCTAGTAAAGAACGTAAACTCGATAAGTAACAGCAAGGTTGGCAGCAGCTGTTGTCCGTTACAAACAAAGTTGAAAACAAGGTAAGAGAGGTAGTTGATTTGCAAGCATATGTAGAAGTGCGAAAGATATAACACATGTTGGTAATAGGCGTAATTTAAACGTTGACTTTTGTCAACTTGGATTGAATAGACAAGGTTATTGGTGTGGGGTCGTTGAAAAGACGGCTATACGATTTAGTACGTGTGCGTTGTTGTTAGCTTTAATTTGAGTTTCGAAGAAATGTTGTGAAAATAAGTTTCGGTTAGAAGGAATACGTAAAATTTTGTGTACATTAGTGTTGTTTTTAAAGATTTGTGAACGTGGAGCGGTTTTAAGAATTGTGTACGTGAAAATGTTTGTATTGTAGAAATTTTGAGAATTGTGGCAGGCTTTTAGAGACGGGGGATTTAGATATAAGCTCTAAGATGTTAATTGTGAGCTCTCTTATTTTTGGAAAAAGCTGACGACTCCAAAACTCAAATATACTTTTACGTTTGCATAAAGTTGTAATTAATTTACGTTAAATACTATAAGTAAACCAGTTTGATTTTAATTTGCATTGATTGTATAAAGTATGGAATGTAATCTGGAGTAAATGTCGGTGTTTAATTGGTTGGGTTGATTACTAACAATTGATGGTACTAGAAAATGAGGTTGGAGGAGCACCAGAAGTTTGAGATGCAATATCGAGAGGATAACGATAGATGAGCTCTGGGTAAATTTGGTTGCAGCAACTCAAATTGGGGTGGTTCCTGAAGGCAGCAGTCCTTGATAGAATGGTAGCAGGGCCGTGTGTAAATATGGAATCCAGGTAACTGCAATTTTTGTTGTTACACTTGTGTAAATTTGTGGTTTAATGACTTTGGAAGAGGTGCATAATTTATGAACAAAAAGGACAAACTGAGGGAAAAGTTTCTGATCGAATATTTAATTTGAATTATTGTTAATTTATTTGTTGTGGAAATTTATGTTTAGGAATGTTTTATGGCATTTGTTATTATGTGCAAGGTAAGAGGGACTTTTTGATTATTGGTGTGCAAAATTAGCACAAAAAGTTTAGGTTTTGTATGAGCTCATAATGAAACAAGATTAGAATAAGAAATGTGTTGAAGATTTATTACTTTTTTTTGTCGTATTGAAATTAATTGGATATGTTTTATAAAGATAAATATTGATCTTGAATTATACAGTTTATGGAGTATTTTAAAAGGGGGTGTATATAACTTGTATGAAAGAGGAATCTAATTTTTGATTTTGGCATGTATATTCATTTTGGAGTGTTAATAAATGTAGGCTATTTACCGTAGCAGAATTTTTTTTTTGATAGTGTAACAATTTTATTGTTAGTTAATAAATCCCTTCATCAAAGTGCGAGGATAATAAGACACTTTTAATAATTTTATTTTTGGTTAATAAATCCCTCCATCAAAGAGCGAGAATAATAAAACACTTTTATTAAAATAATGTTAAAATACATTTAACAAGTAAAATAATACGTTAAAGCAGCATCTTTATTTGTTATTCTATTTGTGGTTGGATATCTGTATCTTCTACAGCCATTCGCAGGCGCGTTTAGGTTTGACAACCTTCTCCTTGGACCCTCCGGTCGCCCGAGCGAGTTTGATAATCACTCGGCCATACGTCGAAGAAGAGACAAGATGTATGAAAGAACGCAGGCCGGTAATTTGCGTATCAATTTTGATGAGTGAGGACACATTCTTGAATAGCGGTTGGTAACGTATAAAAGTTATTATCTTGTTTAATTTGAAATAATTTGTTTAGCGCGACGAGACACTGCTACAATTAACCATGCACTTTGAAATTAGAAAATTTAATCGATTTTAAGAAAACTACTTTGTTTTACGACGTGTAAAATGCAACTTAGAGGATGGAAAGTTTAACCAATTTAAAGAAGATCACTTTGTGATACAGCGTAAAGATGCTACTTTGTATTTAATTCTACACCTGGAACATCTCCATGTGGTAGAAGCTGTCTAGGATGAGCTGAGTTCATACTACATGCAGTAAACATCGCATGATGTAACAAGTACCTCATCTAGGCGGGAAAAGCAGTTTTTGGTTCGTAGTTAGCTTTAAGTAATTTTTCGTGTTTCAAATTAGAAACACGCTAATTGGTTCGTATGTGTAAAAGCACGAATATGATATTTGTTTCAACTATTGCTGAGCTGGAATTTCCAGTGTCGAAATTAAAATTCACTAATTTGATGTTTTAAGAAACAACACGTTGCTTCAGTATAAATTGTTAGTTACAACAACAGGTGTCACTGACGTCACTTATTTTTCTGTAGTATACTGCTGACAGATGTATCCTTGAAAGCAAATGCTTAGAACAGCGTTAGCACAACTTTTGTAAACAAGAATATTTTTGTGATCATTTTATTGGAAACTAAAACTAGTACTTTTAACTTAAAGAGGAAAACTTGAATAGTAACATTTTTAATGTAATCGGCCTGAACAGATCTGCGCGGGTTAGAGTATCTTTGTGTAACAAGTTTACACTATGCTGTAAAATATTTGATTATGAATAATTTTGATAAACCTTAATTTAAAATTCACGAAGTAATTCAATTAGTCATTAAATTTTGTTGCATTGCATTTTATTTTAAAAGAGATTCTTTTTAGTAAATTATTGGTTCAAGATTAAAGTTTTTTATTTTGATCAAATATGATCAAACCTAACCACAGAAAGCTAACATCTTTAAGAGTAGAATTTTGATGCCAACTTTATATAGATAATATCTTTTCACTATTTCTTTATGTATATTTGCGGGACACAAATAGTGTTCCACCTTTCTTATTAACCTAACTATTATAATTTCTTACAGGAACAGCGTCTTATTTTATTAAAACAGGTTTTTGTCATCGAAGGCGATCTTTTTTCTTTGGGTCTCCACGTCCGCCCTTAGAAATATGCCCTGCCATTATCGAGAATTAGTCCGGATTTGGTGGCGCCTTTTTATTTGAGAATAAGTTTGACATACAAACGAATTTCGACTTACCCCCCTATTTCTCATAGCTCTACCCAAGGAATAGACCCCTAGTTATGTCGGAAGACTTCGTTTCACTAGCGCCCAACGTCTAGAGTCAGATATAAATTAGAAAAATACGCTTCACTGGCACACAAAGTTGAGCAAAAAATAATAAGAAAAAAAACACCGTTTCACTGGCGCCCATTCGAAAAATCAGTTACACTGGCACAGGTGGGGCTAGTGCCTCAAAAAAAAAATAGTTTCAATAGTTTATTTTAGGAAGGAGCTGAGTAGCCGCGGCAAAAAATTTTATAAGCAGAGGTAGTATTTAAAATAGGTACACATTACCACACCAACAGAAGGGTCGCAGTATTAAAGACGCCCAAAACGTGGGGCTTTTTGTAGTATTAGGAGCTCGCAGTATTTAATGTGTATATATATATATATATATATATATATATATATATATGTATATACATGTCGTATAATTATTTGCACTTCAAAAAAATTAGTTAAATCAGTATGGTACTCCAGAGTACATTTGGAAATGTGTATTTCATTTGATTGAGATTATGAATCTTCTAGAATGCGTTCCGATTTGGGAAAGAAAACGTCAGCCTTCTGACAACGAGTTGTTAGAAATAATCGAAAATGATGACTATGATTTGATATTGCCATCATCGTTAGGTCTTCAGTTCTGGAACTGATAATACGCGTACCCTCAATGTTTCCTATTCTGAGCTAAACTACTCATTTTTCTGAAATTTCTACGGTCGCATCTTTCACTATCTGCGTGCATTAGTCTGATCTAGGCCTACCTCTAACTCCTTTTTTCCTATCTCTGCTTGTATTATATCTCGCACTATTCCCCAAAAATGCTTGAGAACACATCCTGCCCTTCCATTTCTCCTATTTTTTTTTTGTTTTCCACATACGCTTTCAACAATTTTCTCCTTGTTCCTATGTTTGTTGTGTTCGAACATAGCCGCTGTTACTTCTTTATTAGATGCAATTCAGTTCATCTTCTATTGTTTTACAAATATATACCCTATTTCCCCAATATTCAGTGGCATGTGAAGGGGGTTAAGCAGCCTGCGGCTATCAAGATCCCGCAACATTAAACACATTTGCCGAATTAATAGTTTTCCAATATAACCTTTCGAACAAAGTTTTTTGTCTTGAAACTGGTTGAACGCGTACGTCCACTTATTTCTATTCTGAGCTAGCCTACGCAGTTCCCTGAAATTTCCACAGCCTAGATACAGCTCGATTCACTTTCTGTTGTTTTCTAATTATATGTCCTATTTTACCGAGATTCAGAATTATGTGAAGGAGGTTAAGCAACCTGTGGCTGCTAAGATCCCCCAACACTTAGACATTTACCGAATTAATAGTTTTCCAGTTAATGCTTTCGTACAATTAGCATTAATTGAGAATATTGCAAAACAAATACCTGTAGTTGGTTATAGTAATTATCAGGTTTAAGTACAATTATTTTTTTTTGTCATTAGGTTTTCCCTCTTGGAACTGGTTGAACGCGTATCTCCATTGATTTCTATTTTGAGCGTCTACACATTTGCCTGGAGTTCCCACAGCCTGCACCTATAACTATCTGTGTACAAGCTCTGTTTCTAATATACTCCGCACTATTCCCTCATGTCTTAGTATGTGGCTTATCATCTTATCTCTCCTATTTTTTACTGTTTTTCACATACTTCTTTCTTCCCCTACCACTTCCAGCTCCTCTTTGTACTAAACTATGTCTGTCTATGATACCTTAATCAAACGTCTGTAGAACCACATTTCTAAGTTTTCTGTTTTTTTCTTGTCCGGTTCTCCTACTGTCCAAGTTTCACAGCCATACAGTGCTATGCTCCACACATATGTTTTAAGCAATCTCTTCTGTGTGTCTATGTTTGTTGTCTTTGAACGCAATAGTAGCTTTTTCTTGTTAAATGTAGCAGGACTTTGTGCTAATCTTTGTTTTATATCTTTTGCGTTCTTCGCATCTCGCGTTATTTGGCTTCATAGGTAGCAGAAATCCTAAACCTCTTGTAAGTTGTCGTTACCTATTTGTATTCTTGTCTTTGACTTATTTTCGCTTCTTTTGCATAATAATACCTTAGTTTTATTTTAGTTAATTTTCATACCGCATCTCTCTGTTAGAAGTGTTTCCGTTCATTAAGAGCAGCTTTTAACTCTTCTTTACTAGATGCTGATACCGCTATATCATTTGCAAATATAAGCATATCAATTTTTTGTTCCTGCATAGTAATTCCAAATGTCTTACTGCATTTGACAGTATTCATCGCCTTTTCGATGTACTAGTTAAAAATTAATGGAGATGAGACACATCCTTGTTTCCTCCCTTTCCTAATATATACTTCTCTACGTTCCTGCTCTAATTATATTACTGCTGTTTGCTCTTTGTTATATAAGCTATGTGTTATTCGTCGAATACTTTTTCCAAATCTACAAACCCTATATATACGCATTCCCCATTTTCTATTGTTTTCTCCATTATCACTCTCAGAGCTAAAATAGCCTCCCGTGTCCCCCTGTTTAGCATAAACCTAAATTGAATTTCTCCTAGTATTTATTCAGTACGCTTTTCCATTCGTCTTTGTACAATTTTAGTTAGTATTTTTGACAAGTGTGCTGTTAAACCTATTGTATCGAAATTTTCACATCTATACGCGCCCCTCTTTTTTGGTATAGTGACTAAGATGTTACGTTTGAAATCTTTGGGTATCTCACCTGTCTCATACATATAGCTTACAAGTTAGAAGAAATGTTCTGTTACTGCTTGTCCAGCGGTTTTTAGAGTTTGCGCTTGTATCTTATCTGTATCCGGCGCCTTACCATTTTTCAGATACTTTAATGCTAATTCAAACTTATCTCTAAGTATAGGATATCTCAAGTAATCTTTTTTAATATTTGATTCCCGTTCTAATGCTGTTAGCTCCTCTCCTGCATATAAATTTCCTATATATTCCTGCCATCAAACCACATTCTCTACATTTTCTATAATGACGTTTTCTCTCGCCTCCCTTATATTTTTGCTATATAGTTTTATATCCCTAAAATTCATTCTAATTAGTTTGTATGCTTCGTCTGTTTTTTCTATTTTCATCTTAGTTTGTACCTCTTTGCACTTTTCATTAATCCATTGTTCTTTAGCTTTCTTGCATTTACGAATAATTTCCCATTTTATGGTTTTGTATCTGTTTTCCTGTTTCGTTTGATCTATTTTTGTATTTTCGTGTTTCTTTTATTAAATTCAGGATATCCTTTGTTATCCATGATTTCTTATTTTCTTTTTGTATATACCCCAGAATATCTCTGGCCGCCATGTCTAAGCTGGATTTTATGTTTTACCATTCTGTTTCTATTTCCTTAGTATCAGAAATTTTCCCGATATCTTTCAGCAATTTATTTTACTTTTTTTCAAATTTTTTGTAGATATCTTTATCTTTTAGTTTCTCAAAGTCAAAGTGCCCTTTTCAGTTCCTTTTTTTACGTATTTTTAAATTTAAGAATGGCCTTTATAATTACGATGTTGTGGTTGGTGTCTGTATCTGCTTCTGGGTAGCTTCTACAGTCTTTTACTTGATTTAATTGTACCATAGCTACTGTCAGATCGTTTAACAAGACTTATCTACGTGTATTTTTTAGAAGTACTGCCGAAAACTATTGGAAATTGTTACATGCCAACCGGCATGTATCACGTTAGATTTAATTTGTAAATAAATTGCCGTGTATTTTTAAATGAATACGTCAACTTCCGTCGTCCCTGACAGGTGCGTCTGCGCAAAAGGAGGCGGAGTGCGCGCGTGGTGTTAAAAGACGCCATTAAGTTACGAGCCCTCGACAAAGCAATAACTATCTTGAGTGGTGGTGTTTGTTTTTCTTTTAGGAATGTAGGTTCCTTCTAACTTTATCTTTTATTGTGCCTGGTACCTTAATTCCTGTCATTCCTCTACGAGTATAGAAGTTACAGGAAAGACGGATGGTAATTTGATTTAACATGGCGTATCTGTGAACCCAACCTGCAAAACGTCGACCCTGAGATTAAGTTCCGAGATGCCACCATGTATGTACACCTGCACACTTTTTTGCATAAGTGCGTCCGTATTTGGATCAACAGTTCGGACAACATTGGACTAGTAGTGGTAGCCCGGTCCCCTAGGTCACCCGATTTAGTGTCTTTAGATTTTTCTGTGGGAACAATAAAAGTTTCCAATTTAAGAAACATCTGTTCGAGTAGAACAAAGGACACAGTCTTGACAGCAATTTCCTTTAATGAAAAATAAGGGGTGCGCTTCAAGCTACAATTTTAACAATTAATAATTTAAACTTTTTTTCTATAACTTACATTTAGTGCGCCTATTTGAATCGGTGACTATTAACTTTAAATATAACTGTTTGTAATACAATGAAAGAAATCTATATTAACTACCTTCTAGCTACACTATTTCCCAAACTCTCTAATGTGACGGTAAGATTGACATTATTCGCGTTTCTCCGGTAACGCGTTCGTACTAACATCTACAGTAACAACATCAGTGAAAACAAAGTAAGATCTGATTGCACGAATTTATTCAAAACAATTATCAAATTTTTGGGCAAGTTTGCAGAAACCATATACGCCATTTAAACAGGAGCATTTAAGTTCAAGGACATTTTGAATAATTATTGTAGTGTTACTATGCACAAAAAGTTATAATAAAATGCAATAAAACTATATGAAACAAATTGTTGCATGTAACTGTCTTAACGCGTCAGAGTGTCGTAGCGACTTATGGAGGCATTTTCGGCTATTGGCTTTTATATTCAAATGTCTTTCATTGTTGCATTGAATGACCCCTTGAAGTTTCATGTCATAGTTCTGAATCACCTTGTATAACACGTACACATATTTCAAATACATCAAGTATAGAAAACAGTTTAACGATTTAAAATAGCAGGTGAGTCTTTGAAAATATTCCTTCACGCAACTTGACTACTAAGAGATTAAATTTATATGAAAATATGCCTCAGACGATGCTTTGTTTTTGAATGGGTTTGGAGTTTCCATGACACACCATGCAATCAGCCAAAAATACAGTATGGTTTTAGCGAAAATTAGATAGTCAAAATAGATCAAATATTTAATAAATCATTTGCATTTTGTCAAGCAAGGAAAATCAACGGTATTACTTCTTTAGCAGTAGCACACTTTATAGTATTGTTCGAAACACCCTGCTTTACAACCTGCTGCTGAATAAGACCAAAACCCTCATTAATTTAAATCAGTAGATAAATAAAGAAAATAAAATAGAGTGAAGCCGCGCATCTCCCCTGGACTTTAAAGTGATAGTGATTGTGATCCCCCCGGAACGTTTAGTGCATACCCACCAGGACTTTAGCAGTGCATACCCATCTTCCCTTAGCAGTAAGGAATCAAAAGACGACCAGATCTTCGGATGCTGAAGAAATTTATATACGAGGTATGAAGAAAAATTGTGGCGGCTGCACTCGCATAAGCATTGATTTGTATTAATAAGTAGATTTGAAATAATTGAATGAGCAGCTTTTTGTGAGTAATGGCGCTAGCCGACATAATACTTATGTGAGTGCACCTGATAAATTGGGCAATGCTTTTTGCTGTTTTTTGTGCACTGCTATATGCTTAATGCTTTTACATAAATATATTTATTTATATTTACATTTTATATTTATTTTGCATTTATTTTTGGAGCTTGATTTGTTTTGTCCGACGTTCTGTCGCCATTTTTGGGGCAGCATTTTTATAGGAATGAAGATTGTAATTTTGAAGAATGTAATCATAATATACATCAGTTAGGGAATGGTAGGGAAAGCTAGGGATGGATTTAGGCTAAAGATAGAATAAATTACTTAGATCAGGGAGGACGAATTTGCAAATTTATAGAGCAAGCAAAATAGCTGGATTCACTATTAAAATATTTGGCGAATTCTTAGAAATTTGAATCCATTTTTAATATTAGCTAGCTAGATTTGGATAGTTTTAAGACGACCCTTCAGGTCGCACCGGTAACCAGAGCTGGCGACTGCTATCCGGTATTACGGATCCCTCCCCTTGTACTTTCGTGTGTGTCTTGTTGAACGGACTCACTTCAAATTAACGCTAGGGATACCATTATTCAAAGCCTATTTTTAGTTTTTGTTTTAGTTTGTTAGATTTTTATTTAGGATCGATTAATTTTGAAGTTAGATTAAATCTGAAGCACGTTTATATTTTCGCGTTTAAACCCAATGTAGTCCCTTCGGGTGGAGCATTGGGGACGTGGCCGCAAGTATAGCGGCCCTTTTTCAAATTATAATGCTAAATATGACCATTTCAAAAAGTTCAAATCTCTTTTAGTAATGCAAATAGAATGAAATATTTATTGGATAACGTAAGAGGTAAACGGCAAGTTGAAAAAGTTTGGAATTTACGATATTAGTTGTTCGTAACAAGATATTTCCAAACATAGTAGTCAGACTAAAATGCAACAACTAAATTTAAAGATCACATTGTTTGTTTCAAATGTGAAATAAGCGAGATCTGAAGTAGTCAACAATATTTTTTAAATCATACACTTTGTTGGACTATAGGGCACAAGTTACAAAAGCGGCGACAAGGTGTTCCTCTTTGAATACTTATGATTCAATTGAAACAGTTAAATAAAATGAATCTGGCTTAAATACTCTTATCAGTTCAATGTCTTCAGAATGTGTGAACGCATTAATTATATGACATTTTATTAGCTGAAATTAATAAAGGATATTCTATTTGCTAATGTACGCTTAATTATTGCGCGTAAGTTACAGGCGGTAGTGCCTTATAGATACATTTTCAGACTTTGGTTCTTATACTCAAATATCTTTTATTGTTGCATCAAATAACCACTAGCAGTTTGATTCAGTAGCTCCGAATCACCCGGTATACGTTTACATACTTTGTTGCAGTGTATAATAATTGTTTGCCTGGGATGTGTATCTTAGTGCAATTAATCTGTAGGTAATTTTAAAGTGGAATTAATAAATTGGTTAAAAACTTTAAATCAAATTATATTTGATTAAATATAGGTTATGTATTATTTTTATGTCGTTTTTTGTTTGTTTAATACATAACAAATTCTTAGAAATAAGAATTGCTGTATGTGAGTTTGAATAGGTAATAAATTTATTTAAGGCGATACCGTATATGGCGTATGTTATTAGATGTGTCATAAATAAACAATGCAGTATATTATTTAGTTTTACTACTTATTGTCTAGTACTAAAACTATAAATATTTTTATATATTGCTACTGTTGCATCAATTTTTTTTAAAAGTAGTAATAGAGGAAGTGCACATTATGTAAGGAGCTAGAAAGTATATCACTAGGAAAGAATGAATAACACAGGAAATCCTATGTTAAATAGAAGAAAAAAGAAACAGAGGTATTTAAGTGGAGAAAAGAAGGCAAAAATATAGGTAAGCGACCAAGTAAAAAAAGGTGGGTAACAATGAATAGTAACCTACCCGACATAGTTTATCAAAAAATTAAGGACTCTATTATAACCCCGTAAACGCGGTAAGCGCGCCACTAATGACAGTTGGTAACGATATTACATAATGTGAAAATTCACGCTCAAATTTCAATGACGTCACACAATATGCAAATTATGGCACGTAATTTACGAAGTATACAAATTTTACAGAACCCCTAAGAAGTACTTACGTGAACATGTAAAGCTTCCTTCAGAATTACTTCATGATGGCGGCGAATTCCTTCAGGATTACTTCATGATGGTCGGCCGCTTCCTAATATTTCTCGGGTATGGGCTGCTCGCGGCTCTTTCTCGGGTGTGGGTTGCTCTTAAGCCAGGTTGCATCCAAATTCGCTTGTCTTCTTTCTGTATGCAGAGGTACGATAAGGGACTGGGTTAGGGAACGATAATCAAAGTAAGGCAGAAGAAATCTACATAACACAAAGATACGATAAGACACAACACTCTTCTTTGCTTTCGGAGGCAAGTCCTAACACGTCTTTCGGAAATTTCCCACTCCTCCTTAGGCCACACGCGTCGGCGCGAAATCTCGCGCAACGCACTTCTGAAGTGACGGAAATACGCGCAACCTTTTAAATTTATGGCGCGAAATTCTCATATATTAAAACTTTATAAATGTTTAGTGCCGAAATTTTCGGCACATAACAACTCATGCAAGAGAGTGTGATACGTTCATTTCCCGCAGTAAAACCATCGTGAGTTCTTCCTTGACGACTGAGATATCCGGCTGCCGATGGTCCTGGTCCTAGAGGGGGGTGGGGGCATGGACCAACATCACACACAACACATATACACACAACGATCCCCCCCACACATACACACAAAACACATGATGGTTACTTTCTGTGGGAAAGCCAGGTCTGCTTAAATTTCAGGTAGCAGACTACTGAAACGTTGGAACAAATAAATAAAAAAATAAAAAGTAAAACCGTATCCGGTATTTGGTTGTTTCATTTACATAAATTTCCTTTCTATTCTTAAATTCCCCAACAATACCCTATATAGTGTACCTATTCAGAATAAGCCCGCTCTAACATAATTTTAACTCAAATCTATTTTGTTTTTATTCGATAAATTAAATAGTCAATACCATGTTTTAGGTATCCGGTAATTTGTTTCCGATAACGTATAAATATTTTCTATATTATTCGTCACAGTACTTCAAAAGCAATGCACGTTTTTTTTGTTCGACCAATTGGAGATATGTTGCCTTTTAGCTGGAGGCCGAATTGGTTCTTTCTTTATGTAGGCCCAACTGTTCGTTGACGTAGACCAACTGCTTTTGACTGTAGACCGCTGCTGCAGTTACGGTGGCAGGGCCAATGGATCCTGACTACTGTGGCGTCGCTGTGCTGACTCACCCCCGATGGATTACAAGCTAAGTATCCAGACACATACAGGTATACAACTTGTTTTCTTTTGTGTATATCAATGGCATATTCCGTATCAGCGTTTGGGGTAATTACGTGATAAGAGACGTGACACTGTAGAACTATTGTTTGTCGTTGCGAATCGATATTATCGCTCTACAGGTGTGATGTACCATTGTTAAAAATGTTTGACAGACGCTTATTCTTTTCTACTGATTGGTTTATTTTACAAACGGTATTATGTACAATTTAAAAATAATGTTTGACAAAAGATCTCACACGTTAATTCTTTCCTACTGATTAGTTTATTTTTCAAAAAGTATTAGGTGCAATTTTAAAAACGCTTGACAAAAGCTCTCATGTTTATTTTCTACTGACTAATTTTATTTTGTGTAAAATACGAGATGCGCACTTCGTATATAACGTACTAAATTGTTCATATCATATAATTGTTTGCTTTGAAATAGTAACGCTTAATTTATTGCTTTTGCTTGTGTGTACAGAATCCTTTATTTATTTTTATTTATTAATAGATAATCGTGGGCGACGTGGTTTTTTTTCTTGGTATGTAGGCGAATCCCCCCACTCTCCGCGGTTGCTGGTTAGCCTGGTATTTAAGTTTCCTCCGATTACGTCTAGGTACGTGGCAAGTTAATAATAAAAATAAAGCAGTAATAGATGAATCAGGCATAACATATATTAATGTTCATTTTTCTATTTTTTAAATATTTCCCTCTATTTGCATATTTGACTACTATTATTCAATAAATAGATAAATAGATACCACATTGCCACTATTCCGAATTGGTTGCGTTCATTTTCTACGTCAAAATAATTCAGTATCCTTTTAAATAAATACCATTCACGGTTTTTTCCACTAATTTTCCATTATTCTAAATATGATCTAGTCAGTTCAACCCATTTTCTAACGTTCTATCAATTGGAAATTTTTGTATGCTTATCACACACAGCTGTGCCGAAAAATTGGACTTGTAATTAAGCACGTTCATCTCCACGAACATTAGCACAGATGAAATCTAAAAGGACATGGGTTTTATCATTAAGATCCATAAAAGGAAAACTCAAAGCTAGAAATCTGCGTCTCGGTCCGGAAACCCTACCCTATATTTGACTTTCTAATGTTTCATCTGTAGGTGTTTCATTGACCAACAAGCGAGTTTTTTACTTGGAAATTTTGAATTTTGGCTAACCCTTGCTGTTCCTAGCGATGTATGGATTTTTAACGTGCGTAACAACATTCACACAAAGGATCTACATTATACCTCTCATCCGTGCGAGGGCTCGCCCAATAGTTTTCGAGCAGTCCGTGTCGGGAATCAAACCTGGGACCTTGGGATCAACAATCATAAGTGAACCTGTATTCTACGTAGCCGCCTCTGAAAACACAAAGAATTTTTAGAGTTGCGTCGAGTAACTACTTTACAGCAACCAAAATCACACAGAACTTAAGAACGGGTGCAATAAGGAGAGAAATGCCCAACCTGACCGTAATTAAAACAAGTCGCCGGACTAGTGGAAGTAGATGCAAGAATAGCAACAGAAAACGAATTGATTCTACGCGCGAGTGTAGGACGAGTCCAGACCGATCCTGACACCTAACGGTATTTTTAGTGGTTGTTGTGGGTACAAAAGCAAAATCTGGTTCAACATACGAGCGTTTATCTTGGCTAGGAGGTACATAACTATCAATCCTAAATTTTGTTCTATTCTGATTTTAAGCCTACCCTTTTAATTCTTGCAACGAAGTCACAGTATAAAATGGGGATAGATTAGGATAAACAATGTCGCGTTGATCATCTGCGGATATACTGAAAGGAAAAGATCTTGTCGTACCTGACACTGTTTCGTTCTGTTTCGGTTCTAGAACCTGTCTTTATTTCGGCGGTTACTTCTTTCGAAGTTACCTTCCCACTCCTGATCCTTAGTACCATAGTACGCTTCAAAAGGCTTCTATAGTAAACGTTATCTATCCTGGTCCGTAGTAAACAATATACTTTTTCGTCAAAATAAAACTTCCATCACTGTCGGCCATCAAGGCGATTGAAAAATCGTCGTAGCTCATGAACAGCGCAACTATCGGATTTCCTTTCATTACGGTACATCCACTTCCGGCCGCTGTGATATAACCAAAACTTCCGTTCGTTTATCCCAAACCTATTAATTGGCCCTGTCTCAAAGCTGACGTCATTTGCTACATCCGACGTCCCGTCTGTGCTGCTCAAAAGGTTAAACAGCTACCTTCTCCTAGCTCCTATGCTCTCTGAACTAAACCATCATACCCATGGTACGTCATCTTCTGTGATTACTTAGGTTCTCTTCCTCATTCCACCAAAGATTATTCGCATATCCCTGTAGTGGCTAGTTACTTTACTAAATGTTCTCTTTTCTTTTCATTGCGCATCCTTACAGCAGAGTTCGTTGTTTAAATCCTGGAAGAACAAGATTTCGTACTTTTTTGTGTTTCCCAAACCTCATCACGGTCAACGGTCTACAGCTTCGTTGTTGTCAATTCACCTTATTGTCTGCACGTTATCACGCCAAAGGTCTTTACCCCCAGGCAACTGCTAAACGCGTCAACCGTGTCCTTAAAACCAATATTACATCCTATGTCTTTGACGATCAACGTCATTGGGATGCTAATTTTCCTAAAATATCTTAAACCACCCGCACGTCTAAGCACGAAATCATTGGTTGTACCCCATTCTTTGCATTATTTGGTCGTGAACACGGCGATTATTTCGGGCAACTGTCGAAAAAAACAAGTATATCGCCAATCCTGAACATTCTTCGCCCGATCCAGAACATTCCAAAAATATACGTTCTCTATATTTAATGAGAGCTTTCGTTGCGTACTGAAGACTCATAATCGTTCTTATTTACGCCATCGTACCGCTTCATCTCAGCTAGGAGATCCGGATAGGTGCTTGCCTCCAAATTTCTGTGCCCCTTCTCCATTCGGAAAGTTGTTTCTCGCTGTAGTTACAAACTCAAAGATCCTTCAGGCACATCCGTGGGTATTTAGCATGTCAAAGTTCTTAAAACCGCTCATCCTGATGATTCTAGTTACCTTGACATCTCGTTGTTTTTTTTGCGACTCAAGTGTCGTAAGCCTTGTTATTCGGCATCCCGTACCAATTTCATATAAAGACTCTGTGTCCACATTGGTATCTTCATCTCGGATCAGATACCTGTTCTTTCCTGAACTTCTCATTCCAATTGCCTTTCTCTTTGACTGGTTTTGCTTTTTGTGGTCATCATGCAGACTTAGCTTGTTTCTCTATCTTTTGCCTGTAGTATGCTTTTCAGACACCCTCGTCCAGTAAAAGGTAAATTATAGATCCCGTCTATGAGTGTTGTCGCGCACGTTAAAGATCTCTACCTTCTCTTGAAATAGTGAGGGTTCGGCAAAATTCAAAATTTCAAGGTTAAAAAAAATTCGCGTCCTCGCCACTGTAGTATAGTAGTATTATTATCGAAAGGCGGGTGACCTTGACAAAACCTTCCCGCTGCAAGGACTTATTAATAATCAAAATAAAAAGTGAAACTAGTATTTGAGGTTGAAATAGAAAGTAAAAACTGATGAAATATGGGTATTTTATCTGTCTTACTTTCTCTATTGACGTGACAACCAATAATATACCGTTCATTTACATTTCCAATGCTCCACCCGAAGGTACTACATTGGCCAGAAGGCGAGTTTTTTGTTGCCTGGAAATTTAGAATTTTGCCGAACCCTTGCCGTTCCAGGCAAGGTAGGGATCTTTAACGTGCGTGACAACACTCACACATGGGACCTCCATTTAACCTCTCATTCGAACGAGGGCGTAATATTTGTGAAAAATGCTCACCTGCCATTTTTCAAGCAGTCGGGCGTGTCGGGACCTTGGGATCCGTAGTCTTACGCTTACTACATTGATCCACGGCGACGCATAACTAATAATATACCAAAGTTTGTATTTGTTCCTTTTAAGTAGATTTAGAAAAATATACTAGAAAATGATCAATATTAGAATTACAGTTTAGTTGCTATGGAGTTAGCGTGGTGAGGAGAATATCCTCACAAGTTAAAAGCAACATTTTTTATTGTACTGTTGGAAAAGTTTACTTTCTTCTACGTCGTGAGGGCAATATTGTCAAAAGAGTTTTTGAACAACCTTTTTCTCTTTAATAATGAATTTTTAAAGATTTGCTACTGATGATGGCCGTGGTCCGTGGTCCGTGGTCCAAACATATATCTAATTTAAAATTATTTGTGGTTAGGGGTTTTTATTATATTTTGCTTCCGAGTAGCGGCAGTATTGTGTTCACTTTTGACATATACATTTTTTTCCAGTCAAAACCAAAACTTCCATTCGCACTTTATGTTTTAGACCCTTCTCAACAAATTTGGTTTCGTGTCTGTCTATCTGTCTGTCTGTCTGGCTCTGTCTGTCGACCTGTCTGTTCGGACATTCTTGCAACCCGCAGAGCGTGAAATAGTATTAAAGGGAAAATTATAAGGCACCGGGTACAGATAAGGTGCAAGCAGAAACTCTAAAAGCCGCTAGACAAGTAGTAACAGAACGTGTCTTTCAACTTGTCAGCTGTAAGTATGAGATAGGCGAGATAACCAAAGGTTTCAAACGTAACATCATAGATACTATACCAAAAAAGAGAGGCGCAGATAGATATGAAAATTTTCGAACAATAATTTTGACAGCACCCATGTCAAAAATATTAATTAGGATTGTATAAAGACGAATGAAAAAACGAGCTGAAGAAATACTAGGAGAAGACCAATTTGGATTTAGGCAAAACAGGGGAACACGGGAGGCTATTTTAGCTCTGATAGTGATGATGGAGAAAACAATAGAAAAAGGGGAAAGCGACAGCACATATGTCAAAAATATTAACTAACATTGTACAAGGACGGATGGAAAAACGGGCCGAGGAAATACTAGGCGAACGAGGGGAATACGGGAGGCTATTTTACTTCTGAGGGTGATAATGGAGAAGACAATAGAAAATGGAGAAAACGTGTATATAGGGTGTGTAAATTTGGAAAAAGCATTCGACAATATAAAATGAAAATAAATGTTCGAAATACTCAAGAAGATCAGAATGAGTTTTAGGAATAGATGGATAATACATAGCGTATACAAAAAGCAAACAGCGGAAATAGAATTATAGCAGGAACGTAGGGAGTAAATATTAAGAAAGATGCGAGGCAGGGATGTCCCCTATCCCCATTAATTTTTAACTTGTACATAACAGAGGCAATAAATACTGTCAAATGCAGGAAGACATTTAGATTTATTATGAAGGGACAAAAGATTGATGTGATTAGCTTTGCAAATGATTTAGCAGTATCAGCATCTAGCAAGGAAGAGTTAGAAGCAGCTTTTAATGAAATGAAAACAGTTGTAACAGAGATAACGTATGAAAGTTAACAAAAATGAAAATAAAGTACCAGTATGTACAAAAGGGAGAAATAAATCAAAAACTATAATACAAATAGGAAACGAAAACTTACAAGAGGTTAAGGATTTCTGCTGCCTAGGAAGTCAAATAACGTAAGATTGGAAAAGTGCAAAAGATATAAAACAAAGATTAGCACAAGGTCATGCTGCATTTAACAAAAAAAAGCAACAACTATCTCTAAAGACAACAAACATAGAAACAAGGACGAGATTGTTGAAAGCTTATGTGTAGACCTGTGTCCTGTACAGCTGTGACACTTGGACGGTAGGAGAAGCGGACAGGAAAATGTGGTACTACAGGCGTATGATGAAGATATTATGGACAGATAAAGTTAACAACAAAGAGGTTTTAGAAATGGCAAGGGAAGAAAGAAATATGTGTAAAACAATAAAAATAGAAGAGATAGGATGATAGGTCACATACCAAGGTATGAAGAAATAGTGCGGAATATATTAGATGCGGAGATAGGAAGAAACAGAGGTAGAGGTTGTACACGCCCACAAGTGAGGATTCAAGATTTCAGGATGAGTTCGGGTCAATAGTGTGGACCTGTAACGTTAAGCTACTCTGAATATGAAACTGTACCTAACCATTTACCAAGAAATTTATTAATACTAAGCAAGCAATAACAAAAACGGTAAATTTCATCAGAATATAACCCCTTTTAATACTATGGTCCTTAAAACCTAAATAAACAAACATGCGAGAATTATAATTCTGCGAGACTTATGAACTAACGCACAGGTGTTTCCAATTTCCCGGTATTGCTGACCTTGCACTAAACCGCCGCGTTATCCCGTCTAAGACAACAAACGTTAAATATAAGAACGAATTACGTTCTTTAGGCCTTTCCTATGTAACTGTATGCATGCATACCTCTCGTTATAATTATACTTGCGTCGATAAATTACTAAACCACAAAGTGAGTTTACACTATCGACATTCCAATTCAATTGAGGGGTACTTGACAACAGCTAAAACAACACGTGCAGCTTAATAGAATAAGTTTACCTTATTTAAATTCCACTAACTGTTTCGAGGATACACCTGGTAAATAAATCCTTAATCCAATGCACATGAACAGGACACATTTACAACATTAACAATTAAAAACATTAGGATAAAACTATTTGATAGTATACACACGTCCGACGCATTCATCATGCTTCTTCACGCACCGGTAACAAACTGACTCCTCTCCCCTAGCGTCTTTAATACTACAACCAATGGCGAGGTCACGCCTAACCCCGCAGGTTTGAAAATGTAGCGCTTAAAATTTACTACGAAACTACTTTATGCCGCTGGCGTAGGAATTAACAATAGATAAATAAATAACATGGAACCCTTAAGGGACTACAAACTAATAACATATCAGGGAAGGGACGTGCGCGGCACAAGGTAGACCTAGGTTAAACTATTGCACACAGATAGTCAAAGATATAGGCTGTGGGAATTTCAGGAAAATGTTTAGACTATCTTAGAATAGAAATCAATGGAGGTACGTGCACTTCCTAAGAATTAGAAAGTAATATTAAACCTAAATAACGTAATCCTAACTTAAATGAACCAAGGGTTAACTAATTTGGGAAACAAGTTGTTCACGTTAACATTAATTTACATAGAAAAAGTGCTCTAACGCAAGCTTTAATTTTACTAATTTTGACCTGCAGAATAATTACATAATCGTTCGTGCATTGTAAACGTGAATTTATAACGTGCAGTCTGTAATTTATTGGATCATCCTGAGTATGAAACTACAGAACCATCAACAGAACTGCCTATCTTCCACAGCAGCAGCAAAAAGAAAGAAAACAGAAAAACTGCAACTTAGACCAAGTTGTCTGCTCTCTGGCACTATCGTCAAGAATTCGGAAGTGCGGACTGCACTCGTCTACGGGTTGGATACAGAATCAACCAATTTATCTAGATTAGAACACTACGTACAAACAGCATCTTATAATCCCGATTCACAACATTTCTTTTTACTAAAGGGATGTTGTATTGAATAGCACGTTGTGTAGAATCGAATAGAATAGAATAAAAAAGACCTCTTGCAAAAGCTAAGCTCGCATTAATACAAATTGACCAACGTGCTTCGAAACCATTTCCACCGATATTGTGTGAAATATCCTGCGAACACAAGTAAAAATATATTCCAGACAACAGCTGCGAATTATTCCTCGAAGAATAGCCAATTAACGTAAAAAAACATGCTATAATGACTTCCATTAAAATTAGTTTTTTTGCATGGAAAAACAGCTTATATTTTAAAAGATCCGGTACATATGCAGCCTTGTACACAGCAGAATGCAGAGAATGTATAGCAGGTTGCCTAAATCTTATAACAACGAATACGATTTGTTATATTATCGACCGAGGATACCGAAAATAAATTAATTAGGGGAGGATTCAATGCGCGCCCAATAACGATATAGAATTTCTTAGTACAAACCATTAGAAGCTTTTATATTTGTACACTGCAACTGTTTGAACGTGGTTTGAAGAATAAACTATTGGAAATAATAAACAGCTGCTTGCCTTATTTCCATGAATTGTTTTAACGATAAGCAAGTGGTGGTTTACAACGTATTTTAACAAACTTTTAAAACGAAGTTGTTGAACAATAAGCAAATATTTCTGAAAAATTTGAACGCAATTTTAAAATATATTCCACGTATTTTTACACTTAAAGAAATTTTTTATATAGAATGGTTTTTAAATATTCATTTTAATTGGAATAGCATAAAAAGCGGGCCGCCGCTTGGATTAGTCACATTTTTATGTAGGATTGCAGAAATCCATCGTTTCCAGAAATTTAACGTAACACCCATCACATACCAATAAATATCGGTGAAATATGGTATATATTTAGAAAACAATAGAAGGAGAATCCAACTGTATCTAACAAGAAACAGCAGCTGCTTTGTTTGAAGACGACAAACCAACAAACAAAAAAATTGTTGAAAGCATATGCATGGAGCACAGCACTGTACGACTATGAAATAGGTACAGTAGGAAAAGCAGGTAGAAAATGGTAGAAGCCTTTTGGAATGTGCTGCTTTAGATGCATCATGATGATAGCATGGACAGACAAAGTTAATAACAAATAGGTTATAGAAATAGTAGGGCAATAAAGATATCTGTGGAAAACAAAAAAAAAACAGGAGAAATAGAAGGGCACGACACGTTCTAAAGTACTTGGGAAGTAAGAAAAAGGAGAGGTAGAGGTACACCTAGATTAAACTATTGCACGAAGATAGTGAAAGGTATAGGATGTGGGAATTTCAAGCAAATGTGTAGTTTATTTCAGAATAGGAAACAATGAAGATACACGTTTAACTAGTTTCAGAACTTGAAACCTAATGATGATGATGAGAATTTTAGTCTAGATGGATTTTTATTTCAATTTATTTAGAAAATAGGTGAAGTCAGTGATTTGTAAAAGATATCCAGCTACTCCAGTGATAGTTTTATTTGGAAGGAGCATTTTATTTTGTAGTTATGACGAACTTTAGTATATCAAAGCAAGGGGTTTTTTTATGCGGAATAACCGTCTTCGGCATAGAAATGACATCAAAAGAATTGCTGTGATATATGGTTTGGCGCCCCATGATTTTAACAGTAAGAAAAAACTTTCAGGTTAAGTGCTAATTTTTGTATTTAGGCCAATATTAGATATTTATTATTTTGTATTTATTTAATTTTCTTTACTTTCTTTTCTCATTTATCCATAGAAACCCATTCCTGCGTTACTGCAGTTAGGCACCCTTCAGAGCAAATCAAAATTTAATTCATTTAACGCTTATTTTAGCCGTAACACTCCACTGAATCGGCACCATTGAAAATTTGGAATAAATTTGTTAATTAACGTTTGCTTATTTATATACGTTCAAATAGCATTTCTTCGTAAACTATTTACTTCTACTAATCTCATATTTTCGATTTATAAAATTTATTTAAAGCGTACAGAAGATAGCCATAAACTAGGGATACAACTTATAGACCATGATAGCGGTCATGAGTAAATGTCAAGTTCGGTATGACTTTCACAGTATCGGTAGATTTGTTATTGCTCTTTTTTTTCAGTTTCAGTTTCACTTACCGATCAATACTATAACATAAATAACAGCTCACCTATCCAGCTACAATGCTATGCAGTACGAAGCACGGACACCTAATAGAACATACTTGTACTGAAGGTAAAAACTAATGAGTAGGTTATTTCGCAACTAAAACTTCGAGATCCCACTTCAAACTGCAAATACATCAACTTTTTACGATATATCACCACTAATTTACTGTTAATTATAAAATTGTAGTTTTCCGCCAGTGTCTTAGTCCGTATTACTTATTTTTACGTTTTATAAGCTGCTGTAGGAGTACTGTATGAAAATGAGAACAGCCTTGTCCAAAATAAAAATGTAAACGCCTTTCCTTGCTCTTCTTTAATGCAGCGCAGGTGCACAAATATGCAGTATACAACGTTTATGCACTTCCGCATACTGAGATATATACAAATTTATCTACTGGGGAGTGGAATCAACCCCTACCAAAGCAACTTTTATTTGTTTAGAAGCAATTATTTGTGCTCCTTAGATACACCAACATACAGGGGGTACGTACGTTTGTGCTCTTCCACACACACTAAGATTCGGGATTGGAAAGGGATATAGAAACAACCTACATCAAAGCAATTTCGGTTTTTAGAAGCAGTCGCTTGTGCATTATAAAGGATGAGTAATCTGTTGGTTTTTTCAACTCTTAAAATATATGTAAAAACTCACACGCCGTGCACTTTTGCTTTTACGGATGTGAAATATATAAAATTGTAGATATGGATTCATTATCAACATCATCATCAATATCTTCAGTCCTAGAACTGGTTTGTCGCGTACCTTCATTGTTTCCTTATCTGAACTAACCTACGTATTTCCTTGAAATTTCCACAACCTACATCTTTCACTATCTGCGTGCCATAGTCTAATTTAGATATACCTCTACTTTTCTTTTTTTCCTTTCTTTTCTTCTAATATACTACGCACCATTCCCTCATGTCTTAGTATGTGTCCTATCATCCCATCTCTCCTACTTTTTACTGTTTTCCACATATTTCTTAATTCTCGTACCATTTCGAGAATCGCTTGACTTGTAACTTTGTCTGTCCGTGATATATCTTCATGTACCACCACATTTCAAAAACTTCTACCTTTTTCGTGTCCACTTCTCCCACAGTCCACGTTTCACAGTCGTACAGTGCTGTGTAACAATTTAGTTTTAAGCAACTATATAAGGCACTTCATGCTACGTATGTTGCTAGAATTTAGGCGAGAAAGTTATTATTAAAGTATTTAATATCTCGCGCAGCCGTAGTTTGGATAGTCATGCGTTGTGATAGGTAAAGGACAACAGGTCATTCTTGTACGTTGGGTTGTAATCAGCAGACACGTTTTAAGAAAAGAAGTGGGAGTTTTTGAGTTAACATGGGTAGAAACAAACTCCACCCATGGCAATTTCGTATAGGTTGGGATTGAGGCTATTCACTGTGTTTTTTTTGGTTAGAAGGTGGTTCCAACTAGTGAAGTGATATTTATAAAACGCAAGCATGTTTAGATAATAATAGAATTTATGGATCAATCAAGTGAGAACCGGATTCGATTTCAATACTAACTATTATGGACCAAGATTTAATTATTCGCTTATGGAAGGAAGTTGTTATTTTTCATAAAAAAAATGGCGGAATCATAATGCTCTGAACCGGCAGGTGTTCCGCAATTCTTTTTTATTACTTAAATGTTTTTGTCATCAAACTTTGGTGAATAACATTGTTTTTATAACGATCAAGAAGAACATATAACTTTCTTTCTTGGAGATATTCAACACGTACGTGATGGAACGTTTTGTTTGAAAAGCACGGTTTGCTCAACCAAAATATATTTATTTAGTATATGTGAAATTTAGCATTTTGAATATCAATGTTGCACATAATCTTATTAAAGGAAATCACAATTTTATAAGGTGTTGTTAAGATGATATGGCATTTTTATGTTGTTATATTTTTGTGTCAAACATTTCTTAGATTCAGCTCTTCAAAATAACATAGGTAATGATAAAAAAACTAGTTCTCCATATTTCATTAAAACAAATGACGCTTATGTTTGCTGAGTAAATTTTGTATTTAGAAAAAGACTTATGTTCTAATACTTGTAAGCTATATCAAAGATCTCTTATTACAGCGTATGATTGATGTTAATAAAATATTAACTATATTTTTTATGACAGGCATAGTCTGTTAATCACTATAATTTTTGCCTACTAAATAAATTTCAGCAGCATTCACTTTTATGTTGTTGTATATACACTATTAATTTTTGTACAAAGAGAAGAGAAACCATTTTTTTATTAGATGCTAGTCAAGACAAAGCGTTTTATTTTCAAAATTTAATAAAAATAAGTAGTCTACGAAATTAAGTTGAGGTGATAAAATTGAAGAAAATATTAAATTACAATACATCTAAATTCAAGTTGATATATTTCTCTTAAGGCTTTTCTACGTCTACTCTTAGGATGACTATTCATCGTTGGTTTTCATAGACGCAGTGGTGCCCAAGATTTTTTGTTGTTTCAGGTTTAGTCTCAGTAAAATACCCCGACCACCTCATGCCTCCACAGGAATAGACCCCGAGTTAAGACCGAGAGCACATTATTATTTTTTTTCTTCGCAACATCTTTTGGCCCTATCACATCTTGTAAAGGCCATCCTCAAAAAGTTTCTATCTAGCGAAAAAGAAAAAATATAATAACAGTGTGCTCCACACATATGTTTTCAGCAATCTATTCCTTGTTTCTGTTTGTTGTCTTTAAACATAGTAGTTACTTTTCTAGTTAAATGCAGCACGGCCTTGTGCTAATCTTTGTTTTACATCTTTTGCACTTTTCTCACCTTGTGTTATTTGACTTCCTAGGTAGCGGAAATCTTTAACCTCTTCTAAGTTCTTGGTTCCTATTTGAATTCTGGTTTTTGACTTATTTACTCCTCCTTTACATACTAGAAATTTAATGTTATTTTTGTTAATTTTCATACCGTAGCTCTCTGTTAGAACTGTTTCCATTCCATTAAGAGCTGGTTCTAACTCTTCTTTGCTAGATGCTAATCCCCTATATATTTTGCAAATCTTAACATATCAATCGTTTATCTCTGCATAATAATTCCAAATATCTTTCTGCATTTGACAGTATTCATCGTCTCTTCGAGTTAAAAATTAAAGGCGATAGGGCATACCTCTGTCTTACCCCTTTCCAAATGTTTACTTCTCTACGTTCCTGTTCTAATTCTATTACCGCTGTTTGCTTTTTGTATAAGCTATGCACTATGCGTGTATCCCTATAACTCATTTTAATCTTTTTGAGTATTCGGAACATTTTCTTCCATTCTACATTGCATTTTACATGCTTTTCGAGATATATAAACACGTTCTCCTTTTTTTATTGTTTTTCCATTATCACCCTTAAAGCTAAAATGGACTCCCGTGTTCCCCTGTTTCGCCTAAACCCAAATTAATCTTTTCCTAGTATTTCTTCAGCCCGTTTTTCCATCCGTCTTTGTACAATTCTAGTTAATATATAATATTGTTGACATGTGTACTGTCAAACAGAATAACGCATTTTAATTATCTAAATTTACTACGAAAACGGGCGTTCTGTAAAAGCTACATTTCGCAAAATTTTTCCTACAGAGCCCAGAAATTTCCAAAATAGTAAAACGTTTTAAGAAACAAGTTCGGTTAGTGGTCGTACCACATATCAGCATACTCGTTCAGTTTGTAGAGGTGGAAACATAGCTGCTGTAAGAGAAAACGTGCATGCATACCCGATCACTTCCAATAGGCGTCGTTCAAAGAAATTAAACATTTCGCTCGCAACCATACGCCCCATTTTCCACAGCGATCTTCATCTGTATTCGTACAAGATCCAAATTATCCATAAATTGAAACCATTAGACAACGTGCAGCGTCAAGTGTAGAACATTCGTTAATTAAAAAGGCTTAAAGGGAAAGCTTTTAGTTCGAAACCCTTCTTGTAGCGGACCAAAACACAGAGCTTAGCTTGGTGATAACCTGATTGAATACCATTTCCAATAAAGAAATGTTGGGTTAATTGTATGCCTTTATTTACATGGTACAACAAAAAAACCATTACACTTTGTAA
The DNA here is from genome assembly GCA_036346225.1 of Platerodrilus igneus. Lineage (NCBI taxonomy): Eukaryota > Metazoa > Arthropoda > Insecta > Coleoptera > Lycidae > Platerodrilus > Platerodrilus igneus. Next base: position 5,225,216 of record JARFIW010000139.1, on the reverse strand, counting down.
CAAACAAACAAATACAAATATACTACATAAATCGCGAACTGTAAGCAAACTTATTAATTATACATAGTTGGAGAATCCTTCTTTAAACCATGTATCGAAAACAGGCAGAAAACAGGAACCAAAAACAGCTGTGTTAACCTTTAACCATAAGTGAATTTAAAGCACGGTGTAAATCCACCATTTTTACTGATGTCACTTCAGGCAAAGTAAAGTTGCATCTTCATCAATTTTTCAAAAAGTTAAATTAAAGCTGATATGGAAATTACAGATGTGGTGTAGCAAAGGACGTGTGTTGTACTTAAAAATTATATTTAGTTGAAGCTTCTGTGCAAGACACAATATAGAGTACTCATTTTAAAATCTTCTGGATTATTGTTGTGCGTAGTACTTATGTCTGAGACATAGCTAACCGGTGCATCCACCATAAACACGACGACCGGCAAAACCACTTTGGAAGAACACTCTACTTTATAGCTGTACACTACGATGCTCAGTAAACCAAGATAAGAGAGCATGTTCTGCACAAACAAACTCAAGATAAGACCTCGGAAAAAGTGACCGATACGACTTGTCCACAACATTTTCAAAAAACCTGAAAGTGGGGTTATTGATATCAACTTCAACTCCTGAATGGTCAAGAATCATAACTACACCGCTTGTCTATTAAGCAAACTAAGACGAATGAAACTAAACAGAGATTAACCTATGACTTCTAAATATAATTGTAAAATTTAGTATTAGAGACTTTGACAAAATGAAACTTTATTATTTGTTTAACAAAAAAAATACAAAGCTTTTATTCTGTATGACTTTTCATACTGAGGAAACATGTAATTTATCATAAGCGAATATTAAATTTGTATAAGTAATGTTAGTTGCAGATAGTTTTTATAAACAAGATTCTGTTTTAAAGAAAAGACTTTGGCCTTCACAGCTGTAATATGCAAAATGGAAAACTAGCATGGTACAATATATACCCTATTTCCCCGATATTCAGTAGTATGTGAAAGGGGTTAAGTAACCTGCGGCTACCAAGATCCCCCAACACTCAAACATCTGCCGAATTAATAGTCTTCCAATATATCCTTTCAAACAAGCTTTTTGTCTTAAAACTGGTTGGACGACGCCACTCTACACATTTGCCTGAAATTCCCACAGCCTGCATCTTTCACTATCTGTGTGCAATAGTCCAATCTAGGTCTAACTCTACCTCTCCTTTTTCCTATTTCTGCTTCTAATATATCCCGCACTATTCCCTCATGTCTGGTATGTAGTCTATTATCCTATCTCTCCTATTTTTTACTGTTTTCCACGTATGCCTTTATTCCCCTACCATTTCTAGAACCTCTTTGTTCTTAACTTCGTCTGTCCATGGTCTCTTCATCATACGTCTGTAGCACGACACTTCAAAGGCTTTTATCTTTTTCTTGTCCTCTTCTCCTACTGTCCAGGTTTCACAACTGTACAGTACTATGCTCCATACATATGTTTTAAGCAATCTTTTCCTTGTTTCTGTTTGTTGACTTTGAACACAGTAGTTGCTTTTTTTTATTAAATACTGCACGACCTTGTGGTAAAATTTGTTTTATATCTTTGACACTCTTCCCAATCTCGCATTGTTAGACTTCCTAGGTAGCAGAAGTCCTCTTGTAAGTTCCCGTTACCTATTTGTATTCATGTTTTTGAATTATTTTCTCCACCTTTACATACTACTATTTTAGTTTTATTTTTGTTAATTTTCATACCGTATCTCTCTGTTAGAACTGTTTCCATTTCATTAAGAGCAGCTTCTAACTCTTCCTTGCTAGATGCTAATACCGCTATATCATCTGTAAATCAATCTTTTGTCCCTACACAATAATTCCACATGACTTCCTGGATTTGACAGTATTCATTGCCTCTGCGATGTACAAGTTAAAAATAAGGCACATTCCACTCTCACAACTTTACTAATATTTACTTCTTTACGTCCCCGCTCTAATTCTATCACCGCTGTTTGCTCTTTGTATAAGCTATGTATTATCTGTCTATCCGTAAAACTTATTCCCATCTTTTTGAGTATTACAAACAATTTTTTCCATTTTACATTGTCGAATACCTTTTCCAGATCTCCAAACCCTATATACACGCTTTCCTCTTTTTTCTATTGTTTTTTCTATTATCACCCTGAGAGCTAAAATAGCCTCCCGTGCTCTCCTGTTTCGTTTAAACTCACATTGATCTCCTAGTATTTCTTCAGCTTGTTTTTTCATTCGTTTTTGTACAATTCAAGTTAACTTTTTTGACACATGTGCTGTCAAACATATTGTTCGAAAATTTTCATATCTATCCGCGCCTCCCCTTTTGGTATTAGTGACAATGATGTTACGTTTGAAATCTTTGGATATCTAGTATGTCTCAAATATATAGCTTACAAGTTGGAAGAAACGTTATGTTACTGCTTGTCTAGCAGCCTTTAGAGTTTCTGCTTGCATCTTATCTGTACCTGGTGCTTTACCATTTTTCAGACACTTTAATGGTAATTCAAACTCATCTCTAAGTATAGGATATCCCAAATCATCCTTTTCAATGTCTGATTCTTATTCTAATGCTGTTAGTTCCTAAGCTGCATATAAATTCCATATATATTCATGCTATCTAACCACTTTCTTCTCTACATTTTCTATAATGACATTTTTCCCGCGTCCCTTATATTTTTGCTATACGGTTTTATATTCCTAAAATTTAATTCTAATTAGTTTGTATGCTTCATCTGTCTTTCCTATTTCCATCTTCGTTTGTACCTCTTTGCACTTTTTATCAATCCATTGTTCTTTAGCTTTCCTGCAATTGCGAATAGTTTCCCATTTTATGGCTTTGTATCTCTATTTTCCTGTTTCGTCTGGTCTAGTTTTGTATTTTCATCTTTCTTCTATTATATTCAAGATATCCTTTGTTGTTATTCATGGTTTCTTATTTTCTTTTAGTGGATACCCCAGAATATCTCTGCCGTCATTTTTAAGCTGGATTTGATGTTATTCCATTCTATTTCTACTTCTTTAGTATTCGAAATTTTCCCGATACCTTTCAGCAATTCATTTGATTTTTTCAAATCTTTCGTGTGAAATGTGTTTTTTGATACGCCTCACGTTGGTTGGGCGCTAGTGAGATGTTAATTAGGGTTAAGCCCTTCTTTACAATATTCGCGGTCTAGTCTGGGAATTACCCCAAGGGTGAGCAATGAGTTTGGGCGTGGGTATATGGTGGGCTCGACTACAAACGGGAACAAAAAAAATAAATGGACGCCACTGCATCTATATAGGCAACAAGCAAAACTAAAGTACCCTACAGGAAGACGCAGAAACCTATAGGATATTATGATTATCAAAAAAAACTTACAAACCTCAATATACAATACCTCTGGAAACCTCTGCTCTAACTTCCGCGATGTCGGACCTGTAAGAAGATGTCACACAGAAAAATAAAATATAAGACACCGTTTGTGTCTTACAACAACAAAATATTTCGATCTTTATAGATCGATTAGCCTGAATTCAAAACCTTAATAACACCTTACCTATGAGAAAATACTCTACTGGAAATTACTTATTCCATTACTATTAACTGATGCTGTACCAACTTTTCCACAATCAAAATTTTGCTGATCTAATTTGACCAATGTTAAGTTCAATAAGTGAAATAAAAAACAACGGTATCAATTCAAAATTTAATCTAAATATGATTCTCTTTTGTTGCAAAAATTACTTGTAAATAAATTTCATTAATCAATATATAAACTTTAAAACTTTCTTAGAGTGTTCCTCTATAATCAAAATAATCAACATTAAATAAGTTACAGAAATTTCTGAATATACTTCTCTACATAGAGAGGTATTAGCATTTATAAGTTAGTTAATACAGTTTAGTCTCTTAAACATCCATAAAACAGATCTGTTCTGGCTTACAAGATTTTTATCTAAGGAACTTGTTACATAAACAGTTCATATGGTTTAAGCATGATAATAATAAACTCAGATTAACATATGTCAAAAACAGCTTAGTTCTTCTACTAATTACAACAAATTGCTAGAAAACACCTTTCATCCAAAGGTGGACTTTATACATATTTTTTATCACCTGACATGGGCATCATAAAAGCACTTTGAATAACAACTTTTAAAGCATCTAAAGATTAAAAAAAATTTCTCTTATAAAGCAATTTAGTTCCGAATGAAAAATATTTGACTTATTAAATTTTAGGTTATACTTCCAAACTAAATTTTACGTGGTTTATAAGCATAAACACATTTAGCAAACAAACTTGAAATTTACGTTACTTAACGAAGATTTCCCATGATTTTGTAAATAGTAAATTAAAGCTTTAACCTTAACTAGCACACGAAATTGATTTTCAGCAAAAAGGTTTATAAGTACCTGGTAGATTTAGTTTTTACAGCTGCGATGTTGACGAATGTAATAGATGAGCTCGGACACTTTACTTTCCATCTGTTTGAAATTCCGAAAGATACCAAACATGCCTGCATTAACCATAATTCCTCGGACGCTTTAAAATAATTAATTTGACAATACTCGACCAAAATCTAATTCCATTGTTTAGCGTGTTCCTCAAATTTTGCACCAATGGATTTCTCACCACGTGTTGTAGTTGTTGCTTTGAGTTGACTGGGCGGCTTACACGAGAGCTCTTCGGGAAGCCTCCACGCGACAATCAAGCAGCCCTACCATTCCTCTAGAGCTATCCTTAGCTCCCACTTACAAGCGGAATTCACCATGTTTGGCAGTGAAGTCTACGTACCCGCGGTTGCTTGCAAGATGGCCGTATTCTTTATTTGTCAATCCTCATAGCCTTCGCGTCATTTTCGCGCAGGCGTTATGTTTAACAAATGCCCTAGTGGACGCCAGAACGCCTGTAATTTATGTAACACAAGTTACGCTCAAGGTATCCTTGATATTGAAAGTATAGAAGTCTCTGTTAAATACTCCTTATAGGTAAAAATAACATAAACGGAAAAAGTTGTTCTTCTTTATAGTACATTAAATTAATTAATGATTACACGCTAAATGACGAATTCGCAAAATAATAACAGTTAGAACTGTTTTTTCTTTATAGATATGAAATGTAACAAAAATTTTGTTACACGTGGATAGCTTTATGTTTTAGTTTCTCAAACTCTAAGTGAATTTTTGGTTCCCTTTTTCATATTGTTAAATTTAAGAACGGTCTTTGTAATTACGATGTTATGAACAGTGTCCATATCTACTTCGGGATAGCTTCTGGGATCTTTTACTCTGTTGTATCTGGCATATTCCACGTGTATCGTCTTCTAGCATTATGTTTAAATAATGTGTTTGTGATGGTTAAATCGTTTTTGTCGCAAAATTCTGTTAGCCTAATTCCATGTCGTTCCTCGTGCATAAACTAAATAAACCTACTACCCCTCTTTCCCTACCCTCACCTACCACTGCATTAAAATTCTCCGTAATTATTAAATTTTTATTTATACACATCTTAATATGTGCTCTATATTTTTGTAGAGCGCTTCTATCTCATCTTCACTTTAACTAGAGGTGGGCGTGTATATTTGTATTATTACTGTATTGACCGATTTAGATTCTAATCTAACCACGAGTACTTTTTCGTTCTTTTCTAAGTAGTTTTCTACACAGTGCCATATCTTCTTTTGCATAACTATCCACACACCCGAATTCCCTTCTTCTGATTCTGTGTGAATTATCCTAAAGTTTTCGCTTCAAAAATTCTTCGCCTTTGGCCACCGAAATTAGCTAATCCCTACTATGTCTAATGCTAATCTATTCATTTTAATTTTCAAGTTCTCTAGCTTAGCTATTTACTTCATACTTCTGACATTCCACGCTCCGACTGGCAAAATGTTTCTGGTTCTTCTTTGAAACTCTCCGATCACATTCTTCAAAGTAGCCCCCTCCTGGAGATCCGATTATTTATCTCCGAAATCTATTTCTCCAGAAGATGTTATCGTCTTAAATTACAATTTAAGTACACTATGTACTTGGGAGATAATGTGGTTTCCCGTTGCCTTCCACATCGCAGTAGTGTGTCTTAGAATGCCATACCGACCCCTATGGTCTCTGTACCGAAACAGCTGCTGCTCTCTTTTGGGGTCAGTTACACTCTTAAAATTGTTATGGAGTTCCCACCTCTTCTAGGAATATCAAAAATCGTAACGTAATATATTTTTACCCGTAAGTCTTTCTCCCTCCCCCTCTTCATTTCATCCTTCCTCTGTATTAGTAACAACTTCAGGCTTAGTTTCACGCAACGCTTTACCGTTTTCTATTCTGAGTGATCGCTTTAAGTGTTCTGTAAAACTATCATTACGTGCACGTTTCTTAATCGGGTCTATGCCGAGTCTGCCTTCTTCTATAATTTTTATCTCAACTATGACTTCTAGTACTGGCTTGATCTCCTCATGCCTTACATGACCTATCATTCTATTACGCTTTGTTTTAATTATACTGTTAACAATTCCATGTTCTTGAATTATTTCGAGGACGAGCGTTACTAAGTGTATCTGCCCAGCTGATGGTAGGAAGAACAAATAAGATAAGATTCAAGTAACGTGATAGGAGACTGACTATAAGTGAAGGTGTTATATAATAACCACAAGAATGCATATTAATTTTCCTTTTTGTGCGGCGAATGCAATTGTCAGAACTCGCTAATCTATAGAAGTAGGCATGGAGTTGGGCCGGGCTGGGCCGGGCTTTTAGATGCGGCCTGGCCCGGCCCGAAATAATTTGCTCCGGCCAGGCCCGGTGGCCCGGCCCGAACCAAAACGCATCGGCCCGGCTTGATTTCGGGCCGGGCTTCGGGCCGGGCCGGGCCGATTCGGGCCGGAATGTAACTAAAACCTTAAGTGATGTATAGATTTTTCAACATCCAAATGGAACGTATCATTTGTTAATATATGTATTTTCAGTTGTATAAAAATACTTCTTTACTATTATTATGTTTTTCTACAAAAGTTGAATATGTCAACCTTAGTAAATTATAGTTTGTAGTATCATTTTAACCTCGAAGAATCTCAAAGGTATTTGGAGATGATGCACACTTGCACAGGCAATCCAAAATAGAAGGTAGTTTGCGTCAAACTTCAACCTTAAGTAACAAAATGCATTTTAGAATTCCTGTACTACTACTAGTATATAGTAACATATTTCAAGGAAAGTATTCAAAATTTGACTGAATATTGTTTCCTCATATTCTAAACAAAGAACGTTGCCAATTTCCATTTTACAGATTATTTGTGTATAGGTCTACATTTTGAGAATTTGCTAGCATCCGTTCAGAGAACTGATTATTCAAGTCTCTCGTATCAGGTAGACGTTACTATGAATATGTTTTTATCGTATGCTTTACTGGAAATCTTAATTATTATGAAAAAAATGCCGACAATCTTATCTATAAAAATGTTCAATATTAATATATGCAGGGTTCTTCAAAAGTATGAAAAGGCTGCTTTCGCCGTATATAGAGAATCTGCTACGTATTGAGTAAAATAATAACATATACTTACAAAGAATCTAGCTCTTTAGTATAAAAAAGACGTATACAGGATATCCCACATCCATTAAAAGTATTTTAAAAACTACAATTTTACTGGCAAATTGAAACTTTGTGTAGGAGTTACCGAACAAGGCGAAACTATAGCTAAAATAGTTTTGAAGTCTTGCAAATATCTGTCATATTAATTATTTTGAATAGCACATCCTTTATTTTATGGCATATATAAATGGTGCTTTAGCAAATGGTTATTTTGATTTAAGTGCATGTATCTTCAATTGTTGTGCATCCAGGAATTATTGATCTAAAAAATCGTGTTGATAAACATTTAATCAAAACGGATTGTAGGTTGTTTCCATTACACCTTAAGAAATGTTTTCAATAAAAACAATAAAATAGTTTTACAATTTTAGGAGGTGAAAATTCAGAATTCAAAATTATGTAATTTTTATAATTGAACCCCATTTTTTATATCTCGACATGAACGAGCATAAAAGTTTAATCAGTTATTTGAAAAATTGTATATTTCGTTATATAAACTTCGGGCCGGCCCGAATAGCCCGAAAAGCCCGAAAAGCTTGAGTAGTCTGGCCCGGCGCGGCCCGAGCTCGACACGTGCTTGGCCCGACTTGGGCCCGAAAAAAATTTTGCCGGCCCGGCCCGAAGCCCGGCTTGATATTCGGGCCGGGCTTCGGGTCGGCCGGGCCAAAGCCTGGGCCCGTGGTCATCCCTATATAGAAGACAAATACCACCCTTTTAAAACACTTTCGTTACGTGACGTCAGCGATATATATCGCTTAGAAGACCTATTTGATAAGCGAAAACCCAATGTAACAATTTATTATCTAATAATGAATATAGTAAGCATTTTATTATATATTATCTTTACGTCAATTAGTTTGTTCTTGCTTCAGATTCCGCAATTTTTTCTGATTATTCCGATAACCTTGCTATGTTCGTTCATCACGAGAATAACCTTTATGTAAAAAATAAGGTTTATATGTTTGCTTATCAATTTTACATATTTGAACGCAAACAACATCGCAATTTTTTGCAGTTATGAATAAGTAACGTCAGTATTAAACTTTTATTGTAAATAGTTAATAGATCTATACTAAAAGATAACCAAACTTTGGCAAGCAAAAGTAGATAACCATTTTGGGTACAAGTATTTGGGACAATTTTCTATTCAGGATTTGTAGAATTAAGAAACAGTGTTAGATTATTTAAGCGTTGTTGGAGTAGGGATATAGAAGCGTTAAAATGAAACTTATCACAGGTTCTAAATATCTTGAAAATTAGGAAACGTAATTAAAGCAGGTAAAGCTCTCCACAAAAAATTCTATGCATTTGTTTGCTTCAATCCATATTTTGGGATATAGAGGAGGGAATATTTACATTTACATTGATTGATAATTTTTTTCTTTCATAATAGCATTTAGTTTCAGCAATTTAAGGATCACAATTTCTCACTTTCTAAAAATTATAGTACAATTCGCCAGAGATTACTTTTGTGACGTTATGGTTTGTCTTGGGTCACTTTGTTAATGCTTTGTAGCATGAGATAATATTTATTTACCCGTTAAAATATCAACTAATTATACGTTAAAAACATAACGCACAAAGAAAATATTTACAAAAGTTTTTGAGTGCGTAGTTATTGCAAATGTCTTTTAACGCTGAAATCACTTTAGTTTGTAAAGTTGCAGAATGCGTTTCTATGTTGAAGAATTGAATGCTATGGCTTCACGACAAAGACCTGGATCTGTGTCGTGTAGAGGATGATGTCCATCGTTACGCTGAATGAAATACGACACTTAGCGGCGATGACTGGGATAAGATTCCCATGCTTCGGTAACCTGTGTCTGGTATGTGGAGCTGATAGCATACGGGTGACATCCTTGATAGGTAGAAATTAGAGCGAGCTGATGGCAAAAAGTTTCCAATCCTGTCGTGCAGCCTGGCGTCACGTACTCTAGAAGGTGGCTCTGATGGTATCGAAAGTGAAGCGGATCCAAGAACATATTCCTCATAATATTATGTGGCAATGCCCATGACATTCAAAATGACATGCCACCAGTATACCTACAATGGAATACTTTTCTGTAGAGAAAAGAGAAAAAGAGCACAAAAGATGAAGACAACACTTTTGAAAGCCATTCTCTCTTTTTCTCGCGGATGTAACAGTTGAGTGGTTACTCTAATTTAAGATGGCTGCTTGTTAAGCACTAAAAACAAATTTGCACTAATGTTTCTCCTGAAGATACTTGTAGAAAGCAAAGTATAGAATTAGTTCAACAAACAGAGGTTCTAACTTATTGCATTCACAGTAATACATGAGGTACAGAAACAAAAGAAGCCATATTGCCTCGTAATGATATCAATTACTAGGTGAAAATGTGTGCCAACATTTATACCATAGATACAGGGTACGGAAATTCACAAAAGCGCAAGATTAGAAATATATGGCCACTATACCAAGTCCAATATTTCGTAATTCGTTGCAGAAAGATAGCGTCGGTAATTCAAAATTACATTGTTCTAGAAACATGAAAACCAAGTCATTCGCCTGGCCGTTAATAGAACTTGTAGAGATTAGAAATCGTACCACTCTTTAAACAATATACGATAAATTTAAAGAAGAGATTAGCAGCGATTGTAATATGCGCACTTCTTTTAAACAGATAGTCTAATCTCAGGGTGCGCATTCAATTTAAAAATACTTTCTTGTAAAAGCACCTATATATTGTAAGTTGGTGTCATTGCGGGAAACTATTCCCGCAGCAAGTATATATTATATCTAGTAAACAAACAATATAACTAGGAAATTAAGTTCAGCTACAGAATTACAAACATAAACACCTGTATTTCCTCTTCACCGAATTTTCTCTCTTTGGGTCATGCGCACGAATTTTTCGGTAAAGTTGGATCAGTCTGACTTAACTAATAATTCAGGAAAAATTACTGTTGCGTTTTTCAATGGTACGCACTTGCCACGACTTGCTTGACGCCGTTTTTAGATTTAGAATTAATTGTAAACTTGTAGAATATGTCCGCAATTAATTACTCCCTTTTACAACAACAGCATCAGCCCTTACCGACTCAATCTAATACGTTCGCTCAGCTTGCTGCAAAACAAGCGTACCCACCGATGTTCTTTTCCAAACTGCCCTTACCTGCACTATTACTGTCGCATATTTGGTGAGATCTTGCACCAGCGTTTACAAATATTGACGTACAGATGGAATACCACATTCACTTTGTGCATATAAACAAGATATCACGCTAAGATTAAAGTTAAGAAGAACAGTAATGCCAGAGAAACAATCCTAACATTAAGGTTAGTGTTCGACGGAAAGATAAAAGTAAGAAAAAGAACAGTAGCAGGTTTAATGGATATAGTCGTGGGTTTTGATATCGTAGATTGCTTATAATTTTAGAGGAAGTAGCAATAGATTTCAAAGACAGGCGGATAATTTATAATTTATGTACAAAACAAACAATTATAGCAGATAATGTTGAAAAGGGTATAAGACGAGGGAGAGCTTTGTCGTCAATTTTATTTAACTTATATATATATTTATATATATATATATATATATATACAGGGTGGTCTGGTTTTCATTAGCCAGCGTATATCTTCTGAACTATGCAAGATATAAAAAAATTTCATAGGAAAAAGTTTTTTGAATATATTTTCTCTACAAATATAAGGCATTAAGTATTTTTCATGGCCTACTATATTTGAGCAATAATAGGTCGCTTTGGTTTTTTAAATAGAACACCCTGTATATTTTTTTGAAAAAATATTCTACTTGAAATTGTCTTTACGGCAATATGCCACAATCAATGATTTCTATTCAAAGTGCGCTAAATAACCTAAATAATAGAATTTCAATCTGATTATTTCTGTTAACAAATGCCATTGCAGTATTTCAGTTGTTTATTCACAATTATCTGTCACATAAACAAGTAAAAGTATTATTGTGTTCTTAATAGTTGTTTCGTGCAAAATAATGGAAATGAATTATTCAAACAATGAAAAAGGTGATATGTTATGCTGTCTTCATAGGTCAAACAACAATAAACATCAAGCTGCAGTTTTATATCGAAAGTTATATCTTGACCGTAGACAACCAAATATAAATACATTTAAGAATTTAGAAAATTCTTTAAGGTCCAATGGTAGCTTTTCAACTATCACCAGAAATCAAGTACAACATAAATTGATTATTTTGGCCTACTTTAGACCTTATCCTAAAGTTTCTCCGAGACAAGCTGCAGCTGAACTAAACGTTTCGACAGATTTTTTATGTTTTGAGGCGTCATTCAATGAAAACAATAAAGATGCATTTAGTTCAAACATTACATCCCAATTATGCCAACAGCCGAGTTGGTTTTTGTATATGGATATTGAATGTATAGGAAGAGAATTTTTGGACAGTATAATTTGGACTGATGAATCTAACTTTCATAAAAATGGCATGAAAAATGGCAGAAAAAATACACATTATTGAAATGATAGAAATCCTTTGCAATTTGTTGAAACCCGTTCACAAATACGATTTTCAGTGAATGTGTAGATAGGTGTAGTAGGTGACCGCACACCGGGTCCGTATTCCTTTAATGGTAGTTTAACCCAAAATAGATATTTGATGTTTTGCAAACTTCGTTTCAAGATTTCTTAGATGATATTTTCCTAGTTATCAGGCGAAACTTATGGTTTCAACACGATGGCGCTGCACCACATAATGGAATCAATGTTACACATTATTTAAATAATGAGTTTGGTCAGAGCTGGATCAGTAATAGGGGACCGACTTTGTGGCCTCCCCGATCACCTGATTCGTCAGTTCTTGATTTCTTTGTTTGGGGGTTTTTAAAAGATCGAGTGTAATTCTAATTCTACCCCTTTTCAAAATCTTGAAGAGTTAATCGCAAAAATAAGAGCAGCTTGCTTGCTAATTACCCCGGTCATGCTGCAAGATGCTAAAAAAAATTTAATTATTCAAGTTAATAAATGTTTAGATTGTAATGGTGAACAATTTGAACATTTACTAAGATAATTAGTTTTCTTGGTAGCTATTATTTTCAGATGTATGTAGAAAAAAATTTCAATTTATTAATTTATACAGTAAATAAACAATAATCACAGTTTCCTATTGGAATTCTATTATTTGAATTATTTAGTGCATTCTGACAAGAACTCATTGGTTGTGGTATATTGCTGTAAAGACAATTTCAAGTAGAATATCTTTTCAAAAAAATATACAGGGTGTTCTATTTAAAAAACCAAAGTGACATATTATTGCTCAAATATAGTAGGCCATGAAAAATACTTAATGCCTTATATTTGTAGAGAAAATATATTCAAACAACTTTTTCCCATAAAATTTTTCTATATCTTGCATAGTTCAGAAGATAAATGCTGGCTAATGAAAACCGGACCACCCTGTATATATAAATATTATAAGTAGGGCTGGGTCGGCGTATCGATATATCGATACGTATCGATACGACCCCCGTATCGACCCCCCGATACAGCAAAAAATAAATATCGATATATCGATACTCGATATGTATCGATACGTATCGATATGTATCGATACGTATCGATGCGCAACGATACGTATCGATACGTATCGATACGTATCGATATAGAATATGTATCGATATTCGATACGCAAAATCCCGTATCGCCCACCCCTATATACATACTTATATCACAAATATTAAACTTGAAACTTTAATTATTTTGATAAGAAACAATCTTAAGTGAAAGATCGAATTGTCAGTAAATACATTATTTTAAAACGATCTTGTGATTTTATTCCCAAAGAAAAAGTAGAAAAATTTATAGATGCGTATCGATTCGTACCGATAGGTATCGCTACGTCTCGATATGTATATTTAATCTACACATCTAAACGTTCCGATACGAATCACTATATATATATATATATATATATATATATATATATATAATAACAGAACGGTTATTTGCAGTCCGCAATAAGAAATTGTGTAAACAATATATAAAATAAGATGTATCTGTAAACAAACTCTATGAAAATAATAGAGCCTATTGACGAATACAAATCGGGCTGGTAGTTATATAGCCATTTACAAAACATTAGCTTATTACTTCATAGGGAGGAAACATCCACTGACCGACGGTTTCGGCTTTATTAAGCCTCCTCAGAGTGAAATAGTCTCCAAGAACCCTATGAAGTAATCGAAGCTATTATAATGATATAATTTCGGAACAATCACTGTACTATGGCAAAAGTAAATAAAACCGCCATCAGGTGATAAAACACCAACACTACTAAAGTGTGGAAGTACAGAATTGAACCGAAACTACATAATAAATCCTATAGATGGCTATACAAGTACGTGAGGCCATTTGAGATTTGCGGAATGTTACAAGCAAAATTTATTTGCAAACGTAACAAACCTTCTCGCGGCGACACCCGGGTTCATGCCCCAAGGCAAATCAAATAATAACAGAACGGTTATTTGCAGTCCGCAATAAGAAATTGTGTAAAACAATATATAAAATAAGATGTATCTGTAAACAAACTCTATGAAAATAATAGAGCCTATTGACGAATACAAATCGGGCTGGTAGTTATATAGCCATTTACAAAACATTAGCTTATTACTTCATAGGGAGAAACATCCACTGACCGACGGTTTCGGCTTTATTAAGCCTCCTCAGGTGAAATAGTCTCCAAGAACCCTATGAAGTAATCGAAGCTATTATAATGATATAATTTCGGAACAATCACTGTACTATGGCAAAAGTAAATAAAACCGCCATCAGGTGATAAAACACCAACACTACTAAAGTGTGGAAGTACAGAATTGAACCGAAACTACATAATAAATCCTATAGATGGCTATACAAGTACGTGAGGCCATTTGAGATTTGCGGAATGTTACAAGCAAAATTTATTTGCAAACGTAACAAACCTTCTCGCGACGACACCCGGGTTCATGCCCCAAGGCAAATCAAATAATAACAGAACGGTTTGTTTACAGATACATCTTATTTTATATATTGTTTTACACAATTTCTTATTGCGGACTGCAAATAACCGTTCTGTTATTTGATTTGCCTTGGGGCATGAACCCGGTGTCGCCGCGAGAAGGTTTGTTACGTTTGCAAATAAATTTTTTGTAACATTCGCAAATCTCAAATGGCCTCACGTACTTGTATAGCCATCTATAGGATTTATTATGTAGTTTCGGTTCAATTCTGTACTTCCACACTTTAGTAGTGTTGGTGTTTTATCACCTGATGGCGGTTTTATTTACTTTGCCATAGTACAGTGATTGTTCCGAAATTATATCATTATAATAGCTTCGATTACTTCATGGGGTTCTTGAGACTATTTCACTCTGAGGAGGCTTAATAAAGCCGAAACCGTCGGTCAGTGGATGTCATGAAGTAATAAGTATGTTTGTAAATGGCTATATAACTACCAGCCCGATTATACGTCAATAACTCATTATTTTCATAGAGTTTGTTTCGATATCTATATATATATATATATATATATATATCTATACGTACCGCTACGTATCTATCGTATCGATACGCATCGATACGAATCGATATGTATCGATCGCCCGATACGCATCGATACATGCGTCGATCATCGTATCGATACGCATCGATAGATCGATACGTATCGATACGTATCGATACATGATATATCGATATTCGATATATCGATACATATCGATATAGAATATGTATCGATATTCGATACGCAAAATCCCGTATGCCCACCCTAATTATAATAGTTTTTTACACAAGGTAAGTTGATAAATACTAACGTATTGCAATTAATAAGATGAAATAATAACTTAGACTTTTAAGTAAAGCCCAAATGATCATTTCAAATCGAGCTAGTAATTGAAAGAAGGAAAATATAAGGCTTTGGACAAGATTTGAACCTGTCTATATCTGACATAAGTCAAAAACTTGACAATTTCAGATATGATTGACAAAATGCTAAACGTAATTGAAAGTTAGATTTATATATGGTACTGTACACGATGTAGATTTGTAAATTTCCCAATTATAGCCATCGGCCTCGGTAGCGTAATTGGTAAACGCACAGTTCCGGCAAAACTGAGATGCAGGTTCAAATCCTGTCCAAGGCCTTATATTTTCCTTCTTTCAATTACTAGCTCGATTTGAAATGATCATTTGGGCTTTACTTAAAAGTCTAAGTTATTATTTCATCTTATTAATTTATATATATATATATATATATATATATATATATATATATATATATATATATATATATATTGCTCTGCTTTCTCGGGAACCTTGGTGATTTCTTCGTGCCCTACACTTTGGACGTCATAAAAATGCACCGTCTTCCTGGAAAGAAGCCCTAAAACTTCGTGCCTCTATTTGAGTTGCTATATGAAACTTGCAGAAAATAAAAAAAACTCCACTAAATTTTACCTAAATAAATTTTTGAGTTCAAGCTTTGATTATGAAGTGGTTCTAGTTGCGTACCTTCTGAAGATGCTTTCCAACTGACATTCCACGGCTAGCTTTGCTCACTACTTCTTCAGAGATACTCACCACAGCTACTCATTCTCTCAACAACCTTTATAATTAATAAAAAAAAAATAAAAAAATAATTCGACAAAAACATACAACCCGTTTATTCTGACAACATAAATAATAAATTCACACAATCTCAATATTTGCAATATTTATCCACGTTAAACATTTCAAAGCCCTACTTGGTAATAAAGTCATCAATCAAATATACCCGTGAATTTATGCTCCTCTACATTCATTGTTTTATTTCAAAGTAGATGGGCCGATTCCAAAACCTTAATTTATTTTCCCCTGGTCTAGGGTGAGCTCAGTATAAACCTTTTTATATGTGCGCACAAATTTTTGCACTTAAAATTAAACAAAAGACCCGTTTACCTCTTACATCTGTGAAATATTATACGAGCATTTACACCTTCAGATTTATAATAAAAAAATTGTCTTTTACATATGTCAATAAAATTAATTTTCGGTTCATAAAAATTTTCTCCAAATAAAACTCAAATCACTAATGGTTTAAATAAATCATCACAAGCACAACAGTTTCAACAAAAAATTCGTTACCTGGAGAATGTTTTCTTCTTCCAGATCACCACCTCTGTAGATGTCTTCCAAATTGACTGCAC
This sequence comes from Platerodrilus igneus, assembly GCA_036346225.1. Classification (NCBI taxonomy): domain Eukaryota; kingdom Metazoa; phylum Arthropoda; class Insecta; order Coleoptera; family Lycidae; genus Platerodrilus; species Platerodrilus igneus. Next base: position 5,208,457 of record JARFIW010000139.1, on the reverse strand, counting down.
GTACCTGGATCACTCCATGTTGTTGCCTTCCATTGTAAACAGCAATCCTATCTCGAATTCGTTGTTCACCCCAAATCCTCAACAATTCCTCTGGACTGCTGCTCCAGGTCCAAACATCACCTCTTCTTCCAATCAATGTGCAACAAGCACCCTCATTCAATTTGTAAATAGTTTGCTACTTACAAGTCACCCTGCTTCAAGTATTACTATAATGATTTACTACGGTTCACTCCGTTAAAACTCAGTTGCACCTACTTGTGCATCAAAACACTTGTAAATTGTAAATTGGACTGCACTAGTTACGTGGTTGGAAGCTAGGATGTTCTTCTGTAGACTTGGAAAATAAGAGAAAGAATGCCGCCTCCAGCAACGCTTATATACCTACAGCCCCACTTGAGTTGCCTGTATTTTTCTTCCCCACTCCTTGTAAAACGACCAACGGCCATTCAATTCTACAAAATTTACTGTACGTAAACACAACGGTCTTTCAAAAATCGTCAATACAAACACTTCAATACCGCGAAAAACTGTCTAACCGTGCCGACCGTCTAAATATTCCTTGATTTTCCACCCTTCTGTTCACTCCACACCACTACAATCACGCCACTCGTGTGCGCGTTCATCCAATTATCTCCCTTGCACTCTCATAATAACATTTCTCAGCTTTGTCTTTCTTTCTATCTAAAGTGTCTACGTTGTTTTTGCCTTACTGGTATCTCTTTCTGTCCCGTGTTTTCTGTCTTGCTTGTAACCCCTCTATTATTATATTGTTCACGGTTAATTTTCTCTACTTTTATGTGCGCCTCGAAAAATCGATACCGTCTACAAACATGTTGCATCCTCGTCCCTCTTATTGGTTTTTAAAGTATACTTGTCTGACACGCGCTTGAAAATGTTTGTCACTTAAACACCTGCTATCTTGCATCTGCCTCTGTTACGTATTAAATGTTGTCTGTCTTAATTTTATTGTTTTCAACTAGTCGACCATTGTTGTTAGCCTTGCATTTTTCCGTTGACATATTTTACCTCGAATTATATTCTCAACGTAAACTAGCTTTACAACAATCGTTTATTTACCCCAACTTCGGTTCTATGAAATCCTCGACTGTTTTAACGTTCGTTGAAAGTTTTAGTTTATAATGTATTTAATAAATATACCTTGCTTAAATTATTAATTTTATACTGAAAAGCTTTAATACTAATAATCTTTGTACACAATTGTCGACCTTGTCATCGATCTTAATTGTTGTCCTTGTACTAGATTAACGCAAACAAATTAAACCTACATTACAATATGTAATTTTATCCCACTATAATTATATTGAAGCGTTTTAAATAAATTATTAATTTTTATATACAGGGTACCTATAAATACATAAATGCTTGACCTATTTACACCTGCCTAAACCTACCCAATCACAGTAATATATATATATATATATATATATATATATATTGCTGTGTTAATAAGGTCATTTAGGGGTAGTTAGGACTTCATATAAATTACATAAGGGCTCAGAAAACGAGACAGTTTTTTAAAGAAAACAAGAAATACGATGATTAGGCTGGAAAGTAAATGACAACGCCCTGTATATAAACCATAATCATAATTAATTTAGTTAATGAAAAATATTTTTGAAGATATATTTGAATAAACAAATTCGCAAGTCGTAAAACAACATGAACGGGAGCTGAAACGCGACACGCATGAATAACGCATCATTATTACGCCAAGAATCCCAATTAAAACAAGCAGGTTTAATAATGCGTAAGATAGCAAACGCATATAATTTAATACATAAATTGTATTAAATCTACGTGACTAGAAAGCCAAAATCAGCACCTGATATATTGGAAACAAACGCGGCATGGTGATATGATCAAAGTTAACTAAATTTATTTGGACAAGAAATATGAAAATCCAAGAGAATGAATACAATTAACTCGAAATGTTACGTGCCAAAATCAGCGCGTCGGTTTTAATAAACAACAAAACACGATAGAAAGACCCAGAACCTGGTATTTAAGAATCACCTATAATAGCAAACTCTGCTTGTCACTAGATAGGCGATTCTTTTAGATACGACCGGATTTGTAAACAAATCAGTTCAACAAGAATTAAGGCTTAGTCCACATCACTAAAAAGAAAATATTTACGTAAAGTGATTTATTGTGAAGTAATAAATGATACAATGGTAATTGTGAAAAATTAATAGAGGTTTGTCGTTTTAACCCTTTAAAAACGTAAGTAACTAAAAGTTATTTAATTTAAATTCTAGTACTAACATTAACAAAAAAGACTGAATAATTACTGGATCTAATGAGAAAACTCAACAAGTATTTAATTCAATTATTAATTACCAAGAAGTTTAACAAAGGGCGCTAAAATAATTTAAAGCTACGCTAAGAAAAATGCAGACCATATCTAAAGCAGATCCGGATTCAATGTTGGGAGTATTAAATCACTAAGCTAAATACGAGTGCAAGTGGTACAGAGACTGATTCGAGCTGAAAACAACAGGTTAGCCAATTTGAATGTTTTATTATTTTTATTTGTTAATATTTCGTTGTATATTTTTAATCTGAATAATTTAAAAATTAATATTTCGTTGTATATTTCTAATTTGAATAATTTAAAAAATTGCTTTCATGAAAATTTTATGTGGGGGTCAACAAAGATCGTTCTTTTTTAATACACGTTATAAATTACGTAAATTTTTAAAAAAGTTGAATAACGTTCATGGGGCTTCAGATAATAATAATAAGAATGATTTTTGCTGGATTTTTGATTAACTTTCGGAATGACAATTATTATTAATTTTTATTCAATTATTAAAAGAAAGTTCTATTTAGAGAATTCTTAAACATTTCATACATTGTACATATTTTTGAGAATATTATAATAATTGTGCTTAATGGTGTTTTGGTTTAAAGAAACAGGAAGTAGAGGTAGAAGGTAAATTTAAAATCTTTGTTTGTCGTACTATCGCAAGCTCAGTGCGTAATTAAAAACTGAGCTAGCTGAGGTAATTAAAATTATATATTAAAAATAAAAAATTGACAGAATAAAAATTTTAACCTTTCTAAAATCACAAAAAGGGCGCACCGGGTTAATGCTACCGTTCATTTACATTTCCAATGCTCCACCCGAAGGTACTACATTGGCCAAGAGGCGAGTTTTTTGTTGCCTGGAAATTTAGAATTTTGCCGAACCCTTGCCGTTCCAGGCAAGGTAGGGATCTTTAACGTGCGTGACAACACTCACACACGGGACCTCCATTTAACCTCTCATCCGAACGAGGGCGTAATTTTTGTGAAAAATGCTCACCTGCCATTTTTCAAGCAGTCGGCCGTGTCGGGATTTGAACCCAGGACCTTGGGATCCGTAGTCTTACGCTTACTACATTGATCCACGGCGACGCCTGGGTTATTGCTACCGCATCATAACAAAGATAATTGACGCACGAACGTGGAGCTCGACCAAAATAGATCGCAGAAAAAAGTTAATTTGCACCAAATCGTAGGGGCTAGATTAAATTACAACACTGAAAAAGTTATATGGTACCGTCAACGTAGGACTGAACTAAAATATCACATCCTTAGTTAAATAGCGTTTCAACGTGAGGTTAGATCAAAATAAATTAAGTAAAAATTAAAGTCAACGAAATGGAGGATTTTATTTAGAATTTAAAAATAATTGTAGAATAATAATAAAAAATGGACAAAAGAATGAGGAAAACAAGGGAGGCATTAAGGAATCAAGGAGTAGAAACAGTTCACAGGAAAGTGTGATCTTACAGGACACATCGATGGAAGCTGCAGGAAGAATGTTGGAGAGGAGTCATAGTGAGGAACACCGATCCACCTAAGATTAAAAAATAATAGAAATGTTAATGGCACTAAATGACAAGATGGAGAAGAATGAACGGGCCATGAAAAATATAACAGAAAAGAATGAACAGGCCATGATAAATATGACAGAGAAGAATGAACAGATCATGAAAAATGTGCTAGAATTTGGGAAAAATTTGGATAAATTGGTGGAAAATTTAAGTTCCAGAATAGAGAAATTAAGTGACGACCTTAGGGAGACGAATCAGCGAATGGACGAGATGCGTTTCCAAACACAAAATAAAGTGTTTTATCGAAGATATTGACTGCGTAAGAGATGAAGTTATTAAAGTACGATCTATACAAGAAGCTAATGAAAGAGAAACAAGTGAAAAAATTATGAACTTAGGGGAAAAGTAGAGAACATTGAGAAAAGTTATGGTTAATGGATGCTATTTACCTTTATGAAACAATCAAGTCATTGTTTTGTAATGACTGCAAATATTAGTTCGATTTGTATAGGTAAATTCACTTTTATGATTTTCATAAAAGAATATTTACAGATACATCTTATTCACTTTGCATTTTATATAGACTGCGAATTGCAGAATAATCAATTACCATTTCAAAAAGATAGTAATTAAAAATAAAAAGTATAAGGTCTTGTAGAGGATTTGAACATCTAGCCTTCGGTTTTGACCGCTGATACGCTAACCAATTGCGTCATCCGGATGAATAATTACAATTGGAAAGATATACAAATCTAAATCATATACACAATCATACAGCAACCTAACTTTCAATTACGTTTGACATTTTTACCGATCATATGTGACAGTGTCAAGTTTTTGACTTGTGTCTGACAGAGACAGGAAGCTACGCTCAAATTCGCGGATATTAGCCAACTATTAACTACAAATATTAGTAATTGCAATAAGCAAATTGTTTTTCCATGTTATATTACTTAATAACATGAAATAATAACTTAAACTTGTATGCAAACTCTAAATGACTATTTCAAATCAATTGAGGGATCGAAAGTATAAGGCACCCGATTGGATTCGAACTTGTAATCTTTGGCTTTGACCGCCGATATGCTAACCAAGTGCGTCACCCTGACGAGTGATTATAATTACTGAGCAAAACACAACAACTCGTTTTAAATAAACACAAAAATGAAGATCTTTAAACTTAGAAGACTTGTCAATGTTACATTAAGTCATGGGGAAAAATATGAATGCATAACTTTAAGTGATAAGGTAGCTACGCGTGCCATATGCCAATAAAAAGGACATAATCGAGCAGACACTTTGTATACTAATACAAAATCGGGTAAACATAATCAGGAAATTTTGACATTAAAAATATGCACGTGACGGACAATAAAAGCAATTTATCAACTACCATAAAACAATGAATATACTAAACATTTCTATTAATGATGCTCCTCTAACTATACCAACAGATATACACGAAATTCTAAAGCCTATTCAAAACTGACAAATAAACTTCCTAAGTCTCAAAAAAGTTCTGGTGCGCAGAAAAAAATTCTGACTGTCATGGACCTGCTACGAAACAAGTCTTAGATAATCGTCATCAAGATAGGATATCATCACCATCCATCTTCGAAGTTTAGCACCTGACAAAACCTGTCACCAACAAATGTACAATATCGAAGCAAAACCCTACTACATCAGAATATACAAGTCTCATAAATTTAGCTAACAACCACTTACAGAATATTAGATCTCGAAGTAACATATAGCTAGCCTGATACAAAACTTGTCTATTTACACATAGACTAGTTTCAGAATTTGTCGCAAAGTCCAAAGGAAATCACAACTTACATCAACAAAATATATATGCATAACCTAATACTCCGAATCAAGATCAACATCATTATTATCGTCATCAAATGCTGAATACAGCTTCAAATCTTCGATATGCCATTTGTCTGCCTTAGAACCATTGGCATTGTTCAATTCATAAATTATCTTTGAGATTTTTTTCTCACTACATACAAAATAAATTTAGGTGCAAGTTTTTCAATTATCTCACTTACGCTTGAACGAATTTTATTGATTCTCCTTATTTTATCGCCAACCTCAAAAGAAACATTCCTTCCCTTTAAATTGCATTGTCGACTCGAACTTTCATACGCTGAATGCAAATTGGTTCTAACATCTTTAAAAATATCGTAGAGACCCTGCCGATCTAAAATGCATAGTGGTCGACTTTCTGAAATATCTTCTACATCAACATTTTGTGAAATCTAGCATCATTAAATTTACCAAATATAGAGACACTGCGGCCAAAAAGCTAAAAAATGTGAAGCATAACCTGTGGGTAGGCTTTTTGCCGAATTAACAGCATACTGACGTGGCACTTCATGATCATCAATATACGAGCGAATCTTCGTACCAATGGTTATATTAATTTTCTCCACGAAGTTGTACTGAGGAGATTAAACAGCAGCAAACAAAATTTTTTAGATTTCGTACTTAACACAAAGACCGCTGTCACATATAACAAAATGTAGGACACCAAATTCAAGAAATCTTTTACTTCTATAAACCGTTCTACGTGGTGTGCTTTAGCACTACGTAAAGGCATATTTAGAGAACTAGTCTCCAACGACTAACAAATCTTTTATGCCTGAGTGACAGAAAGGACTTACCAAATCCAACGCAACAGTTTGGAAAGGAACCTTGCTACGTGCAGCGACGTAGACAACAAAAAGGTAACAACGAAGAAAGAAAGAGAAATTGACCGGGCTCAGTCAGTGAGTGGACGGGGTATAATACCTACAAAAATTAAATAAGACCTAAAATAAAAATAAATTCTTAACCGCTCCATACAACCTGTACGAGGAATCCCCGCCTGTAGTTATACCTAAACATAACAAAACAAAAGAAATAACACATTAACAAAAGAACTCTAATTAGCATAAAAAGAAATGAAACATTACAATGGGCAATATTAATCCGGTTTAAGTAAGTGAGAATAAACCATATATATTAGTATTTGCTAGCTAGTGTATTTGTATGCCAGATTTCACAATTTCGTTTAATCATCATAATATTATGATACCTCACATAGGCTCTGATAATGCTAACATATAACCTACAATTACAAATACAATGGCAATAACGTCTTTCAATGTGCCAGCTAGTTTTTATCCCATTCCCGCATTAAAAGATAGTAGCTAAAGTTAAGCGTAATATAGTAATTCCATAGCAATAGTTCCATGCATCATAAATCATTTTCGTACATACAATAAATTCGAGACCTGTACGAGCCTCAAACAGTAATAGCTAAGTGGGCAGGGTCTCGATACCAGCAGGAAAGAAACACTCAGCCACGTCTCTACGGCGTTGGATCTCTCGTTCACTCCTCGAACCGGAGCGGGCCAGATGTACCTGGGATCCCGTAACGGGTGCAGCCTGCTGTACCCCATGGAGCGGCAATTCAATGGACTATCGTGTCCCCAGCAGGAAGCACGCTGTAAGGCGTGCGCGAAATTTTCATAAAGAAAAACAGAACGAAGAATCTAGCAAAAACGACGAGTTTTTCTTAACATTCTGAAAAGAAAGTGCACATAAATGCGTTTAATTAAACAACCAGAGCGCCAGGACATAGTGTGGTTATCAAAAAGCGCGATTAGGAAACTTGGAAACACGCTTTTATCGGATAGTATGCGACCTTAGTTCGACGAGTCTTTAGATTCAAACCATAGAGAAAGCAATTATACGTTATCGGAATGTTTAACAAATTAAAGGATATCTAAAACATGGTATTGACTTATTTAAATTTTATCATAAACTTGTTGCTTTCAAGCAAATAGATTTAAGTTAAACAATTATTGTTAAGCGGACTTATATTAAACAGGTAACATATACAAGATGTTGATGAAGGATTTACGAATAGCAACGGAATTGATTTAACTGAACAGCAAATTAAAGGTAAAAAGGGGTAATTAATTTATCGCGAAAATAAACGTAACAAATTCCCCCCAGCAAAATTAACAGGTCGGGGTAAAGAAGCAAAAGTACCAAACAAAACAAAAAAAATTCGCTTAAGAACTAAAAGAAAATTCGTTACGAAAAAAAACAAAAAAAAAGAAAGGCACGTCCAAAAAAAAGAAAAAAAACTCATCCGGCTCGAAAGGCCAATTGTTCGCGCCATTTCGCTCTCCCAACGTGGTATTCTTTATCAAGCCAGGCGAGATAAGGAATACCATAATTTAAAAGAGTCGATTAACAACCATCCGCGAACGCGAACGTGTTCATTCAATTTCTCAATATTACTCTCTGATCTCTTTCCTAAAATAACCATTTCCTGACTCCGTTCCTATTTACCTCTGGCCAGAAACAGTACTGAAAGGTGCCGCGTTAGTGCTCCAGATGTCTGTGCTTCGGTAAGTGCTTTAAGTATTTATGTGACTTGTATTCAAATTCTATGTTTATTTCCTTCTACTCTATACAGTCCACGTTCTACCTTACAAACCCTGGTTTACTGCCTACTGCACTCCAAGTAATTTCTATTTGTGCCCCTCGTCGTTCCAAGAGGCGTGTACATAACCTTTTTGGTCCTTCGAGCCGGATTAAGAACTATGTTATATCTCGTTCTTCGTCTCACATCCTCAATTCAAGCACATAAATACGTATGTCCAACATTAATTGTAATTTCGAATAATCATAACACTTTAATTCTAAAGATAATTAAATTGCTATAAAAGTTTCCAGTTTGAATTGCACGTGTGTACTTTTAAAATACTGCATTTATACTTTAGTCAGATAACTTCGTTATCGCGTTGCAATTCAACACGTTTAAAACAATGACATTTGTATTTGTATACAAACGATAAACTCTGCGTAACAAACGTTTAATCATGACTACCAGAAACATTCTACAAAAGAAATTAGAGGATTATTTTTCTCGTTTAACGGAAATCCAAGACTATATCAAAACGGCTACTCGCTTTTCAGCAGTCGAAGCGAGATATGTTCGAATGCAAAGTATCGAGCAACAACTCGATACACTTTACGATAAAATTTTAAGTTATAATTCCACTGTAGAAGAAAAGATGAGATAAATTCTCAAAGATCTTTTTCGACAATTTAATAGATGTTATTCGTTCTCGGTTTTCGATATGAAGCAAAAGGCTTCTACTTCTGCCGGCGATACAGCAGTTATCGCAAGTGCATCTCAACCTGTTATCAGTTACTTAAAACCTCTTAGTATAAATCCGTTTGATGGTTGTTTAGACAATTGGCAAAATTTCATTACGTTATACAAAAGTTTAGTCCATGAAAACGATCACATTCCCGTAATCCAGAAGTATCATTACATGCGCATGCTTCTTCGGGGGGAAGCATTGGCTTTAATTTCGGATTTAGCTCTAGATGCCAATTTATATGAACAAGCGTTTACGAAACTTCAGGATCGCTACAATTCACCTCGTAGAATTACGAGTTACTACTTAAATAAAATACTTCAATTTAAAAATTCTGGATCGCTCTCAAGCTTTATTAATATTCATATTAATGCTGTTAACACGTTAAAGGTAGCGAATAAAGTTGAAGATTTGGCTGATTTTTTATTGTTTTCTTTATGCTATCGCAACCTAGAATTCAAAACTCAAAACGCATTTGATTCAAACATAGGTTCGGCAGTTCCTACTTGTACTCAACTGTTCGATTTCTTAACTTTACAAAGCAAAACATCAGAGCTTTATGAAGATATTAAAAAGGAAAGAGCGCCAAGGCCAGGTGCACCCCTTCGCTTTAAATCTAGTTTAAACCAATCCTTCTTGGTTAAAAAATCGCAGACTTCAGTGGCGGCTAAAACCGCTAGTATAATTTGTCCTTATTGTGGGGAAGTCCATAAAATCTATGGATGTTTTGCATTTAAAAAGCTTAGCGTTGACGATCGTCAAGTTGCTATTAAATCTTTAAATCGATGTTTTAAATGCCTCGGCAGTCATACTCCTCGTGATTGTAATTCTTATGGTAAATGTAAGTTGTGTCATTCCTCTTTTCATCATACTCTGTTGCATAAACCACTTGCTAGGGAACACATTAATGAATCTAACAATTCGGAAGCCGCACTCACAACTAAAGTTGTTTCGACATGCAATGTCACAAATTCACTAGAAAATTACACTGTTTTATTAGGTACTGTAGAAGCTCGTGTTTTAGATATAAACAATAAATTACAATCTGTGAGATGCATTTTAGATTCCGGATCTCAAATCAACGCAATTTCAAGTTCTTGTGTCCAACGCTTAGGTTTGGAGCGTCAACATGATTTTCGCCAAGTTGGTGGCATTTCAGGTTCTGCAATTAAATCCAAAGGAGCTGTAATATGCACTTTGTTTTCTAATCACTCGAAGCATCAATTTCAATTTTGTGCTTCAATCTTTCCTAAAATAACGGAAACGTTCCCGTTGCTCACTGCCTTCTCGTATTTACCATAAATTTAAATGTTTACAGCTTGCTGATGAAAATTTTCATAAATCATTGCCCGTAGATATACTACTGGGTGCTGAAATATGTTCCGAAGTGCTATTTTCTGATCGCACTAGAATCATTCCTGGCCAACCAGTAGCTATTGAAACAATATTCGGTTACGTGCTATTGGGACAGGTTCCTAATGTTAACACCGCAGTTAATGCAACTTCTCTTTTTATTTCTGATTCAGTAGATAATGATATAAGGAATTTCTGGGAATTAGAAGAAGTCAAAATGCCCAAAGTTCCCTCTCCAGAAGATGTTATTTGTGAATCTCATTTTCTAGAAAATTATTCTCGAAACGCCTCTGGTCGTTTTACTGTCGCTCTCCCTTTCAATAACAATATTAAACCTCTCGGTAGCAATCGACATATTGCTTATAAATGTTATCTAAATTTAGAAAAACGTCTTTCATGTTCTCTGGAAAAACAAAATTCTTATAATATGTTTTTACAAGAATATTTTGATCTTGGTCATATGATTTTAGCCGAAAATCCATCGGATTATATTTTACCACATCATGCCATCTCGAAAATAACAAGTAGTACTACCAAACTACGCGTTGTTTTTAATGGATCTGCCGTGGATTCATTAGGTCTTTCTCTCAACAATAGATTATATGCTGGTCCCAAATTACAGTGCAATTTACCAGATATAATAAATACATTTAGATCGCATAAAATTGCTGTTTGTGCGGACATTCGCATGATGTACCGGCAGATCTTACTTCGTAAGCAAGATTGTCAATTTCAGCATATATTTTGGAGACCAACTCCACAAGACAACATTTCTGAGTACGAGCTTAGAACTCTTACATATGGTTTAGCTCCTTCCGCTTTCTTAGCTCAAAGAGTTCTTCGGCAATTAGTTATAGACGAAGGAAACTCTTACCCCCTGGCTTCTGAAGCTATTATGTATCATACCTATATGGATGACGTAATTAGCGGTGCTGAAAGTATTGCTGAAGCGAAGCAACTACAGCACGAGCTAGTAAAACTTCTTTCTCTAGGCCAGTTTGATTTGCGCAAATGGTCTAGTAACTCTGAGGAATTGTTACAGGATTTCGAACAAACTGAATTAGAAACTCTAATTCCTTTCTCTGATCACGTTAGTGGTATAAAGATACTAGGTTTAGTCTGGAACCCTGGAATAGACGTGTTCACTTATAACGTGATACCCTTTAAAGGTGAATTTACAAAACGCTCTGTACTTTCTTATATGGCCCGCATATTCGACCCTTTAGGGTGGTTAACTCCAGTAATATTTGTAGTAAAGCATATGTTACAACGACTGTGGGTTCAACAAATTGATTGGGATGATACCCCTGATCAAAAGTGGTGTCAGGAATGGCAAGGCTTTTGTAACCAAATTACTATGTTATCCCAGCTAAAAATTCTTCGTATCTTGTCTCATTTTCACGGCACTTATCGATTGCTAGGATTTTGCGATGCAAGCGAAAGGGGATACGGCGCTTGTGTCTACTTGTATGTTGTTAATGATAAATCTGTAGATTGTAATCTTTTACAAGCCAAGAGCAAGGTTGCTCCTCTAAAGCATCTTACTATCCCACGCTTAGAACTTTCTGGAGCTCTTTTATTAGCCAAATTAATTCATTCTATGCGTTCAAATAAATTTCCATACCCTATTTTGGAAACTAAACTTTATTCAGACTCTCAAGTCGTACTTACATGGTTGCGTACTCCTACATATTTGTTAAAACCTTTTGTGGAAAATCGAGTAAGCCAAATTCTAGAATATACCTCCATTGATCAATGGAGCCATGTTTCGGAGAACTTAACCCCGCTGACGTCGCTTCTCGTGGACTCACCCTTTTCAATTATTACGCCACGATTTGTGGTGGAAAGGTGCATCTAATTTAAAGGATGTTTGTTTTAACCTCAACTATTCTTTTGTTCCTTTGGTGAAGTACCTGAATTAAAATCAATTACTACACTACTGGTTGCATTAGAATAGTGCGATTTTGCTGAATTCATGGGAAATTTTTCTTCTTTAAGTCGTTTGCAATATGCAACAGCATACATTATTCGTTTTATTTATAATTGCCGTCACCCCATGGGAAAAATTCTAGGTCCTATTTCACGTGATGAATTACATAATGCATCACAAACATGCGTGAAACTTGTTCAACAACAGTTTTTTGCAGTAGAATTGTTGCAAATAAAAAATAAAAAACCTCTCTCCGCCTCTTTTAGAAAATTATCGCCGTTTATCGATACTTTAGGTTTGCTTAGGGTGGGCGGTCGCTTACAGCATTCACAATTGAACTATGATAGCAAACATCCTCTGTTATTGCCTAAAAGGGCAGCTTTATCTAAACTTATTTGCGACCACTATCATGCGTTATCTTTGCATTCCGGACCTCTTACCACACAAGCTCTTATTCTAAGAAAATACTGGATTTTAGGATCACGATCGTTAATACGACAACGAATACATCAATGCATACCATGTTTCCGATTTAATTCCAAGCCTTCTCAACCCAATATGTCTAATTTGCCTCCGTCCCGTGTACAATTAACTCGTGCCTTTACTCATGTTGGAGTTGACTTTGCAGGATCGTTGCTTGTTAAGTCTTCCATTCGGCGTAATGCTTCTTCTTTCAAATCATATCTTTGTGTTTTCGTGTGCATGTGCACGAGAGCAGTTCACTTGGAATTAGTTTCCGAACTTACTACTAATGCTTTTATGGCGTGTTTTGATCGATTTGCTTCTCGGAGAGGTGCTCCTGACACTATCTATTCAGATTGTGGAAAGAATTTTATTGGTGCAGCCCGTATGTTAAAGGAAGCTAGTGCGTTTCTTCATCAAACCCAAGATGAAATATTTTCCGCATTGGTTTCCCGCCAAGTTAAATGGCAGTTTAATCCGCCATATGCTCTAATTTTGGGGTATGTGGGAAGCATCGGTAAAATCTGCAAAATCTCTATTGCTACGCACTCTTGGCAAACAACCTCTTACTTTTGAAGAGTTGTCTACTGTTTTCACTCGCATAGAGGCCGTATTGAATAGCCGACCTTTGTGTTTATTTTCCTTGGACACTAAAGACAACCCCGATTATTTGACTCCCGGTCATTTCCTTATTGGAGGCCCTATATTAAGTATGCCAGAGATAACTCTGCCAGAAAATATACACTTGCATTCGCGCTGGCTACGACTGCGCCAAATTACCCAGTCGTTCTGGCGGCGATGGTCCAATGAATATTTGCTCACTTTATCTCAACGACCCAAATGGAATCGTTCCTCCGATGTACCCAAAGTGGGTCAAGTTGTTTTTCTTCCCGGGATTAAAACTTCTCCTCTATCGTGGCCGTTAGGACGAATCGAGAAATTATTTCCCGGTAGCGATGGTGTTGTTCGCGTGGTGTCGGTAAAAACCACCCACGGTTCCCTCACTCGGCCTGTAAATAAAATAATACCCCTTCCTCTAGAAAAGTAATTTTTTTTCTTGTTTCTTTCTCAAACTTAGATTTAGTTTTTTTTAAAAAAAAATCGCGTTTTATTTTGCTTTTTTTCTATCCCGAGCATCGGCGGGTAAACCGTAGCCCACTACTGGGAGGAAATGCCCAGTTGTAATACAATTTTCTTTTCAAGTTTCTAATATATCTCTTTTAAAAAAAATGTTCATTTTTGGTGGGCGGTTATGTTCGCGCCATTTCGCTCTCCCAACGTGGTATTCTTTATCAAGCCAGGCGAGATAAGAAATACCATAATTTAAAAGAGTCGATTAGCAACCATCCGCGAACGCGAACGTGTTCATTCAATTTCTCAATATTACTCTCTGATCTTTTCCTAAAATAACCATTTCCTGACTCCGTTCCTATTTACCTCTGGCCAGAAACAGTACTGAAAGGTGCCGCGTTAGTGCTCCAGATGTCTGTGCTTCGGTAAGTGCTTTAAGTATTTATGTGACTTGTATTCAAATTCTATGTTTATTTCCTTCTACTCTATACAGTCCACGTTCTACCTTACAAACCCTGGTTTACTGCCTACTGCACTCCAGGTAATTTCTATTTGTGCCCCTCGTCGTTCCAAGAGGCGTGTACACCAATAGTGGTAACGATTGGACTACCAGACACAACGACACAAGACACTCACTGGAGTGAATCGAGTACTAGGACAACAGAACAAAAAAGTAAGAGAAGACGGGTAATAAACCATCCACGAGGACTAAGATGGAACGGCATCGATACTGCTAAAAGGTCGTCGGAGGACAGATATTTCTAGTGAAGAAACAGTAAAGTTTTCAATCTCCAGAACAAGATTGGTTTCCCGCAAAGAAACCAAAAAAAAAGAAGAAAAAAAAGAAAGCGAGAATGAAACCGAGCAGTGACAACCAAAACAGGACCCAAGGGGTCAAGCCTCAAGTATGCACAGTAGTTACAAGGGAGAACAAGAGGAAGATAGGACAGGCGCTGGTAAAAGAAACGATGTACTACAAAATGTGGTAACTAGGAGTCGCAACAACCGAAGAACCAAAGAAAAGAAATGCTACCTAGTCCTAAAGTCGACTAATTCGTGGTTTTTGAAGAAAAGAAAAACGGACTAGCAAGTACTTACCACAGGAGCGGATGGACGAAACACAATCGGTATAGGAACCGACAGCAAAGAAGACCAGCCAAAGGAAAAAGGAGAGGAATGTGTAACGAAAGGAACGATGAAAAAAGAAAAACCAAAAAGAATAACACCACGCAAAAAGTACAAGAACCAAAAAAACCCCTAAAAATCGCACAAAAGAAAATAAAACAGAATCCCAGTGTAGTTATATACGAGTATGTGAGTACGTGTGCGTGCGAGTGTGTGTGTGTGTGGGTGTTTGTGTGTGCGGGTGCGTAGGAAGTGTGTGTGTGTGTGTTGTGCATGTACAAAGTGTGCGTGTGTATATGTGTTGGACCGCTGTAGTCGCCTCTTATAACAGGCTGGTCGTACCAAGGGGCTATTCTATTCCCGGGCCCACACAGGGTTGAAGAAAAAGAAAGAAGGAAGAAAATCCAGTCAATCAGGGAAGTAAATAATAGAATCGTAAAGTCCAAAAATCAAGTCCTAAGGAGAGCAAAGTCGGCATAAGAATTTGGGACGCGAGAACTAGATATTGGGCTTAAGACGTTTACGCCGCCAGAAAGAAAACGAAACGAGGTCAAGAACATGGAAGACTTCGCCGACATACATCTTCCGGTTCGGAAGAAACATAGACAAATTTCTGCCTCTTATGTGCAGTTTTCTGCAAAACAGCAGGGGATGTAGTAGTTGTAGCACGTAATATAAGAGGTGGTAAAGGTAGTTTAGCAAACTCAAAACGCGTCATAAAAGAAAGGGATTTGTTTTTAGAATGGGTTGCAAAAAAGCCAACGGTAGAAAGAGAAAAGTATTGGCTGTACGAGAATCAATCTTACGAAAAGAAACACAAGCAGAGCACACTTCAGTTACGTGAGATAGAGAAACAGAATTAGATAAAAATTTCAACGACGTTAGATAAAGGACTAGAAGCATCACAGTTAAGAAAGAAAACAGCATTAGCTGTAGGAATATTATCCTTAGGAAAAGGAGCAGAATCTGATAACACTTCAACCATATTACATAAAGGAATAGAATCAGGAAAAAGTTCATCAACGTTACAAGAACAAACAGTATCAAGTAGAAGTTTACCAATGTTAGGTAAAGGAGTCGAATGAAGTTTATCAACATGAAAGAAAGGAGCAGTGCCAGACAGAATTTCATCAACAATACAAAAACAAACAGCATCATGAAGAACTTCATCCACAATAGATAAGGAAGCAGAATCAGGTTGACCTTCGTCAACATTAGATAACAGGATATCAGCTAGGATTTCACCAACCTTAGTTAAAAGAACAGAAGCAAGTAGCATTTTGTCAGCATGAGAAAAATGAATAAGAGTACGAAACGTTTCATTAACGTCCAATAAAGAAGTAGAATCAAGTAAGATTTCATCAATGTTAGACAACGGACTAGGAACAGACAAAACTTCAGCTACAATAGGAACTGATTCCTTGACATAGTATCTAAAAAAACAGGATCAAGTAAAACTTTGACGACAGCAACAACAGGCATTATACCTACGGGTTCCCTAACTTCAACAGGACCTTCTCTACCCGTATGAGAAGTTATCGCCACTTCAGTTACAGCTGTTATTGCAGACACAACAGAAATTTATTGAGTAGAACCATTTAAGAAAGCAGGATTATGTAGAATTTTGACAGCAACAGCAACATACATTAAAGATACAGCTTCGTGGACTTCAACAGGACCTTCGCAGACTTAATTAGAAGTTATCGTCACTTCAGCTACAGGTGTGATTGTAGGTACGACAGAAATTTCTTGACTAGAATCATTTAAGAAAGCAGGAACAGGTAAAATTTTGACAAAAACTGCAACAAGCATTAACGATACAGGTTCATGGACTTCAATAGGACCCTCTCTGACTGAATTAGAAATTATCGTCACTTCAGCGACATTTGTGCTTGCAGACACGACAGAAATTTCTTGGGTAGAATCGTTTAAGAAAGCGGGAACAAACTCTTGAGAAGCTAGCTTGAAGTCACTAATTTGAAGTATGGGTTGCAATGGTGGTGAAGGCACAGTCTGGAGTGAGAGTGAAAAAACAGAGCGAGCAGAAAGAGGAGTAGAATAGGATATAGAACTAAAAACGGAAGAAATTTTGTTCGAAGTTATATTTAGCGAAGAAAAGTAGGTTTTGATAGTAGTAGCAGGATGACCTGGATGTGGTACAGAACAGAACGTAGAATTAGAAGCAGAAGAAGTTTGGCTCCTAGAGCTGAGAACAGAAGTTGAAATATGATTTGAAGACTTATTAGTAATAGGATGGCAGTGTGGACAGTTGCGCCGAGAAACTCCCTTATATCCGCAACCATAGCAATGGAGTGGTTGAGGACGAGTGCAACGTGTCGAAACATGACCAGGTTTATCGCAATTAAAACATACGACCTAACTAGTAGAACCAGAACTAGGAAGAAGAACAGTAGAACGTACGGAAGAAGTCTCGGATTTACTCGTAGGCGTAGGAGAAACCTTGACAACTCGGTCATGTGAAGTAAAAGTATTTTCCTCAATTGTAGCAAGCTTATAAGCAAAATCCGGGGGTTTAAAATGTTGAATCAGTAAATTAGATAACAACTTCCAGTCAGAAAACCTATGCCGGTTACTATGATACCAAAGTAACGCTTTAGCTTCGAACAAGTCCACTGCAGGCTCATATAACCGCAATTTTAACACAGGAAGACTTTGGTAGGAAGCCGAAAAAAAAGTAGCAAGTGACTTAGGCACTGTAGCAGGGGCTGATTGCGGTTCAGCAGTAACAGTATGTTGGTCGTGACCAGGTGATACGGAATTATCGGCCAGAATTTTTGCCGGTTCTAACTTTAGACATCCGTTCTTTAATTCTTACAAGGAGTGGACGGTAGGCAAATGGGTTCTATAAAATAGATCAAGGCAATGAAGCAAAACGGACAATTGATCATCTTCACTAAAAGAACCATAGTTCCCAAACAGACCCGTCATACACGCGAAATAGTTAGTAGTGCTTTCGGATAACTTCTGACGTCTCTTAGAGATCATATTAAACCCCACCAACCTATGATTAGTCATTTTTAATCAGAATAAAAAAGAAATTTAGAGAAAATAATTAAATAAACGCTAACCGTAACTTGATAGAAGCCCAAAAAAAATTATTGCGAATACAGGACAATCTAAAACATATCCGACACCAATAGGAGCGAAACCACAAAATAGATTAAGAACAAGAACAGGGCGCCAGCGTTTACAGCGAACTAGAATTAGTGGCGAAAACACAGGTTCCAATAATCTGAAATGTGCCAACTAACTGATATTTAGCGATCAAGAAAAAAAACAAAATCAAAATTCAAGAAGATCGAACCCACACAGTAAATAAAGAAAAGAAATCAATACAATTTCGAACGTAAGGGAAGAAAGCATAAGGAGTATCAGGCCAAAAAAAGCATAATGTAGTAACTTGTGCCGTAAACAAAAAAAATCAGGCCAGAAGCAAAACAAAAATTGGGCCAGAAATTAAGCGGAACCAAATCGGAACACCAATTACCGAAAACCAAAATACAAGCAAAAGAAAATTAACTACAACAAACTCGGAGCCAAAAATTAACTAAAACAATATCGGAGTCCAACGTCAGGGCGTCAAAATTTATGCTACATGCAGCGACGTAGTCAACAAAAAACGGTAACAAAGAAGAAAGAAAGAGAAATTGACCGGAATCAGTCGGTGAGTGGGCGGGGTATAATACCTACAAAAATTAAATAAAGCCTGAAATTAAAATAAATTATTAACCGCTCCGTACAACCTCTAGGAGGAATCCCCGCCTGAAGTTATACCTAAATAAAAAAAGAAAAACAAAGGAAATAACACATTAACAAAAGAACTCTAATTAGCATAAAAAGAAAAGAAACATTACAATGGGCATTAATCCGGTTTAAGTAAGTGAGAATAAACGATATACATTAGTATTTGCTAGCTAGTGTTTTTGTATGCCAGACTTCACAA
The DNA here is from genome assembly GCA_036346225.1 of Platerodrilus igneus. NCBI lineage: Eukaryota > Metazoa > Arthropoda > Insecta > Coleoptera > Lycidae > Platerodrilus > Platerodrilus igneus. Next base: position 5,189,545 of record JARFIW010000139.1, on the reverse strand, counting down.
TTTCGTTTAGTAACCATATTATTATGATACCTCACATAGGCTCTGATAATGCTAACATATAACCTACAATTACAAATACAATGGCAATAACCTCTTTCAATGTGCCAGCTAGTTTTTATCCTATTCCCGCATTAATAGATAGTAGCTAAAGTTAAGCGTAATATAGTAATCCCATGGCAATAGTTCCCCGCATCATAAATCATTTTCGTACATACAGTGAATTTGAGACCTGTACGAGCCTCAAACAGTAATATCTAAGTGGACAGGGTGCTGCCTTTTTTTTTTTTTCTCCTACTTTATAATTACCACGCTCCAAGTTAGGTGTCTGCAAAACAAAGTCTTCCGACGTAACTAGGGGTCTATTCCTTGGGTAGAGCAATGAGCAATGGGGGGGTAAGTCGAAATCTGTGGGGGGGTCACACTCAAACTAAAACAAACAGGCGCCACCAAGTCCAGATTGATTCATGTTAATGGCATGGCAAATTTCTAAGGGCGGACGTGGAGACCCAAAGAAAAAAGATCGCCTTCGCTGACAAAAACCTGTCTTAACAGAATAAGACGCTGTTCCTGTAAGGATGAATAATAATTAAGTCACATAGAAAATGGGAACACTGTTTGTGTCCCTCAAATATGCCTAAAAATGCAAAAAGAATATTTTCTACATAAGGGTAGCATCAAAATTTAATTCTTATTGCTTTTTGGTTGTCAGGTCTGATCAAACTAGATCAGAATAAAAAGACTTTAAGTGTGGACTATTAATTTACTAGAAAGAATTTTTTTTTTGTTTCTGTAAATAAAATTCAATGCAATAAAATTAAATGAATACTTGAATTACTTGAAAAATTAACGTAAGGTTTATCAACTTGATTCTTACTCAAATATATTACAACACAGTGTGACTGGTTACACTAATGTTTTCTAACCCATTCAGATCTGTTTAGGTCAGTTACAAATGAATATACAAAAATTTCTCGTTACGTTAAAAGTACTAAAATCGATTTGAAGTCGAAATGTTCACGAAGATATTCTCTTTTTTTTTATCAAAGGTGGTAGTAATGTAATACTAAACATCTGCTTGCAATGGTGCAATTGTTGACAGCATATTTCAAACAAACAAGTGATGTAGCCGCAGCTGTTATTTTATGCTGAAGCCACGTGTTGTCACATATCTACTAAACTAAGTGAAATTTAAATTTGATACTGGAGAAAACCAGCTTAGCAACAAATAAACTGAATAACAGATTCGTACTTCTATGTAACAAAACAAAATAACGTGCTTTCAGAATGAAGCACATAAGAATTCCTTAAAGCTACTACGAACCAAACCCCGGGCTGCTTTCCTTGGCTAGATTGGGAACTGCATCGCCGTGCGGAATCTGCAACTAATTATTCCTGCTTTCCATCCTCTAAATACAGGTGTTCAAGTGAAGTGGGTTTCTTAACATTGATTCAAATTCGTCTAATCTTAGTTGTAACTTTAAGTTTGCGTTCCTAAGCCTTGCGTGTAGCTAATTTTCTTTACGTAGTTTTATAAGTTTTCGTTGCGTAGTTTGTAAGTCTTCGTTGCGCTAAACAAATTTTCAAATTAGATACTATGATAATGAGTATACATTACCAACCGTTACTCAGAAAGTGTGTCTCACAATTAATGCGACCCGCAGGTCACTCGCCATTGTCTTCCTAAACATGTTGTTGCTGCTTTTACCTAACGACGAGTGCCTCTCCCGCGTTCTTGCATGGTGGGAGGGTCCCGAGGGGGGTTGTCAATCCTCTCAACGCGCGTGCAAGTGGCTGTGGAATACACCGACATCCAAAACAAATAGACTAACGAATCTAGATACTGTTTTAATGTAAAAATTTGATTGTTACCCGTATTACTACTTTAGTTAATAAAGGTGTTTTAATATTCGTTGTACCTTTAATGAAGAGAATTATTAATTCGAAAATAAAATTGTTACACTACCCCTTTCCTAAAAGAAAAAAAATTTTTTTTTAAGGAATAAACTTCAAATATAACAAATACAAAAAAAATTTTTTATATTATAATTATACTAGCCTTTTCTATCTTCCTAATTATCAATGCAATTTTATGAATTTATTCAAATGGGGAAACAAATATTTACAAATGCGAGTGTGTTGGTAACTACGTGTACCTGACGTCCATCGGGAGACAAAATCGAGTCACAATCGGTATTAATCAAAATTGGGAGGGGTCAAATTAGAAAGTCAAACACTCCACGGGACAAAAAAATTCAAATTCACAATAATTCTTTAACTTGAGGTTCTTACTTCTAACAAGGCTAATATTTACTACCTGTAACCAAATATTTTACAATTTAATTCAAATTCCACAAAAAAAACTTCACTTCCTGGAGCTCAATTAGCTCTCCCTCTACAAAAAAGGAATGCTTGCTCATCAAAACAGCATAACTATTCAAAATATTATCACTATAAGGTGACAATCCAGGCTAAGGTAACCTAACCATAAGGCTACTTAACAAATTCAAATACAAAGTATTATCACTTTATTACAAAGAGATAATCAAAACGAAGGTAACCTAACCATAAGGTTACTTAACAAATTCAAACACAAAGTATTATCACTTTATTACAAAGAGATAATCAAAACGAAGGTAACCTAACCATAAGGTTACTTAACAAATTCAAATACAAAATTGAACCAGATAGGGCTGTAATCTCCTACGCCCTACTGATTATCCTATCACTAAGTTCCAACAACAACAGATCTCATTAGTGATGGACTAAATGGTGAGACTCACCAAGTCAACTCTTGACCTTATCAAACCAAAGAATTTCGAACGGTCAAAAAAAACAAGGGAAAGAATAAACTAATATTCTCTCTACCTAGATATGTAGAAATCAGGACTAACAATTAAATAGCCCACCTACTTCTACATTGTAAAGATATCTGTTAAAGACATCTTCTAAACACATCTCCGAATAACGCGCGAGCAAAAGACCAGCGTGCACACCAAGGCACACCTCAAACCTACAAAACCTACAAAACCTACAAAATCTCTAACCACTTATTTCACTTTTCAAACAAAATACTCAAAATTAGTGAAACGACACTAAATCAAAAATCGGAATAAAACAAAGCAACCACTACTGTATTACTTAACATCAAAGAGATGACCGGACCGGAACTAATCGTCAGGATCATCTTTTCATTTGGATACGATGCTTCAACTGGTTTCAAGTCCTTTACGTGCCATTTCCTGCTCTAGTTCCATCTTCGTTCTCTAACTCGTACACTAAATTGGAATGTTTTTTTCGAACTCTACTCAAACCAAACTTCGGCGCTAACTTAGCGGAGAATTTATCACTAGCACTCGAGAGGACCTTATTAGCTCTCCAAACACACTCTCCGACTCGGAATGAAATGTCTCTTCTCCTAAGATTGTAGCGTTTACTCGAACGTTGATAAGCTACATGCAAATTTTCACGGACATTTCCAAAATATCAAACAAAGTTGACGATCCAGAACATAAGACGGTCTACTGCTGGAGACGACATCAACATCCTCACCAGGTTTAAAATTATCATTATAAGCTTTTCCACTTAAGGGTACCTGACGACCAAAGACTAAAAAATTTGGAGAGTAGTTGGTGGACTCATGCTTTGCTGAGTCGATTGCGTATTGGATCTTTGATATCTCATTATCCCACGTATCATGTCCTTCTACGCATGAACGGATTGCCGCACCAACTGTCTCATTGATTCTTTCCACAAAATTGCATTGGGGAGCATAAACAGCACTATACCAAATCCCCTGAATTTCGTACCTTGCACACAAAGCTTTAAAAATACGTCCAATTAATTGTGGACCATTATCACAAATAACAAACTGCGATACACCGTAGACAAGAAATACTTTTTCCTCCAAAAATTTCTCAATCAAATGTGCCGTGGCACTACGCAAAGGTTGCAAAATCGAATACTTCGAGAACCAATCACCAACAACTAAAAGCCATTTATGTCCGCGTTTGGAACGAGGAAACGGACCCATCAAATCTAAGGCAATGGTTTGGAACGGTAGTCCAACCTCTTTCTCCTTTCCCATCATCCCAAGGGGCCTTTATTGGGTGGTTTTGAGCACCACAAATCTAACATTTCCTACAAAATTTACGTACGTCAAAGATCATCTTTGGCCAATAATATAATTCTTGGACACGAGACAAAGTTTTAAAGAACCAAAATGTCCTGCTGAAGGGGGTCATGACATGATTTAATGACATCTATACGCTGAGATTTTGGCACTAAGTACTTCCACTCTACAACATTCGCCGAATGCGGTAATAGGAAGGTATAAACTTATAAATAAACCCATCTTCCACTTTCCATTGTGGGTAGCTTTTGGGCGACAACAAAATTTTCTTTCTCAAAGATTCATACCACAAGTCTACGCCATCAAGTTTAATCTCTACTAAATTAACTTCTGGATTTTCTAAGGGAACACCACGACTAAGACAATCTGGGACTATATTAAACTTTCCTTTCCTATGCACCAAATCAAATGAATGTTGCCTTAATCGAACTGACCATCTGGCAAGTTTTCCAGTTGGATTCTGAAGATTACTCAACCAAAGTAACGAAAATGATCAGTGACAACTGTGAAGCGAACTCCTTCCACCCACGGACGAAATTTCTCAATTGCAAAGATAACTGCTAAACACTCTCTTTCTGTGGTGGAATAATTGCGCTCTGTACGGCTCAGGGTTTTACTTGCGTACGAAATTACACGCTCTTCTCCTCTTACATTTTGTATCAAAACAGCTCCTAACCCAGTGTTGCTTGCGTCACACTCAACAATAAAGGGTGCCGAGTAGTCTGGCTGCGAAAGAAGAGGTGCAGAAACTAATGCTTGTTTGATCAACACAAACGAATTTTCTGCTTCCGCGCTCCAATTTACAGTTTGACCTTTTTCTTTTCTTAATGAGATCGTTGATAGGCGAAACTAATGACGAAAATTTTTATAAAGCGACGGTACCAGCTGCACATTCCTATAAACCTTTTAATCTCCGTTGTGGTTTTCGGTCGAGGAAAGTTAACCATTGCCGACACCTTATCGGGATCTGTACGAAGTGAGTTAGAACCTACTATATAACCCAAAAATTTAAGAGTCTTTTTAAAAAATTCACATTTACTTATGTTTATAGTAAGGTTAGCTTCTTTTAAACGTTGCTTAACCTCTACCAATAACTTTAGGTGTTCTTCAAAGATGACGAACATAATATTATGTCGTCCAAATAGCAAAATACATGGGGTTCAAAACGTGGACCAAAAATTGCATCTACTAAACGCTGTTGTGTCTGCGCAGCATTCTTCAATCAAATGGCATGCATGTAAATCTAAATTGTCCTCGTGAAATAACACTGAAGACGGTCTTATCCTTAGACGACTCACTAAGAGGGATCTGCCAAAACGATTTTCTCAAATCAAGTGATGAAATGTAGTTCGCACCTCTCAACATATTGAGAATTCTATCTACGTTCGCAAGGGGTACGAATCATGAACAGTTAAGTCGTTCAGGGTTCTACCATCAAAACAGAAACGATATTCTCCATCTGCTTTCTTAACCAACAAAACTGGAGAGGACCACGGACTAGTACACGGTTCTATAACTTTAAGTCTAAGCATGTCGTCCAACTCCTCATTCAATATCTTACTCATATATGGTGACATGACATATGGTTTCTTATGGAAGGGTTTGGCATTGCCTGTGTCTATGTCCATTTCAATTAGGTGAGTTCGTCCCAATCTATCGTCGCTGCTAATCTCACTAAATGAGCTTATCAACTCTTGTGCTTGCACACATTGAGCATCTGAAAGGTCATGTAAACCAAATAAGGAATCTTTAGTGTTCAAAGGGATGGAAAACGAACCTATATACCCAATGTCGTTCCCAATGTTACTTTGGATAAACCAATTATTACTTCTAAAATCAGCAACTACACCAAATAATTTTGCAAAGTCACTACCGAAGATAAAGGTGTGAGGTAGGGACGGAACCACTAATGCATTAAGGATACGGCAGTCATTACCTATACAAATTGGTAAATCAACTGAGCCTACAACAGACTTTATTGAACCATCAGCTGTAGTAATACCTGTTTTGCTGAACTAAAAATTTTAAGTCTAATTTCCTAATAATTGAAAGAGCTAAGGATCCTACCACTGAGGTAGTGCATCCCGAATCTAGAAGACCGGTAATGTCTCTATCCATTAACTTCACCATAATGTAAGGTCGATTATCACACTGCTTCTCAATGAACAAAGTATTATTCCTAGGCTTCGGAGAGTCCTGACAAAATTTTTAACAACTGTAAGCCATCTCGACCACTCGTCTTTACAAAAGTATTTTTCTTGTTTACAAATCATAACCATGGCCTTATTACGCGGAACAGGATGCCGACCACTATGCGCCTGCCGCCTTACTGGTTTTTGAGCATTGTGGGCATGACGTAGCCTTAACGCCTTTTCGACCACATCCAAAACAAAAATCTTTCTGGTTGCTCTACAATCTCTAAACCAATGTCCACTACGGGAGCAATTCCAACAAACAAAATTATTTCTCTTGTCGGGACTAAAGGAATTACAAACTAAGGACTCCAAAGAGCTCTTATCCGCTACTGTTACTTGAGGATTAACTAATTTATTCTGAAACACCCTACTCTTAACAGCACAAACTTTTCATTCAATCCCAGGATGTTTGTTCTCAAATGGATGCTTAGAGGGGTTGCAAATCTTGTTAGGTTTACTAGAAGATGCTGAAACCAAGTTTAGTTTCATCAAAGAAGCTTCTTCTAACCTTTTACACAAATTTACTAAGGTAGACAAATCTTGAATGTCCGACAATGCAAGTGCTGAAATATATTCAGGAACCAAATTTCTCCTTATCATCTTAACTTTAGTAACTTCTGCTGGCTCGTTGGTCAGTCTACTAAACAGGGTTTGCATATGTGCGACAAATAAAATAATCCTTTCGTCTTTACCTTGACGACGATTTCTGATCTTTTCCCAAATGTCATCATCTGAAGAACCGGGTAGAAAATCTTCCCTTAAACGTTCTAACAAGGAGTTCCAGTCTCTCAATGAATTTTTTACTGTTCTAAACCAAACTAAAGCGTCACCCACAAAAAGTTCACATGCTGATCCAAATAAATCAGCATCGGATACCTTACGAGATTGTGCTAAATCACTAACTCTATCTAAAAATGAATATAGTTGTTTGGGATCACCTGAGAATTTTACAGGCCATGAACCTATAGGTACGGAAGGCGTTACATACGAAGTCGAATGAATAGGTGCACTAGCAACTGAAGGAAATACTACAACGGACCGATCCAAATAGGTGGACTCTGTACTTTTATTGATTTTATCGTATAACTCAGCTTCAAGGGTTAGTATTGTTGCTACTGTCTCATTTCTGAACTTAATTGCTTCCTCGGAATTTATTGAAGGAATTTTCATGCGCTTAACTCGCCCCGAAAGGTGGTTTAACCTTGAACAAGCTCTCCTAAAAATTGAGTCTGATGAGTCACCTTCAAATTCGGACACAACATTACGAACTGACTCGACTGAAACTGAAATTTCTTTACTTTCCGTTGCAAAGTCTACTTCATAACACGAAAGATCAATCAAACAACCAGGCTTATCTATTTCTTTAGCTAACAATCTACCTAAAATTTTTCTTTTCTCCAACACTGGTCTCTCACTCACCACTCCTCTGATTCTCAGCTCATACTCCAATTCTTCTTTAAGTAGACAAACAATTTGGAATTTTTCCGACATGATTACTCAAGCCTAATGGAATCAAACCGATAAATCTAACTGATCTGAACCTTACAAAAGTTATCAAAACAATTTCGTACTACTAAAGGCAAAAATCAAAAGATGTTTTTGGTAAAATAATTTTTGCCAAAACAATATCAAAAAAATTATATGGGGTCAAAATAGAACGAAAGTCAAAAATAAATTCGACCAAGTTAATCAATTGACTGTATGGGGGTTAATGTTACAACCAATCTTTCAAACAACCAAACTTCAGTGCAAAACAGACTTTGAACTAACCATTTTCAACGCAACCAAATTTTAAGTAAACTAATTTCGAAATACATTAAATTATGAACAAACAAATTTCTAGCTAAATCAAATTAGGAACAAACAAATTTTGAAGTAAATCAAATTATGAACAAACAAATTTCGAGGTAAATCAAATTATGAACAAACAAATTTCGAGGCCCCAAACGTTGCCGGCGCCAGTGCTGCCTTTTTTTTTCTCCTACTTTATAATTACCACGCTCCAAGTTAGGTGTCTGCAAAACAAAGTCTTCCGACGTAACTAGGGGTCTATTCCTTGGGTAGAGCAATGAGCAATGGGGGGGTAAGTCGAAATCTGTGGGGGTCACACTCAAACTAAAACAAACAGGCGCCACCAAGTCCAGATTGATTCATGTTAATGGCATGGCAAATTTCTAAGGGCGGACGTGGAGACCCAAAGAAAAAAGATCGCCTTCGCTGACAAAACCCTGTCTTAACAGAATAAGACGCTGTTCCTGTAAGGATGAATAATAATTAAGTCACATAGAAAATGGGAACACTGTTTGTGTCCCTCAAATATGCCTAAAATGCAAAAGAATATTTTCTACATAAGGGTAGCATCAAAATTTAATTCTTATTGCTTTTTGGTTGTCAGGTCTGATCAAACTAGATCAGAATAAAAAGACTTTAAGTGTGGACTATTAATTTACTAGAAAGAATTTTTTTTTGTTTCTGTAAATAAAATTCAATGCAATAAAATTAAATGAATACTTGAATTACTTGAAAAATTAACGTAAGGTTTATCAACTTGATTCTTACTCAAATATATTACAACACAGTGTGACTGGTTACACTAATGTTTTCTAACCCATTCAGATCTGTTTAGGTCAGTTACAAATTAATATACAAAAATTTCTCGTTACGTTAAAAGTACTAAAATCGATTTGAAGTCGAAATGTTCACGAAGATATTCTCTTTTTTTTTATCAAAGGTGGTAGTAATGTAATACTAAACATCTGCTTGCAATGGTGCAATTGTTGACAGCATATTTCAAACAAACAAGTGATGTAGCCGCAGCTGTTATTTTATGCTGAAGCCACGTGTTGTCACATATCTACTAAACTAAGTGAAATTTAAATTTGATACTGGAGAAACCAGCTTAGCAACAAATAAACTGAATAACAGATTCGTACTTCTATGTAACAAAACAAAATAACGTGCTTTCGGAATGAAGCACATAAGAATTCCTTAAAGCTACTACGAACCAAACCCCGGGCTGCTTTCCTTGGCTAGATTGGGAACTGCATCGCCGTGCGGAATCTGCAACTAATTATTCCTGCTTTCCATCCTCTAAATACAGGTGTTGAAGTGAAGTGGGTTTCTTAACATTGATTCAAATTCGTCTAATCTTAGTTGTAACTTTAAGTTTGCGTTCCTAAGCCTTGCGTGTAGCTAATTTTCTTTACGTAGTTTTATAAGTTTTCGTTGCGTAGTTTGTAAGTCTTCGTTGCGCTAAACAAATTTTCAAATTAGATACTATGATAATGAGTATACTACCAACCGTTACTCAGAAAGTGTGTATCATAATTAATGCGACCCGCAGGTCACTCGCCATTGTCTTCCTAAACATGTTGTTGCTGCTTTTACCTAACGACGAGTGCCTCTCCGCGTTCTTGCATGGTGGGAGGGTCCCGAGGGGGTTGTCAATCCTCTCAACGCGCGTGCAAGTGGCTGTGAATACACCGACATCCAAAACAAATAGACTAACGAATCTAGATACTGTTTTAATGTAAAAATTTGATTGTTACCCGTATTACTACTTTAGTTAATAAAGGTGTTTTAATATTCGTTGTACCTTTAATGAAGAGAATTATTAATTCGAAAATAAAATTGTTACAAGGGTCTCGACACAAGCAGGAAAGAAACACTCACCCACGTCTCTACGGTGTTGGATCTCTCGTTCACTCCTCGAACCGGAGCGGGCCAGATAGACCTGGGATCCCGTAAGGGGTGCAGCCTGCTATACCCCAAAGAGCGACAATTCAAGAGACTATCGTGTCCCCCGTAGGAAGCACACTGTAAGGCGTGCGCGAAATTTTCATAGAGAAAAACGGAACGAAGAATCTAGCAATTACGATGAGTGCTTTTTAACATTTTGAAAAGAAAGTGAACATAAATTCGTTTAATGAAACAACCAGAGCTGCAGGTCATATTGTGGTTGTCAAAAAGCACGATTAAGAAACTTGGAAACACGCTTTTATCGGATAGTACGCGACCTTAGTTTGACGAATCTTTAGATTCAAAGCATAGAGAAAGCAATTATACGTTATCGGAATGTTTAACAAATTAAAGGATACCTAAAACAAGGTATTGACTTATTTAGATTTTATCATAAACGTGTCGTTTCCAAGCAAATAGATTTGAGTTAAACAATTATTGTAAAACGGGCTTATGGTGAACAGGTACAGGATGCTGATGAAGAATTTACGAATAGCAACGGAATTGATTTAACTGAAGAACAAATTAAAGGTAAAAAAGGGTAATTAGTTTATCGCGAAAATAAACGTAACAACCTTTACTACATTCTTCTTACTTATTAAATCAAGAGGATCAACGCTTGGCGTTTTTTGTACTCTGCATGTTAAACAATTTCTACAAAGCTTACGGACTTACAAATTCATGTTAGATCTGTAATTGGATCCTAGTCATGGTTTTGCAAACCCGGAACGTCCAGCGACAGAAGGAATATGACATAATGTTTATTTGTTGAACCTTTAGCACAAAATATTTCCATTCAACTAAATTTGACGACATAGGTAGCTTGAAAAAGGTATACACTTAAAAATAAATTATTCTCAATTTTGCATTGAGGGTAGTTTCTAGTAGAGGATAAAATTTTCTCGCACCGATATATACCAACCGTCTAATTCATCTAACTTCTCTTCGACTATAGTGACTATAGGATATTCTTCAATGGGTGCTCGACTTAAAAATCAGTAACCACACTAGATTTGCCTTTACGAGGTATAAATTAAACGAATGCTGACGCAAACCAACTGCCCACCTGGCTAATTTTCCTGGGTGATTTTGCATATTAACTTAACCATAATAATGAGAAATTATCGGTCACTACAGTAAAACGCATTCCTTCAACTTACGGACAAATGTGTCTGCAGAGCTTGTTACATATTGCCACCAGATTGTAGCTTGGTTGTAGAAAAGTATCGGAAATTCTTTTATAACGTTAGTTACATATCCCCCAAATCAATATATATATATATATATTACTCATATTTAGACCAGGGTAGAAAATTAAATAATCAAATCAAATAATTTTAATTACCGTGTATAAGGAATTTCATTAAATAATACGCTTTATTAAAACCTTGAAGCATAAATAAACTCGGTCGTTTCAGTAAAAATAAGAAATTTAAATTATCTATAAGACGCTTTACATCAAAAGAAGCAGTATTGAAAAGCGCAGTGGATAATTTAATTATTCCTAAACAAATGGAAATTACGTGCAAAGTTTATATTAATTAACCCTAGTTTAAGTAACCGGTAGTAAAACAAAGTGTACATATAATAATTAATATTTAAGGTGTATTCGCTAAAAAATGAAAAGGATGGAAATCAATTTTAATTGGAGTTAATTAAACCGTTAATAACATATAATAAGCATAAAAGGCTTGTGAAAACCCAATAATAGTCAAATCGTAGGAAGGTTATTTAAAATGTTACGTTTGAACACCCTGCGTGTTTCTAAAAGGCAATTTCAAGTTAATTTGTTTGGATAAACATGTTGATTCTAAGGATATTGGAAACGATCAGATGCTTTAGCAGGAAATACAGAACACCTGCGTATTTTTAAAAAGCTCATTCTGCGTAAATTTGGCAAATAATTAATGTTTCAAAGAATCTTGGAGAAACCGGGACTTAGTATTCACGAGAATGTGCGATACGGGTTTATTAAACCCAGATAACAGTCCGCGTGGACTAAAATATAATCGATAATAAAGAATCTAAATTTGCACCAATACGAACAGGTTAGAAAAGGAAAGAGAAATGCGTCAAGCAAAGACACATATTGTAAAAGGGCGGGATTTAAGCAACGTCAAGGGGTTGCGATTGGTTAAAAATAGGATGCATATATCAGAGGTAGAACAACAATTTCTGTATAAAAGTAATTAGTTTTTCTCGGACAACTTTGCGGGCCGTGTTGAAATTTTCTGAGATCTCAATGGGTGAGTACTAAATTCATAAAATCGACGTGCAGGCTACAGACTGGGAACGTAGAATGAGGAATTCGTTGGAATTACCCGTTTTAGGGAACAAAGCGACGTGTCGGCTATTCGCTATATATACAGGCGGGAATATGTGTTTCTCTCTTAGACTCTTAGACTTTCGACGATTCGATGCGTTAAAAGCTCGTGCATCCGCGACTTGATATTAAACAGTGCATTTTAGTTTGATTAAATAATTTAAAGTGTGCTAGTATATTTTAGTGACTCAAAATAATTGGTTATTTTACGTGCTAACATGAATGTACTTCAGTGCACTTAGATACAAGGTAATAAAAGTTTATTATCACGGTACCAATTAGTAAAATTTACAACGACAAATGTATACCCAAAAGTAGGCAGTTTTGGCGTATATTGGTAATATTGGTAAAAGGAAGTATGAATTTCTTTGCTATTTTGCGGGGTGTTAATGACTAAATGGTTCGTAAATGTGTCTGCATCCACTGAACCAGAGGCAGATATACACAGATGAGTTCCGGAAAAGCCTAGAAACAACTTTAAATTAATGGTGATGGAGAACATTTTAAAGCGTTGACAACATGAAGCTGTAAAGAGAATCCGGTTGGAATGGTGTGATTTACAAAAGGACGATTACACTGAAGCTACGAGGACAATAACCTTCAGGTAAATTGTACTATTTTGTTTGACATTTTTGTGTGTATTGAATGACTTTATAATTGATTTACTTTAAATGGACATTAGTGGAATTTTTCTAACCATAAAATTTAATTTTAAGATGAAATTTGCTTGTTTAAGTAAAAGGGTATTTTGTTTTGATGTTCGGGAATAGGATGAAACTTTGGGTAGGTCTTTGAGCTCAATTAGACAAACCTGGTTAATTAACGTAAAGGGTGGTAGATGCTCCTTTATACTCAGACTCCGGTCTGCTTATATTGTTATATTAATTAGTAGGCATCCAACAAGGACTTTAATTTTGGATGCACAGTAAAATGATAATAAAATTAATCCGGAAATTCTTTTAAAACTGAATTTTATGTTCAAATTTAATTTGAAAATTTAATGTATTCTGAATATTGATGTAAATAGAGTTAACGTTGATGTTTGTGGTAGGAATGTGTTGTTTAATTTTATGATTGAGAATGGAAGTTATCTAGAAGAGCAGCCGAGGCGATTAACAGAAGGAATCAACGGACCAGGTAATTCAAGAGGTTTCACAGCATTCTTGACGCCCAAACTGTGGGGCTCGAATGTTTTTAAAGGGCCAGTACCTAGAGATATGAGAGGAATCACAGCATTCTTGGCGACCCAAAAGTGAGGCTCGAATTCCAAATAAAATTTTTGTGATTTTATTCCAGGAAACTGGCGATCTGAGAGAGAGTTTCGGTGTGTGTATAAATTTAAGAGTATTTTAGAGTGTGTGAGAGTGATTAGAACGTATGCAGAGAAAGGAGTGGTTAAGGAGTCAAGGAGTGGAAATTGGAAGTGACGATAGTGCATTGTGTGAGAAAATTTCGAAAATGGAAGAAGCTGGAGGCAGTAGAGATCAGTCGAGGACGGAATCAGGGATCAAGGAAACGAGTTAATGATGAGAATGTTAGAGGAAATGCGATTAGCTAGGGAAGAATCCAATAGAAAATTAGAACTGCTAAGCGATGAAGCTAATAGAGCTAGGGAAGAATCTAATAGAGCGAGGGAGGAGTCCAACCAAAAATTAGAGCAGATAAGCGGGAAAATTGAACAAAATACTAAAGAATTTACAGAATTTAAAGATAGTCTTACCGTGAAACTGGGGGAAGTAGAAAATAGGGTTGAAAAAATGAGCGTGATATTACAGGTCTTCGACAGGAAATGGGACATTTAAGGTCCGAAGTACGCATTTTCTGTGAAGAAGAAATAAACGTAAAATGACTGAAGTAACGGACTCATGTAGGGATCAGTTAGGCAGGGTAGAACGCGAAGTTAGTAGTATTAAATACAACATGTCAAATTTAACGGGGGATGGTCCTAGATTTTATACAGGTAGCGTATCATTGGACCAACACATGAAGTTTTATGGCGATAACAGAGTAAATCCACAAATTTTTATTAATAGTGTAAGAAATCTAGTGGGAAATTTATTTGACGAACAGACTAAACTAAATACGATAAAGGCTTTATTAAAGGACAACGCGGAAGCATGGTACAATTTAGTAGGACAGGACATAGACACGTATCAGGACTTTGAAGACAAATTTTTACAACATTACTGGAGTGATCACAAACAGGATCAGATTAGGGACGACTTGATTACAGGAAAATTTAAGGGAGAGTTTGCAGGTTCTAGGGAGCAATATGCCATCCGCAAGTACAGTGTGGCCAAACAAATGAATCCACCATTGACGGACAGACAGATTATCAAGTACCTATCACGACATTTTGAACAGGAAATTAGACAACACGTGGCCTTACAAAACATCACAGAACGGAGACATTTTAGAGTATTTGCAGAGATATGACGATGTATGTATAGGACGGACAAGAGAGATACGAGAACGAAACGTTAACACAGTTAGGTTTGACAACAGGACACCGAATTATCCGAGACGGCCTGACTACAACAGAAATTTTCGACCGAATTGGGAACGACGAGGACAGGAATACAGGAGCAATAGTGCGACTAGGGGACCGACGCCAAGACCTAGTTACACGCGACAGAACAGTTTACCGGAAGTAAACAGGACTGTGACCAGCACGCCGAATAGAGACAGGGACACGGATATTAACACGAGGAGGACGTACGCACAGGTTGTAGAAGGACAACCAGGACCAAGCACTGAAAACAGGACGAGACAGGATTTTTAGAACGTGACAGACCACTAGATTTCTGTGTAAATGTATACGAACATCCACGTGAATTTTTCAAAATTGAGGAGGAAGTAGAGCCAGAAACTGAGGAAAAATTATGTTTGCCAATTATTAATTTAGAAATTTTTGAGAATAATGTAGAAGTATTACTTGATACAGGGGCAGAGGCGAGTTTAATATCGGAGGAATTCGTCAGCAAAATTAGGGATAAGGTTTGTGATAGAATTATGCCTATAAAACGTAGCCATTTAGTAGCTCCAAATAAAAGAAGTTTGCTGTAGTAAATAGTGTTGTGGTGCTTAGGATAGATATAGGAGGTTTAAGCTGTGAACAGGAGTTTGTAATTGTACCTGGACTGAAGTTTCAGAGCATTTTAGGTGTTGACTGTATGATGAAGTTAGGGTTTTGATAGATATGGAAAGGAAGGTAGTAAGGATTAAGGATAGGGTAGTGCCATGGAAGGGCAGTTATGAAGTCACAGAGGATGACACTGGGTTTAGTATTAATGTAGTAGAGGTAGAGGATGATGAAGGTAAACAGATCAACACGATAAGATGTCCAGAGGATAGGAGAGTAGAGGTTCAAGCTTTAGTACAAGAAAATGCAGAATTAGTGGGGGTAGAAGCAGCATATAAGGAGCAGGTGAAGGCGAAATTAAGTAAAGATGGCAAGTTTGTTTTTAATCAAGTAGATTTAAGGGATTCATTCTGGCGGATTCCATTACATAAGAATTCTAGAAGGTACATAGGATTTTCCATAGAGGGAAAAATCGATAGTTGTAAAGTAGTATCGTTTGGTTTGTCGGCAGAAAGGGAAACAATAATAAATGAGAAACAGACATGTGTAGGGACTGAAGAAGATGCAATATTTAAGAGTGAGGATAATAGGGATGATAAGTTTATTGTACGTGAGATAATAGAGATGTTAAGTATAGATATAGAAGGGGGAGAAATAGGGATGAAGAGTATTAGGATGGTAAGAAGAAAGACTTGGAGGGTCAAGAAGAGAGTTAGATTTAAATAGGATAGGGATAGCATAGGTGTATATAAAAGAGTAGAAGTAAGTGGTTATGGAAAATAAAGCTAGATATAGGACACATATGGGAGATAATTAGGAATAGGTTTAGGATGAGAATAAAGAGTAAATGTAGGAAGAAAATAAGATAGGTTAAGTATAGATATTTTATATAAGATTAGTGGAGAGTTAGGAATAGAGTAAGAGTAGGATAGGCATATAGGATTAGGTAGGGGGAAGTAAAGTATAGTGAAGAGTAGTTAAAAGTTAGGAATAGGATAGGTATATAGGATGTATATAGGATTAGATGGATAAGTAGGATGAAGTTAGGGATAATTTCAGTTTATAGAAGTAGGTGAGAGTTAGGAATAGGATAGGGATATAGGATAGGTGTAAATATTTTTTTTTGGATTGGAGACAAAGTAGGTAAGTTAGATAGATAAGGGTAGAGAGAGATAGGCAGTTTTTGTAATTTTTTGTCTAAATGTTTTATATTTGAATTCAAATAAGTGGGATTATTTGTATTCAAATAGGGGAAAATACTCATATTTAGACCAGGGTAGAAAATTAAATAATCAAATCAAATAATTTTAATTACCGTGTATAAGGAATTTCATTAAATAATACGCTTTATTAAAACCTTGAAGCATAAATAAACTCGGTCGTTTCAGTAAAAATAAGAAATTTAAATTATCTATAAGACGCTTTACATCAAAAGAAGCAGTATTGAAAAGCGCAGTGGATAATTTAATTATTCCTAAACAAATGGAAATTACGTGCAAAGTTTATATTAATTAACCCTAGTTTAAGTAACCGGTAGTAAAACAAAGTGTACATATAATAATTAATATTTAAGGTGTATTCGCTAAAAAATGAAAAGGATGGAAATCAATTTTAATTGGAGTTAATTAAACCGTTAATAACATATAATAAGCATAAAAGGCTTGTGAAAACCCAATAATAGTCAAATCGTAGGAAGGTTATTTAAAATGTTACGTTTGAACACCCCTGCGTGTTTTTAAAAGGCAATTTCAAGTTAATTTGTTTGGATAAACATGTTGATTCTAAGGATATTGGAAACGATCAGATGCTTTAGCAGGAAATACAGAACACCTGCGTATTTTTAAAAAAAGCTCATTCTGCGTAAATTTGGCAAATAATTAATGTTTCAAAGAATCTTGGAGAAACCGGGACTTAGTATTCACGAGAATGTGCGATACGGGTTTATTAAACCCAGATAACAGTCCGCGTGGACTAAAATATAATCGATAATAAAGAATCTAAATTTGCACCAATACGAACAGGTTAGAAAAGGAAAGAGAAAATGCGTCAAGCAAAGACACATATTGTAAAGGGCGGGATTTAAGCAACGTCAAGGGGTTGCGATTGGTTAAAAATAGGATGCATATATCAGAGGTAGAACAACAATTTCTGTATAAAAGTAATTAGTTTTTCTCGGACAACTTTGCGGGCCGTGTTGAAATTTTCTGAGATCTCAATGGGGTGAGTACTAAATTCATAAAATCGACGTGCAGGCTACAGACTGGGAACGTAGAATGAGGAATTCGTTGGAATTACCCGTTTTAGGGAACAAAGCGACGTGTCGGCTATTCGCTATATATACAGGCGGGAATATGTGTTTCTCTCTTAGACTCTTAGACTTTCGACGATTCGATGCGTTAAAAGCTCGTGCATCCGCGACTTGATATTAAACAGTGCATTTTAGTTTGATTAAATAATTTAAAGTGTGCTAGTATATTTTAGTGACTCAAAATAATTGGTTATTTTACGTGCTAACATGAATGTACTTCAGTGCACTTAGATACAAGGTAATAAAAGTTTATTATCACGGTACCAATTAGTAAAATTTACAACGACAAATGTATACCCAAAAGTAGGCAGTTTTGGCGTATATTGGTAATATTGGTAAAAGGAAGTATGAATTTCTTTGCTATTTTGCGGGGTGTTAATGACTAAATGGTTCGTAAATGTGTCTGCATCCACTGAACCAGAGGCAGATATACACAGATGAGTTCCGGAAAAGCCTAGAAACAACTTTAAATTAATGGTGATGGAGAACATTTTAAAGCGTTGACAACATGAAGCTGTAAATAGAATCCGGTTGGAATGGTGTGATTTACAAAAGGGACGATTACACTGAAGCTACGAGGACAATAACCTTCAGGTAAATTGTACTATTTTGTTTGACATTTTTTGTGTGTATTGAATGACTTTATAATTGATTTACTTTAAATGGACATTAGTGGAATTTTTCTAACCATAAAAATTTAATTTTAAGATGAAATTTGCTTGTTTAAGTAAAAGTGGGGTATTTTGTTTTGATGTTCGGGAATAGGATGAAACTTTGGGTAGGTCTTTGAGCTCAATTAGACAAACCTGGTTAATTAACGTAAAGGGGTGGTAGATGCTCCCTTTATACTCAGACTCCGGTCTGCTTATATTGTTATATTAATTAGTAGGCATCCAACAAGGACTTTAATTTTGGATGCACAGTAAAATGATAATAAAATTAATCCGGAAATTCTTTTAAAACTGAATTTTATGTTCAAATTTAATTTGAAAATTTAATGTATTCTGAATATTGATGTAAATAGAGTTAACGTTGATGTTTGTGGTAGGAATGTGTTGTTTAATTTTTATGATTGAGAATGGAAGTTATCTAGAAGAGCAGCCGAGGCGATTAACAGAAGGAATCAACGGACCAGGTGATTTATAAGGTTTCACAGCAATATATATATATATATATATATATATATATATATATATATATATATTGTTATGGATTCAAAGGGTTAAACTTGGGGTAAGCAATGCAATTTCAAATACCCTGTATAGAGAAACGAACTAATTATTTACGCGCAAAATTTATTTCATTTATTTAATTAAACGGACATGTATTGACGTAAATTTTATAATTAATGATTGAAAAGTAATAGGTTCATAAAGAAAACCAGTTTTAAAAACAAATAGAAACGCATAATTAATTTAATTGATTTTAATTCAACGTGTAATAGCATTAAGAAACACACCGGGGTATAGAAAATCAATAATCCGAAGGCAAAAGGGTTCGTAGTAGCAGACAAGGACGTCAATTGTATCGAATACCGTGAAATATAACCTAGAATTGTTGTTTTAAACGGTCAATAATTAATAACACCTGCATGTTTGAAAAGGTTACCTTCGTCGAATTTATATGCATAATAACGCGGGCTTCAAAAAAAATATTTCCAACCGTCAGTTGCTTCAAATAACAAAATAACAAAGTTTCTTAAAGAGCGGAGGAGATGCACGATCAATAATATGCTACAGATAAAGACGGATATACAAGCATTGATTTCAAAACGCACGTATTCAGTCCACGTGGAGTCATTCGACACGGTCAGCAATATCAATTTTCTATAACTCAAGTGGGGTTGGAACGCGACATCAAATATGCATAAGACAGGGATAAAAATATTACAGGCGGAGTTTTATGACGACACAGGACCATTGGTTGAAATAGATAGTTTTACAACGGACGAATATGCGACAGGTGAAAGCGATTTTTCGGATTAAATTGTGTGTCTGAGGTAAATTTCTGGAAGCTTTAGTCAGTTAGATTAAAATTTTCAGAAGTATTATTCTAAATTAAGTATTTCGCATGAAGAGTGGCCGAGAGATGGCATTTTGGATTGTATAAATACTCCGAGAGAATGGGGCTCGGTCTCTTTTGATTCTCTTTGTATTTTCATCGCTTTAAACTACGTATAATTATCAACCGACGCTTGTGAGTATTGAAAAATTGTATAATTCAGTAAAAATAGTATTAGCACTTATAACGTGGTAAGTTGAGGCCTTGTAGTTATTAACGTGTGTAGTGTAGAGTGAATTAAATTAACCGAGGTCCAACTAATACCATAACAAGCTAATAAATCAATAAACACAAACATAATCCGTAAATTTGGATGCTGGGATGGAATGGTAATTGGTAGCACGGAGCTCGGCGTATACTGAGGTTATCATCTATAAATATCTGGTGGATCAGAGCGCATAGTCACGAAACCAAGGGGTTCTGGAGGATAGAGCATCATCAAAGAAGATGGAGACTTGAGGCATTTTCCAGATAACTCTTTTGAATTTGCTCTTATTTGATAAACTGTTGTTGGAATTATTTGTGATGTGTGAGTGAACTTTGGGGTCATTTATGGGTATTTAACGTATCGGAAAAAATACGTGTACTTGACAGTTAGTAGGGTTATTTTAAATATAAAAAAAGGGTGTATGTAAAGCTTACTAAATTTTATTATGAATTTAAATTGGATTGTTAAAGGTACATGGGTTTGTTAGTTTTGTATTAATTTTATGCAAGGTAAAAGGCATACATTAATGAGCTGGATTATTATGAGCTCGCCATACTCTAGTGTGCAATAAATATAGGGTATTATTTGAGGCCCATTTACTCCTATTTTATTAAATGTGTTTGCAATTAAAATTTTGAAACAAGGAATTTATTGAGTTGTAACTAGAGTACCAAACTGTACATATCTGTGAATAATTGTTTGTAAATAGCGGTAAATAAAGATTGTATGATTGTTGTATTATTTGGTGATTTTATTAAATGATGTGTGAGTGGAAAGGAAGAATGATTGTAAATTTAGGTATCCGAGAAGAGGCACAGCTGAGCTAGCCAGGGAAGCTGCTGAAGATATTTTGAAGCAGAAATCAAAGTAAGAAAATTTTTTTTTTGTTGTGAAATTTTTATTTTTTGAAAAGTATTTAATGACTCACTATCGATTCTTAAACTTTAATCCGCGGATTCTCAGCAATCTAATGACGGCCCAACGTTAGAATTTGAATAGGAGTAGGGAGTTCCGGAGACCGTCCCCACGATCCATAGCAATATATATATATATATATATATATATATATATGTATAATTAAATAAATTATAAATCTTAAGTTAGATGCAACAATGTATAATTGAAGGACAGATTACAAAAGGTTAATGGAAGTTTATAAACCAGACATGAGAACGGATGTGAATACATTGTATTCCAGACGTAACTTGACACTGCAGGTGCAGGTCACAATTGACTGTAAGAAACTTAATGTTTGAATTAAGATTGTTACTTTGTATTGTATAAATGAATAAAGAAAATAGCAGACATGAGCTTTGCAGTTCCCACAAGCAATGTGAGGGGCAGGGACAGCATAAATACCCTCAGGAGCCCAAGATGACCAGTCAGTCTCGAGCTTCACAACTTTAACATTGTTGGTTGTTCAAGCTACTCAAATTTAGTTTAATTAATTTAATTAGTGAAAAGTAATTTTGATTGTTAAAAGCTTTAATGTATATAACGCCACCATTTGTTAATTTCCATTGTAATTTCTGTTTTAAATAAATTTGTTCGAAGAGTTCTGGAAGAAGCCTTTTTAAAAAGCCGCTCCAAGAGGCCCAAAATCTAACTCGTTCGTAAAAGAAATTTGTAGACAGCCTTTGTAGATAGTAGTGGAATTTACAAAATATTGAACATCTTCAACTTTTGCGCCAGGAAAATATAAATAAGAAAAATGAATACAGTATTATCCTTGAACTTAACTAAGGAAATAAAAATATGCTTCAATACTGTTAGTTATTCTGAGTAATATTATAATATAGTCTATTTAATTTTCTGATTAGTGCCCTAACGGAATAGTATATAGTGTCTCGAAATTCTTGCTAAGGATCATATAAGTGAATTCCTCATACTTTTATTAGAAAGGTTCATTGTGTTTCGCTTCATGATAACTATTTAAGTAAATATTTATTTTCAACATAGAAACGAAGACAGAATAAATAATGTAATCGGTAAATGAACATTAAGATAGAGATCAAGAGCGAATGTCTATGTTAAATTATGTAATAAACAACCTTTTTATTACTGTTTTTCTTTAATTATATGGTGTAAACTAAACTATATCAATAGTAAAATAATCCATAACAACTCACCAACTAGGGCACGAATCCGATACAAGATAAACGGCACTTTTGAATCACACACTCGCTACTTACAAGAAATGCAAAATAAGTCGCTAAGAGGGTCTGATAAGAAAACCACGAAGTCGGCACTCTAATCCACAAATTCTATATCAATTTATATACTGAATATGTTCAGAAGTTTTTTATTTATGAAAAAATTCTTGTACGTCAATCAGCTGCTTCTTTCGTACTTGTTATTCAGTAACTTCTTCTCTGATTACTGAGATAACCTTGTCTTATTTGCAAACTAAGTGAATAACCTTTATGCTAAAAATCAGGCTCATGTTTGCATATCAATTTTACGAATTTGAAGACAAGATCTGCAAATATTGTACAGTTACGAAAATGCAACGTTAACACGTTGGCTGCGGACTAAAATTAAAAATACTTTCTATGGTGACAGTAACATTTACAGAATTTCAACTTAGAACTTAATAAAAATGGTAACAACAAATTAAAAATTACTATATACAACTTCTTTTGTTACAATACAATCGTGGCTTCTATGGAAGCCACTAGCACATAGAAATTTTCTTGTTAAATGTAGCACGACCTTGTGCTAATCTTTGTTTTATATCTTTTGCGCTTTTCTCATCTTGCGCTATTTGGCTTCCTAGTAAGCAGAATCCTTAACCTCTTGTAAGTTCTTGTTACTTGTTTGTATTCAAGAATTTGTGTGTGCAATTAAAATTATTTTGTAAGTTAGGTATTATGAATACATTTATATATTGGTATAATCTTAATAAGTTGGATAAAATAGAAGAATAATGGAAAAAATCGTAAAACGCAAGACAATTAAACAATCAAAGTCATACAAAACTATGTACTCTAGGAATGGTCGATATACGAATGACAAATTAATAGATATCGAGTGGTGCGAGTAATCGCGTCGTCATAATTTGCATTCGGGCAAGTTATTTCAAACATAAAAGCATAATTAAATTTTTTAACATGATTTATACAGCAAACGCGTTTAGTTAAACTATGTATCTTTAGTTATTTGCGTTTAATATTTAAACGAAATTTAAATACAACTCAATAAACAGCGCGATAAACAGCCTGAGCACACCCACCATTATCAATTTGCATGATAATTAAGTTCTGTGCGCGAAATGTACAACAGAACGATTCGATTTTTTGATTGGTTATATATGTTATTATTACAATTTAGTTCGCATATTTTCTGGAATCAATGTCTGCATGGCCACCATGGAACTGCACAGGGTTACTACAAAGAAATCAGTGGTTTAAGGAATATATATTTCAAAATTTATTAAAAATATAATTGTGAATGACATCACTAGAAAGAAAAATATTCAAGTATTTAAGCGTCATTACAAATGCTCGATGTGGGCTCCTAGCGTCATACGGCATATGTTTAAACGATAGTTCAGTTCGGCTCATACACGCTGCAATGTGTCTCGATCGATTCTGTTAGCAGCAATAGAAAGAAATGCGTTCTCGGAGTTCATACAGTGTTGTTATCGCACGGTGTAATATCGAGAGACCTGGGAGGTAACTTGAACTATACCAAATCTTGTTCAGCACATCGACCAATCCAACGGTGAGGGAATTTCTCGTTTATATACCTATGCACCTTTTTATGCCCGTGAGACAAAGCTCTATTTTGTTGGAATATAAAGTTGTTAGAATTTTCTTAAAACATATGTGTGGAGCACAGCACTGTACGGCTGTGAAGCCTGGTCAATAGGAAAAGCGGACAAGAAAAAGGTAGAAGCCTTTGAAATGTGGTGCTATAGACGTATGATGAAGATATCATGGACAGACAAAGTGAAGAACGAAGAGGTACTAAAAATGGTAGGGGAAGAAAGAAATATGTGGAAAACGGTAAAAAATAGGAGAGATAGGATGATACGCCACATACTACGGCATGAGGGAATAGTGCGGAATATATTAGAAGCATAGATAGTAATAAAGAAAAGAAGAGGCAGACCTAGGTTAGACTACTGCACACAGATAGTGAAAGATGTGTAGGCTGCAGGAATTTCAGGGAGATGTGTAGGTTAGTCCAGAGTAGAAATCAATGGAGGTACGCATCCAACCAATCCCAAGATGGATAAACTATTGACAAAAAATAACTGTGCTCAAACATGATGATTATTATAAGCAACTACAAGAATTGGTTGGGCAATATTCTCGAATAATGTTAAGTGTTTGAAAGGATTTACTGGAAAACCATTATTTCGGCAAATGTCTAAGTGTTGGGGAATCTTGGTAGCCACAGGTTGCTTAACCCCCGTTCACTGAATCTCGGTGAAATAGGGCATAAAATTAGAAAACAATAGAAGGGAAACGAGTTGTATACACGTGCTGTGTGAGAATTTCAGGGAACTATGTAAGCTAGCTCAGAATATAAATAAGTGCAGGTACGTGTCCAACCAGTTTTGAGACGGAAAACCTAATAACGAAAAAATAAGCGCAGATAAATCTGATGATTAGTATAAACAACTAGTTGTTGGTTGCGAAATATCTGTAACTAATGTTGACTGCGAAAAGATATATTGGAAAATATATTAAATCGGTAAATGGTTAAGTGTTGGGGGAACTTGGCAGCCACAGTCTGCTTACCTCCCTTCACAATCACTGAAGGTCGGAGAAATAGGGTATGTAATTGTAAAACAATAGAAGGTGACCGAACGGCATCTAACAAGAAAGAACAGCGCCTATGAGGAAAGACAACAAACATAGAACAAGAAGAAAATTGTTGAAAGCATATGTGTGGAGCACAGCACAGTATCCCTATGAAATACGGGTAGTCTGAAACGCAGACAGAAAAACGATAGCAGCCTTTTGAAATGCTGTGCTTCAGATGTATGAGGACAGACAAAGATAATAACAAATAGGTTATAAAAATAGTAGGGGAACAAGAATATCTGGGGAAAAAGATAAGAGAAATAGAAGGGCAGAATACGTTCTAAGGGATTTTTGGGGAATAGTATGGGATATATTACAAGCAGAGATAGGAAAAAAGAGGTAGATGTTGACCTAGATCAGATAGTGATAGATGCAGACTGCAAATTTCAGGGAAATCTGTAGGTTAGTTCAGACTAGGAAACAATGATGGTACGCGTCTAACCAGTTCCAGGACTGAAGACCTAATGATGATGAGAATTTTCTATCACTTACGGAGATAACCACAACTGCATCATATTTAGGTAGTAGGTACCGGTCACAATGTTTTCCTGAAAGGAAAAAGGTCCGTGCACTTTGCTTTGGATACTGCATAGAAGATATTCAATTTTTGAGAAGTTTTCTTATGTTGCACAGTTACATGAGAATTTTCCATGCCCCATATCGGAATGTTGTGACGGTTCACCCTTTTACTTAAACGAAATGTCGCTTCGTTGCTAAATACCAGATTGTTAAAAAATTCGAAGGCTTTCCCTGAATGGCGGTACAAAGTCAGTTCGCTTTATATGGTCGTCAGATTATAAGCTGTGCACCATCTGTAGAAGGTGCGGTTTAAATTGCAATCGCTTTTTCAAAATTTTCCATATGGTATACTGCTGAATACCAAGTTCACGGCCTGTTCTGCTACTGAACTTTTGCGGAAAATGTTCCTAACTTTGTTTATAACTGCGTCCACCGCTTCGTCAGGAACTCTTAGTCTTCCGCTGCTTTTACGTTTAGTAATGGAACCTGTGTTCTTTAATTGTCGATATCATTGTAGAATACTTTGGTAACCTGGAGAATCAGTTTCGTATTGTCGTTGGAATGCACCTTACACGGCATGAACCCTACACTTGATTTTGTAATGATCCACCCGAATGTATTACATAAGCCAGGAAGCGAGTTTTATTACCTAGAAATTTTGCATATTCCCTTGCTATTCCAAACAAGACAAGGATCTGTAACATGCATAATAACACTCACACATAGGAACTGCATTTTACCTCTCATCCGAACGAGGACGTAGTATTGTGAAAAATGCTTGTCTAACATTTTTCAAGCAGTAGGTGTCGGGAATTGGCAGTCATACACCAACCAACCAAGCCCCTGACCCCGTCGCACCGTAACCACCGATAAACATCGCGTATACTCTTACACACAAAACGTTTTCTGCTACATAGTCGTCATTCTTCATACTGGGGTCGTGTTGCTACCTGGACGCAAGCGCGCGTTTTAAACTTGAATATTTTTTCCTTTTAATGACATGTCATTTACAATTATATCTGTAATACGTTCTGAAATATATATTATTAAACCCATGATTCATTTGTAATAACCCTGTATATTAAAAAGAAATATGCCGAAAGTTATTTTAGGTCTTAATTGTATCAGTCGTACATCTGGTTGCAATGAACTTCTTTTAAACTTTCCAAAAAAGTTGAACGTAATGTCAAAGTTCAATTTGCAGTTCAGCATAAGGTATGTAAGTGCCGTTATGCGGTCACGTCCCTAAGAGTCCACCCGTGTTACCAACCAAATGTAGTATCGTAAGTACTACATTTGATTGGTAACATTTATAAAAGTTGAAGTCTGTGGTCAAGCTAAGAAATAGAAGCGGAAATTTAGGCCATAAAAAAATCGATGTTTCTCATTTCTATCAATTAATCTAATTTCCATTACCGTGGTAATTCCCTCTATTTACAACTACTGACTGGTTGCCTACCTCATTCTGCGTGCCAGACTAACTTTGCACCATTAGATGAAAAACCTACAAATAAATCTATCAACTATAAAATTACGAACATAAGACTTCAACAAAACTGTTTCGGGCTATTATTAACAAATACCATTCCATTGCAAATTTAATTTTTCTACAAATTCCTAAATTATATGTACAACACCCAAAATATTTTTTCATTTAGATTATCATTTTGATTTATCAATTTACATAATCAAATAAGCAAAGTTTAAAAATTAACTCTATTCCTTTATACACTGCCAGTGAATACCATACGACAATAAACTCATGGTATCCCTTTCTTAAACACTAACTCTCCTTTCCCAATTGATCAATTCCTAGAATCGGGCTTCCATAATCAATCATAAAATTTTAGATTTTCAATTACTTCCATTAAAATAAAACTTTAAAGTTTAATTTATCCTTGTTGCAGCAAATTCTAATATCCTTTTTTATTTAAGAATAATTTCTGAGAAGTAAATCATTAGAGCAATTAATAATTTGAAACAATAAGTTCTTCTACTAACTTATTTATAAAGGATTTTAAGCATTAATTCTTGGTTACATCAAATCATAATTTAGAGGTATCAAATCTTCCCCGATAATTAATGAATTTGTTCCATGATATAATAGTCATTATATTCAAGAGTACGACAACTGTCATTAAAATGTTTTTCGAAATTAAAATTTATTGTTACTTCAAATCTTTTCAAATGCCCAGTTCTCATAACTCGAATTTTTTAAAAAATTTCTTCCAAAATGCCTGACCTTAGAATCAATTTACGTATATTCTGGAGTGCCTATTTCCAGTATCAAATTGAAGCTGCTGTTTCTTCAATCAGATTGATACCTTTTTCTAAGCTTACACCACCCAAACTATTAACTTCTTTCCATAGTGTAGCCACTCTTTAAACATTAAAAATTTTTATGCCATTACCGGAACACGTCAAAATAATATAAAAGAGCGAATCGTTTTTTCCGAAATCTTTTTTATTTTAGTTTTTGAACACCTTGACATCACATCAACAATTAACATCTTTCATTCACTCCAAAACCATCTACCACCACAAACCACACTAACTCATGCTTCTATCCCATTAGAATTAGTTTATTAAAAAATCACTGGGACATTTATCTTCATCAAATTGTTCTCACACTTCCATGTCAGGTTGAATACGGCTACAAAATGCAATTTTAGGCATTGGTTCGCGTAGGAAAAGGTTAACAAAACTTGAGTTGTGAATTGAATATTTGATAAACAGAACCTTGACAATATTTAATCAAATATGCAATCAAAATATCATTAACAATTCCTATAGTAAATTAGTATTCAAGAAACAGGTAAACAAAACTAATACATTGACCGGCATGGGTCATTAATCCTAAAATAACCACAACTTAATGCTAATCGACAGTTTTTCAATATCAAGAAAGAATGCAGATGCGACACAAGATAAGCACTAACCAGTCTTATTATATTTTCTTGCGACTTTTACACATCAATGCAAATGATTTTAAATCGTTCGACGTGAAGTTCAATTCAACACTTATAAGCCAAGTTTCAACTGGAAATTTATGAATATTTCTACAGGCACAACAAAACAAAAGAAAAGTCCAACCTTTGGTTACAGTTTAAATAATTAAAGTTACGTACACATAAGCGGATACAATTCGTAAACAAAATACCTCGAAACCGTTGGTAATTAAGGTGTTGATGTGAGCTTGCTTCGAAACTTGTAGTCAATTACTTCAAATAACATAAATGTATGGTTTAATCTTGCCTTACTTCCCCATTGAGTTTACTTAACCCTTTGATTTATAATACACACGCAACGGTTATTCTTACTTAAATTATCTCGTTCGCCCTTACTTATACAAGAAAGATCCGACCGTACTCCATACTCGAGCAACGTTAAAACTAAAGCATTTACTAAACTACCGCCCTCGCGCTGCTTGCTTATTCAATAAGAATTAGGACACCCTCGCCCAGCAAAACTTAATACCCTACGCTTTTCTCGGAACTTAGGTTCTAATTTATATACAATTTTGGAGTCTATTTATACCGTAGGCGAAACATACGCATAATAAAATTGAATAATTCAGGAATTAATTAATTTATAATAATATTATTAATTATTATTATTAATACAGGACGTACGTGGCACTAGGTGTTGACCTACGTTCTATAAAAATAAAGTAGTTTACGACTTTTCAACACAATTGCAACCCAAAATTTCTAAAATATCCAAATAATTTGTATTTGAAATCCTTATCAAGACGTATTGTCAGAGAAGCCAATAAATCTTCACAATTAGGCATTTATTTTTCTAAGTTTTCACAGCAGGTGCGTTGTGAGTTAAAATGACATTTCAATTAAACTCTTATTTTTTATTTATGACTTGGAACTTTTATCAAGTTTTATTATAAGAATACAATATCTAGACGATATTTTAAATAGACTTGAAGGATTTTATTTTATAAAACATTCAAATTCCCCGTTTTCAACCTTATACAAAAATACATATTTACGACGATTTTCAGCTTTGAACTTTTAAAGCTTGTATTTTATAAAACAGTAAAATCTCTACCTTGATTATTTTACACTATAGAAGTTTTAATATTGTAACAGTTTTTTTTTGACCACTGCAAAGCACCAATAATTTATTAGTTAAATACATTTTTTTGTCTATTCCATTAAACCAGTAAACATCGTCAATTAAATAAATATCCGTATTGGGATCATGTGGTCTAACCACAATACAGAGATGCTGATTTGGTTGCTAACATAAGGCGTTAACTATTTGTATAGATATTTCAAGGCCAAACACCTTTCATATTTCGTGCGCGGTATGTCGGCGGTCATTCTAGCTAGAACACTTGGCACTAAGGTATCATGGAGAACCTTAGAGTTCTAGCGAGTAATTTGCGTGTGGCTTTATGCCTTTGTGAAACTCAAGTGTAATAAACACTTGATATAGTGTTTTTAATAATGCGCTATTTTGAATACTCTTTTGAATATTCCCTTGAATATTCTTTTATATATTCTTTTTGTATACTCTTTTAGTATATTCCTTCGTTAGCATGATTCCGTTTTATCTGGTTTAATAAAAATTAGCCGGTTTAAATTTTGTGTTGCATTATTATATGGATATTTTCTTTGCATTTACGATTATCGAGTTTACAGTTCAATTACTTCAAAGTAGCGATAAGAAATATTGGTCTAGCATGAACGTCCTTCAACTTTACTATAATAGTTGAATTTTACGAAATGTTCTGCGATGAAACTGTATGTTTGAAATTTCACCGGAATGTTCTGCAATTTAGATAGCAATTTTTTGGTTTCAATCTAACGTCCAATAATTAACAATAATGGTTTTTTTAAAATTGCTAAGATGAATTTACAAGTAACTATGTGGATAATTACACGCAAGATAATTTTTTTGGTAACAATCTAAATATAGTAGTACATCAAAGTTTGCATTTTTGTGCTAACCGTTGGAATGGATTTTGGTTTGTCCCGTTGTTGCGTATAGGAAATACGCTTTAAGCTCATATGGTTGGGTACAAGAAACACGCAGCTGGTTATTTGCAGTACAACACGTGGAGGCGACGTCATTTGTTTGTCCAGGGACCGTATGTATAAACATCTGCTCTAACACGATGTATCCCTGGCACACAAACAAAAACCTGTTGAAACGAGGTAAGAGATTTATATTATTCTTACATCACGTCCGCACTTGGCGAACTTTGATGCAAGGCTACACCAGAAAAATAACTTTGTGATGACCTATAGCTATTATGTTGTTTAACAAACTAGAAAGGACTTTGATCAATTTTTATTGCCAATATAAATGAACTGTAATAATAGTTATTATTATTAACGAAATTAAGCAACTCCATTGAGTTTTGATTAAAGTTTCATTTATGTAGAATTTTAGTTACAGCTTTTGAACATTGAATAATTAGATATTTTCAATATTTTCATATACATTTGTAAACCGAATAGCAGATCTGATATTTTTGGTATTGATCTGAGTTAATTTTTGTAGTAAAAAGAAACGCTTAAAGTACTTGATATTTCATTCAAATTCATAGTTCTACCTCAGAGTAGAAGAAATTATATTATCTTTTCGAAATGTAAATCTTGTACATACAATTTTTATCACGAAACAACTTTTAATTAAAGAATCACCATTTAATTCTCTTAATTAATTGTTTTATTTTGAACAAGTGAGTTCAGAAATAGTGTAACCATGTCAATGAACAAAGGGCTTAAATACCTTCGAAGTAATGATAGTTGTAGCTGATTTAACAGAGTAGCTATAATTGCTCTTTCAGAATTTGATGCCTAATATTTGTGTTTATAAAATTGTGTGCATAATTAATCTTTTCAGCTATTTTTTATGAGATAGCAAGAGTATACCTCTTGTGTCCTCACTTTGTTAATTTAATTCAATTTTCTTTACAGCACCTGCGTAAGCAGTTAATACGATATTCCTCTCTAAGGACTTCCAAGTCCCCCTTAGAGAAACCCTGTGCTTAAAATTTAATGATTTGGTGGCGCCCTCCCTAAACCCCTGTTTTGGTATGAATCAAGCCATAGTAAGCAAATAATGTTTTGTAAAAAGAACCACGACCAATCCTCATAAGCTCTACCCGAGGAATAGACCCCTAGCATAGTCGGAAGATATTTGCGTTCCATCATTTTAAGGAAATCCTTCCTTAAAGTTCATTGGTTCCATTTGAGAATATTAAAGAACCCACGGGTTACTTCAATTATTCAATTAACCCCTACAGAAAGTGAAAGTCATTTGTAAGAATATATTGGCTTTTGCGAAGTCCTTCTAGAAACGCATATATTTACTGGTCATCAGTTGTATGGCAATACAATGGGGTTTTCAACAAAAGGTATCGTTTAAATTTTGTGTAAACATACAATCGCCATTTCGAAGACATTTGATAAGCAAAAGCTTAGTATTTTTCACATATAAATTGATAGACACTCACTCGCACAACGCATTCAAATGGTGCAAATTCACTAAAAAAAATGGTGAAAATAACGCGGAGACGGTTCGTAAAGTTCGTAATGTTTTGGTCATTATCAAACACCTTCTCGCACAGCTATAATGAATTGAATCAATAAATTCAAACGTCTCGGACAAGTTAGTGATGTGAAGATTCCAACTCGTGCTCGTTTAGCCAAGTAAGTTGAAAATATTGCCGCTGTAGCTGAGAGTGTGATTGAAAACCAATGTTTGTCCATTTCGAGACAATTGCGTTACCGAACCATGCTGACTATTGTTTTGGCCTGAATTTGATATTTTGGCCGTGGAAGATGTTTATTTTCAGCAGAACGGCGCCACCTACCACACAGCTCGTGAAACAATGGTTCTATTGCGTGGAAATTTTCTATAGGTGTGATTTCTCAAAATGGAGACTTCAATTGGCCGCCTACATCGTAGGCTTTACCACCATTCGACTAATTATTTGGGACTACGTTATAGATAAAGTTTACCCAAATGCTCCAACAACGATTTAAGCACTCGAAGACAGTATTAGAACTGTTATTGACGAAATACAGCCGCTATTATGTGAGCATTTGCACTTGCGTGGGTGCGTGCGCAGGTGCATGTGTGCAACTTCTGCGGTTTTAGATTTAGGTCGTACAATCAAATACTTATTGCAAATTACATTTATTTTACTTTTTGTCTTTCGATCACATTTCTTTAACCAAAACGTTTCGGTCAAATACCAAGTCTGACTTTCATCAATGTTTGCTCTTTGAGTTTTATAACATTACAAATTCTATTCTGTAAGATTTCCGTAAATTAACTTACCTCATGCAAAATTGTCTGTCTTATATTGTACTTTTTATCCTGTGCTTGCCGAACATGTGCTTTTGTATATTTAGCAGTAACTTATAGTATAACGTTTCAAAGAATTTAAATTATTTATACCCAGTTTAAAAACTATTTATCCATCATTAGCGGTCGAAAATTTGGTCACGTGCCTATTCTTTAGTAGGTATGTTGGTTCAAAATTGTAAACTATTTTAAAATACTGTTTTATTAACGTATACAACTTCGATTATCACCTTTTCCACGTGGGTTTTGCAAACCACTGATCTTTAATTATAAGTTAATTATTAGAATGAAATGTTGCGGCTTATTTTTATCAACTGGCATTGATAAATTTGCTTTATTTAGTTATACAATTATTAATTATATGTGTGATTTTACGAATACTACCGGTTATTTCATGTTTTATTAAAGTAATTTTTAATATGCTCTTCTCTCTTAATATTGCAATATATTTTGCTTAATTTTTCCACAGCCATGCGTCCACAAATACTAGTAGTATGTTTTACAATTTTTACTATTTTCAAGTATTTTCGTTTTTTGGTTTGGTTTAATTTTAAAAAATTTTTATATCGTAAATAGATAAGGAGCATTTTAAAAATCGATTCTAACAAACTCAAATTACATGCGTTTTACTTAAATTGTATTATATTACTCAAGTTTTACAAAAATGTACATTTA
Organism: Platerodrilus igneus; assembly: GCA_036346225.1. NCBI lineage: Eukaryota > Metazoa > Arthropoda > Insecta > Coleoptera > Lycidae > Platerodrilus > Platerodrilus igneus. The sequence goes on along the minus strand of JARFIW010000139.1, from coordinate 5,156,155 downwards.
AAAAAAGTTACTATAAATCAAACCCGTACGATATAGTTTTTTTATATAAGAGAAGGAGTTTCCATTTCAGACATAAAGAACAAAATAATTACTCAATTATAATTGTAAGATGATTATAATTTCTACATATAGCCATTGATAAAGACATGTCATGCGCCAGCCTAAACGTCTGGAAAAATAGATGGGAAGGAAAAAATACAGCATGATAAATACTGAAAAAAATGTGTATATATATATAAAATGATGTGATAAGGAGGTCCCATTCAGAATGGACCTGCACCTTAACGAAGTTCTAGATTACAAGAACCGGTGGATTGGTCTCTGCGTTCTAGTGATCTAAAGAGCCAAACTACAGATTCAACCAAATTAGTAGGGTCTTTAGTGACGAATCAGACTAAGACAGGCCCCCGAAAGAGAGCAGCGGCTTTTTCGGTACTTAGATTGGCAGAGACCATAGGGGTCGGTATGGCATTCTAAGACACACTACCGCGATGAGGAAGGCAACGGGAAACAACCGCATTACTTCCAAAGTACAAGGCGTACTTAAATTGTATTTAAAATGATGGTATCCTCTGAGGTAAAAGATTCCGGAGGTAAAATAGTCCCTCATTCGGATCCACGGAAGGGGATTACTTCGGACGATGAGATCGGAAAACCTAGAAAAAAACGCGAACATTCTGCGAGTCAGAACGTGGAATATCAGAAGTATGAAGCAAGTAGGTAGCTAGAGAACTTAAAAATTGAAATGGATAGGTTAGCACTAGACATAGTAGGGAGGTCAGAGGTCAGAGGCCAGAGGCGGGGGATTTTTGGAGTAGAGACTTTAAGGTTAATCATACAAGATCAAGGGGAAAACTCTGGTGTGGGGATAGTTATGCGAAAAATAGGGCACTGTGTAGAAAATTACTTACAAAACAACGATGGAGTACTCATCGTTTCTTACAATTTAAAAGTTCATAAATACAACTCCGCAAGCGCGGTATACTAGACACAACGGCAGTTGGTAGCGCTAATCTTTATACAGATTTTGGCGCGCCCATCTGTCAATGACGTCACCAATATACAAATTTAAATGCGCAATTACGCAATAAATATCATAATAAATATTACAAATGCAGGATAGACAATAAGGTACTCACGTGATAGGTTCAGCTTCCCACGAAGTACGCCAAAGATGGCGTCCCACAGGATGGCTCCGACCAGGATGGCTAGGACCAGGATAGCTCCGACCAGCTACGGCGGTAATGGACTCGTTCGTCCAGGGTCGTGGACTCCGGTTCGAGTAGGCTGCTTACAAATTACCTCTACCTATGCAGGGAACGAATAAGGAAACAGGTATAAGGGGCGACAATCAGATAAGGCAAGGAAATCTACATAAATAAAGGTAAAGGCACGATACGATACGTTACCAAACCACTCCTCTTGATATTCCAAGGCAAACAGCCACGTTACAGAGTCCCCCGGAAACTTCTCCCACTTTTTCTCCGCCACTCGCGTCGCGCGATCTGGCGCAAACGCACTCTGACGTGACGGAAATACACGCCAAGTCTTTTGAATTTGTGGCGCGAAATTCCCGCATATCAAGACTAAACTAAAATGTTTAGTGCCAATTTGGCACGTAACACGTTAGATTATAATCTAAACCGGTAATTACAGTAATAATACAAGTATACATGCCCACTTCCAGCCACAGTGAGGAAGAGGTAGAAGCGATCTACAAAGATATCGAAGATATACTAAGATACGTAAACAAACATGAAAATTTAATAAATATGGGAGATTTTAATGCAATGGTAGGTGACAATAAGGAAGGAGCGGTAGAGAAACCACATGGAAAATAGGTTGGTAGAATTTTGCGACAAAAACAACTTAACCATCACAAACATATTATTTTAACATCATTCTAGAAGACACGTGGAAGATGCGAAGAGATATAGGAAGATATCAAATAGATTACATTCTTATTAGACAACGGTTTAGGAATCAAGTAAAAGACTGTACAAGCTATCCAGAAGCAGATATAGACACTGACCACAACATCGTAATTATGAAGGCCGCTCTTAAATTTAAAAATTTGAAAAACGGAATGGAAAAAAGAACTTTGACTTTGATAAACTAAAAGATAAACATATCCACAAAAGATTTGAAAAAAGTCAAATGAATTGCTGAAATATATCGGGAAAATTTTGATACTAAGGAAGTAGAAATAGAATGGAATAAAATTAAATTCAGCATAGACACGGCGGCCAGTAACATCATAAGTAACTATACCAAAAATATTAACTAGAATTGCACAAAGACGAATGGAAAAACGAGCTGAAGAAATACTAGTAGAAGATCAATTTGGGTTTAGGCGAAACAGGGGAACACGGGAGACTATTTTAGCTCTGAGGGTGATAATGGAGAAAGCAATAGAAAAGGGAAAAAGCGTGTGCATAGGGTTCATAGATCTGGAAAAACCATTTAAGAATGTGAAATGTAAAAATATGTTCGAAATACTCAAAAAGATTGGAATGAGTTTTAGGGATAGACGGATAGTACATAGCTTCGACAAAGAGCAAACAGCGGTAATAGAATTAGAGCAGGAACGTGGAGAAGTAGATACTAGGAAAGGGGTGAAACAGGGATGTGTCTTATGCCTATTAATTTTTCACTTGTACATAGAAGAGGCAATGAATATTGTCAAATGCCGGAAGACATTTGGAATTATTATGCAGGGACAAAATATTAATAATGCTTACATTTGCAGATGATATAGCGGTATTAGCATCTAACAAACAAAAGTTAGAAGCTGCTTTTAATAAAATGGAAACAGTTCTAACAGAGAGATACGGTATGAAAATTAAGAAAAATAAAAAGTTCTAGTATGCAAAGGAGAAGAAAATAAACCAAAAACAAGAATACAAATAGGTAACGAGAACTTAGAAAAGGTAAAGGATTTCTGCTACCTAGGAAGCCAAATAACGCTAGTTGGCAACAGCACAAAAATATAAAACAAAGATTAGCACAAAGTCGTGCTAAATTTAACAAGAAAAAGCAACAACAATAATAGAAACAAGAAAAAGATTGTGATATTGTCGGAGGCTTTCACGGCCGGAGTCATTATAATTATTTATGGTTCCGGGTTGGGACCGTGTCATTTTGTAAATTAAGGAAAAAGATTGCTTAAAACATATGTGTGGAGCACAGCACTATACGGCTGTGAAGCCTGGACAGTAGGACAAGCGGACAAAAAAAAAAAGGTAGGAGCCTTTGAAATGTGGTGCTTCAGGACGTATAAGGAAGATATCATGGACAGACAAAATTAAGAACAAAGAGGTACTAGAAATGTTAGGGGAAGAAAAAATATGTGGAAAACAGTAAAAAATAGGAAAGATATGAGGGAGTAGTGCTGAATATATTAGAAGCAGTGATAGGAAAAGGGAGAAGTAGATGTAGACCTACGTTAAACTATTACACACAGATAGTGAAAGATGTATGCTGTGTGAATTACATGAAAATGTGCAGGCTAGTTCAGAATAGAAATCAATAGAGGTACGCATTCAACCAATTCGAAGATGGATAAACTAATGACGAAAAAAATTAATGTACTTAAACACGATGATTATTGTAAACAACTACAGGTAGGTATTGGTCTTGCAATTTTCTCAACTAATGTTAATTGTACGAAAGTATTTACTAAAAAACTATTAATTCGGCAAATGTCTAAGTGTTGAGGGATCCTTGGCAGCCACAGGCTGCTTAACCCCCTTCGCGCGTATCACTGAATCTCGGTGAAATAGGGCATATAATTAGAAAACAATAGAAGAGAAACGAAGCTATATATAGACTGTTGTGGGAAATTCAGGGAATTGTGTAGGTTGGTCAGAACATAAATAAGTGGAGGTACGCGTCCAACTAGTTTCAAGACGGAAAATCTAATGACAAATCTAATGACGAAAAAATAAGTGCACTTAAATCTGACGATTATTATAAACAACTACAGGTGTGAACAGTGAAATATTTTCAACTATGTTGATTGTGCGAAATGATATATTGGAAAAACTATTAATACGACAAAGGGTCAAGTGCTGTGGGAACTTCGCAGCCACAGGCTACTTCCCCCAAACCACTGAATATCGAAGAAATAGAGTATATAATTGTAAAACAATAGAAGGTGACCGAATTACATCTAACAAGGAAGAACAAAGGATATGCTCAAAGACAACAAACAGAGACAAGAAAAAAATTGTTCTAAGCTTATGCATGGAGCACAGCACAGTACGTCTATGAAATAGGGGCAGTAGGAAAAGCAGACAAAAAGAAATAGAAGCCTTCTTGAATGTTGTGTTTCAGATGTATAAGAATGATAGCATGGTCAGACAATGTTAATAACAAATAGGTTATAGCAATAGTAGAGGAAGAAAGATATCTGTGGAAAACAAGAAAAAATTGAAGAAATAGAAGGGCATTTTTGAGGAATAGTACAGGAAGTACGGGATATATTACAAGCAGAGATAGAAGTAGAGGTACCGATATCAGACTTTTACATGCAAATACTGATAGGTGCAGACTGTGCAAATTTCAAGGAAATGTGTAGGTTAGTTCGGAATAGGAAGCAATGATGGTACACGTCTAACCAGTTCCAGGACTAAAGACCTAATGATGAAGAAGGTCATAAGAGGTAATTGAGCATAGTGTTCTGTAAGAAAAACCTCCTTAAAGCTCAGAAAATGAAATTTTGAAATATATCGTTTATATTCTGTAAAATATTTCTAGTAAGATAAGCTTATTATAGTATTTTGTAGTAAGTAAGTACCCAAAGCGAAGTATTTTTCTTTGAAAGAAGCAACTTTTTTGGATCATTCTAGAATCCATTATCTTTATGCTAACAACTAACTCGAATGATTACACATCAATTAGGTGTGTTCTTGGAACGCGATAACACCGGTAAAGCTATCAACCACATGAGACAATGTTTTTAATGGCAATAAATTATAATACAGAGCGATAACCAACTATTAGTTCCATTAATTAATAAGAGATACTAGAAATTCTATGATTGCAATAAATTTTAAACTGACAGGTAATTAAGATAAAAACAGACGAAGTTACGGTTAACTATTATATCATACGATAAGTCAGACCTGCCAGAATATGATAGAAGCATTCGAGAATGGTGACGTACTGATATTTTTATTATATAAAGTCGGTAAATAATGAGGAGGATTTATTCAAGATAATTCATTTAACCAATAGTTGGTGAAGCGTTACGAATTATTTGTTTATAAGAATACTTGTCGACGATACTGTAATAAACGCCAAATTTTCGTGCAAGAGGACGTTAATTATTAAAAATAATATATTTTGAAGCTTATATAGTAAAACTTCATCATATATAGCTTGATTTAAAGTAAATGAAAGTATACAATGAAACAATTTGATTTTTCCGAATAATTTTATGGGTAAAATTATTGGAACAATTTGGAGAGCACCAATCCTACAATTTAAAGGTCCAGGAACGCAACTTTAACATTGTTTTAAAATCTTAGAAAGACAATTCATGTTATTATTAAATAGATTAAGCTAGTATAAGGTTTTTGTGTATAGAAAATTACTTGTAAGTGGATAATTTTTAATTTTGAGGTCAAATGTCTGGTGGTTTGATCCATACAAAGGGTTTCCTCAAGGTTACTGATCAGTCACACTGAGACGGGATAATAAGAGAGTATTAAAATTATCCAATTTACTTTTAAAAAAATGTTGTGACTCGCATGAAAAGTTTTAGGGTTCTTTAGTTATTAACAAGGTTTAGGTGAGGATTGCATTTATAAATTTATTTTATACCCGTGTGTGTAAGTAAATGTCTTAGACAATGTGTGTAGAAGAAAGATGTTTTTGAATGTATCAAGTATCAGAATCTGAAAGGTTGTTCATAAAATTTTTTATGTAATTACAGTTGTGATGTTAACATTTTTTTGTTTCGTTTTATTTTCCGCAGCATATTTATATCTGAGCTAGAAAGATAATAGGCAAATTCAGGTAAGAATCCACATAATATAATTTTATCGTTTCAATTAATAGTCATTGCATCTTTATTGGTATGGGCAGCTATACCCAAATATCCACAGCATAACATATTGGCTACCAACATTTGAGCAACTAAAGCTAGCATCAACGGCAAAATTTTTGATTACATATTTAAAGAAATTGAAATGGCGGATTGAACTAACAGGAATGGTAGCGACGGCCAATAGGATCTTTTTAATAAACAGAATGCTTTTTGATTGGTCATGGCGTACGTGCAATTTACCAAGTTTTTTAGACTTTGTTATGTATTGTATATATTGCTATGTATTTTTCTCCCCTCGTTGTTGCGTCATAAATTTGCTGTAGTTGCCCCCTAAATTTTAAGCAGTCGGATGTAATAAACGTTCTACTGAACGCCACCGCTCTGTTTCTTTCAAATTTTCTAATTTTATTATGCCACGGCTAGCCCTTTTTAATTTACACAGAGTGCCCCCGTTACGATGATCAATTTTCATTTACCCCTTTATGGATTACCTGTTTAAATTGATAAAACGAAGTCAATCAACATTCATATAATGAAAGGAAATAATATTTACACTTCACAATTTTTGAAATTCTTTAAATACACCCTTCAATCAATTAATATTATATGGATTATTTATCCCAAAATTTATATTCTTTTAATTTAAAATAGTCACCAAAAACAACACCCTTTACAAAAAAATCTGAAACGTTCGAGACCTTTTTATGATTTATTACGTAAGTTTCAACGTATGCAATGTTCCTGTTGACTCCTTACAAGTTTTAGATAAATTCAATAAATTCAATATTAAAATTTAAATTGAAAAGATTCCTTAAAATTAAGGTCTGACCTGTGATCTCCTGATATGTTGTCTTGTGTTGTGGATCAATACCCCCTTGTTATCCTCAATCGAAACCAATGTTCTGTTTTGTACTCCTTAACATACGTTGAACCAAGATTTCGGTACGGTTACCCCTTGTTTCAAAAATCACCTCGTGCTTTATTCTATATTTCTCTGTATATGCTTTGAATCTCTTCCCTTAAATACCACTTGAAATTCCAGACTTCGGATCATAAATTAGCAGCGTATTAGAATTATTTTCGACGCGGATTAGAATTTGAATTGTCCCAGAATTAGAATTATCGCTTAGGACCATGGATTAGAATTGTCCCATAATCAGAATTATTTTCGACGCGGATTGGCAGCCCTATATCATTATAGATCTTTAATTTAAATTAATTAACCCAATTTCTACTCACGTTTTCTGAAAAAAAAACGGCAAAAACTTTTCATGTATTCTTAACACAGCACTATTTCCCCTATAATATAAATTTTATTTAACTGACGCGAACATATCTGATTAAAAGTGTTGTGAATTCGACGTGCCTCAAGTTGAGACTGAACTGCCTTATCACCTGTTGGCGTTATATAGCTCTTTCCCGCTACCTTGGTATTGGTTTTCCAAGCAGTCTTACAGATTGTTGCGACCAACCACGTTTGTTTTTAATATTCCCAGTATTTTCAAGCTGATTTCTGATGAAACTATTTAGGATTTTCATATCATGCTGTTATTTACTCTTGTTATCGTGGCCGGATTTTTAACTTACGTCTGTTGTTTTGTGTAGATAAAGCTTTTGGATAATTGTACAAAATAAATGATGTAACACGAATGCTGTTTTCGTATTTATTTAGACTGATCTTTAAAAGTGCGTTTTCTTATCAAAGCGTTTATTGTTCCTTCTTTATTACAAGCGTAATTGCATGAGGATTTATTAGGTTTTATCTTATCTTCTGCGTATTTGTTTTATAAACTTGTTGAACACTTCCCAACGTAGTTTAATTACATGTACGTTTATTTCTCTGTTAAATACGCGTTCTATTTTTGAAAGATATGCTTACTGGCATTGCTTAACGTTAATTACGTTCTATATACAGGGTGTTAAATGCTTGCTATTTACATAATGTACGAATGTACGATATGAAAATTAAAAGTCGAATTGCATCAGTTGTTTATGGAAAAGCGATTAGATTCGTCAAAACACCGCATGTTTGATAACGAAGACAGCTGCGACCAGGCCACAATTATTTGAAAGCATAGAAAATTAGATCAGAAACTACTTTAAATGTAATTATTTGATTGGTTAAAATAAGCGACGAGTTTGTAGACCATACCCACTGACGGAGTAGAAGAGAAAAGATATTTAAAAGGTACAGTGATAACGAGGTCAGTTTACAACTCAATAAAGGCCGAAATGCGCCACTATGAAATAAAGTGATACGTAATAATAATAATTCAAAGTGAAAAATAGTATAAGTGCCAAGATGAAAATTACGATTGCCGATTAAACGTAAGTAGATTTAGGAGAATTTTATTTTAAACTAAAACATAATAATAATAGGGCTCCGAGTCCGTGGAGAAAAAATGTAATTTCGAGTCAGGGGACAATGATAATAAGAATTATATTCTGAGTCCGTGGAGAATAAATGTAATTCTGAGTTCTGGGGGAGAATAATACAATTTCTAAGTCAAGGGAAAATAAATGATGATAATCCAATTCTAAGTTTGGGGAAATTGATATGAAGTAATAAGTCTGAATGAGATGACAATAAATTGGGGTGCATAAGTATAAGTTAATAATGGTAGTCCAGAGGGTGATGGCAATAATTTAAATGCAATGGTTCAAAAGTGTGGATAAACAATATTTCAAATGGGCATGTAATAATCCTGAATTGGGGGAAGATAATTATTATTCAAATGGATGGCGTAATGCATGGGAAATATTAGCTGAGTATGGATGCGTCAATGCGAAGAAAATAGACCAGGTTAGATTTTTAGTTATAAGACATTATTTTTCTAATTTTTGTATTTGAATATTGAATTTGCTTAATATAATATGAATGTGAAAAAGTCAGCAAAAAGAAGGACTTGAAAACGTATAAAGTGCGTAATATGATAAGAGGTTTCGAACGTTCCACACTTCCTCTTTTATAAAAATAATAGGTTTTTTTTGGTGACTTTGGGTTTTGAGTAAAAAGTATATGATTTCTGATAAATGAGATTTACAACATTAATTAATTGAAAAGTGTATTTCAAATAATTTACAAAAAAACTGTACATAATATTTGTTTCATTATATAGAATCGAATTAACTGAATTTTATAATTCCAAATAAATGCTAGTCCAGGTCATAAGATAAAGTTAATGGGAGTGATTTGATAATTTAAACAGTTCAAGGAGGAGCTATAAGTTGAATATGAAACTGATAACGAGTAAGGCGGTAACGTATCAAATTTTGTTATTGGTAGACAAGGTTGGTTCAAGATAAAATCCAGTTAAGTTTTCGGAGGGAATTTATAGCAATACTAATAAGACAGCCCAACGTTGGAGAAGATAATTACAATTCTTGTTTATACATAGCAATATTAATATGGTCGCCCAAACGAAGGGGCGCGATTAATTTAGGGAGCATAGCATTAATAATATAACAGCACAACGTAGGGGCTCAATAATTCCAGTAGTTCATAGCAATATATATATATATATATATATATATATATATATATTTATAGATCTGTTGGTTTCTTGGGATGCATCCCAACAAACCAACAGATCTATAAATATTATTACCGTTCGAAAGACTACCTATATTATATATATATATATATATATATATATATATATATATATATATATATATATATATATATATATATATCGATGTGATCGACCCAATGCTGAAATAATTAAATTTTCAAATTTTTATTTTTTACCCTGTATAATATTCTAGTAAGATAATCTTATTATACTACATAAGTCAAATCCGTGTTCTAACTAATGTGTAGATATTTTCTTTAAAAATATTGTTTAATACAAGTTATAGCTGGCGAAAATACACAAGCATTCATTGATTTAAAAACCCGCCTGCAAATATTTATTCTCTTGAAAAATATCAGTTAAAAACAAGTTTTATTGCATATATGTGGACTGAAAAGATCGTAAGCGGGTTCTGAATTGTAAAGATTGATCTACTTTAAGAATACTAAATAACTACAATCCTCTTTAAAAATATCATTTAATAAACGTAATGCACTGCATTTATTTACATGGTTTAAAAGGCAAATAGTTCCAAACTCTTCAAAAATTCATTAATTTTACGTTAACAAGCAGTATGAATGAACGGAACATCAATTAAGAAATTGGCAGAACGTGATAACATCGGGAAAGACTAGAAACCAGATAATATAACAAGTTCTAATTGCTATGAACTATTACAGAACTTCATAAAGCCAACTATAAGTTTTATTCATTAATTAAAGATAGCAAACTTTTATGAAGGTACTAAATTTTAGACAAGCCATTAAAGATAAGAACACACGAAATTGCGATTAATTGTTACATTATAGGATGACTCACGCCTCCTACAATGTAACTGCAATTCGAGAACGATAACGTATTAAAATTGTGTTATATAAAAGCCGGAATTTAATGGGTGGGCATTCAAGATTTGAACATGTCATTCGACATTCGATCATTGATAAATAGTTGCTGAATAGTTTTTTATAGAGCGCAACGACACAATCATTGCTCCAATATAACGATAAGTTATTTTGGTGCAAGGTCGCCTGCTATTTGAATCTTTTAAAATAAAAGTCGTTTCGAAAACTGATGAAGCAAAATGCGACATATGGAAAGTAATTAAAATGGAAATCTAAAAAAAATGAAACCAGGAATTTTTTCGATGCGGTTAATTTTAAATAGAAACGATCTATCGATAGCAATTATAATCAAAAACAGGTGGTCATAGGGATGTTAATACTAGCAAGAACTTCACAATCCAAAACGCAAGTATAACTTTGTTTTAACCTAGAGAAACGGTTGAGTAGATTAAGATAGTATAAGTTTTTCTTTTGCGTATAAAAATTATTTGGAATAAATAGTTCTTTTTTTAGTAATTTCGAGTCAAACTCTCGAGGTCGTTTGCACCTTACAAAAAAATCTGCTTAAGGTTGCTGATCAGCTACACTGAGGCGGGGTAATAGAATAATATTTAAATTATCCATCAAAAGTTTAAAGAAAATTTTGTGACTTACATATGAAATGTTTTGGGGTTTTCTAATTATTAACAAAGATTAAGTGAAGATTGTATTAATCTGTAAGTATTGATAAAATGTTGTTTCTTTCTAAACGTAAGTTAAACATTGCATTTATAAGCTTTTTTGTATATCTGTATGTAAGTAAATTTCTTAGATAATGTGTGTAGAAGAAAGATGTTTTTGAATGTATCGAGGATTGTTTAGGAATTATAACTGTAATATTGAAATTTCTTTGTTTCATAATGTCGTAATGTCCATAGCATATTTTTCGGTGAGCTGGAAAGACAAAACGGGCACATTCAGGTAAGAATCCACATTGTATCTTTTCAATTAATAACTTTTATGCAATGCCCAAATGATCATTTCAAATTGAGCTACTAATTGAAATATGGAAAATATAAGGTCCCGGACAGGATTTGAACCTGTATCTTTGGTTTTCGCGGTATAAGCGTTTTCCAATTACGTCACCGAGACGGGTCACGACATTTGAAAAATTAACAAATCTAAATCATGTACGCAACCATATATCAACGTAACTTTCAACTACGTTTGTAGTTTTGTCAATCAAATCTGACGGTGTCAAGTTTTTGACTTATGTCAGATATAGACAGGAAGCGACGCTCAAAATTACGGCTATAAGCCAAGTATTAAACATAAATATTAGGTAGTTAATTACACAAGGTAAGTTGACAAATACTAACGTATTATATTTAATGAGATGAAATAATAACTTAGACTTTTATGCAAATCCCAAATGATCCTATCAAATCGAGCTAGTAATTAAAGATGGAAAATATAAGGTCCCGGACAGGATTCGAATCAGTATCTTAGGCTTTCGCGACCCAAAATACAGGTTCGATTCCTGTCCAGGACCTTATGTTTTCCATATTTCAATTACTAGTTTGATTTGAAACAATCATTTGGACTTTGCATAAAAGTATAAGTTATTATTTCATCTTATCAACTATAATACGTTAGTATTTATTGACTGACCTTGTGTAATTAATTACCTAATGTATTGATGTGGTAAAGAGGTCTCGAGAGGTTATTAAAACCCAAATTACATAAATAAAACCCACCCAAATAGAAGTAAACAGAAAAAAGTTAAAATTTCCAGATATTTAACGTCGCTACCCTATATAATACAAGCGTATTTCTTTGCCATTAAAAGACAAGGCTCCTATTAATTATGTGATTACATTTCCCGTATGTAGATATAAAATCAAAGCGCAATATATTTCCGTGTAGACTGAAAAGAAGTCGCAGGTACTTTTGAAGCATATTCCTGTATGTGTAAATAATCTTCTGTAGTTAATAAATATAAGCGTATTGTAAATACAAAACCATTAAAATGCAAGGCGAAACACACTTCCCGTGTGTGTGAGTAAAGCCATTTAAAATATTCGTGAAAAATCATATCCATCTTATTGCATTTAGCAAATTGAAGCTTTAACTAATCATGTGATAATATTGAATTTTGTATTTTTATTAGCATGCAAAACAATTGCAAACTTGAATTATTTAGGTATGTGAAATATACGTTAGGGCGCGTTTTATTTACCACTTGCAAAGTATAAACAAACCCTTATTAATTGTGTGTGTAGATATAGCATTAAAATTCATTTTAAGACTTTCAAACCAAAATATTAATCTAGAATCTTCTTTATTTAGAAAAGAATACGTCAATCAATAAATAAGTAACGTCATTAAACTAATAAACGTTTATTCGCGGAACTCGTGCGACGATTAGAAAACCCATAATATCGATTTTATAGTTTTATTCATTACTATCGGATAGTGTGCGACGCAACCATTAACTTCGTACGTTGGAAAAAACCAACAACGTCTTTATTATGCTCGTAAATCACGTAGCTTGATACTAATTGATGGCTAAATGCTGTAAATTCTTACATCAACCGTGAGCAATTCTTCCAATTAAATCTGAAATAATATGAAAAAATGTATGTAGTTAAAATTTTAATACAAAAGCCAGAACTTGATTGGAACCACTCCCGGAAGTTTCATTCATTAATTCGCGTCACCGATCAATATGTAAGAGTTTCAATTTACGAGATCGACGATTCAAGATTTATTCATTCAAGATTTAGTAATTCAAGATTAGTTCGAGTTTGATTCCGTTTAAAGCCAAGTAACATGTAAGATTTATGATTTAGTACTCGGCGATTCATTTCATTTTACGAGATTAATCTGTCTTGCATAGAATATTTGACATTTAGCACGTAACTTCAATTGTGTCAGTTGGAGAAATTTAAATTACTGTACGAAATAAAATATATACGTTTGAAATGATTCGTAATCAACTTCATCAGCGTTCCACAATTAATTGAAAATAGAAGATGCACTTTCGAAATCTAATACTCCAAAAGGAGATTTGAGATAATATGGACAAACTGGTAAACTCGGATATAATGTCAATATAATAAGGAATTAGAATCTGTTAATACCATTAATTACGAGCTGGATACGCGATATTTGAATTGGCAAGGATAAATTTAGATTTCTTTGTTTGTTATTTATAAAAATAATTGAATATTTTCTAATTTACATTTAGAATAAGTTCTCATGTTATTATTTGTAAAGAGGACAACTTGAATCAAATTTTGAAATCAAAGTTCGAGGTATTTTGACTTTACTAAATAGAGTATCTGCCAATGATTTTTGGCCAATACCCTTACAAGCGTGGGAATAAAGGATGAGTAGTTTATCCGCCTATTTGTGTAGCTGCTAGCAAATAGTAAGTAAGAATTTTGATTATTTTCTGTATAAACTGGAACTATGAATTGTTGTATAAACTGTTTTGTAGGAAAGAGAAATGTTTTTGAATGTATAGATGTTTTCTTGAGATTGCTATGTTTTATTTCATTTTGTAAATTCCATAACTTCCGTTGAGCTAGCCGGGTAAAGAAAAGAAAAGGAAAGTAAAATACTTATTTAAAATTTGAAGTTGCTGTACTGTTGCCACAGCAATATGTGTATATATATATATATATATATATATATATATAGCTCTAATAATAGGATTATTTTGGGGTATATAGGATCACAAGGGTTGTACACTCCATATAAACGACACTAAAGTTTAGAAAATTAAACAATTTTATCGTAAGAAGTACGCAATTCGCCAATTATACAAAAAGCAAATATCAAACACACTGTATAAAATTCGCAACCAATCTTAATCAATGAAAGGAAGCTGATTCTTTCAAGAACTCAATCACATTTAGTAAGATAAATAACTTTGTACTCAATCCAATTCATTTTTAAGAATAGCAATGCATTGATAAGCTTTAAATAAATACGCATCAGGAACATCAAAAGTCAAACAAACATGAAACGAATTTGTTTAAACTCAACGCATTAATAACCATGAATGCCCACAATAAACAGATCTATCAAAACAAACATGTTTTAGAAACGCAGGAAGTAAATAAACGCATTTAATTTACGTCATTATAAAATTTGCCTACGTGATCTTCGATATAAAATCAACACATAAACCCAACAGATTACGAAAACAAAAATAAGGAACCATACATTTGACTACCTGCGATTTCAAGTAATAAATTCCTATACAAATAAGAGGACGTGATTTGAAAATGTACAAAGTATCGTGGTCAACAAAATCCACAATACACACACACACACACACGTGATCCCGTGATGCATTTTAACAAGTTATAGCATAAACAATATTATGTAAAACCCAATGGATGGTCGTTAACCGAAGTGTAACGCCTTTACAATAACGGAATAACAAGATAAACTCGGTAAATCAATTTTAACAGGTGGGTTTGCGTACCTTTAAATAGGTCATATGTTGATAAAGGTCAGTCTTTCTACAATCAAGACATGCTTTATACTTGTCTGAACCAAGATAACACGCGAAGTTAAACTATTAAATTAAATAATAATATTTAGGTGAAAGTTGGTGATTAAAAATTGCAAATACTAGTACAGTGCAAATATAACAGAAATTCGTCATTGACATTTAAAACGTAAGTCTAAAATTCTAATTAAACATAATTTTTAATATACTATTAACTTAGGGAACTAGGTATTGAACTAGATATTAAACTAAAGAGTAGAACTAAAAAATTCGTCAAAAACTCAACTAAGTAAACGATTAAGTGGTAAACTGGGCGTTTAACCAAGCTGTACTACGTGATTCAATAAACAACTACCAAACAAAATCAACAAGAAAATCCAACTAAAAATAATCCAAGGTTACTGGTCAACAGCACACAGCGGCAGTTCTAAGAATTAAGGTGTATGCAGAGACGCGTAATCACAACCAGGAGTTCAAAAGCAAAAAACAACAGGTGAGAGATAAAATTCATTAATAGAATAAGGCATTAATTTCTTTTTGAACATTTAAATTTTGCATGTAATGCGATATTTATGTAAAGGGTCATCAAAAACTTTTGATTGATACGTATAAATTACGTAAAAGGGAAAGGTCAGTAAACGTTCAACGGACTTCCAGTAGTATACAAAGTTGTTTTTGCTGGCTTTAAATTGATTTATGGGAATCATAATTTGGGGACAAACTGATTAACTGTTACTTTGATTCAGATAAAAGGGGGACAAAAACTTCTCTGTTATCGTATCGTCGGGCACTGTATGGTGTTGAACTGAGCTAGTCCTGGCATATAAAACGAACTGTGTGAGATCTAAAATTTATCGTAGGTTATTTAGAGACACAGCGGTGGCGAGCAGCAGGCAACTGAACGTTAAATACATCGGAGTATGGCGATATCATAGCAATATATATAATATATATATATATATATATATATATATATATATATATATATATATATATAATAGACTGGTCAGTCATATTTTAATATAAACATGAAAAGTTATATTTTTTTGGGATATAGTTCAGTAATAAAACAATAGCTGCCAGCATTTTTTAAATAAAAACTTATTGTTTCGGGAACCATTTTTTGCCTTTATCAAAAGCTGCAAATGGAACGCTTAAAAATGTATTTAACTTTGGCGTTTGATCCAAAAGCCCCTTCCCATCGGCTGTTTTCTGTGCTCCTAATTTTTATAACCGGCACAACGTAATTTAGATCGACCGTCCACGTTTGAGTCAGTCAAGAATACTGAATACTATTGTAAGCAGCTTTAAATAATTTATTAACAAAAGTTACACTAGAATCCTACTACGCACTATGTATAATAATAATTAAATAATCATGAAGTTATAACTAAATATTTCACAAAAGTTTTACGATAGGTAATTTATATATACACATTTATATTCACTATGCTACGGAATTTATATCAACCATCGCTTCGCGTATAGAAACTACCTAGGGGCTAACTCCCGTGTGTGAAGGACCCCATTTATATACCAACTTCCGGCGGTTCTAGTAAAATCGAGACGAATCCAGGAGGGTTAGTCACTACATGATTTACCCCGCCCCGTAGAACTTCCTATGTTTCTTATTTCGATTTACGTAGAACGTTTCTTCCAGAATGTTGATCACTTTTTTTCCCAGGTGTACGTGTGCCTGCAACATGCACGGTACAGCAACACAATCGTTCTTGTTGTCCATAGTAGAAAGGCTTGATATGGTACACCATGATAAAATATGATATGAG
Organism: Platerodrilus igneus; assembly: GCA_036346225.1. Classification (NCBI taxonomy): domain Eukaryota; kingdom Metazoa; phylum Arthropoda; class Insecta; order Coleoptera; family Lycidae; genus Platerodrilus; species Platerodrilus igneus. The sequence continues at coordinate 5,139,395 of JARFIW010000139.1, read as the reverse complement.
TCTTGAGAAAGACTTCAAAAAATGATAACATTTTAATGTCAAGAATGCGAGTAAATTTCTGGAAGTCAAGTTATAGTGTGTTTGTGTTTCAAGGCATAGTTCTGTTAATCAAATGCTACAGTGCTGCGATAAAGATAAAATAATGGATTTATCATAATTTCACTATTAATTTAATCTACAATGCTTTCTCTAGGTCGCTATTAAGAAAATGTATTCATTATCATTACAGTGAATGATATGTCATATAGTATTAGTATTCTACGTATTTGAACTAGAGTACGGCAATGGGTTATCAAGACCATGCATTTTAGTTCGTAATCTTAACTTATCTATTGTATGAACGTTGCATTTATGCTTTAAAGCAAAATTCTTTGTAAATTATATTCAAAATTTTTTAATATATCTGAAAAGTTGCCGCTTTGAAAAGGTTACCTACCACCCTGGGCAATTGTACACGATTACCCATTTATAAAATTGGCACTGCGTGCGTGGCTAAATAAGAATGGACAAGTCGAATTTTTAAAAATGTCTTGGCAGCCAAAATATTGTCCTTTTATTAGCTTTTAAGAATGCGTTCTTCTGTGTGGCATTTCCTAAAATTCAACATATCCAGTTTCTTACCCACACTCAGGAATACCATACAAAAAGAATTAGACCAAAAAATACAACACAAAAAAGTTATCGGCGAAACCAACCTTTGCAGCATGTCTTACTTATTTTAAACACGGAAACTAAGGCACGTTTAAGTATCGCCATCAGTAAATTAAGATACGGATCATGAGCTAATGTCAATGTTAATTATATAACAACCGCAAGCTTGTTTATTACTGTTTTTCTTCGTTTATGGGTTAATACCATCATCAATATCATAATAAATAAAAGAACTCACCTCACTAGAACATGTATCCAATAGAAAACAAAAGACTTTAATCACTCATCCGCTCACTACCCGAAATTCGACAAGTCAAACAGTGAAGCCACTACTTTAATCTGCAAATTCTATTTCGTTTTGTGTAATGAATCAGGTCAGATGTTTCTTTTTTATAAAAGAATTCTTGTACGTCAATCAGTTACTCTATTCCGCAGCCTCTTTTCTGATTATTGCGATAATTGATAACCTTGTATTCGCATAGCAGGCGAATAACCTTCATGTTGAAAATCAGGTTTGTATGTTTTGCCTATTAATTTTAAGAATTGCGGTGCAAAAACCCTGCCAAAAAAACGGTTAAAAAATTTGACGGTGTGAAGCTGGAATGTACATCGTACAATTTTCAAAAAAGAAATATCTGGTTGTTTGTGCTTCGTTTGTGCAGGGGCCAAAAATTTCTCATCATGCTTAAAGATTGCATAAGTAATAGCGTAAACAACTTCGCAGAAAGTTGGAACGGACATCTAGAATTGAAATTTTTTTAACTGTCATCCCTTCGTTTGTGCTGTAATTGTGGTGGGCAGTGCCAACGTTCAACGTTTGTGCTTAAAATTGCACATGCTATACTGTAGCAAATTTTACTACGCACGCATATTTTTGCATTGATTTTTGCAGTAGTTTCCAATATAAATTATTTGAGGCATTTTAATTAATATTTTTGTCGACATAATGACAAAAGACAATTATATTTAGTATCTACTCTTATATCAACTCTTTTCTAATTGAAATAATAGCCATGCAGATATGTTTGTGAGCTGTAGGTTTTCAAACGAAAATAGTGAATTGAACTTGTATGTAGGCAATACTCTTTACTTGCGCGTCGTTCATTTTCCAAATACTTCCTCGTTCCTACTTAAAGCCATATTCGCGGGGGAATATACCACCAATTAAAGTTTTTAGTTACAAACGAAAGTAGATATACTACCTTCGTTCTAGGCCAAAAAACCGGTTTTCTCCATGTTAAATCCCATAAGAAAATCTAAGGTCCGTTCTGGTCATTTTTTGACCTACTATAGGAATTCCCATAAGGAGCAAATAAGGGTCAATTGAGATTACTTTTAACCAACACCCACGTCGTCTATTACATTCAGTTTTTAAGAATAGGATAACACTAAACTATATAAAATTTTATTGAGGATAATTTATTTACAATCTATATTCTACATTTGCAATAAGTATTATATTTCCTCTTGCTCCATAATTGAATAATGTCCAACAGGTAGTGCTGCATATGAACCAAGAAGCAAGTGGCGTTTATCATCGTGCGGGCTTAGGGCAATCTTCTCCTAAGCGATAGTGTGGACTTGGTGCTTGGATGATCGAATTAGATTCTGCGTTACAAATACTTCCTTGTAATCTTCGATACAATCAACATAATCCTCAAAAGTGATTCTATTCTTTATCACTGATCTTTTAATCCCTTTAATTTTCTTTTGTAATACCAAAGTCTCGGATGCCAGGTGATTCTTCCTCTTCTCGTAAGAGTTCAGCTTCTTCTTCCGCGGCTGTTTTAAAAATCCTCGTCGCATACATCTTAAATCGTAACCCAATAAAATCTGTCATAAGTCGTCCATTATTTTCATCCTTCATCATCCCCAATACTTTTTTGTTAATTAACATAATTCCATAAATGTTGTTGGCAGGATAGTCGGAAGTATCGAAACGTTGCAGACAATCCCGCTTCATAGTTTCATAAGAATCCTGATTTACTATTTTATAAATTAGACTATCAGTATCCGTATATAAAACACTGCAGTCGTTTCCAAAGGTAGTACTCATGTAGCCATAATGAAAATCATAGATCGTGAGTTTCGATAAGTCCAAAACACACATGCCTACGTATATCGGTTTCGTTTTCCCAAAAACATCATTGTTCATTAGCTTGAACAAGTTCTTCTCAAATTCATTCCTTGCTTGTTTCCGAAGTTCAGTATTGAGATCAATGTAAGATTTTAGCCAGCAGTTTTGTTTAAATTTCAGCACCCTGTGAATAGCTTTTAGTTTAAGTCCGTTTACCATTACTTGTTTTAGATTCCTGTAGTGAATCACATATTTTTTGCTTAGATTTAAATGTAGCCATCACTTTGGTAGTTTGAGTTTTTGATACAGGCGGTTGTCCAGTTTTCGGGTCTATATGTTCCGGACAGAACGGAATGTCTTTATGTACATCATGGATATGCTCCGGGTACTCCAAATCAACTTCCAACATATAGCCTTCTAGTGCATCATCAGGAACTGACGTTACGTCGATGTTAGTGTCCGCCCATTCGAATCCCCCATAGGGTAAGGGCTGGCTCATTGCCCACCCATACTGATTGTTAACATCATAGTACATAAGGTATACATCGGGTTTAAAAGGATAGAATAGAATTCAACAAACTGACAAGAAAGAGGCTCCCTACTATTCTTTAGGCATAAGTTCCTACAGCCACATTTTAGAACCTCGGACAACCTTAGGCAAAATATTCAACCATCGATGACTGCCTTGTAAGTAAAATCTTCTGTACAATTTGTTTTTGATTGTTCTGATCAACCGCTCAACCATACTAGCTTTGATTGCGGAATACGTAGAATAATGATTTATCTTATATTTTTGCATAAGATTTTTAAACCAGCGGTTGTAGTATTCTTTCCCAAAATCCGTTTGTAAATTGATTTTTGCGTTATTTTCTCCTTGCAACATTTTGTCCAATATTTTTTTCACAGCATTTGTAATTTCTGGCCCAGTTTTATTTTTATAGGTTCTGCTAAAGCATATTTTGTGTAACAGTCCACCGCTATTATAATATATCTGTACCCATTGTCCGCACGCGAGTAAGGCAGCATTTCGCACAAGTCCCATTGGATAAGATCACGTTTCACATGTTTCAGATTTGTATGACGACGCTGAAAATTTTTTCTTACAGGTTTAAATAATTCCTTAACTAGTCAACAAGAGTTTTACAATAAGCTGGAAGGTGGGGGAATTACAAAGAAACAGTATGCGCACGCACAAAAAGTGTGGGAAACATTTAATATTCAAAACCTGGAGCTGTACTCTGACTTATACCTTAAGACCGATGTGATGTTATTGGCTGAAGTTTTTTAGCAATTTCGTACGAGTTGTCATTTAACTTATAGACTAGACCCCGCCCACTATTATACCCTTCCAGGGTTCACTTGGGATGCGATGTTAAAGCATACTGGGCAGAAGCTGGAGTTGTTGACCGATATCGATCAGCTATTGTTTATAGAAAAGGGGATATGTGGAGGACTTAGTCAAGTGTGTTCGGAACGGCGTGCCACTGCGAATAATAAGTATTTACCAACGTATGATCCTTCTAAACCCGATGTATACCTTATGTACTATGATGTTAACAATCAGTATGGGTGGGCAATGAGCCAGCCCTTACACTATGGGGGATTCGAATGGGCGGACACTAACATCGACGTAACGGCAGTTCCTGATGATGCACTATAAGGCTATATATTGGAAGTTGATTTGGAGTACCCGGAGCATATCCATGATGTACATAAAGACATTCCGTTCTGTCCGGAGCATATAGACCCGAAAACTGGACAACCGCCTGTATCAAAAACTCAAACTACCAAATTGATGGCTACATTGAATTCTAAGCAAAAAGACGTGATTCACTACAGGAATCTAAAACAAGTAATGGTAAATGGACTTAAACTAAAAGCTATTCACAGGGTGCTGAAATTTAAACAAAACTGCTGGCTAAAATCTTACATTGATCTCAATACTGAACTTCGGAAACAAGCAAGGCATGAATTTGAGAAGAACTTGTTCAAGCTAATGAACAATGCTGTTTTTGGGAAAACGATGGAGAACAAGCGAAAACATTGTAATGTGAAACTTCTGCAAAACTGGGACGGAAGATATGGAGCCGAAGCCAGGATATCCAGCCCGTTATTCAAATGTCACAATCTTCGATGAAAACTTGTATTGGTAGAATTAAATAAATCGGAAGTATACTTTAATAAACCGATATACGTAGGCATGTGTGTCTTGGATTTATCGAAACTCACGATCTATGATTTTCATTATGGCTACATGAGTATTACCTTTGGAAACGACTGCAGTGTTTTATATACGGATACTGATAGTCTAATTTATAAAATAGTAAATCAGGATTCTTATGAAACTATGAAGCGGGATTGTCTGCAACGTTTCATTACTTCCGACTATCCTGCCAACAACATTTATGGAATTATGTTAATTAACAAAAAAGTATTGGGGATGATGAAGGATGAAAATAATGAACGACTTATGACAGATTTTATTGGGTTACGATCAAAAATGTATGCGACGAAGATTTTTAAATCAGCCGCGGAAGAAGAAGCTAAACTCTTACGAGAAGAGGAAGAATCACCTGGCATCCGAGACTTTGGTATTACAAAGAAAATTAAAGGGATTAAAAGATCAGTGATAAATAATAGAATCACTTTTGAGGATTATGTTGATTGTATCGAAGATTACAAGGAAGTATTTGTAACGCAGAATCTAATTCGATCATCCAAGCACCAAGTCCACACTATCGCTTAGGAGAAGATTGCCCTAAGCCCGCACGATGATAAACGCCACTTGCTTCCTGGTTCATATGCAACACTACCTCTTGGACATTATTCAATTATGGAGCAAGAGGAAATATAATACTTATTGCAAATGTAGAATATAGATTGTAAATAAATTATCTTCAATAAAATTTTATATAGTTTAGTGTTATCCTATTCTTAAAAACTGAATGTAATAGACGACGTGGGTGTTGGTTAAAAGTAAACTCAATTGATCCTCATTTGCTCCTTATGGGAATTCCTATAGTAGGTCAAAAATTGACCAGAACGGACCTTAGATTTTCTTATGGGATTTAACATGGGGAAAACCGGTTTTTTGGCCTAGAACAAAGGTAGTATATCTACTAACGAACATGAAATTAATTACATGGATGTAAACTGCTATTTGATTTGGTTCCAGATAAAATGCTAACTAGTGGACTAGCTAGTTCTATCTTCATTTGGTTGAAGTAGACGACAATGATCTTCACAGTTGTTGGTGATAGCAGATGGTTTGTATAAATATCGGTCCCTGCAAGGATTGGTTTATTCTGGAGCTCATATTCTGTAAGAGTGGTGAATTATGGAAGTATAATTGCCTAATAATTGTAGTTCATACCGTTTTGTTAAATTGAACCTTTTATAATATGTATAAAAAACCGAAATCTATTTTCTTATTGCACATGCAATAAGTAGGTTTTAATTTGTGGTAAAAAATTTTTTCTGAGGGTTAAATAAATTCCATTGACCACAAAACTACATATTATAGTGAAACGTATTGTCCTAATTAATTGAAGTACAAATTATGTCATACATCTGTTGCTGAACAGATTCATGTGTTAAATTTGTATCTTATATTCAAAAAACTTGGTTAATAGCTATTTACGTGCCAAGCTCGGAACTCAGAAAGTGGTACTTTACAAGACGAGCATGCGAATTCAGGACGATGTCGTAGACGGAGCCCTGAAACCAAACGAGCCCTCTAGAAACACTTTCCGACTGTGGCGCGTACATTTTTTGTATCGCCACAAATAATTTACCAGTAACAGAACTACCAACAATATTTGAATTTTTTAATAATTTACAAATTTAAATTAAGAAATTATTTTTTTCTAATAAATTTTTGTTTTACAATTAATAACGTGAAAATCTTATGACTATGTTAATGCGGTATAACATCTGATACATTTAAAGTCAAACTAAATAATACTGAATGTAAACATAACGTATTTCTACTAAATGTAGAGTTTACGCACAATGGCTGTATTGTCAAATATTCCATTTATCTGGAATCACCATTTATTTATAGGAACACTAACGCACGCGCGGGGAAACAAACGAACAATATTCGCGTGTGGGGGACTTTGATGTTTGATCGTGAACGAGTGAAGGCAGAATTCTCGTACTGGCTGGGGCAAAAGTGCATTAGTGCAGGTTCTTTCATTTTCCTTTTTCCACATATTCCTTTCCTTAATCGACAAGTGCTACCGTTTACGGCAGCAGCTGGATACTACTGTAAGTCTTTGTTACAAACTGTTTTAGATTATGGGTTTTATGATCGATCTACGCATAGCTGGTCCGCTATTACCAAAGGAAATATTTTACTTTCAAAATTTCTGCAGTACGTTATTGCTATAAAACAATATGCTCCTTCGGGCCGTATCCACAAACAAGTTGTCTTTTCAAGAGTGGATTCAGAAGGAACCAGTATTCCAGTGAACAAAATCGGAATTTAAGCTTTCTTAGGATCGTCATTTAATATACACGAAGTGTTTTCCTTATTCCTTATCGCATACTACTTGAGAATTGCAAGTACTAACAATATTTAACAAATAATAATTATCCAAAATAAACGCTTGTGTACGTGTACTTCAGCGTCAAACAGCTGTTTACCTTTGGTATTACATAAATTGTTCTTAATTACTTACGTGTCGGTATATTGACTTGTATTTAGCGCAAAGTGTTTCAGGCAACATTACATTAATATATTCCTTTCTGTTTCAATTAAGTAGGTACCTTATATTATTTTCTATACAATAGAGAGGATAACAATATTTACTTTTCAATTTCACGGAACCTTGTATTTGGAGAAATAATAAGTAGAGTTTAGAGCTTAAAAAATCTGTCGCGCCTTTTTCATACTCTCTAATCAGGGGATAATTTATTGCTACAGGGCGTTTTAATTTGCTGCTAAAATTTAATTTATGCATATTTTGTAATAAAATTGGCAAATGTTAATAAAGTTATAATGACTGAATAACAAAACCGTTTAGAGTACAAAAGAAACGTATTTGTCCAGGGGACTACTGAGGTTCTTATGGATTGGTACGGATGGATTGGGGGCGGCGACACTTTAGCACTAGAATCAGTAAGTAGTAACTGTTAATTCAGGGCGAACACACTGAGTCCTGGTTCTGTTTACTGACTAATACTTATCATATCAAATATATATATATATATATATATATATATATATATATATATATATTTACCCTTTTTCCCTAAAATCTTACCTGCTTAGAATTTACACTTCACAGTTTTGTAATTTGACAAATAAACCCTTAAATCAATTAATAATATTTAGATTATTTATCCCAAAAATTGTATTTCCCTTTCTTTAATCTAAAGTCACCAAAAACGAGCTTTTACTGAAAAATCTAGAACGTTCAAGACCTTTCTGTCTTTTTACGTAAAATTCTACGTATTAAAAATATTTTTGTTGACTCCTTACAAAATAGAAAAATATAGTCAGTGTTTAAATTAAAATTTGAAATGATTCCTTATACTACTTAGCCCTGACCTGTGGTTTTCCTGGTGTGTCCTTTTCCACTTTAGTCTGCTGCTACATGTTGTGGACCAACACCCCTTTATTATCTTCAATCGAATTGCTTCGTTAAAACAATGCTCTGCTTTGTGCTCCTTCACGTGAGTTTGAACCAATAATTTTATTCAGTATTGTTAATTTTTGTTTCCAAAATTTACCTCGTGCTTTACTTAGATTTCCCGAATGCAACTTGGATTTCCCAACTTAGATTTCCCAACTTAAAGCCCTACATTATAAACATTTAACCTAAATTAATCGACAAATTTCTACTCACGTTTTCAGCAAACGGCGAAAGCTTTTTCATATATCTTTACTATAATTTGTTCTCAAATATCATATAACACCACTTTTCACAAATTTTAATAATTTAATTTGAAATTTATTTTGACGCGTAAATTTTCGAGTAACAGTGATGCTTCGACGTAGTTCAAATTGAAACTGAGCCTCTTATCAAACTCTGGGCATTATATAGCTTATGCTATCTAAATTTCATTGGTTTATCTGAACTGTCGTTTAAAGTCTTGTAGCCAACCATAAGTTGTTTTGGATATTCCTAGGAGTTTTACAATTTTAATTCTGATGAAACTATTCCGTAGTTACGTATTCTGCTCGTATTTCTATTATTTCTCGATCTTTGACCGCTTGTTTTGTTATCATTACTGGAACTTTTAATTTACCTTGGTCTTTAATTTAGTTTATGGCTCTTGTTTGTATAGATAAAGCTTTTGGGGGAATTGAACAAATAAACTGATGTAACATGAATGATGTAAATCAACATGTTTCTGTTTATAGCTTGTATTTAAAACTTATTTTGAAATGTGCGTTTCTTATCAAAGCGCTTTACTACATGCTTTCTTTATCGCATGCTTAATTGCGTGATGACTTACTAGGTTTTATCTTATTCCATGCGTATCTATTTGTTTATAAATTTATGAACGCTTCTTGAGGTAGTTTCATATTTGGTGGTCTATACATGAATATAATTTTTGGCGTATAATTATTACTAACTGAGATAGTTCCTTCTAAATTTTCATAATAGTTAGTGTTATTAATAATTTTCTGAAAAGTAATATTCTTTTTAACATAAAGTATAATACCACCTCCTTTAGTATTTATACATTGTTTAGCATATGCATTATATCCTTCAATTACAAAGTTACAAAGTTCGTCCTCTTTTATCGAAACTTCAATTAATGCAATCAAATCGAAACTGGTATTCGTTAAGTACGTTATAAACTCATCGAAGTGACTCCTACTACCATTAATATTCAAACATGTCACTGATAACTCAAAGTAATTGGAGTGGCTATTACCAAGGTTATTGGTAAAATTAACAAGTTCATTATTCCATTGAGATATGCTTGCGAAGGTTTGATAATGTACAATGCTATTTTCATACTTAATATTAGTTAACATTATGTTATCACAAAAATATTATTCTTTAAATAAACAAAACTTAAATCTATATATAAATTTTATAACTTTCCACACAATCAAACCAATTTGTTAATATCATTTATATTCACTATCCTTATGGCTTGCTGCATAACGCTATCCTTTTTAGCCATTACCTTACCATATCTAAACCACACAAATTTCCATCCGACTTCCCTCGCTTTGGACTTTGTTTGAAATAATAAATTTTTATTGTAATACGACAAGTTTTTGTACACGATTAGTTTTCGATCACTATTATTCCCCAGGATATTATTATTTGTAATAACTGTTTTACGTTTCGTTAAAATTCAATCACGAATTTTTTCAGACGAACAACGAAAATTACCGATGGAATTACGCTAGGGCGTCTCTTCGGTAATCTATGAACCACTTGAGTATAGGACTCGTGAACGTCCTTATCCAGATAGTGCACCAACTTACAGGCAGCAGATCTTAAAGTCTTGTCGTTCTTACTAGTTATCTTTTCTAAACAATAGATTTTAAAATTCACACTTCTACTTCGTTGTTCCATAACGTTTAACCTGGATTCCAGTTCAAATATTTTTATATCCTTCTTTCTATTATCCTCTAGTAAGTGTTCAATTTTTTATTTAATACAACATTAGCTTCCTTAAGAGCTGACATTTCTTCTTTAATGCCATCATATAAACTAGATGAGCCCGTTACATCTAGGTCTATTAAGCTGTCTGAGCCAAATTATCAGAACACATCAAAATATATATAGGAATTATTTGCTAATTATTTGCTATTTCTTGCTGATAAAACCAATTTTTTTGCTATATCTGTAAAAAAAGTTAAAAGTCGCTAGATAGCTTAAAAAAATACCTACACAAAATAAAATGAAAAAATTAACAATATATAAATTATTTGCTATTTTTTTGCTACCATTTACAAAAGAAAAAAAAATCAAATTTTTTTATAATAATAAAATAAATATCAATATCTACAAGAGTAAAGTACATTAAAGTAATTAATTGCTGGCATGACTAAAGAATACCTACGTTTTATAAATTATTTACTCTTAAAATATGCAACTCCCGAATTTTTGCTCGCGAAATTAATATAAAAAACTACAAAATATCATATACCCACTTCGAATTTACAAGAATAAAGTACATTAAAGAAATTAATTGTTGGCATAACTATATCATTCATGTTTTATGATATGCAACTCCCGAATTTTTTGCTCGCGAAATTAAATGTTCAAACGATAATAATGGCCTTTTGTCGTTCTTTTATATTAATTTCGTGAGCAAAAAATTCAGGATTTACATAATTTAAGAGCAAATAAATCAAGCTACATGATTATAAAATTATGATAGAAGCAATTAATTTTGTAAAAGCACTTTACTCTTGTAGTCTCAAGCCAACTTATATTATTATTATCGTTTGAACATCTAATATGGCGAGCAAAAAATTTGAGAGCTGCATATCTAAAGAGCAAATAATTCATAAACATTGGTAAACGCTATAGTTGTGACAGCAATTAATTTTTTTAATGTATTTTATTCTTGTAGATTCGAAGTGGCTGGATGGCCTTTTGTCGTTCTTTTATATTAATTTCGTGAGCAAAAAATTCAGGATTTACATAATTTAAGAGCAAATAAATCAAGCTACATGATTATAAAATTATGATAGATGCAATTAATTTTTTAAAAGCACTTTACTCTTGTAGTCCCAGGCTAACTTATATTATTATTATCGTTTGAACATCTAATTTAGCGAGCAAAAAATTCCGGAGCTGCATATCTAAAGAGCAAATAATTCATAAACATTGTAAATGCTATAGATGTGTCAGTAATTAATTTCATTAATGCACTTTACTGTTGTAGATGTCAATATTTATTTCATTATTCGAGATATGATTTTTTTTCGTTTGCAAATGGTAGCAAAAAATAGCAAATTATGTATGAATAGTTAATTTTTATTTTATTTTGTGTAGGTATTTTTTTGATTGGCTAAATAGTTTAATATTAAGCTATCCAGCCAATCACAAAAAATACCTACACAAAATACAATAAAAATTAACAATTCATACATAATTTGCTATTTTTTTGCTACCATTTGTAAACGAAAAAATTATCTTTCTCGAATTATGGAATAAATATCAAGATGTTGTACACCATCTAAGAGTAAAAATATATTAAAGGAATTAATTGCTAGCATGACTAGAATTTCTACGTTCTATATATTAGTTGCCCTTAAATATACAACTGCTGAATATTTTGGTAGCGAAATTAATATAAAAAACGACAAAAGGCCATCCAGCCACTTCGAATCTACAAGAATAAAATACATTAAAGAAATTAATTGCTGGCACAACTATAGCGTTTACAATGTTTATGAATTATTTGCTCTTTAGATATGCAACTCCCAAATTTTTTGCTCGCCAAATTAGATGTTCAAATGATAATAATAATATAAGTTGGCCTGAGACTACAAGAGTAAAGTGCTTTTAAAAAATTAATTGCTTCTATAATAATTCCATAATCATGTAGCTTGATTTATTTGCTATTAAATTATGTAAATCCTGAATGTTTTGCTCACGAAATTAATATAAAAAAACGACAAAAGGCCATTATTATCGTTTGAACATTTAATTTCGCGAGCAAAAAATTCGGGAGTTGCATATCTAAAGCGCAAGTAATTCATAAAACATATGAATGATATAGTTATGCCAACAATTAATTTCTTTAATGTACTTTATTCTTGTAAATTCGAAGTGGGTATATGATATTTTGTAGGTTTTTATATTAATTTTGCGAGCAAAAATTCGGGAGTTGCATATTTTAAGAGTAAATAATTCATAAAACGTAGGTATTCTTTAGTCATGCCTGCAATTAATTTCTTTAATGTACTTTACTCTTGTAAATATTGATATTTATTTTATTATTTGAAAATTTGATTTTTTTTCTTTTGCAAATGGTTGCAAAAAATAGCAAATAATTTATATACTGTGAATTTTTTTATTTTATTTTGTTTAGGTATTTTTTTTACAGTTGGCTAGATAGCTTACTATTAAGCTATCTAGCCACTTGTAACTTTTTTGACAGATATAGCAAAAAAATTGGTTTTATCAGCAAAAAAGCAAATAATTAGCAAATAATTCCTATATATATTTTGATGTGTTCTGATAATTTGGCTTAGACAGCTCAATAGACCTTTTACATCTTGCACTAGTTCGGATAATACATTTTTGTATTGATTCAAACTTTTTGTAATATTGTTAAGCGCTTTAGCAAAATCTAGAGGTTCTTCCTTCTTACTTTCATGGTAACTAGTTATATCATCAGATCGGCACTCTTGACATCTTCATTCCTTTCTCTTAGTGGATGATAGCAATCATCTCTAGATGAGCCCATACAATCACTTGTTTTTTAATACAAATGAAGAAGCAAAATGGCCTCCGAAAAAGCTGTTAAAAATACTTTCATAACTCTAATGACCTATTCAACATTGAATAATACATTCCAAACCATGAACGGAACTTCTTCAATAAAATACGTCATGATCCGAACACATTTATTTATCAAGATAATTACTTGTAAGAGTACCCTAAATATAAATTATTCCCTCACTGAATTTCAAATTAAAAATCACTTTAAAATCTAATCCGTTAATTAAATAGAATTTTCTTACCAAGAACAGTGCTACGAGTGACTGTTTTACAAATTTACATTCTCTAAAAATATACATGCGCACTACAATATAACTTGAAAACACCTATAATCTTAAAATATTCTAGAAACTTAAACAATCTGAATTATGCTGTGAATTTTTAATTTTCAAATATAGAAAAATTAACTACATTAATTTAAATACCAGAAGAATTAACTATTAAATAAATGTTTCCACTGACGAATAAATAATAACCCCAAACAAAGAGAATATGTTACCCTTAATCCATATCTGTAAGATCCTAATGGGAAATTAATTTAAAATCATTATCAAACTACAGTACAAGCCACCCTACAAATGAGACTGTTACAGGGTGTGTTGTTACGCACGTTGAAGATCCCTACCTTGCCTGGAATGGTAAGGTTTCGGCTAAATTCAAAATTTCTAGATAAAAATCCGCATCCTGGTCAATGTAGTACATTCGGATGGAGCATTGAACAAACTCAAATACACGGTATAGAAATACAAAAGAGGTATTTTGCTTATCCGATTATCTTGTTTTAGCCGACGGTCCTCTACGGCTTTGGATTTTTTTTTACACAAATTTGACAGTTCGGTGTTTGCTATGGGGAAAGTAATTGTCACAAAAAGTATGATTCAAATACCCTTTTCTAATTGGTTTACAAGAGGGAATAATGATTATCCGACTCACTATTCCTGTTGCAAATTAATCATCTTTATCATCATCATTAGGTCTTCAGTCCTGGAACTGGTTAGACGCGTACCATCAATGTTTCCTATTCTGAAATAACCTACACATTTCCCTGAAATTTGTACAGTCTGCATCTATCACTATCTGATCTAGGTCTACATCTAACTCACTTTTCCTATCTCTGCTTGTGATATATCCCATACTATTCCCCAAAAATGCCTTAGAACGTGTTCTGCCCTTCTATGTCTCTTATTGTTTTTCCACAGATATCCTTTTTCCCCTACTATTTCTATAATCTATTTGTTATTAACTTTGTCTGTCCATGCTATCATCCTCATACATCCGAGGCACAGCATTCTAAAAGGCTGTTACCGTTTTTCTGTCTGCTTTTCCTACTGCCCGTATTTCATAGACATACTGTGCTGTGCTCCACACATATGCTTACAACAATTTTCTTCTTGTTTCTATGTTTGTTGTCTTTCATCATAGGCGCTGTTCTTTCTTGTTAGATGCAGTTCGGTTCCCTTCTATTGTTTTACAGTTATATACCCTATTTCATTGACATTCAGTGCTTGTGAAGAAGGAGGCGGCTCCGTGGCGTAGTGGTATGTATGTGACTACTACGCCCAAGGTCCCGGGTTCGAATCCTGACACGGTCCGCTTGAAAAATGTTAGGCGAGCATTTTTCACAAAAATACACCCTCGGTCGGATGAGAGGTAAAATGGAGGCCCCGTGTGTGTGCTGTCACGCACATTAGAGATCCCTACCTTGCTTGAAACAGCAAGGGTTAGGCAAAATTCCAAATTTTCCAGGTAAAAAAAACTCGCTTCCTGGCCAATGCAGTACCTACGGAGGAGCATTAAAAAATTACATGTAAGGTTGTGAAGGGGGCGGCTCCATGGCGTAGTGGTATTTGTATGACTACTACGCCCAAGGTCCCGGGTTCGAATCCCGACACGGTCCGCTTGAAAAATGTTAGGCGAGCATTTTTCACAAAAATACACTCTCGTTCGGATGAAAGGTGAAAATGGAGGTCCCGTGTGTGTGTTGTAACGCACGTTAAAGATCCCTACCTTGCTTAGAACAGCAAGGGTTCAGCAAAATTCCAAATTTTCCAGGTAAAAAAAGCTCGCTTCCTGGTCAATGTAGTACCTTTGGGTGAAGCATCGGGAAATCACATGTAAGGTTGTGAGGGGGTGAGCAGCCTGTAGCTGCCAAGTTCCTCAGCACTTAAATATTTACCGATTTAATATTTTGTCCAATATATCTTTTCGCGCAGTCAACATTAGTTGCAGATATTTCACAACCAACTCCTGTAGTTGTTTATAATAATTATCAGATTTATCTGCGTTTATATTTTCGTCATTAGGTTTCCGTCTCAAAACTGGTGGGACACGTACCTGCACTTATTTATATTCTGAGCTAGCCTACACAGCTCCCTGAAATTCTCACACAGCCTGTAAACAGCTCGGTTCCCCGTCTATTGTTTTCTAATTCTATGCCCTACTTCACCGAGATTCAGTAAAGGGGGTTAAGCAGCCTGTGGCTGCCAAGATCCTCCAACACTTAGACAGTTGCTGAATTAATAGTTTTCCAGTAAATCCTTTCACACAATTAACATTATTCGAGAATATTGCCCAACCAATACTTGTAGTTGCTTATAATAATCATAATGTTTAAGTACAGTTACCCTTTTCGTCATTAATTTATCCATCTTGGGACTGGTTGAATGCGTACCTCCATTGATTTCTATTCTGAGCTAGCCTACACATTTCCCTGAAACCCCTACAGCCTACATCTTTTACTATCTGTGTGCAGTAGTCTAACCTAGGTCTGCCTCTTCTTCTCTTTTTTCCTATCTCTGCTTCTAATATATTCCGCACTATTCCCTCATGCCGTAGTATGTATCCCATCATCTTATCTCTCCTATTTTTTACAGTTTTCCACATATTTCTTTCTTCCCCTGCCATTTTTAGTACCTCTTGGTTCTTAACTTTGTTTGTCCATGATATCTTTATCATACGTCTGTAGCACCACATTTCAAAAGCTTCTACATTTTTCTTGTCCGCGTTTTTTATTGTCCGGGCTTCACAGCCGTACAGTGCTGTGCTCCACATATATGAAGAGTCCAGGGGAAAAACGATGAAGGTCCAAAAATTAAAATTTTGAGAAAAAGCAATGTTTAATTCTAAAACGCTATAAAATTAACAAATAAAGTTTTAGGACAATACCAATTAGCCTATTCCCTAAGAGTATGATTTTAATAATGAAATACCCTAACAATCAGTTTTCTAAGTAATTGTTGTAACAAAAAAAAGCATAATTTTGTGGTTAAGTACATAAACCACAAAGCAAAAAAGATGAGTATCCATTAGAACAGAAAAAAAAGTTGAGTTTCCAAATTTATTGAAAAAGCAAAAAAGAGTCATTGTGCGCTATTTTTTTATTATTGGTTGCATTCATACAATTTTTAAAAAGTTAGAGAGGGGGGATTGTGTAAAATCATCCAAAAAAGATCAAGAGTAGTTTATGGATTTATCTGTAGCAATCGATTTAATTCAATTAATCTAATTGTAGTTTATAAACTTTGTTCAAAGTTTTACAAATTTAAAAAGAACACAAGAACATTAGACATAAGGCAATTTGTCAAAGTATTGCTGACTTTCAACAGAGCAAAATTTCTTGAGATGCTGGAGATCTTTATATTTTTGATTCGTTATTGGAAGACGGTCAACGTAAGCAAAGAAAGGTAGATGAAACAAGCCTTCAGCTAGAGACAGCTGTTTTCTTTTTGGTTTAATGATGACAGTTTGCACAAAAGCACCATTGTAAGTGTCTTGGTGCAGTGCCATTCTGGGATGATCCTTATTAAACTTTAGCTCTCGTACAGGCCTTCTTTTAAAGAGACATTTCTTGATATATAAACTTGAGAGAAACTTTGTCCAAGACTTGAAAATGGCTTGATTTTCACAATCTATTACTTCAAAGGGCTTAGGTCTTATGCGGGAATGTAGCACAACATCATTCCATTGAGAAGGTACTTCAACTACAGTTTTTGCATTAATAAGCCCCATGTTTTTATCGCATTCGAGGTACGAATGACCACGAATTGGGAAAACAACAGTAACCAAATCAAGTCTTTTTACAAAGTGTACAATATAATGTAACATCCTGAAAATAGCATAATTTTTATTTTGCCCTCTGCATGAGTCGCAAAATATTGTCAGTTTTTTTACTTCTGGATCTAAATGATTCATTATATAATCAAACAGCATAAAGCACAGCTCCCTTTTTTGCTGATACTTCAGGGTATGTATAAAAAAAATGATTCTGCATCTGATAATTGAAGAATGTTGAACATATAAAACAAAAGTTTCCTTTTGTAGTACGCATCGTTTGTGCTAATATTTGGAACATTTAGGTTTTTCTGGTAGTCCATTGCAATAGCAACTGTAGTTTTATTTTTCTGCGAAATTTGTTTCTCACATCTCTTACGCATATAAAATGCCTGACTTTTCCTTAAATGTAACTCTTTTCAGAATCAAGCTTTGTCAATTCCGAGATCAGTTTTGGCTTTGTAGAAACAGAGACCACTGTGTCAGCTAACTTACATTGAATGGCTTCTACTTTGACTTTGTGCTGGTCACAAAAACTACAGGTGTACGATCGTGGATACCCAAAACTTGAATTGAAATTTTTATTGAATATTTCCCTGTATTTTTAATAAGATATAACAACTTGGGGGTACTTTTCCTTGAACATGACATGCATTTTGTTAATGTTAAGTTCCTCGGGCAAGTACAGTTTTTTTTATTTGTTCAAGCTATAGTGAGAAGTTCTTCCTCGAAAAGAGCCAATATGCTCCATTACGTAGTTCAAATTAGTATTCGATAGCATATTGGGTCTCGATTTGTGTTTACGCATGTCCAAGGGGGCAGCTCCTGTTGTTGTGAGTTCTTTCTGTAACGTTTGTATTCTCTTGCCAGTTACACCGTGTAGTGACATAAATACCTTATAGCATACTGGAACTTCGGATAATTCACCATTTCTTAGAATCCTAATCTTATAAGAATAAGAGTATGTATGAAAGTCGGCTTCATTTTCAGTTTCTTTAGGGCGATGCCGAATTACTTGCTGGCAAGTAATGAGCCCACAAATATAAACCGATTGTTCATCATAAGATTTAATTTCATTACATTTAGAAATAATGAACATTCGTTCATCCAAAGCAATATTTTTAAAACATTGAAGCCGTAGACACTTACAGTCTTCGTCAGTTTTCTGAGTACTTAACCTTAGTTGATTTGTAATATCTTGTAAACGTCCATAAGATTTTCTTTTTTTTGCTAACTTAGGTTCAATAGTAGCAAAATCATTTTCACTCATCATTTAATCACCTACAACAACACAAACTTGTAGATAATACTCAAACTAACAGAAACACTTTAACAACACCACAATATTGTTGTGTCACAATAACAACTTACAAACGTTTTGCACAGACTACCTGACTGCAAGTGAAAACAAAAAGAATGAAACAGCTAGTGGTTCAGTGCAACTTACTAACTCCCGTGGACCCTCATCTGTTTAGTCAACAATCACTAGCACCCTCGTCCTTTTTTCCCAGGCCGCATATATTTCAAATTCGTATATCTCTGTACTGCCATCGTTTTAGCTTACCACTATCGCAGCTCCGAATTCTATTTCAATTTAAGAATACATAAATAACATAACATTGATTGTCATTAAATATGGACTTTCATCTTTTCTCCCCTGAACTCTTCATATGTTTTAAGCAATCTTTTCCTTGTTTCTATGTTTGTTGTTTTTAAACAGTAATTACTTTTTTTTGTTAAATGTAGCACGACCTTGTGCTAATCTTTGTTTTATATCTTTTGCGCTTTTCCCATCTTGCGCTATTTGGCTTCCTAGGTAGCAGAAATCCTTAACCTCTTGAAAGTTCGTGTTACATATTTGTATTCCTGTTTTTGATTTATTTTCCCCTCCTTTGCATACTAGTACTTTAGTTTTAGTTTTGTTAATTATCATACCGTATCTCTCTGTTAGAACCGACTCCATTTCATTAAGAGCAGCTTCTAACTCTTCCTTGCTAGATGCCAATACCGCTATATCATCTGCAAATCTAAGCATATCAATTTTTTGTCCCTGCATAGTAATTCCAAATATATTTATCGCCTCTTCAATGTACAAGTTAAAAATGAATGGGGATAGGGCACATCCCTGTCTTACCCCTTTCCTAATGTTTACTTATCTACGTTCCTGCTCTAATTCTATTACTGCTGCTTTGTATAAGCTATGTACCATTCGTCTATCCCTATAACTCATTCCAATCTTTTTGAGTATTTCGAACAATTTTTTTTTCATTTTACGTTGTCGAATGCTTTCTCCAAATCTACAAACCCTATATACACGCTTTCTCCTTTTTCTATTGTTTTCTCCATTATCACTGTCAGAGCTAAAATAGCCTCCTGTGTTCCCCTGTTTCGCTTAAATCCAAATTGGTCTTCTCTTAGTATTTCCTAAGCTCTTTTTTCCATTCGTTTTTGTACAATTCTAGTTAATATTTTTGATACATGTGCTGTCAAACTTATTGTTCGAAAATTTTCACATCCATACGCGCCTTTATTACAATTTATTGTACGTATTACGTATTACGTAATAGTATTACGTATTACAATTCAATTGGTGAAAGTTCTTACCATTTAAAGGTCGATAAAACAGTTTACGAAGTCGGTAATACAGTTTAAGAGTTCATAAATACATCGCGCAAGCGCAATGAATAAAGCGAGTGACGCCTCTAGCGGAGGGCAGCGCGAACCTTATTACAGATTCCGCTTGACCAAACACCAATGGCGTCACCAATACACAAAATTATATTGCGCATTAATCGGAAAATTTAAGAATTTAAAACAAAAGGTAATACGTTAATTACTTACATAAATATGTCTCGGGGTTAAAGTTGATACGCCGACGCTATTCCAAATCGTTCGGACCGGCACTCAGGGCTCCTCTCCGGGCTGTTGGCTGAGCATGGACATCCGATTCGTCTCGGGTCGTGGAGTTCATTTCGCCTAGGTGGCTACGAATTTCATCTACCTAATATGTAGGGAGCGGCAGGATCAGGTTTTATAAGGGACGACAAACAAGATAAAACAGAAGGGAAATCTACATACTAGAGATAAGTCACGATACGATACCTGGCCGACCACACTCCTTGAAAGTTCGGGCAAAACAGCCCCGTTTGAAGAGCGTCACGGAAAACTTGTCCCCACTCTTTTGTCTTTTTCACGTCCGCACGAAGTTATTCGTCTACCCCTGAAGAGTCGCACGATCTGCGCAAATGCACTATGACGTAACGGAAGTATACGCCTAGTCTATTAAAATTCCGCGCACCGCGTCTTTTGAAATTATGGCGCGAAACTTCCGTACATCAACTTAACCTAATACATATGTTACAGGGCCACTTTGGCACGTAACACCTATCTTTTTTGGTATAGTTACTATGATGTTACGTTTGAAATTTTTGGGTATCTCGCCTGTCTCATACATATTGCTTACAAGTTGGAGGAGACGTTCTGCTACAGCTTGTCCAGCGGCTTTTAGAGTTTCTGCTTGCACCTTATCTGTACCCAGCGCCTTACCATTTCTTAGACCCTTTAATGCAAATTCACACTCATCTCTAAGTATAGGATATCCCAAGTCATCATTTTCAATGTTCGATTCCTGTTCTAATGCAGTTAGTTCCTGTCCTGCATATAAATTCCCCATATATTTTTGCCATCTACCCACTTTCTCTACATTTTGTATAATGACGTTTCCTCCCGCGTTCCTTATATTTTTGCTATACTGTTCTATATCCATAAAAATCATTATAATTAGTTTCTATGCCTCCATCTCAGTTTGTACCTTTTTGCACTTTTCATCAATCCATTGTTCATTAACTTTCCTGCATTTGCGAACAATTTCCCATTTTATGGCTTTGTACCTCTGTTTTCCTGTTTCGTCTGATTTATTTTTGTATTTTCGTCTTTCTTCTATTAAATTCAGGATATCTTTTGTTATCCATGGTTTCTTGTTTTTTTTTGTGTATATCCCAGAATATCTGTGACCGCCATGTCTAGGCTGGGTTTAATGTTATTCCATTCTGTTTCTACTTCTTTAGTATTAGATTTTCCCGATATCTTTCAGCAATTCATTTGACTTTTTTCGAATCTTTCTTGAATATGTTTATCTTTTAGTTTCTCAAAGTGAAAGTGCTTCTTTCCGTTTCTTTTTTCAAATTTTTAAATTTAAGTGCGGCCTTCATAATTACGATGTTGTGGTCAGTGTTTATATTTGCTTCTGGGTAGCTTCTACAGTCTTTTACTTGATTCCTAAACCGTTGTCTATATCTCCTGGCATCTTCCACGTGTATCGTCTTCTAGCATGATGTTGAAATAATGTGTTTGTGATGCCTATTTCCCCTGTCGTTTCTCGTGCCTAAACCAAATAAACCTACTACTGCTCCTTCCCTACTCTCACCTACCACTGCATTAAAATGCCCCGTAATTATTAAATTTTCATGTCCTTTTACGTATCTTAATATGTCTTCGATATCTTTGTAGATCGCTTCTACCTCTTCGTCACTGTAGTTAGAGGTGGACATGTATACTTGTATTATTACTGTGTTTACCGGTTTAGATTCTAATCTAACCATGAGTACTCTTTCGTTCTTTTGTAAGTAATTTTCTACACAGTATCCTATCTTTTTCCGCCATACTATTCCCACGCCCAAATTTCCTTCCTCTGCTCCTGTATGAATTCCCTTAAGTCTCCACTCCAAAAATCCCCCGCCTCAGGCCACCGAACTTCGCTGATACCCACTATGTCTAGTGCTAACCTATTCATTTCGATTTTTAGGTTCTCTAGCTTACCTAATTGCTTCATGCTTCTAACATTCCACGCTCCGACTCGAAAATGTTTTAACTCCGGAATCTTTTACCCCAAAGAATGCCATCATTTTATTATAATTCAGGTACGCTGTGTAGTTGGGAGGTAATGTGGTGGTTTCCCGTTGCCTTCCACATCGCGGTAGTGTGTCTTAGACTTCCATACCGACCCCTATGGTCTCTGCCAATCTAAGTACCGAAAGAGCCGCTGCCCTCTTTCGGGGACCTGTCTTAGTCTGGTTCACTAACGACCGTACTACTTTGGTTGAACCTGTAGTTTGGTCTTTAGCTTATTAGAACACGCAAACCATTTCACCTGTTCTATTAATTTAAATCTTTGTCAAGGTGCAGGTCCATTCGAAATGGTGCAAATTAATACACATTTTTATATATCAAATACATATAACCATATATATTTGTCAAGAATAAAATAATTTTGCACGCTCAACACACATTACTTATTTTACTAATTAATATTTTATATTATTTACTCAAAAAATTAATTCCGATGCGTATGAATTTATTATTTCGCATCGTTTGTGAAAGGTCTATACATAAAAATAAAGTACATTCATAAAAGAATGATGAGCAATAAAGACAACAGTAATGAATAAACAATGACATACTTAAGCAAATGAACATAGTGCTATCTCTATTTAAATCTAAATACTCGCGTGTTTCTTTTCTAACATTAATAAATTCCTATGCCTAAGGGTACACCGGGTGAAATCGGTAAGCTGCTACTGCTTAATAAGCAGGAAGCAGTTACCAAGCAAATTTAATAGTTTTTAACTTAACTTTTTGTTTTCATACTATGAATTTGAAGTTTAGACACATGGCGCCACATTTTTGGTTCAAGAAAAAGATAGAGCGAAATTTTGAAACTTAGTAGTTTTATTAGTAGCAATGGGAAAATGGCACCAGCCAACTTCGTTTTGGATTTTTTCTTACCTTTACGCCTTAATTTAAGACGCCTAGATGCTTTTGTATTTGTAGATTTTAGTATCTCATTTAAAAGAATTTAATTTGCAAACGATACTTTTATATTGCCCGGAAGATTATAAACTTGTCTACTTTCCAACACCTACTTTTCACTATAAACAAACATGCAAGCTATTAAGAAAGAATTTTAATATTAAATACTAACAAGTACTAGTTTATTACCAGCTTATATATTTTTATTTAAATCGCATCCGTTAATGTAGTTAATATTCAACGGGATATTAGTATGTCGTTTACAACTATATAATTAAACTTACCTTTTTAGAGCACAATTCCGATAGATGAATCTAGAATAAAGCACTATCACCTGTTCATTCACTCAAACTTACGGGAATGGACTGCAAGAAATTAATGTTTCTTTTATGAGGTATTCAAAATGCGCGATCACCGCTCAAATACGTAAATGTAATTAGTTTATCATTAATAAAATAACCTACTCTATTCGAATAATAAAATTGTTAGTAAACTTCACCTAGTAAACTCATGGTCATTGTTTACTAAATATTTATTACACGTTACGAATGACTCGTGCTACGTTTTGCAGATGGAGGTTACTAACCCTTTACTTGCACTAAGTTGCAACGCTTGCATACAAAATTTCAAACCTGATTATTAACAGTTGCAAGATTGTATAAGGAGTATAAACTGGTACTTTTAGATATTACGATCGGCACAGCTACCTGGCCGTATTCAAGGCGCGTGTGGGAGGGGGGTCTTGGACATCCAGACGCTCCCGAAAGTCGACAAACCAATGACACCGTTTTTGAAATAAATTATAATTTGCTGCTAAAATATTCAATACGTATACAGGCTCTCATTTCAGAATTAATAAAATTTTAAAGTTAATAAAGCATACGTAAATACATAATAATTAAGAATGATTTATTTACAAAGCCTTCCAGAAAAAATGCGAAGCCTGGAAAGACTAATATTCTAGAAGCCTTTCAAAATTTCACATAGAATGTGTGCACGAAAATAAAATTAATGATATTTAATATTCTTCGGATCATTACATTTAATTATTTTGCAAAAGCTTCGCGCGCTAGTTATCAAAACAGTCTAAAATACGCGCTACCAGGTAGTTGATGGTGGATATTGCTAGTCCATGTAGTCGTATACACAAAAAAAAACGTGTGTCGGTCAAACATATCACAAATATTAAAATATTATTATCAGCGAATCATTATTCATGTGAACTGTTCAATGAGTGGATGATAGGGGTTTGTCATGTATATTATATTTTCTTCTTGACAAACATTTTCCAATCCGAACGGACCTGCACCTTGAAGAAGTTTTTAAAATACTAGAATGGGTAGAATGGCTTGCGTGTTTCAGTGAGCTAAAGAGACGAACTATAAGTTTAATCAAATTAGTGGAGTCCTTAGTGAGGAACCAGACTAAGACAGGTTCCCGAAAGATGGCAGCAGTTTTTTCGGTACTTAGAGTGGCAGAGACGATAGGGATTGGTATGGCATTCAAAGACACACTACTGCTACGTGGAAAACAACGGAAGACCACCACATAACCTCCCAAGTACACAGCGTACATAAATGGTTATTAAAGATGCTGGCATCCTCTGGGATAAAAAATTTCGGAGTTAAAATAGTCCCCTATTCGGATCTCCGGGAGAGGACTACTTCGGAGGATGCGATGGGAAAATTCAAAATAAGAGTCGGGAACATTTTGCGAGCCGGAGCGTGGAATGTTAGAAGCATGAAGCACATAGGTAAACTAGAGAACCTATAAATTGAAATGGATAGGTTAGCATTAGACATAGTTAGGATCAGCGAAGCTCGCTGATCATAGGCGGGGAATTTTTGGAGAGGAGACTTTAGGATAATTCATACAGGATCAGAGGAAGGAAATTCAGGCGTGGGGTTAGTTATACAAAAAAAGACAGGAAAACGTGTAGAAAACTACTTACAAAAGAACGAAACAGTACTCATGGTTAGATTAGAATCTAAATCGGTAAATACCTCTAGCTACAGTGAAGAAGAGGTAGAAGCGAATTACAAAGATATCGAAGACATACTAAGATACGTAAAAGGACATAAGAATTTAATTATTACCGGAGATTTTAATGCAGTGGTAGCTGATGGTAGGGAAGAATCGGTATTAGGTTTATTTCGTTTAAGCACGAGAAATAACAGAGGAAATAGGCTGGTAGTTTTTTGCAACAAAAACAATTTAACCATTTCAACATCAAATAGATTATATTCTGTTAGACTGATTGATTGGGGTTAAGGAGGTTGATATAAATGTGTGTATAAATATAAATATGCAAATTACAATGAAGGACCAATTGCTTTTATAGCAATAACGATAATGGTGGAGCGGTTATGTAATAACAAAAAAAGACAACTACCAACTAATTAAGGAAGGGTATAAATACCTTAAGTCTTGCGCCGCTGGGGCAATAGACACTTTCACGCACAAAGCTTTGTCCTGCGCCGCTGGGGCAATAGACACTTTCACGCACAAAAGCTTTTACGGAGAACCAGTAACACGCTCGACCGGGTGTCGGTCTCGCTTTGAAAGCTCTAATACGACCGTCCCTTTCAAGGGTTCGAAGGCGACTTGCTTCGTTAAAGGCTCGAGTACGACTGTCACTTTATGCACTGTTATTGCCGGTATATAAAATGTTTCACTCAAACTGTAGGATGCACGCACAAAGTATTTATTGTCACAAAATACCGAATTGTTCGATGACGACGTAACATACCGCCCACCAAATTCATAGAATTTTGAAAAGGAGGGAAGTAGGTTGGGTGAAGGAAATCACATGGGATTTGACCTTGCTAGGAAAGGAGGTAACGAAAGATAGGGTGGTGCACTACAGCGAGCGATATTACCAACTATGCAAAAATAAAAATATATATGTAAATAAGCAAATATGTAAAATAATATACTACTATACATGTAAAAATGTGTATATACATCTAAACATAAAATAAAATTAAAATACCGGTAGCGGCGCTAGTTTGACCAAAGGTCGTTTTAGTGTGCCATGTGCAGTTTTGATCTGGGTAATACGTGCTGCCGGTAGGTCTCCCATAGGAGGAGTTACCAGGACCGGTTTGGTACGAAAACATCCATGACATGATGATAAACAATTTCCGATTGAATTTTTAATAGAAAGGATCCAGAAATTCTGTTGGATAAGATACGCTGTGGTATTAACACCAGGATGGCAATACCTTTCATGAGTTGACAGAATGATAAGTTCGGTTAATCGGTGCCGCTGAGGCAATAACGCAGGAAACTTTTCGGAATAGGAAAGCGAAGAATGTGTCAAGCGCCCACCTACTCTTAAGATGTTTTGTGGATCAACAAATGGCGAAAGTTTTCGCAAGCTTTTAGGTAATTTACGGTTTGCCTTAATCGAAGCTATTTCCTTTAAAATGTAACATTTTGTACATGCCGAACGATAATCATGAGAGCATTGTGTAGTTCAATGTCTGTTAAGGGACCCGTATGACGTTGAGCCATGGGTTTAGAAAATCTATAAATGTAAGCCACGATGCCTTGGATTTTATATAACGATGAAAAGCGACTTAGTAAAATGTCAATGACGTTTGGATCTGTTTGAGCGACAAATGTTAGGATCTTCTTTTCCGTAGTTACCTCAGCAATTGAGGTTGACAATGTTGGTTGAGGCGGCCACGAGTCACTAGGGTAGTGAAGCCATTCAGGCCCCGCCCACCATAGCGAACATGAAATAACCGCGCTTGGCATTAATCCCCGAGATGCAGGATCAGCCGGATTATGCGAAGATTTAATATAAAACCATCGGCTAGGTGCAATGATTTCTTGAATGTGGCTAACACGGTTTGCCACAAAAGTTTTCCAACGAAAAGGTGGAGAACGTATCCAAGTGAGAGCGACCGTAGAATCACTCCACGCTGAAACATCGGAGATGTCAATCAAGCCTTGATAAGACCGAATGGTAAAAGAAAGTAAATCGGTTAATAAAACGGCGGCACATAATTCCAAACGTGGAATTGAAATGCGCTTAATTGGAGCTACTTTTGTTTTAGCGGTTACAAATTGTACAGTTATTTCTCCAGTAGTTTGATTTATGAACTGAAAATACACTACCGCTGCATACCCTACCTCGCTAGCATCGCAAAACCCATGCAAATGACAAGTAAAAGGATCCGAAGGGGGTAAACAACGTGGTAACTTTAATGACGATAATAACGGCAACTCTTCTTGGTATTGCTGCCATTGAGACGAAATGTCTGCTGGTGGGATGTCATCCCAATTTAAACCTAACATCCACAGATGCTGGATTAGGCGTTTTGCAAAAAGTGTTAGTGGGGCTAAAAATCCTAATGGATCATATATTCTGGCAACTTGTGAAAGTATGTTGCGCTTTGTACATATTTGGTTTAATGGTTTAACCCGAAACGAGAAAATATCTTCTGTAGGTGACCATTGAAGACCTAATATTTTATTGATTCGTCAGAATCGAAATCGAGAGAAGTATATTGGCAAAAATCTGACGGAATGCCCTCCAAAATAGAAACTGAATTAGAACTCCATTTTCGAAGTTCAAAACCAGCCAAATGTAAAAGTCGGATAAGTTGATCTTTAATTTCGCGGGCCGATTGTATAGAATCTCCACCGGCGACGAAATCATCAATATATAGATTTGACCGTATAGCCTCAGCGGCTAACGGAAACCTTTTGCCTTCGTCAATGGCTAATTGCTGAAGAGTCTTTAATGCTAGATAAGGCGATGACTTAATACCATAGGTCACTGTATTAAGCTGATATGTCTGGATGGGTTCTTCTGCGGAGAACCGCCAAACAATTAATTGAAACTTTCGATGTTCTTCGGTAACCAAAATTTGTCGATACATTTGGCGAACATCACAAGTAAAAACGAAACGATGAGTACGAAATTTCAGTAAGATTGACGAAATGTCGTTTTGGAGACTAGGTCCAGCCAATTGAGTGTCATTAAGTGACACGTTGTTTTTAGCCTTTGCAGAGGCGTCAAAACCACACGAATTTTAGAAGTATGACCTTCTTCTTTAAACACAGGGTGATGGGGTAAAAGTAATTATCGTTCCCAACGGGCGGAGAATCGAGTAATGCCATATGACCCGCATCAAGATAGTCCTGCATGAAATTGTTGTATTGGGCGCGTAGCTCCGGTTGAGCATGTAATTTGCGCTCCAACGAAAATAGTCTTTTTTTAGCCATCTCAAAGCAATTATCAAAAACGGGCAAAGTATCGTTGAACGGTAACGCAACAATAAAACGACCGCTAGGGTCACGAAAAACGTGTTTTCAAAATCAAATCTGCCTTTTCTTCTTCTGGAGAAGTATAAGGCGTGGATGGCAACTCTTCTATCTCCCAAAACCGCCTTAGGGTCTGGTCGATAGGATCTTCTACAGACGTAAAAAATGCTTGGACAGTATCAGACTGCAAGCTTTTTGTGGGACCAATAATAGTCCAACCAAAGATTGTATTTATGGCGGCAGGCTGAAGAAATTTGCCATGTATAACACCGCCATTGATGATGAACGGATAAACATCTGCTCCAAGGAGCATGTCAATAGTTCCTGGAGAGTTCCAGGTCGGGTCTGCAAAGTGCAGGCCGCATAAGTGTTCCCAATTATTAGGAACTTCAACGCTAGGTAATTTGCCAGATATTGACGAAAGCACAAAAGTTGTGACTTCTAGAGATTTTTCAGAGTCTAACATAGAGCGAATAGTGCAGCTGACGGCACCTCTATTGACTGCTGAAGTTGTCCGCCCAAGTCCATAAATCGGAACTTGAGAACGTATGCGTGGAAGCCAAAGTTTGCTCACGCAATCGTCTCGAATAAAGCTAGCTTGGGAACCAGGATCTAAGAGTACCCTGATCGGTTTGTATCTACCAGAACGATCTTGAACTTCCACAACAGCAGTGGAGAGTAAGACAGTAACCCCAAGATTTGAATTCGTCTGTGAAGACAAAACATTTGCCGGAATAGAGAGGCTGACTGCGTCCTATTGGCATTTTTATGCATGTGTGTAGCGGTCGGTTCAGCTGAACGGCTAGAAGCAGGTTGCGATTCAAAATGTAGCAAGGTATGATGCGGCTTGGCGCAAGTTCGACAGGAATTATAAGATTTGCATTGCATGGACGCATGGTCTGTTCGTAAGCAATTTAAACAAAGGCGTAAGCGTTTGACAATGTCGAAACGTTCTGTCGGAGTTTTCCTTAGAAACGATTGACATCTGTAAATTAAGTGATTGCCTTTGCAGGAAGGACAATGGTGCGAAAATGAATTCTTTGAGTCACTGGAGCTACTTGGTGTGTCCAGTGAAACTACGTTAGAAGAAACCTTTGATTTAAATTGAAACGCTGAGGATTTCTTAGGCACCGATGTGTGCGATGTATGGACAGTCGTCGAATAAGAAACAGGTGCGGTTGAAGAAAAGGTTTCCAACGCTGCACATTGTTGGGTTAAAAAATATCTCAAATCCTCGAAATTAGGTATTTGCTTCGGATCCGATTGGAGTTCGAAGCGTTTTCTAGTGAACGGATCAAGTTTTCTAAAAGCAAATCGACCAGAATAAAGTTCCAATGTTCAGTGGGAAACTTTAAGTTAGTTAGAACAGCAAGGTTCTCCGAAAACAATCAATAAGTGCCCTAAGTTTCTTAGGGTCTTCTGATTTTAAAGGTAGAAAGTCTTTCATTGCTTTCCAATGCAAAGTTGCCAATAAACGCGGATTGCTAAATCTCTCACGCAAGGCGTTATATGAAATAATAAAATTATCCCCCGAAATGGGTACAGATTTAACGATTCTTAAAGACTCCCCGGTACAACAACTGATAAGATAATTTAATTTTTCGATATTGGACAGCGACGCGTTATTATAGACCAGGCTGTCAAATAAATCGATGAAAGATGAAAATTCAGTTACCTCATTATTAAAAATTTGGAGCTTTAACGGTAACAATTTTGATACCGTGCTGCTTGGAGCATTTTCGATGATTTGTGGTGCTTTCATTTCTTGCATCGTATCGAGATGCAGCAGTATGAAAAAATAAGCGGAATCTACTTCCTTCCGTACAGCGTTGTAAGTTAATGAGTCTACCTCGTCACATGAGGCCAAGACAGCGACTAGAATTGTATTGAAATTTGCATAAAGGTCATGTATTCCCCTTGTTTGAATAAGGAACAATGCCTTTAAACTTGGGTCACTTTGTATAGAATTACAAAGCTCAAATATTTCTAAAATCCGTGTTTTCAGTAATTGGAGTTCTACCACATGTGCTTTCTTTGGAGCCATTCTCAAAGATTCTGAAAGGACTACAATAAACTGTTGTAAAACGGTAAAGCTAAATGTGCACTGAGAAATATTAAAATATTATGAGTTGTTCAAAGCACGAAAAATGTAAAATAGGGTATAACCAATAAATCACGTTTTATGACTAACGGTTCGTCAAACAAAAGCGTGAATATAAGATGTACCGCTTAACAACCCGAGCGGCTTACCATCAAAAGCTCACAGAAACGTTTAAAACATGTGGCTTAACATATTTGCCGAAAGATGCAACTTTACAACCTTATTACTCTGCAGATATTTTCAATATTGTAATACAAAACGTGCAATAGCTTTTAAATACAAAGCAAATCCCTTTACCTTTCTTGTTTAAGAAGTATAAAGCGATTTATAGTTTTCAGGTTGCTTTCTGTTTTATGCCGCTAAAATGAATTTAAAACTGAAAACTGACAAATTTTATATTATGAATTTCTTTGTAATTAAAACGCTTGCTGGTTTCAATTACGGCGAAATCGCTTAATTTAATCTAAAGACAGTATAAATAATGTTTACACATTTTAACCCGCTAAATATGGGCTTTAAGCACAAATTTAAAACTGAAATATTAATTAATTAAAACTCGCTGAAATGCACAATAATATTTAATTTAGGACATGTGTAACCACAGGACTAATGAATCCGGATCGACTTATAGGGCCAATGATTGATTGGGGTTAAGGAGGTTGATATAAATGTGTATAAATATAAATATGCAAATTACAATGAAGGACCAATTGCTTTTATAGCAATAACGATAATGGTGGAGCGGTTATGTAATAACAAAAAGACAACTACCAACTAATTAAGGAAGGGTATAAATACCTTAAGTCTTGCGCCGCTGGGGCAATAGACACTTTCACGCACAAAGCTTTGTCCTGCGCCGCTGGGGCAATAGACACTTTCACGCACAAAAGCTTTTACGGAGAACCAGTAACACGCTCGACCGGGTGTCGGTCTCGCTTTGAAAGCTCTAATACGACCGTCCCTTTCAAGGGTTCGAAGGCGACTTGCTTCGTTAAAGGCTCGAGTACGACTGTCACTTTATGCACTGTTATTGCCGGTATATAAAATGTTTCACTCAAACTGTAGGATGCACGCACAAAGTATTTATTGTCACAAAATACCGAATTGTTCGATGACGACGTAACATAGACAATGGTTTAGGAATCAAGTAAAAGACTGTACAAGCTACCCAGAAGCAGATATAGACACTGACCACAACATAGTAATTACGAAGGCCGCACTTAAATTTAAAATTTTGAAAAAGAGGAACGGATAAAGGCACTTCGACTTTCAGTTAGTAAAAGATAAAAGAAAATGCAAGAAAACTAAAGAACAATGGACTGATGAAAAGTGCAAAGAGGTACAAACTAAGATGGAAATAGGAAAGACTAACGAAGCATACAAACTAAATAGAATAAATTTTAGAAACACAAAACCTTACAGCAAAAATATAAGAGATGCGGGAGGAAACGTCATTATAGAAAAAATAGAAAAAGTGGATACATGGCAAGAATATATAGGGAATTTTATGCAGGAGAACAATTAACAATATTAAGATAAGAATCAGACATTGAAAAGAATAACTTGAGATATCCTATACTTAGAGATGAATTTGAATTGGTATTAAAAGGTCTGAAAACTGGTAACGCACCGGGTATAGATAAGGTGCAAGCAGAAACTCCAAAAGCCACTGGACAAGTAGTAACAGATGGTCTCTTCCAAGTTGTAAGCTATATGTAAGACACAGCCAAGATACTCAAACGTAACATCATACTCACTATACCAAAAAGAGAGGTTCGGATAGATGCGAAAATTTTCGAATAATAAGTTTGACAGCACATGTGCCAAAAATATTACCTAGAATTGTACAAAGATGAATGGAAAAGCGAGCTGAAGAAGTACTAGAAAAAGATCAATTTGGGTTTAAGCGAAACAAGGGAACACTGGAGGCTATTTTAGATCTGAAGGTACTAATAAAGAAAACAATAGAAAAGGGGTTTGTAAATCTGGAAAAATCATTCTACAATGTAAAATGGAAAATAGTGTTCGAAATACTCAAAAACATTGGAATGACTTTTAGGGATAGATGAATTGTGCATAGCTTATACAAAGTGCAAACAAAAAGAATTAGGGCAGGAACGTAGAGGAGTAAATATTAGGAAAGTAGTGAGACAGGGATTCCCCATTAATTTATAACTTGTACATCAAAAAGGTAATGAATACTCTCAAATGCAGGAAGGCATTTAAAACTATTATGCATGGACAAAAGATTGATATGCTTAGATTTGCAGATGATAAATAATAAAACTACGGTATTAGTATGCAAAGGAGGGGAAAATAAATTAAAAATTAGAATACAAATAGGTAATGACAACTTACAAGACGTTAAGGATTTATGCTACCTAGGAAGCCAAATAACGCAAAATGGGAAGAGCGTAAAAAATATAAAACAAAGATTAGCACAAGGTCGTGCTACATTTAACAAGAAAAAGTAATTACTATGTTCAAAGACAACAAACCTAGAAACAAGAAAAAGATTGCTTAAAACATATGTGTGGAGCACAACACTGTACGGCTGTGAAACCTTGACAGTAGAAGAAGCGGACAGGAAAAAAATAGAAGCTTTTGAAATGTGGTGCTACAGACGTATGATGAAGATATCATGGACCGGCAAAGTTAAGAACAAAGAGGTACTAGAAATGGTAGGAGAAAAAAGAAGTATGTGAAAAACAGTAAAAACTAAGAGAGATAGGATGATAGGCCATATACTAAGGCATGGGGGAATTGTGCGGTATATATTAGAAGCAGAGAAGAAAAAGGGAAGTAGAGGTAGACCCAGGTTAGACTATTGCACACAGATAGTGAAAGATGTAGGTTGTGTGAGTTTTAAGGAAATGCGCAGGCTAGCTCAAAATAGAAGGCCTTATTATATCACTCTTAGAATGACGCTAGGTGTTGTGGATGTAGTAATTAGTATTTCAAAGATTGTTTGTAAAGGAATATTTCGTGTTGTATAAATTTGATGTCTGAATTATTTTGAAGATAGCTAAAAATAATAAAACAACGGGCAAACTTGAAACATTCATCTTTATCGAGGGTCACTCAGGATCACTTTAGTTCACGGCACTTCTATTGACGCCCAATGTCGAGCCACACACGCGCGCGCGTGCGCACAAACGCACACACACACACATATATATATATATATATATTGCTGTAATTATAGAGTTAATTTAGGGGTAGCTTAAGTCATTGGGGTCGTAGAATAAGTAAAGGAAACTCCCAAGTAACAGAAACATATAATTATAGATATTAGGAGAGTAAATAGGTTATTATAAAAATTATTAGTTGCGAGCACACAGTATATAGCAGTACAAACAATTAAAACACATATCCAAGAGTAGCCACTAGCAAAGATTAGAATTTAGGAAGGTAGCAAAACGCATTAAAATTAAATCAGTGAAAAACCTGCATGAATTGGCTAGATAAACATTCAAAAAGTGTGTTAAGATATTATCATAAACGCACGCAGAAATTATGCATTATTTAAAAGCGTACGTGATCTAAGAGAATCACAGTTGTTCAAAAATCCAATTTATTGGGAAATAAACAAACACCAAATTTATTCGATTTAGATTAGAATATGGCCAACAAACAAGACTACGTGATCGATATGTATGAAAATTCCTGGAATTCCTGAAGTAGATATAATGTATAACATTTGAATTACGTGACTTAGAGCACCGCGTCATACAATTAAAATACATACAATTGGTAAATTTCCCAAAATAACAAGTGATAATATGCTTGCCCTCGCCTAGCACGTGAAGCCAGCGAATCACAAACAAAAGTGGGACGATCCTATAAATATCTTGAGAATTGAATATCGAGTTAGTATACTTTGAAACTGGGCAGTGACTATACTTGAAAGTACCAAATAGTTACGTGAATAATAAATATTTGTTAACAGTGAAATTCTAGAGTGTACAATTGTGAAAATTGTGCCGTACTTCTGAGACGTAAGTAAATAAGATTTAGGAAATTATAACATTTCTAATAATAAATAAAACAGGGCTCTAAATGTCGATCTGAATTCCTATCTATTCACTTTAATACTCAACCTTTTAATTATAGCAGTTTGTGGTTGATTTAGTCTTTAAAGCGGTCTCCCGTTAAAAAGTTTATAAAAAAAGTCACACCTTCATTCGTATACATAGACGTAAACAAACAATCACTTTCTTACAATAGTAATCCACCATTTTAAACGTTGTCCTTCATTTCATGTTTCCGTCTGTTAGTGTAGGATTAAACTGCTTGGTAACACTGGCATAAGATAAACAAACGACGGACAAAAATACAACTTTTGTTTTAAAAAGTGAACAACTTTTACTAAAATGCACGAATCCTATATTGCCTAACAAACTTCCAACAATACTCATAAATGAATACATCTACTTCAAAGGTGTGCATGTATAGATAAGGGATCAGAAAGTATATACATAAACGGGCAGACTTTGAATTAAATAAAGGACGGTTAGAGTTGGTTGCCTATCTACCCGGCTTAAGATTATAGAAATGCAGCAAAGTAAATTTGAATAGGTGGGAACTCAAAGTGTTTTTAAAGTAACGAGACAATAAATTTTTAGAACGTAACAACTTTTTGTTTTATGTGTTAATAATTTAAACTTTTAGCATCAATAGGGATCATTTTGACCGCAAAAGACAGAGAAATGGTGTTAAAAATTTTAACATTTGATATAGCTTGATAGCGAGTATGAAGTTATGTACAATTTTGGCCCCAGAAAATCTAGTCGGTAATACATAGACAAACTCGATGAAGTACTCCGCTAAAAATGCTGTTTCGGTAAAATACAGAAAACCTCGACTGTACTAACAAAAATAGTTGTCGACTAACTCAGTGGGATAGGTGATGTAAGTGTTTGTAGAAAGTTCCAAAATGCTATCGGATATGAAATATGTCTTATTCGGGAAGTACCTTGGATTCCACCTAATCTCGCAGGGTATCCAGGACGAAGCCCCGAAAAGAATAACAAGAGAGAGCCAAAACCTGAAATCAGGAGAGTTATTCTGGCTTAAAATTCACCTGAGAAATCGTTAAGCAATACTTAAACATAAAACAAATCTTAACCATAAGAACACTAAAAAAAGCTATTTAAACCTGCTAGCTGAAAGGAAAGTTTTTAAAATCAAATGTTAAATGACCTGAAGTTTCAATCACGCCTCTAGATAATTGCAGAATAATTTATTACAACAAAATACAAAACTGTAGCTATACCTTTACATTCATTGGAAAAATCAATATATTACTGTACACGATTGTGTTTGCAACGGTATTACACACACGCGGTACTTATAATTATATTATAGACATCCTAAAGCAAATATCAAAAATCAAATATATCACAAATTTAGTTAACTAAAATCTTAACCTAATCACACAGACGCAATAAAGTACGTTTTTTTCGGGTATAGTTTCAGTAGGTTTTCATAAATATATGAGTGATTGTTGACTGTAGCTAAGGGAGACACCATAAAACGCCTCTATATACTTATATACTCTTAACATGCTTATGTCCAACATAAAGTTGTGGATCCAGCAACCAATGTGCCTCTAAAATAAAAAACAACCAACTTGGTAGGGTATTATCCGAACATGGTTGACTACTTTCAGCTTGTCCGATAACTTATTCTCAAATGTAGCTACCTACTGAGGTTGCATTTTGACTGTTTGGATGGTAAGTACAAAGTACTTTATAAGAAAAATGAATCTGTCACAGTTCAAATTGGAATTCTGAGAGAAGCCAATTAAACTAATCATCTCTTTTGGGAGAACTGATGGCAAATAACAAACCACGGCTATGGTACTATGGGTCGGGATTCAAACGACGTTGGGGAAGTACAAGCTCTGTAAAGGAGAAAGAAAATTCAGAACTTTGAAGGGCGCCAAGGTCCAAGAGAATGATAAAATAAATGTACTGATGAGCCCAGGGATATAACGGACTCCGAAAGTTCTCTCAGCGCGAATAACAAGAGCTACTGCTTCTAATAAAATAATAGAAATAATAACACGGTATTTATTGCAACTTTACATTGACAAAATAACAGGATGACAACCATTAACATATATGTGCCTGATCAGTAGAGAGAGCTTGGTTCTAATCCCACGTGAATAATCAATGAACAAATTAAAGTAAACAACCCAAGCCCTCATACGAGTAATTATTAACAAAATTTAAGTAAACCACGTGCGCACAAAAGCGTCAATTTATTAATTCTAAAGCTCGCCAAAGCAAGATGCGCAAAATGATTTGTTGAAGAGAATGATAGGGTGCGTAACACGCGAAGTGGATTCACCCCAGCGCAAAAGCGATTGTTATCCGAACAATAATAAATAAAACTGGTGTTAACCAATTTAACCAAAATTCAATGAGGCGATTGGCGTGCGGTGACAAAAGTGTTATAGCTATCGGTTCGATAATACAAATACATAACAAGCTAACATTTGATCATCTACATCTATTTATCCAAAAATAAAAACGTGCGAAGGTAAATTTTGATGTGTGACGGTTTGCTTCACTTCGAACAGAATTCTATATTGAGTAAACCACTGGAGGACTTCCCTCAAGCGGTGGAGTGAAACGGGGAGTAAGCAGGAACCAGTTTAGTACGATAGCAGTAACGTTGTAAAACGTAAATATTAACAAACAAAAAAAACCCTGTAATAAATTACATATTAATTGAGTGGGAAAACGGGAACATGAAACGATCCCAGGTGGCGAAATACCATTACTGCGGGTTAAAAAAAGGAAATCTACTATAACCGGAACCAATTCACAATCAAAAGAAATCACTAAAATAAAGTAGAAATTAAGGACGGGCAAAGTACAAACAGAAATGATTTACCTGCAGTATTGGCAAAGCTATATAAATCCGCACAACGCGAAATACTTTATACTATCGGGATCAACAAATCTCACTACCATATTCACACTACCTCAATAGTATTGTAAAATAATAGTCGAAATGCTAAATCCGTAAAGCGGTGTAGACCTTTCTTTTTATTAATTATATTATTGACTATATGTTTGAGAAATACAAGAAATATATTTCAATGCCGTACATTAGAAATCCACGTATAATTGCTTGTAGATTATTAATAACACAAGGTAATTTCTAGTATGTCCTCGACTACGTATTTAGGGAAATACAAACTTCATTTAGTAATACAGATCAATTAACGAATAATTATTTCAACTCTATATAACCCGGCCTGATTAGTAAAGTCTATTAGTTCCGTACGCTTTGTGTAGAGTTCATCGAAATTTAAATTATTGTTTTGTGCAGTGATTGTCCTCATATTGATAATTTAAGGTAAGACTGCATTTTTTTATTAAAATAGAACTGAATTTATTTGCAAACGCCAATTATTGTGTATTTTGCTATTGTTTCTGATTGTATTTTTAAAGCATCTAAGATCCGTTTTAGATTTTACATTGTGTAATTTATTAGTCGCTATTAAGTTTTCCAAAGTAATGCGCTGTTTTACATAAATATTTTTTCAAATTTTAAATAGTCTTTTAGCTAAGATAATAAAAAAACAATTCCCACAAATATTTTATTAAAAAATTAAATACATTTAAACATTAACAAAAGGCTGTAATAGTAAAACATTCTCCTTGGAACAACTTAAATTATTCAAACAATGGTTTAAACAGTGGTTGTACCCATCACCAAATCTTCTTAATCCTTTCAGTTTAGGAACTGAGAATACACTTTCCATGTTTAAAATGTTGTTTGATAAATATTTCGACAGTAACTGCTTCTTCTGTTCTCCTTTAACATAGACAGTAGCCACAGGAGGTACGACTTCTTTCAGTAAATCACCCACATTTGAATAACCATTCGTAGCCTCTTCATCCCAGCAGAATCCATGGATTCTTTCCTTTAACCACCGAACTTGCTTTTTGAAATCGTCACTTAGGGTGTTATACCCCACCACCATGTTCAGCATCTCATGCCATATTACATTATTCACTACATCCCAAATGGCAATTTCCTTGCAATAGAAATCGCTAGTTTTATATTGATATCCTTGTAAATCGATTATGAAACACATGCTTCCTGCTTCAAATCATAAATGGAAATGAGCTTCTAAGGAAATCTCTCCTATATATCCAGCTAGTGGTCTTTACCCCCGCCAACTCCTTTTATGATTTTTTCAACTAGGTAATTATCTAGAACTTTGGTTGATACTAAAGCAAGTCTGTTTTCTTAATCCAACTTTTACCACCCCCCAACCACGACACTAATAGTTCACGCCTGTGCTTTCGTTTCCGTAAAACTTTTTCCACTAGGTACGTGTCGGGTGCTGCTGTGAGCTGAATCTCATCGCCGTAAAAAGCACCTAAGTTTGGCTGTCCATTTAAATCTTCGAGTAGATACGTGATTGGCTTGGTTTGTTGTACTTTAACAATTTTGAACAGTTCCGTACTCCAGTTTGGATGAAATCCTCGGTCAAATATTGCTTTATATTTTGATATACGTACAATTTCTCCAACCTTATACAACTTCTTGCGACTTTTAGAAGCACTGTCAGCGGTGTAAAGTTTTATTCTTTCTGGATGTTCTTCCTCCTCATAGGTGTCATGTTAATAGCCCGATGCGGTGTATTATTGTATTCTTCCATAACCATAGGCAAAATATCCAACTATCTATGACTGCCTTGCAAGTAAAATCTTCTGTACAATTTGTTTTTGATTGTTCTGATAAACAGCTCAACCATACTAGCTTTGATTGCGAAATACGTAGAGTAATGGTTTATCTTATATTTTTGCATAAGATTTTTAAGCCAGCGGTTGTAGTACTCTTTCCCAAAATCCATTTTTAGATTGATTTTTGCGTTATTCTCTCCTTGCAACATTTTTTCCAATATTTTCAACGAACTTCGTTCGTTTATGAAATCGATTTGTCGTCCGTCTGTCCGTCCGAGGCCTTTCTAATGGTCGGACATCAATGTGTGATACATCAATCGATTCAGCTCGGTGTCCTGAGCTTAAGTTTTGATGTCAGTTGAAATCGGGCCACGGGGACGCCGTACCCCCGCGATATTCCGTCGGGAAAATTAAAATTTCAAATAGGTCCAAAATTAATGTGCGATACATATTTGGACTCCCCTAACATAGCTGAGTCGAAATATGGTACCCCCACAAAATCTGACCACGGATACCCGACCCCCCCCCCGGAATAAATTTTTATTATTTTTTTTATCTGAATACTTATAATTATTACAACATAATAATTTTAATTTCTTTAAATTGTTTTAAAGTAAGTCTACATTTGGAAGTTCGTTGCGACAATGCCTTGCATTTTCAACTTGTTTATCATAGCATTTGTAACTTCTGATCCAGTTTTGTTTTTTAAAGGTTCTGCTAAAGCATATTTTGTGAAACTGTCCACCGCTATTATAATATCTGTACCCATTGTTCACACAAGAGTAAGACTGCATTTCGCACAAGTTCGAATAGATAAGATCATGTTTCACATTTCAGATTTGTATGACGACGCTGAAAATTTTTTCTTACAGGTTTAAATAATTCCTTAACGATGATTTCTTTACTCATTTTTGTTTAACACTGTTGCTAAACTAATAGGGCTATC
Organism: Platerodrilus igneus; assembly: GCA_036346225.1. Lineage (NCBI taxonomy): Eukaryota > Metazoa > Arthropoda > Insecta > Coleoptera > Lycidae > Platerodrilus > Platerodrilus igneus. The sequence goes on along the minus strand of JARFIW010000139.1, from coordinate 5,099,341 downwards.
TTTATCTAGTTTCACCTTTAACATAAACTGAAGCTTTGGTTTGTAGTATTTGTTTTTTATAGCTACTGGTGACGCTTCGTAAATCGATGATATTGCGAGATCGAACTTCTTCTCGTTTGTCTCAGAACCAGCAGTCAAATTCATAAAAAACTGTATAAACGTTTTAAAATCAGATATAAGCTTATCCAATTTTTCATTTACATATTGTTTATTAACTGCATCAGATGGTTCAACCGGGTGAGCAAGCGTTGCGATACGCCGGATTCTTGCATTGAAGGCTTTATCTTTACGCTGTATATCATCAGAACTTTTTAGACAGTATGAAAAGGCTTGATTCACGAGCTTGATTACAGATTTCTTATTAACACAATCAGTATCGTCTTTAGGATCCACTACATCAACTAACCTTCTTTTACAAAAACTAATTGTTTCTTCTCCAGACTTGAATACTACAGTGCTTTTCTGATTAACACGATCATAATCTTCTTTCGGGTCTGGGAATTGTTTTTTTTTATTATCTTAGCTAAAAGACTATTTAAAATTTGAAAAATATATATGTAAAACAGCGCATTACTTTGAAAAAATTAATAGCGACTAATAAATTACACAATGTAAAATCTAAAACGAATCTTAGATGCTTTAAAAATACAATCAGAAACAGTAGCAAAATACACAATAATTGGCGTTTGCAAATAAATTTAGTTCTATTTTAATTACAAAATGCAGACGTACCTTAAATTTTCAATATAAGGAAAATCACTGCACAAAACGAGTGTTTAAATTTCGATGAACTTTATACAAAGCGTACGCAACTAATAGACTTTACTAATCAGACCGGGTTATATACAGTTGAAATAAATATCCGTTAATTGATCTGTATTACTAAATGAAGTTTGTATTTCCCTAAATACGTAGTCGAGAACATACTAGAAAGTACCTTGTGTTATTAATAAACTACAAGCAATATTACGTGGATTTCTAATGTACCGCATTGAAATATATTTCTTGTATTTCTCAAACATATAGTCAATAATATAATTAATAAAAAGAAAGGTCTACACAACTTTCACAAAGAAATTAGTTTGGGAAACGAAATGTATTTTCCAAGTACATATTTAGCATCGACTATATAATTATGTAATGACATGCTTAGTAATTAAAAAATGATAAACCAGAAAATTGATAACTGTTTAAAATTTTAAAAGTCATGGTTTTGAATATTCTAAATCAGTACATTACCGTTTGAAAATGGTTTTAAATATTAAACACTTATGGCCTATAAAAGACTCATTTCTAAAATTCCCGCGGTTTTAGATCTTCGGAGATGTTTGGTTAAAGCATATGTCTTGGATGGCGAAAATTTAGAGGTTTGGAGCCTTTAAAAGTGTAACTTTGTAAGGGGTGGTCCGATTTTAAATCTGTTTGCAGATTCGAATTCTTCGTAAAATTCTAGATTAATTTGATGTATCGAATAGCTAAAAAAATGTATAAGAACGGTCAAAAAACGCTGCTGTTAAAAAATCTTAAAATTAAGGTAGTTCTCTGTAGGAACATGCTATCTAAAAAAATTCCTAGAAATTCAAGTAGCTGAGAAAAATCTAATATTAATTGATACCAAACAAGGTACATTTATCTCGTGGGTGGAAATGTGGAGAAAGATTTATCTCGCAGAGGGTATATGTGTAACTTTCTAAGGGGCAGTCCTATATTAAATCTGTTTGCAGATTCGGATTCCGCGTAAAATTCTAGATAAATTTTGTGTGTCGTGTGGTTAAAAAATTTATGCGAAGGGTCAAAAAATCATTACCAGCAAAAAATCTTAAAATGAGAATAGCTTCCTGGGGGGTGATGCAATCTAAGAAAATCCTAAAGATTCGGGTAGCTGAGAAAATTCTAATATTAACTCGATACCAAACAATATAGATTTATCTTGTGGGTGCGGTGCCTATAAGCACCGAGAGGTATCTCGAAAATTTTAGGGGTTAGGTTACCGATTTTTAGGGTAGGGATGGTTGGGGTAAAAAAATCCCACAAGATGGTCCACAAGGCGAGAGCAGGAGGAGATTCATCTCCCTCATTTCCTCCTTATGAGAATTTACATGTAAATTTGGTCCAGATGTGTGAGGAAATGTGTATGCTGGAGGAAATGTGGCGCCAAAACTGTCAATAAACACTTACTACTTAACACGCATACCAGAACAATCTGCAATAGTTTTAGCGACAACTGTTCTGATATGCGTGTTAAGTGATTTGTGTTTTTTAATAATATCTATTTCGAACAGTAACGTAACCTGTCATTGCAGCCACGGCATTACTGCCGCGAGACGCTCGTCTCAATTTACCTTTTAAAGAAAACTCCAATAATGAAGTGAAAAAAGAATCGCTTCTTTATTCGCGTGAACTCACAAAACGAACTGCAGCAAATGACTTTTTTTATAAGCTATATACATAGAATCATTGTGAGATTATTTATTGCTGATAACCTATAGCTACTTACTTTTAACAATAAAAATGGTTATGCAACTTGTTCATAGTTATGGTTTATTACATCCATTTAACACGCTACCAATTATATCATGTGCCAACTACATTTTACAGGTTAGTAACCTTGATCTTGTACTTCAAGTTGCAATGCTTGCATAAAAATTTCAAGGTTATTTCTGCCGGACCAGTTTAAAACTAACTGAAATACAATTCAGGTAACGCGAAAAATTTGCTAACCTGATCATACTAGGAATCGTTAAAATAGTAATGTCACCTTCATTATATACAGTTCCATATCTAGATTTTATAATCAACCACAAACACACTTCGGCTCTTACAGAAAGGAACGGCACTTGCCTGCTTGGCTATTAAAATTCATTTTGCAATAAGTTGACCAATTAAGGTAATAGCAAAAAGAATTATATGGATCTATCGATCATTTGACAATTAACACGTCGAATGAAATATATTCAATATATCTTAAAAATGGAAATTAACAAATATTTTTGTCGCAAACCTTCGATTCAATCATATCTAAAAATTATTAGAAAACCGTGTTTCTTGCAAATTGCACATATAAAGTAAGCTGAAGAAGTACAAGAAAAACTCAGATTGCTGTGCAACGTAAATAATAATGTATAATGATCACTATCGTAATAGTATTTACGTAATAATTTACGTTTTTGTAGTTCTTTCCTAAACGAGCATGTTTTGCAAATTACATTTTCCGGGAAATTTCGATTGATCCCCCCTCCCCTCCCAGTAAACTTTTGAATTTTGTTAAACGATATCTGAAATACATGAACACGATCGTCCTATATGATATTTTAGTAGATACTTATTGGGGGGGAGACAAGAGTACAAGATGGACCCATAAAGTAGGCCTTCTTCATGCAATACTAGTCTCAATTTTCTACAAAAAAATCAGTTGTAGTGAGAAACGATGCTAATTTGCAGAATGTTTTATCTTCGGGATGAATAATACTGTGGAGATCAATAATTATACTTGTCCGGAAGGTAATAATCTATAGGAACACTGTGGCACAATTTGAATAAAATGAAAAAACCGTTACCACAAAAAATATTTAAAATACCAGCTACGTATTTCGACTACTATGTGGTCATCATCAGAAGGAAATCTGTAAATTAAATAATAATTAGCTGTTGTTCTGGAACACTTCAGAGAATATTCTCCTCACCACTTAGGCTGAAGTGAACCTTCCCAACATACAATTTACTATATTATTGCTTTAGACACTATCAAGGATATTCTCCTCACCCACAGGCTGGTGTTCTCAACAACAAACAAGTCAATTGTTGGCGTCGGTCTGTGGCATCTCGGTACGCCTTCCTCACAGCGAACCTTCTGGGGCTCGTCTGGGTGGACGAGGGTTGATTCTACGCCGAGGCGTCGCCATACAGCGTAGTGGCGTCGGCGATGATGTCGACGTTGGCGTCAACGTGCTGCCTCGGGCTCAGAGCAGAGCCGAGGTCTTCTTCGATGGTGCCCCGGGCTAGGAAAAGCGCCAGGGCTTTGGCGTCGACGTGCTGCCTCGGGCTCAAAGCAGAGCCGAAGGTTTCTTCGATGGGGCCCCGGGCTAGGAGAAGCGCCAGGGCGTCGGCGGCGTCGTGCTGCCTCGGGTTCACAGCTGAGCCGAGGTCTTCCTCGACGGTACTCCGGGCTATGCGAAGCGCCAGGGCGTCGGTGGTGGCTCAGGCTAGGGGAAGCGCTGAGGTCTCGGCTGTTCCTCTCTACGCTAGGAGAAGCGCTAGATGGTCGGATCCAGTGACGGCCTGGTCGTGATTCGGCTGGTTTTATACTCTTCCTCGAGGCTGGTGGGGTGACGCGTAGCCAATCAGCGTGCTTGAATTTTATGTTGGGGGTTGTGGTCATCGTAAAAGGGGCCACGTTAAGCTATATATACGGGTGTTGTGGTCGCGCGCCTTCCTTATAAAATGTGGATTGTCACGAGACAAGGTCTGTGACAGCAACTTCATTAAATTTAAAATTAATTAATCGAAACGAAATAAAAGCTCATACAATCAAGAGTGTCGATAACATTAATGACACTTTCAATTTAAATTATGAGCACATAAAAATAATGCTTGACGAGGTGTTTTCAGGTATAGGTTGTATTGACCCGCCTTATAGTATGCAAATTCTCCCTAATGCAGTTCCTTGTATAACACCAATAAGAAAAGTTCCATTTGCCCTGATAGATAAGCTAAAAAATAGTTTAGCAGAATTAGGAAAATTGAATATTATCGAAAAAGTATACGGGGCTAGTGAGTGGGTTCACCCATTAGTATTAGTAAGAAAAGAAAATGGTTCATTAAGAATGTGTTTAGACCATGCACAATTAAATAAAATAATCAAACGCGAACATTGTAAATTAATAACGTTGGAAGAAATTACTTCGAAATTAAATGGGGCACAAATCTTCTCTAAATTAGAAGCAAACCAAGCCTTTTATCATATTAAATTAAATGAAAAAAGTAGATACGCCGTTTGGTTGCTATCGTTTTTTACGATTACCGTACGGAATTAAAAGCTCTCCGGAATTCTTCAACGAAAGGTTTAGAGAAATATTTAAAGTTAATAATGTAGCAGTATACATTGATGGCGTAATTATATGGGGGAAAACGAAAGAGGAACACGACAAAGCACTAATTGAGGTATTAAAAAAAGCAAGGAAACGTAATATTAAATTCAATCCGAATAAGTGTGTTTTTGGTGTCTCTACAATTAAAGTCATAGGACATTATTTAAGCAGAGAAGGTATAGGATTAGACTCCGATAGGTTAAAAGCTATACATGAGTTCCCGGAGCCCAGAGACAAGAAAGATATTCAGCGGTTGTTAGGAATAATAAATTATGTAAGTATGTCAAACACTTTTCAGAAGAAACTAAAGTCCTGCGCGAACTCTTTAAGAAAGATGTTTATTTTGTATGGTCGGACCACAACAGAGCGGCCTTTGAAAAAGTTAAATGCATTCTAACAAATAGCCCGGACCTCAGGTATTTCGACCCTTTGAAAGAAATAACAATATCCGTAGACGCCAGTCAGAACGGTTTAGGTGCGTGCTTGTTACAAGAAAATGTACATCTCTATTACGCTTCGAAAGCTTTAACGGAACCTCAAGCGCAACAACTCCAAATAACAAAAGAGTTATTAGCGATTTACTTTGGCTTAACTAAATATCATGATTACGTTTTTGCAAGGCAAGTAGTTGTCGAGACGGATCACAAGCTGTTAATAACCTTAATTTAAAAACCTTTAAATAATATACCAGCACGTTTACAACGCATAATACTTTTTCTACAAAAGTACAATTTTAAATTCGAGTACAAAAGAGGCAAAGATCTCGTTATAGCGGACGCGTTTATAGACGTACTGTGCTGTGCTTCACACTATGCTATAAACAGTTTTGTTCTTGTATCTATCTTCGTTGTCTTTGAACATAGCTGCTGTTTCTTCTTGTTTGATGCAGTTCGGTCACCTTCTATTGTTTTACAGTTATATACCCTATTTCCCCTATATTTAGTGGTATGTGAAGTGGGGTAAGCAGTCTTTGGCTGCCAAGTTCTCCCAGCAATTGAACCTTTGTCGAATTAATAGTTTTTCCAATTTGTCCTTTCGCACAATCAACATTAATTGAAAATATTTCTCAACCAACACCTGAAGTTGTTTATAATAATAATCAGATTTAAGAGCACTTATTTTTTCGTCATTGGGTTTTACGTCTTGAAACTGGTTGGACTTGTATCTCAGCTTATTTATGTTCTAAGCTAGCCTACACAGTTCCCTGCAATTCTCACAACAGCCTATATACAGCTCGATTCCCTTCTAAAGTTTTCTAATTATATGCCCTATTTCATCGAAATTCAGTGTATGTGAAGGGGGGCTCCGTGGCATAGTTGGTATGTGTGTGACTACTACGTCCAAAGTCCCGAGTTCGAATCGAAAAATGTTAGGCGAGCATTTTTCACAAAAATACACCCTTGTTGTTTGTCACGCACGTTAAAGATCCCTATGGCAAAATTCCAAATTTTTCAGGTAAAAAAAACACGCTTCCTGGCCAATGTAGTACCTTCGGTTAGAGCATTGAAAAATCACATGTAAGGTATGTGAAGGGGGTTAAGCAACCTGTCGCTGCCAAGAATTTCCCAACACTTAGACATTTGCCATATTAATGTTTTCCAGTAAATCCTTTCCTACAATTCATATTAGTTGAGAGTATTGCAAAACCAATATCTGTGGTTGTTTATAATAATCACCATATTTAAGTACAGTTATTATTTTTGTCATTAGTTTTTACATCTTGCGACTACTTGGAAGCGTACCTCTATTGATTTCTATTCTGAGATAGCCTACACATTTCCCTGAAATTCTCACGGCTTCCATCTTTCACTATCTGCGTGTAGTAGTCTAACCTAGGTCTACCTCTACTTCTCTTTTTTCCTATTTCTGCTTCTAATATACCGCACTATTCCCTCAAATATTACTATGTGGCCTATCATCCTATCTTTCCTATTTTTTACTGTTTTCCACATACATCATTCTTCCCCTACCATTTCTAGTACCTGTTTGTTCTTAACTTTGTCTGTCCATGATATCTTCATCATACGTCTGTAGCACTACATTTCAAAGACTTCTAGCTTTTTCTTATTTGCTTCTGCTACTGTCCAGGCTTCACAGTCATACAGTGCCGTGCCCCACACATATGTTGTAAGCAATCTGTTCCTTGTTTCTATGTTTGTTGTCTTTGAACACAGTAGTTGCTTTTTCTTGTTAAATGTAACACGACCTTGTGCTAATCTTTGTTTTATATCTTTTATGCTTTTCCCATCTTGCGTCGTTTGACTTCCTAGGTAGCAGAGATCCTTAACCTCTTGTAAGTTCTCGTTACCTATTTGTATTCTTGTTTTTGATTTATTTTCCCCTCTTTTGCATACTAGAACTTTAGTTTTATTTTTGTTCATTTTCATACTATATCTCTTCGTTATTATTAATTTAAGCTATCAATCTTTTGTCCCTGCATATTAGTTCCAAATGTCTTCCTGCATTTGACAGTATTCATTGCCTCTTCTATGTACAAGTTAAAAATTAATGGGGATAAGGCACATCCCTGTCTCACCCTTTTGCTAATATTTACTTCTGTACTTTCTTGCTTTAATTATATTACTGCTGTTTGCTCTTTCTATAAGCAATGCACTATCCGTCTATCCCTAAAATTCATTCAAATTTTTTGAGTATTTCGAACATTTTTTTCCATTTTACATTGTCGAATGCTTTTTCGAGATCTACAAACCCTATATATACGCTTTCCCCCTTCTCTATTGTTTTCTCCATTATCACCCTCAAAGCTAAAATAACCTCTCGTGTTCCCCTGTTTCGCCTAAACCCAAAATGATTTTCTCCCAGTATTTGCTTCAGCTCGATTTTCCATTCGTCTTTGTACAATTCTAGTTAATATTTTTGAAACGTGTGCTGTCAAACTAATTGTTCGACAATTTTCACACCTGTCCGCGCCTCTTTTTTGGGTATAGTTACTGTGATGTTACGTTTGAAATCTTTGGGTATCTCGTCTGTCTTATAGATATAGCTTACAAGTCGGAACAGACATTCTGTTACTGCTTGTCCAGCGGCTTTTAGAGTTTCTGCTTGCACCTTATCTATAACGGGCGCCTTACCATTTTTCAGACCCTTTAATGCTAATTCAAACTCATCTCTAAGTATAGGATATCCTAGGTCATCATTTTCAATGTCTGATTCCTGTTCTAATGCTGTTAGTTTTTCTCCTAAATATAAATTCCCTATATACTCTTGCCATCTAGCTACTTTTCCTACATTTTCTATAATGAAGTTTCCTACGGCGTCCTTATGTTTTTGCTACATGGTTTTATATCCCTAAAATTCATTCTAATTAATTTGTATGCTTCCTCCGTTTTTCCTATTTCCATTTTAGTTTGTACCTCTTTGCACTTTTCATCAATCCATTGTTCTTTAGCTTTCTTGCATTTCTGGCTTTGTATCTCCGTTTTCCTGTTTCGTCTGATCTATTTTTGTACTTTCGCCTTTTTTCTATTAAATTCAGGATAACCTTTGTTATCCATGGTTTCTTATTTTCTTTTTGTATATACCCTAGAATATCTCTGGCCGCCATGTTTAAGCAGGATTTAATGTTTTTCCATTTTGTTTCTACTTCCTTAGTATCAGATATTTTCCCAATATCTTTCAGCAATTTATTGACTTTTTTTTCAAATCTTTCGTGGATATCTTTATCTTTTTGCTTTTCAAAGTCAAAGTGCCTTTTCCGTTCCTCTTTTTTAGATTTTTAAATTTAAGTGCGACCTTATAATTGTGGTCAGTGCTTCCGGGTAGCTTCTATAGTCTTTTACTTGATTTTTAAACCGTTTTCTAATAATAATGTAATCTATTTGATATCTTTCTATATCTCCTGGCATCTTCCACGTGTATCGTCTTCTAGCATGATGTTGAAATAATGTATTTGTGATTGTTAAGTTGTTCTTGTCGCAATATTCTACCAGCTTATTTCCTCTGTCACTTCTCGTGCCTAAACCAAATAAATCTACTATCGCTCCTTCCCTACCCTCACCTACCACTACATTAAAATCCCCCGTAATTATTAAATTTTTATGCCCTTTTACGTATCTTAGTATGTCTACGATATCTTTGTAGAACACCTTCACCTTTTTCTCACTGTAGCTAGAGGTGGGCATGTATACTTGTATTATTACTGTATTTACCGGTGTAGATTCAAATCTAACCATGAGTACTCTTTCGTTCTTTTGTAAGTAGTTTTCTACACGTCGCCCTATCTCATTTCGCATAACTATTCCCACCTCGAATTTCCTTCCTCTGATCCTGTGTGAATTACCCTGAAGTCTCCACTCCAAACATTCCCCGCCTCTGGCCAGCGGACTTCGCTGATTCCTACTATGTCTAGTGCTAACCTATCCATTTCGAGTTTCAGGTTTTTTAGCTTACCTACTTGTTTCATACTTCTGACATTCCACGCTCCGACTCGTAGAATGTTCACGGATCTTTTTGTATATTTTTGGATCACATCCACCGAAGTAGTCCCCTCCCGGAGATCCGAATGGGGGACTATTTTACCTCCAGAATTTTTTACCCCAGAGCATGCCATCATGTTTACCAACAATTTCTGTACGCAGTATACTTGGGAGGTAATGTGGTGGTTTCCCGTCATACCGACGCCTTTGGTCTCTGCCACTCTAAGTACCGGAAAAGCTGCTGCTCTCTTTCGGAGACCTGTCTTAGTTTGGTTCCTCACTAAAAACCTTACTAATTTGGTTAAACCTATAGTTCGGCTCTTTAGTTTATTGAAACGCGCAAGCCATTCTACGTGTTCTACTGTTTTATAACTTCGTCAAGGTGCAGGTCCGTTCAGAATGGAAATGAAATGTAATAAATAATAATTCTCTGTTTATGGAATGTTTTAAAAAGTGCCCCCAAGTTCATAGAAAAAAAGGTAATTACTTTGTAACACAGACCCAAATTGATACAATTAGATAGGAAACAATGGAACTGTTACCAAGCAGAGTTATTCATAATTACCTAGAAATAACGATATGGAATGTTATAAAAAAACAAGGTAATAAACAATTTGCACTTTCCCACAGAACAATATGCGACCAGGGGCTTCATGCTGAATACGAGCAGCTCTCTTGGTCAGTCAGTCTTCAAATCTCAAAACTTTCATATTGTTAGTGTTTGAAGCTACTCATAATTAATTATTGATTATTTGAAATAGTAACTTGTGTTAATTCAATCTAATTTAACTTGTACTTAAAGAATATGTGTTCAAGTTGCTTGTGAATAAAATCAGTCAATTAGTAATTGATGTAATAAAATTAATTTTGATAGTTGCAGTTCTTAAATCAAACTTTTTAAAAAGACACTTCCAAGTACCCAAAATCTATCTAGTGCCGTGCTAGATTCGCGAACATATTTTCATTTTTTATATTAACAGTGCAGATCTCTTTTATTTTCTAACAGGTACTCTAGAACTATGAAAAGTGCTACTACAACTATCATTGGTTTTTAAAAATTTAAATAATGTCGTAGCAACTTCATAGGCATAAGAAATCACTAGTTATTGCAGTAAAAATGAAATACATAAATCAGAAATTAGTGGCAGAGAGAAAATTACTATTTCCAAATACATTTAGTTCCATAAAATGGCGATATTTAGATTACAAAACCGATTTGTCTAATAATTGTTGCTATACACCATAAGTTCTTTCGGTTCATTGTAGCTAAAGCTATTTTTAATAATAAATTTCCATCATTTATTCTAGTTGTTAGCAAACACCTTGAGAGAGTAACCGAAGGTAGAATCGTGACATCGCGTACAATTTTTGAAATTCAGTGTTTTACCCATTCTAAGCACACACAATCCTACTAACCCATTTTTTAAATTCAATAGTAACCTTTAGTTACACAGCATATATTAAAATAACAAGTTGTACAAATGGTGTTAAGCATATTAAACAATGCAACAACAAACTTAGAGAATGTTTTTTCTGTTCATTTTTAAATAATTTATAATTATACGAAAATGAGGGTGTTCTGAATGTATTTTAAATTACATTCCATTAAATAGTTGTCAGAAACTCGTTTTAATATATAGCATCTACTGCTTAACCTTGAATTTATGTATATCTAGATTGTTTACATATTTAAATTATTAATTTAATACATGCGTTATCATAAATAAATGATTCAACTGTTTTTCTTATTGACTAAACTGTGGTTGACACCAACGACTCAATTCATATAGCATTCCATCTACAACGACAGCAACCTCAAAGACTTTTTGTGTAAGAAATCCGCTCATAAGTGCATACGACAGATGAGACGAAGTCTGCCAAGTTGGTAACACCGGCGACGGCGAACATTGCCTCTTGCAAAATCAACAACATTCGTGCTCATCATGACCTCGTCTAAAAATTGCAGCAGTGACACTTTGTGACCTACCTCATAAATTTTTAAGGTGATGAGGCACAGCCAAAACAGGTTTTCAGTATTGATGTGCCAAGACTAAGACTGTAGCCAGGAGAGGATGTTCCTATCTCCTCCAGTTTCTATTCCGTATACGATAAATAGAAAATGATATTAAGGTTACATACCTACTATTCCTAAAAAATAGAGTACAGGGCCAATTCTATTTGTACTATAAAATAATATCATATCCTAATTTAATTAAAACGTAAATTGTTATTATAGGTATGGTAACGAACTACTCTTTAAAATCCTTTATTTCGTCCAATATAAGTCTACAAATATAGAGAAATGTTTTAATGTACTGACATTCCGCTACAGATATCACTAATGATGATTTTCACAATGTTCTAATACAAAATTCCTTCTTAATATAACGATTACACCATATTTATTTGTAAATCCGACTAAGTAATTTATCTACACAAATACTTAATCTATATAAACTACAAATGTATTTATTTTAACGATTTATCCAATTATTTATTCCATAGTACTTACGAATTCATACTTCGACCGAAACTGAGAACTCTACCGGGCCGTGCGGTTTATATACGTAATTTGTAAAGCTTTCACATATTACTAGAAATTCCGAGACATTTCTAGATTACTTACTTTTGTATACTTTATATTGATTCTTTAAAAACACTCTTGTAAATGTGAACCACTCCATTATTGGTATTGGCATAAGTTTGCGTTTAATATGAAAGTATAAAAAAACTTTAACGTTAGTTACGATTCCAAAAAAATACGTTAAGATACATAGTTACCAGCAGTATGGCGCCTATGACTTCGTATACAAAGTAAGTGTTTTAAAACACAATGGCAATACAAATTTGTTACGTTACATTTAGTATTTGAAAATATACTGTATCGATACTTTAGAAACCATTTTAGTTTTACTTATTTGAACATACAAGTTGCCACACTTTCGTTATTTCAAGCGCGCTCTGTTAGGCAGGTTTTTTTTTTTTTTGATAGTTATCCAAACCCGGTGGAGTAGAAAGCTTTTATAGCCAAAGTGTGTGACTCTCCTTACGGCATACCCACTAAAACCACTCCCCCTGGCGGGTGCGTCTGGCAAACGGCTCCGCCGCACTACAGCCTAAAAGGCTTATTGTGCTGACCCTGGTTAAGTTGATTAGTATACAAGTCCTGGGTCTATGTGGATCTACTATATACAAGTGCCTCACCGATTGAACTCAGTCCAAGCACCTTTCCCTTGCAAATCCAAGGTTCCTAGATAAGGGCTATATCACAGTCCCCAATTGGCTTACATAGTGGACGGGTATGACTCCGTCCAAGTCCCAGATTCGACTTTCTAGGTTTTTCTCAGTTTTCTACGCTGAGCTCCCGAAAGCCTTTTTGCTTGCAGTCCAGTGCCTGCAAGTTTCTTTATACGAGGGCCATTTTTTTCAATTTCCGATAGGCTATAAATAAAAGACAAGTTTATATAAAACAATAATTTTATTACCAAAAGATTGGTACACTTACGGTTACTTTTCGACATAATCACCGAAGAGATTAAGACATTTGTCATATCTGTGGACAAGCTTTTCAATACCCTGTTCAAAGAAAGTTGCCGCCAATGAATTCAAGTAGTCCTTGACGTTGGTTTGAAGGTCCTTATTGGTTTGAAAGCGCTTCCCACCACGCCACGTCTTCAGGTCAGGAAAAAGATGAAAATCGCTTGGTGCTAAGTCAAGACTGTATGGCGGATGATCCAAAATGTCCCATCTAAATTGTTCGAGAAGCCGTTGAGTTGCTCCAGCAGTGTGTGGACGGGTATTGTCGTGGATCAGAACAACTTCAGCGGTCAGCTTTCATCTTCGTTTGTTCTGAATGGATCTACGCAACCGTCGTAAAGTTTCACAATAAGCAGCTGCAGTGATTGTGGTTCCGGGCTCTATTAACTCCACAAGCAACACACCTTGTTGGTCCCAAAATACACTAGCCATGGTCTATCTGTTGTTGAAGGTTTGTTTAAATTTCTTTGGTTTGTTTGGTGAAGTTGAATGCATCCATTGTTGTGATTGTCGTTTTGTTTCCGGTGTGTCGTATTGAATCCAGGTTTCATCCCCAGTCACAATTGATTTCAAAAAGTTGTCTCCTTCATCATGATAATGCTCAAGGAACTTCAATGCTGACGCCATTCGTCGAGTTTTGTGGCCGTCCGTCAGCATTTTTGGGACCCAACGTGCACAAAGTATTTTGTAGCCTAACCGTTCAGTAACAATAGAGTACAAAACAGACCTTGAAACTTCTGGAAATTTCGTAGACAACGCAGTAATGGTGAATCTGCGGTTTTCTTTAACCATTCTGTCAACACGTTGAACCAGGTCATCTGAAACGACAGATTTGCGCCCTTGGCCCCCTTCATCAAGCACATCATTACGGCCATCTTTAAACTTTCGACACCATTCACGCACAACACCATCACTCATGAAGTTTTCCCCATACACACAACTCATTCTTCAATGGATTTCTGCAGCACTATGGCCTTCAGCCTGTAGAAAACGAATCACACTTCGCACTTCACACTTGGCGGGAGCATCAATAATAGCGGACTTGTTTACGTGGCTGTAGCACAACGCCGACTAACGCCTGAATGGCGGAGTGTGTAGTGCAAGAGCTGCGCACTCGCCTACAGCGTATGCCCGCTTTCTGCTACCCGCGTAGCGTCTGCACGGAGCGATCGGAGATTGAAAAAAAAATGGCCCTTGTAGTATTCTCCATGTCTGGTGTTTCAGACAACGGTCTTGCAAACGGACTTGCACCCCGGGTCTGCTCCATCTCCATGGGTACATTTTGATTACCCGAGGAATCCATCATTGCTAGTTTTACCTCTTCAGGTTCAGTTTTACTAGTGGTACCAATATTATTCATGATTGTTCCCACGAGTATGAGGGGTGTAAATGGTCGCCATGCCAGGTGCCCTCTGTTGACATGGAAAGCGTGAATAAAACGGGGTGCTGCCCTGTTTCCCGAGTTTTGGACCGATTGAGACTGGTCACGCCACGCATCCCTTGGGCTCGGTTCTACACCACGGGATTTAGGAATTTTTAACGAGGTTGTCTCCTCTTGGTCCGGGCGGTTAAGCCTAGACGCCCACACTCTCTCGCCCGTGAGACATGAACATGACGGCAGGGAAGGTACGGTATGACGGTGTTGCAGAATTGCCCCACCGGCTTCGTTTACCTCAGTGCTGGCCCATTAGCCACGAAACTACTGCTTGGGTTGTGGGGTTTAGTCCGCGGGATCGTTTTCACATGTCTCTTGCTCTCCACCATATTGTGGGTTTTATGCAACTCAAGTCGCTGGGTCACTGAAAGATATAAGCTTATCACAATCTTTCCCAGAGTAGACAGCCAATTTCTTGGCTATATATCTTGGGATTTCTCCTATCTGCCACATGGAGACGCGCCCAATGGGTAACCAACCACAAGGAGGCAGCTTTATTTACTTTCTATTAGTTCAAATTAGCTCCGTTAGGCAACCAACGTTGCTCCTCGTGTATTTAATTCACGGGTTCACTTGTTTATATTCTTTCTTGTCCCTTAACAAGACATGTATTTTTAAAAATTAGGAATTTCGTGAATATTGCTAGTTTAATGATAATTAGGTAACGCAGGTGTGTTAACTTTGATAGGTAAACATATGCCTAAATTTATTTCTGTTTTGTGTGGAATTTCTGTGACTATTTTTTCAGAAAACAATTTTATAACTACATTGGTTGAACGAGTTCACTAGATATTTAGCGCTACTTCGCGTTAGTTCTTTTATGCTAAATTAAACAAAATCCTACTGCAGTTACAAATCGTTATGATGAAAATCGTTTTTACTCGTTTTACGTCACTGCCCGATTTGTTTTTAATATCATTCGGTTCTTCAAACGCTTGATCGTACCACACAAACTTGCTCTATCGTTACACCGCATTTTGTCCGACTACCGTATTGTATGTTAGGGTGAGATGGATATCCATTATAACTACCTATACTCTTCACAGCTTGCGTAAATAAATAGTATATGATGATGACCGACATGTGTTTGCTTTACTCATGGACGGTATGAAGTTGTCCTACATTCTATAAATGTTAAAGCAACACTTTAGGCTATATAACATTTATCTAATAATTTGGTGTTTTGTATTTAAATTTACTATTGTAAATATGTAGTTTTGTGTACTTGTATGTTTCAGTAGCTTCTAGTTAGAATTAATTCGGTCTGAATTAATATAGTAAGTAAGTATTTAGTATATAAAGGTATCTGCCGCTATATATATGGTTATTATTAATTGATTACTGTGCCAATACAGATTATTACTAATTATGGTGGTTAAATCCATTTAGGAAAAATAGAGTTGAAACGGGGATAGACGGATAAGAAAAAATAGAGTTTTAGAATAAGCTTCCTAGAGAAAAGTAGAAAGTACGAAACGTTTCTAATAAAACAAATTAGCCTGTTGAACCACCTGCAACGTTAACAATAAGATAAACCTTATACAACACGTCGATAATTAATAACAAGTAGGCTGCAAATGAGATCCAGACATCATCTTCTTAGCAAGCGATCCACAGGAAAATCTAATGACCAAAAAATAAGCGCAGAGAAATGTGATGATTATTATAAACAACTACAGGTATTGGTTGTGAAATATCTGCAACTAATGTTGACTGTGCGAAAAGATATACTGAAAAAAATATT
Organism: Platerodrilus igneus; assembly: GCA_036346225.1. Lineage (NCBI taxonomy): Eukaryota > Metazoa > Arthropoda > Insecta > Coleoptera > Lycidae > Platerodrilus > Platerodrilus igneus. Next base: position 5,083,102 of record JARFIW010000139.1, on the reverse strand, counting down.
AAATTGCCAAACGTTCAAGTGCTGGGAAAACTTGGCAGTCATAGGCTGCTTACCCTCCTTCACAACCACTGAATGTCGGAGAAATAAGGTATAAATTTAATTGTAAAACAATAGAAAGGGGCCGAACTGCATCTAACAAGAAAGAACAGCGTCTATGATCAAAAAGAACAAACATAGAAACAAGAAGAAAATTGTTGAAAGCAAATGTGTGGAGCACAGTACAGTATGCCTATGAAATACGAGCAGTAGGAAAAGCAGACAGAAAAACGGTAGCAGCATTTTGGAATGTCGTGCTTTAGATGTATAAGAATGATAGCATGGACAGACAAAGTTAATAACAAATAGGTTATAGAAATAGTAGGGGAATAAAGATATCTGTAAAAAAAATAGGAGAAATAGAAGAGCAGAATACGTTCTAAGGAGTTTTTGGGGAATAGTATGGGATATACTACAAGCAAAGATAGAAAAAGGAAGTAGATGTAGACCTAGATCAGATAGTGATAGATGTAGACTGTGCAAATTCAGGGAAATGTGTAGGTTCGCTCAGAATAGGAAACAATGAGGGTACGCGTCTAACCAGTTCCAGGACTGAAGACCTAATGATGAAGAAGTTTTATCTATTTGTATTTTGTTACCTGTAATTACAAGTATTCAGTATTCTAAGTTATATTTCATACTTAATTTTGTATTTCATTACTTAGTATCTAGGCAAGTTTTTTTGTTATTTCTAATTACAAAATTTTACAAAATTGCAATTCCTCGGGGCATGTTAAGCATTCATTATATTATGTAGGTACAATTGTTATACACACAACTATATGTATTTGTCCCAACCAGTTATGTATCCTCAGTTAGAAGGGTAGCCCTTACGACCAAAGAGACCCACAAGGACATTTAAAATAAAACCCCCAAGAGAACACAAGCGCTTTCGCGGCAATTTTGTTTATAAATTAATGTTCGTACTTATATCTAGTGTAATTGTAATACTTCGTTTCTTCGTTAACTATTCATGTGTAATAAAAGGCTCAATTTGTGATTCAAGTGTTATTGCACACAGTATTCAAATTACACCCCACGTTCATTCATAGAAGACTTTCGTCCAATTTGATTGAGCGAGAACGAACAAAAGACGATTTTTAAACAGTATTCATAGAACTGTAAAGGATAAAGATATTAAGTGTGGGTTTCTTGTAAAAGTCTTGGTAGGTACTATTAAACTGATATAGAAAATATAACTTTTCGTTGAAAATACATATGACGTCATAACCCAAAAATTGGTGACGTCACATGCATATAAAGCTATCAAATTAAGCGCCTCCACAATAATTAATTTAACTGTTTCAGGGTTTTGTTGAAAATTGACAGTTTTGTAATTCTTGAATTCATTCCATAAGTACTTTCCATACTGTATACTTGTATTTTATATTTAAACTAGAAATACAGTTTCGCAATGTATAAAAACTTTTCCTGAAAGCTTTTCCACAGCGGCGCAGACCGCGCCTAGCTTATTGATTTATTTTACGAGCATGCCTGATAAATCCCAAATAAAACAACGATGTTCACTACCGTATGTTGTAATCTCATTCTCCGATGTAATTAAAAAATTAATACTACATAAAAATACAGAAAAATGGAAGATTTACTCCAGAATATAATCAAAGAAGCAACAGGGACAAAACTAGCTACATTAAGACAAAGCGCACAAGAAGCTTATGGTAAGTTTCATGTTGGAAAAGCTTACGTTTAATTTTATTTGTATTTGTTCATAAACACCATAGATTTACTATGTGCTCAAAATAATTTACTGCGTAATCCTGCATTTGAATTACGAACTGTTTGCTTTTTGCCGTTGAAACTGAGCTTGGAAACCAAACGTAATAAGCTCGTGTCACTGGGTCTTTCAGGACTGAACGTGAGCTGTAACTCTTAATTGTGATAAGAAATTTAACATAGTACTTGTAGAAAATTGTACGAGATGACCGATTTCAAACTGGTGCGGAACCGGAAGATGATTCATTGTGGCTTCCCGCACAACTGTTGCATGCAACGACGTCAATATTAGCACAATGCGAAGACACTCAGGTAAGATAATTATAATCAGGGCTGTATTTGCCATAAGGGCATATAGTGCGGTGCACCTAGGCGCTGTGATACAAAAGGCGCCGCTAATTCATTATCATTTTTACCAATCGCTGTGGAACTAGAATTAATTAAAATACTTTAGGTTTATTCATGTCGTTTACTACACATAAGATTACTTATTATTAAACGCATGCCCTTAAAAAAATTGGTTATTTTTATCACTGATTTTAGGGCTTATTAAAATGTAAGATAACATTTCACACTTATGTAAGGGTTTTATATGACTATTAACTTATTGAGCCTATTTCGTTTTTATTTTACACAATACGGCTAAGCAAGAATATGGTCTAAAAACAAGTCTAGACTTGTCTTTCTTCAAACTTTGTTGCCCTTGTCCTTTCCTGGAATCTTGCCTCTTTCTATGAAGTAAGTACTGGATTGGGGTTTATCCTCGGGTTTATCATATTCACATCACAAACGCGGAAGTGTTATTTTAAAGTGTTTATAGTTATTTATTTCATTGAAAATAGACTGAAACGTATAGTACCAATCTGCATTTTTAGGGTTCCGTTTTCGTACCTTATAAGGTATAACGGAACCTTTATAAGATCACTCTCGTGTCCGTCCGTCCGTCTGTCACAGAAAACTATGTAACGTAGGAATTTGAAATTTGGCACAATGCTAGGTTTTTATGGCGCGCACATATATCGACAGTCAGAAAACAGAAAAAATATTTTTAGATTAAAATGGCGGAAGTTAATTCGGTTAAAAGAAAAAAAGTTTTAATAAATATATCGTGTGAGATATCATTTGAAAGAAGATTCTAAAAAGCTTCTAAAAATATTTTTTTTTATAATTTTCGGTGCAGTATTCTTCGTGATATAGCTCAAAATGTGCCAAAAATGACCGTTCCCCCTCCTGTTCTCCTACATTTACAAAGCCAAAAATTTGATTTTAATAGGGATAGTAGCTATTAAGTCATAGATTATCGGAAAACTGCAAGTTTTTTTGACAGTGTAATAGTTGCTGGGAAAATTTTTTAAACACAGTAATAGACAACGTATTTACTAATGTACCAGTACAATGTGGGACAATATATTCATTTTTCAGTTATCACAATCAAATTTGGATACGATTTAAATATACATAAAAAACAGCTTAATTTGGTTAATTGATTGCTCACTGTAGAATTGGTACGGAACCCTAATAATGCGAGCTCGACTCGCTCTTAGCTAACTTTTTTAATTTTAAATTTACTTATTTCTTTCTAAGCAAACTCAGAATTGTTCCCTGTATTAAACTTGGTTAACGAAAATAATTTAGTGTTAAACACCATTTTTAGTAGGGTCACATTAGGAGTTTTCCCTCGGAATGAGAGGTAATAAGCTGAAAATTTGTATATAAACTTTTGTTTTGGAAGTATAAATGATGTGTTAAAAATTTCATATAATCTCGTGGCCGTGTTTTAAGAGATTAAAGGTCAAAGGTCGCAAAAATCAGTTTTTCGCAAATATCTCGCTTCCTGGTATTAGCATCTATTATAAAAATTATAGAGCATGAAATTCCCTACAAATTTTTGTTTAAAACATTTTTTATACCATTAATCGTTTTTGAGATAGAGCGCACAGCGCTCGGCCATATATGGCGTAATGCGAGGTCAATCGCGAATCCCAGTCAATAATACGTTGCATAAAGTTAGTTTTTCCTTAAAAAAATTATAATTATGAAAAAACTTTATTTTCGCTAGATAATACTTATTTCTTTTATGTAATTAACGCATTCATTGCCCCCACAAGAGGTCATAGTCTTTTGGTGGAGGCCAAACATAAATTATTACTAAAACATGTTTTTGAAAGTTTTATTGGCATAGAAAACAAATAATGAAGAATAAATATTTTCTTTCTAGAAAAAAATCAGAATCCCGGTTATCCACATGACATCGAGTTGCTCAATTATTTCCCAGTGCCATGTGCATCACAGGTGATTACAAAAAAAAAATAGGTTAAACAATGTTTTTCTGTATAAGATCATCACCATTAGGACTTCAGTCTTGGAACTGATTAGACGCGTACTGTCATTGTTTCCTAATCTAAATTAATACACATTTCCCTGAAATTTGCACAGTCTGCATCTATCACTATCTGCGTGCAAGTCCGATCTCGGTCTACTTCTACTTCTTTTTACCCTATCTCTGCTTATAATATATCCCGTACTATTCCCCAAAAATGCCTTGCAACGTACCCTGCCCTTAAATTTCCCCAATTTTTTTTTATTTTCCACAGATATCTTGATTCCTCCACTATTTCTATAACCTATTTGTTATTAACCTTGTCTGTCCATGCTATCATCCTCATACATGTGAAGCACAACATTATACAAGGCTTCTATCTTTTTCTGTCTGCTTTTCCTACTGTCTCTATTTCATCGACGTACTATGCTGTGCTCCACCCATATACTTTGAACAATTTTCTTTTTGTCTCAATGTTTGTTGTCTTTGAACATATCCGCAGTTCTTTCTTGTTAGATGCAGTTTGGTCACCTTTCTTTTTACAGTTATATACCCTATTTCCCTGATTTTTAGTAGTATGTGAAGGGAGCTAAGCAGTCTGTGGCTGCTCAGTTCCCCCAGCACTTAAACATTTGTCGAATTAATAGTTTTTCCAATATATCATATCGCACAATCAACATTAGTTGAAAATATTTGACAACCAACACCAGTAGTTGTTTATAATAAACATCAGATTTAAGTGCACTTATATTTTCGTCATTAGATTTTCCGTCTTGAAACTAGTTGGACGCGCACCTTCACTTATTGATGTTCTGAGCTAGCCTACACAGTTCCCTGAAATTCCCACAACAGCATATATACAGCTCGGTTGCCCTTTGATTGTTTTCTAATTACATGCCCTATTTCACCGAGATTCAGTGGTATATGAAGAGGTTCGCTTGAAAAATGTTAGGCGAGCATTTTTCACAAAAATACACCCTCGTGCGGATGAGAGTTAAAGTGGAGGTCCCGTGTGTGAGTGTTGTCATGCACATTGGAACAGCAAGGGTTCGGCGAAATTCCAAATTTTCCAGGTAAAAAAAACTCGCTTCCTGGCCAATGTAGTACCTTCGGATGGAGCATTAGAAAATCACATGTAAGATATATGAAGAGGGTTAAGCAGCCTGTGGCTGCGAAGGAAACATTTGCCGAATTAATAGTTTTCCAGTAAGTACTTTCTTACAATTAACATTAGTTGAGAATATTGCAAGACCGATACCTGTAATTGTTTATAATCAGCATCGTGTTTAAGTAGATTTCTGCTTTTAGTCATTAGTTTTTCCATTTTGGGACTGGTCGGATGCGTACCTCCATCGATTGCTATTCTGAGCTAGCCTACACATTTCCCTGAAATTTCTACATCCTACATATTTTCACTATATGTGTGCAATAGTCTAAACTAAAGTCTACCTCTACTTCTTTTTTTTCATATCTCTGCCTCTAATATATTCTGCACTCTCATGTCTTAGTATGTGACCTATCATCCTATCTGTCCTATTTTTTTACTGTTTTCCACATATTTCTTTCTTCCCCTACCATTTCTAGTACCTCTTTGTTCTTAACTTTGTCTGTCCATGATATCTTCATCATACATCTGTAGCACCATGTTTCAAAGGCTTCTATTCTACCTTTTCCTTGTCCGCTTCTTCTACTGTCCAGGCTTCACAGCCATACAATGCTGTGCTGCACACATATATTTTAAGCAATCTTTTCCTTGTTTCTATGTTTGTTATCTTTAAACACAGTAGTTGCTTTTTCTTGTTAAATGTAGCACGACCTTGTGCTAATCTTTGTTTTATATCTTTTGTACTTTTCCCATCTTGTGTTATTTGGCTTCTTAGGTAGCATAAATCCTTAACCTCTTGTAGGTTCTCGTTACTTATTTGTATTCTTGTTTTTGGTTTATTTTCCCCTCCTTTGCATACTAGAACTTTAGTTTTATTTTTGTTAATTTTCATACCATATTTTTGTTCCTGCATAGTAATTCTAAATGTCTTCCTGCATTTGACAGTATTCATTGCCTCTTGTATGTACAAGTTAAAAATTAATGTATAACAAATAAAACATAAATGTGTATTGCATTGACCACATCTGGTAGATACTAATTTTACATGTTTTATAGCAACACATCAACCACCTTTTTTGACTTTCTTTTTATAGCATTATGTGCATCTGTAAGGCCATAGGGGGGTAAGAGGATGCCCCTAAATTAAGAAGACTAACATATATATTATTGTTTTAAATTTTTACCTGGATTGACTCTAGCCCCACACTTTGGGTGTCATAAATACTATGAAGCCTAGGCACTAACTACTCGAGCCCGGAAGCCATAATGTTGTGTAGCTTACCTAGGCTGCTCCCTCTCGGCCACTCAACTATGCATAATATACTGTTGCGATCCACTATTAGGCAACCCGTCAAACATACAAACGCCCGAGGCACAGCGCATTCTTCAGGATTCGAGAATCCTTCTAGAAAATACTAGATAATGAGTCATATCTTTAATGCAGGGTATATATGAGGCCGCTTATGAATGTAAGAATTAGTCCACATAAGAATGTCGTATATAAATTATATCGTGTATAGTGAATGTAGTTGAGCTTCTTGGAAGCCTAAGCGTGTATATACATAAATGTTATATGAGCTAAACGTGTCTAATGTACATGCAGCTTGTAGTATACATAAATAGATAGAGCTTGGATTGAATAATAGTTGTGTTAGTGTTGTTAATGGACCTATGGTAAAGAAGTTAGTTTAAGAAGATATTAGTGCTTGTAAATTCATTAGTGTAATAGTGCTTCATTGTTAAGTGTCCTGAAAACATCTATAAATAAGGCTTATACTGTTAATTAGACTTGTGAACAGTGAGTAATAAAGACGTTTGTTATTAATGGTTTTTAAGTTAGAGAAACGCGGTAGCAGTAGCCCGCTTCACTGGTGTCAGGTGTGGGGTATATAGTGATTAATTTAAAAGGAAAATACACAAGTCTAAAGACATTTAAGTAGTTTATATATGCCAGTTACAAGAAGTCAAAGCAAGATGGACGCAGAAGCTTTAATGAATTTCCTTAAGGATTTTAAATCCGGTATGGAAGAAAAGTTTACTGAAAATGCTGCGAAAATAGATGAAAAGTTTACTGAAAATGCTGCGAAAATAGATGAAAAGCTTAGTGAAAATGCTGAGAAAATAGAAAAGTTAAGTGAAAATACAGCCACGTTAGAACAAAGATTAATGAGAAGCTCCATTGCACTGAAAGAAGATTTCACTGAACAGGTAAAAACAGTTGAGCAAAAGTTGGACAGTAAATTGGTAAAAATGGAAGAAGATATGATGAGGCTGCAAGAACAAGTGATTTCACTAACAGCGCGGCCACCTGAAATAGCAAACCAAGTTGTAAATGAGAAGATTCCAGAAATAAGAACCATGGAAAGAAGCGAGTCAATACCGTCTAAATTTAAAGTGAAACCACCCACATTCGACGGCAAAACACCTTGGCCCACATATTTGAAACAACTTGAAGCTGCGGCAATAGCCAACGGTTGGTGCAACAAAAAGAAGGCTATCTCCTTAATAGTGGCCCTACGGGGGGAAGCTCTTAACATCTTACAAACGATTCCCGATCACCTGCAGAATGATTACGGCCTCTTAACATCGAAGCTTGAGATGAGATATGGAGACGCTCACCTTCAACAGGTTTACCACGCACAAGTTAAGAACCGCTCGCAAAAGACAAGTGAAAGCCTGCAAGAATTCGAAGCTGACATCGCCAGATTAGTTAGATTGGCATATCCAACGGCACCAGATAGTTTCCTCGAACAACTGGCTGTTCAAACATTTGTGGATGGCATTAAAGACGGTGAAATACAACAAGCGCTAAGATTAGCACGGCCAAAAATGTTGGATGACGCACTGGCTCATGCGCTTGAATTTGAAGCAGCTAAGAAGACGTCACACAGGATGGGTCACAAAGTTCGGTCTGCATTAGAAGAACCTGAGCAATCGCAGAACAGCATAGATGAAATAATCAACCGTGTGTTTGAAAAGCGAAAAGCGGAAAGGCTGGAAAGATTACGACCGCGGAGATGGCGTATGCGATGCTGGAGCTGCGGTGAAGTTGGTCATATGCAGAGACGCTGTACTCAACCAAAGAAACAACCGGTTGAGTTAAAGCAGGTCAATGTAAGGGAGCAAACGTCGACAGCACAGCGTAGTGCTCCGGAGATTATCATCCGTGCTGCATCGTCGATGGGAAGTCTGGACAGCATTTATATCGATGGTAGAATTAATCGTAGGATTGTCCGATTACTCGTGGATACAGGAGCGACAAGAACTATTGTGAGACCAAATTTAGTTGGTCGTGGAAAAGTGCTACCTGTATCGGTGTGCTTCCGAACGGCAAGTGGTGGGAAGATTTGTACTAACGGAGAGACTGCCGTTATGTTGACAATTGGGTACAAATTAATTAATCATCGAGTGTTGGTGGCTGAAATTACAGAAGAAGTGATCTTGGGAATGGATCTCATGAGAGAATATGGGTTTCGTGTAGACATGACAGAAAATGGGCTTCGGATAGATGATGATGAGATTCCATTTCGAGGTAGGAGTAACCAGACGATGCAAGTACGAATGATTTGCGATATGAAAATACCCGAGAAGGCGGAAATGATAGTAATGGGGCGCCCGGATGGTACGCTCCGGGAAGGACAAGTATGCATGATGGATGCAACTGAATCGGGAATGGGTCAGGAGAGATTACTGATTGGAAGAACGCTGGTAAAGTTTCGAAATATGGTACCAGTAAGGGTGCTGAACATTAATCCGCGTAAGGTGACCCTGAAGAAAGACACGATTGTGGGAAGTTGCATTCTAGTATGCCATATTAAACGTTGTGTGGACGACACGAAAGATAAACCAGCCAACGGTTGCTCACAGAAATTGCTGGATATGTTAATACCTTCGTGTCAAGGATTAAACGGCGACCAACTGGGCAAGGTAAAAGAACTGGTTGGACGATATCGAGGTGTGTTTGCAATGGATTATAGTGAGAAAGGAAAGACGAATGTTGTGCAACACAAGAAAAAGGACGGGTCGACAAGGTTTTGTGTAGACTACCGGCGGCTTAACAATGTGACAAAGAAAAACAGCTATCCTTTGCCCAGAATTGATGACACCTTGGATACTCTATCCGGATCTAAATGGTTTTCGACCTTGGACTTGAAAAGCGGATACTGGCAGGTAGGCTTGGAGCCAAACGATAAAGAAAAGACTGCGTTTACAATTGGAACTGGATTATGGCAGTTCAAGGTCATGCCATTTGGATTATGCAATGTCCCTGCTACTTTTGAACGATTGATGGAGTCGATACTGCGTGGACTGTCTTGGAAGACTTGTCTGGTGTACCTTGACGACGTAATAGTGTTAGGCCGGTCTTTTGACGAACACCTTAAGAACCTAGAGGAGATATTCCAAAGATTACGGGGGGCACACCTTACATTGAGCCCCAAGAAGTGTCACCTGTTTGGAAAAGAGGTGAAATACCTAGGACATGTCGTTTCGGAGACCGGAATAAGAGCTGACCCTGATAAAATAAAAACGGTACAAGAGCGGCCTACACCAGTAGATATACACCAACTACGCAGTTTTCTAGGATTGTGCACATATTACCGACGTTTTATACTTGGGTTTGCGAACATTGCCAAACCGTTAACGAAATTAACCGAAGATGGACAAGAATATGATTGGAAAGACGACTGCCACAGTGCATTTGAACAACTGAAACGGCTGCTAGTTACAGCACCAATTTTGAGTTATCCGCGGATGGAGGGAAAATTTGTGTTGGATACCAATGCCAGTAACACAGCTATAGGAAGCGTTCTTTCTCAAGTGCAGGACGGACAAGAAAAAGTTATTAGGTATTTCAGCAAGGTCTTGTCGCGGCCAGAAAGGAACTATTGTGTGACAAGAAGGGAGCTGTTAGCCGTCGTCAAATCCGTAGAGCACTTTTATAAGTACTTATACGGCCGTAAATTCCTGTCGAGAACAGACCATGCTGCACTAAAATGGTTACTGCAGTTTCGAAATCCTGAAGGGCAAGTGGCAAGGTGGATAGAGTGGTTGCAGGAATATGACTTTGACACAGAACATCGTGTAGGAACTAGCCATCGGAATGCAGACGCTCTATCAAGGAGACCTTGTCCGGTGGACTGCAGTCATTGCTCCAAGATGGAACAGAAAATAAGTGTCATCCATAGAATGACGGTAACCGATGATACTTGGCAACCCGAAAGAATACGAGAAGACCAGGAGAATGAAGCCGAATTGGGACGTATTATTTAGTGGAAAAGTAGAGGACAACGACCAGCTTGGGAAGAAATTAGTATTTCAGGTAGGAGCCTGAAGGCATACTGGGAACAGTGGGACTCCTTGATGATGGAAAATAGAATCTTGAAACGACGCCTGGAATTTGAAGATGGCACTGAGAGACTTCAAGTGATAGTGCCGAGAAGCAGAGTGCCAGAAGTGTTGCAGCACTTGCTCGATGGTATTTCCGGAGGGCACTTTGGCGTGAAAAGAACTCTCGAAAGAGTGAGAGACAGATTCTATTGGGTGAACTGCAAAGATGATGTGAAGGAGTGGTGCCGGAAATGTGAATTGTGTGCTCTGCAAATGGCCCGGTCACAAAACGGAAAGCACCAATGAGACAGTATAACGTGGGGAATCCGTTTGAGAGGGTAGCCATTGATATAGCTGGTCCGTTTCCTGGATCAGAGAAAGGAAATAAATACATCTTGGTTGCAATGGATTATTTTACCAAATGGCCGGAGGCATATGCTATACCTAACCAAGAAGCCGAGACGGTTGCAGATGTACTAGTGAAGGAGTTGTTTTGTCGCTTTGGGTTCCGTTGAAATTACACTCCGATCAAGGTCGGAACTTTGAATCAGCATTGTTTCAAAATGTCTGCAAGCATCTTGGAATCGGGAAGACTAGAACCACGCCACTTCATCCCCAATCGGATGGAATGGTTGAAAGAATGAACAGGACGTTAGGAAAGTACCTGGCCAAAGTTGTCTCTGAACATCAACGAGACTGGGACCAATATTTACATTTGTTCCTACTGGCGTACCGATTTTCGGTACATGACAGCACAGGATACTCGCCCGCTTGCGTAATGCTAGGACGTGAACTGCGACTACCATGTAATCTTCAGTTTGGATTTAAACCTGGAGAAAAGATCGCAGGTGAAGATTACGTTAGTAAGCTTCGTGAAAGATCAAATAGCATTCACGAAAACGTCCGAAAGAATATACAGGCAGCAAGCGATCGAATGAAATCACAATATGACACGAGAGCACAAGAAGGTGGTTATCAACCTGGAGATTTAGTGTGGTTGTACAATCCACAAAGAAAACGTGGATTGTCGCCAAAACTACAAAGACAATGGGAAGGGCCGTACGAAGTGATGAAAAGGATTAATGATGTAGTGTACCGGATCAGAAGATCTCCCCGTGGTAAACCGAAAGTGGTACACTCTGACCGGTTAACATCCTACGCTGGCAACAACCAAGAAAGCTCGAATGATGAGAATAGTGTTCGACAAGTTATTAATCCTGAGCCAAATGTAGATTTTGAGAGCTTTATGGCGGCGTTTGGTGGTTCCGCTATGGCGAGATTTGGCGTTGTTGTTGAAAAACAGCAAGATATGTTTAGAGCATCAGAAGAGTATTCCCTTGCACATTGCGTAGCTCAAGATTTGGCAATGTCAAGGGGAATAGCTGTTGTTTTCAAGAAAAAGTTTGGATGCGTGGATGAATTAGTACAACAGCAGCCAACTGTAGGAAAAGCTTTGGTTCTTCAAAATAAAAATCGTTATGTTTACTATCTGGTCACCAAAAATTCTTCATGGCAGAGACCTAGTTATGGACATCTATGGGAGGCTTTGCTAAATCTTAAAGCGCAGATGATGGAAAATGGAGTAACGAGACTAGCGGTGCCCAAGTTGGGCTGTGGACTGGATCGCTTAGATTGGAGGATAGTCCGAAATATGCTAGAAGTAGTTTTCCAGGGAACCAACGTCCAGGTCCTTGTTTTTTGTTATCAACCGGTTGCCTACCAAGACCAAGAAAAGAGTGTTGACTGTTACTTCCAACGACGCGGTGAATGCACCAGAGAAGATAGCTGCCGATACCGTCACCAGTCATCGAATTGGCGTCAAAATGGATTTACAGTTACGAAACGTAACGGTTTTAAAGAGGGGGCAGTGTTGCGATCCACTATTAGGCAACCCGTCAAACATACAAACGCCCGAGGCACAGCGCATTCTTCAGGATTCGAGAATCCTTCTAGAAGATACTAGATAATGAGTCATATCTTTAATGCAGGCCGCTTATGAATGTAAGAGTTAGTCCACATAAGAATGTCGTATATAAATTATATCGTGTATAGTGAATGTAGTTGAGCTTCTTGGAAGCCTAAGCGTGTATATACATAAATGTTATATGAGCTAAACGTGTCTAATGTACATGCAGCTTGTAGTATACATAAATAGATAGAGCTTGGATTGAATAATAGTTATGTTAGTGTTGTTAATGGACCTATGGTAAAGAAGTTAGTTTAAGAAGATATTAGTGCTTGTAAATTCATTAGTGTAGTAGTGCTTCATTGTTAAAGTGTCCTGAAAACATCTATAAATAAGGCTTATACTGTTAATTAGACTTGTGAACAGTGAGTAATAAAGACGTTTGTTATTACTGGTTTTTAAGTTAGAGAAACGCGGTAGCAGTAGCCCGCTTCAATACAAACAAAGACGCTTACCTGTACTGCTGAATCTAAAAACTCCCGCTCACTGCCACCTCGCTGTAATCTAAAAGCAAATCACCACCCTACAATCATACTCAAAATAACGCAACTCACGAAATACATCACACTCTATTTACACGAAATAAATATTACATTTTCAAAACTCCTTTCATTATATACAATGATATCACTTGGATTATTAACAATTCCTTTTCAAAAGTGTTTTTGAATTCACTAATTTTATCAAACAAATACCCTACTAAAGTAAGAGGACTAACTAACCCCATACCTGACTTTAACGCTCGTCCTAATATGAGCTCATAGTAAAACTCTTTAAACTTGCATGCAAAATTATAGCACTGCGATAATAAAACAAGTCACCTTTACTTTGTACAATATAGCCTGGTTATCCTTACATTAATTATCCCTTACTACCTAAACAAGTTTTCATCTACGTATAAAGTCCCATAAAATTTTCAGTTCATCAATTTCATAAAGAATTAGCGACCCAAAGCACAAAAATAATAAAGTAAACACAGCCAATCACCATCACAAAAATGTTTTCTAAAATTCGTTACCTGGTAACTATTTTCCTGCAGGTATCAGCAAACTAGCCCTCGACGATGATGCCGTCTAAAAAGACTCTCGGATATGAAACCGCTCTCCAGTTTGAATCACCATTCCTCCCGGTACGCTACTATCCAAATCTTTCCTCGTTTACCATAAACAAAATGCATCCAAACTTCCACAATTTTCCATTATACGTCCATTTATAAATAACCAAACAATAATTGCTGCATTCACCATTAAATTCAAAATTTTGAAACTATTTGTACGTTCCATCACCAAAAAAAAAACTGTAGTTGGTACTTACATGCGTAATACACGCTTCGCTCTTAACTCTACATTTATTAGAATATTTTCAATATATCAACTTATTATCACAACACACCATCTAGTGTTCAATTACAAATAACTATATACAATCACTTAAAAGTATTCACTACAAGAGTTACCATCGAAGACGAGAGACGAAAAAGTAAGAGAAAGTCACCCTTCTCCAGGGTGTTTATATAAGGACACAACGTACCCCCCTGTTTTTAAATTTCGCACGTACTCAATAACGTACAAACAAACATTCCTAGTAAACCGTCAACCGTCTGCTTGCTTCCAGAAATTACAGGCAAACCCTCGCCAATTTCAAGTTAAAACACCAACGGTTCTCATTTTTCCGTGAACTACAACGTACAAACACTTAAAATTCGTTCGAAAACCGCCAACCGTCCGCGCGTTCGGTGAAAATTAGCCTCAACGAACATTAATTCTCGCTACATTTACGCCTCTCCACTCAACCAAACATATTTCTTCTCACTTTCTCTTGTATATCGCCTTGTTCCACTCCTGCTTTATTCTTACGAACCACCAGTTGGATATCTACCCTCTCTAATACTAAAATTGTTACGCGTCTACCTATAACGTCCAATTGGATTACCCAATTTCTCCCCCTATCTTCGATCGATACAAACATCTTTCGTCTTACTCTATCTACAAGCTACAGAATTGTCTTTGTTCCTTGGCTGTTATAAAGTCTAACTGATATTTAGGCTTTGCATCCCTGTCTTTCATTTGATGTGATAAAGTCGGTCTTCGTTTGTGATATCGATCTGTGCCTGCGTTTCAACGTTCATTTACATTCTTAGAAATTATTAATTTTTCTTACGTATCACTAACAAGCTCGTGTTTTAAATGCTATATTGAAACGTTTCTTGTTTACTAAAAATATCAATCCAATGCTAAATAATATGAAAAGCTTTTACCTCATTCTGCACTATCTTAAATTATAATAAAAGCGGTATTTTCATCTTATTGCTTTTAATCCTTAGTGTCCTACTCTATAAATATTATGCTATTTCCTTACTAAATAAGTGCAAAATTGCAACTAAAAACAAATTAAATCTAACTTCCTACCTTAAGTTAAATAAGCGTTATTTTAATTATCTAAAATACCTAATTAACTTTTCTATAGCTCGAGGCTACACGCTCTCGCTTGACCTATGACCTACTTATCTATTTTTAAGCTACAAATTACACGATATATATATATATATATATATATATTGCTGTGACAATGCCGCGTAGGTGCGCCACTAAAAGAGTGCTATAAGAACGCCCTCATTTTGCTGAAAGGGTGACATAAAAATGGCCGCACGTTGAGGGCGTCACTAAAAGAGTGCTGTGACAACGCCGCACGTTGAGGTGCCGCTAAAAGAGTGCTGTGATAACGGGCCGCGCGTTGGTGTTCCACTAAAAGAGTGCTGCGGTAAGCCCGGCTTTGATGCGCTGCTAAAAGAGTGCTGTGACAAGGCCCGCTTTGGAGCGTCGCTGAAACAGTGCTGTGATACTGATACAACAATTTGTAAAATTTGAAATCGCTCACTTACCTTTGAATTGTTGAACAAGTTGTTCTGTTATTCGAGTAGTATGAGGCCCGGCATTGTCGTGGAGGAGAAGGACGCCGCTAGACAACAGTTCTCGCCGTCGATTTTGAATTGCTGGCCGTAATTTCTTTTATGTCACACAATATACATCGGCATTTATAGTGTCCCCACAGGGCATGAAATCAATGAACAGTGCACCTCGCCGATCCCAGAAAATGGTTGCCACGACTTTTCGAGTAGACATGGCCGTTTTGAATTTTTTTGGCTTGGTTGGTGAATGAGCATGATGCCACTGCATTGATTGCCTTTTACTTGTAGATGTTGCATAACAAACCCATGTCTCGTCACCAGTGACTATGCGAGTCAAGAAAGAGTCTTCTTCAAGAGAATAACGATCCAAAAACGTCAGTGCTGCAACCATACGGGTGGCTTTGTGTTCGTCAGTAAGCATGCGAAGGACCAACCTTGCACAAATCTTTGCATAATAAAAGTGCTCCTTAACAATTTCAGGAATAACTAACTGTTCGTAAAACATTGCTGAAATTTTCACTGATCTCATCAATTGTTATGCGTCGATCGGCCTTCACGAATTCGTTAACTACACTCAGCAGTTTGTCCGTAATTACTGACGGTCGTCCGGAACGCTCCTCATCATGGGTATTGTTCCTACCCAAACTGAAATTACGACACCAACGCCGAACTGATGACTCATCCATAACATTGTCCCCATACACTTCCTTTAGTTGACGATGAATATCGCAGGGTTTCACATTTCTTGCGTTGAAAATCTAATCACAGCCCTAATTTCACAACTGGCGGCGTTCACTATTTTTTTAAAATTATAAACACTCACAGAAAAAACACATTCAGTACCAGCGAGGCGTAACTCTGCATATAGACAGCTTCAATATAATTAAACGTGTTATAACTAGTCCGGATGCTACTGTACTCACCAGCGCTCCACACGGTACAAACGGGTGGCCCTCGTAAATTCAATAACTTGAGGATTGGAAAACATTTTTTAACATGTTTCTTTTTATATAGTTGAAGGGATGACTATTAAAGATGTGTGCGAATACGTTACCGTAAGGCTTAAGCAGCCATTTTTTTTCTATTTATCTCGAGGAAGAAAACTCATTATGATTTAGGCTACCTCTTTGGTAGATTTTAACATAGTTCTGAGGCGACCCTAGAGTGGGATTACACTTGTCAGATACCAATGTTGTTCTACGAATATTTTATATGGTTCTGAAGCGACCCTAAGGCGGATTTACACTTGTCAGATACCAATACTATTCAACCAAGATTGTATATGGATCTGAGTTATCGAATTTATATGAAATTTAGCTATATAAAAATTAATCAGCTCATTTCACGTTAAGCCTATTGGCTACCTCAAAGTCGCTCCAACGGCGCAACACAAATTGAAGGCACTCATTCTTCTAAACTTTAAAATTTTCATTTAACAGATTCAAACCAAATATATCAAACATTAATAAATCAAAGTCACCTCCATTTACCTATATCATAATTGTCAAACTTGAAATTTTTATTATTTTGACAACGATCCTAGGTCATGGATCGAAACGTAAATAAAGATGATTTTAACAATTGCGAGTGGTTTAATTCCCAAAGAAGATCAAGAAAAATTACCCTTTCATATACCAATAACTTAGAATTATTTCAAATTTACCATTGTGTATATAAATCAGCTTTGTTGTTCTGTATATCGATCTACTACAAGGATTTGTCATACAATCTTTACATATAACGTCTCCATTCTATAAATTAAAACACTAGTCTAGCCTAATCGAGCCCCATTGTTGGGCTGTCATAAAAATTGCTATGGATCCTCTCTGTCTATAGTGCCACTTACCTTTGGAAGTGCCCCTCTTATGAATTTCTACTTACCCTAGCTGAACTCAAAACCCAACTCCTCGAATCTTTATCTACATAAAATAATTTATGCTTCCTCAAGCTAATCTTCCACGGCTACTCATTCTCTCAACACCTTTATATTAAAATTTTTTTAAAAAAATCAAAATAAAATCTTTCGACAAAAACATACACCCTTTTATTCATAAGACATAAATTATGCTTCACCCAATCTCAATATTTACAATTCATTTACAGTAAAACATTTCACACTTCAGTTCCATTTAAAAGTCTCGTGACTTTTATGTTCCTCTATACTTCAACATTTCATTTAGAACTAGATGGGCCTATCCTGAAACCCTAAATTTACTTTTCCCAGGTCTATGATGAGCTCAGTATAAACCCTTTTTATTCTGTATGCATAAAACACTGCATTATCAAACTACACTGAGACCCGTTTACTCCTTACATCAAATAAAAATATTATTCATGTATTTGCACCCCTAGATTTAAAATAGAAAAGTGTATTTCCATATGTAATCAAATTAATTTTCAGTTCATAAAATTTTTTACCAAGTAACTCAAATCACTCATAGTTTTTATAATTCAATACCAGCACAACAGTTCAATAAAAAATTCGTTACCTGGAGTGTTCTTCGGAATCACCACCTCTGTAGATGACGTCCACCAAGCTCACGTTCCTGGACTACACCAAATTTCTGCTTTCTAACTAGGACAACCATTCCATCTCGACTCGTTCATCCAATTTTCCCAACGATTTGTGGATGCCTTCCATACAGTTACTCATCCAGAGTCCAAACTCCACTTAACGTACAACCAGCACTCTCGTTTAAGATGTAATTCAATCGCTTACCTCAGTAACATTCAGCATTACTCGTTATAATTATTTATACAAATACGTTCAGCCCGTTTACTTCAATTGCACCTACTTGTGCATTTATAACACTGAAAAATACATTCGGCAGACAGCACTATCACCCGGTTTTTAAGCTAGGATGTCTTCTCAATAGTACTCACTGTAAGCGAAGTGAATCAGAAAATAAGCGAGGAATAAGAGAGCTTTGCCACCTCCGGCAAGGTTTATATAAGCTTAAAAACCCCCCTTTGTGACGTATTTTCACTCAGCTTTCTTTGAATTGTAGCAACCGCCACACCGTTCCTCAAAATACTCCCGTACAAATAACATAACGAACTTTCAAAACTACAAATTTACCACTCCAACGACACATTCCTTGGAAAAACTAATTAAACTGGTCAACCGTCCGTATTTCCCATGTAAAACCGTCCATCTACTATTCCTTCTAACGAATACTAAACACACCTCTTATGTCCGCGTCTATATTGTTATTGCACTCATGCTCTAATAATCACCTTGTCTTGTCTCTGTCTTGTCTTCCTACTTATAAAGTCGACGTTATTTTCACTCTACTGCTATCTTTATCCACCGCATATTTTCCATCCTTCTTATAGTCCCACTATTGCTCTATCGTCTACGGTTAATGTTCCCTTCCTACACGTGCGCTTGTATAAATTAATAACGTTCACAAACATGTTGCATCTACGTCCCGCCTATTTATTTTAAACTACACTCTTCTGTCATGCTCTTGAAACTGTTTGTCATATCGCCTCCTGCTATATTTTCCATCTTTCTTTGTTATGTATTAGATATAGTCTGTCTCAGGATTATATCGATTTGTTTTGAATTAGTCAAACGTCGTTGTTAGCCTTGAGTCGTCCGTTAGTACAAACTACCAAGGATTATTTTCAGCGTATACTGGCTTTTCTATAAATGTTTATCTACCCCAAGTTTATTAACTTGACGGTTTTAAACGTGTTCTCGATATTCAAGTTTGTAGAATTCTTCGAAAGCATTTAACATATACTATATTAAATAAACGTACCTTGCATAAATTATTGATTTTTCTACTGCAAAGCTTTGATATTATCAATTAATGTACACGATTTTCGACATTGTCGTCGATCTTAATTGTTGTCCTTGTCTTATATTAACGTCTACCAATTAAACCTACACTATAAATTGTAATTTAATCCCAATCCAATTATTGAAGCTTTTAAATAAATAAATGATTGATTTTTATTTACAGGATGTCTATAAATAGATAAATAACTGCTTGTCCTACTGACTTTTCTAAGCTATATATATATATATATATATATATATATATATATATATATATATATATATATATATATATAGTTAATAAGCTGAAATAATAACTTAGACTGCCCAAATGATCATTTCAAATCGAGCTAGTGATTGAAAGATGGAAAATATAAGGTCTTAGACAGGACTTGAACCTGTATCCTGGTTTTGCCGGAACCATGCGTTTACCAATTACGTCACCGAGACCAATGACGACAATTGGAAAATTTACTAATTTAAATCGGGTACACGACGATACATCAACCTAACTTTCAATTACAAAACCAATGAATTGCAACAAAGAAATGTAATTTATAAATTAAATTGTTTAGATTGTGATCGTTCATATATTGGCCAAACATCTCAAAATTTAAAACAAAGAATCATACAACATAAAAGCGATATAAAGTTAAACCTAAAGCATGTGCCCTTGCAATACACACACTTAATGATGAACATAAAATAAATTTCAAAATCCACAAATTTTACAAATAGAAATTAACAAATTTAAAAGAACATTTTTAGAAATGTGCCATATTTATAGAAATTCAAATTCATTAAATACAAAAAGTGATATTGATAATCTGAGCAGTATATACTCATACCTTTTAAACTTTAAAGAAAAATATAAAGAACAATAAGTCTAAGAATTGATTTTACAAGTGCATTCTTAAGTACATCTAACTATAATAAAAAGCACACTCACACACACACACACACACACACCACCTACACACCCACTCCTTCTCTCTCCCTTTCTCTCTCTCACACACACACACATCACACACACACACACACAAAATAAATATAAGTGCATTCTTAAGTACATTTAACTATAATAAAAAGCACACTCACATACACACACACACACACCCACCTACAAACCCACTCCTTCTCTCTCTCTCCCTTTCTCTCTCTCACGCACACACAGATCACACACACACACACACATACACATACACACACACACACACACACACACACACACACACACAGACACACACACAAAATAAATACTCACAATACACAAAACACCAAACAATATGATACATTCAATATTCACCCTCCTCCTAATATAAACATACACACGAGGACGCTATTATATGTATCATATTAAAAATTTAAAAAAAAAAATAAATAAATATATATACATAACATACATACACACATGCAAGTTAAGCAAAAAGATCAAGATATATATAAAAATCATTTAATCAAAATTGACTTTTACTTCTATCAAACCAATATTTTATTTCATCAAATTTTTTATATATACACATTATTTCTTTTTAATTATTAAAGAAAATTGTTCTAAAAATTCTTCAGAATAAGCTAACGTAAATACCCTCACTGTAAGTAGTTATTTTATTCACTTTAGTAGTTTGTTAATAGTTTGTACGTTTTAGTTATTGCCTGTGATCAAGCATAAAAATATATGCGAAAATTTAGGCCATAAAAAAGAGTTTTCTTTATTACCAGCCGACCTAAAACCTGCTAATTTCAACACAATCGTATAAAAACAAAGGTCGTTACAATTAAAAAAAAAAGTTATACAAGCTATATATATATATATATATATATATATATATATATATATATATATATTATAGTGGTTTTAAAAAATCAAAAATAAATATAAACGAAGCAATTTCAAAACACCCTGTATAAAGGAACAACCAGAAATTACGTGCGAAATTTATATTAGTTAATTCATTTTTAAGTATCAGGTATTAACGAATTTTTATAAATAATTAATGAAATTTAAGTAGGTTTGCAAAGAAATTAAATGGTAGAAGCCAATGCCATTAGTTAATTAATTAATTTGAATTTAATTGAACGATTATTGATGTATAATTTGTATAAAAGCGTGTAAAAACCCAATGATACCAAGATGAAACGCGTTGCTATCTGACAAATATATCAGTAGGGTAGAAATACGCCGAACTCTAAATTGTGGAAATGTATTTAAAACGTTCGTATAAAATTAAACACCTGCGTATTTTCTAAAATGTCAAGTTCTGCTTAATTTGTAGATAACGAACAAATTATTCTACGGATTGTTCAACCGGTCGGATGTTTTAGCATGAAATACTAATGAGCGATTATTTAACTCAAGGAGAAAGTCCACGTGTAGTAGACAGCGCACAAAGAAGGATATTGATTTTCTACCACTCAAACCAGGTTAGAAGGAGACGTAGAAAACGTATAAGCACGAGACCACAATAGTATAAGAGGGATTTGTGAAACGTCATTAGAGCTACGATTGGTTGATATGTTTAATTTGACTTGATATGAACACGAGGATAGTGTAGCATAATTTTCGTGAAATGTTATAACGAGGTACTGAAATTCGCGGATTTAAAAATGGGGTTGAGTGCAAAATTGTGGGAATGTGTGTTGTGAGCAGGGGATTTCGGATAACTGTGGCCAGGAGAGGTTACATTGGAAAGATATAAATAGTTTAGGAGAATATTATTAAAGCCCTTATTATGTCGATCTTAATTAAATTAAAAACGCGGTTTGTGTGCCGAGATTAAAATTTTTTTATTGAGGTATCACCTATAAATTTTTCATCAACTCGTGTCGGGATGAAGTAACGTAGCTTACTGTGAAATGAAATTTGGAATTGGGTTACACCGAGAAGGCGGCGTTCCATGAGCAACTTGGATGGAGTTCGTCTAGTAATAGCGAGAAACGACCTGCAGACCAGATAGAAAAATACATGGTATCATCTACAAGAGCAGAGATCTTCTAGAACTTTCCAGGTAACGATTTAAAATTGTGATTCCTGTAAACTGTAAATATTGGGGTGGCGTATGATAGTGTTATTCAAGGCAGTGTGAATTATTTACGTATTGAACTGTCTTACGTTTAAAAAAGCCAATTCTTACGGTTAAAAAGCGATAAATACATCGCGCAAGCGCGGAAAAAAGCGACGCCACTGGCGGTTGGTAACGCTAACCTTTGGACAAATTTTGCGCGCCCATCTGTCAATGACGTCACCAATGCACAAATTTAATACGTAATTATCGGAAAAATATATAAATTTAAGGCAATAGGTTATACAGCAATTACTCACATGAATATGTCCCTGGGTTAAAATTGGCTTCTGTTGAAATCCATCAGGGCTACTGAGGGCCCTTTTTAAGGCAATTAAAGATGGTGACTGCTCCGGTGCTGTTGGCAGAGCATGGACATCCGGTTCGTTCTAGGGTCGTGGATTACTCCAAGGTCGTATCAGATTTCTATATGCAGCGAAACGATAGGAACGGATTAATCAGGCAAAGACAGACAAAGATAAGCAAGGGAAATCTACATAATAAAATAAAGATACGATACCAGTCACGACCGCCCTTCTCGGTGTTCAAAGGCAACACGGCCTGACACGACCGCCCTTCTCGATGTTCAAAGGCAAACGGCCTGACACGTCCACTCCACTCGAAGGTTCAGGCAAAAAAGCCACGTTACAGAGACTCACGGAAACTTCTCCCCACTTTGTCCCTACTCCACTCGCGTCTCGCGATCTGGCGCAAACGCACTGTGACGTAACGGAAATACGCGCACCGAGTCTTTTGAATTTATGGCGCGAAACTTCCGCACATCAAAATTAACCTAAAAAAATGTTTAAGTGCCAATTTATTGGCACGTAACAACTGAATATGTGTAAATAACTGTATTACGGTATTCAACTAGAAATTGAAGGTGTCTAGAAAGCTTTTAAACGTTCCATCAGAACGTGAAATTTTTGTGAAGAGTGCATGGCTTTGTTTTTTTAATTTTACGAGTATGCAAAGTAGAAGGGCATACATTATGCAGAATTAGTTGGGTTATTATGAGCTTACCATACCTTACAGTTTACTTAGATTATTAAAATAAATAAATAAATTATAAAGAAGGAATTTGAGAGAAGGTATTATTCAAGGTCCATTTACTCCGAGTACATTTTATGTGTTTGATGATTTAAAAAGGTAAATACAGGACATTATAAAATAAGAGTTACTGAAGTGTAACGTGAACAATAAAATATGGACAGTGTTAAATTGCATTTGTAAATAGGAATAAATAAAAGATTGTATGTTGGTGGTATTTTGTGGTTTTATTGGGAGTGTGCGTGAATGATAGAATATGAGTTTGAATATAGATATCCAAAAGGAGGTCCAAATGAGCTAGCCGGAAGCAGTTGAAGAAGGCCATTCAACCTAGGAAGAGAGGAAAACGGGTACGGATATTTTTTTTGTATTAGTTAATTTTTGAAAATTTGTTTATTGTCGAATTTGAAAATTTTATAAAATTTTCGAAAATATCTTTGTTGGTGAGGATTTTACCCCACTGACCACGGCAATATATATTTGCGGTCAGTAATCTATCTTTTGTGTATAACAGATACTTCTTATTTCATTTTATATAACATAGTTTACTTCAAAATGATGAAATATTTCTAACAATTTGTTCTAACAAGAATTTTGTTGATGTTCAAGACTTACCGTATACTAAGTTTGCTTTGTGACAATAGATTTAACCTTATGACTAGGAAAATTTTTAAAACCATTTTAAATTTCCCACCAAAATATAAAAATTTGTGGTATTCTATTATACCAACACTATAACTGTATTGTGCTGTATCGACACTTTGTAGAACTTTCACAAACACGAGACACTAATAGCAGCAAACTTCCGTTAGCTGCTGACACTGACAGTTATCACAACCTTATTTTTGTTTCAAAGATTACATTTAAATCTTATACATAATTCACTTTTTTAATAGATTATTCCAGATTGACGTCACAGGTTTGTCGACATGTTTACTGAGGGGCACACATCCTTTTGAATTTTAAGTAAACAGATATAATTTAATGTTTTTTGTATAAAAGAAGAAAAATGTCAAGTTTTTGTAGCGTTTTAAAGTGTGGAATGCGAGCTGAAAGAGATAGAGTATCTTTTTACCGTTTTCCTGCTGTTTCAACAAACAAAGGGGATAATATGAATGCGATATCTGTAGAACGTCGTAAAGCCCGGATAAAAGCTTTGAAACGTGGAAATTTGAGTGAAGCACAACTAAAAAACGGCCGTGTTTGTTCCAAACATTTTATAAAACGTAAATATACTCCGATGAATTATCAATTGAACTTAGATACCAAAGTCTTTGTTTATTTATAAAGAACTCAAAACCCATGATTTCATTGAATTTAATTAAAGATTATGGTTTGAGGTGCACCAGCTAATTGGACAATGATTGTATACTAAACCAAAACCTGGGTTATATTTCAAGCAAACATCCTAGACCTTCTGCCGCAGCAAGACATGAAAGAATTATCATTCGCCATTCGCTCAAATTATACAACAGAAACGTTAGTAGTTAATCACTTTTCTATACTACTATTTAACAAATTACAAGATTACTTACCTTGCTAAGAATGGTAAAAGCATCAACATTGATCTTATTTGCAAGTACCTACTTCCAAAACATGACCAGCCTCATAATACTTATGGGCATGCAAACTTTTATAAGCCTTTAGCTGCTGCCCAGTATAAGTATGGCTTAAAATTAAATAATTTACAAAGTCCATGTGTTAAATTGGGCAGTGCAACTAGGTCATGATTAAGTTCTTTAGATGTAAGGGTGTAGGGATCAATGTTGACTATAATTTCGAGTTTTTTTTATAATAACGGCACTTGGTATCACCACTAAGAGTTCGGTAATACAAACATTCACACATTTTGAGGTTTTAATCAAATTAAATAATAAACAATGTGTAACTCAGAGGCACTACAAAAGACAAAATTACTAATCTATGCAGAAAATTCAATATTAATAAATATGGTGTATGCCCTCCAGCTAATATGGCGGACACTGTTAAAATCAGCTGTTCTGGAAAGCTCTATAGGTGAAGAGATATTTAATCATCTGGAAATTATGTTTTTAGCGCTTTTATTGTTTTCTAAACCTAAGGTTTGGATAACGAAAAGTAATAGATTAATTTAATTTAGGGTAAGTTTGTGGAAATATTTTATTACCACTGTTTACAATGTTTTAGTATTGTAATTATGTTTAATTCCAACATGAAATTCTGTTTGATTCTAAATACAGCACATTCTTGTGCTAGACAAAATTATTGTCACAAAGTTACCTCCAACTATGATGTTACAGTGATAGTAATTTGCATTGTTTTAGTTATTAGCTGTTACTCCGTATAACCTGCTTTTAATGTGCCCAAAATGTAGAAAAATACAAACGAAAATTAGGTTCAAGGAATTACAAGAATTATACAGAGGAAACATTAGAAAATGCTTTGCGGCAAATAAAGGAAACTAAAATGTCCATACGTATTGTGTTTAAAATTGAAAAAATTTCATAAAAATGATGTTGGCCGTTTACTTTTCACAAGCAAAGGGGAACATCGTTTTGTAAATTACTCTGTTGCCATGGCTACATATGGTTTCCTCCTGACAAAGTGTGATTTAAGGTTAATTGCCATCTTCTTTAGATAAGTTATGCCGAAGTATTGTCTGTTTTACTAATAATTTACTTGGAATCGAATGGGCTGACTCATTTGTGAAACGACAGTTAAAAACGGTATCTCTGTGAAGAGCAACGGACTACATATTCTTCACATGCATCAAATGATGAAATTGTGATTAATAGCTTTTTGATACTTTAACAGAACAAATTGTTGGAATTCCAGCTGACGATTTGTGGAACTATGATGAAACCAATCTTGTTGATGATCCAGGCAGTAAAAAGTAATGAACAAAAAGGGATTGAAAATATCTAGAACAAAATTAGAAACTTCTAAAAAGCTTGTCCTCCTATTATAATATGTGGTAGTGCTGTGAGGCAAATTGCATCTTTATATATTATAAGGCAGAGCGAATTTATGCTGAATGCACTGAAAGTGGTCCTATAGGTGCTCGTTATAACAAAACACCTTTAGGAAAGTTTGGCCATTACGTATTTCAAGACTGATTTATGCACTACATTTGATTTTCCAATGCTCCAACCGAAGGTACTACATTGGCCAGGAGGCGAGTTTTTTTAATTTGGAAAATTTTGAATTTTACCGAACCCTTGCTGTTCCAAGCAAGTTAGGGATCTTTAACATGCGTACATTTTATCTCTCATCCGAACGAGGGCGTATTTTTGGGAAAATGCTCACCTAACATTTTCCAAACGGGCTGTGTTAGGATTTGAACCTGGGACCTTGGACATAGTAGTCACACACATACCAACCACACAACAGAGCCGCCTACTGATTTATGCAACAAATGCTTCATATTCTATGACGGATAAGTATTAATTGCTGACAACTAGTTCTTATATTAATTTAGATGTTCTTCGAGCTTGTGAGCAACGTGATATAAAATTTATTGCCCTTCCTCGTAATACAACCCAATTATTAACGTTGTACTTTTTCATCCATTGAAAGTAAAATGGCAAGAAGCTTTGGAAAAATACTACTACAGTATGAAGATGTTTGCAGATACCAAAAGACCAATTTTCACAACATATAAAAAATATTAATGGAGCTCCAGAAATTGCTGGATTGCATAACACTGGGATTTATTTGTTGAATCACCAACCAGTTCTCGACAGACTTTCAAACCAGATTATCTTTGAAAATAACCTTCCCAAATCCGTAAGCTAGATTTTCGTGGACCACTTAAAAAAAAAAGAAAAAATATTACAAAAAAGAAGAAAAGCAGGCAAACGAAAGTAAATGTTCATCCAGGAAAAAGCATCCATGCTAAAGATGTTACTGTAATATCAATTTAAGCATCGATATCAATTTGGACATGCAGCTGCCATCCACATCAGATGCCTATAACAATGGTACTGGTAATAAAAAAAAACAAGAAGCGTTAGAAAAAAATTAAAAGGCACAAAAACTACAGTAGCGATAATAGTTCCTCAATAGTTAACATTGAATTAGCCGATAGCGATGACAGCATAGGGAATTTTTCCTTAAGTGATGCAGAAACTGAAAGCCATGTTTGCATACCCAAATAAACAGTTTTTGTGGTATAGTTACTGCACTTACTATACAAACAGCAGACTTTGTAATTGTTCAATATGAAAGTAATATTTTCCCGTGCAGGTTTAGGCCGGTTCACACGCAACAACTTGTACGTTTTATTGAACACGACAAATCTTATCAAGTAAAACGGAGCATGTATACAGCAAATCATACGTTTTATCAAATCGGAATGAAATCCAAGATTGGATCGAAAGACTGACGAGTGTGGATTCATTTTCCGTGAAATTGAACGACAGGTCGTTACATGTAGACACAGGTTCGGTGCATTGTACAACTTTTCGTCAGTTTTTTTGTTTAGTTCTCTCTAGACCTAGTTTCAACACTAACTTAATTAAACCTAATTTCGTTTTTTTACTATAATAAATATAATATAGCATATCTATATTATATATTTAATAAATAATATTTGATACTTTTTAATATAATTTGGTTCGGGTGACATTTTTTAATTTTTTGTGAACATGTCTGATTTACGGCAATGTTCCCACAAATTTCTCGCAGAATTCATTGAACTGTACAAAAGTTTTCCTTTTTATGGCAAGTGAAAAACAAGGATTACAGGGATAAGCATAAAAAAAAATTGGCTTATGACGAACTTATTAAAAAATTTCAAGAAGTTGACTCTTTGGCAAACAAAGAGACGGTTAGTAAGAAGATTAATTCCTTCAGAACGGTTTATAAAAAGGAGCTTGCTAAATTAAAAAAATCAGCCACTTCTGGGGCTGGAGTAGATGACATATACAAACTGGTCTTGTAGTATTTTGATCTTTTCAATTATTTAAATGACCAAGACTTTCCAAAAATACCTCGCGAAACGGTTGATGACGAAGAAGCTGTGTTTGTTGGAATAGACCAAGAGGTAAGCGAACGATTTAATATTTAGTAAATAAGCAATGTATTGTCAAAAGAAAGATGATACTTTTATTTTTATAATACAAATTTAGAAATATGAATATCGTAACCTTTAATAGTCACCCTTGTATTTTATATAAAATTCGTATAGTTATGATTGCTTAAAAAACAATATTTATATATCAACTTCTAAAGAAAATAAATATAATACCAATACAATATAAATATGAAGGTTTGTATTATTATACATTTTGTTTTATTATTTATTCTACATTAATTAATTATTTCATATTTATATATACCATTTCGAATGGACCTGCACCTTGCCGAAGTTCTAGATTACTAGAACATGTGAACAGGCTTGCGTGTTCTAATGAGCTAAAGAGCCAAACTACAGGTCCAACCAAAGTAGTAGGGTCGTTAGTGAGGAACCAGACGAAGATAGGTCTCCGAAAGAGGGCAGCGGCTCTTTTGGTACTTAGATTGGCAGAGACCATAGGAGTCGTTATGGCAGTTTAAGACACACTACTGCGATGTGGAAGGCAACAGGAAACCACCACATTACCGCCCAAGTACACAACGTACCTAAATTATAATAAAATGATGGTATTCTCTGGGATAAAAGATTCCGGAGTTAAAATAGTCCCCCATTCGGATCTCCGGGAGGACTACTTCGGAGGATGCAATCGGAAAGTTAAGAATAAGAGTCAGGAACATTTTGCAAGTCGGAGCGTGGAATGTTAGAAGTATGAAGCAAGTAGGTAAGCTAGAGAACCTAAAAGTCAAAATGAATAGGATATCACTAAACATAGTAGGGATCAGCGAAGTTCGGTGGCCAGTGTCGGGGAATTTTTGGAGTGGATACTTCAGGCTAATTCATACAGGAGCAGAGGAAGGAAATTTGGATGTGGGGATAGTTATGCGGAAAAAGATAGGATACTGTGTAGAAAATTACTTACAAAAGAATGAAAGAATACTCTTGGTTAGATTAGAATCTAAACTGGTAAACACAGTAATGATACAAGTATATATACCCACCTCTAGCTACAGTGACGAAGCGGTAGAAGCGATCTACAAAGATATCGAAAACATATTAAGACACGTAAAAGGACATGAAAATTTAATAATTATGGAAGATTTTAATGCAGTGGTAGGTGGCAAGGAGCAGTAGTAGGTTTATTTGGTTTAGGCACTAGAAACGACAGAGGAATAGGCTGGTAGAATTTTGCGACAAGAACAATTTAATCATTACAAACACATTA
The DNA here is from genome assembly GCA_036346225.1 of Platerodrilus igneus. Lineage (NCBI taxonomy): Eukaryota > Metazoa > Arthropoda > Insecta > Coleoptera > Lycidae > Platerodrilus > Platerodrilus igneus. The sequence goes on along the minus strand of JARFIW010000139.1, from coordinate 5,053,528 downwards.
TTTCAACATCATGCTAGAAGACGATATATGTGGAAGATGCCAGGAGATATAGGAAGATATCAAGTAGATTACATTCTTGTTAAACAACGGTTTAAGAATCAAGTAAAGACTCTAGAAGCTACCCAGAAGCAGATATAGACACTGACCACAACATCGTAATTATGAAGACCGCACTTAAATTTAAAAATTTGAAAAAAAGAAACGGAAAAAGGAACTTGAACCTAAAGAAACTAAAAGATAAAGATATTCAAAAAAATTCGAAAAAAGGGGTCAAATGAATTGCTCAAAGATATCGGGAAAATATCTGATACTAAGGAAGTTTAAACAGAATGGAATAACATTAAATCTAGCCTCGACATGGCGGCCAGAGATATTCTGGGGTATACACAAAAAGAAAATAAGAAACCATGGATAACAAAGGATATCCCGAATTTAATAGAAGAAAGGCGAAAATACAAAGATAAATCAGACGTAACAGGAAAACTGTGATACAAAGCCATAAAATGGGAAATTATTCACAAATGCAGGAAAGCTAAAGAACAATGGATTGATGAATAGTGTAAAGAGATACAAACTAAGATGGAAGTAGGAAAGACAGATGAAGCATACAAACTAATTAGAATCAATTTTAGGGATATAAAACCGTATAGCAACAATATAAGGGTCTTGGAAGGAAACGTAATTATAGAAAATTTAGAGAAAATGGGTAGATGGCAAGAATATATAGGGAATTTATATGCAGGAGAAGAACTACTGCATTAGAACAGGAATCAGACATTGAAAATGATGATTTGGGATATCCTATACTTAGAGATGAATTTGAATTAGCATTAAAGGGTCTGAAAAATGGTAAGGCGCCGGGTACAGATAAGGTGCAAGCAGAAATTCTAAAAGCCGCTGGTCAAGCAGTAACAGAACGTCTCTTCCGACTTGTAAGCTATCTATATGTATGAAACAGGCGAAATACCGAAAGATTTCAAACATAACATCATAGTAACTATACCAAAAAAGAAAGGCGCGGATAAATGTGAAAATTTTCGAACAATAAGTTTGACAGCACACGTGTCAAAAATATTAACTAGAATTGTACAAAGACGAATGGAAAAAGGGTCTGAAGAAATACTAGGAGAAGACCAATTTGAGTTTAGGCAAAACAGGGAACACGGGAGGCTATCTTAGCTCTGAGAGTGATAATGGAGAAAACAATAGAAAAAGGGGAAAGCGTGTATATAAGGTTTGTAGATTTGGAAAAAGCATTCGACAATGTAAAATGAACAAAAATGTTCGAAATACTCAAAAAGATTGGAATGAGTTATAGGGATAGACGAATAGTACATAGCTTATACAAAGAGCAAACAGCAGTAATAGAATTAAAGCAGGAACGTAGAGAAGTAAACATTAGGAAAGGGGTGAGACAGGGATGTGTGTCCTATCCCCATTAATTTTTAACTTGTATATTGAAGAGGCAATGAATACTGTCAAATGCAGGAAGACATTTCGAATTACTATGCAGGGACAAAAAAATTGATATGCTTAGATTTGCAGATGATATAGCGATATTAGCATCTAGCAAGAAAGAGTTAGAAGCTGCTCTTAATGAAATGGAAACGGTTCTAACAGAGATATACGGTATGAAAATTAACAAAACTAAAACTCAAGTACTAGTATGTATAGAAGGGGAAAATAAATTAAAAACAAGAATACAAACATGTAACACGAACTTACAAGAGGTTAAGAATTTCTGTTACCTAGGAAGTCAAATAACGCAAGATAGAAAAAGCGCAGAAGATATAAAACAAAGATTAGCACAAGGTCGTGCTACATTTAACAAGAAAAAGCAACTACTGTGTTCAAAGACAACAAACATAGTAACAAGGAAAAGAAGCCTGGATAGTAGGAGAAGCAGACAGGAAAAAGGTAGAAGGCTTTGAAATTTGGTGCTACAGACGTATGATGAAGTTATTATGGACTGACAAAGTTAAGAACGAAAAGGTACTAAAAATGGTAGGGGAAGAAAGAAATATGTGGAAAATTGTAAAAAATAGGAGAGATAGGATGATTGGCCACATACTACGGCATGAGGGAATAGTGCGGAATATACTAGAAGCAGAGATAGGGAAAAAGAGAAGAAGAGGTAGACCTAGGTTAGACTACTGCACACAGATAGTGAAAGATGTAGGCTGTAGGAGTATTAAGGAAATGTGTAGGCTAGCTCAGAATAGAAATCAATGGAGGTACGCATACAACCAGTCCCAAGATGGATAAATTAATGACGAAGAAAGTAACTGCACTTAAACATGACATTTATTATAAGCAACTACAAGTATTGGGTGGGCAATATTCTCGAATAATGGTAATTGCGTGAAAGCATTTACTGGAAAACTATTATTTCGGCAAATGTCTAAGTGTTGGGGGATCTTGGCAGCCACAGGCTGCTTATCCCCCTTCAATGAGTCTCATTGAAATAGGGCATAAAATTAGAAAACAATAGAAGGGGAACCGAGCTGTATTGCTGTGTGAGAATTTCAGGGAACTATATAGGGTAGTTGAGAAAATAAATAAGTGCAGGTACATGTCCAACCAGTTTTGAGACAGAAAACCCAATGACGAAAAAATAAGCGCAGATAAATCTGATGATTATTATAAACAACTACAGGTGATGGTTGTGAAATATCTGCAACTAATGTTGACTGTGCGAAAAGATATATTGGAAAAAATATTAAATCGGTAAATGTTCACGTGCTGGGGGAACTTGGCAGCCACAGGCTGCTTATTCCCTGCGCAACCACTGAATGTCTGAGAAATAGGGTATATACTTGTAAAACAATAGAAGGGGACCGAACTGCATCTAAGAAGAAAGAACAGCGCCAATGATGAAAGAACAAAATAGAACAAAAAGTTGTTGAAAGCATATGTGTGGAGCACAGCACAGACAGTATGCCTACGAAATACGGGCAGTCTGAAAAGCAGACAGAAGAACAGTAGCAGCCTTTGAAATGTCGTGCTTTAGATGTATGAGGATGGACAGACAAAGGTAATAACAAATAGGTTATAGAAACAGTAGAGGAACAAGGATATCTTTGGAAAAAAATAGGAGAAATAGAAGGGCAGAATACGCTCTAATGCATTTTTTGGGGAATAGTATGTGATATATGACAAGCAGAGATAGGAAAAAAGAGGCGGATGTAGACCTAGATCAGATAGTGATAGATGCAGACTGTGCAAATTTCAGGGAAATCTGTAGGTTAGTTCAGAATAGGAAACAATGATGGTACGCGTCTAACCAGTTTTAGGACTGAAGACCTAATGATGATATGATTTATATATAAAGAGTATACTAACAAAGAATATAACACAAAACTTAGGTAGCAAATTAGGAATAAAAGTAAAAATACAAGAAATCATTATAATACAACATTAATATTTGTAGACAACTGCTGAACAGATATATTTTTTTCTTGCATGCTACGGATCCTTCTCGATTAAAATACTTATTAAAGTTCTCTCTGTCTCTCTTTCACCTTCTTGGCACTTTCTAATTGTTGGTCCCCTCATATTACGTTGTAGGTTATGCATCCTTTCATGATCACATCTTTCTCGTAATTCCACACAATGGTCGATATTTTCACTTTCCTTACTTCCAGGAGGGGTATAACTTTGACGTGATATTTTACGCAAGAAATTGTGTAAAGCACAACATGCTAGAATGGCAGTCTCTATGTTTTCCACTTTTAAATTAATTGATGTGTGGAAGATGTAAAATCTTGAAGCTAAAATTCCAAGTGTTCTCAACTACACGGCGTGCCCTAGACAAACGGTAGTTGAAAATTCTTCTTTCATTATTTAGAGAATCTCGGTTATAAGGTTTGATAAGATCTGATCGCATCGCAAAAGCCTCATCACTTACAAAAATATACTCAAGAACTCGATTTGATTGTGGAAACTGTGTAGGTTCTGGAAATTTCAAGTCGTTGTTAATGTGTTTTTCATAAAATTTTGTATGATTTAGTACACCACCATCAGAAACATGCCCATTAGTACCTACACCGCAGTAAATAAATTCACAGTTTGCATTCGCTATAGTCATCAACACTACTGTGAGTTTTTTTATAATTGAAACAGTAAGATGCACTATTGTTGGGGGGGAATTATTTGAACATGTTTCCTGTCAGTCGCACCTAGGCAATAAGGGAACTGTCACTTGTTTTCGAAATCAGCTGTAATGTCCAGCCAATCCTTAGAATTTTGAGGAAACTAAAAAATAATAAAATGGTATAGGTATTTAATTCAAATTTTAATGAACACCTAATATGTGTCTACATTCACGGAGAACATTATACGGAATTGTTCAAAACTAAAATAATATAAATTATTTTTAATTTTGAAATATACATTTCTTATCAACAAATATTTAAAATACAAATATTTCTGTACGTAATGATATGACGTTTTATAGAAAAATAAGGGGGTAGTAAATTATTCACAGCTTATGGGGAACATAGGTTTTAATTTGAGTCTGAGTGTGAGTAATCAATATGTTTCTCAGAATAATGTTTTTTATTTTGCTAGTGTGACGAAATTGAAAATCAAAGTTATCAAGAACATACTGACAATCCATCTACTCAAGCAGAAAGTACAGCCAATTAGAGTACTTTGTTGTCCAGTGCATATAATATAATGAAAAAGTGGAGGATGTGTTGACAAAGGCTGAGAAGCGATTAGAATCTATCGTGTCGATGATTTATTTGACCGATATGGCAAACACATCGCTAATCAACTTAAACAGATGTCTGAATCAAAATTTATTCAAAAATTGATAGGTCATGTTTTATTTGAAGGTGAAATGGAATCCCTTAACAGAAACTGCAAAGTAGTTGATAGGGGGAGAAAGAGTCTCACTCCCGTCCATTTATACTCATACAACACACTTTACCACCTCGATTTGAACAGTATTAGTTTTCACAGTATAATGTCCCTCAGTCACTTCAATATCAACAACCACAAACTGAATTTAGATACAATGGTTGTGAACTTTAAGTTTTTATAGCTTCTCCCTGTAGTGAGGAACCTTAAAGTTGCCAAAAGCGTTTCGTGCGGCGAAATAGCTTTTCTCATACAAGTGTCATCTTTCTTTATGTATGGCGTTACCAATTCCAACAATCGATTGTAAGTCGTAGCGTCCATATGCAAATAATTGCGCCAGTCATTATTATCATTAATAATAGATTCAATACTCGATTCTTTCAGTAAATTGATATAGGAGTACTGACTTCTTTTTAAAAGCCATTTCCTTGACCACTTTCTTCTGTTGATGTGATGCACCCGTACTAGGGGTATTATGGTAAAAAGTCACAACAGCACTTTTTCCATATCGTCAAAAATCACTGGAGTAACTGAACAGAAACAACCGAACTGAAGAGAAATAGAGTTGAAACAGATGGAAAACTGAGTAATAAACGGAACGTGTAGACACTATAAAGTGTACATTATTTTGTCCGTTTTTAATGTCCGATGAAACGTACGATAAGTCGTTGCGTGTAAACCGGCCTTTACTAATGAAGATGGAGCTAATGTAAAAGTAATGCAGAAAGCATGTTTAACAACTTGGAAATGACCACTAGTGATTGACGAAATAGATTATATATTTGACTATATTAAGTTGAAGATAAATTTGCCAAAACCTGTAGGAACCTTAAAAAGAGAGCTTTATGAAATAGCAGAAATAAAAGAATTTGAAGACATTGTGTAAATAAAACACTTACAAATTGTACATATATCGATAAAAATATTTGTTTACAAACTACTTACTATTTTTAATTAGTGTATTGGTGTTTTTGTGAATAAATTCTAATTTTTAAGTGAACTGCATTTCATTTTCTTCTTTCAATGTATTTTCCAAGTATTTTAAGTCATTTGTAAACACCTATATATTAAATAAATATATTTACCAGTTGCATGCCTATCATTGTGACATCTAATTTTGTATTGTATTACTATAGATAATCTTTGTTTTGAAGTAACCGCGATCTGTGGGACAACATTGTAGTAGAAGTAACTATAATTTAATAAGAGAAAATGATAGCCAAAGAATCCAAGAACATATTTAAAGGTTACCATCTCAAAAAAATGAAATACTTTTTAGTAATTTTTAATATTCTACAAAAACTGTCATAAAGTAGACCCAGTATGCGGTATCCCGTTTCTTATTAATATTTTTTAGCTTGTGGACTAAAGTGATCAAATGATTAAATTCACAATTTCTTGAACTGTATTTTTCCAACCACTCTTGTTACTGAAATTTTAAATTTCGTGTTTGATTACTGAAATTTTGTCACCTTCAATAAATTTTATAGCGCACACTTAATTTTTGTTTTAGGTTCATATTTTGAGAGTAATTTTAAACCTAGCATGTGCAGCCAGTTGGACGTTAAATGGACGTTTAGTCATGTTGATTATTGGTCGATGTGGCGAGTCATACGAAACAGGAACACAACCCATAAGAGCGGCTGCCCAAGCAGCTGCGAGCCAAACTTTGACAGCATTTTGCACATTTTTAGGTAAGAACAATCTGTGCTTTAAATATATAATCCCAAAACTTTTTAATTTAAAGATGAAGAATGTCAAGAAATATTGCAACAACAGCAAAAACATAAGAATTCTGGAACAACCGTTGAAATGGTTTACAATAAAACATCAGCAGTTGCGTGCTTTAATGAGGCAATCCCAGTTATGCAATATATTTGTAGCAGATTAGAAGAAACAAAGACGTGAGTATTAGATCTAGTTCAGTAGGTGATGGGGTTTAATTGCTAGTTAATAAACTGTATTACTATTCAATGGTACCTATTTCATAGGTGCTACAAATATTCCCCTATACAGTTTTCCTGAATTATATATATATATATATATATATATATATATATATATATATATATATATAAGTGAGATTAGGGCAATAAAGCTTTTTCTTACTTCTAAGTTGTAAATGTAGTTAAAAAAAATGGTTGATTAATGGATATAAACTCAAACATAACTATTTAAGTAACACAGATATATAGGGGAGACAGAGGAAAATTTTTATATATTTTTCTTTCAACGTATAGAAATAAACCTGAAGTGGAGATATATGTTATTTAAGAAAAACAATACAAAGGGACTAATTCAAAGTGCTGGGGTAAAATAATCTCAAATATTATTTTGTCCTGTTTAACTTTTTATAAACACAGATCATAAACAAATGTGTTCATAATCTCGTCAACAGTGGCACTTGCATTTTGGGCCCATAACCCACAAGTAGTACAACGAATTCATCCATCCACTGAGGTTGAATCTGAAAACTACTCGCCACAAATTAAACATTCTACATCACCTTCATCTGAACTATCATCTGAATTACTTATCTTCATTTCTTTGTTTATTTTTTAATGTATTCTTCTTTGATTGTTGTTTTGCTCTGTTCCATCTACTTCTGATATATTTCTTTTTGCGAGTTCCTTCTTTTTCTCCAGTCTAACTTTTTTTTTCTCAATTCCTTTTTTTTCTTTAATTCTATTTCTAACTCATTTTTATATGGATTGCGAGTTAATATAACCGTTTTTCATGTTATTGCTTTCTTGGTGTCAGTGGGGGCTAATATTTTTAGAGTCAGTGTTATTTGCGAATACTTCAATGTTCATCCATCCCATTTCATTGTAAGCAAATATTGACCTTGGTAAAGTCCCATCTTTTAATTCTTCCCTCATTCTCTTCCTTGAGAAAATAATTAAGGACAGAACGAAATTATCTCCTGCTGAAGTGCAAATAACAGCAGTGGTTGATATTCTCGGCTGATGTTATACAAGCTACTTGTTTAAGAGATTTTTTGGCAAGAACTCCTGAATTGTTCCCTCAAGCAGTGTTTAAAGTTGTTTCATCCACATTGAAAATACGTTGAGATAGGATCTTTTTATCAACTACTTGTGGCTTTAATGGACTATAAAATTTTGTTACAACTGGCGTATTAAATTTGCTAGCCCTTGGTACTGAGATAGATTCTGCGATTCTAAGGTTTAATTTCGGGTATCTTTTTTTAGAAAAAGTAAACCAGTCTTTGCCAGCTGTCTGTTTGATTTTTCAAAAATGTGTGTTTTATATGTTTTTTCAACTAACTGGAAAGCCAAACAAGGAGCAGCTAGACCATACATTTGTGCTTCCATGTTAAAGTTGTATTTAGCTAATTTATTTTCATAATTTTCATTAAAAATGCAGTTGAATCAGCTCAAGACTTTCTTAACAAAAACATCTTTAAGCCACGTTTTGATGTCATAGCAGGTACGCTAAATTCTCTAGCAGCAGTTTTTGTTCGCTCCGTTTTATACAGCCTGAATTGCTACATTTACTCTTCATGAGTTTTGATTGGTTTTCCTTATATAAACGCACCATGATGATCTGTAACAAAATTATGTATAAGTACTTGAACGTTTCATTGTATTTAGATATTTACACCAGTTATTTTTTACTATAAAAATCCGCTTAAATATTCATCAAGTGCCAGTTCACCGCAAGTATAAGCGGTGCGAATAATGTAACAAAAAGGAAAACATTACTATATACCATATGAGACAAAAGGATTCCCAGAATTGTTTTGTCCCTGAGAATGTTTTGCCCCGAATCTGGCATTAAACTGTAACATAATCTAACAATATATATATATATATATATATATATATATATATATATATATATTGCTGTGAAACCTCCATCATCCGTGAACTACGCTTTTCGCCTCGGCTGCTCACCTGAATTTTATAAATCTCCTCATTCATAAAAATTAAACACATTCCTACCACAAACATCAACGTTAACTCTATTTACATCAATATTCAGAATACATTAAATTTTCAAATTAAATTTATAACATAAAATTCAGTTTTTAAAAGGAATTTCAAAATTAATTTTATTATCACTTTAACGTGCATCCAGAATTCAAGTCCTTGTTGGATGCCTACTAATTAATATAACAATATAAGCAGACCGGAGTCTGAGTACAAAGGGAGCATCTACCACCCCTTTACGTTAATTAACCAGGTTTGTCTAATTGAGCTCAAAGACATACCCAAAGTTTCATCATATTCCCGAACATCAAAACAAAATACCCCTTTTTACTTAAACAAGCAAATTTCATCTTAAAATTAAACTTTTATGGTTAGAACAATTTCACTAATGTCCATTTAAAGTAAATCAATTATAAAGTCATTCAATACACACAAAAATGTCAAACAAAATAGTATAATTTACCTGAAGGTTACTGTCCTCGTCGTTTCAAAGTATCGTTTCTTTAGTTAATCACACCATTCAACAGGATTATAATTACGGCTTCTGATTCTCTACGCTTTTAAAATTTTCTCCATCACCATCCATTCAAAGTCGTTTCTGGGCCTTTCCGGAACTCATCTGTGTTTATCTGACCCTTGTTTCATGGATCCAGACACGTATTTGAACCATTTAATTATTAACACCCCCGAAAAATAGCAAAGAAATTCATGCTTATGTCAAAAAAAAAACTGCCTACTTTTGTGTATACATTCGTCGTTGTAAATTTTGCTAATTGGTACAGTGAAACTAAATTTTATTACCTTGTATCTAAGTGCACTAAAGTTAATTCATGTTAACACGTAAATAACAAGCTATTTTGAATCACTAAAATATACTAGCAAACTTTAAATTATTTAATCAAACTAAAACGCACGGTTTAACATTTTCAATCAAGTCGCGTATGTACGAGCTTTTAACGCATCGAATCGTCAAAAGTCTAAGAGTCTAAGAGCTTGTTTATCTTCATCTCGGTATATATAGCAAAAAGCCTGTCTGTCGGTCTGTTCCCCAAAACGGGTAATTCTAAAGAATTTCTCATGCCATGTTCCCAGTCTGCCGCTCACGCGTCGATTTTTACGAATTTTCACTCGCCCCATTCAAATCTCAGAAAATTTCCACACGGCACGCAAGCATGTCCGAGAAAAACTAATTGATTTTGTACAGAAATTGTTGTTCTACCTCTGATATTTGCATCCTATTTTTAACCAATTGTGACCCCCGTGACGTTGCTTAAATCCCGCCTTCTACAATATGTGTCTTTGCTTGACGCATTTTCTTTCCTTCTCTACCGTGTTCTTATTGGTGCAAATTGACACTCTTCATTATCGATTATTTCAGTCCACGCGGACTGTTATCTGGGTTTAATAAACCCGTATCGCACATTCTCGTGAATACTAAGCCCCGGTTTCTCCAAGATTCTTTGAAACATTAATTATCTGCAAAATTTACGCCGAATGTGATATTTAAACTACGCAGGTGTTCAAAATAATATTAATTCTCAGAGCTTTATTCCGTGGTATTTTAATCTTGGGTTTTACAAGTTTCTATAGGTATTATATGTTATTAACGGTTTAATTAACTCCAATTAAAATTGATTTCTATCCTTTTCATTTTTAGCGTATACAACTTAAATATTAATTATTATAGGTACCCTTTGTTTTACTACCGGTTACTTAAATAGAGTTAATTAAGATAAATTTTGCACGTAATTTCTCTTTGTTTAGAAATAATTACATTACACGCAGAGCTTTTCAATACTGCTTCTTTTGATATAAAGCGTCTTATAAATAATTTAAATTTCTTATTTTTACTGAAACAACCGAGTTTATTTATGCTTCATGGTTTTAATAACGCGTATTATTTAATGAAATTCCTTATACATGGTGATTAAAATTATTTGATGTGATTATTTAATTTTCTACCCTGGTCTAAATATGAGTATTTTCCCCCTATTTGAATACAAATAATCCCACTTATTTGACTTCAAATATAAAACATTTAGACAAAAAAATTACAAAAAATTGCCTATCTCTCTCTACCCTTATCTATCTAACTTACCTACTTTGTCTCCAATCAAAAAAATTATTTACACCTATCCTATATCCCTATCCTATTCCTAACTTTTAACTAATCTTCACTATACTTCACTTCCCCCTACCTAATCCTATATACCTATCCTACTCTTACTCTATTCCTAACTCTCCACTAATCTTATATGAAATATCTATACTTAACCTATCTTATTTTCTTCCTACATTTAATCTTTATTCTCATCCTAAACCTATTTCTAATTATCTCCCATATTTATCCTATACCTAGCTTTATTTTCTATATCTATACTAAAATTCACCTATCTCTATCCTTTGTTCATCAATTTATTTGAATCTAACTCTCTTCTTGACCCTCCAAGTCTTCCTTCTTACCATCCTAATACTCTTCATCCCTATTTCTCCTCCTTCTATATCTATACTTATCTTCCCTATTATCTCACATACAATAAACTTATCATCCCTATTATCCTGACTCTTAAATATTGCTTCTTCTTTAGTCCCTACACTTGTCTGTTTCTTATTCATTATCATTTCCTTTTCTGCCGACAAACCAAACGATACTACTTTAAAATTATCGATTTTTCCCTCTATGGAAAATCCTATGTACCTTCTAGACCTCTTATGTAATGGAATCTGCCAGAATGAATCCCTTAAATCTACTTTATTAAAAACAAACTTGCCATCTTTACTTAAATTCGCCTTCACCTGCTCCTGATATGCTGCTTCTACCCCCACTACTTCTGCATGTTTTTGTATTAAAGCTTGAACCTCTATTTTCCTTTCCTCTGGACATCTTATCGTGTTGATCTGTTTACCTTCATCATCCTCTACCTCTACTACATTAATACTTAACCCAGTGTCATCCTCTGTGACTTCATAACTGCCCTTCCATGGCACTACCCTATCTTTAATCCTTATTACCTTCCTTTCCATATCTATCAAAACCCCTAACTTCATCATACAGTCAACACCTAAAATGCTCTGAAACTTCAGTCCAGGTACAATTACAAACTCCTGTTCACAGCTTAAATCTCCTATATCTATCCTAAGCACCACAACACTATTTACTACAGCAAACTTCTTTTTATTTGGAGCTACTAAATGGCTACGTTTTATAGGCATAATTCTATCACAAACCTTATCCCTAATTTTGCTGACGAATTCCTCCGATATTAAACTCGCCTCTGCCCCTGTATCAAGTAATACTTCTACATTATTTTCAAAAATTTCTAAATTAATAATTGGCAAATATAATTTTTCTACAGTTTCTGGCTCTACTTCCTCCTCAATTTTGAAAAATTCACGTGGATGTTCGTATACATTTACACAGAAATCTAGTGGTCTGTCGCGTTCTAAAAATCCTGTCTCATCCTGTTTTCCGTGCTTGGTCCTGGTTGTCCTTCTACAACCTGTGCGTACGTCCTCCTCGTGTTAATATCCGTGTCCCTGTCTCTATTCGGCGTGCTGGTCACAGTCCTGTTTACTTCCGGTAAACTGTTCTGTCGCGTGTAACTAGGTCTTGGCGTCGGTCCCCTAGTCGCACTATTACTTCTGTATTCCTGTCCTCGTCGTTCCCAATTCGGTGGAAAATTTCTGTTGTAGTCAGGCCGTCTCGGATAATTCGGTGTCCTGTTGTCAAACCTAACTGTGTTAACGTTTCGTTCTCGTATCTCTCTTGTCCGTCCAACACATACATCGTCATATCTCTGCAAATACTCTAAAATGTCTCCCGTTCTGTGATGTTTTGTAAGGCCACGTGTTGTCTAATTTCCAGTTCAAAATGTCGTGATAGGTACTTGATAATCTGTCTGTCCGTCAATGGTGGATTCAGTTGTTTGGCCACACTGTACTTGCGGATGGCATATTGCTCCTAGAACCTGCAAACTCTCCCTTAAATTTTCCTGTAATCAAGTCGTCCCTAATCTGATCCTGTTTGTGATCACTCCAGTAATGTTGTAAAATTTGTCTTCAAAGTCGTGATACGTGTCTATGTCCTGTCCTACCAAATTGTACCATGCTTCCGCGTTGTCCTTTAATAAAGCCTTTATCGTATTTAGTTTGGTCTGTTCGTCAAATAAATTTCCCACTAGATTTCTTACACTATTTATAAAAATTTGTGGATTTACCCTGTTATCGCCATAAAACTTCATGTGTTGGTCCAATGATACTCCACCTGTATAAAATCTGGGACCATCCCCCGTTAAATTTGACATGTTGTATTTAATACTACTAACTTCACGTTCTACCCTGCCTAACTGATCCCTACATGAGTCCGTTACTTCAGTCATTTTTACGTTTATTTCTTCTTCACAGAAAATGCGTACTTCGGACCTTAAATGTCCCATTTCCTGTCGAAGACCTGTAATATCACGTTCATTTTTTTCAACCCTATTTTCAACTTCCCCCATCTTTACGGTAAGACTATTTTTAAATTCTGAAACTTCTTGATTCGTCTTATCTATTTTCTGACTAATTTGCTCAAACTTACGATTCGATTCCTCACTCATTTCTCTAATCTCTTCTAACTTCCTGCTCGATTCTTCCCTAGCTCTATTAGATTCATCGCTTAGCTGTTCTAATTTTCTATTGGACTCCTCCATCGCTCTATTCGATTCTTCCCTAGCTCTATTAGATTCTTCACTCATCCTCTCTAACATTCTCAATATCATCTCGTTTCCTTGATCCCCTGATTCCGTCCTTGACTGATCTCTACTGCCTCCAGCTTCTTCCATTTTAGAATTTTTCTCACACAATGCACTATCGTCACTTCCAATTTCCACTCCTTGACTCCTTAACCACTCTTTTCTCTGCATACGTTCTAATCACTCACACACACTTTAAAAATACTCTTAAATTTATACACAAACAGAAACTCTCTTTCTCAGATCGCCAGTTTCCTGGAATAAAATAACAAAAATTTTATTTGGAATTCGAGCCTCACTTTTGGGTCGCCAAAATTATGCTGTGAAACCTCCATCATCCGTGAACTACGCTTTTCGCCTCGGCTGCTCACCTGAATTTTATAAATCTCCTCATTCATAAAAATTAAACACATTCCTACCACAAACATCAACGTTAACTCTATTTACATCAATATTCAGAATACATTAAATTTTCAAATTAAATTTATAACATAAAATTCAGTTTTTAAAAGGAATTTCAAAATTAATTTTATTATCACTTTAACGTGCATCCAGAATTCAAGTCCTTGTTGGATGCCTACTAATTAATATAACAATATAAGCAGACCGGAGTCTGAGTACAAAGGAGCATCTACCACCCCTTTACGTTAATTAACCAGGTTTGTCTAATTGAGCTCAAAGACATACCCAAAGTTTCATCATATTCCCGAACATCAAAACAAAATACCCTTTTACTTAAACAAGCAAATTTCATCTTAAAATTAAACTTTTATGGTTAGAACAATTTCACTAATGTCCATTTAAAGTAAATCAATTATAAAGTCATTCAATACACACAAAAATGTCAAACAAAATAGTATAATTTACCTGAAGGTTACTGTCCTCGTCGTTTCAAAGTATCGTTTCTTTAGTTAATCACACCATTCAACAGGATTATAATTACGGCTTCTGATTCTCTACGCTTTTAAAATTTTCTCCATCACCATCCATTCAAAGTCGTTTCTGGGCCTTTCCGGAACTCATCTGTGTTTATCTGACCCTTGTTTCATGGATCCAGACACGTATTTGAACCATTTAATTATTAACACCCCCGAAAAATAGCAAAGAAATTCATGCTTATGTCAAAAAAAAAACTGCCTACTTTTGTGTATACATTCGTCGTTGTAAATTTTGCTAATTGGTACAGTGAAACTAAATTTTATTACCTTGTATCTAAGTGCACTAAAGTTAATTCATGTTAACACGTAAATAACAAGCTATTTTGAATCACTAAAATATACTAGCAAACTTTAAATTATTTAATCAAACTAAAACGCACGGTTTAACATTTTCAATCAAGTCGCGTATGTACGAGCTTTTAACGCATCGAATCGTCAAAAGTCTAAGAGTCTAAGAGCTTGTTTATCTTCATCTCGGTATATATAGCAAAAAGCCTGTCTGTCGGTCTGTTCCCCAAAACGGGTAATTCTAAAGAATTTCTCATGCCATGTTCCCAGTCTGCCGCTCACGCGTCGATTTTTACGAATTTTCACTCGCCCCATTCAAATCTCAGAAAATTTCCACACGGCACGCAAGCATGTCCGAGAAAAACTAATTGATTTTGTACAGAAATTGTTGTTCTACCTCTGATATTTGCATCCTATTTTTAACCAATTGTGACCCCCGTGACGTTGCTTAAATCCCGCCTTCTACAATATGTGTCTTTGCTTGACGCATTTTCTTTCCTTCTCTACCGTGTTCTTATTGGTGCAAATTGACACTCTTCATTATCGATTATTTCAGTCCACGCGGACTGTTATCTGGGTTTAATAAACCCGTATCGCACATTCTCGTGAATACTAAGCCCCGGTTTCTCCAAGATTCTTTGAAACATTAATTATCTGCAAAATTTACGCCGAATGTGATATTTAAACTACGCAGGTGTTCAAAATAATATTAATTCTCAGAGCTTTATTCCGTGGTATTTTAATCTTGGGTTTTACAAGTTTCTATAGGTATTATATGTTATTAACGGTTTAATTAACTCCAATTAAAATTGATTTCTATCCTTTTCATTTTTAGCGAATACAACTTAAATATTAATTATTATAGGTACCCTTTGTTTTACTACCGGTTACTTAAATAGAGTTAATTAAGATAAATTTTGCACGTAATTTCTCTTTGTTTAGAAATAATTACATTACACGCAGAGCTTTTCAATACTGCTTCTTTTGATATAAAGCGTCTTATAAATAATTTAAATTTCTTATTTTTACTGAAACAACCGAGTTTATTTATGCTTCATGGTTTTAATAACGCGTATTATTTAATGAAATTCCTTATACATGGTGATTAAAATTATTTGATGTGATTATTTAATTTTCTACCCTGGTCTAAATATGAGTAATATATATATATATATATTGCTGTAATTATAGGGTTAATTTAGGGGTAGGTTAAGTCATTGGGGTCGTAGAATAAGCAAGGGAAACTCCCAAGCAACAGAAGCACGAAATTATAGATATTAGGAGGAGAGCAAATAGGTTATTATAAAAATTATTAGTTGCGAGCACACTGTATATAGCAGTACAAACAATTAAAACACATATCCAAGTGTAGCTACTAGCAGAGATTAGAATTTAAAAAGGTAACGAAACGCATTAAAATTAAATCAGTGAAAAACCTGCATGAAGTGGCTAGATAAACATTCATAAAGTGTGTTAAGATATTATCGTAAACGCACGCAAAATTATGCTTTATTTAAAAGCGTACGTGATCGAAGAGAATCACAGTTGTTCGAAAATCCAATTTATTGGGAAATAAACAAATACCAAATTTATTCAATTTAGATTAGAATAAAGCTAACAAACAAGACTACGTGCTCGATATGTACGAAGTTCCTGGGATTCCTGAAGTAAAATTAAGATATAACAATTGAATTACGTGATTTCAAGCACCGCGTCATGCAATTAAGATACATACAATTGGTAAATTTTCCAAACATAACAAGTGATAATATACTTGGCCTCGCCTAGCACGTGAAGCCAGCGAATTACAAGCAAATGTGGGACGATCTTATAAATATCTGGAGAATTGAATATCAAGTGAGTATACTTTGGCAGTGACTATAATTGAAAGTGCCAAATATTTACGTGAATAATAAATATTTGTTAACAGTGAAATTATAAAGTGTAGAATTGTGAAAATTATGCCGTATTTCTGAGACAACTATAAATTACGAGACATTACGATCAAAAATACAATTTTGTAGAATGCTGCCCGTTCAAGCAAATTGATGGTAAATACTTTATGGAGAAAATGAAAAACCTTTCATTGCAATAAACGTACCAATAACGATTTGGATATCGACTTCAATTCTTAGGAGCACCCATGAAAATAATTCAGGTTAGAGATTTTGATATGACTCATTTTAAAACGGTTTTATCTCAATATTTTTGATGTGATTTATTTTAAACTGTTTTATCTCAAATATTTTTGATATGATTTATTTTTAAACTGTTTTATCTCAATCATAATTGAAAGTGTAAAAGCCGACAAATTGGGGATTTCTTGCGAATATTTTTTGAAAAGTTACAGACAGCTTGAAACGTTTCAATAAGTCTTTAAAGGTAATAAAAAGCTCGTTTTGCTGACTTGATTTTGTAATAATTTGACAGATGTATATGATACAAAAGGGGAGAAAATAGTTAAAGGAGTTGTAAATATTCAATCATTATACTGTGTATTGTGGAAGTGCTTTATTTAATTGAATCAGCTAGTCGAGGCAGAAGAAAATTATAAATTAATATTTCACAAGTGTTTGAGTGGTATAAGGGGCTGTGAGAGAATAACAGGGGTTAACACAGCATTTATTGCACCCAATCGTAAGGGGCGGCGAGTATCACAGCAATATATATATATATATATATATATATATATATATATATAAACAACTGATTTGATTAAAATCTTGGGATACATTCGTTCTACCAGATAAAACTACAGTGTCAAATTGTAATTTTTATTCAACGTTTCGGCATTGACTTTATGCCTTCTTCATAGACTGAAAAATTTAATGAAGATTATTACAATTAAATCCAAACATTATCGCTGTGTACTTACATAAATTACTATGAATTAAACCTGATTTAAACTTAACAAACAACACTTATTCATGTCATACAGCTTGGTTAATCTTTTAAAAATTAGTTACGGCAACACAATTAAAATGTAACACAGTCAATTGGATAAAATAAATAAATAAATTAACATATAACAACATGCATTTAAACCTAATCATACGGCGCAACAAGCATAACTAAACTAATCCTATGCAATAATCGATCATGTTGTCACATGGTCATAATCAAAAACCTGTAAGTCATAATCTAAAACCTATATCTTAATAATTTAATGGAGAAATAAAACACATTAATAAATGAAGCACACTAAGCAGAATACATAATTAAACATTTTTACACTGTTTGCGAAAATGACCGTTATTAAACTTGTAGAGCGCAGAGTAGACCGTATTCAAGTTGTTCATATCCACTTTGTTATTTAGTGGATTCGGTTGTTGCTGAATATAGAAAGATTCCAAGAAAAGTCTCTTATAATAATTGGATTCTATATCTAATATAGTGGTATTCTCAAAATTTGCTGTATGTTTAGTATTGTGCAAATGCGACGCAAGAGCACAATTAGATTTTCCCATCCTGGCATCACTTTTGTGTTGTATGATGCGGTTCTTTAGCCACTGTTTTGTCTGACCAACGTACGTTCTTTTGCAACTACATTGTATTTTGTAAATAACGTTGCTACACAGAGACTTATCTGTGCTATATTTTATTTTTGTAAACAAACTACCTATCGATTATTTATAGGCGCATGCGATAAACAAGTCCGGTTGCTTCAAAATCTTGGCAAGTTGAGGTGTTAGATTTTGAATGTAAGGTAGTTTCCTGAATTTTTTCCCCTCTGATCGATCTAGTGCTGAAATTGGTAGGTGTTTTGTATACAATAATCGTTTTATCAGAGGTTTGGGATATGCATTATTCACCAAAGTAAATTCCAATTGTTTTAAATTTTTACGAAGCAATTCTGGCTCACATATTCTGGTAATACGGTGTTTTAAACCAATAATGGTGTTAATTTTATGAGCGAGCGTATGGTTGGAGTGATAATTAATATACCTCCCAGAGTCAGTGGGTTTCTTGTAGATATCAAAAAGCAACGTATTGGTAGGCGATCTAATCACCAATGTGTCTAGAAATGGGATACTTTGGTCAACTTCTTTTCATATGTAAAACCAAATTAGAATTATAGCTGTTTAAAATATACACTGTATACTCTATCAAATGTTCAGGCACGGAACATAAGATGTCATCCACATATTTGACAATGAAGGGAATGTCAAAAAGAAGTAAATTCATGACAGACCCTAGTAAAGAATCCATGACGACTTGAGCAATGATAGGAGACAGTGGAGAGCCCATAGGTGTGCCAAAGGTCTGAAGGTAATATGTGGAGTTAAAGATAAAGTATGTGTTGTTAAAAACAAGGTCAATAGTTGATAAAAACGATTTCAAATCCAGATTACAATGTGGTTGAATTTGGTTCCATTTCTCCGTGATAATACTCACTAGTAACTCAATGGGAATATTAGTAAACAAAGAGCGGACATCTAAAGAAATCAGGATATGATCGGGAGGTAATTAAAACTGTCTGTAACCGTCTACAAATGAAAAAGTATCCTTAAGGTTGCACTTCTCTAATGGAAAGGATTTTTTTTAAATTTTCGACAAAAAGGCAGCATCATTATAAGTAGAAGATTTAATACAGGAAATAATCGATTTAATGATCGATTATTA
The DNA here is from genome assembly GCA_036346225.1 of Platerodrilus igneus. Taxonomy (NCBI): domain Eukaryota; kingdom Metazoa; phylum Arthropoda; class Insecta; order Coleoptera; family Lycidae; genus Platerodrilus; species Platerodrilus igneus. The sequence continues at coordinate 5,034,133 of JARFIW010000139.1, read as the reverse complement.
AATAGAATTAGTTTAGTTATGCTTGTTGCGCCGTATGATTAGGTTTAAATGCATGTTGTTATATGTTATTTTATTTATTTTATCCAATTGACTGTGTTACATTTTATTGTGTTGCCGTAATTAATTTTTAAAAGTTTAACCAAGCTGTATAACATGAATAAGTGTTGTTTGTAAAGTTTAAATCAGGTTTAAGTCATAGTAATTTATGTAAGTACACAGCGATACTGTTTGAATTTAATTGTAATAATCTTCATTAAATTTTTCAGTCTATGAAGAAGGCATAAAGTCATTATATAACTTTTGCACCTCTTACATAAAAAATTAACGCTTTTTGGATATTCTTGCATAAGGAACTTAAACGTTCTACTTACCTTATATCCAAACAAAACAAAATCTATTTTATACAATAACAAAAGAACATGCACAGACAACTCAATTATGACTAATGCCACACGTGGGTGATGTCTAGAAGATATTATTGTATATATTTAGGCATATATGGCACTTTAATAGAAACGTATACTTGGGAGGATAGTTTTACCCCACGGGATCTTCACATGCACGCATACACACATGCCTACACAAACATGCATCGCATGCACCCACGCGCGCGCACACGCGCGTACGCACTCGCGAGTGCATACACACACGCACAAACGCACGCGCACACACACACGCACGCACCCACCCACGCACGCGCGCACTAACTGTTTTTATACATATCGTAAATGACATTTCTAATGCAATCTTGGTCAAAACCATCGATTTCAATAGCTGGTTTGGAGCGTTGTCTGATTTTCTTGAAACCCCTAAGTGGTTCACCTTACTGCACTTAGCTGCAATGCCGTTTACTGTACTCACACTGATGTTCAATTCTGCTGCGACTCGCTAAAATATAAACATTTGATTTAAAAAATATAAGTTATAACCTCACTTAAACCTAACAATGACACAATGCACTTTCATAATAGATGTAATTTTCTACTCGATATGAAAAAATTATACGCAAAACACAAAATTCAGTTACGTATCTTACAGCTGATAAGGGAAAAATGGGCCACCATTATCCCGTTCTTTCTCAAAGTACGAATTAGAGTAGTAACCATTTCTTGTGCGTGCAAATCCAAATGTTTAGGCATTCTAAATGTTAAATACTCGAAATTTGCAATGTATAAAGTGTTTTAGTTCTGAAAAAAACTGTTTTATTTAGCAAATATAAAGCACAAACGATTTAGTACAAAACTAAACAATGGCAATAAAATGAGAAATGTCAAAGTAATAGAAGTAAAAAATGTTGCAACACCGAACAGAAGTGCCAACTGCTACACACTAAATCCTAATATCATTAAACCTACATTCTTAGTTACGTTCACATTTTACAATCTCTAGCACTTTTTACTGTTTATGACGTCATCCCATATTTTACGTGAATATATATATTTATATATATATATATATATATATATATATTGCTGTGGACTCTCAGGAACAAGCTTTTAACATCGAGCCCCACAAATTTTAAAACATAAAATTTTCAAAAAAATAAAATATAAAAAAATTTACACTTCTTTTAGAACGCCTCCTTATTTCTCTGCTCACCCTGGCTAGCTCAGCAATCGGCTTCTTCTTGAATACCTACGATTTTAAATACATATCTCTCTCACACACACAGTCAAATGAAATTACCAAAATAATACAACAACCATACAACCTTTTATTTACACATTTTAACAAATTTTCATTATAAATACAATATTTACACCTTGGTACAACCAGTTTGTTCCAACTGTTACCAGTTCAATCATTAAATACTTTGAAGTCCTTGGTTTTAGTATATTTTAACAAATTCTATATGATATGAGTAGATGGACCCAACATGCTACCCTAGTTTGACTTTATTCTTGTCTATTTTGAGCTCATTATAACCCAGTTACTGTAAATGTTTTTTAAATTTTGCATTTTATTGAAAACAAATTAAAAAGACCCGTTTACCCCTTACAACAACAATTTATAGCATAAATAAACCTTTATATATCATCAATAAACCCTTCTTTAATAATCAAAATTAATTGTCCAGCACATAAACCTCTTTAAACAAGTTTTATGGTAATAAATACGCCACCAATAAGGCAAAACACATAAACACAAAAACTATCAACGGAAATGTTTATACAAACAGGAATTTAAATTTCGTTACCTGGAGTCGCCTTCATTCTTCGTTACCAGTGAAGATGATTTCCAGAAACCCTCATCGTTGTGTCCATCTACTACGATGATGCCTGGCTCACAGATCCCCACCATTCAAATCTCCGCTACCACCACTATTAGCTTTGTCTCAAACGTAACATTCCATCTCAAATATACTTCAAGCATACAAGTTTAGGCTTCGCTTACCCAAAATATCATGTCTTTGTTTAATCTCTTCGTTGTAGTAACAGCACCTTTTATCTACACAAGCACCAATTCATGCAATATCACTTTTATAACACGCGACGCTACTACAGCTTTCATCATTTTTAAACAGGATGTTTAATGCAACTTTACTGAACACAGAATAATTGATAGCGGTAAAAGCATTTACTACTATTATGTTGTATATCTAAATCCGTATTCAGATCTAAATGGAAAGAAAAGAGAGCTTTAATATCTTCGTTCGTTTATGTATACCATTTTCACCCCCACCCCCACCCCAATGGAACCGGTTTCACGTGAAAAGCTTATTTTCGAAGTGGCTTCTTAAAATTTTAAACGTAACCGACTATAATTTCTGAAAAATCTACCGTCCGTCGTGCTGTTTACATAGAATTTTGTTTATTACCTTAACGTACGTGCACTTCTTGAAAACTGCTGGCCATCGACCAATGATAGAATTTTCCCCCGTTCAGATGCGCCACCACTCAACTATCTATCTCCGTTCCATGCATATCTGTTGTCCTTTTTAGAACGCCTTTTAAGTTACAGAAAATTGATATTGTATTTGGCCTTCGCCTTTTCGTACGTGACATGTACTCAACGCTTGCTTTATCTGCTTCTCTATCTGTTTTATATTATTGATCGTTTATTCCACTCCATCCTTAAGATACTTGATATTTAACAGCTTATCCACTGACCGTTGCAAACAATTTCTGTGGAATTCTGTGCTAACATCTTATTTAAGTTCCCTGAACCTGACATTTAACAACAGGTGTTTCTTGAAACAACCGACCGTATAGAATAACAAGTCTCGGTTTCTTCCCTTCTTAGTATTTGTATAACGAATGTTGGATTTTAAAATGAAAATATTTACGTTTAAAATTATTGATTTTCTATGCATGCAAGCTCCCTTTTTGCTTCCATGCGTTTGATTAAATTATTATAATTTCTTATTCACCAATTGGTTACTCACACGATGCCCCTGCTAGGAAAACACAATTTTCAAAGCCTTGCTGGTTGTAGGCAGTACATCTTATTATTATTTTTATCTAAGATCTTTAACCAACAGATTACAGGCAGTAATATTAGCAGATTGCTCGAATGTAGCACTCTGAGACAACCTCCAGAAATCCACAATTCTTCTATCTCCCAACACTGAGAATGAATAGATATATTCTCTACTGTATTGCTTGTATTTCCCGGGTTCGAATCCCGACACGGTCCGCTTGAAAAATGTTAGGCGAGCATTTTTCACAAAAATACACCCTAGTTCGGATGAGAGGTACAATGGAGGTCCCATGTGTGAGTGTTGTCACGCATGTTAAAGATCCCTACCTTGCTTAGCAAGGGTTCGGCAAAATTCCAACTTTTCCAGGTAAAAAAAACTCGCTTCCTGGCCAATGTAGTACCTTCGGGTGGAGCATTGGAAAATCACATGTAATGTATTGCTTGTATGAGGCATACAAGAACATACATATTCTGATAAATATCCTCAATTGCATTGTTGATTCTTTAAAGATTTTGTCTCCTGTAAATATTTATAGCTATGTCTTAATGTGTTAGTTTAAATTTAGTTTAGTATAAGTATAATAAGTTAATGTTTTAATTCTTTCCAATTTATAGGCACTTGTCTTTAGAATTGAATACAAATAAATAAATACTGCATTAAAAGTTATATGTTTAGACATTATCTATAAAAAGTCGTCAAAAGTTAAGTCCAAACAAACTTTAGATAATCCCTTATTGTTTAGTGGCTCAAAACTTTGTAAAAAAATAACACTAACAGTTTTTTCAAAAATCTTCAACTAGTATTTTGTGTATTTTCAGATATCTGAAGTCGAGTGACATTACGATCTTCCTATTAGAATGTCTTCTCACATTGGTAAATACTTTACCAAACACAGTGCACTCAAATATACATTTTTCAACTTTTTTGTGGCAACGTTTTTGTCCTGCTTTATTGTCTCTATTGGGAGCACCAGGTGATCCAGAAAGACATGGATTAACAACTCATCAATCAAAAATTGTTTACAGGTGAGTACTTTAAAATGCTAATTTTCATTATTAAAAAGTGGCAAAATTTATGATAGAATATTATTAAGTATAGTCTATTTCACGAAGCAGTATAGTGATGTCAAATAATCTAGTAGTGGCTATGTTGCCATACATATCATATAATGCCGGTTCTTTAGAACATTGTCTAAAGCCTTAGGCATATTGTTCACCGTTAATTGGGAATTACAATACAAAAAGCGAAATTTGTTAGGAATAGAACAGAGTTTAATATACAATGAACAAGAATAATTCGTAAAACTGCTAAAAGCAACAAATTGCAAGTGACAGCCAACAGATGCAAATTGAAATGAAATTTAACAGAGTGCTATTTACAACATGGCAAAGTGATGCCTTTATCTTTTCCTAAACATTGTACGTATATAGTTTTGGATTACATTTGGCAACAAAAATTACTGTCTGCGACATCACTACACTGATTCGTGAAATGAACTATAGTATCCATAGTGATGGACAATAACATTGTTAACCTAGTGTTTAATATTTTGTAGATTGAAGTGATCCCTTCCAACAAATAATGTACTAAAGTTTGTTTTGAACACCTGAGGATATTCTCCTCGCCAAGTGTGCTAATGATCTTGTTTAGGCCTGCTGCGACAAGTTCCTCTCAGTAGTTGCAATGAGGTTCGGGTTCCTGTATGTTCCAGACGTGGTGCTGGCTAATATTCGTTGTAGCACTCTAAAGGAAAGGTACGATAAAGATATGTTGAGAAGCTTGAGCACTACATCGACGGCACTCAGGAAAACAACACTCTTCAAAAACGGAACCACCTTTCCTCACATTCTGAACTGAAGTGTCTATGTCATTCCCAGCAGAATTAGTACCTTGAACTACTTTGAGGAAAGGCGGTTCCAATTTTGAAGTGTTGTTTTCCTGGGTGCGGTTGATGTATACTCAAGCATCTCGACCTACCTGTATCGCAGCTTTCCTTTAGAATGCTACGACGAATAGTGACCAGCACCATGTCTGGAACATACAGGAACCCGAACCCCATTGCAACTACTGAGAGGAACTTGTCACCGTAGGCCTAAACAAGATCACCAGTCCACTTGGTGAGGAGAATATTCTCAGGTATTCAAAACAAACTTTGGTAAATTGTTTGTTGGAAAGGATCACTTCAGCCTACGTGTGAGGAGAATATCCTCAGAAGGGTTTCTAAACAATTTTTAATGTTTTCTATTTCGTAGTTTCCTACTGTTGCAATTTAATCATGCTTTTGACCATTGTTCAAAATTGATTTAAATGCCTGTTCTTTATATAAAAAAAAGTTTGACTATTAATGACCACCTCTAAAATTGATAAAAAGTGTTTGGCTACCGTTCAAAATTGGTTTAAATGTTACTTTGCCATATGGGGATCTTCATTATTATGAGAGATAGAGATTTGGTTAAATGAGACGAGGTAAAGTTGTATTAAATCACCTAAATAAAGTTTCAATATTTAACTTAGATTAGACACTATAGTAAAAAAATTGATTTTCTTTTCTTTTTTCATCTTTGTCAATGGCTAATTTATTTTAGCAGACAGTCAAATTTAGTTTGCACTTTCTTGAGGCAGTTTTAGAATAAAAAATTTAATGGTGCAGTTGGTTTTGTGCAAAGGTTGTCATTGTCGGATATCCTCATATGTCCAAATATGAGCTCCTAAGAAAACACGTAAGTTGATGGTTGTAACTGAACTATGATGATATTTTTTTAAAATCTGAATTTGCCATTAAATTGCTATTAAACAACTGTCTCAAGAAAGTGCAAACTAAATCTACTAAAATAAATCAGCCATTAACAGAAAATTAACTTTTATGATAATATCGCCTAAACCATGCTAAAAATTGAAACTCTATTTATGTGATTTCATACAACTTTACCTAAGGAATAATTAATCTCATTTATTCAAATCTTTATCTCCCATAATAACGAAGATTGTCATGTTGAGACCGAGTTTATAGACACAATGTATAAGCACTCATTTAGTTCCAATATTTTTCATTCCACAACACAGGAAATGCCATTCCGATTGTATGGAGAACCAGGAAATACAGGAAATATAGAAACCTCAGAAGTATATTTATGTGTTTCTATCTATCATTTGGTGCTTTTTAATTTTATGATACTTGGTGCCTGATAATCGTTTTCTTTTAATTGGCATATTGATAAATTAGGTTGGTGTAAATAAAAAATTAATTTCATATACTGTGCCACCAAACAAACATAGGACTTGGGAGGTGTGTCTTTGGTATCACTGCCTGCTAAGTAGTACACTCAAAGTAGGAAGCTTTTATTTGTCATATTGAAATATTTGTAAGGTTAGGTGGTGGTTATATTACTGAATCTTCAATAAATATTTCTACATAATTATTTACCTTATATAGAAAGCCAAAAATCAGTAGTTTTGAAAAAAACCATTGAATAAAAAGGAATAAAATGAACGAACGAATGATGAAAAATTAAAATAAATTACTAAAAGAGCTCTACAACCGTCAAATATCAAAGTACAGAATACGTTCCACCGTGGAGTGCATTCTTACTGCTGCTTTTAGTTGGGACCACAAAAAAAGACTATCTAGCGGGATCATTTCTATTCGTCTGAATAAATATGAATTTCTCAAGTCAAACAACCTTCACTTATATTAATTGAGAAATTTTATAGAAAAAAGCAACATTGCCAATTCAATTTTATTTTCAAATTCATTTCAATTATAGATAATCAAAAATAAACAAGCATGTTAAAAACGAAGAGAGTACGGTTATAGTGACATAAATGAGGACACGCTATTATTACTGCCAGGAAAACAATCACTCCTTTAAATTTTTAAACGACGTTGAAACCTACAACCCAAATAAATACACACAAATGAAAATGACTAGTTTGGCCTTGGAATGCACATACAGAACACACCATGGAATTTTAAATTTGCTTAAAAATGCTTTGTTCCCGCAGTGTACTTTGAAACAAATCGCTTTCTGATTGGTTCTATATGTTGTTGTTGGAAATTAGTTCACATATTTTCCAGATCCTATGTTTGCTTGGTGGCACTATAACTTGATTTTTTCAATGATTCAAAATTCTCAAATCGTGCTATGCCTTTAGTAAATTAAAATTAAAGAAATAGGAGGTATATGTATTGTACTCTAAAAATTTTAACTGTATTAAAAAGGTGAAGCTTGTAACATGTTTAATTTCAGCAATAATTATTCGCATTGAATTACGAGGATAATTCCTTATTCCTTATTAATCTTCTTATATTAAAATATCTGTGTGACATAAAGTTATTTCCACGCGCATCTCTAGTTGTTTCTTTCGTATTCCACGCCTCTAACGTCGCGACCATTCGGTTCTTGCTTCGTCAAGTTAGTCGCTTGCTAGCAACCGCCTTATCAAGATGTATTCCCGGCTAGAGGCAGGCGACCTTCGAATTAATTACTAATGTAAGCAGGTCAGGTCGTGCTAGACCTGAAACTATTATGATACCTTCTACTAACGGTTGGTAAAGTATATATTTTACGAACTAATTTAATTTGGTTTAATTTATTTAGCGCGTCATGTAGTATTCATCATTTAAGATTCGTCACTTAGGATTTGTCGATTTGGAATCTGTCTACTAAGAAATTTGTTAACTAAAAATTATGGATGTTGGTTTGGATGGCAGTCGTCTCTAGTTAGAAACTTAGTAACTTTGTTTGAAGAATATGAATTTCCATCTTGATTTGTCGTGGAGCAACAGAGGCAGTTTGGTTCGTTATTAGATATAAGATATTGCATGCATGTGTTTTGAATGTCACAAAAATTTGATAAACAGACTATCATATAAAGCACGTAAAGTTGCTATTATGTTTTCAACATGTAATCTGTGTAATTCTCAATTATTGTTGAACTGGTTTTATAAGCCGTAGAACGAAATTTTGTCAGGTTAGGTTTTTATAATTACAAGCTTTGTTCCATCTGAACCTTAGATAATTTCAACGTATGTTTTCGACGTCATATTTTTTGTGTTGCACAGTTGACAGATGTTGTCATAAAAGCAGATGCTTCGTGCAGCTGTCATTGAATTTAAACCAAACATTCCTATTTTTGTGATTAGCATTTATCTACATGTAAATTATAAAATTTAAATCTGAAAATTTAAAGACACTCTGTATAAGAATCTAGAAATTGTAATCTACCTGAAAAGATCTGCCCAGGTTAGAACGTTAATTCAGTGTATTATGCTTACAAATTATTTTCACTCAAATGTTTAAAGCAGGTTCATATTTGAAGTGTAGTTGGTTGTTTGAAAAAGTCAAAACCTTGACTTTGATATAGATGTTAATGATGAAATTTTTTTACTTGTTAAAAAGTTCCAAAATTTAAAAAAAAAGAGAGTTTTTTTAGTAAACAATTAGTTCAACTTTGAGGCTTTTATTTTGGTCAAATGCGATCAAATCTAATTACACAAAGGTAAAATTTTTGAGTAATAATTTGGTGCCAATATCATATTGGATATACATTTTTTTATTTTTTTTTGATACTTTTATAGGACACAAATGGCGTTCTACATTTTTATTTATTTAATCTTTGCAATTTCTTACAGGAACTGCGTCTTATTTTTATAAGACAGGTTTTTGTTAACGAAGGCGATCGTTTTATCTTTGGGTTTCCACGTCCGTCCTTAGAACTGTGCTCTGCTATTATCGTGATTATCTCACTTGGTGGCGCCTATTTAATTTAGCTTAGTTTTGGTTTGTAAACAAAATTCGACTCCCCCCCCCCCTTCTTATTGCTCTACCCAGGAATAGACCCCTAGCTATGTCGGAAGATTTTTGTTCACTGGCGCCCATTAAGAAAAATAAGTTACACTAGCGCCTCAACGTAGAAGAGATAACATTTCAAGCTGCTGAAAACTGAAAAAATATTATACAGTTCACGATTAATACATGTGCTGTAGAGATACTTATATAGTTATAAAAGCAGCCTGTAGAGAATTAAGCTTTTACTAAACTTTAAGAATAATTCAAACTTTGAAATTTATTCTCGCTTAGACAAAAAATCCATTCTGAATGGACCTGCGCCTTGAAGAAGTTCTAAAATACTAGAACAGGTAGAATGGCTTGTGTGTTCTAATGAGCCAAACTATAGGTTTAACCAAATCAGTGGGGTCTTTAGTGAGAAACCAGACTAAGACAGGTCACCGAAAAAGGACAGCAGCTCTTTCAGTATCTATACTGGCAGAGACCGTGGGGTTTGGTATGATAATCTAAGACACAATACTGCGATGTGGAAGGCAACGGGAAACCACCACATTACCTCTCAAGTACACGCGTATTGAAAATGTTTTAAAGTGATGGCATCCTCTGGGGTAAAAGATCCCAGAGTTAAAATAGTCCTCCATTAGGATCTCTGGGAGGGGACTACTTTGGAGTATGTGATCGACAAGTTTAAAACAAGAGCAGGGAAATTTTGCGAGTCGGAGCATGGAAGGTCAGAACCATGAAGTAAGTAGATAAGCTAGAGAATCTGAAAATTGAAACGGATAGGTTAGCATTAGACTTAGTAGGGCCAGAGGTGGGGGATATAGGGTTGTAGATCTGGAAAAAACATTTGACAATGTAAAATGGGAGAAAATGTTCGAAATACTCAAAAAGATTGGATATACGAATAGTACACTGCTTATACAAAGAGCAAAGAGAGGTAATAGAATTAGAGTAGGAACGTAGAGAAGCAAATATTAAGGAAAGGGCGAGACAGGGATGTGCCCTATGCTGTTAATTTTTAACTCATATATTGAAGAGGCAATGAATACTGTTAAATGCAGTGTCATGTATTCGTATAATAAAAACACTAAACAGAAGATACTTATATTATTTTTGTATTACACAAATATAGTGGGAAACTTGATGCCCCCTATGTCATAGTTAAGATTGAATCTGGATGTCATCTTATGTCTCTTATCATTATAATTGTAAATCTTAAGCTATGTTCACATTATACATAACATCTCTTTTTTTTTAATAAGTAATATAATCTTTCAAGTAACTGGGATCTTACGAACCCTAGTATTTCGAGCATTTACAAAATTATTAGACTTATTACTAACTTTGAAGTATTACCTGAAACAGGGATTTTCACAACTTGACCATCATTGTTCACTAATGGAAATATCATTCAGATCAGTACACAATTCAAACTCATTAAAGGACCTCTTTAAGTGATTTGAATTACGTCTTAATTTTGATCCATCTTTACTATGAACAACATACGACCTTGGAGTATTATGATTAGCTAATATCCTAGCTGGTTTCCATTCTCTTTCAACTTTCACTAAAGCATATACCCAACATTTAGATCTGGCCAATTCTTAGTATGCCTATCATAATATTTTTTATATATACATACTTTGCTTTACCTTAGATTTTGGTAAACATTGTTATTTGTTGAATTATAGACTAATAGATCTTAATGAATAGGTATTTTTGTTCTAGTTCTACGATTGAATAATATTTGTGCTTGTGACAGGTGTAGGTCATCAGTTGGCATGTTTCAATATTTCATTAATGCAATATCTATGTTTTGATCTGAAACATAACATTTTTTAAAAATTTTGTTAGCTGTTTGAACAGCTCTTTCTGCCTGTCCGTTACTACGAGGGTAATGAGGCGACCTTGTTACTATCTGAAAATTCCAAAGTTCCACAAATTTTGTATAATCAATAGATCCAAATGGCATATTGTCACACATTATGCCTTGAGTGACAAATAATGTTTTTAAATTTCTTATTACTTTACTGGAGGTTTTATTTTTTACTTTTATAATCTCTAGCCATTTGCTATAATAATCTTGAACTACTAAGTAGCTTTTACCTCCAAATTCTATAAAATAACATGCTAATTTATTAAATGGAAAATCTGGTATATCTTGTGGAATTAATGGTTTTACAATTTGCATTAGAAAACTTCTCACAAATCGTACAACAAGAAATTAAATTTTCAATATCGGACATGACGCCTGGCCAATATACAATCTGTTGTGCACGTTCCTTTTTCTTAACAATACCAAAATGTGGCTCATGTAATAGATTTAGAATATAAGAATTTGTCGGAAAATTTGTTGATTAAAGAACACTAAATTATCTTCAACAGAAATTCTATTTTGATGTTTGAAATAGAATTTTACGTTTCCTTGCACATTTCTTTTGTTTTTTGGCCATTCGTTAAAATAATAATCTTTTAATTTACACAAAACTAAATCTTCTGATGTAGCCATTGTAAACTCCTTTCTTTTTTCTGGTGTTACGTTTAGACCTTTACTAATGGAATGGACATTTTCACTAATCCACTCATCATCATTTAAAAATGATCTAGACAACAGATTGGCAACATACATGTACTTTCCCGGTAAAAATTTCATATTAAGGTCATACTTAAATAAGTTAGTTCTCATTCTCTTAAGTAGCGATGAGGAAATGTCGCAAACATTTTATGTAATATGCTAACAAGTGTCTTATGATCCGTGATAACATTATTTTCCGACCATAAATAAAGTTATGAAGTCTTTGTGTGGCAAAAACAACAGCTAGAAGCTCTTTTTCTATTTGAACATAGTTTACTTCACTCTCACTTAATGAACAGGAGGCATAATCAACTGTTTTGCTCTCTTGGAGCAGACAACATCCTAGACATATTGAGATGCATCTGTCTGAACAGTTATTTCTTTTGTCGAGTCAAAATTTGCTAGGATCGGAGCCTCTGAAATTTTTTTCTTTAAATTTTCTATGACCAGTGTGTTTAGGAAGCCATTGAAATATTATGTTATCTTTTAATAAACATCTTAACGGCATAGTTAGCTCGAATAAATTAGGAATAAATTTTCGCATAAAATTAATCATACCTAGGATACTTTATAATTATTTTTTATTGTTTGGATTTTTAAATGCACAAATTGCTTGTATTCTACCTAGGTCTATTTTTAGACCTTCAGCTGAGAAAATATGCCCCAAATATTTAATTGAAGACACTTTAAATTGAATTTTCTCTTTATTAAATTTTACACTTAATAATTTTGCTCTTTCAATAACTTTATTCAAAATTTCATCATGCTCAGCTTCTGTAGCTGCTGCAATCAGTAACTCATCATAATTAATTTGTACTCCCTGTATATCACCAACATTTTTATCATTTATATATTGCAAGTATTCAGGGGCCATATTCAACCCAAAGGGAAGTCTATTAAATTTCCAACAACCAATAGGAGTAGAAAATGTGCACAGATCTGATTATTTATCATCAAGCTCAACATGCCAAAATCCCTCCTTAAGGTCTAACACAGTATATAATTTCTTATTACATAGCTTATACCTGATATCTTCAAGAGCAGGTAATAAAACATTTTTTGATCATTTAATAGCCAAATTCAAATTTTTTGGATCAAGAAACAATCGCAAACTTGTTTTTTTCCTCTATTATAACCAGATTACTGATCCAACCCATAGGTGTTTGTACTTTAAAAATTATTCCCTTTTGCTCTAAATCTAATAATGTTTCACATTTCTGGGTTTTCTGGTATTCTTGCTTTTCTTTACTGCATCTATGTTAATTTTATCTTGTAAACTTCGGCTTTGTATTCTTGAAATTTCAGCAGCACTACAACAACCTACAGCTTTCTTTAAATCCAATTCATCTATTCTAAGCAAACACACCTGCAAACTTGAGTCTATAATACCTAGAACAATTCTGTTTCGGACCATATCATCTGTAAGTATACTAAATTCACACGTTTGTGACAATTTTTTAATATCCATCAAGAAACTTTCAAACAACTCACCTTCTTTCTGATCCCGCTTGTAAAATTTATACCTTTCATACACGATATTCTGCTTAGGGTTGCAATATTTTTCAAAAGCATCTAGTATTGATGGTTCACTTTCTCGCTCTTTGTCATCCCTATCAAACAGGTTAAATAATTCAACAGCTTCTTCACCAGCTAAACTAAGCAAAATACGTGCTTTAATTGCATCACTTTTAGTAGATTTTGCAATGGTTTTCATTTAAATGTTATAATTTTGTTTAAATTTTTTCCAATTGGCACTGACATTACCATTTAAATTTAGGTTATCTGGCTTTCTTACATCATCCATTATTTAATGTGAAAATATACACTTAATTTCACAGTAAAATTAGTATTTTTTACCATGCGAAAAATCTAACCTCAAAACTTGAAACTTATTTGGATTTTGTTCTGTAATATAATAATACTAAGGTATGAGGGAATAGTGCAGAATATGATAGAAGCAGAGATAGAAAAAATGAGAGGTAGAGGTAGACCCAGGTTAGACTCTTGCACACAGATAGTGAAAGATGTAGGTTGTTGGAGTTTCAGGAAAATGTTCAGGCTAGCTCAGAATAAAAATCAATGGAGGTACACGTCCAACCAGTTCCAAGACAGAAAACCTATTGACCAAAAAAATAATTGTTCTTAAACCTGATAATTATTATAAACAACTGCAGGCGTTGGTTTTGCAATATTCTCAACCAATGTTGATTGTTGTGAAAGTTAAGAACAAAGAGGTTCTCGAAATGGTTCAAATAATTTTATAATTCAAGGAAGACCTATGAAATTCTTTACAACGGGTCAGCGGCAACTCTATACAATAATATGGAATAGGTATGTACCTGCAACTTTTCGCAATAGAAATGGCATCTTAGTCCTTTTATAAAGAGGTACTTACTTCCATTGTAAATCACTAGCTTTTTCACAGAATCTATGTTGAGCTTTTCGTTAAAAATCTTTTATAAAAACATATTTTAGGAATTTGGTTCATCAATAAAAGTGCTGTCTATTAAAGGGAGGCGTCTGTGCTCGATGATCTCCCTGAACATGCACGGCCCTGGTTATACTCTATTTTTATGGCCATGCATCATCATGAACTGAATGAATTATAAAAACTAAAAGCTTCTATTTTAGCTCTCATATGTAAAATTTCAAGTTTTTTTTAAAGTAACTCTTTAGATATAGGTGGTCACACATAATTGTAGGGGGTCATTGGTGGTCAAAAATTAGCCAATCGTATGCAGCAATTAAATTGGATTTTCTTTAATTTGGTATAAATGTGTGAAGATACACTCCGGACTTGGTTTTTGCGATTTTGTTTATAAGTAAAGGTCGTCAAATAAAATAAATACTGGTCACTGATGGTCAAAAGGTGGCCAATCATATGCAACAATAAATTGAATTTTCTTTATTTGGCACAAAAGTGTGACGAAACCTCAGGATCTTATTTTTGGAATTTTTTAATAAGTAAAGGTGGTCAAATAAAATAAATACTGTTCATTGGTGGTCAAAAAGTGGTCAATCATGTGCAATAATAAATTGGATTTTTTTAATTGGTGTAAAAGTGTGAAGATAGGTCCCCGAATCTTATTTTTACCTATTTTAATAAGTGAAAGTGGACAAATACAATAAATACTGGTCATTTGTGATCAAACAATGCTCAATCGAATGCAGTTTGAATTTTTAAAAAATCTCTTTTTCGGGGCTAACTTTATGCGCCTCGAGAACAGGTAACGAAACAGTAGCCTGACCTAATTTTGAACCATTTTCTTCAGATTGCGTATCGTGGGATGAATTAATAACTTTATAGCGGGTGTGTTTTATGCAACTATATAAATTTTCGAATGCAATTAAACTCTGATAATTTGGTTTAATGAATATTGGTATTCATTGATACTGTTAATAATTAATTCAAATTTAGTACGTGTTTCATCCAAAGTTTCCATAGCGGCCAAAAATTCTTCGTTCAATCTGTTATCAAACAACATAATTTTTGTGGCTCGATTAAACAATTTGTTTATGTGTGCGAATATAATTTCTTTCTTACCTTGTAAAAAAATTAATTTTTGTTCCATTTTTAAAGAACAATACTAATGGAGCGATAAAGTAATTTGTTAAGTGACGGGAATGAAATTATTACAAATGTTAAATTTCTATTATTGACTGCAAAACAGTTAACTGGGCAAATAATGACTATTGATAGGTATAAATGTTCATGTGTAAACCTTATTATGCAAAATTTTTACCAATAAATTTCATTATCTCTGAATTTATATTAAACTTGTTAAAGTCAAAGGGTTTTATGGTATATACAAAGATCGGAAGTCTAAAACCTGGTTTAACAGTGGTCATTTTAATCGACTGATCGTTATTTTGTACAGTTGATAGCTAGAAGGACCTGAAGGTGATGACTAATAAAATTCATCAGAAAAGCATTTAATGATTGGCATGAAAAATTGGTTCAGCTCTAATCCCTGCCCGAAGACATTTAATATAAATTTACCCAGTGATCCAGAATCGTTGGAGAGCGATCTAGATGTTGAAAAATTCACACACTTAAAAATTATAAATTGTATAATGTAATTAAACTATAAGGTTTCTTACATTCTCGCCGACGCGGTATAAGAGACACAAAAGACAGTTGGTAACGCTAATCTATAATGTGGAAATTAGCGCGCCCATCTGTCTATGACGCCACACAATATGCAAATTATTACACGTAAATGACGAAATATGCAAATATCGAAAGTATATTATAAAAAAACACACACACGGGAAACTTACATGAATATGTAAGCGTCTCACAGAATTGCTTCCTTCAAGGTTGCTCCAGCTAGCGACGGCGGGGCTCACTTCAGGAATATTTAAAGATGGTTCTCAGATCCTCCTTCGGGATTATTTAAAGACGATTCTCAGGGTGTTCTTCGGGATTATTTAAAGATGGTTCTCAGGGCGTGGACTGTTGCCAGGTTGTATCCAAATTTGTATCTTCTTCCTATATGTAGAGGTAACGACGGGAGCGGGTTATAGGGAACGATAACAAAGATAAGCGAGAAAAAGAAATCTACATAATAAAAATAAAGATACGATACCAGACCCAACACCACTTTTGTCGACGTTCCAAAGGCAAAAGTCCAAGTCCCAGCGTCTTGCGAAAACTCCCCACTTTTCTTCTCTCCACGCCGGCGCGAAGTCTCGCGCAACGCACTTCTGAAGTGACGGAAATACGCGCAACAAGTCTTTCAAATTTATGGCGCGAAATTCCCGCACTTATTTAAAAATGTCTAGTGCCAAGTTTTTGGCACGTAACAGGTTGCGACTAAATATTATTTATCTCTCTGCCAGATAGTCTTTCTTCGTTGAGGTCATAACAGTAAAATAATAATGCCAATCTATAACTCATCGTGCAGTGAGTATCCAAGTATGTCCATATTGCAGCGCATCGGCCACGAGAGAGGGCCAAACCAAATGCTTACTTTTGAAAATTTTGTTTTAGAAGGCAATATTTTTTAGTTTTGCTTTGTTTGAATGCAAAGGGCCTTGAGTACATTTATCATTGTCTTTTGCAAGTTTTTGTTCATTTAATTAAACGTTATGTTTGGTATGATGACTAACTAATAATAATTTTATCTATTTTAGCTAAACAGAATGCTAACTTGGTGATTTGACTAACAATATTGAAATTTTAGTATTGGAATTCAAGTGGTGAGATTAGTTGGTCGTGAAAGACCACTACGTCCTGTACTTGAAGCTCTTTTTCATCGAATGTTACTTTTACCTTGTCCGGCGAAAAGACTTGAACCTTTGCGTGCAGCCAAGGAGTTACTTCGTTCGCCAGCTCGGTTGGCAGATCTTTTGCTATTAAGTGGACCGTTACATCGCCATGCAGGAGATGATATGGCAATTATTAGATTGTAAGTATGTTATTAAACATTCATTATAAAATTGTTAGTGTTTGTAAATAAAAATATTGTGTTATTCATAATGACTTGTGCAGTTGGTGAAGCTTTGGGAATAGTTCAATACGTAAATGTGTTTAGAAAGAAATTTAGATTTTATGTGATCGTACATGCACCTTAATATATGCAATTAAATTTTATAGCAAAATTTTTTTTTTCAGTCCCTTATTGTTGGGCCAATGTAACAGTTATTACTTTTTAAATAACACGTTGTGTGATCTTGCCCCTAGGGAGAAGAGAACAATTCAGAATTTAAAGGGACTTGAGATTCCGCGACCATATGTTCAACAGTACAGTTCTAAGTGAATTCCTTGATATAAAATACGACCTCGGAAATAATAAATTAACAAGTGATAAAACCAAAACAGGTATTGTTTTCTAAACATTCCTCTTCCTTTTATTACAGCTACATTAAATAAACCTAACCCAAACCATTTACCAAAACTACCTGAAATGTATCCTTTACCAACAATAACACCCTCAACCATAAATCATTCAACCAGCCAAACAAAAAACCCACTCACCCATCAGACAATAAAAGAAGGGACATATTCGAATGCAGTAAAAAGCAATGCACCAAATAAACAAACATCTGCAAGCAGTTTCCCGTCAAAAGAAAATGCTATTATATTAAATTCATTGCCAAACACGATGTTAGAAGTTTATCTAAATGCAATCACGGAAATAATAGATCCTAAAAATATAACCTTTGCATCAAGAATAGCAAACAACCGGATCTGTATTTATTTAACTACAAAAGAAGACGCTGACCAGTTTGTAAACAACCATCCTAATATAACAGTAAATAACACAGAAGTGGAAATACGTAAATTACTTACGCCGACCATAAGGGTGGTTATTTCAAATGTTAGCCCATCCATACCACACAATATAATAGAAGACTCACTTATTAAGCTAAATATAACTTTAACAGGCAAGATGTCATTTATAAAAGCTGCATTATCAGAAATAAAACTTTAAGCACATACTTAGCTTTCGTAGACAAATCTATGTTAAACAAACTGCAAATTTAAACATCCCAGAATCAATAATAGTATTATTTGAAGAAACCCCCTACAGACTATTTTTATCTACAGAAACATACTGCTATACATGTAAACAAACCGGCCATTAAACCTCAAGCTGCGAGGAACACAATATACAGAGTGAAACACAACAACCTGAACAAATAGCAAACCTAAATGAAACAGTAAGAAATAAAAGACCAAATCAGTCATCTGAAAGTACACCTACAGAAGAACTAAATGAAACTTACATTGAACATCAAATAAGAGAAGCAACACAAAAGAAAAAACAAGAAACCAACCAAGAATCAACCCTGTCGAATTTATCACAAACCAAACGGACAAACAAAAAACAAAAAAAGGATCCTACAATTAAAAAGAAGAACTTGGAACAAACTGAATCCCCAAAACACAATACAATAAAGGAAATCATAGAAAGTGATCCAGCCAAATACATTATCTCATTCGACGAATTTCAGGACTTTCTAGAAAATACCATCGGAACACAAAAAATACTACAATTAAGTAAAAACTATACCAAAGATACAAACCAACTCATACAAATGATGCATGAAATCCAAAACAATACTGATGACAAAAAATAAAAACAACAATAACAAGAATAACTAAAACAATGGAGGAACAACAAATTGAGTCAGAAATGTCTGATTCCTCAGTCGATAGATAATCAATAATATGAACATCATCCAATGGAATTGTAATGGACTTCAATCCCATAAAGCTGAATTCCAAAAACTAATTGAAGAAACACAACCTCATTACATATGCTTACAAGAAACACACTTCAAAGAACATCAAAACATAAATACATACAATTTTATACAATATCACAAGGATAGACTAAACACACATATAGCTAGCGGAGGGGTGGCAATTCTAGTAAACAACAAAAAACATATAGAGGAAATACCCCTAACAACAAACTTAGAAGCAATAGCTATAAGAATCTTGACACCTAATAAAACTAAAGTAACCTTATGTAATATATATCTACCACCACAACCAAACTGCAATCAAGAGTCCATTGAACATTTATTAAAACAGTTACCCCCTCCGATCATTATACTAGGTGACATAAACGGGCACAATATAATATGGGGTTCCCAACAAACCGACAAAAGAGGAAGAATGATAGAGAAAATAATAAATGAAAACAATTTCATCATACTAAATGACAACTCATCAACACATTTTTGCTCAAAATCAGGTACATTTTCAAATATAGACCTAACGATTTGTGACCCAAAAATTACACCAAATCTAGAATGGAAAGTAATTCAAAATCTATATGGTAGTGACCATTTTCCTATACTTATTAGCTCACAAGAAAGTCATACAAACCTCAAACCCCATACATCATACTCAAAATGGAGAATAGAAGAGAATAAGTGGCCCCAATTCCAAACATTGCTAACCAACAATACCAAAAACAAACAATATTCCAGCATAAACCAAAACATAAACGAAATCATAGAATCTTTTAGCCAAGACATAATAAAAACAGCCAAACAAACATTCAAGTTATCCAATAGAAACAATAAAAAAATAGTACCATGGTGGAATAAGGAATGCGAAAAAGCAAGCAAAGACAACAAAAGAGCGCTATACAAATATCGGAAAAACAAAAACATAGAAAACCAAATAGAACTTAAAAGAACAAAAGCTATTAGCAGACGTACAATAAAACAGAGCAAGAAAAAAGCATGGGAAAACTATGTTTCCTCCATAACCTGTGATACGCCTGATAACCAAATTTGGAACAAAATAAAAGCAATTAAGGGGATAAATAACATCCCACGTGCAACAGATGTAATATTAATAGGAACCACCAACATTATTTTAGACCCCAAGAAATAGCAGAAAAATAGCAGACGAATTTGCCAAAATATCTAGCAATTCAAATTATAATAAAGACTTCAATACAATAAAACAAATACAGAAGACAATCAAATTATCAAAATTGAAGAACAAAACAACCCATTAAACAAATCCTTTACAATGGACGAACTAGAAAACAGTATTTCACAACAAAAAAACAAAAAAAGTTTAGGGCCCGACCAAATAATTCCAGAAATGATCAAACACCTACCAGATAAAAATAAGAAACACCTACTAGACATATATAACTTCATATGGAACAACAATGTATACCCTATAGAATGGAACAAAGTCATTACAATACCAATATTAAAACCATCAAAAGATAAGACAAACCCAGCAAATTATCGACCTATAGCACTGTCAAATGTATTATCAAAAATAATGCAAAAAATGGTAAATAAAAGGCTAATGTGGTATATAGAAAATAATGACATATTCAGCAATACCCAAGCAGGTTTTAGGACAGGCAGAACAACAACATATCAAACACTTAAACTAAAAATAGAAATAGAAAAAGCGTTCGAACTTAAACAACATCTAGTAGCAATATTCTTAGACTTACATAAGGCATATGACACCACATGGAAATATGCGATAATACAAACACTAATAGAACATAACATACAAGGAAAAATACTACACTACATAAAAAACTTCCTGGAAAACCGTTCTTTCCAAGTCAAAACAAATGGATGCTTATCAGAACCAAGAAAGCAAGAAAATGGAGTTCCACAAGGCGAAGTACTTAGCCCCACACTATTTCTGTTAATAATAAACAAAATAACAAAAATTGTGAAGAAACCAACACAAATACTGCTTTTTGCTGATGACATAGTATTACACCACAAAGGCAAAAACATCAACACAATACCAACAAATCTACAACAAAACATAACCAAAATAGAAAAATGGGCAAAAGAAATAGGTTTCACATTCTCATCCACAAAAACAAAAGCAATACATTTCTGCAGAAAAGGAAAACAACATATGGATCCAAAACTTCTAATAAATAAATCCCAAATAGAATATATAGATAACATCAAATTTTTAGGCATCTACTTTGATAAAAAATTAACATGGAGAAAGCACATAACAGAATTAAAAAAGGACTGCAACAAAAAGATCAATATCTTAAAAATGCTCTCGAACACAGATTGGGGAGCGCACACAAAACAGCTATTAAAGATATACACAACTACCATCAGATCAAGACTTGATTACAGTTGTATCACATACAGCACAGCCAAACCTTTTAATATAAACCAATTAGACACCATTCAAAACAGCTCTCAGATTAGCAACAGGTGCCTATAGAACAAGCCCAGTCAATAGTCTACAATGCATAGCAAATATACCACCTTTATGTATAAGAAGAAATAAATTGAACCTAAAATATATTGCAAAACTAGCATCAAACCAGAAAATAGAAGCAAACCAGAACATCTTTAAAATTAAATCATGTAACACAAGATTAGATACCAGTACTCCAACAGCCGTACACATAAAAAACATAATGAAACAAATAAAACTATCCCTACCTGAAATCCTTCCACAATATTTACCTATATTCCCACCATGGACTAGAAAACATATAACGACAAATGTATCACTATCAAATTATTCAAAAACATACAAGCAAAGCTCAGTATCATCAACGATTTAAAGAACTAAAGGAACAACACAAGAGACATGAATTTATCTACACAGATGGGTCGAAAAACTACCAACAAGTAACTGCAGCTGTACTCAGACAAGATCAACAAATCCAAATAACACTACATCCATATAGCAGCAGCTATACAGCAGAAAAAGTAGCAATTTTAACAGCCATCCAAGACATAACATCAAACCCAACACACACCAAATATGCAATATGCACAGACTCTTTAAGCACTATTAAATCACTCGAAAAATGGTACACAACAGATCCAATAACGAACAACATACATGATGCTCTACACAAAACAACAGAAGAAACCGGAACTGAAATAATACTGATTTGGTCTCCAGCCCACGTTGGAATCCAAGGAAATGAAGCAGTAGATAAACTAGCTAAATAAGGAATAACTAATACCAACACCCAACTCAAAACTCCAATAACAGACATCTATGCAATTATCTCAAGCAAACTAGACAAAAAATGGGAAGAAACCTGGAAGAACACCCAAAATAACAAGCTTAGACAAATAAAACCAAAAACCGAACCGTATGCACACATCCCAAAATCAAGAAGACAACAAATAGTATTAACAAGATTAAGAATAGGACACACTGCATATACACACAACTACTTGATGACAAAAGAAGCTCAACCTGTATGTGAACAATGTAAAACAAACCTAACAGTAGAGCATATCCTAACGAATTGTGAAAAATATCAACAAAAAAGGCTCAAATACAACATACAACAAGATGTACAAACTATCCTGAGAGACACACCCAATATTGAACCACTGCTGAACTATCTTAAAGACATAGAAATCCTACATCGTATATAAATTATATAAAAGATAACATATTTGTACCATAGATTATAAATAATACTTCCAACTTCCGCTAATAACTGTAAAGGTGGAAGCGGATAAAAGTGAAATTAAAAAAAAAAGGGGACTTGAGCTTTTTACACGTGGGAGATGGAATTATAGAAACTTACTGTGCCGGCAGTTAGCTGGGCTATTATCCCATGGGAGATCATTATAACGGCAGGGTTGGAATATTCTTTGTGAAACGGAGAACTAGATAAAATGAAGTTGGACGCCCCTGTAACTAACAAAAAAGATGTGATTTTAGGGTAGATTCAGAAATCGCATCGGAGTGGATTGTTTAAAATTTTTAATTTATCATTTTTTAGAAAATGTAACATATTAAAATCAGAAGGTGTCTATTATATAACGAAGTAACTTTTATCTAACATATAAAAAATTAAATAAATACACATTTGTTAGTTATATCAAAAAATTACTCATCATCATCATTTTGTTTTCGACCTTACTTAAGGTCGATTTGACGCAGCTCTAACCTTTTTTCTATTCTGTGCTAATCTAAAAAGTTCTGCATACCCTTCACAACCTATTTTTTTTATAATTTAACTAATGTAGCTTGGTCTAGGTCTTCCTTATACTCTGCTATTTTTTTCCTATCTACCTGGCTCTACATAGATATTATCAACCTGATGGTTGTTAAAGAACTCCAACATGTTTACATGATTCCCATTTATAAGGAAATGACATATTACCTGGTTATCCCCTCCAAAAAAGGAAAAGTGTTAAATTAAATGTTATGGTAAGGCTTAAGCAACAAATCACTGTCAACATGCCAGACCGCTAACTAATTGTGAGTTATGTCATGAAGACGTTTATTAAGTTATATGTTATGGTAAGGCTTCAGCAGCGAATCGCTGCCAACATGCCAGGTCGTGCATTTATATTTCCAATGCTCCACCAGAAGGTACTACATTGGCCAGGAGGCGAGTTTTTTGTTGCCTGGAAATTTAGAATTTTGCCGAACCCTTGCCGTTCCAGGTAAGGTAGGGATCTTTAATGTGCGTGACAACACTCACACACGGGACCTCCATTTAACCTCTCATCTGAACGAGGGCGTAATTTTTGTGAAAAATGC
The DNA here is from genome assembly GCA_036346225.1 of Platerodrilus igneus. Taxonomy (NCBI): domain Eukaryota; kingdom Metazoa; phylum Arthropoda; class Insecta; order Coleoptera; family Lycidae; genus Platerodrilus; species Platerodrilus igneus. The sequence continues at coordinate 5,010,344 of JARFIW010000139.1, read as the reverse complement.
TCACCTGTCATTTTTCAAGCAGTCGGCCGTGTTGGGATTTGAACCGAGGACCTTGGGATCCGTAGTCTTACGCTTACTACATTGATCCACGGCGACGCCCAACATGCCAGGCCGCTAACTAATTGTGAGTAGTGTCATGGTGTCGTTTAGCTGACTGATTTTTATTTATTTATTTTTTTTTGTTTGTTTTGTTTGTGAGCTAGCCTAAAAAGGTCTACATACCCTTCACAACCTAAATCTCTAATAATTTGACTAATATAGCATTGTCTAGGCATTCCTACTCTATTTTTATTTGGTAGTTTATAATCTAAGACCTTACTAAATAGTCCTTCATGTCTTAACTGGTGCCCTATCATTCTATCTCTCCGGACCTTTAATTGTTTGCACATGCAGGGTTCCTCACCTATCCTTCTATAAACTTCCTCATTTGCTACTCTATCTGTCCAACTAATCTTTAACATTCTCCTATAACACCAAGTTTCAAAAGCTTCTATCTTTTTCTTATCTACCTGTTTAATTATCCAAGTCTCACTACCGTATAATAGAACGCTCCATACGTACGACTTTAAGAAACTTTTTCTATTATATAAACTAATACTATTAGCTATTAGTAAGTCTTTCTTTTTTAAAAACATTTTTTTAACTTGAGCTATTCTAGCTACTATATTCCTTTTGCTACGTCCGTCCTTTGTAATTATACTACCTAAGTAGCAAAATATCTACCTCCTTTAACTCGGTATTACCTATTTTTAATTTTGGTTTAGAACTAGGCTGTAACTCGCTTGTCATTAATCTTTGTTTTTCCTGAGTTAATTCTCATACTATAGTAGTATCTCATCTAAAATATCTAAAAACTCTCGTAACTCTTTTCTAGACTGCTATAATGGCTATATCATCTGCAAATCGTAACATGTCTACTTTCTGTCCCTGTACACTAATACCTATCTCTTTTCTCTCTCTCTCTCTCTCTAGCTAAGTTTAAAGCTTCCTCGATATAAACATTAAAAATCAAGGGAGATAGTATACAGCCCTGTCTAACAACATTTCTAATCTTAGCTTCCTTTTCTATTTCATCAAATCTAATTACTGCGCTTTGGTTTTTATATACTGTAAATAATTTTTCTATTCCTATAAGAGATTCCCATTTTTCGCAAAACCCTGAACATAACAATCCAATTAACCCTATCAAATGCTTTTTCTAAATCTACAAACGCGAAATAAGTCTTTTTATTTTTTTGTAACCTTTTTTCGATAATTACCCTAATCATTAGTATCGGTTCTCTAGTCCCTCTGTCTTTACGAAAACCATATTGGTCTTCGCCTAAATAATTCTCAGTCAAAGCTTCTACTCTATTTTTAATTATTATTGTTAGTATTTTGGAAGCATGGGAAGTTAAACTTACCGTTCTAAAATTCTCACACCCATCAGCTCCTGACTTTTTTGGGATTGGGATAATATTTTTTTCGAAATCTATCGGGACCTCACCTGTGTCATATATTACTTTTACTAGTTCATATAATCTGTCTAATGTTTTCCGACTTGCATATTTTATTAATTCTGCGGGTATATCGTCTATCCTCGGCGCTTTATTTAGTTTAAGATCCCTAACAGCTCTATCAAATTCTTCTCCTAATATTGAGAACCCTATTTCTACATCCTCTTCTTGGTCTTCTCTAACTCATCCATATCGTCTCCCTTATATAAATCTTCTAAATATCTTTTTAATCTATCTGTTACCTCAACTTTATTTATTAGAAGCTCATTATTCTCATCTTTAATACCATTATATTTTTTCCTATCTTTCCCGAAAAACTTTTTAACTGGCCTGTAAGCCCTGTCTGTCTTACCTACTTTCAAATCATCTTGTATTCCCTTACAATTCTCCTCCATCCATTTATTTGTAGCATTTTATACACTTATGTACTATCTTATGTCTAACTCTATTATATTTTTGTTTACTTTCACTATCCAATTCTCTGAAAGGTTTAAGATTTCTTCTATTCTCTATTAAATCTAATATCTCCTTTGTTACCCAGGGTTTTCTCTCTTTTATTTTTTTCTTACCTATAGTGTGTGTTGCTGTCTCACGCACAGCCCTTTTTATTTTTTCTATCTATTTTCTACGTTCCCTCCTATAGCTATCTCTTTGATCTTATTATCTAATACTTGTTTATATTCCTCTTTTAGCTCACTATCAGTAAGCTTACCTAGATCCCTAGCCTCTGTTTTAACCTTTCTCAGTTTTTGAATTTTAGCTTACATTTCATTTTAACTAAGTTAAGATCGCTATTGATGTCAGCCCCTGGATAACTACGAAAAAATTACTAATTAAACATTTTGTTTCTTATGATTTATACGAGCATCAAATCTGATAATCACGTACAACCTTGAGCAGAACCAAGTCAAATTATTTTACAATTGTTATTATTGAAGATTGCAAATACACTACATTTAGAACAAATATTACTTTGATGTACCCACTTTTTATTGAGAAGAAAAAAATCTGATATGATCCGATCCACGTTAATAAATACATCTTTGTTGCCTGATTGCTTTGTTTCTAAGTTGTTAAATAAAACATGTCTAGATTCAACTCATATTTATTGGGTTCCATATTGTTAGTAATAATTGTTAACACTATTAACTACAAATATCTACGAGTGGCTTTTAGACAAAACTATTATGTCACGGTTTGTGCATGAGGATTCGCGTTGCTTAGGAAGACGTCATCGTTTGATGCGCGGCTGAAAGAAATACCTAGCTGAAGTTGGAAGTTATTCATATGAAGTGTGAAGATAGCTATTTTTTGTCTTATAACAGTTATAATTTTGTGTTATTATGTTATAAAAGGAGACATGCAGTAAGCAATATTTTAAATAAAGCTTCAAATTGATGTTTCGTGTGTGGTTTGGCAGTATTTAAAATAGAGTATATTTGCAAGATTGGATGAAGTGTTGACAAAAACAATATTTTACATATGTATACTATCAGTAATCATTCAGGTTAATTATGCATAAGTTGTGGTGGAATGTTAATTTACATGTAATATATTTTCAGCAAACTTCCGTTGCCCCTCTAAAAACTAAACATTAAAATCTCACGATTCCTAGAAAATTGAATATATGTGCAGTAGCTATTTTATTATAGAATCTAAAAATATACAGTAAAATATTTCCAAGCCAATTATGATAAGACATTCAGCTACAGCATATTCGTATACCTGATACAACTAAGAAAAATATTGCTGAAGAATTGGTATTTAGCATATCGCAAATGTGATAACATTGGAGTTTATAGTTTGACGAACTGATGACAAAAATTGTTATCACCAATATATGGGACACGCAAAAAATTTAAATTGATATGTTTTGAAAACTGTATTGTTATTTAAAGCATTTTCACAGTGTTTACATATCTATTTCTCCGTATATACATCTAATTAACATTTACTTATGTTATTTGCTGTCGAATACAATATTGTGCGCCTGTGCCACACAATGTGGATTCTCATGCACAAACTATGACATAATACTTATATGTCTAAGAGCCACTCTTCAAATGCCTGTGTTGCTTCATATAGATCCTGGACTACACTAACTAACATAGCATGTGGCCAGCTGCTAACCAACACTGGTCAAGGTCAACAAGAACGCAGAGGCCATGTGCATTTTACATTCAAAAATACATAACAGGCAAGAAAGTAATAGTGTGACTGTTACAACTGATGCATCCCTGTTAAAATTTTTAAACAATGTATGTTGATACTTTGGTAGATTCTATAGACATGGTGAAAGAAAATATTTTATTAATAATTTTGAACAAAACGTGACAGCATAATGATATTACAAACACATGTAAAGGTAGTCATGGCAACACAAGGGCAACTAAATTAAGTTTATGGAATCTGTAGAGTTATGACAATCATTATATAAAAATACAAAATTACAACATTCCCCCTTATTGAATATAATGATTTACCTAATTGACATTTAAATTTTTAATACAATTCAGCTTAATTGTACTCACTGGCTTAATTATCACTTCTGTCGGCATTTGTAAACTAGGCATATGTAACAATACAGTGCTCTGATCCTCAAAACAGTTACGCACATAATTATACCTATTGCCAATGTGTTTGGTTCCTTTATGATAAACAGGATTTTTCACCAATTTTATCGCTCCTTGATTGTCATTAGACGTTTGTACGGATTTGTCTATACTATACCAACTATTTGTCTGACAATTTTCTAAGAACACCGCTTCTTTAGTAGCTTCCGATAATTCTACATATTCAGCTTATGTAGTGGATTGTGCTACACATTTTTGTTTCTTTGTTCCGACGATATCAGATCCTCACCTAACTAGAATACATACCCGATATAAGATTTCCTTTCTATATTATCAGTACCCCAATCGGCATCAACACAACCCATCAAATTTCTTTCTGATTTTTCAAATTTAAGACCTAAATCGTAAGCACCCTTCAAATATCTAAGTACCCGCTTTGCAGCAAGCCAATGTTCATTTTGTAAAAATGAATTAAATTAACTCGAGTAACTCAAAGTAAACATGATGTCTGGTTTGGTGCAGACAGCTAAATACATTAATTCACTTATGAGTTCCTGATAAGGTACACTTTGTACGATTTTTTCGTAAAGTTTTAGTTGAATGCCTAATTCCATGGGCGTACTAACCGGCTTACGTTCATTCATTCCAAATTTGTTTAATAATTTTTGAATTTAACATTTTTGATTAGGTAAAAGTTTAAAGTTTATCACCATTTCTTTTAACACTTATACCTAATATGTGTGACACTGGACCAAGATCCTTTTATGTTAAAGTTTGATTTTTATCCTTGTTTTACTTCATCCATTAAGTTGTCATTATCGCAGAATAGTAAAACATCATCTACATATTATGCTAGTATTGCAATATAATTATTTCTTTTATGAATATAAGCACAAGGTTCACTATCACACTTAATAAATCCTAATTTAAAAATTTCATTACATTTTTTCATTCCAAGCTCGTGATGCTTGTTTTAAATCATAGATGGCTTTTGAAAGTTTACATACTTTATCTTCCTTACCTTTAATAACGAAACCCTCTGGCTGATGCACATAAAACTCATCTTTCAAAATACCATTTAGAAATGCGGTTTCTACATCAAATGATCTATGCGCATAACATATTTTATTGCTAATGCAAAAAGAAGTCTAATTGTGGAATGCCTAACTACTGGAGCAAATGTCTTTTCATAACCAATTCCCAGTTTTTGACTAAAACCTTTCGTCACAAGCCTCCTAGCTTTAAACCTATCAATTATCTTTCTACTAGAATCCCTTTTAATTTTATACATTCACTTGGGTTCAATTTTGAGGTAACTCTACAAGGTTCCATGTTTTATTTTTATTTAAATTTCTGATTACGTGGCTTGCTGCCATTCTTTTTATTCATTTTCGACATTGGCTCCTTGTAAGTATCTGGTTCTTCACCATTGTTAACTTATTTTTGTTAACTATAAATTCTTCTTAAAGAATATAGTATGTCCGCTCTACCATATATTGGCGGCAGAGCCTTGATAGATTATGAGGGGTTCCTGTTTGACGGTCAAGCCCAGGGTAAAAAGGATGTTGAATGGCTTTCAGAAAAAAGGGTCCCTCTAAAGAGATCTTCCAGCCAACTAAGCTTCTTCAGCTTAGGGCAGAGCTATGAGCTAGGGTCGTAGGATGGTATACGATAAAACAAAAGAAATTTTATTGGACGCCACCGTATCTTAATGAATGTTATAATACGAAACTATCCGAAGATCAGATACGGAAATCTTCGGAAAAAGAAAAAAATTTACGACGAGCAACGTAAACAAAAATACTTACTTTAATCTCTGCAACCTGGAATGGGAACGATAATCTCGTGCTATCTGAAAATTTAACCACACCTAAACATGTTCAAACTAAGACTTCGTTAGAGCCTAGTCACTTTATCACAAAAAATTTTATAAAAAAATCCACTAGTCAAAATTATTGTTCAAAAAAAAACTTTTAACTTTAACACCAATAATACTTTTCTTCAATACTACAATTTCATATTGCTAAACTGTTTGCTTCTGTAGGACAATTACTGTTGACTTTAAAGAAAGAAAATTTTACGACAACTTAAAAATTTTCTATTGATTTCTTAAAAAAATGTCTATGTACATCGTTTATATATACTTATCTATATGGAGACTTTCGAAATAGTTTTGTTATCGCAGTTTAATAGAAATCTCTAAACATTCGTGGAATGATTTTTTTTATGTATTATTTAGTTACATAAATTACTTCAGTTTTCCACAAGAACTATATGACTTTCATTTTATATTACAGTGATTTCATGCTACTAGAATAGGATCCTGTTCAGTGTACAAGAAACAAATTACATATTCAAAAAAAATTGCAGGTTATGTCTCTATAGTTTTAATAGTTATCTCTAATAAACTCAAAGGTCTAAGAAAAATATTTATTGTCGACATTGAACTATACTTCAGGTGTACTAACACAATGGGTTTTACCCAATGCTTCAGCAAACAATTCTTATCATATCATATGTTTTGTAAAGCAAACCTTTTACTACAACTTTGTAACTTCAAACATAATCTCACAAAAATACTTTGAAAATATTAAGGTCAAATATGCCTTATCCAAATACTAAATTTTCACACTAAATTTTATTTGAAGCAAATTAATTGAGCTATGAACTTTTGCAAAAATATCAAGAATTAATTTTAAATAACCTTGTGTATAGCTACTTCGAAAATTATTTGTGTTTTTTTAAATGAAAGTTCCTTTGAAATAGTATAGGTATAAAAATGGAGGATGACTTACCGCTGGCTATCCGTTTGTCTGCCGGTTTTCTTTCTTTTAAAGATCTTTTTTAAACATCTGCATCCCTACTCTTACCGTTGTACGTGGCTGACGCAGGGGTCCGGAGTTGACCTTCATTCAAACCAATCCCATGTGGGGGTTTCCACTTTCTTGCCTAGCAACAATTGAAGCGGCCTTCCAATTTTGTGTTTGCCTTAGGATTAACGATTGTTTTTTTTTATAATACATAATTTCCATTGTTTAATAACGTGTTACTTGAATTTAACATTTTAGAACTCGGAATTAAATTGTCTCCATATTCCATAATTAATATTTTAATCCTTAAAACTCTAAACTAATAAAAAAAAACTTGTGCTGAAATCAAACGAGAGAATAGAATTTTTGAGGTACGTTTGCGAAATATTTTCTTACCGTAAAAAAAAATATATTTACAATCATCTTAGGTCGATGCTGCCATCAAAACTAAACTTATGGAATTCGTTGACTCCACTTAACCCTTCTTTGGGGCGGCATGTTTAATCAAAAACCTGCAGGCCCTGGATAATACTGGTTTTCGGACTACATCTCATATCAAAATGGCTTTCTCCACGAGGCGATGTTTGCTATTCCAGCATGCGCCGAGAGGGGGAATATTGAATCAAGATACAAGCAAATAGAAGTTCACTTAAAGTTTACTTGGGCTATTCTAATGTAGATGGCGTACTATGTATGAATTCATAATAAAAGGTTTCATTAGAAATTTGATATTTATTGACAAGGTGTATTGAATAAAATTGTATATTTGAATAACAGAAAATCGTAATTGTTACACCATTCAAATTAATACTATAAAGAACATGATCCGGAATTTTTTTCAATTTTATCTCTTAAAGGATACAGCTTACTTGCATCTACAGTGGAACCTCGCATAACGAGCACCTCGCATAACAAGTAATTTGCATAACGAGCAAAATAAATTGTAAAATAGTAGCTCGCTTTACGAGCGAAGTTTCGCATAACGAACGACGTAAATACGGGAATCCCCGAATCGTGCGATAGAACTCCCCAACAAATCCATTCAATGATAATGCGGTGTCGAAAATTTACCAAATTTTGAAGCGTCGGCAAAAACAAATGTCTCTAGACAGTTTTCTAGTAAAAAGAATTAGGTATGTTACAAATTATTTCTTTTGTTTTCTGTAAACCTAATTCTCATTCTAGGTTGGTTCATTCCACGAGAAAAAAAAATGAAGTTGAACAACGGTCATTAATAATTCATATGTATTTTTCGTTAAATAAAAGTTACACATAATGTTTGTTTTGAATATTTTTTCGGCATAGAACGCATTATCATATTTTATATTAATTTATATGGTTAAAATTGTTTCGCTTAATGAGTGCTTCGCATTACAAGTAAGACTCCGGAACGAATTATGCTCGTTATGCGAAGTTCGACTACATCTATTTCAAGTACGTTACCCTCATTATTCATTTTACGATTATCTGTCAAACCACTATATTCATTCAAACCAGGATCATCATCATTAATAATTAAATTATTTTGATCTGGGTTATTATTTTTGTTATTTAAATTTTGATTCTCTTCGACTTTTGAATCCGCAATTTCTAGGACAAGAAAGAAACAGGAAGAAAACTGCCTCTTATAGCAGACTTACCACCCAAGAATTTTGTTTACAATCAGTGGATAATGAGATAGTTTTGAAATCGATTCAACGAATTAAGTTAAGTGCCAAAGGACACGACCAAATATCTAAAATAATGCTTTCTGAAATATTGCCGATTGCGCTAGTCTTTTGTATCCATCATTAATGAGTTCCTTCTTACAAATATATTTCCTGAAAGTTGGAAACAGGCTCTACTTCGGCCGTTACCTAAAAAGTCATTTCCCCTTATCTCCGGCTGATTATTGCCCAATGAGTATCTTTCCGAAATTCCCTAAATATATTGAGTATATTGTTCTTAATCAACTGGTTGACTTTTCGCATAAGAATAATCATTTGGATTAATTTCAGTTTGGTTTTCGTAGAAACCATAACACTGCTTCTGCTCTTCTTTATGTAGTTGATGATATTCGGGAAGCAATTGATAAGAAACAGATTACTATCCTGATGTTACATAATTTTAGTGCAGCATTCAACAGTGTGCATCATGAACTTTTACTATCTAAATTAAAAGTGTATAACAATTTTTCACAAAATACGTTAGAATGGTTCAACTCATACCTGAGGGAGCGTAAACAATGTGTCATTACTGAAAATGCCAGTGCTTCTAACTGGACACATGTATAAGCAGGAGTACCTCAAGGAAGTGTGCTTGAACCAATCCTGTTCGCACGTATATTTAGGATTATAAAATTTATTAACCATCATTGTTATGCAGACGACATACAAATTTACCTCCACTGGGCACCTAATGACTTAGAACTAGCCTTAAACAAAATTAGCAGAGATCTTGATAGTATTAAATTGTGGGGAGACAAAAATCGACTAAATCCCAGGCAATCATAATTGGTATTTCAACATATCCATCACTGCAACTGTATGGCAAGATAATTAAGTAAGTTTAGTTCAAAAGTCAAAAATCTTAGTGTGATAATTGACTCTAATTTAAGCTGGACAGAACACACTATGTATATCCTTCAAAAAGTTTTTTCCGCATTACGTACTCTTTACAGAGTAAAGCGTTTTTTGCCTATTCGCTTAAAGGCACAGTCACTTCTTCGCCCATTGTTTGACTATTGTGACGCTGTGTATCACAACTTGCCTTTAATTAGCAGTAACCGCCTGGGATAAAACCCACATTAATTGTATATGATTTATATATGGTCTTGACATCATGATCGTATTTCACAATATTTAGCAAAGCTATCCTTGGTCAAATTAGCTCAACGTCGAAAATTACACCAAGCAACAATGTTGTATAAACTTTTTAATGGAAAAGGCCCTCCCTATCTTGCAACTAAATTCTCATCATTATCAAACGAATATTATAACACCAGAGACGCATACAGATTGTTGATTCCACTGCATTACACTGAAATTTATCACTCTTCATTTTTAATCTCTGGGTCAGCTCTCTGGAATTCTATCCCTATAAATATAAAAAATTCTCCTTCCATGAAAATTTTTCTACAAAAATACCTTGAACATCTACTATCAGGCAGCAAATGAGCAAAACGGTCTGAAGGAAAGTTGTGCATGGTGTGTATATGTGATGGTGTGCATGCGCATGCATGGCGTGTGTGTGTGTGTGTGTTGTATTATTATTGTTATTTTGTTTTAAATAATTATTAATTTTATATATGAATAAGTTGATTTATGTAGAGGCGATAGCTGTTTAGGTGTAAGAGTGGACTTTACAGTCTAAATCTCGCCAGGGTTGCCCATTGTATTTATTTACATTTCAATAAAAATATTACTAACTAACTAACTAACAATATTGTCAATATCTGCGGTCTCCCTTTTATTGTGTACGAGCGATTGTGAATTACTAAGCGTTATATTTTCAAAGAAAACTACGCTTTGTGCCACTACTACTTTAGCTGGCCCACTAGGGTCTACTAAATTATAGCCCTTCGTACTCTCTGGATAACCTGCAAAAATTTTTGCCTCCGCTTTGTAATCCCATTTTCTCATTTGGAATATGCACAAACGCAATACATCCAAAAGCCTTAAGGTGAGATAGATTAATTTTATTTCCACACCACTTTTCTCCAGGAGTATATCCAATTAATGCCCTTGTAGGTGACCTATTTTTTAAATAATTAGCCACTTCACATGCATATTGCCAATGTTTTTCTAATTCGCTATCACCAAGCGTACTTTTAGCCTTATCAAGAATGGTCCTTACCGACCTCTCGATAACTCCATTTTGTTCATGATCATATGGGACTGATTTCTCATGTTTAATACTGTTGCTACGAAGATAATTTTCAAGTTCTCTATTCACATACTCATTACTATAATTCGATCTAATTGCCTTAATTTGTAATCCAGTTTCTTTTTCAACATAAGTTTTAAACCTTTTAAAATGTATCAATACTTCATCCTTAGAATTCTAAAAATAAGCAACTATTTTTCTGGTATAGTTATCTTCTAGTAATAACATAGTTTTTATTCTGAGTTAACTTAGTATTCATGGGACCTACCAAATATGTATGAATTAATAATAATTTTTGCATTGTGCATTTACTGCAAGTCTTCGAAAATAAATTCAGTGTCATTCTGCCTTCAATACATGAAATGCATGGTGCAGTTAATTTATATTTAAAATTCATAATAACTGACAATTTGTCCTATAAAAATTTCATACTCGGACCGCTTAAAGGACCTAAACGCAGATATCAAAGCATCAGATTATTTTCATCCCTAACCATAAAACTATTAGGAGGAGTGTATTTGAATCCTCATAAATTTGTAGAGTTTACTAATTTTTGCAACATGTAATTTATAAACACCATTGATACCGCTGGCAGTTGCCCTTACTTCACCATTGATACTAACACTCTGCAGAATAAATACTAAAACCATTTTCATCAAATACAACTGCATTATTATTTTTTATTATTTTAATTGACTCATAACAAATTTGCAGATAAATTCGGAACACAAACAACTTGTTACCTTTTGTCTAATTCCGTTTTTCAAATTAAGATAATGCTACCTTGCCCTTTAACAAGCAATTGTCCATTGTTAGCTATGGTGACTGTTTATAATTTGTATTATTATTGAATGTATCAAACCAGTCTATTTCTAGAAAAATGATTGCTTGCTCCTGAATCAATGTAAAACCCTTCTGACTATTTTTACAGACAATTTGGTGAGCAAATTAAATAAATCAGATTTAATATTTAGTAGGTTGTGTTTCAGTTTTCAATGTATCATACTCGGACGAAAGACCTCTTAGCATTAAAATTACTATTAAATCATCCATAGGTTTAATAATTTCCACTAATTTTCTGGTTATTTCTTTAAATTTCAAAATGTGGTTGTCGTAATTGTCCATACTTTCATGAGTATTCAATTTGATATCCAACAATTGATCAAGAAGTATTTCTTCTGTTTATACCTTTATCATCATAGTTTTTAATAAAATGAACCATGATTTGAGCCGATTTAGAGTTCCTAATCAGTTGTGGACCATTTTCTACACAAAGAGTAATTTTTGCCCTAATTTGTTGCGTTTATTTTCAACATAAATTAAATACCCCTTTTTCTCCTTTATTAATTCATTACCCGTTTGAATAAACTCTGTTTCAATTCTTCAACAACATCTTGTTTACAATAAGTACGCTTACTACAAATTTTCATTTTAGACTTATTTATTTCGAAACGTAAAGTTTATGCTGTAATTAAATAGTTTATATCCTGTTTTAGGTATCCGTTATCTTGTTAGACCTTACGACCGCGTATAATTGTTTCTCTTGTGTTTCCCATTTAAAGACTTGTCGGGATGATAGATTCTACTATCATTTGATAGCGTGTTTTCCAGTTTGCTAATCGCGCTTTCGATAATGCGAGGATTTTGGAGTTCGAATTCGTGTTATTTGAACCATTTTTGAATTTGATTCTGCAGCTCGTGCGTCGAAATATTTGCTACATTATTTGTCACCGTACTTCAAAAGCAATGCACGTCTCTTTTGGTTTGACAAGTAGGAGGTATCTTGCGTGTATTGGTGAGTGTTCCCGTGCTTATCCATTCTAATCAGATTCTCTTTTTAGCTGTAGGCCAAATGGGTTCTTTCTTTGTGTGGGCCCGACTGTTCGTTGCCGTGGACCAGCTGCGTTTGTCTGTGGATCGCTACTGTAGTTACGATGGCAGGGTGAATGGATCCTAACCACCGCGGCGTTGCTGTGTTGACTCACCCCTCCGACGGATTGTAAGCTATGTATCCAGACTATACAGGTATACAACTTGTTTTCTTTTGTGTGTATCAATGGCATATTCCGTATCAACGTTTGGTGCAGTTACATGATAAGAAACGTGACACTGTAGGACTATTGTTTGTTGCTACGATTTGATATTATCGCTCTACATGTGCGATGTACTATTTCTAAAGAACGCACACGTTTATTCTTTTTACTGATTAGTTTATTTTACAAAAGGTATTATGTACAATTTAAAAACGTTTGACAAAAGCTCTCACGCGTTAATTCTTTTCTACTGATTAGGTTATTTTACAAAAGGTATTATGTACAATTTAAAAACGTTTGACAAAAGCTTTCGCATGTGTATTTTCATTACTAATTAGTTTTATTTGCTGTAAAATATGAGATGCGCACTTCGTATCTAAATTACTAAATGGTCCGTATGATATAATTGTTTGCTGTAAAATAGTAACTCTGAATTTATTTCTTTCGCTTGTTTGTACAGAATCCTTTATTTATTTTTATTTGTTAATAGATAATCGTGGGCGACGTGCTTTGATTTTTTTTGTTTTTTTTTGGTATTTAGGTGAATCCCCCCACTCTCCGCATTTGATAGTTAGCCTGGTATTTACTTTTCTTCCGGCTACGTTTAGGTACGCAGCAAGCTGTCTATTCAGTTTTCTTATCTGTACATAGAGAATTTACTTCTTTATCTAATTCTATACAATCATATAAATCCTTATGCATTAAACACATTTCCATGTCATACTTCCAACTTTGATAATTTGCAATCCCTTTTAATTAAATAATATTTGGGATGGAACCTACATATGTCGACATTATGCTCGTTGGATGCGCTTGTTCGTTTCGGGACTCAGTTATAGACATTAATTTTCTTTATTCTTTAATTTACTTTTTACTTCCTGGCCCAGTAATAGGTTGAAATTTTTAAACAATGTATGTTGATGCTTTGGTAGATTCTTTAGACAGTAAAAGAAAGTATTTTATTAATCATTTTGAACAAACGCTTGACAGCATAATTATATTACAAACATTGAAGGTATTCATGGCAACACAAGGGCAACTAAATTAAGATTATGAAATCTGTAGAGTTATGACAATCATTATATAAAAATACAAAATTACAACTGTCCCGTCCACAATAAAATTGATATTTAGCATCAAGTTCGGGGGCAATATCTTTCTTTTGAATTAAATATGTAATCATTACCTAATATGTTTAAAGTAGCTGCTATGTAATGTCTTGTACTATTTGAAGGTGTAATTTCATAAATTACTTCGTTTATCATAGTTTATAAAAATTGTAGTTGTTATATCCTATGATAACTATGAGAAGTTTATTTTATGAACTAATAAGTTTTACAGATATTGTGGAAAGTATGATTTTAGTATTTGAATGGTCACAGTTATTATTTGCTGTACATCTATCTGTTGAAGACACAATATGCATATAGTTGCAAAAATAAATATTTTGTAATTGAGACTACTTTTTTGTTTTAATACAAATTTTAATTTTTAGAATTGTAGACTCTATTGAGGAATCTGTCCAATGTAATGATCCTGCTATTATGTTAGCAAGCGTTGAATGTGTTGGTGCTCTATTAGGTTCCCTCGAAGCTCTTAGCAATGGTGAAGGTTTAGATCAAGAAGGTGCAGATACTGCAAACAGTCGTTACGCAACTCTGGAACAAGCCGATTATACAGGCCCTTTTACTTATCAATCACTAGCTAGGTTACCAAAACCATACAGGTAAGTAATGCCACCAGCTTTTATAATGTTCTTTGTGTAATGATGCGATTTTAGAGATGTTGTTGCTAACTTGAGGTACCAAAGCGATTCAGATAGTAGTGGAATTGATGGTGGTACTCAAAATGTTGAAGGTGAAACAGATTCTGAATCTTCTGGTGCTACGGAGGGCCCTGAACAAGAGCAATCTGATGATAGTATAATTGATGATGAAGCATTTTTGACTAATCAACAATTACAACAGCTACATAGCTTTCCAAAATCTTTACAACTGGTAATTTTTAGTTATGCGTATTTTCTATGTACACAATTTGATCATACACTATATTACATTTTAATTATCTATAGTAACAACTATCGGAGAATACTACAAGCAATAGTTTAGATGTCTGCAAAGGGATGGATTAAATATAGCAAAAACACATGCTGAGTTTTTCAATAATACTCAACTTTTAGTATCCTAAGACAGGGCAGTGAATAAAGACAATGTGCACGGAAAAGTATCAATTTAATTTCTTTCTCTTCATTTTAAGATAATTTAAACAAAATTTATGTTAATAAATAGGGTGATCGATATGTATAAGAATAGTTCAATCTGAAACTTTGTTTTTGTAAGATGGCAGTCCCGTTAGTCAGCTATTTGTTTATTTTAAAAAGCACAACCTTCTAAGTGTTGGTTCTCAGTAAACTGTGTTTATATTACCACATATAAGTAATAGCACCACAAAGTTTTGTATTTTCTATTAATAGTTTTGTTTTCATGATGTGAGTGAAAATTCGATGAATATGAACACAACTTGGTAACAATTTCAGATATTCTTTTTAGATTTTGTCACTAGTGACTGTTATCAAACACCTATAAGTTTTGATAGTCCGTCTCTGTGCTAAAGTTAAGAGGCGCAAATTGATCGCTTTTCGAGATTTGCGTCTGAGGAGTTCGGAGTTGGGGGCGCGGGCAGGTTGTGGTCCGGTGGAGAATTTTTGCGTGCGTTGCATAGGCCGGTTTTTATCGCGAAAAAATAAATAAGGGAGAAATAAGGGTTTTCCCGGAAAAGATTAATTTGTGGCGACGCATTCGTTAACGTGTTAAAAAAAGCTACGGTCCCGCGAAATTTTCCCATCTCCAAAGGTCGAACGAACCGTGCGAAAAGAGCCGACAACCGGTCGGTTAGCGTTCGTGCGAGAGAAAAGGAAGATTGAGTTGGTTTCCAAAATTCGTTTCGGGCCTCTAAAAAATCTCTAATATATACCAAAAAAACACTATCCGTATCCTAAAACCTGAATTACAAACGATTTGCAAGCTGGTACTATGGTATTTTCTCAAAACATTTATAATAATTTGTAAAATTAATTCCACAAATGTTAAACACGGATAACGAAAGCCGGCGTACACGAACGAATGTGTACCTTCAAAATCTATGATTTCACACTTTTTTCAAGTTCCTAAAATTTAAACTTATAAATCATCTAATATCTTAATAGTACCGATAATTGATTATTATTGTACGAAAGCGTCGCTTTTTAATATACACGGGCTATTTTTTTCAGAAATAGTTAAATATTACATTTGACTTTTGCTTACGAAGATAACAGAACGATTACAATACAGCGTGGTTTGTTCCTAAAACGATGTATTTTTTATGTGACGTTTTGCAGGGCAAGTATTCAACCAACGCCATTTCAATAAACATCACCTCGATATCGCAAGGCTAACGTCGCTGGCTACCGTTCATAACTCTGCTGGTTTGATGCCCGATAAAATTTTATTTTTTTTAAAACTTTGTTACTTTTTTGAACAGGCAATAGCATTTATTTAACAATACGCATATAATAAACCAACACATTTTTTTTAAATATGCTTCAGTGCTGTCTACAATCTCTAAATTGCAAGTTATATTTACTCAAAACCATTTGCAACGCTTTACTTTTCTGATATTGTCAGACTTGCAGAAACGTATTCGCTTATATGCATATAAAAACTAGAAATCGTTTAATATTTTACGATCTAAAAACCCGAACGCGCAAAGCAATAGAGCAAACAACAGGTTGATGCGAGAGAACAGGACTACCAAGTTGGTTTCCAAAATTGGTATACGATCCTTAACAAATTTCTAATATGTACTATAAAACATTACATCTATAATAATTCTAAATTATGGACTATTTGCGTGCAGGTAATATAGTTTTCTTTAAAACTTTTATTGCAATTTGTGTATTTTATTCGAGAAATGCCAAAAGCAGGTTACGAACCAAGGCGTACTATCTAAATCTCTGTTGGCACACTTAATTTACAAATTTGTAAAATTAATGCTTATAAATTACTTAATATGTCTTTATAGTATTGATAATTAATTCTGATTATAAAACAGTATCACACATTAATATATGCAGTATTTTTAAAGAAAAAAGTTAAAAATTTTATTTGACGTTTATTATACATCCGAACTATTTCAAGTGTGCGTGAATAATTTAGGTAATGCTATATATCTTATGAGACGTCAACTATTACAAGTATACAACTAGCGGATTTACTACAAAAGGCAGTTCAATGTTGTAGGGCTAACAGCTGCGTCTACCTCGGTGGTTCAATGCCCGATTAAATTTATATATATTTTTTTTATGTTGATTTTTTTTATTTTGTTGATTTTTTTAATTTATATTGATTTTTTTAAACATTAACAAACATCTAATATGCGTTAAAATAGTCAAACAAAATTTATAACCGCTATACAACGGTCTACAGTAAGTTGATTATTCCTTATTTACATAAATAGTAATTGACAACTTTAACATTTCCAGCATTTTGGTTTCTAATTTGTTCTATATTTCATTTGTCTTAAATGCAGACGTAGGTAACGTCCTGCAATCCTTTTATATTTATTTCTTTAGGATCCACTTATGATTACTTTCACATCTAAAGTCAAGAATAAAAAATAATTGAAAAAATACGTACGCATTTTCAACTTAAGTATTCATAATCACAAATACAAATACTTTTTTATTTTATGTTGAATTGTGTAGCGTTTTCAATTGCTATGTTGGTTTTTACATCACCCTGTTCAATGGCCCAAAATTTTTCTATTTGTGTACGTAGATCGTTGTCAGCAATAGCTAGGTTGTAAAGTGTTTTGTTGGGAACGTCATTGTTAAATATTAAATTTTCCAAAAGGACCCAGCCAAGTTTTGTTTTTTGTAGTGTCGGGTAATTTTTCCCAAGTTTTATTTGCCCGACGTATAGTACGTCAAAAAATATATTTGCTCCTAATAAAACATCCACTGGAGTAGATTCATAGAAATTTTTGTCAGCTAATTGTATATTATTCTTCTTAATCTTCTTTGGGAATGAAACCATTCATAGTTTTTAAAATCTATTTTATTTACGTTTCGATCCATGACCTAGGATCGTTGTCAAAATAATAATAACTTCAAGTTTGACGTTTATGACATAAATTGAAGGTTACTTTGATTTATTGATGTTTGAAATATTTGGTTTCAGTACACTAAGCAAAATTTTTAAAGTTTAAAGAATGATTGCCTTCAATTTGTGTTGCGACCTGGGATCGACTTTCCTATGGTATGTCCGCTTAACGTGAAATCAGCTGATTAATTTTATTGGTGAATTTTATATAAATTCAATAATTTGGAAAACATTTTTAACATGTTTCTATTTATACAATTGAGAGATTTCTGATTTTATGTCTTATTTTACCGAGATTCAGTGAAGGGGTTAAGCAACCTGTGGCTACCAAGATCCCCAACTTGGTAGCCACAGGTTGCTTAACCCCTTCACTGAATCTCGGTAAAATAAGACATAAAATCAGAAATCTCTCAATTGTATAAATAGAAACATGTTAAAAATGTTTTCCAAATTATTGAATTTATATAAATTCACCAATAAAATTAATCAGCTGATTTCACGTTAAGCGACATACCATAGGAAAGTCGATCCCAGGTCGCAACACAAATTGAAGGCAATCATTCTTTTAAACTTTAAAAATTTTTGCTTAGTGTACTGAAACCAAATATTTCAAACATCAATAAATCAAAGTAACCTTCAATTTATGTCATAAACGTCAAACTTGAAGTTATTATTATTTTGACAACGATCCTAGGTCATGGATCGAAACGTAAATAAAATAGATTTTAAAAACTATGAGTGGTTTCATTCCCAAAGAAGATTAAGAAGAATGCTAAACAAACCACAACAAACATACAGGGAGTATTTAATTGTATATTAGTTGGTAACTCCAAGTCAGAAATATCAAAGGATGTTTGTGGTAAATTTTCAGTTATTTTGCTAACTTTTGAAAACGATTTTCTTGTTTTATAATTACTGTTATTTGAAAGTACGACGGCATCAAGTATTTTGGTAGTATAACTTAGTGGAGTTATTTACTCCACCCACATGTGTATTAATGTTACACATTTTGGTCCTAGTTTTTCAGCTAAAGAATAGGTTATAAAATTGCCTTGATAGGCACTATCTAATAAGCGGCTCTGCAATCAATCAAGTTGTTGTGTGAGTCTTGTATTTTTATGACCACACTGGCCAAAATAATTTGGGAAGGTTTTTTTTGAAGATAAACAATGCAAAGTTAATTTGTCTAGTATTGTTTGTTTCATTCCCCTTGTAGGTATGGGTTGGTGTTTGATTTGTATTGTTACCATTTTGGGTTTGTGATAATACATCATCTTTTATTCTATATCGACCTTGTCGATAATCATTGCTGGTTGCATTTTTTACGTCAGAGCTCGTACTGTTAAAAATTTGTAGTAAATTACAACCACAGTATTTGTATTTTGGAAAGTTGCATGACTCCTTATCGTGGTAGGGCCTTAGACAATTTGAACATAGTTTATGTCGTTTAATTTCTATGCAAAGTTCAGAGTTCGACATTTTAGTAATTCTTTCATAATTGAAGTTTAAGTGGTTGACTCCACAAAACACGCAGCTCGTGTTAGTGGAAGTCATGCAAGTTAAGATTTTTTTCTTGTATTGCAGGTGGCCTTATAATTTGTGGTTTTATTTTCTAAAGTTTCCAGAAATTGACATCGTTTTGTTAGAAACTCGGTTAGTTGCGTTATCGTTGGAAATTCAAGATTTTCCTTGATTAAATGTTCCTCCCATTGCCTTTTTGTTAAAGGGTCTAATTTTATAGTTATTAAGTGAATTAGCATAGTGTCCCAGGTGTTAACTGATTGTCCTTGAACTTCTAGATCCTTATGTTTTTATTAAAAGTGTCTTGTAAATTTCTAAGTTGTGAAAAGGATTCATTTTTCATGGCAGTCAAGTCAAATAGTGATTTAACATTTGCATGTACAATCAAACGGTTATTTTTGTACCTTTGCTTGAGTAGAAACCACACAAGTTCGTAATTTTGATTACTTATTTCAAGTGATTGTATCAGTTGAGTGGCTTCAGCCTTTACGCATGTGCACAAGTAACGAACTTTTGGTACGTTGGATAATTGAGGGTTAGAGTTGTGAATAGTCATAAATTGTGTATAGAAACCATGGTAACCCAATGGTAACCCAATAGGCGGTAGTTTTGATGCATCTTGTATCTTAAGTTCACCATCACGAGCAGTATTAACTACATTGTTATTTGCAGCGTGACGCTGAGAATCACGAGAACCGTTTTTTTAGAGCTCCCTTCTTTGCGTTTTACGGTAAGTATTAGCTTGGCTACCCCAATTAATTTAAAATAAGCATTTTCAAAATATTCCCTTTCTGATTCTCGCAAAATAAAATCGGACAAAGTCTCAATTTCGTATTGTACGTTTTCAAATGCCTCTAGTGTGGGCAATATTTTTTCTAGGCGAGCATTAAGCTCTTCTAATTTATCAGTTTTGTTGTTGAAAGAATTTAGACAATTAGTTGACACTTCAATTGGTGTGGTTTATAATTTAATACCTTTATTTCTTCAATGTGTTCAGTCATGATGTAAAATTATCATAAAAGATACAATACGAAGTGAAACAGCATGTAAGAATTAGGATAGGTTGTGATTTATAAGTAAATTTAGTAATTTACATTGGTAATAATGCCTTAGTAGCACGATGCATTTCTATTTTTAATATTTGTAAACTGTAAAATGTAATGTGTGTTGCTTTGTTATATGCAGGTTGTCGATATAACCTGTTGCGGGTGTCAAAACAGATCACACTCGAATGAATCAATTTGTGTTAAGATGTAACCCATTGCTTCATAGCTTGTTACGTTTATTTTCGGCATAAATTAAAATACCCCTTTTTCCTTTTAATTCATTACCCATTCACATAGATTCTGTTTCTACTTTTCAATACTCCAACACCATCCTGTATATTTCACCTTCTTACAATAAGTAACAGCTGCAGGATACCAGATAAGAAACCCATGGCAAGTGTTCACGTGCTGGGCAGTTGGTTAAGTGGCCTTGTCTTTTAGAAGAAAGCTGTGCATGTATGTGCAACTGTAATTAAAATGTAGTCACAGCAAGTGGTAGAATTTATTACAACTACTTTGTAACATAAAGTTTTCTAAGCAGTTTTCTAATTTTATAAATTAAAAATCAAATACAAATTGCTTTGCATTGCTGGAAACATTATTAAAAGAGGTAGTTATTCTGACATTTGCTCATTTATAGATAGAATTTCGTTGTAATATTGCTTTAAATTTTGTTAAAAAACTTCCTTTGTAATTTTTTAGCTATAAATGCTTTATAATAAATGTTTCTTTTAAAATTTAAAAAAAAGAGAGGGTTGTTTTTATAGGAAATTTAATGAGTTTATGAAAATGGGATTGTTTATCTTGGTATTTGCAGTAGACGCTTAGGAATTTAACTTTTACTGCAATAAGTAGAGTTATTAAGAAAAAAACAAAATCATATCTGCTAAACAAAGCGAGATTGGACGGGAGCCATAATAACAATTTTTGTTGCTAATTAGGTGTGCTATCACCCAGTTCATTTTTGCACGAAGGTTGCCGTTCAACCTGTATACTTAAATTAATGATTAGAAATCCCCTATCATTAATATTACATAAAATTGTTGTAAACTCAATTGAAGCAAAACAATACAGATTAGGCATATATATCTTAAGTAAAAATACATTTCCATTATCATGATCAGTTGTACACTTTATTATGGAATGATTATACAAATAGGATGTTTTCATTAAATAAATAAATTAACTTAACGTTTGATTTGGTCAATTTCATTTGATAAAATTTGGCTCCCTAAAAATTTAAAACCTGCCAATTATTTCTAAAGTCACTGTTCAAATTACAAATGATCTAATTGCTAACTTTGCTGTAGAATGTATAAAGTTCGAAAACAAAAACAAGAAACGAGTATACCATACCTATTTAGTTTGCATAAATCGACTACTGGGACTTGTACATGGTTTTTAAAATTAAAACAGCTTGAACTAACTTTTATTAAACTCGTCATTTTTAAATCTTAGCGTTAAAACTAACGATTTTTCAGGTTATATCAAAATTCTTATTGTTAATTTTTTTAATAGCTTTGTGTGATAATTAGCCTAGTTGAAAATATACATAACTAATAAATTTATAAAAATATATTAAACAGTTCAGTATCTGTTTATTCACAAACTTTACAATCATATCCATGGTGTACCTAATTTAATAATTTGTATGTTTTAGGGCCGCACGGGTATAAACGAATGTAATGTTGATTTGGAAAGACACAACGCACGCCATTATGTAAAAACTCTCCAAAATATACTTTTACCTAATTTACTTTCCCTACGCTCTTCAATACAAGTAAGCCTGTATCGATCATATGCTTATAACAAATTTTTAACATTTCATTCTATCAAATAGATTGATGAGTACCTTCAAGAATTTGCGTCCAAATGTTGCCAACATAATGCTGCTCAAAATTATGGAATAACCACCATTATGAATGCTGATGGAATATACTTAGCTACATATTCTGCATTACTGCTCAATTTAAAACTAATTCAAGCTAACCACTATGATGAAACAACCACTTCTGAAGTTCCTACAACTGAAGCTCAATTTGTTGATGAAATTCATGGAAGTGGAGTTTTAGTATACGTTTCAGCTACATGGCTCTGTGAATTGTACCAGAATGTTTTGGCACGGTCTCTTCTGCAAGCAGCTGGTTATGATCCTAAATCTGCTCAACAGCCAGCGTTGATTAATTTACTATCAGGTAGTTGATCATGTATTTATTTTACTTAATTTTTTTAATTTAAGACATCGGAGGACTTTGTCCAACTCATATACTATCCGACTGGCAAAAATTACAAAAAGTTCGAGGAACACCTGATATAAATCCTGAGGTAGAAGCTGGAATAAAACTATCACGCCGTGTTTTAACATGTTGCTGGAACTCTGTTGTCTCAGTTTTAGGATTATGTTTAGGTGAAAAGGCTTTTGATAATATAAACGGTGGTATTGGAGCTTCAGCTCTTAGTCGATTAGTTGCAAGAAGATCAAAACAAAAGTTTAGGCAAAGAATTCGAGAGGATGTTATAACTGCTTGTTTGGAAGGTTTGCATAAGGTTGGTATATCACACTTTAGCAATGAGTATTAATTAAAACTATAGGCTGCAAGTTTGAGTAATACACTTAAATTACAAGCAAGAAGTAGCAGTATTTTGGCTTTACTTTCTGCATCATCTTGCAAGAACCAAGGTGCTAAAATTCCTGCATCACATGCTTTATCATTAGACGTTTTATTGTCTAAAGGTGTGTACATACTGATATTTTTTGTTATTTAATTAACAGATTTACAGGGTTGGCACTTGGTTCGCATAGTACAGCTTGTTGGCCACATGTATTTAATGCCTGCATTGCAGTGGCAAGTTTGGAGCATGCTTTATTTAGTAAAGCTGGTTCAGCACAACTTTTAATGGTAGCTCAAAGTACACAAAATAATGTTGTTACTTCAACAACATCACTTAGTACAAGTGATCGTCTCAATTTAAGCTTCAGCCTTGCAAATGATGATGAAACTTGGTAAGTTGTACTAATTTAAGTTTAAGTGGTGAGAGATTTTTATATATTGTTTCTCTTGATTATCAAAAGGATTGAGAGAGCATAAACTTAGCAGAATCACGATAAATGAAATCACATAGAAAGTTTCAATAAAAGGTTAATGCAGAGATAATTGATGATACGTTTGAAAAGAATGCATATCAAGTTCTTACTTTATCATACTGATATGAACTAACTTCTGTTACAATATTTTAATTGACATAAAAAAGGCAGATCACAGATAAAGACCACTGTATCCATTAGTGGACAATTCAAAAATTTTGAACAAATATCTTGTGAAATGCAATCAAAACGATACGCTGTTTTGAGCATTCTTGTAATAAATGTAATATATTTGTATGCATTAGTTTTGCAGAAACTTTTATATTAAGATTTTGGTAGTTTACTAGGTTTTTAAGAATTTACAATGATTATTATGAGCTGTAAATTTTGTTGGTTAGATTTAATTTTTATAAGATTTTCTTGTAACCAACACATTTACTATGTTCCATTTCATATTTGAAAATTTACTGCCTCCTTACTTTAAAAATTATTTCAGTTTCTACTCATTTGAATTTACGAGTTGCTACACTTCTCTGATTTCAAGGGCGTTTAGCTAGGTAGCCAACTGTGCTCGTCCTTTATTAAATTCATGCGTTCGCTTGTCCATATTCCTTCTGGCCCCCTTATGTAGACATGTAACCTTTACTAATTAGGAATTTCCTGAATGTTGCTAGTTTAATGTTAATTAGATAAAGCAGCTGTGTTATCTTGGCAAGATAAACACCTGCTCGAATGTATTTCTCTCTTGGCAAGATAAACACCTGTTCAAGTGTATTTCTATTATATATGGAATTTACATGGT
Organism: Platerodrilus igneus; assembly: GCA_036346225.1. Lineage (NCBI taxonomy): Eukaryota > Metazoa > Arthropoda > Insecta > Coleoptera > Lycidae > Platerodrilus > Platerodrilus igneus. The sequence goes on along the minus strand of JARFIW010000139.1, from coordinate 4,985,973 downwards.
TATTTCTTCAAAAAACAACTTTATAACTACATTGGTTGGTGTGTACTGTCGTATCGTTTTTGCTCCCCCCCACCCCGTGTTTGACACGGCATTCGTTTTCTTACTCTTTCTCTCCCCTCCTTTGTAACCACGTAATGCGGGCGATCATTTCATTCTTTTCTTACTGGTCCACTCGTATTCAGGCCCCACAAATAGTCGCTTTTTTAGCGACTAGTATACTAAAACATTGTAAACTCGCTAAATCTCGCTAATTATAAATTTTGCTCACTAAAGTCGCTATTTTCAACTGTTTTTTCCACTCTCGCCAGAAATACAATGTAATTTTTCATTCCACAAAAAATAAATTATCATTTTCATTATCATTACTGTCTAGTACACATACCAAAAATGGTTCAAAAGACTTGTGCAACAATAAATATTATAAAATAGTAAAAAGCTTTATATCTAACCCCACATCAAAAGCACAGCTATTATTCATGAATAGCGTAGCCAAAATATTTACAAAGTTTACATTATTTTTTCAAAATTATCAATCTTTGGTTCGTTTCAATCCCTTGTCTTTGATTTATTGCCCGGGTATGTATAGATGATGTGCTTGCTAATTATAAAAATATGAATCTCAAGTAAATGTTTGAAAATAAAAACATTTTGATTTTGGACAAGATAAATCCTGGTCAAGAATGTTTAAGCTTACTAAATAGTAAAGAAGTATCCGAACATGAAAAATTAGAAGTTTTAAATAAAGTAAAGAATTTTTATGTTGCTTCAATTAAACATATCTATGAAAAAATTCCACATCTTAAAACAACTTTCAAGTATTTATCTTTTTTTAATATTAAAAACCCTTTGTCCAGAAAAGTTAATCGGGAAAAGGAGAAATATTTTTCTAAATGCCTGAAAATTTTGCCTTTTGATTTGATACAGTTATTTTGCAATACAAAAATTTAAAATCAGATAAATAAATAAGTCAATTTTGATAGAACAAGAATTAATACAATGTGAACTACACTTCTAGAACATGTTGATTCAAATGGGACAAAAACATACGAGGAACTGTAGAAAACAATAAGAGCTTTTCTAACATTAGCACATGGAAATGCAGAGGTTGAAAGAAGTTTTTCTCTGTCACAAAGAATATTAACAGAAGACAAAACTGCCATGGACGTTTCAACTCTGACATCCCTTATGTATATCAAAGACAATTTGAGATTATTCTATGATAATAAACCTCAACTTATGTTGATTACAAAAGAATTGATGAACATGAGTAGGATAATGTACAACAACTATTTGGAACAAAAAAAGGTAGAGAAAAGAGAAGAAGAAGAAGAAGACTGTACCAAATCTGAACAAGAAGCTAAATTACTTAAAGAACGACAAGGGAAGGTGCAAGAAAATAAAACTATGATTGCTAATATGGCTAAAGAGTTATGTAATATGAGTGCTCAAAAGAAAGGAAATCACAAATTAACAACACCGTTAGTCCGAGATGCAACAGACAAATTAAAATATGCAATAAAACAAAAGAATTTTGCTGAAGTGTCTGTTGCACAAATATTATTAAATAGTACAACCAAAATTATCTCTAAAGAGGAACAAGTGTATAAAAAAATTATTAACCTACTAACTAACATTTTAAAACATCAAGGAGAGTTGAATACAATGAATAACGATGTAACAAAAAAACTTAAAAAGTGATTCAATGATGGTTCAGAAGTTTACAATAAAAAGTATTCGTTGCTATTGCAGTACTGTAATACTCCTTTTTTTAACTTTGTAGTTTTATGTAATTTTTTTAAACAAGAAATGTTTTTTTTTACTTTATTTGCTTATTTACTTCAGCTCGGGAATCGTTACTATATCAATCATTAACAGCCACACTTTGAGTGAAATGGTCACTATTTGGTCACTTTTTCATATTGGGAAAGGCATTTGAGGAACAGTACAGAATATATTACAAGCAGAGATAGGAAAAAAGAGAGGTAGAGGAGATACCTAGATCAGACTATTGCACGCAAATAGTGAAAGAGTAGGCTCTGGGAATTTCAAGGAAATGTGTAGGTTAGCTCAGAATAGAAAACAATGGAAGTACGCATCTAACTAGTTCCAGGACTGAAGACCTAATGATGATGACATGCAAAATTGAACGAATACATAACTACTTTATGAGTATCACTTACCTTGAAAGGCTTTACTAATTGTCAAAAATAAGGACGCCAAACCGTCTTACCCTTCAATATTTTTGCTACCTGGAGACGGTTATTCTGGATAGGTCTCCTTGTTTTCGATGTTCTAAAATTTCGTCACTGCATCATTTTACCTTTCATAACCATACCTTAAAATGCTCCTTATCCTTCTGTTAAATTAAAGCAATTTTTCAAAATAACGGCCTCTCCCAAATACGACTTCATCACTGGAATAGCTGGATATCCTTTCACAATGATCACCTTTAACCTATCTTATAAATAATCATCATTAAATCTTTAGTACTTGAATTGGTTAGACGCATACCTCCATTGTTTACTATTCTGAGCTAACCTACACAATTCCCTGAAATTCCCACAATCTGCATCTTTCACTATCTGCGTGCAATATTTTGATCTAGGTCTACATTTACCTTTCTTTTTCCTACATCTGCTTGTAATGTAGCCAGCATTATTCCCCAAAAATGCCTTAGAACTTATCCTGACCTATTTCCCATATTTTTTTTGTTTCCGACAGATATCTTTATTCCCCTGCACTTTCTATAACCTCTTAGTTGTTAACATCTGAAGCATAACATTCCAAATGGCTTCTTCCTTTTCCTGTTTGCTTCTCCTACTGTCCCTATTTCATAGGTGTACAGTGCTGTCTCCCACACATATGCTTCCAACATTGTTGTCCATATTTCTATGTTTGTTGTCTTCGAACATATCCGCTGCTCTTTCTTGTTAGATACAGTTGGGTTCCCCTTCTATGGTTTTGTAAATATACACCCTATTTCACCGATATTCAGTGGTATGTGAAGGGAGTTAAGTAGCCCATGACTACCAAGATACCTCCAACACTTGAACATTTATCGAATTAACAGTTTTCCAATAAATCCCTCCGCACAATCAATATTAGTTGAAAATATTGCAAAACCAGCACATGTAGTTGTTTATAATAATCATCAGATTCAAGTGCAATTATTTTTTCGTCATTAGGTTATCCATCTTCGAACTGGTTAGACACGTACCTGCTCTTATTTCTATTCTGAACTAGCTTACACAGTTCCCTGAAATTCCCACTGCCTGGATACAGCTTGGTTTTCCTTGTATTGTTTTGTATATATATATATATATATATATATATATATATATATATATATATATACCCTATTTCACCGATATTTAGTGGTATGTGAAGAGAGAGTTAAGCAGCCTGTGGCTACCAAGAAACCTCAACTCTTAATCATTTGCCGAATTAATAGTTTTCCAATAAATCCTTCCGCACAATCAGGATTAGTTAAAAGTATTGCAAAACCAACACCTGTATTTGTTTATAATACTCAAGAGGTTTAAGTGCAGTTATTTCTTTGTCATTAGGTTTTCTGTCTTGGAACTGGTTAGCCCCGTACCTTCACTGATTTCTATTCTGAGCTAATTCCCGACAATTCCCCGACATTCCTACGCCTTAGATACAGCTCGGTTCCCACATATCAACCTTTCATCCCTACATAATAATTCCAAATGTCTTTCTACATTTTACAGTATTCATTGCCTCATCGATGTACAAGTTAAAAATTAATGGGGATAGGGGCACATCCCCGTCTTACCCCTTTCCTAATATCTACTTCCTAAGTCCCTGTTCTAATTCTATTACCGCTGTTTCCTCTTTGTATAAGCTATGTACTATCAGTCTATCCTTAAAACTCCTTCCAATCCTTTTGAATATTTCTAACATATTTTTCCATTTTATATCGTCGAATGCTTTTTCCAGATCTACAAACCCTATATACACGCTTTCTTCTTTTTCTGTTCGTCTTGCCTATTATCACCATCAGAGCTAAAATAGCTTCCCGCGCTCCTTGTTTCACCTAAACTTAAATTGATCTTCTCCTGATACCTCTTCAGCCCGTTTTTCCGTCCGTCTTTGTACAATTCTAGTTAATATTTTTGACAAATGTCACTGTCAAGCTTATTGTTCGAAAATTTTCACATCTATCCGTGCCTCTCTTTTGGTATAGTGACTATGATATGTTTGAAATCTTTGGATATTTCGCCTGTCTCATATATATAGCTTACAAGTTGGAAGAGGTGTTCTGTTACTGCTTGTCCGGCAGCTTTTAGAGTTTCTGTTTGCACCTTATTTATACCCGGTGCTTTACCATTTTCAGGCCTTATAAATTTATAATGCTAATTCAAATGCATCTATAAGTATAGGATATCTCGTCATCGTTTTCCATGTTTGATTCCTGTTCTAGTGCTGTTAGTTCCTCTCCTGCATATAAATTTTCTATATATTCTTGCCATCTAACCACTTTCTCTGCATTTTCTATAATTATGTCTCATTACGCGCTCCCTATATTTTTGCTATACAGTTATATATCCCTAAAATTTATTCTAATTAGTATGGATGCTTCATATGTCTTTCCTATTTCCATCTTAGTTTATACCTCTTTGCACTTTTCATCAATCGATTGCTCTTTAGCTTTCCTGCATTTGCGAATAATTTCCCATTTTATGGCTTTGTATCTCTGTTTTCCAGCTTCGTCTGGTCTGTTTTTGTATGTTCGCCTTTCTTCTATTAAATTTAGAATATCATTGTTGTCCACGGCTTCATTTAAATTCTTTTTGTGTTTACCCCAAAATATCTCTGGTCGCCATGTCTACGCTGGATTTAATGCTACTCTATTCTGTGTCTACTTCCTTAGTATCAGAAATTTTACCGATATCTTTCAGCAATTCATTTGACTTTTTTCAAATCTTTTGTGGATATCTTTATCTTTTAGTTTTTCTTAAATTTTTAAATTTCAAAGCGGTCTGATTAATTACGGGGTCAGTGTCTATATATGCTTCTGGGTAGCTTCTACAGTCATTTACTTGATTCCTAAACCATTGTCTAACAACAATGTAATTTATTTGATAGCTTCCTATATCTCCTGGCATCTTTCACGTGTATTGTCTTCTAACATGATGTTAAAATAATGTGTTTGTGATGGTTAAATTGTTCTTGTTGCAAAATTCTACTAGTTATTTCCCCTGTCGTTTCTCGTGCCTAAACCCAAATAAATCCATTGCTGCTCTTTCCTTGCCCTCGCCTACCACTGCATTAAAATCCCCCGTAGTTATTAAATTTTCATGTCCTTTTACGTATCTTAGTATGTCTTCGATATCTTTGTAGATCGCTTCTTCACCTTCCTCACTGTAGTTAAAGATGGGCATTTGAATTCTAATCCTATCATGAGTACTCTTTTGTTTTTTTGTAGGTAATTTTCTACACAGTGACCCATCTTTTTTCGCATAACTATCCCCATGCCTGAATTTCCTTCCTCCGATCCTGTGTGAATTACTCTAAAGTCTCTGCCCCAAAAATCTCCCGCCTCTGGCCACCGAACTTCAATGATCCCTACTATGTCTAATGCTAACCTTTTCTTTTCAATTTTCAAGTTCTCTAGCTTACCTACTTACATCATACTTTTGACATTCCACGCTCCGACTCGCAGAATGTTCATGACTCTTTTTTTATACTTTCCTATCACATCCCCCGAGTAGTCCCCTGCCAGAGATCCGAATGGGAGACTATTTTAACTCCGGAATTTTTTACCCCAGAGGATGCCACCATCTTTAATAACAATTTAAGTACGCTGTGTACTTGAGAGGTAATGTGGTGGTTTCCCGTTGCCTTCCACATCGCAGTACTGTGTCTTAGAATGCCATACTGATTCTATGGTCTCTGACACTCTAAGTACCGGAAGAGCTGCTGCCTCTTTCCTCACAAAGACCTCACTAATTTGGTTAAACATATAGTTCAGCTCTTTAGATCACTGAAACACTAAGCCGTTCTACCTGTTCTAGTAATCTAGAACTTCTTCAAGGTGCAGGTCCATTCAGAACGGTTTATAAATAAATTTAAATAAAATTATATCTAGGCTTAAACTCTATTAACAGTAATTTTTTGGAAACATACATATAATACCTTAAACAAGCAAACCTAATATAACATCCAACTGGCCAGACATTATTAAGAGCTTAAAAAACATTTATCCATAAATAATACTACCATGTAGTTGTTCTAGTTTCCTAGATTGATTTATACGACAATTAAAATCCCATATATTTACCGTTAATAGCAATTCATAAGAAAAATAAAGCACAATACCAACTTCTGCTTTCTCCATCCCAAAGTCCATTAAAAGTACTAAATTTACACAAAGGAATTTAGTAGCAAATGCATCCCATAATTAAAGCTTGCATTTAAATTAATATATATATATATATATATATATATATATATCTTTCTCAGTGTTTCAAAAGTTTCAAACTTCCTTTCCGATAATATTATGCTTAGATGTAAACAAACTAATTCTGTCGCTCTACAAACCATTTACAAATTTTATTTACAAGTTCAAGTGTACGCATTTATCAAGTGTAAACCAAAAACACAAAAAAAGCTTTAACGGTACTCACAGTGTTAAAAATTTAAGAATTTCCAGTTAACTTCATTGATTTGCCTATTTACTTCCTTCGCACATTAGGTCCCCAATTCCATCCATTTGAATTCCAACATTTAGTTGTAGAGTGAAAACTGACTTATCACATTTTGATGCACCACCGACGAGATTTAAATTTCATGCTTAATCCGCATGCTGAGCTTTCCGGCTCGATCATTCAGCAAGGCTCAAAAGAATTCACAATTCGCCGTCCGCCACCCACCAAGAGGCCTAACGCCTGCACGTCCACTGTCACTAAAGTGTCATTTTTTTCTCAACTTACTAAATCCTAACTTTGTAACGAAAATATATTCTATAGCACCATGTTTGTAAGAACCGCTTCAGCATAAATTTATTCTGTGGTATTTAATCCTTGTATTTGATGTTATAATATCTTAAAGAAACAATTCTATATGAAAACAGGAAGTCATGTTCACTTAAAGAACTTAAATGCTTTGTACGGAGATATTTGGTATTTTTATAATTTTCAGGAAACGTATTTATATGGGGTCTAGTAGTTTGTGTTGTCTACCTTACAGGCGAATATTTCCTCTACATTCGTTATAATCAGGATAGCGCATGTGCGTACTGGTCACGGGATACGACACGCTAATAAGGTGCCGCTGGAACGAGGTCAGCCATTGTTCTTATAGATGTAGTCGTGTTGGCATTCTTTTCTTGATAAAACGAGCATGAATCTCCAGGCCTTGCACAAGTGGGGCCTTCGCATCGGTTTGTAATGGTTATGGTAGAAGGAGGCGAGTTGCTTTGGGACGCGGTACGAAGCGCCAGGCTCCTGCGACACCGGCAAAGCATTGAAACGCGCCGTCCCTTGATATGTCGTGTTAAGATTTGTTAATGCGTATGACATTACGGAAAATTAAAATGATGGACTAGAATGAAGATGTTATAGTTGAATCCAAGATTGGAGAGCTGTTCATTTATCAGGGCAACTACAGCTGTAGATTAATGTTTAGTAACGACAGTTTGAGGAGCAGATTTTGGAGCATGTGTGTCGACGTTTAATAATTAGATTTGAAAGCATCAACACCTACAGGTATCAAACCTTCTTTTTTGTTCTGTTTGTGAGGATTCGTGAATGCTTACATAAATAATTTTCGAAGATCGTTTGGTCAAGTTAAATTTTGTATGTTTAGAACAGCATGAGAGAAAACAGTTAAGAATTACTACAGTAATAGTTTTGTAAAATTTGCATAAATTCGCTTGCTAACAATATGATATTTCAGTCCATTTTTTACTTTTAAAATATTTATTTACTCATATTAAAATTTTAATAAGCCTCTAATACCAGATTTAAATGAAAAGTTGTTTGTCTAAGTTAACTACATGTGATTAGATTTTTTTTAGAAATAATGTTTGAGATACATATGTGAACCAGAACTCAGATCTGAAAGCTTGGTGCTAAAACTTGTTTTGATATATTATTATTAACTTAAGGATCTGTTATGTCAAAGACAGATGTATTGAAACTTAATTTTATTTGTACATTTTATAAACACATTTAAAGAAAAAATTCAAGAAAGAGAAACTATATTAAATTTCATTTTTAGACTCAAGTTCTTTATTCCATGCATAATTAAATTTACTAAATTTTTTAAAGTAAATAAGTTTGTTGATCTATAAAATTATATGAGGCTGAAGTAATTTAAAAAGCCTATATATGCTACAACTTGTTTGTTCTAGGTACTTATTTTTGATTTAAATATCTTTGGTGTGGTAATCTCAATATTATCCACCTGTAATTATTGGCATATATTTTTATTGGGAAGCACAAACTGTGTTTTTCTAATAGAGAATTTGTTGTGTATTTTGTTCCAGGTTCATCGAGATCGGAGAGGTCGTAAGTATGTCCCAGAGGTTCCCAGATACATCAGTTCAGTAAGTTGTAAGTTTTTTATTGTGTTCACATCCCGTGAGTTTCTGTATCTTCTCATAGGGGTAATGAATCTTTAGTGTAATCGTTCATACAGATACAGTGGCGCTCAACCCATTTTCCTTTTGTTAGTTTATCGTAGAGTTTAGAACATCACCACACTTTTTTCTCATTGCTCACCCTTGGGGTAATTCCCAGACTTAGCCGCGAATAGTTAAAGCTTCACTTTATCCATCAACAGGGAAGCTTAAGTAAAAAAAAAAAAGAAAAAAAAGAAAAAAAATGCATCAACTTAATCGTTATTTCCTATTTTCTTCTTTCCTGTTCTCACACTTGGTGTGTCTATAGCTATCTTGTGGCCAAGATCAATGTCATTCATCTGTGTGAGCGCATTAATTTTATGATGTTTTATGATTCCGTGGTATCCTCAACCAGCTGTGAATTTATAAGAATATTATTATGAATGGTGATGTTCCTGGTTTTTATTGGTAATTTTTCTAATTTAATACGAAAAATGTACAGTCCGTATCATTATTGCTGTTTATATAAAATAAATTAGGTGCTTTCGGTTGATTTATTTGTTGTAATTTAATACCCTATTGAAATAACCCCTATTCAAGTGTCTAGAAAATTTTCAGGATGATTTATTGCTGAAGCTCATTGAACTAATTAAATTATAAGAGTTTATTTCTACAACCTAATTTGTAGCAGAATCTTCCATTGTTAAAGTAGTTGTATTAAGTAAAGTCGTTTTTGAAATACTATAATCCAAGTTTCATTTTATCATTGTATGTTTTATGCATATCATTTACATACAAAAGTATCGCGACTGCAGTTATTGCATTGTAGGTAAAGCACTAATTTTTATTTGCAATACTTTGGGAGTCTATTTGTACATCCGCTCTCAAAATTTATTTTAATAGTGAACGGCACATGTTAAGCAATTGAAATCTACACAAAATTTGAATTATTTTTGTTCTTTTTTTAGTAATAAGTACAAGTACAATAGTTATAAAAGTGAGAAACATTATGCACAATCATATTCGTGTTCATTGTGGATTTGAGAGGTGCAATGCAAACTATTTTGACAGTATTGACTGAGCACAGCTCTTTAGTCTAGCTGTGTAGCAAACCACGTCATCACCTAGAATCAGTAATTGTACATGAATCATATATTCTCCTGAAAGTGTAGTCGGAAATAATACAAAGCATTTCTTAATGATCATTAGTATTCATCACTTAGGCATTTTAGCTGAATAAAATGTAAGCTCTAGAAGCTGTTGGCCTTACAGGAACTAATATAATGCACATGTTTACTGGAATGGAGACTAAAATATATCATTTCGTACAAAAATGAACTGTCCATGAATTGAGACAACAGTCATCTAGCATAGTTTCAGGTTTATAACAATCAAGTCATATTAAGATATAGATAAATTCAGAAAATGTCTTGTGGAAACAGCAATAAAACTACATACTCTCCTTTTTTCTAAAACTCCAGCGTTTGAGATTTACTCACTCTTCTTCGGGAGTACATTACATACATGAGGCATATTTCTAAAGCACGTTCCATTTTGGTACAAATAAATAACAGAGCATAATATTTACTAAATTTTATTTCTATAAGTTTGCCTGTACTTTAAAGTATTTTTCCACATAGTTTCCATCATAATTGAGATACTTGTCCTAACGTGGCACACGTTTCTACATACCCTCTTCATAAAATGGAACTGCTTAGGTTACTAACCATTTTCAAGATTTTTCTAATTGTCAAAATGTGTACAATCGAGACTGTAGAGTGGACGACAGAATTACTCCCAGTCAAATAAGGTAATAAGATTGTAAGTGGCAACTGCAGCGTGCAGGCATGCATTATCGTGAAACAAAAGAACACTGTGTTACGGTATTCTGCACAGGCGTCGCCGTGGATCAATGTAGTAAGCGTAAGACTACGGATCCCAAGGTCGCGGGTTCAAATCCCGACACGACCGACTGCTTGAAAAATGGCAGGTGAGCATTTTTCACAAAAATTACGCCCTCGTTCGGATGAGAGGTTAAATGGAAGTCCCGTGTGTGAGTGTTGTCACGCACGTTAAAGATCCCTACCTTGCCTGGAACGGCAAGGGTTTGGCAAAATTCTAAATTTCCAGGCAACAAAAAACTCGCCTCTTGGCCAATGTAGTACCTTCGGGTGGAGCATTGGAAATGTAAATGAACGGTATTCTGCACAAACACGAAAGAAAACAGTAAGAGTAAGTAAAGAAATCGTTTACACCGAATACCGCTACAGAACGGAGACAGAATGGTAGAATTCGGGCTAGCTCAAAAACGCCGTAGAGGGGCGTGGGTGAAATAGAAATAACACATTGGAAACCTCTGTAAAACTATATTGTCAACATGGAATCTCGAAAAACTATTTACAAAACAATAAAATCCAATAAGTTGTGTAATCGTTTGTTATGTGCTAGTAACCAAGCGTCATAACATAAGCATATAAAATTGGTAAGCAAAATAAATATAACATCTTATAATCTAAATACTTACTTAATGGTTCACCTTAAATATATACAAAAGAAAATAAGACATAAACTATACAGAATTTCAGGAAAAGAAATATACATAAGTTATCTATACATGCTGCATTGTGTAGTGCACCTCCTCAAGAAATAGTATAACATTAAAATTAGACACCCTAGCTTAAATTAATCAAATAGTAACTACTTTTAAATTGATGCATAAGTTCTTTTCGTTAATGTTTATACAAAAGACAAAAGAAACAGTAAAACGGACTCTAACACAAACTTTGAATAATTAATTTTTAATTTGAAGAATGATTATTACATTGTCGCTCGTGCATTGTGAATGTGTTCGGTAACGTGGTGTTGGTAATTTATTGGATATTCATGAGTAACGGCAAAAAAATGTCTATTCTCCACAGCAGCATCAAAACAAAATTACAAATACAGGAAACTGTACCTTGAGCAATCGGCTTCGTGCTGGTCTCATCTTAAGGCTGGGAAAATGCGGCTGCATTTCTCTATGGGCTAGCTGCTGGAACCACTAACACAATTCATGCTAACACAGAAAGCGTTTTAGTAGTGCGACTTTACAACATGTATCTTCGGTAAGATGATGTTGTCTTTAATCCTCTCTTTCGAAGCGCGGTCTCTATTTTATAAGGCCAGAATCATGTTTGGGGGTAGGTATTTGACTATCGCCGAAGAACCAAGTGTGCAGAATTCCCAGACAACAGCTGCCGAAATACAAATTGTAACAGCTTGCCAACAAGCAGATAACGCAATTATCAAAGGAGTTTTAGACAAAGGAAAACAATCTTGTTACTTTGTAACATCTTAACAGCTGCAGAATACCAGATAACATGTCCATTGTAAGCAGGTGGTAAGTGGTCTTATCTTTTAGAAGAAAGCTGTGCCTTTACATGCAGCTTTTAATTAAAATGTAATCACTGCAGGTGCTAGGAAATATTGCAACTACTTTGTAACGTAATGTTTCCTAAGCAGCTGTTTGATTTTATAAGGCAAACTTTTGTATAGAGTAATTACTTGAGAAATTTTATAAAATAACACTAATTCAAATGGCGGGAAATCGAGCTTGTTGAGGAATTTTAGGGTGTTTTAAAAATAAATGCAGAAAAAATTGTTTGCAGGGTTTTGAACGTAACAACTGTCACTCAACAAACTGCTTTGTTTGTTTTTTATAGCTCGTCATAGTTTTTTTTAAAGTCTCACACTAAACAGTAGATTTTATTGTTTGCCTGGTCGCATATTTCTAGTGTTTAAAAAACCGAATTATACTGTGAAACTCACACTTAACGTGCTGTTCGATTATCTTGAAAGCGTGCTAAAGATTTCTGCACAAACTACAATTATATATGGATAGCCCATGTATGAAAGAGGAAACTACTCATAATTCACGTGACAAATAACTTGTTGCATGAAAGATGTGTGGAAACTGAACTTATTTTAAAAATATATCTCATACAATATAATGGTTATATAAAAAGATTTTGGTTTCAAATATCTACATAACTGAGTTTGAGGTACTTCAAATAAAAAATATTTACTTTAGAAGTTGCAGTTTTAGAAGAAAATACTGGCTTATTGCTGTTTTTATAAGATTACCTGTGAGTTATTAATTAACTCCATTGATTATTTTGGAAGAGTGATTTACATTAATTTTTATTATCTCAACTAACTTCAATTAAATTACTCTGTAAAAAACACTTTTTCAGTGTCGACATATACAGCTTTCTTCAGAACACCTCTTATTCATCATCATCATCTCAAAACGACGCTACTGTTGCTGAAATTGTGGAACGGAGTGGGGTTCATAATGGACAGGGTCGTGCAATTTTAACAGGTGTTCATGCAGCAAAAGTATGTTGTGTTTTGTCTGTTAGAGTTGATGAACTCTTTCATTCAGCAGCACTTCGCCTTTCATTGCCAGGATTTTGTGGTTTTCTGACTGAGTTGTGTAATGCTTCATGTGCACAGGTGAGTAGTCGTAATTTTTTAACAGTAACTGATACTTAGCTTATAACAAAAGAAAAATAACATATAATTATTTTAAAAACAGTGCATCTTTGCAAAGTCAATTTTCAATATTTTTTGTTTATTAAGCAGCATAGCCAAAGTTACATTATAAATTTGTAGGAAAATTTACAAACTAATAATTATATGAAAAATCATCTATTGTTAGCGTAAATGTTTAGGAAGACTAAAATGTATTTTGTAGACGTAAAAGATCATGATTGTTGAGGTTGATAAACTTTAATCGTTATTAGTTGTCTTTTTATTGCAACTTACCTTTTTAATTATTTACCTTTCTAAAAAATTAATGAGGTTAAAATTTTCTTGCTAAAATATAAATGTACTGCACTCTTATCTCAAGAACTGCAGTGGGTTAATACCATACACTTGATTTAATCCAAGTTCAATAAACAATAACACATTGCCACTATTTTAGTGAGTAGAAAAATATATAATAATAATTTTTAACCAATGAATAAATGTTTTTACAATATTTACAGAATTGAAATGTTGCCACTTGAACAATACAAATAAAAAAATGCTGAAATGCAAACTGCATAAACAAATTGTTAAATACTTTAATATTAAATGAAGTCGTCAAGTATTTTAAATCGAGCTCGTTTTAATTGTTTCAGACTTGTACAAAATTGAAGTTCCTAGATTAGTAATTAATTCAGCAAAAAAATTGAGGTTAATGTAATTTCATGTGCTGCTTTAAAAATTTTTACAGTAGTACAGTTTTAACTACTCATAGAATTAAAATTTTGCTGTTATAAGAGGAATAAAATTTGATTAATAAATTGATAGCAGCGATGTTACCTAGGGACCTCAACCAGAATATTACGGCTTCAACAACGATGACACCTGTGAAGATACCAGCTTAAAAAAACACAATTGGACAGCATGCACGGTCAACGGCTTTCCATAATTTACGATTCCGTCACCAAAATGTATTTAGTGGATTCCAGGCGAAATAATTTATTAAACTGTAGATTGGTTATACTGACAATTGCTAACAATACTTTTCAGAAATGATGGCTGCATTGGAAGGTGCGTTCAGAGTGGCAACGAATGATGTTTGAGATGTCCAAAACTTAGTGGTTAGAATTCACCATGTGCGATTCTATTAAAATAATACGCATTTTGGATACCATAGTAAATACGCCAGGATCAAAATTATTTCCACGTGCTCCCGGGAATAATTTAGTATTGCGTGCTTCTGGCAATAATTGAATGTCACGCGAATCCGTAACTAAAGGCTGAAGCGAAAAACTCTCATTATATTTAACAATTTCAAATTAATAAAAGCGAAGTAAACTTACCCACTTTCGGCTTTGAACATTATAACAAGGTGAACCAACTAACGTGTGAGCACCTAAGTACTTGATGCTTTTCAGGCTAAGCTCAAATTCACAATTAGGAAGACCCATTTTCGTGCAGTACTTAAATCAAAAAGGAGGACAAAATTCGCGTATCTAACAAAGTAGATAATATCCCTCCTAAGCACAGATGGTTTCTAAAATGTTGTTTTCAAGCAAACACGTTCCTACGAGGTCTGTATGTATGGTTGTCTATCTATCAGAATAAGTAGAATACATTGCCTAACCAACAAAATTGGTAACAGAAAAATTTAAACTGTTACAAACTGTACACAAATGCAAAATGCTTACAAAAGAATAACTTTTCTAAAAAATTTGACCAGAAAGTTTTTGAAACCATACCAAGTTAAAAGATAATTTAATGCCAAATTTATTGCAGACATTGAAAAGGTGCTATAAACATTATGCGTGGAAACAATAGAAGGATGTTGTGCATTTTTCTCAAAAGTAATAGCAAAGTTAAAAATGTTTAGCATTGTTGCACAAAAATATCTGTCTGCAGCATATAGTTACTACAACTAAAGAATGCTTTATGCACCATAATGTAGCACAATCTAATTGGTTTTAAATATGTTTACTTTATACTAATACATGATACGACAAATTAATGGTATTGTTAAATAACTTAATTTAGTATTTCTTAAATAAAAGCATCATAAATTTTGTCAAACATGATATGCAAGAAATAAAGCAATGTGACCAATGGTTTAAAATGGTAGTGATTATTGCCCGATTAAACTGCTTCCTTTGTATATTACAGCAGCTAATCCCCCACAAAATATCTCTTGACAATTGCTGATATTTGCAAGGAAGGGATGTTATGTGAGAAATTGAAACTAATGATTTTATAAAGTCCTTTATCGTGGAAACTAGCCAACTAGCCAAAATGGCAAGGGGTGGATTCTATGAACACAAAAGGGATTCTTCTAGTGGTATACAATTATAACACCTGGAAAGGACCCTGAACTCGCAGTCCAATAATAAAATGTTAAGCACCAACCTCACCCATAATTTATCGTTATCTCGCCAGGTATGGGTGACCTGAAATTGCTAATTAAAAATCTACAAATAAAAGTGTCAAACTGCTCTCTCAACATATATCAACACATGAATATCATCGTAACAGTTTGATTAACTTATCTATCCTTATTTGGCCAAATGCACGTGAAAAAAGCATTTATTTATTAAATAAGTATCAAATCAAGCTAAAATATATATTTATCGGTTCCTGAAATTACAATGGTGATGCCTTCCCTGGTTTTAAAACGCTCTGTCAAGCGTACACCCAAGTAAAAGCTCGCTTAATAAAAGTTGGCTGTATAAATTTACATATTGAAAAACACAGTTTGAAATATACAGCAGGTGGAGACAATTCAACAACTTACAGTTTTGTTCCTCCAAAGTTCGTGCGACCTCATGCAAGACAATGGAGTGTTAATGAAGTTTGCTTTGGATTCAACAGGTGTTGCTGAAGGCGTTTCTTACTGAAACTTTCACTACATACCGGTAACCCTTTTAATTCTACGCTTCCAAAACACGACCAAGAGCTTTTTACTAACACACTCAAATTTATGGATTACTTCCAACTTGTCATCACTCGACGGTGGTGGTTATTGGTCGGTTAAATTATAACCACTTGAAAAGTGTGACTGATCAACTGTTTGAATGCTCCTTACTATTATAATTTATATTATCGTGTAATTTGTAGGTTAAAAACAGATAAATAGGTCATAGATCAAGCTAGCTGTGTAGATACCGTTTTGTTATTACGAACCCCACTTGGATAAGTGCCCTCTCTAACTTTAAAACGTCCAATTATATTTCTTAATTCCTCTCCCTATTTTAGATCAATACAAACATCTTTCATCTCACTCTCGTTAATAGCTTCAGAACTACCCTTGTTTCCCTGTTTGTTACGAAGTCTTAACTGATATTCGACTTTTGCATCTCCCTCTTTTATGTGCTGTTACAATGTCCGTCCTTGTTTGTGATATCGATCCGTGTCTGCCTTTAACATTTATTTACATTTATAGAAATTATTGATTTTCTTTCCTATCCATACCAAGCTCGTGTTTTTAATACTATCTTATGCTAAACGGTATTGAAATGTTTCTACATTATTAACAGATGTCCTTAAAATTATCGATCCTACGCTAAAGCAAATTCTAAAAGCCTTTAAATCATTGTACACTGTTTTATAATAATTAAAGCGGCATTTTTATCCTGTACACAAATTAATTGCTCTTGTTGATAGATGTTTAACCTTTATCATCATACTCTATAAATATTATGATATTTCTTTACAAATAAATGCAAAGCTGAAACTAACATCAAATTAACTCTAAATTCCTATCTTAAGTTGAATAATCGTTACCTTAAATATCTAAAGCACCTAATTAAATTTTTAATAAACGGTATCTACACAGTTAGCTTGACCTATGATCTATTTATTTGTTTTAACCTACAAATTACACGATAATATATATATTTATTATATATATATATATATATATATATATATATAATATGTATAACATATAATATGTACAATGTTCCTGGGGGCACTGAACTAGAGGTTAAGTCAAAGGTTTCTCAGTGCATGAGAAAATATGCATAATGGTATTTTCACATGGTCTGTTTACTAACATCTGTGCCAGGATTTGTCCCTACGCATTAAATTTTATGACGTTTTACGGATTCTGTCTATTTAAATAATTTACAATTCGGTCCTTTTCAATACGGGAGAATATTGTCACATCTAAGTTTGCAAGATGATTAGTCATGGAAAACGTGTTAGGGTTTGTTGATTCGGTGGGTTTATGGTAAAGTCTCGGTTTTTAATTGATGGTTGTGAAAAAAAATGTACTGCTTACTTTTCTATTTATGTAGGTATTTTAATTTTAATAAAATGATGGAACACCCTTATTAGTAAATTGTAGACTAACCAGCTTCTATAAAATTGTTTGTATATTTTCTTTCTACTGTTCCTAAACTAACCAAAATTGAAAAATGTTTTCCTATATATACTAATGTTTGTATAATGCGCTATCGGTACAGTAATTATATTGTTAAAAATCTATAAATTTAACTTTAAGTTAAAGGTAATTTAAATTACTATTAGCACATTTTATTTAAAGCATACTTTTGTTTCATAATATGGTACATCATTTTACATTAAAGACACAAACTATCATATTGTGTTACAAATTTTAAATAAAATAGAATTTTAGAATACATAACCAAAAGTGACGCTTACGTTGTGCAGTCTTATTAATGTACTTCATTTCAGTTGTTTCCTGTAAATGAGGAATCATCACGATCATCGAAAAAATGGTGGAAGAAAGAACTAGAAGCTCGACAAAAACCACCTGCAACCTTACTTTTACATAGGATTGGAGAGGTAACTTTAAAATGCATTAGATCTGGACGGCCATTAATACACACTATGAAAGTATGGTCGATTGTTGGGCCCCACTTTATGCAAGCAGCATGTCACAAAGATAGTAGTGTTTCAAAAAAAGCCGTTACTTGTATTCATGATGCAGTTACCGCATTTCTTAATGAGCAAACTGAGTTACCGCATTTCCATTTCAATGAAGCTTTGTTGAAACCTTTTGAAAATCTTTTGTGTCTTGAAATGTGCGATTCTGATGTTCAGGTAAGTTTTATTTTAGTTTACAGTTATTTGTTATAAGTAAAACTATGATCACATTAAAACCAAAGCATTTGGCAATGATCTACACTGCATAGTAACATATGTGTTCACTTTGTGTGATTCATTTCTGTATTTTAATCATATTCAGCCAAACAAGTTTGAACAAGCCAGACATGTATGCTAATCATTAGCAAAAGTGCAAAATTGTAGATATTTCCATGCAATGTTACTTATGATGCTAAATGGCACAAAACAATGATCAACACATATACACATTTCTTGTTCATGGGATTTTTTTAAAAAATCAATTATAATTACATGATTTTGGTCATGTATATATAAATGTAATTAATAAAATAGTTGTCAACATGAAAAAAATCCTATTATACAACGAAGCACTTTCGGTATTAAAAAATACCATCATCGGAGCTACAAGTTCATAATAATAAAAGAGCAACAATATAATGCAAGCCTATCTCTAGATATTCTTGATATAATTCATTACATTAGACAAAATAAAACTCACATACGGAGGAGTACATTTAAAAATTAATAAAAGGCAATAGTTAAAATACTATGTTAAGTGGCTAATTAAATATAAATGAAAGTGATGCTAAAAATCTATAATATAGAATCAAAATATCATAAAGCTACTCGATAAAAATTACAAATAAATTAAATTTATTTGTAAAGTGGATTAAAATTTTTTAAAGTTAATTTGCGTGTTTAAAGTACGTTTGTTAAATTTTAACGCTTTTTGTACCTGTAAGTCTTCTATAAGATCAGGTCTGTGCATATTTTTGAAACTAATGTAATGCAAAAGTTTGCTTTTTTTCTCGGGACCAAAATTTGTTTATTAAAACTCAAATGCTAACTAAAAACCAAATACATAGGACATGTAAAATGATTAAAATTCGAACTTTGGACACATTTTGAATATAGTCGATATGAATAGCCGGACATGACCCGCAAGAAAGCTTATATACCCTATTTCAATGAATGAGGAAGTGCACCTATGACATACACTAGAGAGCACTGTAAAGTATTTTGGTTGTTGTGTGTAAATTTTGTATTGTTAGAAAATATTGAAAATCTGTATTCTGTTATTTATATTTTAATTACTGAATGGCACATATATAGTTTTTGCAGCAGTATGATTTTAAATAATATTACAGTATAGTTTTAAGTTTAGTAATAAAACATATAAATATCTTAAAATTATCTGGACACGAGCCAGGCAAAATGTAGCGGTAAAATTATAGTTACCTAAAGGTAATGATTGAATACCAAACTCTACGTAGATTTTGTGGTTACGACATTGCAGTACTATTTATAAATAAACCAGTTAATAATATTTTTAACACAATGTACTTGTAAATAGATTTACATATCAAACTTTTTTTTCTTATTCTTATTACCTTACAAGTAAAATGAGTGGTATGTTATAAATTTAGATTTGCCGCGAAAGGGTGGAACCTCCTAAAAATTGGAGGGCACACTAACTAACTACAGTGGTATGGGAATGGGTTTGTACAGAAAAAATAATAAAAATAGAAAACTAATAAAAGTAATCATTTGAAATGGTTGAAATACAAATCTACGTTACACTAATCACTTATCTGGAAAAGCTTTTTCTACTGTTATAAATAAAGGGCGGCAAACTGTCTTATCTCAGCAATCCCTTTCAATATTATTACTTATAAGGAAAATAGTTATTCTGAATAAATTTTCTTTGCTTTTTGGTTTCAAAAATTTGTCAGCTTATACTTTACCTTTCTCTAAAATACCATAAAACTCCCATTAAATTTTGTTATAATAAAAAAAATTGCTTTATAAAATAAAATGCCTCTTCTTAATATAACTCCAATACTGGGATGACTGATATCCTTTTACAATGACCTGATTTTGATCTAATTCATAAATAAATGCAAATAAAATTCAATCTACATTTAATCTCAATTAATATTAAATAATTTCAATATTGAAACAGTTTGTATTTATTTATTTTAGTGTTGAGTTGAATTTTATTATTATTTGTTTTATTATTGTTATGTTGTTTAATTTGTTAATTTTATGTATTTGGCAAACTTGTGTTCAGCGTGGGGGGTCTTATAATTTTATATATGGACTTACCTCCGCGTACCTTTATTGTTCTAAGCTGCAGTTCCTTGCTCCTCAACTAAGTGGACTGTATTGGAGATTATAGTACGTGTTCTGTTGCACTTGCACTGTGTTTTTTAGGGGTTTATCGATAAAGTCGGCGGCACTATTGACAAACTCACGTTATCGAACGAAAAACCGACTGTTCTGCTTCGATATCGATGAGAGAGTGTTTGTTCACTACTACCCTTAGTCCCACTTATTTACACATGCACAAGGAATTTTTACGACAGGATATAAGGGAACAAGGGATGACAGTTTTACTATTAGATTTACAACTACAAATTTACGACTTAAAATTAAATACGACAACGTGCGACAAAGAGACCGAACAACTTGGTTAGGTTATGTTGTATGTAAGATAAGAGAACTTTGGGGGGAAAGACGACTACGCCCTGTTATCAAATGTAACATGGTATGAATTACTACATGGTGCAAAAGACTACATAGCTAAGAAGTTATTGATTGAGAAGTTAGTGGACAATATTTATTTACGAGAAAAAAATAGAAGGCAAAGGGTTGTCTAGATAAAAGTTGTAGTTATGTATGAAATTGTAAATAACCTTCTTATAAATTCGAATTTTGTAGAAACAAGTCGTATATTTTGCTCCGGGGTCAAATTATTATTATTATTATAAGTGATTGTAAACCTGCATATGTAAGTTAGAGTGACAGAGTTTATGAGTTTAATAGTTAAGCCGTTGTGCTTCGAAGACCATTGTGGTTGTATGTGGTGAAAAGTTAGCACCGAAGTTGTAACCTGTTATAAATAGAATTTGGATTGAAGATAAAGCATTGTTCTTATACCCGTGAAACCTGGTACAACCAGTAGGAGGTAGAGCGGCAGAGAGAAAGAGAGAGATAGATTTGTTTGAAAGTTGCTGAAGATTCACCGGGAGGCGGCTTAGCATAAGTAATTTTGTAAAGCCCTTCCCTGAGAAAAGAATTTTAGGTGAGTCATTGAGATTTATAAAGTTGCTTGTATTTGAAATTTATATTTTGTTGTGCCGTATTCACTGACTAGAAAAGGTTAAGTGGTCCATAACCACACATTTCAATTTAAAAGGAAAAGTGACAGGGTATCTGTCAAGATATAACTTGTATTGCATTAATTTGTACTTTGTGATCGAGCTGAATAAGTACCTTGCTACACATTACATAAATTTACCCCTTCGGTGTGGTACTGAACCCTCGACACCCCAAGGTGAAGACGTAAGCCTTGGCAGAGCCCTGAGAGATAGAGAGAGAGAGAGAAAGAAGAGTATTTGTGTGGGATAGCCGTGGTTGATTATATATTAGGGGATGCGAACCGAGTTATAAAACAGAAGACGCAATGTCAACTTAACGGATGATAATTACAGTCAGAACAACGTTTAAAATTTAAACCGTTTGAATTTTGATTTAGGTAGCATTAGGTATTTGTAGAGCTAGGAATTTTATAATACTTTCCTTAGAAAACTTAATTTCATAACCTCAAACTGGCCAGGTACTAAAAGAAATCCTAAAAAAGCATTAAATCAAATCCATCAGTAATACTATCACACTAATTTTCTTGTTGATTATATCGAATTACATGATATTCTAAATCCCATTGTTTGGAAATGTCCTTAATAACAACCATAGAAAACAGTGAAATACCAACTTTTCTTTTTATGATTTCATTGTCCATTCAAAAGAAAGTTTCATGCTTTAACTAACACTAAATGGCACCAATAAAACTTACATTTAATATCAATAAATACATACTTTTTCATATTTTAAAATGTTTCAAACCTTCTTGCACGATAATATCATGCTCAAATTTAACCAACACTAGTTCCGTTACTAATTTATCGTCCAACAAAATAATTACTTTCACGATCAATTAATTTTCTATTTCATAAATACCAAAAATTTATTCATACAATCCACATGTATATAATTAATAAGTACATATAAACATAAAAGCTTATACTTATTCATGGTTAAATTCATTTGTTAAAAGGTTAAGGGTGTCTAGAAAATACCAGCGTTCAGATTTTCGTCCTTCAAACAACAGCTTTCTTAACACAAAACGAATTTCAAACCAGCCGTAGGCTGAACTCTTAAGTTTCTTAACCCGTATTTATCCATCGTTGACATAAAATTCAAACTACCATGTGAAATCTACCCTACCATTTCAAACGTAGGTCGAACCTTATATCACACCACGATTTTTCCCTGCGGAAATCTGCATTCACATCTTGAAGCTATTTGATTCATTAATTTTTAACCTGTCCTCACACCAATCCTAACAGTGCAGACATCCCACCTAATTACCTGTACGTATATATGATCTTTCAAAGTATCAGCTTGCACATAATTAATTCTTTTTCGTCGGGTGTCATTTCTATCACTCTGCATGCCTTCGAGGATTATGTCATGATACAGTCTTCCTATTGAACTTGTACTGAAATACGTGACAAATGCATAACTCCATATAGTTTGATATGTACCTAATTTTTGGTGATTTAACTGGGCTAATACATTGTATTTTATGATGTTTGGTTTGTAACTTAATATCTGCGGATTTTGCTGAAGTATCAGCTCTTTCTTAGTATTTAACTACATTGTAATAACCTTATTTGTATTTTGTCTTCTTACATTGCAAACTATAACTGCAATTGTTTCAATGTTTTATCAAATGGAATTTTTTCTAATGAACAGTGTGCGAAAGCTTTTTAAATTTTATGTGAAAAATGCGTGACATTGAAATCTGTATTCTTCTTTGTGTGGTTTTAAAATAATTTATAGACCTGAGTTTTAAGTTCGAATATGTATTACACAGAAATAAAAGTATTTTTTTGTGGTATTAAGTTTATGGTCTGAATTACCTTTAATAGAACTAAAAATTTATTGAATTGCCATGCTTAATGAACACTGCTATTTATGAAATCAGAATGTACATGGTTCATCAATATTTATTTTTGTCTGGTTACAATTAATTTTCTCTTTTACCATCTGGTTTCTATTTAATGTAGGGCTGATGCATTACAATGTTTGAGATATATTACTTCTGTAGGTCATACAATCAAACTCATTCAAATATTAATAAAAGGGATAATTGCACAATTTCAGTATAAGGTGGATCACATGCACAAGTTTGTAAGTATGGTTGCCAAAATGAAATTAATTAATTAGGAGAATATAAAGAATACAGCAGTTTGATAGTACCCTGAGTTTGGCTTGGTATACGATACAAAATACAACGTAACAATCATCTCGGTAGGCAAACACTGCCACTGCAGTAATAATACAGCTTCCGCATATGACGCAAACTAGATGCATGTTGATAAATTGTCAACTGACTTAAAGGTGGGCTTCAACTGAAATGGCACTCAAAATTGTACAGAAATCCTATGTGAATTTTCTAACCATAAAATCCAATATACAGTCTTGGGTTGGACGAAGTTCTCCAAATTAGAACGTAAACAGGATCATTGAAATTTAAATTACATATTGTAACAATTTTTTTGTTTGTAAAGGAAAAAATTGCTAGCTGAAACAAATTAGAAGTATAAAGGGACGAGGATTGAAAAAATTCGCCAAGAGTATTTGTTTGCAAAATTAGGTTGATTCTCTATTTTTAATGGAGTCCCATATGGAAAACAACATGTGAGTTGTTATTTTCTAATTTGGTTGAATTACAAGGCTAAGTTCAATATTCTGTACCCACAATCTTGTAGAAAACAATTCAGCTGTTATGAAACTTAGTTTGTAAAGTCATAAATAGCAAATTAATATTCCAAATGTCCATGTCAAAACCCTATTGTTCAAGAAATACCTAATGGTTTTCAATTTGCTTCATACACATGGCACGTGGGCATTAAACATTTATTCAGGTAAGACTTCCCCCGCTTGAATCTTCTTTGCAGGTAGTTTTCTAAATTCGCTCACTTCCACATCATGCTCGAGACTAGTGGCTTGGAAAGTCGTTGACGTAAAACCTCCAGTAGGGTTAACAACCACAAAGACCCCATAGTGCCTACCACTATCATGAAATAGCCATATAATAGGCCGTAGGGCGGAAGTCACTTGCTAATCTTCATGTACCCTCTAGCCGACCACCACCTTTCAACATCCTAGAGTGTATCCATCACGTGCCACATCAGTCTGGGGCTGACGCCAATGGTTATCCAGCTAGAACCTGCGCCTGACCAGCCTAAAAGTAACCACCAGCAACCAATGATTAAGAATGAGTGAGTTTTGCCGGACTCCAAAAGGGTCTGATAATTATTTTTGTAACTCCCTTTTCCACAACAGCTATGTCTTGGGCCGCCAAGAACTATTTTAATCGTTCCATTCAGTTTCGGCACCCCACTGTCACAAACAATAATTTTATGTTGCCTATTTAAATTTTTTATTTAGAGTATACTTTTTCTTGAAAGTGATATTTGCTCTAAATGTTATATATTTGGAATTTTCAATAATAATCATTGTAAAATAATTTAAATTACAGTTTTGCTTAAGGTTGTACCTGATTATCAGATCTGATGCTCATTTAAATCATAAAAAACAGAACGTAGTTTAACTAAAACAGAAATGACATGTTTCGTGTCAGCAATACTTTTAACAGTAAAACTTCTAACGGCACTGCAGGAGATTGATGACCAAATTCGCCCAAGCATAATTAACTTCCAATCAAACACAAAAGAAAAGATTAATTCAAATTTAAGATGCTTCCAAAATCCATCCATATAACAGAATTCATAGTAGCAAAGCACCAGGAACATTGTATATCCAGCAAGGTTGCAACACAAAAGAGCATCACTAAGATTATCAAACGTCCAGATGGTGACATTATCTTCACTAACAAATAACATTTTCACTTAGGTTCAAGAAAATAATAGTTTGAGTAATCTAATACTAAGGTTATGAACAATATAAAATAACGAACCTATGTTGTCATAATTTAGTTCACATATTTTCCGATGCTAATGTTTGGTTGGTGGCACTGTAGAAATAATTTAATAGAAAGTTTCAGTAATTGAACTTTTAATAAAGCGGAATTGCCTAAAAATATAAATTAGCATAAAACAATCTGGCTTTATCAATGACTGAATCACATAATTATATTAATGATATGAAAGTAATGTTTTTATTAATTACACATTTGTTTCAGGATCAGATCGTCTCATGTCTCTGCGAGTTTGTTGAAGCAAACCGAACAGAAATATGCTCAGGCTGGAGACCTCTCTTTGGAACATTACGTGTAGCAAATACCAAACATAATGCATCGGCTATTTTAGAAGTTTTTAAGGTATTTTTATCTACAGACAACACACTTGTGTTTGCTAATGCAGCTCTTGATTATATTTTGTGCTTACTATCCCACATCCGTGATTGCAATGAGTCATCTGAATCGGTTGACTTATGCATGGAGTCACTGAAATTAATAGAAAATTGTGCAACAATTTTATCAATGATGTTCCACATGCCTAAATGTCCAAATTTTAACCTCACACATCGTATTAAAACAACGACACCACTTCAATTAGTGGACCCGGCAATTCCAAACCCAGAAGTTATAACACTCTCGCCAAATTACACAGAACAAAATGAGATGTCATATGAAATTTTGTCACCTAAAATTGATTTAGAATTATGTGTAACTTTGGAACAAATGGATAAACCAAATGGTGTACTGAAAATTTGGTACACGCTACTTGAGGGTTTAGCTAACAAAAACCAACCGTATATTCTAGAAACACTTTTTAAACTATTAAAAGATTTAATTGTGAATCCAGGAATTAACTTTGGTCTGTACTGTATAAATCATTTACTGCTGCCAATGGTTCAAAATTGGTTAAGACAAAATGGTAGCAAAAAAACATCTGAACATTTTAAACAGTATTGTGGAATGTCAACCGAATTGATTGTAGAATACCTACGAGAAGATAAGGAAAATATTGGGACAACTTTGGCTTTGAAACAGTTATTACTAATTTTAAACGAGTGTGTTGCTCAGCCTATTGAATGCATAGCAAGATTAGGAACATCCTGCATTCGGCATTTGATTATAAATGTAGGACAAATTATGACCTCAAGCCAATGGGAAATAATGGTTACTGCCATTCACAGATCATGTGCCCTTGCTTTAAATCCATTACAACAAGTAACAACTGCGTTTAAACAAAATTCTGACAGTTTCTATGGAGATTTAGCAACTGTAAAAGTGGCAGCCCGTCGTGATAGTACTCCTGAAGAAAATGAACGTTTGTACGAACTAGCACAACAAGTTTTATTAATGCAAATCCAAAAAAATTGCCAAAAATGTGCTAATAAGCAATGTGATTGTGAAAAAACAACTTCTAACATTGTTATCGATGATCGTAGCTATGTTTTCCTTTTGTTTCCACTTGATTCGGTAAATTCAGCGTTAATCAACCCTGAATTGTACACAATAAGAGTGCCATTCCGGAATTTAGTTCTAGGAATACTGGCTCACCAAATGCTGGTTCAAACAATTTCTAGTGCTCTCCTCCAAAACTTGAATCATGTAACACCCATTCTTAAAATACTGCAAATTAATTCATCTAGTTTGCGTGGAATTTTAACACATGTTAATGCTAAACATGTAAATATTCTGTTAAAATGTTTAGAAATGTCCAACGAACGTGCCAAAGAATTTGATAGTCGTCCGGGTTTGAAGTTTTTAATGCAGAAAGTTGGAAATCTGAGTAAATCTGCAAATTTATATACACAAGCAAATACGTCTGAGGTTGTAGAAATAATAGTACTAATTGAATTATGTCTTGATGGTATCGAAAAGTATACAATCACACCAAAAGATTTAAAAGAAACCTTGGGAAAAGATGATGATGTTTCAACTAAACCAATGGGTGACTTTGATTACGTCCAAGAGTTTTTACGGAAATTACAACAGAAATGGGAATACTTATGTGAATCGTACGTTAAGCTTGGAATAACTTTGCCATATGAGGACGATACCAATTCAACAGTTTCTAGTGAAGATGGAGTGAAGCCTTTTAAGTTGGAAGATTTTAAACGAAGCGACAGTTTTAGTTCTACAGATTCTGAAAGTTATTTAGAAAAAGGTAATGTTATGCCCAGTGTTGAAAACGATTTAAAAAATGATGATGGTAATATCTCTGGTGAGGAAGTCGATAATAGCGAACAACAGAGTCAACAAGTTAAAGGGATGAAATATGACACCAATACTTTGCTGCAAATTCGAATGAAGCCAAAGGACGTTGAACAAAATATTAATATTAAAGCAAGTCCGTTTAATACACTTCCACCACCTCAACCAATTCCACCCGAAATACAGCAGCAGCGTGCGATTAGCATCTTTAAGGTAAATATTACTGATTATATTTAACCATTTTGCATGATCGATCTTTTTGTTTTTGTTCTGTTACTTTAAGGCATTTAACAAAACAATAAAGTGCAAACAATGCTTATGGTCTCATAAAATACAAACAATTAGCTTAACTGCATTGGATTATATTAAATTACATTAATTTAACTAAATTTCTATTTTATGCTTTGTGTTTTATTTTCTTGTTATACAACATATTGTGTACCGAATTGTACTAGACAGGATCGTGATTTCTCTTAAGGCCATTATTGATACCACAGGAACGTAAATAAATGAAACCCCTTTGCAACTAGAAACTCAGCTTCCACACATCTCTCTCTCTCTCAAATTGAAACTAATACACACAATATGTTGATTAAATTAAAGTAAAATAGACATTTTCAAATAGCGATTGAGAAATTGAAAAGAAATCTGCAATATTTTGATTAGCTTCTAGTTCATCATACAAAAATTGAAAAGAGTGATCTTCAAAAAGAAATATCTCACAAACTGTTAATCAAACTTGGTGATTTAATTTTTCTGAGCAAGTTGGATGATGTTAACAGTGTAGACCTAGATTTTAAGCCCAGATAGTCAACTTTTTTATTTCCTATAGTTGCCATTTGTGACTTTTGCATTATTTGATAGATAAAAAATATCTTTTCAGATTGGTAACTAACATTTTTCTGGAAAAATATTAAAATTTAAATATTATTAACTATCATGAATGGTTTCAAAAACATTTGAAACAATAATAACAATGACAGATTTAAATCGAGAAAACGTTTTAGTAGTTGATAACATTATAATAAATTCAGAATCTTTTAATTACTTAAATTGACCAAAGCCTGCACTGTTATTGATAATGAACAGGTCGGTACTGAAATTTATTTCATCCACATCTCCAAATGGAATTAAAGATATTTATGATTTTAAGCAAAGTTGACCTAAACTTTCTGTTTTTGCATTGCTTCACAAAAAATAGGCACTAAATACAGCGATAGTGGAATCAACAAACAGAAGAATTTCAAACAATGCAAGCATCGTGTGAAATGATTTAGAATTTTGCTATGTCAGAGACTTGAAGAAGTCACCAACAGTTAGTTGTTTAGACGGTAGATGGGAAATATTTTGTAGTTATTAATACACCATGATTCGCGTATAATTTAAAAATTTTGTTGGTTGTTTTACAGAGAGAAATCCGCTAATCTGACGAGCTGCAACTACAGCGAAACCGGTTATTGGCTTTTTCTTTGAATAATAACAAATAATTTAATTTCCGTATCACTGTTGAACTTCCTAATACCAGACAAAATTATTTGTTGCTGTTAAGCTAAAAGCGCATTAAGTTCTGGCGACCAACTTTTCCATTAACATATTATGTAGTACTTTATAAATATTTATGGTTCCGGGTGTGACCGTATCATTTTATAAACTAAAGTCGTCATTTCGTCCACTTTTGTAATAGGCTTCATCAATACAAGAAAAGAAAATAACCTGGTATGTGCATCCAACACAAACCCCCAAACTACGCTGTAATTCCGATACACGATCTTTAACAATCCTCCCATATATACACAGAATAACAAATCGAATTGGCAAAATTCTATGTATACACAACATCAAATCAATCTATAAGCCTGCTAATAAAATTTCACAAATATTACCAACCCCAAAAGATTCCGAAAACAGTCTTAAAACTCCAGGCGTATATAGTATACCTTGCAGTTGCAATTCAGTATACGCAGGAGAAACGGGACGGTTGGTACAGACTAGACTAAACGAGCATAAACGATGCTTAGGAATCCAGTACAATCGCTCGGCAGTGTCTGAACACCAACATGAAATGGACCATACCATTAACTTTGACAAAACGAAACTAATTGCCAGAATTCCATTTTTGTACAATAGAATAATCATAGAATCCGTAGAAATCACTAAAAATTCTAAAAATCTAAACAAAGACGATGGCTACTACCTTTCTTCCTTTTGGTAAACATACCAATGTTCTCAAAAGCAGAACCGTAACGTTCATTGATCCACTACAACATTCCTGTCTATTCATGATCACTCATGCATCAAGTTCTCGCTCTATATAAACTACCACTTTTGCTACTTTCACTTGTTGCTTTGCCACAAGACACCTTTTGGCTTAAATGGTTTGGTGAGTCTGCTAGTTCAGAAGTAACTTGACATACTCTTTACACTTTAACTTGTCTACTTAATATTATCATTCTTATCTTTATTATTATTTTTTTATTATTTATTTTCATTTTCTTTTCTTGCCCTAATGAAGCCCATTACAAAAGTGGGCGCAACATCATCGACCTTTTTATTTTTTATTTATTTATTTATAATGACTCCGGCCATGAAAGCCTCCGAAAATTATGTTATAGTGGGTAATCGGTCATTTGTTTATTTTCATCTTAAAAATGCTTGTGACTTTAAACTTTTGTAGTTGATTGCAATGGTTGTTTAATTTTACTAAATCCTATAGCATGTGAATTCCCTAAAATTAACAATTTCTGTTTACTTTGTGTAGCACTTACTTTATCACATTGCTTTATTCCCTCTATTTTGTACAGACTACACTATCTGCCATCAATTAATAACGTGGGTTGAATCTGTGTCGTATATGAAACAAATATTTTCTTTCTGCAAAGTAAAGTCTTGTTTTGATAGGAAACTATTTAAGGTATGTTTGATATGTGTAATTGATTTCATTTAGGCTAGTCTGGGAAACGCCTGATACACTGTTTTTCAAACTATTTATACTTAACTCGTCCATTATATTCAGATTTTCATTATTCCTTTTATTGTACTCAACTAATTTTCCTACATCGAATTTCCTTATATTTTCATTTAACATTTTTCTAAACCTGTTCACTGGAACCTTACTCATAATTTTTGTATCAACAAATTAAATATCATAATGATGATTATTATATGACAGCAAAAAAAAATAATACAATCATGTGAATTTGTCTGATTTACGCATTCCCCTTCTATAAATTCAGCATCTTGAATATGTAGTGCAACAGTTGAAGCAGAGTTATAATTTAAATTTTGTATGGAATCAAGATGTATATACTTATTTGCATGATAGTTATAAAGTAATAAACTCCAATGAGTTTCTTTTGAATTTGCATCTCCGTTGTTTATAGGTATTATAATATAAAAAAAATAAATTTTTTTTTATTATTTTGACAACGATCCTAGGTCATGGATCGAAACGTAAATAAAGTTGATTTTAAAAAATATAAGTGGTTTAATTCCCAAAGAAAATTAAGAAGAATACAAAACAAACCACAACAAACATACAGGGAGTATTATAATATAGTTGCTATCATGTAAGGATATGACTTCTAAGCGTTGTTTTGCTCCAAATAAATCAATTTTTAAAATTTTTGTTAGTACAGGATCCAACAGTCATATTTTTATCTATTTAAAAACCCCTTAAAGGTTTAAAATAAAAGTTAATATCCTTATCATCCAATCACTCAACACTATAAGTTTCACTTTGATACATCAAATATGTAGTAGTTTCTAAACTTAGCATTTCACATGTTTTCGATAATTGTATTTTAGCTATTTTGCATTGGTTATTTTATGAAATCAAAATTTTGAAATCAACACTCCTATATTCCTTTGTTCTTTATAATTTGAGTTATAAGTATGCTATTCCAATTTTAAGCTTTCGAATTTCCAGCTCATTCCTTTTTTTATTTTCATCCATGTTCTTTCAATATATTGCAGTGCCATATATTCTATTGCCGATCAGAATAATTACATTGGAATGTAATCGAGTCATTTGTACACAAAAGGCCCCTGTAGGCAATGGACTTGATTGGCAGGTACAAGAATTTTGTGTTTAACAGTTATTTAGATTACAATAGGTACACTCGAGATGTTATTTGCATAATTCCTGATACGTTTTAGAATAACATAGAGATGTTGAATATGTATATAAATTGCGATCATGAATACTGAAGTCGAGTTTTGATCACAGCTTCGATTACTATGAATTCTGATTAAAGCTTTGATTACAATATGTTCTAGTATAAAGCTTTGAAAGATGTGATATAAATACAAATTGCCCTATTATATAAATTATATAAATTAATAATTAGTGCTTAGATAGTTAATTGTTGTGCTTTGAGTTAATTAAGAAGTTAAGAGTTAATTAAGAAATAACTTTGTAGTTTAAAAAGCTAGTAATGGTACAGTTAATGATTAGACGGAAGTATATTATTAGAGCTTTTAAAATTTTTTTATTGTAGCTACGAATGGTTTAAAAGGCTTGTATAGTCAGTTTGATAATAAAGAGCTGTTGCTTTGCAAATAAAGTTTTCGTTCCAGTATTATTTTCTTTTTCTAGCATCTTACTTTGATTTTATAGTTGTTCTTTTTCGAATTTTAGTTGGAAAAACGAACTACTGGAGTATTCCATGAACAAACGATTTATATTACTTACATCAGAGAAAATCTTAACTTTGGTGTTTTCGATTTTGTCCTGCAAAATTTTTTCTCCTTTACTCACTTTAATGTATTCTTTATATATTTATCGTTTGCATTATCCATCTGTTGTTTACATTCTACCTCTTTTGATGACTAAGCAAGCCTGATGAAAAGTTTGATTGCATTTAATACATATAACTCTATTTACCACCCTTTTTGAGCAGTATCTACAAACGCAAGTGCAATCATAATTACCACTATGTAACATGCCAGTTTTCCACTGGTCATGTTCCAGTTTTTAAATTATTTCCTTAAGTATTTCTCCCTTCTTTTTTCTTTATAAATTAAAGAAAGTTCCTCTTTTATTTATCTTCATGTACCGTATTTTGTATATTTAAAGTAGGAATTATATTTAAGTTGTGTTATGTTATAACACGAATTCATAAT
This sequence comes from Platerodrilus igneus, assembly GCA_036346225.1. NCBI lineage: Eukaryota > Metazoa > Arthropoda > Insecta > Coleoptera > Lycidae > Platerodrilus > Platerodrilus igneus. Next base: position 4,953,418 of record JARFIW010000139.1, on the reverse strand, counting down.
TTGCATCCATGTAAACACTTAATTTTGTTGAAACACTTTTCGCCTCCACTCGTTGGATACAAGTGAAGCTTTATCCTTTATGGGTTGTTCGCGACTAAGTCTGGGAATTACCCCAAGGGTGAGCAATGAGAAAGGGTGTGGGGATGGTATAAACTCTACAATAAGCTAACATAAAAAGAAAAAAGGAAATTGAGTGACACTGTATCTATATAGACAACACAAGAAATTCAATACTCTTATGAGAAGATACAGAAACTCATGGGATATAAGCATCATAAAAACTTACAACTTAATGAACTAACACATCTGGAAACCTCTGGAACATACTTACAACCTCTTCAATCTTGATGATCCTGAAAGAAAAAGTACACAACAAATTTTCTATTAAAAAGACACTGTTTGTGCTTTTTAATAAAAAAAAGCATACTAATAATTACGAATGGATAATCTTGAGATTACCACACCAAAGGTATTTGAATTAAAAATGGATATCTAGAATAAATCAATTGTAACATATGTGTGTTTAAATTACTTCAGCATACGTCTAGTTTCATTATTCAAAAAATTTATTTTCTCTAAAATATTCTTATTAAAATTAATTGTGCATGGAATAAAAAAACTTGAGTCCAAAAAATGTAATTTAATATAGTTTCTCTCTTATCGTTTTTTTTTTAGTTAATATGGTTACAAATACAAAATAATAAAATTGAATTCTGGTTTTTCTTATAAATCTGTCTTGACATAACAAGACCTTAATTTTTAATAATATTTCAAAACAAGATTTCTGATACCCAATGGACAGATCTGTGTATTGGTTTACATGTATTTCACATCAATTTTAGTTAATATTCTTTATAAAAAATTTAAATCACGTGCAGCTAATTTGGATAAATAAAATTTCAAACTTATTCAGATATAATGACCTTATTTAAAGATTAGACATCTGTAATGAACTTTTTTAAAAAAACAGGAAGTCGACTTTAGAATCACAATACTTTAAACACATGGATGTTCCGCGAGTCTTACAAAATTACCTTATTAGTACTTCCTAACAATCATATTTCACGTTATTATTCGTGCACAAAATTTAGCCTGATTAAGCAATCTTCTATTAAAATTTTATGTGAGCACTTTTAAAGTCTGACAAACATAAAATCTGAAAGTTTTGATACCTGTTCTTAATGAAGAATTTACCCATTGTTATCGAACTGCGATGCACATTTTCTCGATCCTACTTACAAATTTGATGCAAAAAAAAACATCGAACAAAAGCTGTACGTTCTTCGTTAACGGCAGTTGCCCCAATCTCTATACATATACATCTATGATTACTTCATGCGCTAAAGAAATAATATATTAGTATTAAATTACTTGAATAATGCGGTCTCACCGTTAACAAATACCGACTCCTCGAACCATTTTTAAAAGGAAGCGTGGTCTAGTACCTTGCCGGAGTCACAGGAATAACCATTCTTCTGTGCCCCCAAGCCGACCAGCTCTCCTGCGCCTATTCTGCGGCCCCATTTGTCACGAACCCGTGACCCCATCTGTATAAGTTGCAGTCTTCATTACATCTTAAACTACAATGGCCGGCTTGGCTATCCGTACCGTGCATGTAAAGAACAGCTGATCCGCCTTGCGCGTCACCTCGTGACCTTATTTACGCAAGCGCTATCCTAATTTTAACAACTGAAGAGATATAATCCGCCTATGGATTAGGCAACACAAACGACTAGTTCCTTTTTAAATATGTTTTCAGAGTGTATATTGTTATTAAATATTTCTGGGTAATGCATTTAAGTTAATTAAATGGTCATAATTTCCTGTTCCATTGTGAAATTGTTTCTTTCAGATATAACTATATCGAATACAAAAATCAAATATCACAGATCAACAATGCATAGATGTGATTCCTTCAAAGCTAGTGCTACAGAATATATATTCGTTACATTGTTCAAAATAAATGTACCTCTAATTATACCACAAGTTATTTGGATTATTACTTCGAAAGGAAGTAATAAAAAGTAACCTCTATGTTATTGGTAGTTATTATCCAGTAACACAAATGAAGTAGTTTTGAATCTACAATTAGTAAAAGATAGTTTCCTCCCTGTATTACCGGCCGATCGATCTTTAGTTGTCTGCGCATAGCAGATCTTTATTCAAATCTGGCTGTGAGATATCACGCCATTTGTTTTCCAAGCTGCCTGGTCTTCACATGGTGTGTATTAGAGTCCTACGCTATGTTATAATATTTTAACAGAAATAATTTTATAGAAGCATTTGATGTTACGTTTCAAATTTCACTGTTAACTAACCCATCGATTGGTTTAACGATGGTAAGGATTGTTATAGATAAAATCTGTGAGATGGATTTGTTTATCTTGTGAGTGTTAAATAGTGGGGGAAAGCTAGCATAAGTTTACAAGGGACTCGGGTTGTGATGTTGAATAGTTAAGATGTATCTACGCATTGTATCTGATGAAACCCGTTACAAAAGTGGGCAAAACGTCGACCTTAGTTTATAACATGACATGGTCTCAACCCGGAACCATAAATATTTGTAATGACTCCAACCATGAAAGGATCCGACAATATGTTATAGTGGGTAATCGGTCATTTGTTTATTTTCATCTTAAAAATGCTCGTCACTTTAAACTTTTGTAGTTGATTGCAATAGTTGTTTAATTTTACTAAATCCTGTAGCATGTGAGTCCTCTAAAATCAACAATTTCTGTTTACTTTGGGTAGCACTTACTGTATCACATTGCTTTAATTCCCTGTATTTTGTACATACTACACTATCTGTTATCAATTAGTAACATGGGTTGAATCTGTGTCGTATATGAAACAAATATTTTCTTTCTGCAAAGTAAAGTCTTGTTTTGGTAGGGAACTATTTAAGGTATGTTTGATATGTGTGATTGATTTCATTTAGACTAGTCTGGGAAACACCTGATACATTGTTTTTCAAACTATTTATACTTAACTCGTCCATTATATTCAGATTTTCATTATTCCTTTTATTGTACTCAACTGATTTTCCTGCATTGAATTTCCTTATATTTTCATTTGACAACATTTTTCTGAACCTGTCTTGATTTTTGTATCAGCAAAATCAAATATCAGAATGTCGATTATTATATGGCAGCAACAAAAATAACGCAATCATTAGAGTTTGTCTGATTTACGCATTCCCCTTCTATAAATTCAACATCTTGAATATTCAAACACATTGAAAGATGTAGCGCAACAGTTGAAGCAGAGTTGTGATTTAAACTTTGTATCGGATCAAAATATATATACTTATTTGCATGATAGTTATAAAGTAATAAATACCAATGAGTTTCTTTTGAATTTGCACATCTGTTGCTTATAGGTATTATAATATAGTTGCTATCATACAAGGATATGGCTTGTAATTGTTGTTTTGCTTCAAATAAATCAATTTTTATAAAATTTTTGTTAGTACAGGATCCAACAGTCATATTTTTATCAATTTACAAACCCTTTAAAAGGTTCAAAATAAAAGTTAATATCCCTATCATCTAATCACTCGACACTATAAGTTTCACTTTGATACATCAAATATGTAGTAGTTTCAATGCAGTAGTTTCTAAACTTAGCAGGTCACATGTTTTCGATAATTGTATTTTAGATATTTTGCATTGGTTATATTATGAAATCAAAATTTCGAAATCAACACACCTATCTTCCTTTATTCTTTGTAATTCGAGTTGTAAGTATGCTATTCCAGTTTTAAGCTTTCAATTTTGCAGGTCATTCTTTTTTTTATTTTCATGCATGTTCTTCTAATGTGTGCCTATAGTCTATCGCCAATCAGAATAATTACGATGAGTTCTCATTGAAGCTTTGATTACAATATGTTCTACTTTAAAACTTTGAAAGATGTGATATAAACATAAATACAAATCGCCCTATTAGATATAAATTAGTGTTTTGTATATAAATTAATAATTATTGCTTGGATAGTTAATTGTAGTGCTTTGATATTGAGTTAATTAAGAAGATAGCTTGTAGTTTAAAATAGTATATTATTAAATGAGCATATAATGATGGCTATTATTCACGAGGCTTAAGTTTACAACACGAGCCATAGGCGAGTGTCGTATATAAACTAAGTGAATAATAGCCATTATATGAGTAGAATACTATACTTTATCCACGACTATCAAATAAGTTTAGCTACGGTCTTTATTTTTACATAACATTTAAACAAGTAATATTAAAACAAACAATGAATTTCTCTATACCTAACTAATTCAAAAAGCCTGATTTTATTTATTAACAGTAATTGTAATATTTGTATTCACACAATCTTTTATATTGAATGAAGGGATTGAATTTAATTCTACATTAAGATTTTGGTCACTTTGTAGATATTGTTTCATTGTATGTAAATTTCTATTAACTACAAGAAAGATTTTGTATCGATTTTGGTAGCTGTTTCCATATTACTTTTGATGGAATCATCAATATAGCCTTCTGTTACTGCCGTGGATGTCCTTTCACCGTTTCTCTTTAATACAGTTATATCTCCACCTGCATCTACAAGTTGTAGCTTTACCTATAGGACAAAAAAAAGAAGGGACGGAGTGCGTCACTTATGACTTTGTCCCCGTAACACTCTATGATGCAAGCTAACAAAATACTGGTGAGCCAACTGAATCTGACTTCAGCTAGATCAGTCACACCAGCATTAAAACTTCAGAGAACATGAGATACTTACAACAATATCTTCAGGGTTGGTTCGACCTGTTTTGCTTAGCAATACTGAATAATTGGTTATAATTTTGTGTATTAAAGTGTCAATCAGTCTACCAAATAAAACGATTGATGTTGGTTAACCAAGCTATATTAAATCATCATCAAATTTTTATATATATACAAAAAGGTTTATGATTCCCAAAGGGAAAATATTTACAATTTCTATATACAGAATATTTACATCAAAGGATTGATTGAACACACAGTAGCAATTAAATGTTACAAAATTATAACCGGTGATAGTAAGGAGCTCTGTACCAAAACACGGTGTACTTATGTATTAATAAATTTAAATTACAGCAATGCTTGAGTTTGCTTTTAAATAACACTGCTATCATGCAAGAATTATATTATATTATATTATATTATAAAAATTTTAATTGATTGTGTTAATTTAGGGTTAGAATATGTAATTATGCTTAATAATAATAAAGAAACAAAGGTATGAGCGTTAAATGCTGATTATTTAAAATGACTACTAAAAGATTAGTTTACTAAAAAATTTTCAGGTTAAACTACAATTATGAATAAACTCGAAGATTAAGCAGATAAATTTGAAACTATTGTAACGTCATTGAACTAGATTAACGTTATCAATAAATACCTGCAGTTTACGTCTCAACGAAAACAAACATCTGGCGGCCACACATACGTCACTTGACTGGATCCTTGGAGGCCCCCGCTGAGGGAGTTCATAAACCTGACTGCTTATGAAATTCAGCAAACATTATAGACGTCCTGAAATGTGGTAGAACCGCTGTAACAGATATGGAAGAACATCAGCTTCTTCAAGTCATTTACTATGTTACATAGTGAGTAAAATAATAATTCTTGATATTATCAGAGATCGTCTTCTTGCTAGAGATCCTGCGCGAAATTTTACATGCGGGTTGATCAATTCTTATATTTTAGTTCCGTGATCAAATAATCAAATTGTAATTGGAGTAATAATTGTAGTCCGGAGTAATAATTGTAGCTAAAAATTTGTAGACGCTCTACCAAATTTTTAATTAATATCTCACATTACTCACCCCTAGCCTGCATCAAAATCTATCCGATTAGCAACCATTACTTGCTTCACACTCTTTTCCATTCAAAAGTTACTTCAGTAATAATGTGCTTGTAGTCGACCATCTTGCTTAATAGTTGAATTCGAAAAAGAAAGGTTCGGGATCGGATCGAATTGAGGAGCATCAAAAAGCCACGCCCGATCCCCTTCTACTATTGGTTCGTTCCGCAACGCATGCCTTTAGATTATAACTACAATAGATTCACCGACCGAGTGAACTGGTTTTAATTTAAATCATCTATAATATAGATATGCGAGCAGAGTACATTGGGTTGCCCAGCGTTATTTGTATCAGGAATTTATCCTGTTACAAAGTATAGTCACAGAAGATCTACGAAAACTATGACTGGAGTATTTTTCAGGGTTGGGTAATTGCAGAAGTGATGCTATTTGTCTTCCCATTTACATAAACTTGTCAATGCCAATTCTTTGCAAGGTACATTTGCCATTTTGATAGTTTAAAAATAAGATATTAGATATCACAGAAGACAGATGACGACTAATGTATTTTTTGCAAATTTGATAAAAACTATCTGTGACTGTAAATTTGTGAGTAACTTTTGTTTTGGTATTTGGCACCTTTACCAAGAAAGCTGATCCCAAATCTTGCAAATTATCAAATGTCATTTTGTACATTTCATTGGCATGGCAAGCACCCATTATTCCCATTATCAATGCCACCTTAAATTTATTATTTATGGGAAATATCTTAATAATTTGTAGACTCTTACCTTTGTTGCAAGATATTTAACGTCAGAAGCTTCATTAATGAATTAATTTATGTCTTCAGTAGAAAATGTAGTGGCTTTTTTAGGTTGAAAACCTACAGACTTTTGTTTTAAAAGGCCTTTTAATTTGCTGTAATCTTCAATATCAATTCCACGATTTAAGTTAATTATACTTCTCAATCTTGAGTAGTTTGTCCATAATGTTCATGGCTTATATTTTGTAGGCAACTCGGTAAAACCAATAAAACGGATTTCGAGAAGGACTTAGTTCTTTTCTAATTCCTTCATTGTATAAATGATTCATATGCAGATATATAGTTTTTTAGATTTTTCTGGTAATAAATTCGAACGTTTTCCGTATATCGGGGGGAGTACAAGACATCTCATTTTCGCCATCAGTATCCATTTTATAATAATTTATACTTCAAAATTGTGGTGATTGAATACATGGAACTTTTTGACGTTTCGAATTAAAATTAACAGTGGAAGCGCGCTGAACTTGACATTTCATAGCCAGCTATTTTTTTATCATTTACATACAAAATTGTATGGCAAGCATTGATTTTATAAATCAGGTAATAATGAAATCATTATTCACTAGTGAATTAATGGATAGTTTTGTTAGTGAGTAAACACATGTATAATAAACATAATATAGATTAGTCGTGGATAAAGCTAGTAATTGTACAGTTAATGATTAGATGAAAGTAAATTGTTAGAGCTTTTAAAATTTTTTATTGTAGCTACGGATGGTTGAAAATGCTTGTATAATCAGTTTGATAATAAAGAACTGTTGTTTTGCAAATATAGTTTTCCTTCCAGTATTATTTTCTTCTTCCAACACCTTAATTTGATTTTGTAGTTGTATTTTTTTCGAATTTTAGTTGAAGAAACGAACTACTGGAGTACTTCACTTGCATCGGAGAAAATCTCAGGTTTGTCGTTTTTCATTTTGTCCTGCACAAATTTTTCTCCTTTACTCACTTTAATGTATTTTTTATATATTTATCATTTGCATCATCCATTTGATGTTTACATTCTACTTCTTTTGCTGACTAAGCATGCAGGATGAAACATTTCATTGCATTTAACACATATAACTCTATTTTTCACTCTTTTTGAAGTGTCTACAAACGCAAGTACAATTATAATTTCCACTAATCCCAGTGGAGTTACTATCCTCCATTTTCTCCTATTTTATTCTTTACTTATAATTGTCCTGTACTTAATTAAACCCTGCGTAGGAAGAATATATGAAATAATTTTGCTTTTCTTTAATTGGTATGTACATTTTTTAATATTTATTGCTCTGAAGAGCAAAAACTATTCCGAGTGTATGGGTTCTTTAACACCTGTTATAATTAAATATATCGATATCGATAGGCACTGTCTATTTATACTCATAGATAAAGTCCATCATCTGTTATTTTCTGCATTATATTGTATTGTCCCTGAATTTATATATTTATCTCAGTTTCTGGGTAATACCTTTATTGCTTGATCTTATTTATTTCTTCTCTATGTCTGCACCCTTGATACGTTCAATTTCACCCGACTGATTTTTTGGTTACTGTTCGCTGATTCCAAGGTACTGTTTGGGTTACTGCCATACTGTTTAATTACACACACCTTGGCTGTTCCACCTCTGGCACTGATTAATTTTGATGAGATTAGTATAAGGTGTTATGATAACTACATTTATACTGGGACTTTTGATACCAGTAGAAAAAAACTTCAGGGTACTTACGTAATTTAATTGGATGTGTATTAAATTCCCAGTCTATTTATTCTAATATGTACAAACATATTTACAATAGCTTGGAGCGCAACATTTGATGTCTCTCTTTAGTTCGGACACGTTAGTTAATCCTTCCTCGCCATGCACACATGATGTGGATGACAGTTTACTAAATGAAATATCTTTAACTGTTTAATAGAAAGCAATTTTATTCTAAGAACAATATTTTATACCAGCACTGATAGTACAAATCTTTTATTTATTACTTTGGTGTTGCGGTATACTGTGTAAAGCAATGCTCCTTGAAAACATTTTCATTTGTGCATTAGGCTACAGTTCGAGTCATTAAACATGTGTCTCAATGTTACCTATTTGTTTTGATTCACTTGATTACCTGAAAGTTACTGAAAGTGTTTAGCATTGTGGTAAACTGTGAATATATAAGTCTATAATATTGAGCTTTTTTTTATTCCTTGGGTGGAGTTATTAAAATGTTTACTATACAGGCTAACGCTCTGTCCAAATCATTTCCTTACTAATTATTACATTGTTGTCTTTGTTTCAGCACAGCGATTTGTTTTGTTCGATTTATCGTATACTACCCACCCCAATCTCAGATTGGTCTAGCCCAACAAATCCTTTTGGTAGCGTTACAGGAAACTAATTGTAATAAAATTGGTAACACCTTTTACTTCACTACTTCATCACTTATTTAAAACTTATTAAGCTCTATTCATATTTAAAAAATGAATATATTTGCAGAGCAGTAACAACATACATATTGTGTTGAACCTTTGCTCTGTCACTTTTTTGTTAATATTGTTAACATCGTTCAGTTAAAAGTTGTTAAAAATATAAGGTTACCAAGTTTGATTAAGATAATCTCGATGATATGACACAATAATTTTTTTTCTGATATAATTTTTAATTTAACTCAACTAGCATCTTATATCGTTCCAGAGATACCAATTATGAACATTGAAAAAATTATCGCCGAGTATATTGTATGGCAGTAACTTTAAACATTAAAATGTTACATACAATTAATCGTTATGCATTACAAATAAAAATACATTAACTTTTTATTAATTTTTAGGACTCGGAAGCATACAAAATTGCTAGAATTGAAACTGTTGAAGCTTGTATGGAATTATTAACTAGTCTGTCTTCAGAAAAGTTAACACCATTAGCACCAGTATTAAAAGACGGCGCTGTTATGCTGCTTGGTACTCAAGATGAAAAAATAAAAATTGCAGCAGAAAAACTTTTACAAAAAATGAATATCTCTTATATAGAGGATGATAGTATTGATGTTTAATGTTATATATAGACAAATATACAGAGTGACTGCATTTAAGGTTAAATAACCGAATATATACTACTTTTTATTAAAACTGTAGTTGAAGTTTAGTATTAAATTATGCCGCTTAGATCTGTGCATTTTAACGACAAAATGATACTTAAGTCTAAATTATTGAATACTTAAGCTACTTAGTTAAAGTATAATGTTTTATCAAAGTGATAGATTGTAATTTTTACTCGTTATTGGGATTAACTTTGCAGTAAGTATACATTGTAGTCAGTGCGCTAATATACAGCCAACAGGTCTTTTAAGAACGTAACTGATACAAAGTTATTAAATTATTGGAAGTTGCTATTTTGGTTTTTATTTCAACTCTGTAATGAGAAGTTGGAATGCTTGTTTCTGTTGGAGATTACAAGAAAAAACTAAAATGCAATCATTTTACAATTGCTTCTACTATTTTACGTTATTTTAGACTTTGCATATATGTTACACTAATATCATAATTTTACTTTTGTATCCCACATGAACATTTATTTATGTATATGTGTGAAGTATTTACAGTATTTTTATTTTAATTTTTAACTTTTTTTTGGAAAAAAAGATATAACGTGCATTATGTTTTGTACCGCTTAAAATTTTATACTAGCATAAAGCATTCGTAGATGTAAGTTTAAAAATAAGTATGTGCAGATTTTATTACAACTAGTAGATGCATTGAAGCCCAGTAAAGGAACTATAAAAATGACATTAATAACTAGTAAAGGTTATGGTAAAATTTTGGCAAGACGTAAATAAAGATATAAACATGCCATCGCAAAAAAGCATAATGGCCGAAACTGTAAACTAAATATTAAGATAGAGCTAAAAAGTTTGTAAATTTAGATGAAAATCATATTTTCTAAACTGGTTGAGATATTGGTGCCCTTTTTGGCATGCTAGCTGCAGCAAAATATTTAATATTTTATAAGTCCATTTATTCCAAAACTGTTAAGTTTCAATTTTACCACTTATGGCAATCGTTTTTATTTTACAAACTAAAAGATTGTTGTAATTGCAGATGTTCAAACTAAAAAATTAATGGAAAATATTGGTACTAGAGATAAATAACTTGCTGTAACTATCAGTAAAGTTATATGTATGAGACCTGCTGCTGTACTTGTAGCATTTGAATCATCTATCTAAAGAATAAAAACTGGTACTAAATGTGAATGGAATTAGAAAAACTTGACTGTAATCAATGTAATAATTATTTTTAACAACAATCATAAAAAGAATCATCTAATAGTATATTACGTAACAAGAATTGTAAGTAACCCATTACGCACGAGTGCATAATGGGTTTACAACTCGTATAACATACTATACTTTTTCTACGCCCAGTCATTTTCTTCTATTAAATAAAGGAAATCGCAATTATTTAAACTTTATTATAATAGTTAATAACAATTGAACAATTATTGTAAGTCGTCTGTGCCTTATTATTTAATGGTGATGAACGGTTATTTATTTTGTAGTACTACTGCATGGTACATCAGAAGACGAACATTGATAATTGGTAATTGCATCCGATATTCGTAATGCATTCTCATTTTATTTTTAAGAGAGTGATTCACATAGCCTTCTGCAGAAGATTGCCAGCCACTAAGTCGCTTTAATGGTAGTATATCACCTACTGCATCAACTAATATAGTGGCTGACGATCTCCTAAAACAATGGTCAGTATATTGCTTGGGTTCCAGCAGCTGAAGATATTCAGCAATTTTACTTGGTGTACTACCGATTGTGTTTATCCCCACAACCTGTTTCATGCATTTTCCATTTCTGTAATTAACAAATAAAGGAAGTTCCATTCCAGGAGGATGCAAATTCATGTACTTTTGACATGTGGGATAAAACGTTTCTGGTACTAAAAATGAACGTCTCGTTTTAGTTTTAGAATCTGTAATATCAATTATCAAGGATTTTCCAGTGTCCTGAATGTGTTCCATTTTAATATTTCTAAATTCTTGTTTACCGCAAGCCTCGCTTAATCCAGTAATGAAGATAACCTGTAAACAAAAACAAAATCCTTTTTTATGTGATGATAATTATACAATATTTTAATTATTTACCTTCGACAACAAATGTTTATCGTCTGGGGCATCTTTCAGAAACTTATTAATTTGTTATGCAGACAGGATTTTCAATGTTTTACTTCTAAATCCATCTGATTTCCGCTTCAGTAGGGCAATTAGTTTTGGATAATCTGCTATGTTAATATTATTATTAATGTTTAGTGTAGTTCTCAGCATCCAATAAATGGTCCATAGAGAAGATGACTTCATAGTTTTTGATATTTCTTCAAAATACGCAAGTAAAACATTCTCCGAAAATGATTTAACGTTATGCTTGTGTCGCCAATCCATAAATTTTTTTATAGGTAATTTCGTACCTTTCTTTGGATTTTAGCGGTAATAAATTGTGTGGCAGATTGAGCTTTTTCTAAAATCTCAGGCGGAGTGTTCATAATTTCATCATTTTCACTACTAATAGACATAATTATAGATAAAGTTGAGGAAATATTCGAATTCAATAATATTTTGTTGTAAAAATTGACAACATAAATGACATCACGTTTATTTCCATAGCATGTTAAGAGAACGGGATTTATTTTAAAAGAAATTGTATAATGTGTTGTCGACGTTTAGGGGCGATCACTCTTTTAATCCAAAATGTATCTTGTTGACAACCGTTAAGACTTATTTTCTGTAGTATCTTACTCCGCATCAATCTCCATTAAGCAATCTGCAGCATTTTAACTAGTTTTTAAGGGCAAATGTTCTTTAGCATAAACACTTATAATGTTTTTATCAACAAGTTTCTTCAAATTATTATACTTTTGCTGAACAACAGGCAATTTCTGAGGATAAAAATTTTGTTTTGGCAATATCTCATATGTTTGTTTTATCAATGGTATTTGAACTGCTTCTGCTTCCGGTAGCATGCTGCTTTTAACAAACATTACATTGGGTTTATCCTTTTTAAATGTTGCAATATTTATTTTAGATTTGCTGATTTTTTGAAAGGTTTTGTTCTGTAAGTCGTCAAAACCCATAACATTTTTACTTTAGAGGACGATTCCATTATATGGAGCAAACTGTATGATAATAGACATTGAGAAGGTGCCTTACTGCAAACCCAATTGTCGAATGCATGCTATCAACTGGAATCTAGGTGTGGCTGGGAATTAATTAATTGATTTGAATTACTTTGAGATTGGTCGACTTGGATAGAGTATAGCAAAGCATACTTAATGCATTCTAATTTTTATTTTGACCAAAACACGAATCTGAATAAGGAAGAAGCTTATGTAAGAAGGTAAGTTGAAGTTTCGTTTGCATTATGGTGGGCATCTTTTTCGGTCCAGATGTAGTAAAACCGGTTCTGAGTATTGCTCTTGTAAATGCTAAAGTTATAAACTGCGATTTTGCAGCTATAGTACAATGTTATAGAATCGCCATAAGGCTTGTTCAAAACCTTTTCCATGTCAAAACTGACACAGAGAGGTTATATATATTTTTTACCTCAGTGAAACTTATATCTTTCATAGGAAGCGTTTTTTCTACCAAATGGCTTGAAAGTTCTGTTGTCTCATCCTTAGTTTTAACATTAATATAGAACATTTATCCTTTTTGGGATATGGAACCCAATATTAAAATTTGTTCTAAACCACTTAGAAAAAACTTTGAATGACATGTGTTCTCTATCATTAATCGTGCAACGATTTACGTAAATATGAAAAAGATTTGTAATGTTTTTAAAATCCTCTGTTAAATACACACATATTGAGCTCTTGCAACAATAGCATGACGGTAAAAGGGGTAAAGACACCATAAAGCCCTTCGCATAAGCCAATATCTCTTTAGATGTTTTATTGTGGTTGCCTGCTTTACAGGGCGTCCCGTGGATCAATGTAGTAAGAGTAAGATTACGGATCCCAAGGTCCTGGGTTCAAATCCCGACACGGCCGACTGCTTGAAAAATGACAGGTGAGCATTTTTCACAAAAATTACGCCCTCGTTCGGATGAGAGGTTAAATGGAGGTCCCGTGTGTGAGTGTTGTTGTGTACGTTAAAGATCCCTACCTTGCCTAAAACGGCAAGGGTTCTGCAAAATTCTTAATTTCAGGCAACAAAAAACTCGCCTCCTGGCCAATGTAGTACCTTCTGGTGGAGCATTGGAAATATAAATGCACGGTTGCCTGCTTTACCTCTGTCTATTTTAGCAAATTCATCGATTGATGTTTCCAAAGTATATAGAATAAACCTTTGAGTGACATCGAATGTAACAATCAAAAATTTTTGGCATACTGCCTACCTTCACCTTGGTTTATACAGTACGTGTATGTAACATTTCTTCTAGATTCATTTGTTCCCTCTGTGTATTTAGATCTTTTTATATATTTTTTTTAAAAAGATTGTGCTATTGAATCTTTCTGTCTTTACTGTTCGTTGAGTTCAAAAATAATTAAGTAATGCACAACACCACTCTACTGTTATATCTCTACAGTTATTACCACAAATCTTTCATGCGCATGGATTTGGTTGCAGTTCTTTTCCTTTTATTTCTTTGCCTATTTCGCTTTTGTATGATTTTCCCCTTTTTCAGTTAACTTCATTTTATTTTTTAATACTTGATTTTGTCCTCTTTCTTTCGATTAGAATAAGCTTCTTTTAGTTGTTGTTTTATTCTTCTTTTTATATTTAATATTCAGAAGTTGCAAATCAAAGCTTTCAGAACAGCTTCAGTCAGTACTAGAACCTTTGGAAAGATTGCTTCATTGTATAGTACCTGATGAACTCCGCTCTCATCACATAATCAAGATAGGAAGTTGACAAATTCTGTTTCATATCAGATATCTTTATCGTATTCTGGTTATGCTCGGAAAGTCTGCAAGGACTATGAGACTTAAACAACGGGTCCAACTTTTGCTATGGAATGCTATATTATGGTTAATGTTATTATCCTTATTATATGCCGCATAAATTAGTTGTACAGATTGTAATATTTCTAACATCTCATTCTCGTCTAGGCTAAAATTGTTGTCTTGCATTTAATGTGTAGGATAACGAAACTGTAAATCTAAGAGATTCTCGGGACAGTTCTCACTTGCCATAGCATGACTATTTTGTAGTTGTTCAAATTGAGTTGATGCTGGCGTGCTATTAAAACATTCGTTTTCAACACCAAGATTAATGCTTTCACTATAAAGCAGAATTATTATGACAGACAAGTGCAATTATTTTGCACGACTGTCAAAACATAATGGGTCATTTTCTTATTATTGTACATAAAAATGTAAGTATTCGTTAATTAATATAAAACAGCATGCAGGTCCACTAAAACAATTCCTTAAACTTTATAAAAATTTATTTATGATTTCAGGTGATCAGAAGTATATTGGCATTTGTGACACTAATGCAGTAGGTACTTTTAATAAGAATAAACTGAATAACTTATCTTTACTACTAATAGTTAGGGCTAGAAAACTAACTGTACACAACAACATGCTATACGTAACTAAACTAGCCTTGTAAACTGTAAAATAAGCGCTCATCACGAAACAAAGTGAATAATCTATGAACTATAACATACTTGTTTTGATGGAAACACAAACAAAATCTAAAGTTTCTGATACACGCCACCTGCTAACAAAAACTACACTCGGAAAACGCAGTATGCGATAGAACTGTAAGTCTCTTATACGTTCCACACTCCATTCACCTTGTGTTGTAAATATAAAATACACAGTTGATCCAAACCACAAGAATGATGTGTGTATTTGTTAGTATTGAATCACAGTTATAGTAAATGACATACCCTTATAAACCGCAATTCTTCTTTAACTGTATAAGACATTAGTCAAAAATACAGCAACTTTAAGCTTGTTACATCGTTCTCAAACATAGTAGGTGCAAAAAGCATAAGCTTTTTCAATGTCGTAAATGTTTAATTTTGAGAATTCTAAACAATAGAGATTACCATCTCAAAAATGATGTAAAATACACAATTTAGTCATTTTTGTTGGTTGCAGCAATTATATTTTCCTGCGATCGTGTGTTTTTTTAGAACAAATTTGACACTTTCTTGGTTATATACATCTTAAGTTTATTTTATTCAAATGTGTATCTAAACTAGAATAAGACATCTATGATCCAACTGTCATTTTATTAGTTTGAACTTTATATCTCCTTTATTGAAACAAAAAGGTATGTATAAGGCCGGCGTTACATAGTCGCTTCTAGAAGCTGCTTCTTGGGAAAGAAGTGACGCTAGTTTTGTGTACCGCTTTATATAGTAGCGGCAAGAAGTGGCTTCTAATATTGGCACATGCGCATCTAATATAAATTTGTCGGCACTTTAGTAACAAAACAGTGTTTAATAGTTATTTTTATGTACAAAATAGCTAAAATGGCAGTAATTCTAAATAAAAATGCATTGTTTTGGTTCATCAATTTCTAACCTCGACTGCAGGTCCACTGAATTTTCTAACCTAACCTAACAAATAATATGTCAAATTGTAAAAAGAATTGAAGAAGTAAACATTGAACCAACTTCTTCGCTTCTTTTTGCGGTCTTGTATTTGGGAGTCACGTGTGCTTAGCAAACCAATCAGAATGCGTATAGAAAAAGAAGCAGCTTCTAGAAGCGACTATGTAAGGCCGACCTTACATGTACTAAAATCTGCTATTTATTTTTAACTAAAATTACTAGTGTATGAGATTTTAAACAAGAGAACTTAAAATGCATTTGTTTTATCTTTGACCAAGTATTGAATACATAAAAATGTATAATACAAATACTTTTAATAATTTCTAACGATACCATTGATAAATAGTCATGTAATGATCATCCTTAAAATTGCATGTCTCTGCAATAAGAAAAAAGAAAGTAACAGTATTTCGACATGCTTTTTGTAAAGCACATTTGCAAAAAAAGTAAAATATTCTACAGTCTCACTGTAGCACTATTTGTATTCTTTAGAAAATTATTACTATGCACTGGAAAGTGACCACCATATGTATACATATTACTTATAGTTTGGCCAATTTTCAGTGCAGTTTTACAGTGAAATTAAAAATAAATTTATTAATTTCTTGACCTACCAATATATGATTATGGTTTTTAAGACAGTTCGTTATTAAATTTAAAGCTCATGTTTTGTTAATTTCATTAGCATTATTAAAGCAATTTCACTAAAGTTACTCTTACAAAATCGTTAACGTTCCATGTCACTAATTAAATGATATGAATGTAATACTTCTGCATTAAAACTATTATTACATAAGTTTTGCAACCATATAATGTAAGTAATAATTTAAAGCACGTTTTTAACCTTATTGTAATAGTAATTTAGTCTTGATAATATTAATTAAATAAATGAAACGTTGGTTTTAAATTAAATAGACTTCAGAGTCCTCGAAAACTATAATCATTATTTTTTTATGTACAGAGTGTAATTTTTAAACCAATCCATGTGTTTAATCAAAAAGTATAAGGTATAGAAAAAAATTTTAAGATAAAAGTTATAGCTGATGAAGGGACATATACATTTATGGAGACAGTTCTGAAAATTTTTCATTAGTTTTTTCAGGAAAATACAAGGTTACCTTTTTTCTTAAATAGAAAGGGTTATTTTAGATATTGTATTGGATAGTGCTTTAAAAATGCTATGTTTCAATATAGCATATCCCTATACCTTAAATCAAAAATAAGCTTTCGAAAAAGGATTAATGTATGTATGCAAGCGTTGAGACGATCCTGGAGCAAGACGCATCGACCCTTATCATTATCACGGCTGGCTGTAATTTTAATGCTTACTCATTTGTTCTACATCGTACCTGTCCGACTGTGAATTAATTGAAATGGCTCTTCAATAATTAAATAATTCTGACTTTTTTGACCTAAAGTTATGTATGGCAAATGTAGTCGAAATTTAAGTGAAACGATTTGTCAATTATCAATAAGATATCCATTGAAAACCAGACCCTCTTGCCAAAATCTTTGCAATATTTTTCATAATATGAAGAGTATTAGGTCATTTAACATTAGTAAGAAACAACGCGACAGTACAGTTGTTGACGAAAATCTCGAAATAACAGTAATGGCTTTCTTTGCTGTTTATCCTAATACTTCTACACAACAAGTTGCATCTCAATGCAGAATCAATCATAACACTATGGAAAAATTTGAAAAAGCATAATGTGCATCCATACAAATCCAGATTAGTACATGAGCTTTGTGAAAATGATTCTTTAAAGAAAATCCAGTTTTGCGAATGGATTATTATTAAAATTTCAGGAAAATCCCGATATTGTTAAACAAATAATTTGGTTTGACGAGAGCAAATTTACAAAAAATGGTATGTTTAACCATCATAACGTACATTTCTGGAAGGATGAATATTCACATCAAACTAGGAATAGAAACTTTCAATCATATTAGTCTTTTAATATCTGGTGCGGGCTTAAACATAATGCAATTGCTGGGCTCGTATTTTACAATAAAAATCTGACGGGCGAATAATATTTAAATTTAATAAAGAATTATGACTAACTACATGAACAATTTACCATTAGCAGATTACCGGCACATTTTTCTCTAATGTTCTCAATATGCGAGATGTTTGTTTAGCCTTATACAATATTTTTATTGATAGATGGATTACTAACAAAGGTCCTGTTTGCTCGTCATTGTGATGTCCGGATTTAACACCGCTCGATTATCAATATCCTAAAAAAAAGGTTTATGCAGTAGCAGTAATAACAGAAGAAGACCGCACAAATTGTATTCAACAGATATAAATCCAAAAATAATTAAAACGACACCACCGAAAGAACTGTTGAAAAGAATAAATATTTATTTAAGTCAAAATGGTGAACATTTCGAACATTTAATTAATAAAAATCTGTAACAAATTCAAGTTTTTCGTTTTTTGTTTATCTGTTTCATTGTCATCTGTGTATTTCGATGAGTAAAAATGTATTTTTGTGTAAAAATTGGAAATCACCTTAAAAAAGATTGTGCTTTACATTGCTCTAAAATGCATCGTTCGTTGTACTCATGCATACACATTTTTGAAGGCTTATTTTTGATTTTAGGTATGGGTATGTTATAAGAGCTATCCGATACAATAGGTGAAAATATCCCTTTCTATTTAAAAAAGGTAACCTTTTTTCCTGAAAAAACTACTGAAAAATTTCCGGAACTGTCTCCAGAAATGTATGTCCCCCTTCATCAGCTATAACTTTTATCTGAACTTTTTTTCCTATACCTTATACTTTTTCAATTAAACGCATTGGTTGGTTTAAAAATTACACCCTGTATAACAAAGTATGACATAATCCATATATATGTTGATGTTTATAATTCAATTACGTAAAGTTCTTTTTGGACATTAATGCAAGTTATATCACTGTTCGTGTACCAATAACTTGAACGTTGTATAGTATAGGGGCTGTGATATGAAGTGAATTCTGCAATGAAGTTATATACATAAATAAGATTATTTTTATTTCTAGGCTATATGCCAAAGACAATAAGAGAAAGTAGGGAATAACTCAGATGAAAATGCTAGTCCAAGCCGTATTATCATTTACAAATCAAACAGCCAACAAATACCAAACAAAACACTAAGTTTAAACCAACAACGTCATACATTTCCAATACTCTAGTCCCTAGTAGTGGTTCATTGTTTCAAATTTATTGCTGACATTTATAATTTGATTTTCAATTACGTAGAGTGCCTTTAGACATTGGCATGTTATATATACAATTTGTGTACCAATAACGTGATCGTCCTTGTACATTGTTCAAGAATATAATCATAAATAGAAATATTTTTATCCCTAGGATACTTGTCAAGGTAATAAGAGAAAGTAGGTGTGTTACTGATTTTCAGTTACTGGTTCAATGATGATACAGCTTTTCTCAAGTTGGATTAGTAATTTTATTTATCCACTAATAATACGTTTTTTTCTGTGACGGGAAAAAATTTGACATTTAATGTTTCTTGACAGGTAACAAAATGTCACTTTTGATGAATTTAAATAAAATTAAATAAAAACCCTTAACCACAATAAATATTTAAATTACTAGATACGTATTTCGACCACTATGTGGTCATCATCAGTAAAAAAAAAAAAAAAAATAAAGCTGTATAATTTACTATATTGTTGCTTTAAACACTATCGAGGATATTCTCCTCACCCGCAGGCTGGTGTTCTCAACAACAAACAAGTGAATTGTGACATTATAACTTAAATCTACCTAATTTATACTAATTCTAAATCTACTGAAGCGGAACCAGTTTAATCTTGCTTTCTCATTGGTTGTTGACCAGTAGGGAAAGCAAAGCAGATGACTCTATTGGCCCTTTATCGGTGTTTAAGAGGGTCCTTTATGTTTAACAATTTTAATTGATTCATAGGCATTTAAGGAGGAAAACGTTGGTACCGCTTTTAACAATTTAACATTTTCTAGTTTAACGGGTGGCTGGTTTCAAATATATGTTTGGCGACCTGAGACCTTTCATATTTACCATATTTGAAGTGAGCAATGTGTTCTTTAAATCTTGTTGTTATATTCCTCTTGGTCTGACCAATATATTTTTGAAAACACCCTGGCCCTGCACAACTAATTTCATAAATCCCCGACTTTTGCAATTTTTCCACCTTGTCTTTTGGATTACCTAGCAAATCTTTAATTTTATTATTATTAGTGAAAGCAATTTTGAAATTACACTGTTTGAATATTTTATCAAGACCCTTTGTGGTTTTGTGAAACGGAAGTTTAACATATTTAACATTATCGTTAGAGGTGGTTGATTGCAAAGTCGTTGATTTACGGATGTTGATCCTATTTTTACACTTTCTAAAAATATTATCTATAATATCAGAAGAGAAACCATTGTAATTCGCTATTTGTTTAATAAGAGCAAATTCCTTATTAAATCTGTTTTATTTAAAGGAAATTCAATAATCTATTAATTAAAAAGTTAAATGAAGCCAACTTATGTTGTATGCTATGATTAGAGAAGACAAAATAAAGCGATTTACATTGGTTTCTTTTCTATAAATGTCAAATTCTAATTTATTACCATTTCTAATTACTAATGTATCTAAAAGGGTAATTGTCCATTATTCTCTAGTTCATACGTAAATTTTATGCTTTGAAATTTTGAATTCATTTCTTTAAGAAAATCATCAACATTTGATTTAGAAGTGTCAAAACTGCAAAAATATCATCCACGTACCTTAACCATATTCTTGGGAAGTATTTGGAGTTTTCTTTTAACTCGGTTTCAAAACGAGACATAAATAAATTTGCTATGAAAGGTGATAAGCTATTTCCCATTGCTGTGCCTTCATGTTGTTCGTACAACTTGTTGTTGAATTGAAAACAGTTCTGGGACATGCAATGCGAAACAAGCTTGATATAGTCCTCAACTTTATCATCATCAATATCACTATCTATAAGAACATCCTTTAAATATGTTAAAGTACGTGGTATTGGAACACTAGGGAATAATGAACTGACATCAAATGAAATTAAGATTTCGTTCTCTTCTAACTGTGATATTTTTAATTTTATTAATGAACTCTAAAGAGTTTTGTACAGACAAACTATTAAACTTTAAATTCTTAAAT
The DNA here is from genome assembly GCA_036346225.1 of Platerodrilus igneus. Lineage (NCBI taxonomy): Eukaryota > Metazoa > Arthropoda > Insecta > Coleoptera > Lycidae > Platerodrilus > Platerodrilus igneus. The sequence continues at coordinate 4,932,102 of JARFIW010000139.1, read as the reverse complement.
TCATTTGACAGCCATCGTGATAAATAGTAAGTCGGTGAGTTGATACCTGAAACTATTGGTCTCATCGATTTATTATTTTGTGAATCTTTGGTAAACAGTAAAGCTTTGGCATTTCAGGATTGAAATTTTTAATTTTAATTTTAGTGTGGGCGAAATTAGGTTTGGACATTCTTTCAAAACAGACTCTGTTGATTTAATCATTTTATTTAAAGGAACTTCATTTTACGTTTTTGACTATTGGTCTGTAAGGACCTCAGACAGCAAAGTCTCTACTCTATCAACATAGTCTTGTTTATCCAGAATAACCAACCTATTCCCTTATCAGCCTTTAAATAATAACAATAATGGCTTTCTTTGCTGTTTATCCTAATACTTCTACACAACAAGTTGCATCTCAATGCAGAATCAATCATAACACTGGAAAAATTTGAAAAAGCATAATGTGCATCCATACAAATCCAGATTAGTACATGAGCTTTGTGAAAATGATTCTTTAAAGAAAATCCAGTTTTGCAAATGGATTATTATTAAATTTCAGGAAAATTCTGATATTGTTAAACAAATAATTTGGTCTGATAAGAGCAAGTTTACAAAAATGGCATGCTTAACCGTCATAACGTACAATTTTGGAATGATGAAAATTCACATCAAGCTAGGAATAGAAACTTTCAATCATATTAGTCTTTTAATATCTGGTGCAGGCTTAAACATAATGCAATTGCTGGGCCCGTATTTTATAATAAAAATCTGACGGGCGAACAATATTTAAATTTAATAAGGAATTATGACTAACTACATGAACAATTTATCAATAGCAGATTACTGGCACATTTTTCTCTAATAATATGGTGTTCCTGTTCACAATACGCGATATGTTTGTTTAGCCTTATACAATATTTTTGCTGATAGATGGATTGGTAACGAAGGTCCTGTTTGCTCGCCACTGTGATGTCTGGATTTAACACCGCGTGATTATCGATATCCTAAGAATAAGGTTTATGCAGTAGCAGTAATAACCGAAGAAGACAAATTGTATTCAACAGAATAAATCCAGAAATAATTAAAACGGCAACACCGAAAGAACTGTTGAAAAGAGTAAATCTTTGTTTAGGTCAAAATGGTGAACATTTTGAACATTTAATTAATAAAAATCTGTAAAAAATTCAAGTTTGTTGGTTTGTCTGTTTCATTGTCATCTGTATATTTTGATGTGTAAAAAACATTTTTGTCACTTAAAAACTGAAAATCACCTTAGAAAAGATTGTGCTTTACATTGCTCTAAAATGCATCGATCGTCTGTACTCATGCATACACATTTTTGAAAGCTTATTTTTGATTTTAGGTATGGGTATGTTATAAGAGCTATCCGATACAATAGGTGAAAATATTCCTTTCTATTTAAAAAAGGTAACCTTTTTTCCTGAAAAACTACTGAAAAATTTCTCGAACTGTCTCCAGAAATGTATGTCACCCTTCATCAGCTGTAACTTTTATCTGAAGGTTTTTTTTTCTATACCTTATACTTTTTCAATTAAACGCATTGATTGGTTTAAAAATTACACCCCGTATAACAAAGTAGGTCATAATCCATATATATGTTGATGTTTATATTCAATTTTCAATTACGTAAAGTTCTTTTATGAATATTAATGCAAGTTATATCACTGTTCGTGTACCAATACCTTTAACGTTATTGTCTAGTATAGGGGTGGTGATATGAAGTGAATTCTGCAATGAAGTTATACACATAAATAAGATTATTTTTATTTCTAAGCTATATGCCAAAGACAATAAGAGGAAGTACGGAATAACTCAGATGAAAATGCTAGTTCAAGCCGTATTATCATTTACAAATCAAACAGCCAACAAATACCAAAAAAAAAAAACACTAAGTTTAAACCAATAACGTCATACATTTCCAATACTCTAGTCCCTAGTAGTGGTCCATAGTTTCAAATTTGTTGCTGACCTTATAATTTAATTTTCAATTACGTAGAGTACCTTTAGATATTGGCATGTTATATATACAATTTGTGTACCAATACCGTGATCGTTCTTGTACATTGTTCAAGAATATAATCATAAATAGAAATATTTTTATCCCTAGGATACTTGTCACGGTAATAAGAGAAAGTAGGTGTGTTACTGATTTTCAGTTACTGGTTCAATGATGATACAGCTTTTCTCAAGTTGGATTAGTAATTTTATTTATCCACTAATGATACGTTTTTTTCTGTGACGGGAAAAAATTGGACATTTAATGTTTCTTTACAGGTAACAAAATGTCACTTTTGATGAATTTACTTTTTTCCCTGGGAAAAAAATGAGTACTTTTTTCCCGGGTATGTGCAAATAAGTAACCACTTGCAGAATTAAATTGACAGATATTTGATTACTTTAAAGGTTTTCTTAGCAACGCAAGTCTAACTGTCCCTATAAGTACAACAGCCTACTTGTTTGAAACTTCCAATTTGACATCGATTGATTTTTTGACTTTAAAATGTCTTTTTCAATATTAAATTATCGTTTTGCCTGTCACAGAAAAAGATAGTGTATTGTACATGGGTAAAAATGTAAGATTTTAACTCTTGGCGAAACACACCTCGAGCTAATATCTAGTACTTTTTTCTCAAATAATTATTTTTATTGGGATGTAATGTAATAAAAATGGAGGCTATTCTTAAATATAGGAAGCATGAAACTATTTTAAGATATTGACTAGTTTAGTGTTGACATAAAACTAATGTCGTATACTTTGATAAATCATTAAAACGAAACAAACACTGCATTACAATAAGGTTGGATTAAAATTACATTTAAACTAGTTACACATTAAAAATATACTGATGCATACAAGGTATGTTGTTACGAAATTCAAATAAGTTACAAGTTTGACAAGGATAATGGCTTCAAGATCTGGGTAATAAATTAATCAATTGTAGCATCCACTAGATCATAAGTTTACTGTGAGTTCCATACCTAAGGACATTAATTTACCCAAATTATTAGCAGATCTTGATTCCATAGTCTCTAACGCATATGTACAACATGGGAATATCATATGGGTTCAAACTACCAATGCTCTCTATAACCAGTTTTGTCCACACCCTTTTAAAATCATTAACAAAAACAGGAAACTATTCATCTAGTCTTCTATATTTATGAAATCTCATGCTAATTTGATTTTAACTAAATCTGACAAAGGTAACAGTAATATTAAAAAAGCATACTACAAGCTAGTCACTGATATCATATATGATAAAACATACTACACTCTTAATAGAGACCCTGCGACTACCATACAACAAAAATCCAATAAATCAATATCAGACTTGAAGAAAAATAACAACAGTAACACATAGGAAGCCAAACAACTAATGATCTATAATGCTACTGCTCCTAAATTCTACGGATTTCCAAAAATTCATAAATCTAGTCTCTCTGTTCTATAATTTCTTCTGTATGTACACCAAACTGCAAAATTTCTAAACTAATCACAAAAATGATACAAACAATCGCTATTATGTTCTTGACTCTTTTCAGTTTGCAACTTTATCAATAATTTTCAAGTACCAGCTAATCAAGTGATCATGTGATTTCTCTTTGTAGCAATATACCTATCAAATTAATTAAACTCGGTGTAGCAACCCAATGGCATATTACACAACCACACTGCAGTAGAACCAAACCAAAATTCTCGAATTTAATTAACTTTCTTTTTGATACCATATATTTCTCTTTTGATAATAGATTTTATAAGCAAATATTCTGTACCCCTATGGTAGTCAGCGTGTCACAATACATGTACAATACGTTATGGATGACCTACTAGACAACTGCATCCCTCAACTTAATTTCTTTCATTAAAAAAAATGTTGATGTAATCTGCTGTATTCCTTCCAGTAGTAAAGATTACGTACTTCAAATCTTTAACAATTACCATCCAACCATTCAATTTACAATTGAAAAGAAAATCGATGGTACTATCCCGTTTTTAGACACATCATCAATAAAGACAATATCCTGATTACTGATTGGTATAGAAAGACCAGCTCTTCTGGACGATATTTTAACTATCATTCCTTTCATCATGCAAGTTAGAAAATTAGTCTTGTCTTAAGCTATGTTCTCATTCACTTAACGTTACATAAATTAACACAACACAAATTAATATAGTAATCCTGCGTTCAAAACAATTTAAAGTAGTTAATTATTGGTTTGCTGTCTACGGAGTTTACCGTATTAAAAATTTACAAAATGGATTATAACATTCACCTAATAAACAATTGTGGTTATGTATATCACAATGTTTATTAGTTTGGGCAGTAATTACAATTTTAAACAAATGCACAAGTTATAGCTATATATCTATAGCTATTCTAGGTATCAGTGATTGGCAGAATTAAGAATACGAATTAAGAACCTCGTAAAGTTGAAGTTGGTTAAACTTTATAAACCATTAAGTTAAGTAAATTAGGATAGTTTTTGTTTCGAACGCCTACAAAAATGCCTACGTACTTAACTTTTTTGTTATGTTAATTTGTCTTACGTTACGGTAAGTGAATGAGAACATGGCTTTAGGGTTAAAGAGGAGGATATAACTCTCACAACGCACCCCGACGAGCAATTTGTTTTAAGAAACGTTCTCCAATATTCATATCCCAGCTCATTAATAAATGAATTGCTCTTCAATACCCCGCCTTTTATCAACAAGCCGCCTATCAGCTACAGCTTAACTATGGCGGTATCAAGCAGCCCCACAATTTTCATTCCTTTTCCTTACATAGATAGACTAATAACAAAAATCAAACATGTTTTCATACACATCAAGGGGGATACAACTCACAAGTAAACCCGTTTAAAGAGTGCTTCTTAGTAAATTAAAAAAATCACACTCTAAAATCAATAATCTGGAATCTTATATCAAATATCATGTCAGAACTGTCAAAGCAAATATATGGGATACACATCTAGATGGCTCTCCACCAAGATCGCTAATCACAAAAAGTGATTGCAATTGAAATATCATAACCTGTACGTCGGTGTCGCATGCTATGGAAACTGGTCATATTTTCAATTAAAACCACACCAAAATTATTTTTAAGGAAGATAACAAAAATATTTATTTCCTTAAATGGTTGCTATTTCACTAGAAGGTCTTCCTCTGAACAAACGGACCGATACACAAAATTTGAATAACGTTTATTCATATTTAATATCAATAATAAAGAACACCAACACCCATTTATTAATTTATTAAACAGATCTCCTTGCAGCTAATATTTTTGTCAAACCCATATTTACAGTCATAATTTAATTCATGTAACTTATTTGATTTTCATAACACACCTTGTATCCATCAGTATATTTTTAATGTGTGACAAGTTTAAATGCAATTTTAATCCAACCTTATTGTAATGCAGTAATCGTTTCGTTTTAATTATCAAAATATGTGTCATTAGTTTTAAATGTCAACACTGAATTAGTCAATGTCTTCAAATAGTTTTCATGCTCCTTGTATTTAAGAATAGACTCCAGTTCGTAAATAATCATGGTAATTATATTTTGTAACTATGCATAATTACAATTTTCTGAAAAAGAAAATAAAATGTTCAAAAGCTTGAATCGGTAGTTTGACTTTCCCGAATTGACTACAACCCCGATAATTAATTCTATATATATTTTTATTCTTGTCAAAACACTCATAGTTGTATGTCATTAATGAGTATGTATTTACAACACTAGTCATAAGTAATTGTTCTAAGAATAAGGCATAAATGTCATGCCAAAATGTCAGATCATAAATTTGACATGATAGTTGTTATTTTACGAACGACTGTATCCCAAAAAACCACCAAACTGTAAAAAAAAATATATATAAAATATTTATCGTTATTATATTATTATTACCTTAAAGCAGTCACTTTGTAAATTAAGTATACCATTAGCTTCTAATACGCAGTTTGAACCAATTGTAACAATAATATAGTAACGTCGGAAAGTATTATAAACGAATTGAAATTTAGCAAATGTAGTTATCCAATAGAACACTATGTAAAGCTTATTTTGTGATTTGGTGTACAATAAAATATGTATATAACAAAGTTATCAGTATTTTACTACACTCTATTTTGTAGTTTAAAAATTACACAAAGTATCAAAAAATGTCATTCGGAAATATTTTTGTAAAGAACTTTTCACGTGTGAATTGCAGTTGACGAACAAAAATAGGATGCTTACGTAAATTTTAATTTTTGAACAATAAATCTGGAAGATCATGTATCGATGTCTCTTTGTTCGATTAATACAGATACTTGAATAAAAATTTTCTTAATTGGGATAAATACATCCTTATAATCATCATCATTAGGTCTTCACGACTGAAACTAGTTAGACGCGTACATATTTGTTTCCTATTCTGAACTAACCTACACATTTCCTGAAATTTGCACAGTCTGCATCTATCACTATCTGATCTTGGTCTACATCCGCCTCTTTTTTTCCTACCTCTGCTTGTCATATATCCCATACTGTTCCCCAAAAATGCCTTAGAACATATTCTGCCCTTTTCTTTCTCCTATTTTTTCCAAAGATATCCTTGTTCCCCTACTGTATCTATAACCTATTTGTTATTGCTTTTGTCTGTCCATCCTCATATATCTGAAGCACGGCATTTCAAAGGCTGCTACCGTTCTTCTGTCTGCTTTTCCTACTGCCCGTATTTCATAGACATACTGTCTGTGCAGTGCTCCACACACATGCCTTCAACATCTTCTTGTTCTATGTTTGTTGTCTTTCATCGTAGAAGCTGTTCTTTCGTGTTAGATGCAGTTCAGTCCCTTTCTATTATTTTACAATTATATACCCTATTTCTCCGACATTCAGTGGTTGTGAAGGGGGGTAAGCAGCCTGTGACTGCCAAGTTCCCCCAGCACTTCAGCATTTACCGATTTAATATTTTTCCAATATATTTTTTCGCACAGTCAACATTAGTTGCAGATATTTCACAACCAACACCTGTAGTTGTTTATAATAATCATCAGATTTATCTGCGTTTATTTTTTCGTCATTAGGTTTTCCGTCTCAAAACTTGTTGGACATGTACCTGCACTTATTTATTTTCTGAACTAGCCTACATAGTTCCCTGAAATTCTCACACAGCATGTATACAGCTCGGTTCCCCTTCTATTGTTTTCTAATTTTATGCCTTATTTTACTGAGATCCGGTGAAGGGGGTTAAGCAGCCTGTGGCTGCCAAGATCCCGCAACACTTAGACATTTGCCGAAATAATAGTTTTCCCATAAATCCTTTCACATAATTACCAATTTGAGAATATTGCCCACCTAATACTTGTAGTTGCTTATAATAATCATCATGTTTAAATGCAGTTACTTTCTTCGTCATTAATTTATCCATCTTGGGACTGGTTGGATGCGTACCTCCATTGATTTCTCTTCTGAGCTAGTCTACACAGTTCCCTGAAACTCCTACAGCCTACATCTTTCACTATCTGTGTGCAGTAGTCTAACCTAGGTCTACCTCTTCTTCTTTTTTTTCCTATCTCTGCTTCTAATATATTCCGCACTATTCCCTCACGCCATAGTATGTTGAACATAGTAGTTGCTTTTTCTTGTTAAATGTAGCACGACCTTGTGCTAATCTTTGTTTTATATCTTTTGCGCTTTTCCCATCTTGCGTTATTTGGCTTCCTAGGTAGCAGAAATCCTTAACCTCTTGTAAGTTCGTGTTACATATTTGTATTCTTGTTTTTGATTTATTTTCTCCTCCTTTGCATATTAGTACTTTAGTTTTCTTTTTGTTAATTTTCATACCGTATCTCTCTGTTAGAACTGTTTCCATTTCATTAAGAGCAGCATCTAACTCTTCCTTGCTAGATGCTAATACCACTATATCATCTGCAAATCTGCGCATATCAATTTTTTGTCCATGCATAGTAATTCCAAATATCTTCCTGCATTTGACAGTATTCATTTCCTCTCCAATGTATAAGTTAAAAATTAATGGGGATAGGGCACATCCCTGTCTCACCCCTTTCCTAATGTTTACTTCTCTACGTTCCTGCTCTAATTCTATTACTGCTGTTTGCTCTTTGTATAAGCTATGTATTATTCGTCTATCCCTATAACTCATTCCAATATTTTGAGTATTTCAAACATTTTTTTCCATTTTACATTGTTGAATGCTTTTTCCAGATCTACAAACCCTATATACACGCTTTTACCTTTTTCTATTGTTTTTTCCATTATCACCCTCAGAGCTAAGATATCCTCCCGTGTTCCCCTGTTTCGCCTAAACCCAAATTGATCTCCTAGTATTTCTTCAGCTCGTTTTTCCATTCGTCTTTGTATAATTCTAGTTAATATTTTTGACACGTGTGCTGTCAAACTTATTGTTCGAAAATTTTTACATCTATCCACGCCTTTCTTTTTTGGTATAGTTACTATGATGTTACGTTTAAAATCTTTTGGTATCTCACCTGTCTCATACATATAGCTTACAAGTCGGAAGAGACGTTCTGTACCCGGCGCCTTACCATTTTTCAGACTCTTTAATGCTAATTCAAACTCATCTCTAAGTACAGGATATCCCAGGTCATCATTTTCAATGTCTGATTCCTGTTCTAATGCTCTTACTTCCTCTCCTGAATATAAATTCCCTATATATTCCTGCCATCTAGCTACTTTACATTTTCCATAATGATGTTTCCTTCCACGTCCCTTATATTTTTGCTATATGGTTTTATATCCCTAAAATTCATTCTAATTAATTTGTATGCTTCGCTTGTCTTTCCTATTTCCATCTTAGTTTGTACCTCTTTGCACTTTTCATCAATCCATTGTTCTTTAGCTTTCCTGCATTTGCGAATAATTTCCCATTTTATGACTTTGTATCTCTGTTTTCCTGTTTCGTCTGATCTATTTTTGTATTTTCGTCTTTCTTCTATTAAATTCAGGATATCCTTCGTTATCCATGGTTTCTTATTTTCTTTTTGTGTATACCCTAGAATATCTCTGACCACCATGTCTAAGCTGGATTTAATGTGATTCCATTCTGTTTCTACTTCCTTGGTATCAAATATTTTCCTGATATCTTTGAGCAATTCATTGGACTTTTTTCGAACCTTTCTTTAATATCTACATCTTTTAGTTTCTTTAAGTCCAAGTGCCTTTTTCCATTTCTTTTTTCAAATTTTTAAATTTAAGTGAGGCCTTCATAATTACGATATTGTGGTCAGTGTCTATATCTGCTTCTGGGTAGCTTCTACAGTCTTTTAGTTGATTCCTAAACCGTTGTCTAACAAGAATGTAATCTATTTGATATCTTCCTATATCTTCCACGTATATCGTCTTCTAGCATGATGTTAAAATAATGTATTTGTGATGGTTAAGTTGTTCTTGTCGTAAAATTCTACCAGCCTATTTCCCCTGTTATTTCTCGTGCATAAACCAAATAAACCTACTATCGCTCCTTCCCTACCCTCACCTACCACTGCATTTAAATCCCCCATAATTATTAAATTTTCATGTCCTTTTACGTATCTTAGTATGTCTTCGATATCTTTGTAAATCGCCTCTACCTCTTCCTCACTGTAGCTAGAGGTGGGCATGTATACTTGTATTATTACTGTATATACCGGTTTAGATTCTAATCTAACCATGGGTACTCTTTCTTTTTTGTAGGTAGTTTCCTACACAGTGTCGCATAACTATCCCCATGCCCGAATTTCCTTCCTCTGATCCTGTGTGAATTACCCTGAAGTCAACTCCAAAATTCCCCGCCTCTGGCCAGCGGACTTCGCAGATTCCTACTATGTCTAGTGCTAACCTATCCATTTCGAGTTTCAGGTTCTTTAGCTTACCTACTTGTTTCATACTTCTGACATTCCATGCTCGGACTCGCAGAATGTTCATGGATCTATTTCTATACGGATCACATTACCCGAAGTAGCCCCTTCCTAGAGATCCAATTGAGGACTATTTTACCTCCGGAATTTTTTACCCCAGAGGTTGCCATCATGTTTACTAACAATTTCTGTACACAATCTACATGGGAGGTAATGTGGTGGTTTCCTGTTAATAATAATAATAATAATCATTTATCAGTCACAATATTACAATGTGTGATAGGTCTATAAGTCCATTTTACAGAAAATCTTGAACTGCATAGTAGCAATTGTTCACTAGCATATTCCTAAGCTTAACTTTAAACATTTTATAAGTATGAGCATTCTTAATCTCAATGTGTACTTTATTGTAAACCTTCATAGCCAAACACACAAAGCTCTTATCCGTAAGGGTCAATCGGTGTTGAGGAATTACAAAATTTCTACCGAACCTTGTATTAAGACCATGAATTGAGAAGTTTGTAGAAAATAAAAGCAGGTTCTTACGTACATAACTAGCAACGGAGTAAATATACAGGCAAGGTAAGGACATATGGTGTGTGTTTTTGAAGTGAAGAAGTGTGTTTGTGTCTGGTCCCATTATATTTTAAATTATCATGGGTAAATCTGCATGATTTTTAATGAAAATTAACATAGTGCTAATTTATAGTATTGTAGTTATATTCTACTAAATTTTTATTTTTAAATTTGACTCCCTATCCTATTTTAAGGGTGGGTAAAAGTACTAAATTGGCTATTGGAAAAGCCTGAAATTTATTTTATCAGTTGACCTTATAAATCTCCACATGTGTGATTTTATATATGTATTATGATTATTGTAGTTGAAATAATAACTGGTTTTCAATTATCATTTAACATAATTGACTAGTATTTGCATGTACTGCAAATACACCTTATCACTTCATTGTGATTTTTATTTACCACACATTAAGATTTTTTTTTTTTTTTGTAATTATACTTACCTAAATAATGCTTTAATACTTACAGTTAGTTAAATACTGTTATTATAAACTGTTGAATTGCATATCTTACAAAGGTTGTGTTGGTACTGACTTAACTCCTCTGTTCTCTTGCGTTTACCATCTGTGGTCCAGTTTTGTGTTTTGTCAGACACGGCGAAGGACCCCCGCCAGTGTGAAGAGTTATTCCTTATCATATCCTTAATGCCTACACTAATCTAGTGATCATGACTGATCGTTTTTTGTTTTCCTGCTGTCAACGAAAATTCCATAGTAATTATGTTTGTACAAATTGCAATGCTATTTATCATAAAAGTTGCCTTGAATCTAGGAAAAAACCTTTCAGCAAAATCGATCAATATAAAGTAAACTGTTGCACCAAAAACACAATATCGATCTCTTGCGCTGAATATGATGCTTTTAAGAATGATCTAAACTATTTACAAGAAGAAAATAAAAGCTTAAAATCAGAATGCAACAGCTTGATCAAGCACAATAAACAATTGCAGGCACAGTTAAAAACTAACCTTGATGAAAGTCTTATAATGGAGAACTCTTTCCTAAATGAGCAGGAAGATTACAAATCAATGCTACTTCAGTATTCAAATAAAATTAAATCGTTAACTAAGGTTGTTGAAAGTTTACAACAGGATCAAATACTTGAAAATAATAAGCCTAAGTCGGATACTTTAAATACATCAACTCAAACTTGCTCATTTCCATTTCGTGTTTTTGATTTTGACAATTTTAACGTATGCTCGCAAACGGAGCGTGAAATAGTACAAGTAGTTGAAAAAATGACTCAAACTGATAACGTTAAAAACACGAGTCCATCTTTTAATAGTGCCATCCCATTACAACGTTCTGTACATATAAAAAAAATTAGTCGTAACGATCTACCTCTAGACAAAGAAATACTAAATGCCACAGTTGAGAAAATCGCGTCAATTAATGATAAAAATGAAGTCGCTGTACCTGTAGCTAAATCAAAAATTCACGTTTATGGAGACAGTCATGTGAGAGGATTTTCTAATATTTTAATTGCATTATTGGATCCACAAGATTTCTCTTTCTACGTCGAGTGCAAACCTAATGCTCTTATGGAGGACATTGTAGTCAACCTAGCAAATAAACTCTCTACTTTTAGTCACAGTGACTATGTCTTAATCCTTGGTGAAACAAACAACGCCCTCCAAGGTAAAGCTATGTCTACACATGCTAAACAGCTTCTAAATGACATTGCTTCTGCTACAAATCTGATTTTAATATCAGCACCTTTTTGGAAAGGACGTAACATATTGAACAATTTAATTCATTCTGTCAACAATGATGTATATTCAGCACTGGTTGCATCAAATGCAAGTTTTTGGTATGTGGACATTAATAAAATTGTACAATCGTGGCTGTTCTCATCACATGGTCTTCATATGAGATCAATTGGAAAACGTAAATTATTAAATCACATTCTGACCATTACTAATAATTTCTGACCTCAATTTACTAAAACTTTTAATTCTTGCAACAGCAACCTTATATATGTAAAAATGGTAGATCACAAACAATCTCTTTCTGCTAACGAAGCAGACTACTCATTTTGTATACCTGATATATCTACCAATTGTAGTTCTAGTTCTTTTTTATAAATAAAAAATCTGTTACTTTTTCATTATTGCTGTGTAATATGCGCAGTCTACGTAGCAAGGTTAATGAATTACACATATTATTAGATGAACTAAATTTTCCGTTACTTGTCTGTATCACTGAACATTGGCTAGGCTATAATGAATACATTAAGTTAGATAACTACGATCTTGTTAGTATATCCTATAGACAGCATAGACGTCATGGTGGCACAGCGATTTATTGCACTTCAGACAAAAATAGCTGTTTTGAAAAGTATTTGAACTTAAATTACTTGTGCGATGATCTGAACTTTGAGTTCTCACATATTTATAATAGTAAGCTTAAACTTCATGTTTTGAGCATTTATCGTTCCCCATTAAGCAATATTGAAATATTTTTTAGTTCACTGGACACTGTTTTACATCATATTCTAGATATTAAGAAAGGTATCGTAGTTATTAGCAGAGATTTTAATATCAATTTCACAAATGGTTTTGATAAAAATGTTATTAGACTAAAACAACTTTTTACAATTTACAATTTGAAAATGCACATTATGCAAGATACTAGGCTATCAAATATGTCCAGCACACGAATTGATTATGTTGTTACAAATTTTAATCCAGGTGTACTTACTAGCACAACAATTGTACCGAATGATCTGTCGGATCATGAATTTATACATTTTCAAGCAAATCTTGACTTAACTATTGACAACTGCTTCATTTATAGCAGGATTTACAATACCCAGAATTTAAATCGCTTTTCTACACTGTGCTCAGATATTGACATTAATATAACTTCGAATGATTTAAATCAAAAATTTCAATCATTAGTATATAGTATAGCATTAGCATTCACAAAATCATTTCCTTTGGTTAAATGCAATCTAAATCATAAACGTAAATATTGGTTGCCTGACGGTATAAAAATATCTGCTAGAAATAAAAAATCACTACATGCCATTTATAAACACTTTCACAACTCAACTTTTATAAAAAATTATTATCTGCGCTACAAAAAAATCTTTAAAAAAGTGGTCAAATTAGCAAAATCTCAATTTCTTGCTAGCCGAATCTCTAATTCTGGAAATGTACAAGCAGAAACCTGGAAAGTGGTAAATGAACTTTCAGGTAGAAATACATCTAGTACACAAAATATTCTTATTGATAATTGTGCTGAAAATGATATAGCAGATACTTAGAATAAGTACTTTACAACCGTGGCGTTGACTTTAGTTGAAAATAACAAAGAACCAGATTCATCTGCGATTACCTTTTTGAAAAAAAATAAGTGCTGCGTCTCTAACAACTTTATGTTTTTCCCGACAGATGCATATGAAATTCTAAGTGTTTTACATTCATTTAAAAATAAAACCACAGCCGGTCATGATAACATCCCTTCGAAAGCTTTGCTCGCACTTCCGCTTGTCGTAATACAACACTTTGCACACTTAATAAACGACTCTTTTCATACTGGAATATTCCCCACTTGCCTGAAATTTGCAATAGTGGTTCCATTACATAAAGGGGGCCCTCTTACAGCTAATAACTTCCGGCCTATCTCTTTGCTGTCCTCATTTTCAAAAGTCATTGAAACAGTAGTAAAAAGTCGACTTATAAACTTTACAGAAAAATTTAATATATTTAGTCCAAATCAGTTTGGATTTTGTCCCAACAAATCTACAAATGATGCAATGTACAATTTTTTAAATAACTTATATTTAACATTAAATAGTAGACAAAGCGCCTCAGTTGCTGTATTTGTTGATCTAAGTAAAGCTTTCGATTGTGTAAATCACTCAATACTACTGCAGAAATTAGAATTTTATGGTATTAGGGGTATTGCTAATGATTGGTTTAAGTCCTATCTTCAAAATAGATCACAGTCTGTAAGGATCAAGCTCAGTAACACATATGTGTGGTCTGAAAACGCTGTGTTAAATTTAGGAGTACCTCAGGGATCAGTTTTGGGTCCTATTTTAATTCTCTTTTTCATAAATGATTTTACTAACTGTACTAAACATGCCAAAAGTACTCTATTTGCAGACGATATCAATCTTCAGTGGGATTCAACGAGTGTTAATTCACTAAAAGAAAAATTAAATACTGATCTCTTGTTGATGAAAAACTGGTTTTATATTAATAAATTATCGGTAAATGAACAGAAAACCTGCTGTATAATTTTTAAACCTTTATCTTTGCCTAACAACATTACATTAGGATCGACTCTAAATTTAGTTACTTTCACTAAATTCCTTGGTCTTATAGTTGATAGGGACCTAAACTGGTCCAAGCATATTTCTCATTTATCATCTAAATTGTCTTTGGCATGCTATGCATTTAAATCAGTGTCCAGAGAGTTGCCTGTGGTTTGCTCAAAGAAATGTTACTTGGCATTGTTCGAATCAAGAATGAGATACGGAATTGCTTTCTGGGGTAACTCATGCCTCATTAACACATCCATAGTTTTTAAATTGCAAAAGAGAGCCATTCGTATTGTGTTTGGGGCAGAGATGGATGCTCATTGCAGACCTTTTTTTAAGAAACTTAATGTATTAACTTTATATTCCATGTTCATATATGAGACCCTCATTCTGTTTTATAAAAATTCTAATAATTACGTTTCAGCCAGTTCTTTTCATAGTCATGATACAAGATACTGTTACCAAAAGTATATACTAAAACCAAATTTTACTCGTTCTAAACAATCTATAATATTTATGGCTCCGACATTTTATAATAAACTACCATATACAATTAGATCATTAGCACCACTACAAAAATTTAAAGCTGCATTATTTACCTTGCTCGTTGAACGCTGCTATTACACAGTTGATGAATTCCTAGATGACAACCTTTCATCTTAGTAATTTTGGACATAATAAATTAATTGCAATTTAATTATATGTATATATTACTTGTATGTAGATTTTTAATGTGTGATTTTGTAATATTTTACTACCATTGTTAATGGGTACAAATAACTATCTATCTATCTATCTATGCCCAATTGTCGAAAAATGGCCTTGCAGGTGTCAAACCTATCGGCATTAACCATGCATCTTAAGATTTGTTTCAGGATAGAAAAGATACGTTTTGCATAGGGAGAATTTCCCCAAAGCATAATGCCATATAACAACCTAGTTTGTACTTCTGCAAAATAGAAACACTTTAAAGTGTGAAAATCG
This sequence comes from Platerodrilus igneus, assembly GCA_036346225.1. NCBI lineage: Eukaryota > Metazoa > Arthropoda > Insecta > Coleoptera > Lycidae > Platerodrilus > Platerodrilus igneus. Next base: position 4,916,404 of record JARFIW010000139.1, on the reverse strand, counting down.
AAGACTGCTTTTAGAAACCTGATTTGAAAGCACACTGAGATGTGTTTTAGAAAGCTTAGTACAATGATTTTTCCACCTCAATGAGCTATCTACATAAACTCCCAAAAATTTTGATGTAGAAACTTGTGTAAGTGGATTGTTGTTGATCTGCAATTGCACTTGATCCTCACGAAAAATTTTGCCAGCATAAAAACCGTCTTTTCAGATAAAGTTTGTTAGTACAGAACCATTTGAAAAGTGGCTCAAGAATCTATTTCGCATGTTGGAGGACATCGTGAAGTGTAGCTCCACCTAGTACTATAGAAGTATCATCTGCATACATGGTAATTACAGTATTAGCAATATAACGAACAAGCTCGTTTACAAATATTATGAATAAAGTTGGACCGAGTATGGAGCCTTGGGGTACTCCGACAGAAACATTTTGAATTCTCGAGGCATGGTGGATTCCTTTGCTTTTGATTACCACAGACTGGGAGCGGCCATGCAAGTAAGAGATGAACCAATGAGCTGCTAGACCTCTCACACCATAAATAAATAATTTGCGCAAGAGTATATCATGCTGTACACAGTCAAAAGCACGACTGAGGTCACATAATATAACTAAAGGATGCTCTTTAAGCTCCAGAAGCCTTAATAGTTCTTTATAAAAAGACAATAGAGCAGTACTCGTAGACTTACCTTTTGAGAAACCATGTTGACACTCAGCCATAATGGTATGTTTATTAAAGAAGGATTGCAATTTGGTATACATCGCCAACTCCAACAATTTGGAGAATACAGAAAGGAGAGAGACAGGACGGTAATTCGTCATTAGCTGTGGATCACCACTCTTTAAGACAGGGACTACAGCAGCAGTTTTAAAGGAAGAAGGGAATATTCCATTGCTGAAAGATTCATTAACGAGAGCTGTAAGTGGCGTAACTAGTATGTGTTTAAAATTCTTAATAAGTTGAACTGGAAACCCATCTGTACCACAAGATGATGTGTTGTTCAATTGATTTATAAGTAAAAGTATCTCAGGTTCATTGAATGGCACAAGAGCCATACTTTGAAGAATTAGCACAATTTGATTGGTTTGATGATCAACCTTGGGAATTCTATCAAGAATTCGCAATGGAGCCTCAATAAAAAAATCATTAAACTTGTCCGAGATAATTTGAGGATTATCGATTAATTGCAAACTACCCTTGCATTCACGAATGATTGACCATGCTGTTTTACCTTTGTTAGTCGAGTAAGCAATTATTGAAGAATAATGCGCAGAAACCTTACTGTGAACCAGATTGAAGTGTTGGGATTTCTTTATATTATAAACAGGTTGCAAAACTGGAAATTTTTTAGCAAGAATAAGCAAATCGTTTAGATTCTGGCTCGATTTTATAACATCAGAACTGATTTGATAGCCTCTGTTAGTTGTCTTTATAATTGTTATCGGGTAGCTCATGTCAAAGTGCTGGGACAGTTTTGCTAAAAATGCTTTAAACTTATCATCTACTGTTAAGGCACTGTACATATGGCTCCACGTCTCATTTACAAACAAACTATGGACATCTAGATCTTACAAGAATATGCCTATCAGCAATTCTAATTTAATTATGATATAGTAATAACATTTTATGGTCTGATAAATAAATATTATGTAATTCAACTTTAAAACTATGGTTACCATTTGTAAAAATATTGTCTATTATTGACGACGGTGTGTTAGTAACACGAGTAGGTTGTGAGACTAAATATTGCAAATTATAAGTAGATGTTAAATTGATAAACATAATGTTTAGATCAGAGAGGACAGCAGTATTTATATTAAAGTCACCGGTCTTAATTATATGATGAGTGTTGCTGTAGACACGGTCCAATGCAAGAGACAATCTTGTAAGGAACATTTCAGCATCCCCTGCCGGCGAGCGATAGACAATTAGGATAATAACAGCACCTAATAGTGGATGACGCCACTTGGCACCACATATTTCAAAGTTGCGTTCATAACAAATATCTTTAAAATCTAGAGTAGTAACCTTGGTGGCAGTGCTCCATAAGGCAACACCACCACCTTTACTGTTGCTGCGACAGTAACTACTAACCAGATTGCACCCATGAATTGATGCATTCTTTATTGTAACGTCAGACATCCAGTGTTCTGAAAGCCCAATAAAAGGAACATTGAACTTATATTCTTGAATTACTGAGTGTAGAATATGAAGTTTATTATTAAGACTTTGAATATTCAAGAACAGTAACATTTGTTTGTTATTCAGAAACTTGGCTTGACTCCCTAGGATGGTGGGTTGGCGACCTCTGCAATCCCTAAAAAATGACGATTCGAGAATTGATTAATTGCACTTTTATCTTTAGAGGGCTTAAACACGAAATCTCTAATAATGATATTGCTGGGCCAGAAATTAGGATCTAGATATTGATGTTTATTCTGCAATGCCACCCCAATTTTAAAGGCGCTGAATGTACTAGTGGTACTGATTCGATAGCACACAGCATTAGTACTATCAATCTGCATGTAAGCCAAAATATCCTCAGCAGTCCACAGATCCCCATTGCTGTTGTGAGCTACTCGGCTTAAATGTAGCCAAGCTCGTTTTTGAACTCCAGCCAGTACTTCTAGCCCATTCTAACTTGCTACAGGTTCTGCAGCACCCACAATTATCTTTGGCTTGGATTTCTGCTTTTTACGAACAACTAAGTTCCAGTCCTCTTTGATATTGTTTGATGTATTAACAGAAGCAGCTCCCACAAAGTTAGAGCTACCAGTAGCAACGGTAGCCGAAGATTGTAGAGAACCATCATCATGTTTAATCAATAATTTTATAGTTGTTTATGTTTACACAATCACTAGGCTTATTTAACATAGCTTTATGCATGTTATCATTATACTTTGATAAGCATTGTTTATTATGTACATCTGGGTATTGAACTTGTTTTGGTGAATTAGAATTAATATTAGCTTGCATTCTAGAATCAATAGTTGAATTCTGATTTTTATTATGAAGCACAATAGAAATTCCATTATTACACAGCCTGACTAATTCAGTATTACTTAGTCTCAGTGTTTTCACTTCTGATTTTAGTGCAACTAATTCCCTTTCCAAGCGAACAGTAGCTCTTTTAATAGCAGACTCTAACAACAGCTCAACGATAGCTGATGACAGTAAGACTAGGATTGTTATCATAAGTTGTCTTATGCATGCCTTCAGTAGCTTTATTGACAATAGTATCAAGCACAGGTGAGCTCACCTGATTGTTTTTAAGACAATCCATACAAGTATAATGTTTCTTTCCATTATCTAAGTTGTATAATCCTGATCTCTCACTACAAGATGTATGAGCTCTAGCTGAGCAATTAACACACTGCACATACTTATTGATTGCATTTTTGTTACAATAAGCACAAGCATTTGACAAACTATTTTCACTAATATATTCAATTTCGGCCATCTTGTTAACAATGTTCTTCCACATCGCAGTAGTGTGTCTTAGAATGTCATACCCCCTATGGTCTCTGCCACTCTAAGTACCGAAAAAGCTGCTGCCCTCGTTCGGGGACCTGTCTTAGTCTGGTTTCTCACTAAAGACCCCACTAATTTGGTTAAACCTATAGTTCGGCTCTTTAGGTCATTGAAATGCACAAGCAATTCTACCTGTTCTAGTATTTTAGAACGTCGTCAAGGTGCAGGTCCGTTCAGAATGGAAGTATACCGCAAACATTATAATTTATACCGCGAAGTTCTATAATGCAATATGCTGTACTGTCTCCCAACGCGAAGCGGAGGGAGACAAAACATCGAGAGTTAAAATCGTACATTTTTACCGGTGTATAATACACTATTTTTTCTGTTACAGGCAAAACGTTGATTTAATATTGAAAAAAATGTTACAATATATTAAAGTCAAAAAATCAATCGATGTTAAAGTTGAACTTTCAAAAAGTAGGCTGTTGTACTTATAGGGACAGTTAGATGCGTTGCTAAGGAAACCTTTAAAGTAATCAAATATCTGTCAATTTAATTCTGCAAGTGGTTTCAAAAATTGCTTACTTAAGTTTTTTATATCGGTTGTTTTGAACGCGACGAAGTTATGATACGATGTTATGTTACACCCGAATGTTACAAGTGTGGAGAACCTGGCTTTAAATTAAATATCTTCGTGTTCTTACTTATTTAGCACATACCAAGGAAAAAAGCACTGATTTTTTTCCCAGGGAAAAAAGTAAATGCATAAAAAGTGACATTTTTTGTTACCTGTCAAGAAACATTAAATGTTAAGTTTTTTTCCCATAACAGAAAAAATATGTATTTTTATAGTTTTATTGGTAAATCATGTTACATATACGTATATAATTATAAAATATCTACTAAAACATAAAATATGTATCGAATACGAGCACTAAATGTATGAAATGTATGGGCATTTAAATGAGCAGAAAACCATACATGTTACACTATGACAACTACCTGCCGACAAAACTTCTAAGCGAGTGTTTCAATGTTTGTCATTGCCACTTCTTAAAGTAACCAGGCTTATGTAATGTAAATCAGTCGTAAACTTTTCCACGTCTGTAAACTGTTCCAAATGTTCTATGCATCAGAATGAAGTTTTAATAGTGTATTTTAGTTCATGGTGCTGGTTTTGACCAATACCTTTAGGAGCGAGTTCAGTAATAATTATCGTACTTTCGATTTGTTAGTGAAGTTTCAAATTGCAATTAGTTTCATGACAACAATGCTCTCATAATTTGTTATGAGAAATTCAGACTTATTACTTGTGAAAAAAACCCAAAGTGAGTTCACCGCAATGCCATATGCTGTTGTTAAAAAACGCTCTGATAAAGTAAAATTAACTGTCCTCTTAAACGTCAAAATTTTAACAGACAATGTGCCACTTAAAATTCGGATATAATAATTTTTTAAGACCATTTCTTTTGAATTTTACTTAACATATATAAGCAACAAATAATCTTTCTTCATTTGTGTAAGTTGAGTTGAGAAAAGCGAGCAAATTTTGAGATAATAAGGCGGCTCAATTTCTGAAGGAAGCTGTTTTGAAACTGTAATAACTAAGAAGGTAATATTCAAAAGATTACAATTATTGTTGGGTCAGCTTTTTGGGCATCTCTTGAGAGTGAGAATAAAAAAATTCCAAATTACTGTCTGGCACTTTGGTATTTTTCAAGTAAGACCCAAAAAGGCACCATGATATTTTCTGTATTTTAATATCTAATTTTTTTAATATACTATTTGGCAGCTGATTTCATTTAATTGAATTTTATATTTTTTTTTAGATGAATAGCTTACTAGTTTTGTGTTTAAAATCATATATATTTTTAAAAGAACCTATACAATAAATACAAGTCATAGCATAACTATCACAAAATTTTAAGCCGTAATAAATACACACAATTCAATAATACTCTTATGGCATTAAAACTAAACACAATTCATTTATTGCTGTGCAGTGACAAATAGCAAACTACTAGCACATTTTTTACCTATAAGCTTTCCAATATTATCAAATATTTCCTGTTCACCGTATTTGTTCTTATAATCCCTAAAAAGCATACAATTACTACATGTATACACTTTTATATTATCTATGTCTCTAGCAGTACTATCGTTCCCGTCAACTGCATCAATATCATCGTTTAATCTGCAATATGTACTAATATTTAATTTTGGTACACATTTCTCCAAAGGAAACCATTTATATGTTTCAGGGCACAATAAAAACGAATGACTAAACTGTGCTTTATAACGCATCTTAGGACATGAATGTATGTAGAAACCCATGTTGTAATATTCTATTGATGGAATTATCTTCTGTAACGACCGTACCAACTGAATCTCACTAAAATATTAAAATTCTGATTAATATACAAGGTATTGCAAATGCAAGGTGTAAGCAAAAATTTCTAACTAATGACTAAGGCATCACTAAAAGTAGGGATGTATGCACGCTCACAGTCAAGGCCAACGATAATAAGCTGATTACTAGCAGATCAGTTACAATATGATTTATGTCTAACAAGAATGAAATTAAAAACATCTAATATAGGAATATTGTAAGTTTTAGGTGATGAAATACAGTTGAAATCACAAAGTGGTGACTTACTTTTACATTTTGCAGCCATCCCGATAAAGAATTTTAGGTCATCATAAGAAAGACACTGCAAGATGGATAAAAATATAAATATAAAAACTTATTATAGATGATTATAGATGACGTTATTTCATCCTTTAAAATGTCAACAAAAACGATTGAACCGTTAATGATACGCATGGTATTCGCATTCATTAGTGTAGCACTATTGCACTTGACAATTATGACAATTCCGTTTGTCCTATGTAAGAATTTACGAAACATGCAAAATTATGCAAATTACACGAACAATTGTAACTATTCGTTCGGGTCCGTTCATTTCGTTCAAATAAATTTAATTATTTTCTTTAAAAATAAACCGTTTATATTAAAAATCGATGCATTTTTAGATTCCTAATTTATTTTGAAGACTAAAAATGTATATTAGTCATTTTATAGCGTTTTATTTTAAAATTTATGAAAATGTCCATCATTTTTGGCTGCCTCTGACAACCTACGATATCGTTTTTTGACAGTTATTTATTTAATTTTATAAACTTGACACACAAATATTAAAAAATATACCATGCACTGCAAAACCGCGTCGAACTCACGTTCAAATTTGCTTTACCTCGATGTTCTTTCTCTATCTTGCCAATGTGTTTACGAACATTGCTCTCTCTCTCTCTCTCTTGCTCCATGCGCGGAGTTCCTCCGTTCGGGAAAATGTAGATGATTTTTCTGTTTCGACATACAAATAAAGACGTAAGTGTAAAATCGATAAATCCCAAAAAACCTCTATTATTTCCCGAAATATCCGCTTCTGCACAACTAAAACCTGCCTACCAAATGTAGAACATTATTCGCAGCCAACTCTGACCGCCGAGCCCCCCAATTAGTCCCTATCTGCCATCCAACTGTGGAGCGTAAATCGGTGCGAAAATTGACTATCAAATTTTATGTTTATTTAATAGTACAAAAAGAAAAACAGAAATATCCCAGTTGCAATGGAAATAACACAAATATAATGTAAATCAACTGAAACTTAAGATTACATTAATGTCAAATTAACAAATGAAATCCGTAGTTCAAAAGAATTGCTTTATTAATGAATCATGCAACTAATGTTTAACACTACAAAAGTGAAATTTGGTTTCCATTTAGATCATAATGGTGTCTGCGTATGTGGTGGACTAAATAACACATGTTATATATTTACTAACTTATATCTTATACATGAAGTAAAATGTGAATGTTTTTGATACAACATGCGTTATTAGAGTTCAGACAATGATGACAAATGGGACAACGCTAGTGGTATTTGCTATCATCATTTTTAGTTAAATGTAAGTTCATTAAATGTTGTAAAATTTTATTGCTTCTAATAAAAATAGTTGCACATATACATAAATCTGAACGCAATCACTTCCTGTGTTTCTTCTGCAAACCACTGGAAATACAAACATATGGCACCATGAAAAGCATTGAACAAGTTACTTAAAGCATACAATTTTTATATTAAATTTAGTAAAATATGTAAAATGTTTGAGTTGGTTTCGCATTAAATTTATGCATTGTTACGTGCCGAAAATCGGCACTAGACATTTTTAAATAAGTGCGGGAATTTCGCGCCTTAAATTTTGAAAGACTTGTTGCGCGTATTTCCGTCACTTCAGAAGTGCGTTTGCGCCATTTTCGCGCCGGCGTGTGGGAGAAGAAAAGTTGGGAGTTTCCACAAGACGCTGGGACTGGGACTTTGCTTTTCAACATCAAGAAGAGTGGTTGGGTCTGGTATCGTATCTTTATCTTAATTATGTAGATTCCTTTTTCTCTTGCTTATCTTTGTTTATCGTTCCCTATAAACCCGTTCCCGTCGTTACCTCTACATACAGAAAGAAGATATAAATCTGGAAGCAACCTGGCCGAACAGCAGCCCACGCCCCGCAGTCGCTAGCCTGGAGCAATCCTGAGAACCATCATTAAATAATCTGGAAGGGAGCCATGAGCAACCCTGAAGGAAGTGATTCTGTAAGAAGCTTTACCTATTCATGTGAGTACTCCGTTTTTTTATAATATACTTTCGAAATTTGCATATTTCGTCATTTACGTGTAATAATTTGCATAGTGTGTGACGTCATTGACAGATGGGCGTGCTAATTTCCACATTATAGATTAGCGTTACCAACTGTCTTTGTGTCTCATATACCGCGTTTGCGGTTATAAAAGAATGCCGCCTTCAACGTGGTTTTTGGTTGTATGATTTCTTTTTGTGGCTTTATAATGTATTATTTAACGATCGATAGCTTTTTCATTTAAAATAAATATAATTACCTTAATTTTTGAATATCTATTGACCTTAAAATTTATTTTGGTACTTTGCAACTCACTAAATTCCTAAGATGACAAGCCAGTTGTTATGATAACTGAATATAAACCGCCATTTTGATATTGAAACTCAGCTTATGTTTTTTAAAATGTTTTGTGAGTTTAATTAATTTTCTTGCAACTTTAAATGTAGTGTAGCTTTTTAACTTGAATTGTGTTAAATAATTGTCTAGTTTGTTTTTTGAAATGGAATTAAAGTGTTTTCCTTCAGCAGTGTATACAGTATAACCTCACTTATATACATGGTTGCATTATATAATTTTGAATGTAAGTATTTTTAATTATAAGTAAACAGCTTATTTTCTACTTATTCTGAAGGGAAAGTGAAATTTTTTTTTCTAAAATTGTTGAAAAATGTAGTTGAATGATCACTTTACTTTTGAATTTTTTTTTGAACTCATTTTAACTTGTTTTTGGATTAATTTTTAAAGATACCGTTTAAATAACATATATAATGTATCTTTCTATAATTTTGAGTGTCTTTTTTATAACCAAATAATTAATTGTAAATTATAATTACCTACATAACAAAATTCCATCTCGAAATATAAATTTTCTAATTAACTTGAGTTTTTAGTGTGTCCTTTAGTGGTATATTAATCTAACCGTGATGTATTTCTTTCATTAAACACTATCTTGCCCTCTTACCATTTTAAAGGTGTTCCCTTAGTGATTTAAACTGCTGTAACCTATAAATGCCTTTTTAAAGAAGATTTTGCCTTCAAATACAATTAACGAAATTATCTAATCATATCTTTTACCTTTCAAAACGTTCTAATAAACTGAATCTCTTTATATCTGCTCCTTTAAACATTGTAATAACGAAATTATCGTTAACGTTTTATATTTAAACTCATTTACGATGGTTGTTGATAACTCCCAATATCGAAAGAATATTTGAACAATTTGGAATACTGTTCTCTTTATACATGTATTGTAGAATATTTCTTTTATGTAGCGAGTATGATTTTGTCTTGATTGCATATTTTTTAGATATATCAATATTTCAATGTAGCATTTTCAGATCTATTAAGCGAGATTTGCCATTTGAATTGGTCGCTCAGCTTTGTAAGTCTAGACGAGACCCGCCAAGGGCCGGTCGCATAGCATTATAAGTCTAGACGAGATTTACTTGGTAAGTTTGTCGCTTTAGCAATTTCTGAATCATTTTTTTAAGAATGATGTTGAAAATTTTCTTTATTAGTTTGGGTGGAACTCAAACGAGAGCTTCCCATCCTAGTAAATATATGTTTTACAAGATATCTTTCCGTTCTTCAACAATTTTATCAGTAAATCGAGTTTTAACTACTCTTATCTCTTCACATATCGATTTAAACCTCATTAAATGGCATAAAATTATCTTTAAAATCGTTCAACCCTACGTACATCTAAAAGCTTTTCACGTTTTACTTCTTTGAAAATGTATCTAATATTTTTAGCCCCCACTATCAATTAGTAACTTTAATTACTTATTCCCTCTCATACAGTATATACCTTCTACACGTTTAACTTACTTACCTTAAATTAGCTATCTTTTTCCTTTTGGTTGACTTTTCTCTAAACTTACCGTTAGATATATATCATTTTATTCTCTAGACCCCCAGTATAACTCTGTCGCTTCATTTAATTAATCCTAGAACTTTTCCTACAGCATATTATTTGGCTTTTAGTATTTTTCTTACATCGGTTAATTGTGTAGTAATTGTCGTAACTTTGGTTGTAATAACTCATTGAATTTTTATGATTGGTTTTAGCTGACGTTTAGAGTGGATGCTTTCTTCTTTGGGCTCACATAGGAGATGCGGCCTATGCCATTGTAAGAAATAGTTCATATTCGCAGTTGCAAAAAACTAGGACTTTCTATTCCATGTGTTTTTCCTCTGAATTATTACAGTCGCCCACATTATACTACACCATTATTTGTTTCTTTTCCTACTAAGTCACCATAACTTATAAACATTTTTTTCATTGTTTTTTGTTGAACTTCGTGGTGAGGCGCTATCGCTTCTTAGGGATCTTATTAAATTCTCGGTTGTTTTAACATATTTGGACAGTGTATCTGTATTTAACTGCTTATAATTAGGCATCTTTGTGTGAAGGGTGTTACCGTTTTAAAAAATTACCTTGAAACAGTTTGTTTTCGTGTGATTGTATCTGTAGTGATACTTTTAAGTTGTGTCAACTTTTTGTCTGATTTTCTTATCGTAGTGGATGCACTCGTTAGGAAAATGATTGTACTAGTTCTCTTAAGAGTCTAGTGATTTTTTTTAAACTTATGATATACCTTAACTCGTCGGATTAATATCGCAGGGGGTCCTTCAAACCGATCTGTGTTTTAATAGGGACAATTCTCTACCATCTCTCGGACGCTTGTCCAAAAACTCTACTTTTTTTTAGCCTACTGTCTCCGTTTCTGCCTTATCTTTTCTTCGGTGGACCTGTTCTCGTCCTGGAACACCCGTCTGCCACATAAAAGTGATGTTCCCTCACTCCAGGCTACTGCCTACATTGGCTGGTTGAGTAGTGCTTTGCTATCCACCTTTTCTGTCTCTTTAGCTCAATGCGAGCCCTTCCTCTATTTTTCTCCACCCGGAAGTGCCTCTTATGCATTCCAAATACCTACCTCCATCTTTCTACCGTTCCTATTTCTCTGCCTTTTCATTTCCGTCAGTTACCGTGTGGTTGCACGGAGGGTTTTTACAGACACCCGGACCACGTCTCTGGGAATCTTTCGTGAGGTCATGCGGTGCCGCTGTCAGCGCATATGGTCGCTAACAGTGAATGTATGTATGAGTGTGTGAATGTGTGAGTGCATGAATATATAAGTACCGTTATATATCGTGTGGATATCGGGTGATCATATCACCGATATCAATTAACGCCGGGTGCAGGGATGCACCCAAATGCCTTTGCCGGTCCCTCGTACCGTTTATTGCAAACGGGCCTGCTTCACAGGTTGCTCTTTTAAGGGGGTACGAGAAATTCCCATTTAACGGCTCCACGGAGCCACTCTATCGTTATCTTATCTATTATCTTTGATAATAACTTAAGTTAATATCTTTATCTTATTTATTATCTCGGATAATACCCTTAGTTTAATATCGTTATCTTACTGATTACCTCTAATAATAATTTTAATTGAATATCGTTATCTTACCTATTATATTTAGTAATAACTTTAGTTTAATATCGCGTTACCTTACCTACTATCTCTTATAATAACTTTAGCTTAATATCGCGTTATCTTACCTAGTATCTCAAATAATAACAAAAGCTTAATATCGTTATCTTACCTATTACCTTTGATAATAACTTAAGCTCAATATCGTTATCTTATCTATTATCTTCGATAACAACTTGAGATCTTGTTTTATCTTTTTATCTTCCTAACGTTTGGTATTTATGACCAGACGTGGGAATTATTTTTCTTGAAATTAAGTGAAACAGCTAACCTGATGTAGAAATGTAATTTGTTAGGTTAGCAATGTAAGGATTTAGTAAAGTGGTACTTTTGGTAAATTTGTTGATTCACAACCATGTCATGGACAAGTTTTGTTGTGTATCGTTATTTAAACCAAATTACCAGTAACAAAAATTTGCTAGAGTGTAGACTAACTCACTCTCATGAACATTTTTAAATTTGGGCACTTTTTGCCAACAAGGAAATAGTTTTAATGCAACGCTCATGTGCGTTTGCATTTAGGAAACTTTAATGTTAGTTTCAGTTTTAGTATATAGGTTAGGCGACTTGTCGCATTTGTTTTACTTTAAGTAGTGTTTCATGCTCCCCGACAAATTTGTGCTGTCGATTATTAATGTAGTCAAAGACAATGGGGCTACATTTTCCGTTTCCTGGTACTTCGGAAGACGTGTTATCGGTCGAAAAAACCAGGTGGCGCCTCAAATAAACATTTTGTGGGTTTTAAGTTAGGATTTACGTAGGGTAGCTAGGATTTAGATTTTAAGATGTTACTGTGCTAACAGTCTTTTTCTTTTTTTAAGTTTTTTCTTTTATGGCTTTGTCACGATTGTTACGTGCCGAAAATCGGCACTAGACATTTTTAAATAAGTGCGGGAATTTCGCGCCTTAAATTTTGAAAGACTTGTTGCGCGTATTTCCGTCACTTCAGAAGTGCGTTTGCGCCATTTTCGCGCCGGCGTGTGGGAGAAGAAAAGTGGAGGTTTTCCGCAACACGCTGGGACGTGGACTTTGCCTTTGAACATTAAGTAGAGTGGTTGGGTCTGGTATCGTATCTTTATCTTAATTATGTAGATTCCTCTCTCTCTTGCTTATTTTTGTTTATCGTTCCCTATAAACCCGTTCCCGTCGTTACCTCTACATACAGGAAGAAGATAAAAATGTGGAAGCAACCTGGCCGGACAGCAGCCCACGCCCCGCAGTCGCTAGCCTGAAGCAATCCTGAGAACCATCTTTAAATAATCTGGAAGGGAGCCATGAGCAACCCTGAAGGAAGTGATTCTGTAGGAAGCTTTACCTATTCATGTGAGTACTCCGTTTTTTTATAATATACTTTCGAAATTTGCATATTTCATCATTTACGTGTAATAATTTGCATAGTGTGTGACGTCATTGACAGATGGGCGCGCTAATTTCCACATTATAGATTAGCGTTACCAACTGTCTTTGTGTATCATATACCACGTTTGCGGTTATATAAGAGCATACACCCCAAAATTGATATTAAACAAAATTGACTTGTTATCAAACACCATGTTGCAACTTACCGTAAAGCACCATATGTTCCCAATGTTAGAAATTTATAATCAGGATCATAAAAAAAGTAAACCGAACTAACCGAATGTGGTAATATATCAAGTACCGCAACTGCTATCAATTTATCATCTATCCAATATTGTTGATGAAAGGTGCCAAATGTTACTGCACCTGTAGTTTGACCTCTTGTACGTACTGTCTGAAAGAAAAGATATTAAACCATTAAAATTCATTAATTTCTAATAAGAATACTGATGACACATACAACAATCGTACATATTACAAAATGCATTCAACTTCATATCGCTATCAAATTATTTCCTTTATTTGTCGCATATGGCATGCAGTTAATAAAAAGTTTAATCCATTTTACATTAAAGATCGTTAAAAACAAAAATATTGTTCAGAAATTAAAAGACCAAATGTTTGTTCATAAAAAAAGAACTAGAGTCGATATCAATTTGTGGTACATACGAGTGGTAGAAATTTAGGTAACTCCAACGAGGAATAAAAGTGCAGTGCAATTAAAAAATAACACGGATCTAATATGTTAATCTATAGAGAGATTATTAATTTGTACTAGAAAATTGTTTGACTTAATATTAGAGAATTTTTGTTTGCTTAAAATTTTGAATTAATCTGTATAAGAGAATGATCAAAATAGACAAAAGTAATCATGGAGATAATATTAAATACTGTATTGTTAGTAGAATAATTGAACACAAATAGTTAAAGGTGTTTGTGAATTTTAAAACATTTATCACATCCAGTACCCTAAATTTACTGAATCACATAATTTTTGATGGTCAAAATATGACAAACTGTCTAGTATTTACATTTATATACTAGAAAGTATTGTTATGTATAGTTTTGTACCCAAAAAATCTAGCCGGTAATCCACAGAAAAACTCGATGAAGTACCTCGCTAAAAATTCTGTTTCGACAAAATATCGAAAACCTCGGCTGTACTAATTAGAATGGTTGCTGACTAATTCAGGAGGACGAGTGGTGCAAATATTCGAAAAGGGTTCCTGAATGCTTTCATGTGTGAAATATGTCTTAATTTATTTGAAGTGTCAAATTTTCATTTCTCTTGTGATATCTGATTGCTTATCTGGCACTGTTGAGCATTTGTGATTTGAACTTCTACCTTGCCTCATGTGCTTACCTGGTATGTAAATTTTCTAATCATAAATCCTAAATTAACATTTAAATATATTTCTAGATGTGTTATCTAATGGATGAAGAAGTTGTTTATTCGTTAAGCCCATCAAATATGTATACTGATGGTAAGATATTAATGGATTTAATTTTCCTTTGCACCTCTTGTTTGATTTTCACTTTTGTAACACAACTGAATTTTCTAGGGTTCTCCAGTCATATATGCTCCGGTGGTGATATACGCTCCTGTAACATATGCTGCTCCGGTGGATTTATATGCTCCGGTTTATGCATCGGTTACCGATTTCACGGCAACGTGTTTCTCTCATTCAGATTTTTTACATGGAAAAGTTGCTCGTGCAATTCGCACAACAAGATGATGTAAAATAAATACTCTCATCACAAGAATTTTATATTTCGTTTCATTCTACTTTACATATAGCCGCTCAGTTATTACCTTATTGAAAAATATCTACAAGTTTAATTTATGGAACAGAAGTCTGTTAAAGACAACATTTGAAGTCGACCCCATGTTGTTTTGTACCTACTCTAGGAGATTCTCCAAAGCAGGATGTCTCAATTTCCTGGATATTGAAGGATTCCTATAAATTAAGTAACTTAGTATTAGTTCAGTTACTGATACTACAGGTAGTATGAGATTAAAACTTTTACCTTACCGTTTTCTGTTAAAATAAAGAGGCCTAACCTCTATTTAAATTTGTCTTTGTTACTACAAATATTTTGTTTTGATTATTAATTACATTTTACTTATCTTAAAGTTTTGATAATTAATTACATTTTACTTATCTTAAATGATTTTAAATATAATTCTCTAATACATAACCTAAAAATATGTAAACATTCGAACTTCATGAAGCTTCTTATGGTGAAAAGGTTTATTACTTGAACTTTCATTTCATGTGCATTTGTTACATGACATTATTACAATTAGGATCACTTTTTGATTTACTCCCGCATTAAGTAAAATTTTGAGTTTCTAAACAGAGATTATTTATTTTGGTTTCTCTATAGAAATTTTCTCGTGTACATTTTATTAAATATATAAATTATATCATGTTAAAATATATAGCTATGTCTACAATGTTAATGACACAAGCGTATATCTTATACATGCATTTGGAATTGTAATAACCGAGTATTAAAATACAAATTTAGTCAAATTTCTCTTATCGTGTTTTAACTTTTGTTTCTCGAAGTTATCTTACAGTTGTGTAAACAAGTGTCTTGATATTTAAATTTTAACATTAAGATATTCTCTAAACATTCCCCTTACCCTGTGATTTCAAGTCTCATGCAGCCTCCGAAACCATAAAGGTCGATGCAAGCTGTGCCGAAGTATTTCTTATACTTCGTCGTGCAATTACTCTTTTTATAACATCGGGAAAAGAGTAAGGTGCAAATCAACAAAAAACCAAGGTGTCTCTAAAACTAAAAGCAACCAACCTGGTAGGGTATTATCCGAACTTTATTGATTATTTGCAGTGAGTTCAAAACCTATTCTTCAAGGTTGACTAACCTACTAAAGCTACATGTTAATTATTTCGATGTTAAATACGAAGTGCTCTATATAAAAAATTTTCATTCCATAAAATAATTCGAGACGTCTTTGGCAGAATCGGACAGATGAATTAAGACTACAAATTGAATGACTTTGTCGTTTTCTTCCCCTAATATATGTGAAATTAACATACGGTGGGTGAAGCAGGAATATTTTCGCATCGCTTTATTTTGCCAATTTTATTATTCCTACATGTTGGGGATCATTTATGATATACTAAACACTTCATTAAAATCCATATAAAAGTACTTCAGTTATTTATTACTATGACCCCATATAATGTGTTGTAGATGTTCAGTTTATAATTTGCTTTAATCAAGCGTTCCTGTTGTTTGGTATTTTTGCATTATTCGTTTATTAAAAACAGGAAACTGAACATCTCGTTTAGTTATGCGTAGCATCAAGATGGGGAGATTGCTTTCCAAATGTAAATTGCGATTGGCATGTAGTAAGCTTAAAGAATCAATTCATCAATGGTAATTCAGGTATTTAGTTTGAGATTTATTGATTTAGTATTTTAGCACATATAAGGATCACTTAATAGCTTTAAAACGTTCATTAGAGTATTTTAGTATACATTTGAAGTACGTTTGGATTACGATGTAATACACAGAAACGCTTTGTTTTACACAAGGATCAAGATATCTAGCAATTTCAGTTGTCATTTGTATGGAATGCAAAGGATTTCAAGAAATTTTTCATTCTACACATGGTTCGATTTGGATAAGTAGGAAGCAGACATATTGTCATTGGTCTGGTAACCGGTTGAATCTCATTGTTCACTTCCAACAGGTGATGCTCTGACATCAGAACAGTCCAGCTATTTGTTTACGCTTTCGGTTTGTATGAAATAACTAGATGGTAGTGGGGGTAAGTAAAAAAATTTCCGTATTCTACTCACAAACGTTAAGATTACTTTATTCTCATTTTGGTGTTGAAAATAATTGTTTACATTTTATTATAACTTACAATACGTGTATAAGTAAAATTCTTTATGATGCTAAGTTTGAAGTAAGCAGTGAATGCTAACTGAAGTTTAGAAAAACTTGTTTTGCTTTTAGTGAATTTTGAATTGTTAAGAAATATTTTATACCTTAGATATAAATTTTAAAGGATTTACATTTTGAGATTAATGAAATTAAGAAAGTGTGTAAACTAATCAGATCTGAATAGAACTTGGTAAATTATAAACATAAATATTTTTGCAGATAAAATTATATTGGTCACTTTGAGATTTGTTATGCTTTGTTAGGATATGAAATGAAAAGATATGACTATGAAATTATTGGAAAATATTACCATTTTATAACTATTTAAAGAAGAGAAGTCAGATTTATTTAATTTATTTTGTGAATGTTAAAACTGCACAATTGTTTATACTTTGCGTACATAAAAGAAAGTTAATTTTTGATAATAGAATTATTTTGAACAGTACCACATTTTATCTTCTGACGAGTTAATCTTGTCTAAGGTGAATAAAATTCAAATTATGAGTTATTCTTTGGTAACTGAAGTAAAATATAGGAGTTTGGATAAATAATTGAAGTGGTAAATTTTTGAACAAAAAAATTATTTTCAGGAATCAATAGTGCTGAGACGTGTCTCTTACTAGTTCTTTATAGTTTTGAGTTTTATTATGCTGTTATATGTTGGCCACTAAAGTTGGTCTTTGTTATAACTAATCACAATGTTTCTTTTTCAGGTATGCTTTTGTTGAATCACAGTTCCACCTGCTTTGGTGATAACTTTTCGGTTTGGAAATTTTTAGGTTTCAGTTTTTCCCAGGGTTCTTAGTAGTGAATTTGTTAGTCAGTAAATGCTGTGGCACTCTCCTTTGTTTGTTTGTCGTGCGAGGTGAAGCAGAAATGGCCTATGCCCACTATCGTGATCTCTCTTGAATCGATATTGAGTTAGCCGTTTTATCTTGATAGGAGGTTCTCTTTTTTTTTTTTAGCCATTTGGCACCCAAATGAACACAGTGGGCTTATTTCCACATACAGGAGCCTAGTTGAGTTTTGCTTGGACGTCGATTCTTTTTGTAGTATTGACTCAGAAGTATGGGACATTCTGAGTGATACTCAATGCACCCGGCCGATCAATGTTTTTGCTACATTGGTGCCAATGTGTGTTACGTCATCAGTGGTGACAATAAATACCATTAGTGCAGGTACCCTGCAGTTTTTAGTGAAACCTTATGCCGTAGTGTGAGTGCATGAAGTAACATGATTCGTACTCGGACGGTGACAGAAAACACAGTTGAACGAGAGTCCTGAAAGCGACACCACACCAAGCACGCGTGTTCTTGGGTGTCCGCTACCTTTTCGTGTGTGACTTCTCTTGCCCAGTGCGGCACAGACTTAAGGTATTTATGTTCTTGATTAAGTAGTTTATCGTATTTGCTCTGTTTATTACATAACTGCTACACTGCCATCGACATTGCTACCTAATAGCAATTGGTCCTTCCCTATCATTACCATTTCTCGATTAATCTTATCCACCACATCGACCAGTGTGACTTCAACAAGATTTTGCTTTCAACGGAAATCTTTTTTTCAGACTCTGAGGAAGACACTTTTCACTTTCTTTGATTCGGCACAAATTTTCATGTTGTCTTCGTGCTTAGACGACGAAATCTTAGGCGTCAGTATTATACATTATTGGGATTGAAAAAAAAATAATTTAAAAAATTAAAAATCATTGATTTAAAAAAAAATCCATTTTCTTAATTTTTTGTGTCTTCGCAATTAGATCGAACTAAAATCCTCTGAAAGTAAAAACCAGCTAAAATTATTACATTGAAATTTCATCATGTTGTAATTTAATAGATTTCTTAAATTTTCTACATACAGAAGGCCATAATTATAATACTCCAAAAGTAAAACATTACAAAATATACGCATCAGCATTCAGTAAGTTGAAAAATGCACAGATACTTGCTAGACAGCAATATTTCAGTCATACCCTGTTCTGAATCATAATTGTAACACATTCAAAAAATACATATAAATACTCCCTGTATGTTTGTTGTGGTTTGTTTAGTATTCTTCTTAATCTTCTTTGGGTATTAAACCACTCAGTTTTTAAAATTATCTTTATTAACGTTTCGATCCATAACCTAGGATCGTTTTCAAAATAATAAAACTTCAAGTTTGACATTTATGACACAAATTGAAGGTGACTTTGATTTATTGATGTTTGAAATATTTGGTTTGAGTACACTAAGCAAAATTTTTAAAGTTTAAATGAATAATTGCCTTCAATTTGTGTTACGGCCTGGGACCGACTTTTTAGGTAGCCAATACGCTTAACGTGAAATCAGCTGATTAATTTTATTGTAAAAATTCAATAACTTGGGAATTGGAAAACATTTTTAACATGTTTCTATTTATACAATTTAGAGGATGGTTATTAAAGAAGTGTGCAATTGCATTATTAAAAGGCTTAAGTAGTCGTTTTTATATTTATTTTGAAGGAAATCATTATGATTTAGGCTACCTCTTTGGTAGATTTTAACATTGTTCTGAGGTAACCTTATGGTGGGTTTACATTTGTCAGATACCAATGTTGTTCTATGAAGGTTGTATATGGATCTGAGGCGACCCTATGGCGGGTCTACACTTGTCAGATACCAATACTGTTTAACGGAGATTGTATATGGTTGTGAGGTAACTTTATTGCAGGTTTACACTTGTCAGATACCAATGCTGTTTTACAGGGGTTGTTAATATGCTTCATCATCATCTTCATTGGATCTTCATCTCAAAACTGGTTGGACATGTACCTGCACTTATTTATATTCTGAGCTAGCTTCTCTTCTATTGTTTTCTAATTTTATGTTTTATTTCACCTAGATTCAGTGTACTCAAACCAAATATTTCAAACATCAATAAATCAAAGTCACCTTCAATTTGTGTCATAAATGTCAAACTTGAAGTTTTTATTATTTTGAAAACGATCCTAGGTTATGGATCGAAACGTTAATAAAGATAATTTTAAAAACTATGAGTGGTTTAATACCCAAAGAAGATTAAGAACAAAAAATACATGTATCAGCAAGTTGGAAAATGCACAGCTAGACAGCAATATTACTGTCATATCCTGTCCAAACTTGCAATGGTTATAAGCCTATAAGAGGTTGGAGTTCCGATTATGAAAGTACATTTTATTTGTTAGACTTTCATGGGTCAGTACCAGTGTAATCTAAATACTTCTACAGTTTATTAATTTATTTTATATTAGTTAACATATCTTCTGCAACCGCAAAAGAATAATCTGTTACATGTTAAATATGAGTGGCAAAAAAAGATCATATTTGGAAGCATTACATTGAAAAAAAGTGACAAGGCTAAAAAAGGTGTACGGGCAGTTTGCAAGAATTGTAACAAGGGATTCACGACTAGTATAACGTTTAAAAATTCATCATACAATCTGCAAAGAAGTTGCTTCTGCTCTTGCACCTACTGCAGGTAAATATAAACTGAGTTTGTTTTATTTAGCACATTGGCACAGTTTATTGTAATCATGAATAACGATATCACAATCAGTTATCAGACAGTTATTATTTTCACTTTTGCAAAGTCCCGACCACATGTATCACGGAACATACAAAATATATCGTTTATTATTATCGGTAAATCTTATCATTTTTTTTCTGTGAAAATATATAAAAATTATTCACGATAGTGCTATTTTTGTTTTGCTATTAATTTGATTTTTTGCTTCATTGAAGATGTAGATACAAATAACTACAAGTGACTCCATCGTATCGACATCATTTGCTTCTGCATCTACATCCTTAAGTGCGAGTTGCTGTTGAGAAATTTTGGCAAAACTAACTATGAATACTTATTTCCCTTTCTGTCTGGCAATCAACATTTGTTGAGAATATTGCAAATCCAACACCTGTAGTTGTTTATGAAAATCATCAGGTTTAAATACTATTACTTTTTATAACGTTAAGTTTTACGTCCTGGAACTGTACAACTATGTTTAATTGAACTCCTAGGCTCACATAGGAAACCATTTAAAGAAATGTAATGACCTTGACAAACATATGTCAAAGTATCATTTTATAAAGGAATAAGCAATACTTATATTACTACAACCACTACTATATACTGCAGACATGGTCAACAAATATAAAAGTACATGTACAGATCTTTTTTTTTACCGGTACCATTGGAATCTCGGAATCAGTAAGAGTTAGAAAAATGTTGCGCATTTGGAAGACTATTAAAAACGTTGAAATTATCACTTGTCCTTCTCATGTACAGTGTACTGTAACAAATTTTTCATCTGGGGCACCTACCAATTTTATTCAAAAAGTATCAAAAAATGGAAAAGGAAAAAGTGGTTTCACATGAAATTTTCTATAGAATTTTTACTACAACATTTCGTTCCTTCAGGGCCACCATCAACTTAATTTTTTTAAATACAGACCTGTGTTTTTTATAATGAATATCGATACAGCATTAAAGGGCTAATACATTAATATATTACACATTGAGTTTTCTATGACGTTTTGTGTCAAAAGTAATCATCATCTGTGTCAGCAATATTTCAATTGTGAATACGTAAACAGTAAGAGGTAGAAGAAAGAGTACATTACAAAAAAAAGTTGCACACTTGAAAGCTAGTTAGAAATCAATTTTTGAAACTTTTAAAAATTTCATGGATTGCTAATTTTAAAAAAAAAAAATTCTAGAAATTGTTTATAAATTACAATACTTACGAAAAACAATAAGTAAATGCAAAATTAATCAAAATAAATGTTCAAATTGTCTGCCACTATTTGTAATGCACATGATCGTTCCAACTTGGCATTTTTTTAACATTCTAGACAGAATGCTAGCACATGCAGTTTTTATCTTATTTTTCAAGTCTTTTAAACTTTGTATGTTATCTGAAAATACCTTGTACTTTACGTATCTCCCTACAAAAAGTCTAGAATGCTCAAATCTGGAGAACGAGGTGGCTATGAAATAGACCCATTATTATAAATCCATCTACTGGGCCTATAGTTATTTAAGTAGTTGACACAGTTACCAGTACGATGTGCCGGAATGCCATCATGCTGGTAGTTTTCGGAGAAAATTTACGGGAAGATCATCAAAAGTTTCCACAAGTTCAAATACGAAACTTCATTTAAATATTCTTCTAAAAAGAATGTTAGATGTAAGAGAGGATCCTTAAAGTCCTAATCTCGCATGAACACTAATATAAATAAAGACCTTTCAATATCAATATTCATGTCCAGCACACCCATTCAAACATTCACCACAAAATGCTCCTGAAAAGCTGTCTCCCTATGTAGGCGTTGGTTGATTTGGATCAACATGTAGTGCACGTTTTTGTTGAATCTCTCATTATTAGTGAGCAAACTTTTAGCATTACATAAAATTCTGTGAGATGCTTGGCAACCATCTACAAAACTGAAGCCGTTTTAGGTAGCTGGCTTGTCGACGATGTTGCACCTTTTGTTCTTTATAAGGCCGAAATTTTGTTTCTTCAGTATTTTTCTAACAATTGATTTACTTATACCAGTATTATTCACAATCTGTATAAAAAAAACATCTTTGTTTTGGTTATTTTTATAATTAAAAAAAAAAGCTAAAAACATATTGCATTGTTAACAAACATCTCATTGAAAATTTGCCCAATACACTTATCTCATTGATTTCTTCTTTTGAAACAGTTCCTGATCTGATTGTAGGTGCTGTAAACGTTCCATTGTTTCTTAATAATCTTTCTATAGTTTAAAAATATCTTCTATTCCATAGTGTCCTTTTAGGATGTAATCGTTTATCAGTGACCATAAAAATTTTTAAAAATAAACATCCGCCAATAAGAATTTACAAAGTTTTATGTACGCCTTTTTTGATAGCACTTTTGAAATGGCTACCAAGTATCAACTTTAAATTTAAAATCGTTTTCTAATTAAAATGAATAAGTTTTTAGCATTTTTAAATTTTTAACAGTTACTAAAAGTATCTTCATTGTTTAAAAATTGGTATACATTTAGTAACTCTTATAAAGCTAGATGTTATTTCTTCAGTATTAAACTTACAATTAAACAAAAAACTAAGACATTCTTACAATACTATTACAGCAGAAATATTACAAATGTTATGTTCTATTTCATAGTAAAAATTTACTGCCCTATTATATTAAAAACCATTCAGTCTCAATCATTTAATTCGCATTTGCTATACTTCTATAAATTCAAGTTGCATAGATAGGCAACCAACTTTATGCGTCCTTCATTGAATCCACAAGTTTGCTTCTATATTCTTCTCTCTTACCTATACAAGTCTACCTGTTTACAATCTGGTTCCTTATCTTACACAAAAACTTGACTATGTGTACTTCAAGTGTGAAATGGGTTATCCTGGCATTGATATAGTGTTACATTTTAAAAACAGTTCGTGGGATAAAATAAAATTCTGTTTTAAATGTAATGGAATATGTACTAGTTTGGTGTGGTGAGAAGTTTATTGGACGAGAGATAGGATGCTTGCATTTTAGTAGAAAGTTGTTTACTTTCAAAATCAAAAACTATATTTTTCCTCCAACGTTAGTTTTATCTTATGCAACACTGACAAGAGTAGTGATCTTTCCATAAGCAAGTGTTTGTCCGTTGTTTTAAACATAAAAACAAATTTAAGTATTATATGACATGATAGCCAGCGTTACCAAACAGTTTTATATCCTACAATAACAGGCGGAACCAAGTGGAGGACAACGTTTAAAACAGTGGATTATCATGGTAAGAAAGTGTTTTGTTTTGTTTACGTTTATATGCACGATATTTATTTTATAACAAACAAATGAAGATGTTATGATTTTCCATTTTTTTATAAACATATCTTTTTTTGGAAAGACTGTAATAAAGACTGAATCAACCGCAAAATACTATAATTAAAAAAGTTGAGCATTAAGGTAAATATTCGAAGATGAAAAGTATGACAAACTTCAACTTGAACTACTATGTGAAATCCTCCAGGGCAAATCGGTACTGAAGTTTTCTCCAAACCCCCCACTACTTGGTTAGCACAGCATTTTTCTCTTCCTTTTTCTGTTGTGGTAATCAGTGCAGACTACTTACGTTACTTTCTTTCTTGTCCGCATGGAATGCCGTACCACAAAGTTGTAACGAACATTGTATAAGAGGCAAAGTATGTAAATGTACTGGAACTAGCGGATGCTAATTGGAACGTTTTGTAACGTTTTTTTTTTTCTAGTTACATTTAGTTCAATAAAATAAAAATAAAACAGCTATAATTTAAAATATTTAATTTGAGAATTATCATCCAATAAAAATTAATATATAATATTCATAATAATGCATAGATTCTCGTATGTATATACTCTAAAGTTCGTTACCAAGCTCTGTCAAGTTGTCAGTCGGCACTTCATTCTCAACGTTCGAAAGTGCAAGCCGCTTTTGCAGACGAGGTGAAGTCGAAATGGCCCTGTCGAAACACATGGCTTCTAACAAAGTTAGGAAAAAGTAGAGCATTGAAAATTCTTGGTGCCTGGAGGTCGAGCCTAACAGCAGTTGCGTGAGCATGATTTTCGATAAGCCTCGCTCCGAACAGTTTAGTTGATCCCGACAGGCCTGAGAATATGGAACCCCTTTGGACATCATTTTAGACAGTTGGTATATATTAATACAATAGATTATACTAATATTTTTCATCTTAGTGCAATATCTTGAGGAAATATCTTGAATAACATTTCCGATAATAAATTAAAACAAATTTTGAAGGCAGTAATTTAAAGCAAGAATTTATGGTTTCGTTCTATTCAATATAACATGCAGTAAAGTAAACGCCGATTCCACATGTGTTCCGATATTTCAACCTTACCGATGACTAATATCACACAAGGATATTATGATGGAAATCTCGACAGCTGAGGTCAAGGTCCAGCACTTGTAGTACATTCTTGATGCACGTGAGTGTTTTTAACTTTTGATAACTTTGAAATTATAGTAAATTATTATGAATTATACAACATTAATTGCTTGAGTAACGTAAATAGAAAGTAGTTTTTTTGAGAAATCAGTAAATTAACGAATATGTTGCTTGCTTGACAGAATGTTTGCACATGTACGCAAACTGTGTATTTTATAAAGTTCTGAATGACAACCTATGTCAGACAAAAAAATATGTAGATTCCGTTTTCCTATCTAGACGCCATATGCTGTCTTGATTTAATTTACATTATGCTTGAAGACTTTCAGGTCATGTAAAGGCACTTTCATTGACATATGAAATTCGCGTATTTATTATAGACTACAATTAAATTAGAATAATAACATTTTACCAAGTCTGCACTTTGATAATTAATTTTTGTTGTAATAATCAAGGAAGTACTTCGCTGATTAAAAGAAACTTATGTGTTATGAACAATTAATAAATTATATGTATATGCAATTAAATCTTATAGAAATGATCTACTCATAGATCTTAATATTGAATCTAAAACTTCATTAGCGTTATTATGAAAAAATTCGATAAAGAGACAAACTTTAATATTACAGTCATATGTACATAATCAGAAATTTATCCAAATAGAATCCTTTTTGTTTTTGAAAGATGTTTTATTATTTAACATTAAAAAATTTGCAAGTCCTCCCGGAATAGAAAGAGTGTGTAGTGAAAATAAATTCGGCTCAGTATATTTTAAATGCCTAAATTCTATTATTCTATTTTTGGCAAATGTTTTTGAGGACACAAATGGTGTCCATATTGTGCTTTTGTTTGTTCACAGGTAAAGCTGAGACATCTGTATCACATTTGGTGGTTGAGGTCTTGGTAAGTGTGTCCTAAAGAGTGAAATTCAGGTTTTATGGCTATGTTAGTGGTGTTAAGATAAGGTTTCCGCATTCCCCTTATACTAGCACAGTTAATTTTTGTTGGTTATTGTATTAAAAAATACGGTGGCGCTCATTAAATATATTTTTGGTCTTTTATTCACCCATGACCCAAGCTCATGATCTACCCAGAGCTAACACTCGACTAGCCGTTTATATCTTGAGTTTTTCTTTGTCTCAAGCCATTCTCCATCCGACATTACCTTGGGCTTAAAAGAAAAAGAAGAAATTCTCGACCTTGTGATATCAGATTAAGGTTTGGAAAGTTGGGAGGTTTAATTTATAGCTGATAGTCACGAGGATAAAGAAATATAAAATTATGTTTTTATATTACAGTTTACTATAAATAATTTATGTATAATTTATTTCTAATTATTTGCTTTAGTAGTTGTATTTGTAAAAATTACTTATTCATTTGTTATTTTTGTCCATTTCATTTGCAAATTTTAAAGCGTGGCATGCACTTTAGAAAAGAAGCAGGACCGTATTAAGGTTTTGACACAGATGATGATTATTTTGACACAAAATGTCATAGAAAAATCAACATCTGATATATCGCTAAATTAGTCTTTCAATGCTTTATCCATATTTATAATAAAAATTACAAGTCCGTATTTAAAAAAATTAAGTAGATAGTGGCTCTGAAGAAACAAGATGTAGTAAAAATTTGATGGCACAACACCTTTATAGAAAATTTCATATGAAACAATATAACTTGAGAACGACAAGAAGTAATGTCAATTTTTGAATTCACTTTAATGTTCTCCCAAATGTACAACTTGTTTATAATTTAACCGTTCTTCTAACTCTTATTGGTTTCGAGATCGCAATCGTGGCAGTGATAAAAAACATGATCTGTATAGTTGCTGTTTATTTATCTTAGTATATGTAGAAAATTACAGGGATTTGAATAACTACAAAAAACTCTATTTCAGATACAAAATAACTTCTATGGTTATATAAATTTTTCACTTAAAGTATAAGTATGATGATTATTCAATAGAAACAACCTTGATCTGCATGGTCATAACTTTATCATAAGGTTCATATTGTGTGTTAAAGCCACCTGTGACACATCTGTCAAAAATATCAGTAAGTACTTGTGCTTTTCTAAATATTGTGACCGAGTTGAAAATGACACGCAGTATAGAAAATCTATCCATGAATAATCTACAAGCTGTTGAACAGTTTTTGGCTACAAAAGGAGGTTAAGTGACAGAGCACTGCTACATTTTAATATGCTGCACTGACTTTGCCTTCAGAAAAATCATGTAATATATAGTATATTATAATGAAATACTGATAAATAAAGTCATTTATTATTATTATTATTACATGACACCACTCAATGAAAATTTATATGAAAATGACTGTTTATGATGGTTATACTTTTTCTCATACGACAGTGGTTGAATAGTACAATGAATTTTGACAAGAAACAGAAATCACTAAATACTTGGACTACCCTGAATCTACACTGCAGTAGCATCAGTTGAAAATATTAAACAATTGGAAACTTTTATATGAAAAAATTACCTAACTTTTTCAAATGTTTAGCATTAGCGTAAAACTGTACAATTAATCATTCTGTCTTGGGTGTCACAAAATTGGTGCCCAGTCGATTCTGACTGTTTACTGACAATCCAAACACTAGACTGTAAGTGGAAGTATGTGCAATCAACAATTTTGAGAAAAACGTTGGTTTTAACTTTCGGCAGGGAACATAATAGTGTTGCTTTTTTAATTGACAGGATGTGTTGTGATTATATTTAATAAGAACTTGTCAACGTTAATGCTGAACAATATTTAGACAACTTAAAATGCTTCAGCATCAGCATCAACAATAAAGATCTGCTTTGTCATATGAAACGAGAAGTTTTACAGCTTGCCATGTGCGATTTTCAGGTGTTTGACCCATTGCAGAAGTCACTAGAAGGAAGATGGTTCAATTTAAAAACTCATTCACAATCAAGCAATAGTTTTACAAACAGTAAATCTATAAATTAATGCAATAGACCCATAAATTAGAATTGGTGGATTGTTCTTTTAAATTTGCTGAATAGAAAATGCTTTACAACCTCTACACGTGTTTCCATTGAATAATGCTAATATAATTAATTTGTGTTCTTAGCCTGATAATTAATACCACCACAAAAATCATGTTCTACTTATAATTTTACTAAATACTGCATGCCATAAATTTACCAGAGCAAATGAATAAATTTACCTTTAAAGGTGTATTGATTAAAAAGTCAGAAAACTGTTTTTCCTCACATTCTTTTAGAGCTTCTTTATGTATTGCCATTTGATATTTTTTAAATAAAGCAGCACAGGCTTTAAAACTATGATCATTTTTATTAACCCGCTCATGCTTAATCTACAAACAAATATGTTTAATACTAATACGTGATACAATATAAGGAAAATAGTTATTCTTTTGCTCTGGGGTTTCTTATAATAATACTACCTTCAGCGGGGAAGATATGAGAAACCTTGTGAAACTAATTAAAGTACACTTTTCTGGAGGGTCATTGTGAATGGCCATCTGATACTTTTTATATACTTCAAATTCAGCTAACTTAAGCTCCTCCAATTCACTTTTAAGACCCAGTGCCAATACTAAAACTGTCTAAAAAGAATAACTATTTTACATAACAAACAAAAATAATAAAAACCTTTAATTTGTATTTAGAAGACTCTGGTATTTCATTCAAAAATTGCTCTAAGGTTTTTGGTTCATTTTTCAATCGTTTTTCCTTATTCATTCCATGCTCCAATAGCTTCTTCTGGCGTTTTTCAAGTCTAATCAATTTTGCCTTTCTGCAAGTAGGTTTTGTTAGATCAGCACCCACCCCCTGTTTAAATGATATAGGGTTACTAGTTGTAGTAGATGGTGAGACTAATAGAAAATTTTCAGATTCATCACAATTTTGAGTTCTATTTTCAATTGCACTAGTGGATGGAATTGCACAATGTTCTTGATCACTTTTAGTTTGACTAAATTGTACTTGAGTTTCTTCCAGTCTGTTGATACCACTTAAATCTATTTGTAAATTCGGGCGTTGCTTTATAATCCTTGATTCGCCTTCATGTGAAACATCACTGTGTGAACTATCAGGATCAGTACTTTTGTCAGATGACATAACCCCATCAGTTAAAAATTTATTAAACTTTTTTATTATCTTTTTGTGAGATTTAGATGGAGAAAAGTCCATAGCTTTACATCTAAGCAACAAAAAATTAGAAGCTAAGCATCGTTGCACTTAATAACGAATTATGCAAGCAACTTTAAATAAACTTTTAACATAATTTAATTTTAAACAATTATATTGTTGTAATGTTGTTCAGGTATTTGCAGTATAAATTAATCAGGCGTTATAAAAAGGATATGTGCACGACAGAGCATAAAAAATGTACACTCTGGCGCAGCTAGCATCGACCGTTGAGGTTGCGGAGGCTGCAAGAGACTTAAAATCTCGAAGGGGAGAAAATTTGTGAATTAATGACTGTAAAATACACAACTGTGAGAAACTATGACAAGTTATATAGTGTATTTATTAAATATTATAAAAATCAAGTTTTGAACAAAAACATCATAAATTTTCTATGAAGTCTTATAAAATAAATAGATCCGTAAAGATTATGATACTCGTTTTTATGCAACTAGTAAATGTAGCTATATAAGTTTAAGAGAGTTTCCAAATATGTGAATATAACATATAAAAAGTCGATAAAATATTTAACGTGAACTAAACGTTCAAATATACTAAGAAAAGTATCTTGTGCTTTTAAAAGCGTAACAAAATTAATAAATGTACTTGACTACCATAGGTTTCATGAAACATGTGGCTTACATTTGGACAGTATGCGTCCAGTAAGACTATGTATAATAAGAATTAATATTTGTAAATACTAGATAAATTATCAGTAAAATTAATATTGTACAAGTGTAAAATAAAGAGAAAATTTAATATAGCATAAATCAGTTCATTTAATTTTGAGTAGATAGATAATATTTTAATTTGTCATACCTGACATGTTGCATTGAATAACATATTTTGTTACCCTGAAATTCTTTGAACGGAACATCTGTAGAAATCCAAATCAAATGTGTAGAAACTGCAGGAATCCCAGGTAAAACATCAAAAACAAGTGATGAGGTAGAATTCGCTAGCATTCAAACAAGTTGAAAAACATCCCGTGTTTAACTTCATAGATCCATATTAAACCAAATTTTAAGAGAATAATAAACAAAACTAAAATTGTATGTTGAGGTAGCGTAATTTAAAATATAACGGTATTGTTATCTTATTGTAAAGCGGCAGCAAAATAAGTCTGCATCATTACAGAACGGTAAGA
Organism: Platerodrilus igneus; assembly: GCA_036346225.1. Lineage (NCBI taxonomy): Eukaryota > Metazoa > Arthropoda > Insecta > Coleoptera > Lycidae > Platerodrilus > Platerodrilus igneus. The sequence continues at coordinate 4,886,218 of JARFIW010000139.1, read as the reverse complement.
TAAATAGTAGAAAGACATGGTGGTAGAGAACGACCCATCGGAAAAGTAATCCGGTGGGATTTGTAATTGATGAAGAAAAGGAAACGCTAGGCAAGATATATGATACGACCTCATGGTCAATTCTTATCAACAGGAATTCAAAATGACCTGTTGTGCACAAAATCAATACAAGAAAATGATGCTTTATCGGAAAGTTTTGACAGGCAACCAACTGTCTCAAATATCAGATATTTGAAATTGTAAGGAAAGAAAACTACAGAGCACTTTGCAAAGTAGAAGTGTGAGAATAAATACTAAGAATACTGGATTGTAGGCAACTTTACAAACAAGTATGAATATCAGAAAACAAACACAGTACTTTATGAAGTACTATAACCTTTATATATTCTGAGATTATAATAAATCTATTAAAAGTCAAAATGTATATCAAGGTTCAATGGACTTTTTAAAGTAAAATCTGAGGTTTAAAGAGAGAGATAAATCAAGCTGAAACGTGGCATTTACCATAGGTAAAATGACATGTTACAATATATATATATATATATATATATATATATATATATATATTTTTATAAAAAGTGATTACGGTTACTGAGGACTGAAATATAAAAATTAAAAACTTGGATTGTATGCTAACGTTTCGTGAAATTTATTCACATTATCACAGCTATAAAAAGAACAACTAAGTATAAATTAAAATTTGTTAAAAATACGTACCTTAATACTTAAATAATTAGAAATAAATGACTAGACCTAAACGATACAATCTAATTAAAAGGTGTGTTATTGGTATCAACATAAAGATATAAGCGACCGGTTGAGTTGGTATAAATTGTTGTTAGTGTAGAAAGGATATATAATATAAAATTTTCTAAATGTTAGCGAAGAATACACTTATGGTTATATTTAGTATTATAAAGTTAATGGTAGGTTGGTTATGCGAAGTTAAAAATATTAATGTATATTGCAGACAGATTTTGGGTATCCATTTTTTGATTAATTGAATTTTTTTCTTTATATATAAAAACATTTCTTTAAACAAACGACGTGTAAGATTTTCTTCACGGCTAAAACAGAGGTATTTTCGTAGTCAAATTCATGTTTTTTGATTTGTAATGGGCGACTAAAGCTATGGTGTCTTTATTATTACGTGAAGAATTTTTGCAGTCTGATTTGTGGCCCTGATTCTATTAATAAGTAACTGCTTGGTCTGGCCTATGTATTGACCATCGCAGCTTGTACAAGGTATGCTATAGATGACGTTAGGTGTTTCAAATTTTGGCTTTTGTCTTTTATTTTCGAAAATAGAGTCCGCCTGTTTTTATAATAGGTGCTAATTGTAATATTGTCCGTGTTCAAAATGTGGGATAATTTTTGGACAGTTTCGCACAAAAGCTAGTTTGTGATATTGAAGTGTCTTATTCTTGTTAATAGAAACAGGGGATTAGATTTCCAACATCGGTTTAATAAATCGGTGGGGCATCCGTTGTTTTGAAAACGGTCATGTAAAAGAATAGTTCTTTTTGAGGAACTCCGCGTTGCACAGACGATGTATTTTTTGGACAACAGACTTTACAGTGACTAATTTTTGAGTCAAATTGTGGCAGGATCTGAAATTTATAATTCTATTAGAAGTTGTGGGTTTTTGATATATATCTGTAATAATATGGTTATCGTGCCTTATGAGTAATAAATCTAAAAATGGCAGTTTTTTATTGGACTCAATTTCAATCGTAAATTTTAAATCTTTGTGGTACGAATTGAATGCGGTATGTGTCATATATATCTTATCTTTTGTGCTTACATGATTCTGTGGTAGTTGGAAATATTTATATGTTTCTACAAAAGTGAAGCTATCTTTGATGTTGTAACCTTGTACTGGAAATGATCTTTGTACAGTGTCTGAACAGAATTTTGCAACGTTGTAAGTGGGAGTGTTAATAGAAGATATGATTGGACGAAGCGAAAGAGTAGGTTTGTGTAGTTTTGGTAGACCATAAAATCTGTCATGTGTAGAACTGTTATTGATTAATGATTTTTTCTGACTATCTGTTAACATGTCCTTACTATGTAATAATTTTATGTGATCATTATTTTTTTCTGTGTAGTAGTGGTGGGATCACTGACTAATATTTTGTAAGTGCTAGTGTCTAATAATAACTCTAAAGATTATTGTGTGTAATCCTGAATGTTCATAATGACTGTTCCTTCTCCTTTGTCTGCTTTTATAAATCTTTATGTGATTTTAAAAACCTGTTTACCTTGCAATATGTTTTTTGTTCTAAACTATTATAGTTATTGTTGCTTGGATTTTGAATAAAATTGGTAATTACATTTGTGACTTTAGCTCTTAACCGATTTTTTACTTGAACTGAACCTTGAAAAGTTTCTATGATTGATTTTATATCAGCTAATAATTTTCCAATATGAATTTCCGAACTATTGACTTTTAAATTAAACTTTGGTCCTAGTGATAACGAATTTCTTGTCTTCTGGAATGTCAACACCACTTAAATTTACTAACCATTTTTGATTATCTATAAACCGACTGTTATTTTGTAACTGGTTGAGTTTCAAATTATTGAATTTTTTTATATGAATTAATTTTGCTTTATGATAAAATCTATTGTAAGATATAATCTGTTGATTGTGAAAACTATGTAATATGTGTGGGGGTAAAGAATCCTTAAGGGAGTCCTTAACATTTCTGATTTTAATTTGTTGAGAATGAATTTTTGAATGAGCAATTTTTAATTTCCATACTAATTAAAAATCTGTTCAACCTATTATTGTGACGATGAATCTTTTCATTTAGTCTTATATTCTCACTGATAAGTAGTTGCTGGATTGGTTGGGTTGTGTTAGAAATGTGTTTTGGTGTTAATACCTCTCTTCTGCATCGTTCTAGAAATAACCTGCGACTACATAAATTGGCTAGCTTTTTATTAGAAGTTTTCCATAATTTCAGTTGAATTACCACTTCTTCTCCATATATAAAGCCGATCACTTGATAGAATCCCATTTGTTTATAGTTAAATCTTTACACTTTATGACCTTTATATTTACTATTTAGACAAGATGTTATAAATTTGTTGAGATGTTTTAGGTCAAAAAGATTAGTAATTTAATATTTTGTTATATTACTTGACGTTTCGGCAACACATTTTTGCCATAATCATAAGTATTAACTGTTGTTCATACATATCTATGTGGTGCTTGTTATAACGGTTGGTAGTAGGGGCTAAGATTCTATGAAGTGAATATCTGTTACGAGGCGAAACTTGTGTGTTAGTAGAAAATATTTTGTTTGTATCATCAAAATTCTAAGATTTCGATGGCATTTGAAATTGGGTTTGTGGGAATTGTATAGACAGTTGGAAAATTTACTAAGAAGGCTGTTTTGTTTGTATCGACCGAGTTGCAAGAATTTACAAGTTTAGAGGGGCAGAAAAGATATATAAACACCTGGAGGTGGTGGTACGGGTTCTTTTTGCTCTTTTGCTTTTCGTTGATGCGTCCGCTAATAGCGGTAAACAAGATTACTGTTAACTTCTTAACAAGTGATTTTATAGTATTGGAAATAAAGTTTACAATAACCTACACAAGTTGGTGTAGAACTTTTCCAAGCAGTCCAAAATTGATGAGAAGTTTTAAAACTGCGAAGCACGCAGGAGTTAAAGTAAGTACAAACTGATAGATATTTTGTTGTGGGTGCAAGGTTTGCCCGAAAACGGAGTAGAGATTGATGGTGGACGGATTTGGTGGTGTACCAATGGTAGATGGAACAGTAGCAGAACTGGGCGAGTTTTGATATACCTCCAATTGGTATTCAAGGGAATCGAGTGGCAGTTTGGCGTTACGGATGGTGTCATACAACTTGGAGATGTCCAGAACGTGCAGTCATTGATGAGACCCACAGTCGGCTATGGTGTGGTCACAGATCCAGGTAACTGATTTTTGTGTAGCATTGCTTTTGTGTGTTATTTGGTGCATAATGACATTTTTGTGACTTCTGGGTATATTTCTATAAATTTAATGAACAAAAGAGAATTACTGAGGGAACTTTTATGATATTATTTTTCCATATTTTTTTATGTAGGAATTTATGTTTGCAAAAATAATCTGTGTACTATTGGTTTATGTACAAAGTATAAGAGACTTTTGATAATTTGCTGTGCACTAATTAGCACGAGTGTTTAAAGGTTTTACTATGAGCTCGTAATAAACCAGGGAGTAATGTAAGGTTTAAGGTGAAGCCCTGTTACTTTATAAATTTATTGAGTGATAAAATTTAATCAAGTAATATTTGAAAAAAATGTATTATTTCAAAAGGACAATGTATGTTTAAGAAACCATAATATCCATATTGCCCACAAACCAAATAATTTTACTAAAACATTTTTTACCAACCTAAAACCACAAATAGAACATATGAGCAAAACACATACGATCTATAAAATCATCTGTCTTGGCTGTAGGGGATGTTATATAGGAAATTCAAAACAATATCTTCATAAAAGAATATACGAACACAAATACTCAATCCAAACAAATAATAAAAAAGCATAGCACTTGCTAACCATGCAATAGAAACATCGCATAATTTCGATTTTAAAAATGTTAAGGTTTTAGATACTGAAATAAACGAGAATAAAAGAAATATTTTAGAAACCATTCACATACAACGCGACAGACACTTCGTAAATTCCAAGTCGGCCATGGACAATTCACTAATATTTAATACAGACTAATACAAAATAAATAGTAACCTTTAGCGCCTCAATAAAAATACGCTTTTAAGTAATTCACATTTCTCATTACAATTTGCTCCAATAGTATACATATTTCAAATTATCAACAATAACAGATTATTTGTTCTAACCAGTTAACTTAATCTAGTCATTCAATATAACATTTCAAAACCTTTACGACGTACAATAGTTATAATGTATCTGCTATCTATTTAAAAATGTTTTAGTGCAAGTATATGTTTATAGTGTATAATTTTATAGTATTTATAACAATGTAATTTTTTAGCTGCTATTTTGAAAATAGTTATTTGGAACCAAAACGCATAAGTATGAAAATACATGAAAACCAATAAAAACAAATTGAGTTGTTTCACTTATATCTGACCACTTTCCAGGAACATTCATTACTGTTTACCTATGGTCAAGAAAATTTATATCTTAATATATGCTGTGATAAGGGTTGTTTAGGGGTGTATTGAAGAGTAAGGGTCGCGTAGTAACTGCAAATAGCAATGGGAATCAGAAAACTCGCGTTACATCATTTATTTTTGTACAATTCTCTAAAAGCTTTATCTACACAAAACAACAGACATAAGCTAAAAGTCCAGCAATGATAACAATAACAAGGCGATCAAAGATCGTAAAACAATAGTAAATAACAGCATGACACGGAACTCCAAAATAGTTTCATCAGAAATCAGCTTGAAAATATACTAGGAATGTCCAGAACAAATATGGTTGGTTGCAAGGCTGTTTAGAAAACCAATCCAAATGTAGAAGGCAAAAGCTATACAACGCCCAGAAGTGATAAGAAACAGTCAGTCTCAATTTGAAGCACGTCGAATCCACAATACTCTTAATCAAATATTTATGTGTCAGATAAATAAGTTTTATATTATAGTGAAAAGTAGTGTTGTGTAAGAATTGCGTTAAGAATATATAAAGAACTTTTGCCGTTTTTGCAGAAAACAGCTTCTAGTCCAATGCTAGTCCACTTCTAATACACTTCCAGTTCACTTCTAATCTAATTCTAATTCACGACGATAAGTGGAATAATTCTAAATTCATAATACTAAGAAATCTAAAAATTCCAAGTGGTATTTAAGGGAAGAGGTCCAAGGCGTATCCAGAAAATTATAGAATAAAGCACGAGGTGAATTTTGGAAACAAGGGGTAACCGTACTGAATTATTGGTTCAAACATACGTTAAGGAGTGCAAACCAGAGCATTGGTTTTCGATTGAAGATAATAGGAGAGGTGTTGATCCACAACACGAAACAACTCGTCGGGAGATCACAGGTCAGGACTACCTAGTTTTAAGGAATCTTTTCAAATTTAAATTTTAACACTGAATATATTACATAGGGATACCAAAAATGGTCGGAGGATGTTAGTTTGGCATTGTGCAAATTTCAACCAAGTAAAATAATGTCCAAAATGCTACACAGTATCCATAAATAATACAGTAGCCAAATGCTAAGGCATAGGGATACCGAAAAATGGCCCGATGATGTAGCTTGCATTGTGCGAATTTCAACGAAGTAAAATAATGTTCCAGCGATTCAAAAAACAGTTGACACCCAATATCTTAAAACATTCCATGATACTGTGTATACTTAGATTGAAATTCGCTGAATGCAAACTACATCCTTGGACCATTTTTCGGTATCCTAACGCCTCAGCATTTTGCTGTTCTATTATTTATAGATACTATGAACCATTCGGAACATTATTTTACTTAGTTGATATCAGCACAATGCAAGCTACATCCTCGAACCATTTTTCGGTATCCCTATGCCTCAGCATTTGGCTGGTCTATTATTTATGGATACTGTAAACATTTGGAACATTATTTTACTTGGTTGAAATTCACACAATGCAAGCTACATCCTCGGGCCATTTTTCGGTATCCCTACGCCTCAGCATTTGGCTGCTCTATTATTAATGGATACTGTAAATCATTTGGAACATTATTTTACTTGGTTGAAATTTGCACAATGCAAGCTACATCCTCGGGCCATTTTTCGGTTTCCCTACGCCTCAGCATTTGGCTGTGAATCATTTGGAATATTATTTTACTTGGTTGAAATTCACACAACGCAAGCTACACCTTCGGACCATTTTTTGGTATCCCTACGACTCAGCATTTGGCAGTTCTATTATTTATGGATAATGTGATCCATTTGGAACAATATTTTATGTGGTTGAGATTCGCACAACGCAAGCTACATCCTCGGGCCATTTTTCGATATCCCACACCTCAGCATTTGGCTGCTTTATTATTTATGGATACTGTGAATCATTTGGAACATTATTTTACTTGGTTGAAATTCACACAATGCAAGCTACACCTTCGGACCATTTTTTGGTATCCCTACGATTCAGCATTTGGCAGTTCTATTACTTATGGATACTGTGATCCATTTGGAACATTATTTTACTTGGTTGATATTCGCACAATGCAAGCTACATCATCGGGCCATTTTTCGGTATCCCTATGCCTCGGCATTTGGCTGCTCTATTATTTATGGATACTGTGAATCATTTGGAACATTATTTTACTTGGTTGAAATCCGCACAATGCAAGCTACATCCTCGAGCCATTTTTCGGTATCCCTATGTCTCAGCATTTGGCTGCTCTACTATTTATGGATACTGCGAATAATTCGGGACATTACTTTACTTGATCGAAATTCGCACAATGCAAGCTACATTCTTGGGCCATTTTTCGGTATCCCTAGGCTTCAGCATTTGGCCGCTCTATTATTTATGGATAGTGTGAACCTTTTGGAACATTATTTTGCTTGGTTGAAATGCGCACAATGCAAGCTACATTCTGGAGTAACAATTTATAAGTGCCCCTACGAATCATCATTTAGCATGTCTTTAGCGACATCATGCTGTATTGGCAGAATTTCACTATAACAACAATAATTAGGCGCTCCTCAATAGCTTTCATATCTAAAAGTTAACACGAAAGAAGCTCTCAAAACGCAAATTAACAACTTGAAGCTTATTTCATTGTTTTATGGCCCTTGCTAAAGTACCTCCTCTAACAGTAATAAACAACGTAAATAACAATAGGGATGAATGGATCTAGCGTAAAGAGAGATTTAATGTAAGTTGCTTCCAATTATGGGTATTTTTACGGCCGTTGTACCCGTATGTTCAGTTTTTAGTAGTATAAGTGTCCTAACAGTAACCTAACCTGCTCACTAGTTTCGCTTATATATTCATATAGATTTGGTGGCACTTTAGCAAGGGCGTGCTGTTATGTGTTTGTACATTGGAGTATACTATACTATAGAGTGTGGCTGGTTCACAATCTCTAGTTTTTTTAATCGGCCGCTACCTTTGGCTGCTAGTTTCACTCTCGTACACATTACAGGAATAAGTAGTAGGACAACATTACGATTGGATCCACCACCTTAACCACAAAACAATTTTACTGAAGTCTAAAAGTTGCTTGCATACATTCACAATAACTTTTAAATAATGCTAGATAAATTACGCACATCAGCTTACGAACTTGAATTTGCTCAGAATACATCTTCGGTAATAATTAAATACGAGCAATTCATTATTACCTTATTGTATACAAAGGGCAGCAGGTTTCGTCCATTATTGCTTTATAACAGTACATTCCAGAACGTCTCCAACCTCGGGCTAAGAGATTTTCATAATCATGGACAGAAAGTTGTTCAGCCCACATTCCTAAAAATTAAACATAACCTCACTAATTTAAAAAACTTATTACCATAAGACACTGCACTATTTTCTTTTTTACAATATCCACATTTGTGTTTTTCCAATTCAGGATACCAGTGAACTATGCTAATTTTTTCTAAATTAATTTCGCTCGTCATACTTGGATACAAGCAAATTACAACAGAATCACAGAATTAGTTCTGAGTCTTTAGCAATGTCATCTGTCGTGGTAACCAGAAGTACAAAACCAACCTATGTACAATTGCTAGCAATTGAGATATTTTACAAGTTTTCTGTAGCAGGTGTACGTGATTAAGAATAAAATTAATAGATGTCAGGTGTAGTAATAAAGGAGGAATATTTTTAGTTCACAACTTGTTGCGCTAAAATCGCACTTTCACATGACGAAACTCTACCAAAGTACATCTATATTTGTGTTCGTAAATCTGTTAACTAAACGAAGTCAGTCTGTGGCATATAAAATTAGTGTCGGTACGTGAAAATTCGGTAAAATATCTGTATGTTGCGTTATAAATGTCATGTTATATTTGTGCTCTAGTGTTCTTCCCAAACGGACTTGTAATGACAACAATGCAATGAATAGGTATGTTGATTGTTTTACACGTTTCATTGTTTCTACTTGATTATACTCCGTCGTGTCTGGTATACCATAAGACCATACACAATACCTTCCCCCTTTATAACTAAGCTAGTTTTACACCTGATTATTTCGCCCACTGTCAATTCGGTGGTATGCCAAGCGTCAAATCGTGACGTCAAGAAAACGCCCCCGCCGATATTTGAATAAAAAAATATTTTGTTTTGATCCCAGTTGCACCATCATATGTCCAGATTGTTTTTAATTACCCTAAATTTCAGAAGCTTAAACTGTATTAGATTAGGATCATTAATAGCGTCTACGTGCTTAACATTTTTAAAGGTTTTACGCCGTGCCGTCTGAATGTTTTTGACCTTTATGCCCAACTTTTGAAATAGTGTGGCGAGAAGGAAGGGCGATTATCTTTTGTCTGTTTGTAGAATACCGTTGGCTATCAGTAACCTTGGTAAATGATAACACAAACTTCAGTGTTAGCGATTTTAAATTTATATTTTTACTTATTATTTATTGGGAAATTAGAATGAGAAAAGTTTCCAGAAAAGCTGCATATTTGCCAATAAAATTGAATATATAAGTATTATGCCACCTGTTTATTTAGGTGGCGGCCAAGTTAAAGGACTAATTTATCTGTTAGATTTATGATTTATTATATGTAAATTGTTTAAAAAATTTTGAACTTGGCAGTTTGTAGAATTTAATTTATAAGCGACAAATTTTTATATTTTTTTATGTACGTGGTTTATGGTGTTTATAAATATAGACGGCATATCGGTATTTTATTTGAAGATGTGTGGGAATCTTTCCCAATCAAAAATATAATAATAGGAATAATATTTTTTCCTTCCAAAGAAAAGTTTTATTTGGCTTATAACTGAAACAGTAGACCAAAAAAATTACAGCTAAATTAATTTTTAATTTACATTTGTTTTTCATGGGGAAAAGGATGATATTCGAATTGATGCTATTAAAGAAGCTGCAACTCATGCTCTCTCTTATCACTTTATTCCATGCCATGGTGGGATAGAATGTATAAATAAACAAGCAAGATGAGTATCGTGGTTCATTTAAATTTTTAACCACAGGATACACTCAAATTAACCATTGCAATGCAGAGCAAGTTTAATTATTGTAGAAATATTGTTTGAAGTAGAAGATGGATAGATATTATAGTAAATTAAGTTTTAAAACCCTTCAGAAATGTCTGAATAGCAATTGCTTGGTTACATCGATGCTTCTTCAAATTCTGGTGTTACGTATTAACATGCATTTGAACTAAATTTGATTTGCCAAGCTTTTCTTTACCGTCAGCAGGAGTGAGATTGATCACAAAATGTTGTTTTTTGTTAACCATTTTGATATTTTTACGAGAATTCCAAATGTAACTGACATTATATAAAGTTAATTTGGTTTACTTTAAAGAGAACCTACTGAATTGGATTTAAAAATTAAGAATTCATGAGGAATCAATTATAAGTTGTTATCAATCTTATACTGAATTTGGGGCTACTTTGATAAGCCTTTGGAAATAGCTTAAAATTACTTAACACTGTTATACATGTTATCATTTTAGCCCCTGAAACTTTTGGTCAGACAGAAAAAAGTTAACAAACCGACCCTCTTGGGGTGAAATTGATAAATAATACAAAAATACTATAAACTAAATGAGATAATCAAACTAATCCCATAAGAAATAAAATCATTTATTTTATGCTGGAGTTCCAGGTTTTTTTATAAGATTAAAATTATTGTTCTTAAAGAAATCTCTAAACCAGTTTATTATAGTTACAATACATTTCATACAAAACTATTTAAACAGATAATAATCATATGAAATTAATTTGTAGAAAACACTAAACAAATTTAAGAAAGTTATTTTTCATACACATTAACAGTTTTTGAAAAAATATACTTTAGTCTTGCACCACTTTGCTGAATTTCTGGATTAGGGAAAATAGCTATAACATCACATTTTTTCACTTCAAATATGTCGTTCTCATCTACTTGAAAAACCTTTTTTGCTGTGTCCATGCTTTTTAATTTCGTCATTCTAAACTCTTCATTAGGTAGCTTTTCTTGAACAATAGCCACATATCTATCATCATCATCATTAGGTCTTCAGTCCTAGAACTGGTTAGACGCGTACCATCATTGTTTCCTATTCTGAACTAACCTACAGATTTCCCTGAAATTTGCACAGTTTGCATCTATAACTATCTCATCTAGGTCTACATCTACCTCTTTTTTCCTATCTCTGCTTGTAATTTATCCCATACTATTCCCCAAAATGCCTTAGAACGTATTCCGCCCTTCTATTTCTCTTTTTCCCCAGATATCCTTGTTCCCCTACTATTTCTATAACTTATTTGTTATTATCTTTGTGTGTCCATGCTATCGTCCTCATACATCTGAAGCACAGCATTTCAAAAGGCTGCTATCGTTTTTCTGTCTGCGTTTCAGACTGCCTGTATTTCATAGGCATACTGTGGTTTGCTCCACACATATGCTTTCAACAATTTTCTTCTTGTTCTATGTTTGTTGCCTTTCCTCATAGGCGCTGTTCTTTCTTGTTAGATGCAGTTCGATCACCTTCTATCGTTTTACAGTTATACGCCCTATTTCTCCGTCCTTTAGTGGTTGTGAAGGGAGGTAAGCAAACTGTGGCTACCAAGATCCCCCAACACTTAGACATTTGCCGAAATAATGGTTTTCCAGTAAATCCTTTCACACACTTAACATTATTCGAGAATATTGCCCAACCAATACTTATAGTTGCTTATAATAATCATCATGTTTAAGTACAGTTACTTTTTTCGTCATTAATTTATCCATCTTGGGATTGGTTGGATGCGTACCTCCATTGATTTCTATTCTGGGCTTGCCTACACATCTCCCTGAAACCCCTACAGCCTACATCTTTTACTATCTGTGTGCAGTAGTCTAACCTAGGTCTGCCTCTTCTTCTCTTTTTTCCTATCTCTGCTTCTAATATTACAATTTAATTCGACGTATTACGTAATAGTATTACGTATTACGTATTACAATTCAATTGGTGATACATTTATATGGTCGATAAAACAGTTTACGAAGTCGGTAATACAGTTTAAGAGTTCATAAATACATCGCGCAAGCGCAATGAATACGAAAGCAATGCAACGCCCTGGCGGCCGGAAGCGCGAACCTTATTACAGATTCCGCGTTGCCAACTACCGTGACGTCACCGATATAAAATTTATATTGCGCAATACTTCGGAAAATTTAAGAATTTAAAACAAAAGGTAATAAATTAATTATTAGATAAATATGTCTCGGGGTTAAAGTTGATACGCCGACGCTATTCCAAAGCGTTCGGACCGGCACTCAGGGCTCCGCTCCGGGCTGTTGGCTGAGCATGGACATCCGGCTCATCTGGGGTCGTGGATACGGTTAGCCTCGGTGGCTGCAAATTCTCCTACCTATGCAGGGATCGGGCAGGAATACTAGGTAAAGGTAGACAAACAAAAGATAATCAAGCAAGGAAATCTACATAGGTAAAGATAAGCACGATACGATACCTCAAAGCGACCACTTCACTCGAAGAACCAAGGCAAACAGCCACGTTATAGAGAACAGGAAACTTCCCACTATTTCTGTCTTTTTCCCATTGGCGCGAACTTATTCGTCCACTCCTCTAGAGTCGCACGATCTGCGCAAGTGCACTATGACGTAACGGAAGTACACGCCTAGTCTATTAAAATTCCCGCGCACCGCGTCTTTTGAAATTATGGCGCGAAACTCCCGCACATCAAACTAACCTAATAACAATGTTTAAGTGCCAATTTGGCACGTAACAATCGCGACAAAGCCACAAAAGAAAAACTTAAAAAGAAAAGTCTGTTAGCACAGTAACAGCTTAAAATCTAAGTCCTAACTACCCTATATAAAACCTAACTTAAACCTACAAAATGTTTATATAAGGCGCCACCTGGTTTTTTGACCGATAACACGTCTACCGAAGTACCAGGAAACGGAATAGGTAGCCCGATAGTCTTTGACTACACTAATTATCGACAGCACAAATTTGTCGGGGAGCATGAAACACTACTTAAACTAAAACAGATGCGACAAGTCGCCTAAACTATCTAAACCTATCGAAACTAAAACTAACATTAAAGTTTTTACGTGCGAACACACATGAGTGTTGCATCAAAACTATTCTTCTTTTCGCAAGAAGTGCTCAAATTTAAAAATGTTCATAGAGTGAGTCACTCTGCACTCTAGCAAATTTTGTTACTGGTACTTTGGTTTTCTAACGATGCACATTTAAAACTTGTCCATGACATAGTTGTGAATCAACAAATTTATCAAAAGTACCCCCTACTAAATCCTTATATGCTAACCTGACAAATTACATTTTTATATCGGGTTAGCTTTTTCACTTAAATATCAAAAAAAAATAATTCCCACGTCTGGTCATAGATACCACACGTTAGGACGATAAAAAGATAAGACAAGATCTCAAATTGTTGTTAAAGATAGTAGATAAGATAATGATATTAAGCTTAAGTTGTTATCCTCAAAGGTAATAGACAAGATAACGATATTAAGCTTTAGTTATATTTGAGATACTAGATAAGATAACGCGATATTAAGCTAAAGTGATTATTAGAGATAGTAGATAAGGTAACATGAATTTAAACAAAAGTTATTACTAAAGATAACCGGTAAGATAACGCGAAATAACTCGAAGTTATTACTAACGGTAGTCGGTAAGATAACGAGACTAAACTAAGGTTATTACTAAAGGTAATCGGTAAGATAACGATATTAAAACTAAGGGTATTATCAAAGATAATAAAGAAGACAAAGGTATTGGCCTAGTTATTACCCAAGACAATGAATAAGGTAACAGTTAGAGTGGCTCCAGTAGAGCCGTTTAAATGGGGATTGACTCGTGCTCTCTAAAAAGAGAAACCTGTGAAGCAGGTCCGTTTGCAATAAACGGCACGAGGGACCGGCAAAGGCATTTGGGTGCATTCCTGCACCCGGCGATAATTGATATCGGTGAAACAATCACCCGATACCCACACGGTATATAAGATATACACATCCACTCATACATACCTTCACTGCCAGTGCCCACGCACTGACAGCGGCACCGCATGACCTTACGAAAGATTCGCAAAGACGAGGTTCAGGTGTCTGTGAAAATCTCCCGCGCAACCACACGGTGACTAACAGAAATGAAAAGGCAGTAGAGAAATAGGAACGGTAGAAAGGAGGTTGGTTTTGGAATGCATTAGAGGCACTTCCAGGTAGAAGAAAGTAGAGGAAGGGCTCGCATTGAGCAAAAGAGACAGAGAAAAAGGTGGATAGCAAAGCGCTACTCAACCAGCCAATGTGACTAGTAGCTCGGAGTGAGGGAACATCACTCTTATGTGGTAGACGGGTGTTCCGGGACAAGAACAGGTCCACCGAAAGAAGAATAAGGCATAGCGGAGATAGCGGGATAAGAAAAAAGTATAGTTTTTGGACAAGCGTCCGAGAGAAGGTAGAGAGTTGTCCCTGTTAAACACAGCGCAGTCTGAAGGACCACCTGCGATATTAATCCGACAAGATAAGGTATACACATTTTTAAAATTCACTAGACTCCTAAGAGAACTAGTACGATCATTTTCCTAACGAGTGCATCCACTACGATAAGAAAATCAGACAAAAGTTGACACAACAACTTAAAAGTATCATTACAGATACAAACACACAAAAACAAACTGTTTTAAGGTAGTTCCTCAAAACGGTAGCACCCTAAACACACAAAAATGCCCAATTATAAGCACTTAAATACAGGTACACTGTCCCAATATGCTAAAACAACTGAGAATTTAATAAGATAACAATAAGAAGCAATAGCACCTCACCACAAAGTTCAAAAAAAAACAATGAAAAAAAAAAGTTTATAAGTTATGTAGATTTAATAGAAAAAACAAATAATGCTATAGTATAATGTGGGCGACTACAATAATTTAGAAGAAAAACACAAGGAATAGACAATCCTAGTTTTTGCAACTGCGAATATGAACTATTTCTTTCCATGGCATAGACTGTGCATGTCCTATGTGAGCCCAAAGAAGAAAGCATTCACTCAACATCAGCTAAAACCAATCATAAAAATTCAATGAGTTATTTCAACCAAAGTTACGACAATTACCACACAATTAAACCATGGTAAGAAAAATACTAAAACCAAATAATATATAGTAGGAAAAGTTCACGGGTTAATTAAATGAAACAACAAGGTTATATTGGGGGGTGTAGAGGATGAAGTGTTATATATCTAACGGTATGGTCAAGGAAAAGTCAATCAGAAGCAAAGGGTTTAAGGTAAATGAGTTAAACGTATAAAACGTAGGTGTATAAGAGAAGGAATAAGTAATTAAAGATACTAATTGATGGTGAGAACAGAAAAATATTAGGTAAATCGTGAGGAGAATGGAACGTGCAAAACTTAACTAGCATTTGGGTCAGCAGAGAATGGCTTAAGGTCTTTAATATGCCACCTGCCTTGGCGTTTTCCTTCAGCATCCTGAAGTTCGTAGATAAGGGGACTAATGACACGAATGACTTTACAAAGAATAAATTTAGGGGCTAATTTTGAAGAGAATTTCTTAGATGCATCCGATAAGACATAATTCTTTTTCCAAACTTGTTCGCCCAAGGCGAAGGAAATATTTCGTTTACGTAAGTTATAGTGGTCCTTGCTCTTTTCGTAAGCTTTTAACAAATTTTTTCTAACGTCGTTAAAGATAGAAGGTAATGACTGTTGGTCTTTGTCCCAACGTACTTTATCGTCAAATTCAATTACGTTAGTATCGTCAGGCACTAAACCATAGTAACTCCCATCGATTGGGGTATATCTTCCAAAAACAAGAAATGACGGAGTGAATTGGGTTGCTTCGTGTTTAGATGTACGCAAAGCTTGAGCAATTTCAAAGATATGTTCATCCCATGTAGTATGGTCTGAATTAATATAGGAAGAGATAGCGGTAATTAAAACTCGATTTACTCTTTCGGTAGGGTTTACTTGGGGATGGTATTTTGCTTTAAACCAAATTTTTTGTACTTTGTAACTTTTAACGAAATTCTGAAAATCTTTAGAGATAAATTGTGCCCCATTGTCACAAAGAATAATCTGTGGGACACCAAAGATAAGAAAGACATTTTGTTCTAGGAATTTAATTATAGCTGCAGAAGTAGCTTTACGTAAGGATTGCACCATAACAAATTTAGAAAACCAATCGGTGACAACTAAAAGATATTGGTTACCTCTTTTCGATCGGGGGAGAGGTCCTAATAAGTCAAGCGAAATTAATTGAAAGGGATAAGATACACGTTTAAAGTTACCCATTAAACCAGGGCGAGCATCTTGCGAACTCTTATGGGAACCACAAATTTTACAGTTTTTTATATAGCGACAAACAGATTGCTTAAGTGTGGGCCAGTAATATAATTCAGATATTTTAGCGAGAGTTTTTGTAACACCAAGGTGTGCAGCTATCGGATCATCGTGACTTAATTTGAGCACCTCACTGCGGTTTGCAGTGGGCACAACCAGTTTCCATTCAGGGATATTCGATATTTTATGTGGAGACGAAGATACAAATTTATATAGTCTATTATTAGTTACACGAAAGGTAGGGAATTTATCGGGGTTATCGGAAACTTTTTTAATCATTTTGAGGTACCAGGTATCCAGAATTAAATTTGGAAGGTTAAGAGAAACAACATCACGAGATAAGGCATCAGGTACGATATTTAATTTGCCAGGCCTATGCCTAACGTCAAAAGTGAATTGAGATATACGCAAGTTCCATCTTGCCAAACGACCTGCGGGCTGTTTCAAGTTATTAAGCCACGTGAGAGCTGCGCAATCAGTGATTACGGTAAAGTGTGTACCTTCGACATATCCTCTAAATTTCTCGATGCCAAAGATAACGCCCAATAATTCTCGTTCGGTAGCTGAGTATTTTTGTTCGGCAGAAGTTAATGCACGACTTGCATAAGCGATTGGATGTTCTAAACCATTGCTTACCTGGAACAACATTGCACCTAAACCAGTAAGCGAGGCATCGGTTTGTATATAAAACTTTTCATCAAAATTGGGTGAAATTAAGATAGGTGCTGAAGTGATTAACGTTTTAATTTGTTCGAAAGCTTGTTGGGATTCTAAATTCCACTCGATAGTTTGGGATTTATTTTTATTTTTAATTAAAGCGGTAATGGGTGCAGATATAGTTGAAAGATTGGGTAGAAAGATGCGATAATAGCTAATCATTCCGATTAAACGTTTGATTTTGGTAACGGTTTTAGGTGTTTTAAATTTAGTAATAGCGTCGACTTTAGCAGGATCTGCTCGTAGGCCAGTTCCATCGACAATAAAACGAAGAAATGTAAGGGATGAGCAACAAAATTGAGACTTTTCCCAGTTTATCTTAAAACCTGCTGCGTTTAAACGTTCTGCAACTTCATTTAATGTGGCGATATGTTCATCAAAAGAACTTGAGATAACTAAGATATCATCCAAAAACACAAAGGCACGTTCCTGATGTAAGATAGGACCTAACGTTTGATCCATAGTACGTTGTAGGGTTTGTGGAGCGTTACAGAGACCAAATGGCAAAAAATTATATTCGAAATGACCTCAGCCTAGAACACAAAAAGCAGTTTTTTAACGAGAAGATAGGTCCAGAGGTATCTGATAAAAAGCTTGTCTAAGGTCGATAGATGACATAAATTTTGCGTTTCGAAGCCGGCTTAAAATCGAGTCAGTTCTAGGTAGAGGGTAAGCGTCTGAAACAGTCACAGAATTCAACTTTCTGCCATCGAAACAGACACGCCATTCGTCATTCTTCTTCCGAACTAGTAATACGGGAGACGTCCAGGGTGAATTTGAGGGAGAGATAACACCAGATTCTAACATTTTATCTATTTCAGCATGTAAATGCTTTTGTAATGCAGGCGATAACGGATATTGACGTTGCTTAAAAGGGAGGGCATCACCTGTAGACATAACGTGTGTTGCAGTCGTAACGCAACCAAGTTCGGAGGTATTAAGTTTGCGAAATTTGTCAATTGTAGCGTTAAGAGTTATATTTTGGGAATCAGTAAGAGATATTTTGTTAGATATTCCTGTAGAAGCACAAGAATTTGTTTTAATAGAGGTTTGCCATGAAAAATCCTGGAAATAAAGTGACAGATTAAAAAGTTTACAGAAATCAACACCTAGTAGAAAAGGATAAGCTAATGCAGGCACAATCAAAAATAAAACATCACGTTCAAGAGATTCTACTGAAATTTTTAATAAGGGAACCCGTTACATATATTTGATTATCGTCAGCTAAATTTATGGAAGTTTTTTCGGGAATAATTTGAATATTAATATTTTGTTTAGATAATTGATGTAAACCTTCGTTATTTATAAGGGAGCATGAGGAACCTGTATCCAATAAAGCAATTACATTTAAGGAACCAATCGAGATACATAAGTGTGGACGATTATCGAAGGGTTTTTTAACAAGTTGTGAGGCAGCAGTCTTTTTATGATAAAAGGAATTGACGGTTTGTAACCACTTAGACCACTCGGATGGAGTAGTATAGCATAATTCCTCTAATGAAGGTAAGGCATTTTGAACATTAACAGTAGCGGTATTATTGTTAGATAAATTTACTGACGGTACAGCGTTAGAAGTAGTTTTATGATTTGAATTTATTGACGTCTGGGTCCGTTGAATGATTGGTATTGAGGACGATTTTGAATCCTTGAGATATTCACGCCCTGATTTGGAATATCTCGACGGGAGTTTCCCGATACATTAGGATTACAGTTGGTGCAGTTAGATTTGTAGATATTTGAGCGCCACAACCATAACAAAAAATATTTCTGGGGTATGTGCAGACATTATAGTTATGTCCACTTCTCTTACAGTTCCAACAGGTAAGTGAGTTATTAGTTACGGTAGGAGGATCATTAAGGGTAGATACTTTATGGGAAGTTCGAGCTTGACAAGCTAAATCGGGTTCTAAAAGACCAGATAGTTTCTCTGGGGCGGGCGGTATTTGTCAATTCTTAACTTCACTTCCTGGAGGAACGACATAGGTCTTTAAAGTGGGCTAACGAAGAGATGTGCTGTAATGCCAAACGTTCCGAGAAATACGGGTTTAAATTTCTAAGTAACTGGTCAATAATTTCGGATTCTGAAGGTTTTTTGTCGAGTCTGCTATATAAAGCTTCTAATGAGGTAATGAAAGAGACAACATTTTCGTCAGGTCCTTGGGTTCGATTACGTATCTCGTTCCAAAGATCGATAATATAACCATGAGGTAGGAAGTCTCGTTTTAGGCACGCAACTAACTCCTCCCAGGTAGAAATTTGGTCTCGGATGTTCCTGTACCATATCAACGCTGAGTCTGAAAACAAGTCACCTGCTGAGACGAATAAGTCCTAATCTGTACACTGCCGAGAAATTTTGAAGTCGTTAATCCGGTCAAGAAAAGACGATAAAGAGACTTGCGAATCAAACCCTTGAAAAGTGAGACCCCATTTGTATACAGGTATAGATTTCCCTAATGGTTTAGGTTGAGCAAGTACGAGATTTGAAAAGGGTAACGATATATCTACGTCTGCATTTGGATTGAGTTTGTCAAGAACAATTCCTTCAAGTAATAATATTTCGGACAACAAACTTTGTTTAGCTTGGGTCGCTTGCTCATCGTCATATAAAGATAATAATTTGATACGCTGTTTGACATGCATTATTCTGGAACCTAAACGCCCTAACTCAGTATCACTGGGACGAGGATCTGTTCTATTTATTATACCAGATATATCGTCCAAAGACAGTCTAATTTCCGATACATTGTGAGGCCAATCCGAAACGATCTTCTTTAAGATAGCGGCGCCCTTCATTTCCTGGGCTAAAATTGCTCTAAGTTGAGATCTCCGATCATTTTGATTTGATGCAGAAATAATATTCCTACACTCAATCTCGTAAATTAACTCGAGAGATTTTAAATGTGAAACATTCATCTTGAATAGAATATTCGAGACACGATATATGAAATATAGAATAGTTAGGTAATTGAGGAGGTAATAAACGGTATATCTACTTCAAGTCAGTACGATAAAGATATTTAAGGATGGAAACATGCTATGAAAGCCACTTGCAAAGAGTAACGTTCAAATTTTATCACGTTAAGTGACCAAACACTAAAGAAACACTTTTAAAACTATATGCGAACAAGGTTAGCACTTAATAAAGGGATATATCATTGATACACCACAAAAAGACACTCCAAATTAAAAAAAATACGTAGGTAATATGCCATCCAACAAAAGCAACACGAAGCCATAGTTTGACGTTTCATACAAAGATATTAAAAAGGCAATTTATTTCGTTAGTGCTTTTAACTACAAGGTTTTCTTGTAAAGGTAATTAAGATATTATTAATTGAATAGGTAAAACACTAATGCAGTTTTTAAAACGTAACATACAAGACAGTGTGTTCAAGTTCAAAAACGGTCTTCTAAAGTTAAGAAAACAAACAAAAGTTATATTTTAATAGATAATTTTGTAATAAACTGTGTTTAAAGGTATCTAATTAAGGTAAATACTTATTTGTATACTTACATGAATAAAAGTAGGGTTATTTTTAGTGAAAAAGCTGTTATAAAGGAGTTTGTACCCTAACCTCACACATTAGGGCGCCATTCTTATTACAATTTAATTCGACGTATTACGTATTACGTAACAGTATTACGTATTACAATTCAATTGGTGATACATTTATATGGTCGATAAAACAGTTTACGAAGTCGGTAATACAGTTTAAGAGTTCATAAATACATCGAGCAAGCGCAATGAATACGAAAGCAATGCAACGCCCTGGCGGCCGGAAGCGCGAACCTTATTACAGATTCCGCGTTGCCAACTACCGTGACGTCACCGATACAAAATTTATATTGCGCAATACTTCGGAAAATTTAAGAATTTAAAACAAAAGGTAATAAATTAATTACTTAGATAAATATGTCTCGGGGTTAAAGTTGATACGCCGACGCTATTCCAAAGCGTTCGGACCGGCACTCAGGGCTCCGCTCCGGGCTGTTGGCTGAGCATGGACATCCGCTCATCTCGGTCGTGGATACGGTTAGCCTCGGTGGCTGCAAATTCTCCTACCTATGCAGGGATCGGGCAGGAATACTAGGTAAAGGTAGACAAACAAAAGATAATCAAGCAAGGAAATCTACATAGGTAAAGATAAGCACGATACGATACCTCAAAGCGACCACTTCACTCGAAGAACCAAGGCAAACAGCCACGTTATAGAGAGAACAGGAAACTTCCCCACTATTTCTGTCTTTTTCCCATTGGCGCGAACTTATTCGTCCACCCCTCTAGAGTCGCACGATCTGCGCAAGTGCACTATGACGTAACGGAAGTACACGCCTAGTCTATTAAAATTCCCGCGCACCGCGTCTTTTGAAATTATGGCGCCAAACTCCCGCACATCAAACTAACCTAATAACAATGTTTAAGTGCCAATTTGGCACGTAACACTAATATATTCCGCACTATTTCCTCATGCCGTAGTATGTGGCCTATCATCCTATCTCTCATATTTTTTACCGTTTTCCACATATTTCTTTCTTCTCCTACCATTTTTAGTACCTCTTCGTTCTTAACTTTGTCTGTCCATGATATCTTCATCATACGTCTGTAGCACCACATTTCAAAGGCTTCTACCTTTTTCTTGTCCGCTTCTCCTACTGTCCAGGCTTCACAGCCGTACAGTGCTGTGCTCCACACATATGTTTTAAGCAATCTTTTCCTTGTTTCTATGTTTGTGGTCTTTGAGCACAGTAGTTGCTTTTTCTTGTTAAATGTAGGACGACCTTGTGCTAATCTTTGTTTTATATCTTTTGTGCTTTTTCCATCTTGCGTTATTTGGCTTCCTAGGTAGCAGAAATCCTTAACCTCTTGTAAGTTCGTGTTACATACTTGTATTCTTGTTTTTGATTTATTTTCCCCACCTTTGCATACTAAAACTTTAGTTTTAGTTTTGTTAATTTTCATACCGTATCTCTCTGTTAGAACCGTTTCCATTTCATTAAGAGCAGCTTCTAACTCTTCATTGCTAGACGCTAATACCGCTATATCATCTGCAAATCTAAGCATATCAATTTTTTGTCCCTGCATAGTAATTCCAAATGTCTTCCTGCATTTGGCAGTATTCATTGCCTCTTCTATGTACAAGTTAAAAATCAATGGGGATAGGGCACATCCCTGTCTCATTCCTTTCCTAGTGTTTACTTCTCTACGTTCCTGCTCTAATTCTATTACTGCTGTTTGTATGTATGTATGTATGTTTTTATTCATCCTTTTTGGATCATTATAAAATAAAATGATATAGGACATGTCAATATACAATCACTACAACTATAATAGTATAAATTAACAAAGTCACTTACAAGTATAACTAAGACTAAGATATGTACTTAAATATTCCTAAGTTGACTTGATATTAAAAGTCATTGTCTGCTAAATATTCTGAAACTGAGTAGTAACTTTTTTCAATTAGTTTACTTTTTAGTTTTTTTTTATACAAATTAAACGTTTCATGTTTATAGGTATCTGGAAGCTTGTTATAGATCTTTATTGCTAAATATTTTGGACTACTTTCATATTTTATTAGCCTGTGTTTAGAAAACAGTAGTGTGTATGTAGTATCATAATGGTGTGTATCTTTGAGCTTTGTGAGCTTGTGTAAGTGTTTTCTAGCATAGAGAAGTAACTCATAAATAAAAATACAATGTACGGTTAGAATACCACATTGCTTAAACAAATGTCTACAACTGTATCTAGCCTTACTTCCTGTTAACATACGCACTGCCCTTTTTTGTAATATAAAGATTCTATTTATATCTATGTAGGGTGCATTACTTCATGCAATTATTCCATATGAGATTATGGAGTTGAAAGTTAGAAAAATAGTACCATTTGACAACCTGTCTATCCAACTTGTATAACAGATTTTTCATAACAAAGCAACAGGTACTTAATTTTTTACAAAGATCATCGATGTGCTCATTCCAAGTCAGCTTTGAATCAATTTTAATACCCAAAAAATTGGTGCTTGCAGCTTCTGCTACACATGAGGTTGAGGTTCTTATTAGCAACGAAAAATCAAATAATTGACGGGATATATTAAAATGCATTGCTATTGATTTAGAACTATTGAGGATTAAATTTAATTTACTAAAATAGGCTTCCATTTGTTGTAATTGAGTATTTGCTTGGCTGACAAGACTGTTTGTGTTATTGGAGCTGACCAGAAACGAAGCGTCATCTGCATATAATATGGTATCATTAAACTGTTGATCGTTTATATAAATTATGAATAACAATGGTCCCAGTACAGATCCCTGTGGAACTCCTTTGTTAATAGACAATTGATGTGAACGACAACCTTCAATTTCTACGTACTGATACCTGCCAGCTAAATAACTGCAAAACCAATCTAAGGCTATTCCTCTTATTCCATACTTAAATAAAGTATTAAGTAGTGCAGCATGATTTACTAAATCAAAAGCTTTACTTAGATCTAAGAATATTGCTGCACACTTATTTCCAGCATCTAAGTTTTCATATAAAATATCCAAAAATTTTATAATAGCTAAAGAGGTAGAACATTCTTTACGGAAACCAAATTGATTTACATTAAAAAGATTATGTTTAGTAAAATAGAGAATAATTTTTTCAGTCACTAATTTTTCAATTACTTTGGAAAACACACTTAGTAACGAAATTGGACGATAGTTTTTTATATCATTTACACTGCCCTTATTTTTATAGAGAGGAGTTAATTTACTAATTTTTAGGATTCTGGGAAAACACCAGAACTAATGGAAGAATTTATTATGTAAGTTAAGGGAGTAATTACAAATTGAATGTATTTCTTTAAAAATATCGAATTAAAACCGTCGTACCCTGTTGAATAAGAATTTTTCATGTGTGTTACTACTTCCATTACGTCACTTTCCAATACTGGAGTAAAAAAGAAACTGCTATGATTATCAAAACTAATATTACTATTAGCACTATTAATTTGTACGTTGTTCTTGTTAGGTAATACATTACTGGCATTGACAAAAAACTGATTGAAATGAGCACAAAGCTGTTGAGGATTATCGCATAGACTGTTGTTAATAATCAAATTTATTTTCTGTTTAGGCTTTTTTTCACCCTTTATAATATCCCATGCAGTTTTTACTTTATTGGAAGAATTTTTTAGTAGGGAATTGTAGTACATTCTTTTGGCTGCACATATAACTTTCCTATAAATTTTTTTGTACGCTTTATAGAATGTTAAACGTTCTGGATAATTACTATCTAAGGAAGCTACGTACAGCAATTTTAATTTTCTGCTGGATATTCTAATACCCTTAGTTATCCATTTTTTATGTTGCCTTAATGGTGAAGTTTTTCTTTTCTTTATTAGAGGAAATGCTGTGTTATAAAATGCCGTCAGCACATTTATAAAATTAGTATACATTTCATTGACATTTTGAATTGACATTACTCCATTCCAGTTTTCACTCTCCAATAGTGACACAAAAAGATTAATATTCGATTGACTATTCAAATTTCTGGTCTGAAAGCATTTAGTAGACTCATTACTTAGTATTGGAAAGTTTAACTCAATTTTTTGTACATTGTGATCGGATAGGCCATTTTCTATAATACTACTACTAAAATCACTAATAGTGGAGCTGACAAATATATTGTCCAGACATGTTTTACCTCTTGTTGCACAGTCTATAGTATCTGTGAAACCAAATGAATAAGTTAAATCGAAGGTTATTTAGTTCAATTGATTTTCGAGAAAATTCACATTAAAGTCTCCGAGAATTATTATTTTAGCATTTTAAACCTGCTTAATCTTACCAGAATGTCCTTAATTAAATTTATGAAACTGATAAAATTTCCATTACAACTTCTATATACTGTAACAATGATTATTTCAACATTTGGTTGTTGATCTATCACAATAGCAGCACATTCACAATCAATTTCTACAGATGCCTTAGTAATATTCCTTAGCTGTCGACACTCAATACCATTGCGTACAAAAATTGCTACACCTCCATGAATACTATTATTTCTAGAAAATTTATCTGCTAGGTAATAACCGTCAATATACACATTAGTAATGTTACTACTTTTTAGCCAATGTTCACTTATACAAAATATATCACAGTAATTATCATTTAAAAAAACATCAATTTCACCAATTTTATTAGATAAACATTGAATATTTTGATGAAAGATTGTTAATTTGTATTCATTGTCTAGCTTTTTGGACTTCGATCTGGAAACGTTTGAAAATTTAAGGTGCTTTTGTTGTTTTTATTGTTTGAAATTAGCAAGTTACGATTTTTATTCCCATCTGATGTTGTACTAATTGACCTATTTCTGATGCTAGCATGTAGGGTTTGATTATCGTTGAACTTGTTCACATTGTCTGCACTCTCATTAAGTTGTATATAGATAAGATTTTTATTTTGGTGGGTAATATTAACAGAACTTTTAAGTTGCTTTTTGCTTGCAGTTATAATATCAAATAAACATCTACAAACTTCAGATTTACCTCTATTATTAAGATGTAGTCCATTTCTTGTAAAATTTGACTTACTAATGCAACTGTTACTGTCAACAAATTGAATATTTTTATATTTGTTTTGAATTAATGTATATATCCAGATTTAATTGGTATATATATTTATTTAATCTGGAATGTTGATACCAGAAAGGAATAGAAATGACAATAGCATTAGTATGTTGAATATTCTTAAAACAATAATTTAGTTCGATATAGATATAGAGGAACCGCTCAATATATTATTAACTCCAGCCAGTATGATTATATAATCTTCCTTTGTGAGTGTTTTAGTGAGATTCTGTATATCTTGTGTCACTTCTGAATTTTGCATTAGGTTTGCAGATACATGTAGTTATAAGGTCTTCTTTTTGTAGCAGTGAATTTAATAGCTTTCCAAAGTTTTGTGTCTGGCTATCACCAAGAATTAGCACTTTATTTTTGGACACTGTTAGATTTTCTGCCATGGCACCACTTTTAATTGTAGTGCTCAATATTTGATTATTAATAGAATTGGAATTAGTATTGTATTCCTCATTAGTAGATATTACACTTTGTTTGGTTGTATCCAAAGAGTGAAATTTATCTTTATCTGTTGATTCTAAAAGAAAGTTTAAATTATTACAATTCTTAAGTTCTGTTTGACTTTGCAGTTCCAAAGTTGTAATTTTATTAGCAATTTGTGCAACTTCTACTTTGTTGTATAAACCACTTTGTTTAGCACCTTTGATTTTAGTTTTTAGTTGCTTAATTTTTTCCTCTGCTTCTTTAAGTAATCTATGCAAATGTTGTTCATGTGTAGTAGCATCTTGAACAAATTTTTGATAATCAAGCTTTAGTCTAGTCAAATGCTTATCTTTTAATTTAATTTCATTTTGTAGCTGCAGCAGATGGTCTGCAATATCCTTATCAGTGGCCTTGTCATCAATACTTTCAATACTATGGTCAATTTTGGAATTTATACAATCTTCACATATAAACAGATTATTATACAATAACTTTTTGTTTGTAATTCTACTCAAGCAACTCTTATGAAAAACACTAGAACACTTAGCACAAACAAAATTATTAAAACTTTTCTTTGGGCAACACTTAAACATAAATATAGTTAATATCTGCTATACACAATATCATATCTGCTACAGTGAAGTCTCCTTTAGTGCTCTTACTTTTATAATCATGTCTATCTGTACAGCTTGTAAAATTCCATTCAATGCTTCTTCATATATTGTACCATGCTCTGTTTGTTCAAATTTATTTCATGCCACATTGGATTGTGCAGGTCTATCTGCTTCTGAATCAAAAGTTTTGGACCTTAAGAAGAAGCAGATGATGGTCTATAAATGTATAGATTGCCATTCTAATGGCAGAGGAAACAATTTTGTTGATGTTCACTCTCTGTCTGCTGACCTTAAAGATATTAAAGCATCTTGTGGAATTTTGTCAACACTCCAGACTGAATTAGCTGATGTCAAGTCTCATATTGATGGTATTGTGAAATCACTAGAAGAGCTGCCTCGTCTACAGGGCCAAGTTGATACCCTACAGCTGAGAATATCTGAACTGGAATCTGCAAATTCTTGCTCCACTAATAATACTGAGAAGATGTTCTCTGAATTTCAAGATCGTATCTCACGTTCATGTAATGTCATTCTTTTCAACCTTCAGGAGTCAAGTAATGGTAATGCAATTGATGACATTAATCTTGTGAAAACTGTATTGGAGCCCATTGGTATTGAACTTTGTGATATTAAAGTTAAGAGAATTGGGCGGCTTAATGTTAACAATAATAATAAGACTAGACCTGTTATTGTAACGCTTAACAGCTCTAGAGATGTTTCTATTGTTTTCAGGAACAGGTTTAAATTGAAGCACCCAATCAGAGTATCGTTTGATAAGACGAAATCTCAGCAGCAGCAATATGCTAATGCTCTCTCTGATTTTAGGACAAGATCGTCTGCTGGGGAAGTTGACCTTGTGGTCAAGTATTTGGATAACGTTCCCACTGTTGTTCAAAAGAGCAGTATTACTTCTCAGTCACAGACAAAAAACTAGTTCATGTTGATAAATCTAATCTAGTCATCTATTATCAGAACTGTAGGAGTCTGAAGAATAAGTTTCGTCTTTGCAAGTAAATTTAAGTCAGCTGACTATTTCGCCTGATGTTATAGTTTTCACCGAGACCTGGTTGGATAGTGCTGTACTGGATAGTGAAATTGGCCTGGATAATTATGTGCTATATAGAACTGATAGGTCTGTTCAACATAGTAACCTTACGCGGGGTGGAGGTGTGCTTGTTGCTGTAAGCAAATCTTTTCTTTCTGCTTTATGTGAAGTTGATGATAGTTGCTGTGAGCAGGTCTTTGTAAAGATTAATCTAAATTTCAAGAAATTGATTATTGGAGCAGCCTATATACCTCCGATGTCCTCTATACAAGTATATCGGTCTCATTCTGCTGCTTTGGAGTCTCTACTTAATTCTTTTACTAATGATGAAATGGTTGTTATCTTGCTGGGAGATTATAATTTGCCGCAGGTCATATGGACAAATGAAGAGGATTGCTCGTTCAAGATTTTAGGTTATCTTAATCCTAGTTCTCGTCTGCCGTTGAAGTAGTGAGTGATATGGTGAATACCTTTGGTTTAAAGCAGTACTTTCCTTTACCTAATAATAAGCCATATTCTTTGGATTTACTATTTACTACTTTGGCTAAAATCAGTGTAATTTCTTCTGATGAGTATATATTACCGGTTGATATTCACCATGTCCCTTGCTACTTTGGTATTGATATTTTGCCAGGCTCTTTTGTTAATTTGCGTAGCGTAATTAAAAGTTTTGATTTCTACAATGCGGATTGTGATAAATTAAGTCTTGAATTTGATAATGTTGACTGGGACTCTCTCTTAAATTCTAATGATGTAAATTTAGATGTTGCTTGCTTTGAAGATCTAGTCCATAATATTATAAGTCGAAATGTGCCTTTGAAAACTAGACGTATTTCTTCCTATCCAAGTTGGTTTTCTGCTGAACTTTGTAAATATTTAGTATCTAAGAAGATTGCACATAGGCGCTGGAAAACCTCTGGTAAACTTCATGACTTTATCGAATTTAAGATGTTAAGAGCAAAATGTCTAAGACTGTCTAGGTTAAATTACAATGATTTTATACTAAAGGTTGAGAATAGTTCTATAAGTAATGTTAAGTCATTCTGGTCATTTGTCAATAAAAAAAGATGTTCTACTAGTTTTCCAGCTGTTATGCGACTTAATAGTTGTTATGGTCGTACTGAGTCTGAGATTGCTCAGCTGTTCTCTGATTGTTTCAGTTCTGTTTATAGGGTAACGCCGAATCTTAATGCTCCATTCCTGAATAGTTGTCCTGAACTTGATGTGCCTGTGATTAGTTCTGAAGATATTGACTATTGTATTAAGAGTATGAATGAAAGTGACAGTACAGGTCCTGGTTTATTACCAACTAGGTTATTGAAGAAATGTATTGCCTCATTGAAGAAGCCTCTTCTTGTATTATTTAATAAATCTATCAAATTGGGTGTCTTTCCTACTTCTTGGAAACTTGCATATTACTCCGATTTTAAGTCTGGCAATAGACAAGATATTTGAATTATAGGCCTATTTCACTGCTTGGCTCTTTCTCTAAGCTTTTTGAGTCAATAATCGTTAGTAAATTAACTAATCTAGTTTATCCTTTGATTAATAGCAGTCAACATGGTTTTATTGCTGGAAGATCTACTCTGACTAACTCTCTTCAGTTTACCACAAATATATGTGTGTCTCTTGAATTGGAAGGACAGGTTGATGCTTTGTTTCTAGATTTTGCCAAAGCTTTCGATACCGTTAATCATGGTCTTCTTATTCACAAATTATTTTGTTTTGGTATTAGAAATGAATTTCTCTCTTGGTTTAAATCTTACTTAGAAAATAGGGTTCAAGTAGTGAAGATTGGTGGGTGTTTATCAAGTCCTATTCGTGCTATTTCTGGGGTTCCGTAGGGTTCAAATTTAGGTCCGCTTTTGTTCATACTATTCATAAATGATGTCTGCAATGTAGTAAAATTCTCTAAAATCCTTTTATATGGATGATCTCAAGTTATATTGTAATATAAGTAATACCACTGACTGTATTAATTTGCAGTCAGATCTTAATGAAGTTGTTAGATGGTCAGTCGAAAATGATTTGTTGTTAAACATTGCGAAATGTAAAACTATGTCCTTTACTAGGCGTTCTGCTCTTACTTTCGATTACAGTATATTGGGTATTGATTTAGAAAACACTAATTCTATAAAAGATCTTGGGATCTTTCTGCAATACAATTTTAGTTTTAATATGCATTTAGATTATGTTATAGCTAGATCTCTTAGGATGCTAGGCTTTATTATACGATCTACTAAGGACTTTAAATCTACAAACTCTGTTATTTCTTTGTATAGAGCTTTGGTCATGCCTATTCTTATGTATGCCTCTGTTATTTGGACGCCATATACTGCTTGTGATACAGTAAAACTTGATAAAGTTCAACATTTGTTACTCAGATATCTGGCATTCAAGAGTGGATCTCCTATGTTACCATTTGATCATAATTATGGTCCTGTGGCTTCTAAATTTAATTTGCCCACCATAAAATCAATGCATGATATTTCTGATGTTATCTTTGTTTATAAGGTTCTAAATGGTTTCTTAAATTGTGAATTTACAGTGGGGCATTTTGCCCTTAGTCTTAATTCATATCCGACTAGACATCATCGTTTACTGCGGGAGCAAACGCATAAATTTAATTTTGCTTTCTATTCTGCCTGTCCTAGATTGCGTAGGAAGTGGAATTCTCTTGATGAGACTGTGCGAAATTCTGATCGCTTAAGTTGCTTTAAACCTATTATTCGTAAATTACTGCATAGGTACTGAGTCCTATATTCATTTTGTTATAGTTTATAATTAAGTTATATTTTATAGCCCTTTATTTTGTTATTCTTTATTAATTTTGTATAAGGACCTTGTGTCCGTGGATTTATCAATAAATAAATAAATAAATAAATAAATAAATAAAACTTGAGCAGCTCAAATTGTCTGCTGTTTCACTGTCGGCCATTTTGTAAGTTACCTTTGTAAGTTTTGCTCTTTGTATAAGCTATGTACTATTCGTCTATCCCTATAACTCATTCCAATCTTTTTGAGTATTTCAAACATTTTTTTCCATTTTACATTGTCAAATGCTTTTTCCAGATCTACAAACCCTATATACACGCTTTTCCCTTTTTCTATTGTTTTCTCCATTATCACTCTCAGAGCTAAAATAGCCTCCCGTGTTCCCCTGTTTCGCCTAAACCCAAATTGATCTTCTCCTAGTATTTCTTCCGCCCGTTTTTCCATTCGTCTTTGCACAATTCTAGTTAATATTTTTGACACGTGTGCTGTCAAACTTATTGTTCGAAAATTTTCACATCTATCCGTGCCTTTTTTTTGGTATAGTTAATATGATGCTACGTTTGAAATCTTTGGGTATCTTGCCTGTCTCATACATATAGCTTACAAGTTGAAAGAGACGTTCTGTTACTGCTTGTCCAGCTGCTTTTAGAGTTTCTGCTTGCACCTTATCTGTACCAGGAGCCTTACCATTTTTCAGACTCTTTAATGCTAATTCAAACTCGTCTCTAAGTATAGGATATCCCAAGTCATCATTTTCAATGTCTGATTCCTGTTCTAATGCAGTTAGTTCCTCTCCTGCATATAAATTCCCTATATATTCTTCCCATCTACTCACTTTCTCTACGTTTTCTATGATGACGTTTCCTTGTGTGTCCCTTATATTTTTGCTGTACGGTTTTATATCCTTAAAATTCATTCTAATTAATTTGTATGCTTCGTCTGTCTTTCCTATTTCCATCTTTGTTTGTACCTCTTTACACTTTTCATCAATCCATTGTTCTTTAGCTTTCCTGCATTTTCGAATAATTTCCCATTTATGGTTTTGTATCTCTGTTTCGTCTGATTTATTTTTGTATTTTCGTCTTTCTTCTATTAAATTCAGGATTATCCTTTGTTATCCATGGTTTCTTATTTTCCTTTTGTGTATACCCCAGAACATCTCTGGCCGCCATGTCTAGGCTGGATTTAATGTTATTCCATTCTGTTTCTACTTCCTTAGTATCAGATATTTTGTTGTTATCTTTGAGCAATTCATTTGACTTTTTTTCAAATCTTTCTTGAATATCTTTATCTTTTAGTTTCTCTAAGTCCAAGTGCTTTTTCCGTTTCATTTTTTCAAATTTTTAAATTTAAGTGCGGCCTTCATAATTACGATGTTGTGGCCAGTGTCGATATCTGCTTCTGGGTAGCTTCTACAGTCTTTTACTTGATTCCTAAACCGTTGTCTAACAAGAATGTAATCTATTTGATATCTTCCTATATCTCCTGGCATCTTCCACGTATATCGTCTTCTAGCATGATGTTGAAATAATGTGTTTGTGATGATTAAATTTTTCTTGTCGCAAAATTCTACCAGCCTATTTCCCCCGTCGTTTCTCATGCCTAAACCAAATAAACCTACTACTGCTCCTTCCCAACCCTCATCTACCACTGCATCAAAATCCCCGGTAATTATTAAATTTTCGTGACCTTTACGTATCTTAATATGTCTTCGATATCTTTGTAGATCGCTTCTATCTCTTCGTCACTGTAGTTAGAGGTGGGCATGTATACTTGTATTATTACTGTGTTTACCGGTTTAGATTCTAATCTAAACATGAGTACTCTTACGTTCTTTTGTAAGTAATTTTCTACACAGTATCTTATCTTTTTCTGTCTAACTATCCCCACGCCCATATTTCTCTCCTCTCTTCCTGTATGAATTACCCTGAAGTCTCCACTCCAAAAATCCCCTGCCTCTGGCCACCGAACTTTGCTGATCTTTACTATGTCTAGTGATAACCTATTCATTTCGATTTTTAGGTTCTCTAGCTTACCTACTTGCTTCATACTTCTAATATTCCACGCTCCGACTTGCAAAATGTTCCTGCCTCTTATTTTTAACTTTTTGATCGCATCGCTCGAAGTAGTCTACTCCCGGAGATCCGAATGGGGGACTATTTTAACTCCGGAATCTTTTACCCCAGAAAATGTCATCATTTTATTATAATTTGGGTACACTGTGTACTTGGGAGGTAATGTGGTGGTTTCCCGTTGCCTTCCACATCGCGGTAGTGTGTCTTAGACTGCCATACCGACCCCTACGGTCTCTGCCAATCTAAGTACCGAAGGAGCCGCTGCCCTCTTTCAGGGACCTGTCTTAGTCTGGTTCCTCACTAACGACCCTACTACTTTGGTTGGACCTGTAGTTTGGCTCTTTAGCTCTTTAGAACACGCTAGCCATTTCACCTGTTCTAGTAATCTAGAACTTCGGCAAGGTGCAGGTCTATTCGAAATGGAAACTTTTCTTGATACACACTATTTTGTTTATTTTTATACTGAATCGAAATCACAGATTATCCACCAGTGGATAATCTGTGTCGAAGTCTAAAATCAAATGTTCAAAGATACCTATGTATACCTACACAGAATTGAAATGGTCTTGAATAACTATTTTTGTTGTGCCTTTTGCTTGATGCTAGCATAAAAGATTTGTCCTTTCTTCAGTTTAAAATGAATTTAAAAAGATTTTTGTTAGAACATGCTTTTTATACTATATCTGATTTTTTAGCTTCTGTTATGATTCTTTTAGGTCGTCCTGTAGAGATGTATGATGCACTTCTCTATACTAGTTTCTATTGTGTTTGTTTTAAATTATGTATATTGTTTGACGAAAATTCTAAGCTTCCCCACAAATTTTTATTTCATACATCTATTTTGTTACGTATACTGGTAATATTTTCAAGTTTTACTCATTATGTATGCCGAATTGACACAATGAGTGAAACTGGTAAAATGTTGCTAAGAATAAGTGTAACAAAACATAGGTCGTTTGAAACAAAAATTTGTGAGGAAGCTTAGAATTTACATCGATAAATATATATTAATGCATCCCATTTTGAAAAAAAATGACAATAACGTTCCTATTAAATTAGGTATTTTGTATTAAATATTTTGATAAATTTTGACAAATATCGGAACTTTAAATCCCCCATAACATTTTCGTAAAAGGCACAAATTTTTCGTAATACACTTTTTGTTTACTTTTTTATAATGAATAGAAATCTCAACTCAGAATTTTAAAATTCCAAAGATTCACACACGTACATTGAATTCTTAGACTAGCTTTTGAAGTTCGTCGAACATGTATTACCTGAAATCATACATATTCATGTATAATGTAAATTCTCATAATAATAATAATAAACATGTTTGAACTTCTTTCTAATTAACACAAACAATAACAAAAAGGTAAATTAAAAATAATTTTACAAAGAAAATTCAGAAATATATCAATAAAATCTATACATCATCATCATCATTAGGTCTTCAGTCCTGGAACTGGTTAGGCGAGTACCTTCTTTGTTTCCTATTCTGAACTAACCTACACATTTCCTGAAATGCCCTGTCTGCATCTTTCACTTTCGGCGTGCAATAGTCTGATCTAGGTCTACCTTTCTAAAGAAACCTGCTCTAACAAGAGCTTGATTGACATTTTGTTCTTAAGTCTTTTATTTGTACCCTAATTTTTTGTTTACTTGGTGTATCCGATGATAATGTTGCTGATGTTTGTGACTCAATAGAATGCGGAACCCTGTAAGATATTTTGTCTAAAAATAAGAAACTGTTGTAGTTGTGTATACCTCATATGGATAAAAAGGATTAATTTTCAACTATTTAACTAGTGTGATTTGAAAACAAATGATTGCCTTAATGGAAGGAACATAAAAATCTATACCAAGAAGATTTCAACCTAATCAGATTAATAATAACAAAATTATGGCAAGTTAAAGGTGCCATAAATTGTAGATTGTACATTTTAAAGAAATTAGCTAATAAAAGACAAAATAGACATTTTTAAATTGCTTTAACTTTTTTTGTCATTAATCCAATTAGGTTGAAATTTTCTGGGACTATGAAAATTTGTAATGTAAGTTGTATATGAGAATTACGAAAAAATAGCACTGTCATTAAAATCGTACTACTTGATGTTGACGGTACAGATATATCCGCATAAAAGACAGTAACTTCCTTCGGAAATATATTTTGGAATATTCTATAGTATTAATTGTTGTTACAAGATAGAATTACTATTTTTTTTGTGGTTGATGTTCAAATTGATTCGGTACTTGTTTATCAAACAGCAGGAATTGCCTTAATAGTCTTTTGCGAACTTTAGTGGTTTTTCAAGAAATATTTTCTAGAAAATGTTTTTCGCACAGTTTATAATTTTTATACAGCTTGTCTGAATCCATTGCCAGTAAATCGTTCTGATTACATGTAGCTAACCATTCCTCACACCTGTGGAAGTAGAAATAATGCAATGAGCAACTAAAAGCACAGATTATCCAAGATGAGCTATGCTGTAGGCACAGATTATCCTATATTAATGGTAAATCAGTGTAGGTACTCACCTTACTCGATCAGTTATTGGGAATCAGAACATAGAGATATTGTTTGAAGATTTTATGGAACCCCTTCTAAAAACACAAAATGTGCCATCTTTTTTATTCTTTCCGTCCATATTTATTGTTAAACACTAAAACTAATACAATACGAATCGAAATAAAAAGTTAGGTTAACCAGAAGAAAATTTTAGGTTGATTAAAAAACCACTTATTTGAAGCATGCACAAAGAAAAACAATTAAGCGGGAAACGCTAGCCTTCACATCTGTAAAAGGTCAATAATCTGTGACGTGGTTCTTGTCCCATTATTGCCAGGTTAAGTTACATGCACCTTCATTCAAGAAGTGTCTCGACTAACACAACATCTCCCTTTTTTAGAGAAGACTAAATAATACCTACGTACATAAAGCTTCCTGAAATCCTCTAAACAAAACTAAAGTTATACCTAATCCTTACACTGCATATTCGGACATTCAGGCAGGTTTTTTAATAATTCTTTTAGATTTAATAGATACTTTGACTTGGGCATCTGAATCGTTACTGACTGGCTGTATGCGGATTTGCTAGATTTATTTAACAATTTCCTTCTGTACAGTACATTATTAGAACTATTTTGCACACAGTTCTCACTGACACTTTTTGTCTTTTGTTCATTGTCCGCATTCATTGTATTTTGAAAATTTAAATTATACTGTCTATCTAATTTTATCTGTTCCTGAAAAGGCGCTTCAATTAGCATCCACCTGTTACACTTGTATATACCTTTCTACGTTTTTACTATATATGATCTAGGTTCAGCACATTTCTGTTTATACACCCATAATTTCTAAGATCGGTTACCCATACAGGAGTATCTATCTCTAATTCACCTAGATCTTTGGTTCAATATCTGGTATTATAATTTGTTTTCATCGCCTTTTCTCTTTTTGCCTCGGCTTTTAAATATATATTTTTAAATTTTTATAATTTCCTTTAACTTTTCTGGCAATATGGGTAGTTAAGTTTTGATTTTTCTATTCATGAGGAGTTCAGCAGGGCTAAACTCGCACTCTAACGGTGTTGCTCTGTACGTCGTTAATGGCAAATTAATGTCCTCGTTCTTTTTATTAAATTTTTTGCTACCTTAACCGCTGCTTCTATAGCGCCATACAACTGCAAAAAGGAAGAACTACTTTTTACATGATGAAAGTTATAATTATTAACAAAATTTTTAAAACCCTTTTCAAACTGCAGACCATTGTTTGTGCGACAAATTTCCGGAATTTCAAAACGAGCAAGAATTTAATAATTACGTCCTCAGTTAATTTTGTTAGAGGAACTATTTTTATAAATCGCAAATACTAATCAGTTACTATCAGAAACCAGCCTTTGTGTTTGAAAAGGTCTACAGCAATGACTTGCCACGGCCTACTAGGAGCATATTCTCTTAAAAACTGTTCTTTTATGTTAACCCTTTCTTGCGCACACTTAGCGCATCCGCTACCACCAATTGGCGAATTCTAAATCTCTGAAGTCTAGGAGTGAGTTTGTGTAAGTTTTTTGATTGCAGTATTTGTAAAAGAGGTTTATGATTATGTACAGTATGCCGTGCAGATTAAAAGATTAACTTACACAGGTTAATACTTACAATCACGCTGGTATGCTTCTAAAGATCTGCTGTTGATAGCTTCGAATTTTTCAATGTGGACTGTATAAATAGGTTGATAATGATGTGAAGCACTAATGTTTTAATGCCGATGCTAGCTATTGTTCACAACGAAAAACGACACGCACTTGGGCGAATTGTTACCTTAACGTAGGTTTTGACTGGTCGTCTGTAACACGCGACGTGTTGCGCACAAAGTTCGAGAACGACTCTTTTATAACGTTACGGCAGGAACCAAAAAGGAATTAAAGTTCGGGTTGGTTCGTATTGGACCGTGAATGATGGGGGTTACTTATGTACAAGTCATGGCGGTACTTAATAATTTCTACAACTAATATGCAATTTATATGTATAATAAATTAAACTATAAAAAGGCATTAACAGATTAGTTTCCAGAATAATGGGAGTACCTATAACATATTCTTGGAAATGCTAACATGCCCTTGCTAAAGCCAAAGCTTTTTTCGATTTGAGCGTAATGTATTTCCGTAGGTGTCGATGTTTGTGATCCATAAGCCACTAATTCTCTTTCTCCCTTTTCTTCTGGCATAAGTGCACCTCCTATTCCATAGGGAGAGCAATCTGCACTTACTATAATTTTTTTATTATATTCAAAAAACGAAAAACATGGAGCCTTTGTTAAGAGATTTTTTATTTCTTGAAAAGCAACTTGTTGCGAAACATCCCACTGAAAATTCACACCATTTTTTAACAAACTTGTAATGAGTTCTAGAATTTGGAATTTATTGGGAATGAGGGTATTTATTGCGTCTTCTTTCTGGCCCACCTTGGCGTCAACATGGACCGCGAAGGCTGACATAGCTCCCGTTGCCACTGCTGCGTATGATGCCTTGCCTGGAACCAATGCTGCTTGACCTCTCAACCCCGCCTGATTTCCCATCCCCATCTCTCTTGAGACAACCGTGACCTCCGATGTAACTTCTGACCTCCCAACATCCACAACACACAACCTCATCCCTCTAACCATACTTACCACTTGATTTGCAACTTCGCGCATCTTGTCTGCAGCGTACCGAATCACCTTTCTGTCATCAACGACAATCGTGGTGGAAGTCGCCGACACCCTCATTGAAGACAGCGTGCGTTTTTTTCGCCCTAGACATCAAGAGATCTAGCTCGTCGAGGTTGCTAGCAACAATGCTTCCATTACTGCTAGTCGAAGTTTTCCACTTTCGTCTTGATGGTGAGGGCAATTCTGACGCAGCAACAGCCACAAAAAGCTTCGGACCAACCGTCGTAGGCACATGTTCCGTCTCTGACATCCCGACTCTTCCTGTTTCTAACATCACGTCCTTCAACATAACCTTTGACCTCTTTCCGTCAACTCCGCCAGCCTCCGATCTAGCGGACTCCGTCCTGTCGCCCCTCTTCTTCTTTGATAGCGGCTCATCGTCTCGATAAACCACTATGATTCCTAGAACTCGATGCCTTCCTAAGAGTAACAAGAACCAACAACCAACAAGAACAAAAACCAACAAGACACACAACCCCATTTGCTTAGCTCACTAAAGCGTTAATCCCCTTCAATAGTTCAACATAAACCTATTCAAAAGGGCGCGTATAATTAGCAGGTATAATTAGTGCTAATGGAATGCAGCACTGAAAATAACTTCTTGATAGACCGGCTAGTTTATTTGCACCCAATATTATATCGAAGTTCTATTTTACGATTTACTGATGGATTGTTCAGCTGGTGGTTGAACAAAAGTTTAAACAAGAAATCTCGATTTAAGGAATGTTTAAGTGCACCGTGCACTTGAAAATTATAATATTATTTTATTTAATTTTAATGCAGAATTTACTTTTTTATGATATTTATTTAATTCTAAAAGGGCATAAGTTTTGGTTTTATGCCTGTTAATTTATTACAGGTAAACTACGAAAATTTTACAAATTTTTTTTGCAGGTTTTACGCAGTTTTAACTGGATTTACATGGTTTTTGCTAAATTTGCGAAATTTAATTTTGTTGGGTGTTAAACACGGATTTTAGTTAAAATTGGAAGCAAAACGCACTTTATTTATTATTTAATCGATTAAATTTGTTTGTTTTTTTGAGTTTATTTCAACACACCAGGTTCGAAAAATTAATGCCGCACAGTACAATTATACAAAACAAAAATATATAAATCCCTATACAGAAACTTACTTGTAACAGTGAAGCTCGGAGGCTCTGCTAAACATGTCCGCTCGGTTTAGCTGCAGACAAAGACTTGGTTCTTCTACCTTTACATGTACTTTTCCAATACTCCACCCAAAGGTTCTTTCTATCACTTGATATAAATTCTTTTTTGTTTATATTGGTTGTATGCCTTCTGTAAGGTCTTTCTCTGTTAGAATCCTGATGAAGAAATAAACTATTTCGAAAACTTGATTAAGAACAAAGAGTGTTTTTTATTGTGACCAATATATCTGGAGACTTGTCTCCGATCAAACGATTTTAATAATGTAGGAGGCAGAACTCCTTTTAGTGAATTAATTTATAACAAAATGAAGCTGTCTATTATATTTTACCGGCATGCTATGACTGTCTTGTTGACAAGATTTTTTATAGAAGACAGTCATAGCATGCTGGTAAAATATAATAGACAGCTTCATTTTGTTATAAATTCACTAAAAGGAGTTCTGCCTCCTACATTACTAAAATCGTTTGATCGGAGACAAGCCTCCAGATCTGAGCATTTGCACCATAAAATTAAAGTAGTTAATAAAAGCAAATTTAATAAGTTAATGAATGAACAGTTTTACAATTCTAATCTCTATATGATAATACAAAATGGGTTTCTAATATTAGTGGTGTTGTAGTTCCGGACTCTGTTGAAAACTTTCTATCGCTTGGGCCTAAGTTTAGTTTGCAACCACAAACAAAAGACATCTGTCTTGGTAAATTGATCGGTCATGTGGACTCCATCATTGACAACGATGGATTTACTCAAAGAAGAAACGATGTAATTAGAGGCAAAATCTCTAATAACCCTAAAAATAATCAATATTATAATATTCATAATGAACAGTTTTATAAAGTTGAAAAAATACCTAGTTGACCATCCAGAGATTGTCCTTACAAAGGCCGATAAGGGTGCAGTTACAGTTATAATGAATAAGCACTAATATATTGATGTCTCCTGATCTTCTATCAGATACATCTCATACAAACCCTTACAAAGGGAACCTACATTCACTACACAAAAAAAGGTGAATGATCACATCAAAGTATTGCATAAAAAGGGATGCTGAATGATTCTGAAAAAAATCAACTCTGCATTTGCAACTCTACCCCTGGTAAATATTATGGGTTACCAAAAATACACAAACCAGTTCTCGCCTTAAGACCTATCATATCTACGGTGAATACACCTATTTATGGTATTGCTTCTTTCATGACTAGCATCCTTCAACAGGCTTTCCCACTTGGGGGATATAATGTAAAAGATAGCTTCTCGATTGTACGACAGTTCAAGGATTTTCACCTTCTCATCGATCATATTCTTATTTCATTGGATGTGGCATTTCTGTTCACTAATATTCCTTTATTATCAAATAAAAAGAATTAACCTTATTGCAAGATGTCTGAAGATTTGTTTTGGCTACTGTTAACTTGGTGTTTAACAACACTTATTTTGTTTTTCAAGATAAATTCTGTCTACAATTATTTGGAACTCCAATGTGGTCGCCTTTGTCACCCTTAATCGCTCAAATGATTATGGATAACTTATTGTCTACTGTTCTACCAAGACTACCTTAGGAGATGTCATTTTTAGTCAAGTATGTCGATGACATCATTTGCTCGTTGCCAGCTCAATATGTCGACTACACTGTAATAACATTTAATGACTTTAATGAACACCTTAAGTTCACGTATGAAATGGAAGTTGATGGTAAATTACCTTTTCTGGATGTTTTGGTCATCGGAGAGACAAGCATCTACTTTTTGATTGGTATACTAAACCAACTCATTTTGGCAGATATTTGAATTTTCATTCCAATCATTCTATACAACATAAGGTCAACACAGTGTTGGCCCTACATTACCGCATAGAACATATATCAGATCCTCGGTTCATCAAGAAAAATAAGAAAATATTGATAGACACTTTATTGAATAACGGTTACCCAAAAGGAATGTTACATAAGCTGATGTACAGTAATTTCCTAAGTCTTAACACAACTACAACAGACATTACATATAAAAAGCTTCCTCTGCTAGTAAGATTACTTAAACAACCTAAGGTATTGTCTACGAGTACAACCACTCCATCCAGAGTTTATTCACTAAATTAAAGGATCGTACTCCAAAACTATTAAACAGTAACGTTGTCTACAAGATTACTTGCAGTTGCAGCAATAGTTACATTGGACAGACTAGTCAATGGCTAAAAAGTCGTTTCACCCAGCACAGAAGTGTCTGCAGAAAAAAACTCCTCTAAATGTGCATTGTCTTCACATGTTTCTGCAACCAAACATACACCTCTATTTGATGACACTATCATTTTGGATAATGAACCCAATTATAAAACTATGTGTTCGTTGAGTTTTTTTATATCAACAAAGAAATCAGTCCTATTAACATCAAAATGGACATTGATAAAGTACATAACGTTTACTCTGCTCTATATAATAATGATATTTTCAAACATCGTTAAAGTAGAAATATTTATTGTAGTGTAACTGCTGTCATTTTGTGGAAAGTTCTCCTGTCACCTTTAAATAATTTTGTTACATTCGTTCTTACATTTCCGTTTTAACGACCTTCAGTGCATGACGTGCCCTTATGGCGCACTTCAATTTTAAATCTTGATCTAAATTTACTTTGTAAATCTTTTAGAATTTTTCATTAAATTTTACAAATTCAGTGTAATCAAAGTAAGTAGTCAGCATCTTAGTATGTATTTTTGCTCGTTGTTTTTCTTTTTCCATTGTAGCTTTTGATAATGGTGAAAAAATCGCACCGAAACGTCAAGTAGGTATTAATTAAAATTTCAATTATTAATTCTTTTTTTATTATTGAACTATATCCCAAGAAGATTTGCCATGTGTATTTTGCTATAAGACTGACCAGTCCATTATTTGATTAGTATATATTTATTTATTTATTTGAAATTTGTTTGTGAGTGTGAAAATGCTTCTTAGCAACACTATAATTGTTTTATTTTCAAAGTACAGTTTAATTAATTTAATAATCAGTTACAGTTGTTAGTTAACAAGTGTAATTATGTTTAGAAAACTCTTGCATTTGATAGGAACAATTCAAAAAATGATTTGTTGTAAATTTATGGCAAGTCGTTTATTTAAAAAATTAGCTCATTTGAAAATTTTTATAAATATGTTATTTCAATGTGAGCTAAATGATATTCAGTACAACTAATTCCTAGAAAACAATTACATATCACTCCAATATTTTTTAGATATGGAAAATTCATAATATGCCTAGTGTAAATGTTAGTATTGTAATTAATTCTGTCTGTAATTTTATCCAAATAATCTCCAATACACCTGATATTTATATATCTTATCTGTTGACATAATCTTATAGTTACAATATACTCTTTTGTGTACTGTATCTATGACATGGTAACTACAACTTTATTTTATACAAAACTGGTTTGAGAGAAATAAAAAATATAATTCTTAAATAGTAAATAAGTAGTGCTTTAATAAGCAGTTTGTGAACTAAAAATATTTTTGAAAAACCAGTAATTGTTTTAGAATGTATACTGTCATATAAAGATAGTTTACTTTTGTTCAAACACACTTTCGATATTATGTAAGCAATCATAAACGATTTAGAATTTTTGTTTAATTTCAGGTAAAATAGTATGTGCACCTCATTGCTGGACTCTCAATGCTTGTTGGTCTCGTCTAGCGCCTCGGTCAACAATTTGCATTGTCGTCTGGGAATGTATTGCTTTTACTTCTAGGTACACAATATACAATTCCCGTACCATTTTTTGACGTATACTGGAATAGTGTACTTTGACATTTGATTTTCAGCTGGCAAAGTAAACATTCTTGATCAATTTCAGAAAAAGGTATATATTTCCATGTCTAGTCATTGCCAAGCAACGAAAAATAACTCTAAGGAAATGTTGATTTCTGTACTGTGAGCTAATTATTTGCGCATGTGCATTTTTATTCTTACTATAGTCCATAAAACGATTGTATGTATATTCGTATTTCTCTCTTGATCTTTTTGGTAGTAAATTTAATTGTGGCAGTATATACTGCCTATGCTGGTTCAGGAGGAGTTTCCAGAATGAATAATTCATTATCACTCATCATAATTTCGTTCTGGTACTTTCAATACTTTCGAAAATATCACCAATCAAACTTCAATGCATCAAGTTTGACAATTAATTATCATGATACATTTCCATAGCTATGCTACAAATTTTACAAAGAATTTCGCGTCACCATTTATTTAGAAATTAAATTAATTATTCTTTTTAAAATTAAATAATGCTTTAATTTCTGTCGTTTTTTAACAATTCGTGGAAAACAGTATGTATACCATGTAGAAAAAGCAACCTTCTCAGACTCCGTGTTGCTCGACTTGGCTTGTGCCTCAACAAGCAATCTTCATGTCCTCCGGGAATGTTAAGCTTTTCCTACTATGTATATAATATACTATTTTTTATAAAAATCATCATACCATTCTTGATTCGTGTATGGATATTATACTCATTTAAATGTCAAATACTGCATTTGAAATAATGTCATTAACATCCAGAAGATATTTCAGGATTTTGGTTTATTCTTTAGAATTTTAAATCATTTTAGAACAGTATAGATAGCTTAACATGCTAAAAATGTTTTAGTGCCTTTTAGTAAATTTATTGAATCACTCAAACCATTCATAAATTGTCAAATTAGACTTAAGGACAACTTCTATCACTTTTTCTTTTTTGTGAATGTAGAACTCTGTTTTGATAAGTTAGATTACTGATCATGCAGCTTGCTGTATGTACGTGTCAAGTACTTTATTATATCAGTTCATCATCTTTAAGGAATGTGATAATTATTACATAAACTTGTACATAGATTTTAAAAACATTTTTAACATTTCATTTGATAGAACATATACAGGGTGTCCACGTCCTCCGTGAAAGTTCCATAACTTTTATGTTATTCAAGATATCAACTTCCGGTTTTTTTTAAACAATAGACACGGCTAAGCTGCACCATCTAAAAATATTTTCACTTATATACAGGGTGTGCCAATATGGTTTCCAACCCAAAGTTATGTTTTTTTAAATGAAATACCCTAGATTTGATACCATATTCTAAAAGCTCTTTTGATGCTCATCAAAATTATATAAAGGTACTATAGGTCTACAATGGACGGTTTGCCTTTTATGAGTCATTTTATGTCAAAATCATGTCAACTTTGAAAAATTGCAGAAGTTTTCTTATTGAACTTGGAGAGTTGATTCTTTCACGACATAATTTTCCATATCCTGTTGTATTATTATCATCGATAGCGCGATGTGCTTGTTTTTTCCTTTTATTGTACAAGGTGAAGCAAAACGCAAAATGAACA
Source organism: Platerodrilus igneus (assembly GCA_036346225.1). NCBI lineage: Eukaryota > Metazoa > Arthropoda > Insecta > Coleoptera > Lycidae > Platerodrilus > Platerodrilus igneus. Next base: position 4,841,703 of record JARFIW010000139.1, on the reverse strand, counting down.
AAAAGTCAATTTTTTTAAATGGCACCCGCCATATTGGATTTTGCCATTGAATAGCGTTTTTGTGGAGCTTTCTATTGACATATAATGTTTTATAGGTTACATGAGAAAAAATTCTGAAAAATTGAGAAAACATGTTTTTTATGCAGTTTTGGGACTAGAGAAAACTAAGTAGGCTACTAGCATCAAATCTGACATATCTTGTCAATATTAATTATCTTAAAAATTTTCCGTTTAATTTGTTGATGTCACAATGAATTTCACACGTTAAGAATTAATTAATATGATATACTGTATTGGAGAAGCTGATCGAAACCCTTTATTGGCAAGTTGAATCTATCATCAAAAATATTCAAACGAACGCCACGATCTGTAACCTTTGAAAAGCTGCAAGACAGATTTGAAGCTACTGTAAACGTTGCATATTCTAAGTGTGAAATAATAGCAAAACGAATTGACGACGAATCCGAATTAGAAACTGAGCACCAGAGAAATCGCTCTAGTAACTGATATTTCAAAAATCAGCATAAACAATATAATATTGAAACATCCATTCCACCCTTATCACATCGAACTTCATCAAGAACTATATGGAGATGATTTTGAGAATCGCATACAATTTTCAAGTAGAATGAGCGGTGTGTTTGCCGAAAATTATTACATTTCAAACATTTTATTCACTGACGAGGCATCGTTCAAAAGCAACGAATCAGTCAATAGGCATAATATGCATTACTATGCAACCGAAAATCCACATTGGTTAAGAACTGTTGATCATCGACATCAATGGTCCCTTAATGCATGAGGAGATATTATTGGTAACCAAGATATGTCAGATTTGATGCTAGTACATTTTTGGTTAAATCTTTCTTTTAATAAAATCTTTAAAATAGTATTATATTGAAGAATTTTCTCTCTTGATTGTAATTAATAAATTCCATTTTTTAATGTCATTTGCATTTAAAACATCACTTCATATTTATTGTACCAACGTAATAATTATTAAATTAAGGTATACTTACTGCATACTTCAAATATTATCTTCGCAAAGCAACAGCTCGCGACTTAAAATAACATTTCGCGATCGCATTTAAGAATCAAATGAATCGACTGAATGAATCTAATGAACGAATCCCGTTTTAATAAACGCTTTCTTATGTACGCGATTTTATATGTTTTCAGAATGTTGTAGAATTAGCGCAATTTCATTCTAAATAATAAACGCCTATCTTACTTAATATCTTGGAAATTCTCATTAGCGTTCAAATTTGTAGAGCTTTATTATCTTGTTATCTGATTTTACTTATTCGTGACGCGCGCTACGTCTTCTTGTTTAACACATATACTATTATTGTGGCGTCGCATACTAATGCAAAAGGTAATCAATTTTATTGCCAATAAAGGGTTTCGATCAGCTTCTCCAATACAGTATATCATATTAATTAATTCTTGACGTGTGAAATTCATTGTGACATCAACAAATTAAACGGAAAATTTTTAAAATAATTAATATTGACAAGATATGTCAGATTTGATGCTAGTAGCCTACTTAGTTTTTCCTAGTCCCAAAACTGCATAAAAAAACATGTTTTCTCAATTTTTCAGAATTTTTTTTCATGTAATCTATAAAACGTTATATGTCAATAGAAAGCTCCACAAAAACGCTATTCAATGACAAAATCCAATATGGCGGGTGCCATTAAAAAAAATTGACTTTTTGTTCATTTTGCGTTTTGCTTCACCTTGTACAATAAAAGGAAAAACAAGCACATCGCGCTATCGATAATAATACAACTCTCCAAGTTCAATAAGAAAACTTCTGCAATTTTTCAAAGTTGACATGATTTTGACATAAAATGACTCATAAAAGGCAAACCGTCCCTTATAGACCTATAGTACCTCTATATAATTTTGATAAGCATCAAAAGAGCTTTTAGAATATGGTATGAAATCTAGGGGGTTTCATTTAAAAAAACATAACTTTGGGTTGGAAACCATATTGGCACACCCTGTATATAGGTGAAAATATTTTTAGATTGTGCGGCCTAGCCGTGGCTATCGTTTAAAAAAACCGGAAGTTGATATCCTAAATAACATAAAAGTTATAGAACTTTCACGGAGGACATGGACACCCTGTATATTTTTATATATATATATATATATATATATATATATATATTATGCTGTGATAAGGGGTTGCTTAAAGGTGCACGTTATAGTAAAGGTAGTTCGGGAATGAATAATTAGAATAGGCAGCAGAAAACTACACTTATTTTAAGAAATAATTAAGAAATAGACATGGTTTGTAGATAATAAGTAGTCAACACCCTGTATATAGAGTAGAGATAGTTTTGGGCAACGCAGGTAAACATAAGAAGACGCATGGTTGGCGTAGGAATGAGAAGTACATGTATTAAAGTAGATAGTAAATATTAAATACCCTGTGGATAAAGTTTAGTTAATTTAGGTAAAACAAATAAGGATATTTTCAGTGGAGGCACGCGTAATAAATGATAAAGTATAATTAGACACGCATTAAGAAAAAGAGTTCCAGACAATTAAAGTAATACGGATATAGAAATAAAGTTTCAGGTAGTTAATATAAACGCATACAAAGATCTAATCATTTGATAAGAGAAGGATTAAAAATTGCGTGAATCACATGTAAACATGGAAATTTAAACTCGGGTTGCATCAGTTGTTTATAGAAAAGCAGGTAATCTATCAAAATACAGCATGGTGATATGAAAGACAGCTGTGGACAGGTGGTGATTATGAGGAAATGTAGAGCATTGCATCAGAAACTGCTAAATATGTAATTATTTGATTGGTCAGATACAAGCGACGAGTTATAGACCAAACCCACGGATGGAGAGGGAGGTCGAGATTATATTAGCAAGCACCTTGATGGGAAAGTCAGTTTTGAACTCAATGAAGGCCGAAGTGCATTGCCATTAAATAAAGTAATACGCAACGAGTATAAAAGTGAAAAATAATATGAGTGCTAATATGAAGATAATTACCGTTTAAACGGTTTCGAGGTCTGCGGGAAATTGACTAGGATTATGATGTTAAGAAAAATACAGTAATACAATTTAAATGTCAAGGGAAGAAGAAGAATAATACAATCGTGAAGTACAGGGGTGAAACAAACTACTATTTTAAGTCTGGGGCAAGAATGATAAATTTGAAGAATTGAAATAAATTGGGTATATAATTTAATGGTGCTGGTCTATAGCGTAATAATTTGAATGGAATACAGAATTGGGGAGGATCATTTTATTGGAAGCGTCGATGTGGAAAATATAAAACCAGGTCAGATTTTCAGTTATAAGACGTTTGTTTTCTATATGAATTTTATTTTATTTTAATATTGAATTTGCTAAATAAGAAATGCTTGTGAAAGGTCAACAAAAGAAGTTGCATACGTATTGAATGAGTAATAGAAAACAGGTATAGAATATTCTACATTTGTTGGTAAAGATCTTAATTTTCTTTGATGACTTTGGGTTTTGAGTAAATGATTGTTAATAAGTGAGATGTATAAAATTAACTGATTGAAAAGTGTATTTGAATAATTTCAAAAGCTGTACATAACATATTGGTTCTATTATACAAAATCTAAATTTACTGAATTTTATAATTGCAAATAAATGCTAGCCGAGGTCATAAGATTAAATAGTACAAAAGGCGGAGCCACCAGTTGAGCAGGAAAGTGATAAGTCGCAAGGCGGTAACGATCGAATTTTGCCATTGGTAGATAGAGTTGTTTACAGATAAAGTCCAGTTGATAGCGATATTAAGAAAACAGCTGGAGGAGGAAATAATTACACTTAATCGTGAATATTAAAATGGTGGTCCAATAATTTAGAATATAGAAAATAAATAATGCAACACAAAGTCGGGGCATGATAATTATTCGAATAGCATAGCAATAAAGGTGGCAGCTCAACGAAGGGGGTTTGAGTATCCAATATTATAGCAATAAAGATAACAGCCCAACGTAGGGGCATGATGAGAATTTAATAGTACAGCAATAAAGATGTCGCACCAACGTTAGGGCGCGAATTAAGGCATGAATTAAACCACAATAAAATAACCTGAGATTAAGAGGCGTGAATTAAATTAAAAATAAATTTTAAAATACGATTGCGAGATTCAAATAAATAAATTAAACTAAACCGGGGATTTGAAAAGTTTCAATTAAAGGAAAAATAGAGAAATTTGTACAGTAATTAAAGTTAGGTAGATTTATTTAGTATTTAAAAGTTTAGAGTAAAAATAGTAATTTCAAAATGGAGAAAGGATCCCAAGAAAACATAACGTTGGAGAGAAATTTGAGTGAAGAAAGGCGAACTTCACAAGAAACCAAAATGTTGGATATTTTAATGGCATTAAATGATAAAATGGACAGGAGTGAACAAGCCATAAATACAGTTAAAACAAAAATGGAGGAAAATAATGAGAAATTAGGGAATCAAATCAAAATTCTTAGTGATGGACTGAAAGAAACAAACCACAATGTCGCGGAGATTAAAGCACAGTTGAATGTAAAAATTGGGAGAGCTTCTGAGGAAATAGACGGATTATGGGATCATATTTCTTTAATTAAAACGAAACAAGAAGGGTACGAAAGTGAGGCCAACAATAAAATTACGAATTTAAATATTAAATTAGGAGAAATTGAAGAAAATTGCGAAACGGAATTTAGATCAATAAATCAAGAAATAAATAATTTAAAAAGCAATCCAATAAATTTTAATAGGGAACCAATTAAGCTAATGCAAACGAATCTTTCAATAGAACAGTTTACGAAATTTTACGGGGACGGAAAATTGAATCCTAAGATATTTCTGAAAAATTTTAAAATGTTGATACAGGGATCTACAGATGAATTAATGAAATTAAATTTGATTAGGGCAATATTAAGAGGAATGCTGAAAGATGGTACAATTTAGTTGAGAGTGAAATAGAAACGTTTGAACAGTTTGAAAGCAAATTTTACGTCAATTCTGGAATGACAATCAGCAAAATCGAATTCGAAGTGACTTAATTATGGGAAGATATGATTCGGCGAAAGGGATAACGCGAGAATCATATGCGATTGAGAAATTTACTGTAGCGAAGCAATTGGATCCTCCTTTAGAAGATAAAATTATTATAAGGTATTTAGCAAGTCATTTTAACGCTGAAGTAAAGCGATACATAACGACGCAAAATATAGTGGATAGAGATACGTTTATTGATTATTTGCAGAGATATGATGATTTGGAAAAAGATTATGAAATTGAAAATAATGTTAGGGATCGACGCACGAATTTTATAAGGAATAATGATGAGACTCGGAATAATTATAGAAGGAACAGTTATAATTATGATCGCGGAAGAAATTTTAATAGGGGGAACGATGGAAACTTTAATAATGATTTTAGGCAAAACAGGGATACTGGTCAGATACCAAGGCAACGAATGGAGAGAACGAATCATGAGGGAAATTATAATAATAGGGGAATAAATAGACAGGAACATGATGATCGACGGACGCAAGCTAGAAATGTTAATAGTATGGAAATGAGAAATACGAATTGCACAGATACAGGGATAATGAGTCAGGCAGGACCTTCGATGCGAAATCAGGATTTTTGAGTACGGACGAACCAAGGAAAATTCTACGAATTAACAGATACAGAAATCAGCGCGAGTCTATTAAATATGAAATGGATAATGAATTAGGAAGATTTGAAAGAAACTTATTACCAATAATTAATTTAAAGGTGGAAGATAGAATGGTTAAAGTGTTAATTGATACTGGAGCAGAAGCATCACTTGTTGCGGAAGAGTTTGTTAAACGAGAAAAATTGGGGGATAAAGCGATAGCTATAGCGAGGTGTAATTTAGTGGCACCAAATAATAAGAGATTTAGTGTAATAAATGAAATGGTAATTCTGAGATGTGAAATGGGGGATAAAATATGGGAAAATGAGTTTATGGTAGTACCTGGACTGAAGATAGATGTTATATTTGGGATGAATATGATAGATAAGTTGGGGTTGAAGATAAATGCGGAATGCAAAGAGATTGAGTGAAATGGGAAATATATTAAATGGTATGAAGAGGGGAATATAGTAATAGAAGACGACTGCGTAAATATTAATCAGTTTAGTGAAGAGATAAATAATGGGTGTAATGAAAATGAAGATATTAAGTGTCCAGATGATTTAAGAAATAGGGTGAATATATTATTGAATAAGCATTCAGAATTAATGGGGTCGAAGTCGAGAATTGCCACGGGTTATGTGCACAAGTTAGAAATAATAAATAAGGAACCGTTTAACAGTAAAATATATATGGAAATAGAGTGAAGGAAAAAATTGAGGAAATGTTACGTGAAGGTATTATAGAGAGCTCCAGTACGAATTTTGTGAATTTATTAGTAGTCGTCGTAAATAAAAGGGATAATAGTATTAAGTTATGTATAGATACAAGTGAGATTAATAAGCGAACGAAGCCGCAATATAATTGTCCACCAAAGATAGATAGAATATTAGGGAAAATAGGTAATAGGAAAATTTATAGTAGATTATATTTAAAAAGTTCATTTTGTTTGATTCCATTAGCGCGAGAATCAAGGAAATATACGGGTTTTTCGATAGAAGGAAAATTATACCAATTTAGGGTGGTCCCGATTGGTTTGTCCTCGAGTACGGCTGCATTGGTGAAGGCGATGCAGAATATTTTGGGACCGTATGAGGAATTTTGTATCCACTACGTGGATGACGTGTTAATATTTAGTGATGGTGTGGAACAACACTTAGTTCATTTAGAAAGAATATTATTAGAATTAAATATAGCAGGTTTAAGGTTAAATTTAAAGAAGTGCGAATTCTTTCAAGATAGAGTTAAATTTCTGGGATATCAAATCAGCACGAAGGGCATATTTATAGATAAAAATATGATTGAAAAATATAGATTAAAAGGACCCAGATTTAAGAGTGATATGGGGGAAGTTAGAAATAAATAAATTTAATTGACCTATGCAAAGACATATGAATAGATAAAATGAAATGTAAAATAAATTATGAATAGGTATACATAGAAAAATAGAATAGGATTTGAATATAAGAATAGGTATAGGTATAAATAGTATAGTATGATAGGACATAGGCATGAGATAGATAAAATGTAAATATGAGTTTAATAAAGAAAAAGTTGGATTTTGAAATGGAAATAAAAATATAATAATTTAATACCAATGTGAGTTTAAGTTCACGTTGGGCGCCAAAAAGGACATTGTTATAAAATTTTATATTTTAATTTGGGGGAATTATGCTGTGATAAGGGGTTGCTTAAAGGTGCACGTTATAGTAAAGGTAGTTCGGGAATGAATAATTAGAATAGGCAGCAGAAAACTACACTTATTTAAAGAAATAATTAAGAAATAGACATGGTTTGTAGATAATAAGTAGTCAACACCCTGTATATAGAGTAGAGATAGTTTTGGGCAACGCAGGTAAACATAAGAAGACGCATGGTTGGCGTAGGAATGAGAAGTACATGTATTAAAGTAGATAGTAAATATTAAATACCCTGTGGATAAAGTTTAGTTAATTTAGGTAAAACAAATAAGGATATTTTCAGTGGAGGCACGCGTAATAAATGATAAAGTATAATTAGACACGCATTGAGAAAAAGAGTTCCAGACAATTAAAGTAATACGGATATAGAAATAAAGTTTCAGGTAGTTAATATAAACGCATACAAAGATCTAATCATTTGATAAGAGAAGGATTAAAAATTGCATGAATCACATGTAAACATGGAAATTTAAACTAGGGTTGCATCAGTTGTTTATAGAAAAGCAGGTAATCTATCAAAATACAGCATGGTGATATGAAAGACAGCTGTGGACAGGTGGTGATTATGAGGAAATGTAGAGCATTGCATCAGAAACTGCTAAATATGTAATTATTTGATTGGTCAGAGACAAGCGACGAGTTATAGACCAAACCCACGGATGGAGAGGGAGGTCGAGATTATATTAGCAAGCACCTTGATGGGAAAGTCAGTTTTGAACTCAATGAAGGCCGAAGTGCATTGCCATTAAATAAAGTAATACGCAACGAGTATAAAAGTGAAAAATAATATGAGTGCTAATATGAAGATAATTACCGTTTAAACGGTTTCGAGGTCTGCGGGAAATTGACTAGGATTATGATGTTAAGAAAAATACAGTAATACAATTTAAATGTCAAGGGAAGAAGAAGAATAATACAATCGTGAAGTACAGGGGTGAAACAAACTACTATTTTAAGTCTGGGGCAAGAATGATAAATTTGAAGAATTGAAATAAATTGGGTATATAATTTAATGGTGCTGGTCTATAGCGTAATAATTTGAATGGAATACAGAATTGGGGAGGATCATTTTTATTGGAAGCGTCGATGTGGAAAATATAAAACCAGGTCAGATTTTCAGTTATAAGACGTTTGTTTTTCTATATGAATTTTTATTTTATTTTTAATATTGAATTTGCTAAATAAGAAATGCTTGTGAAAGGTCAACAAAAGAAGTTGCATACGTATTGAATGAGTAATAGAAAACAGGTATAGAATATTCTACATTTGTTGGTAAAGATCTTAATTTTCTTTGATGACTTTGGGTTTTTGAGTAAATGATTGTTAATAAGTGAGATGTATAAAATTAACTGATTGAAAAGTGTATTTCGAATAATTTCAAAAGCTGTACATAACATATTGGTTCTATTATACAAAATCTAAATTTACTGAATTTTATAATTGCAAATAAATGCTAGCCGAGGTCATAAGATTAAATAGTACAAAAGGCGGAGCCACCAGTTGAGCAGGAAAGTGATAAGTCGCAAGGCGGTAACGTATCAAATTTTGCCATTGGTAGATAGAGTTGTTTACAGATAAAGTCCAGTTGATAGCGATATTAAGAAAACAGCTGGAGGAGGAAATAATTACACTTAATCGTGAATATTAAAATGGTGGTCCAATAATTTAGAATATAGAAAATAAATAATGCAACACAAAGTCGGGGCATGATAATTATTCGAATAGCATAGCAATAAAGGTGGCAGCTCAACGAAGGGGGTTTGAGTATCCAATATTATAGCAATAAAGATAACAGCCCAACGTAGGGGCATGATGAGAATTTAATAGTACAGCAATATATATATATATATATATATATATATATATATATATTGCTGTGGTTCGTGGGGACAGTCTCTGGAACTCCCTAAAAATCATTCAAATTCTAACGTTCGGCTGTCATAAGCTGTGATCGGGAACTTATGGGTTTGACATCGCCCGTGTCAACACTGATTTTCAACAAAAACAAAAAAAGTTTATAAAATATTCTTACACGTTTATTCTGCTGCAACAATCTTCAGCAGCTTTCCTGGCTAGCTCAGCTGTGCCTCTTCTCGGATACCTACATTTACAATCATTCTTCCTTCCCACTCACACACCATTCAATAAAATCACCAAGTAATACAACAATCATACAATCTTTATTTACCGCTATTTACAAACAATTATTCACAGATATATACAGTTTGGTACACTAATTACAACTTAATAAGTGATATTTTTGTAAAGTCCTTGTTTTAAATTATTATTTCCAAACACATTTAATACAATAGGAGTAGATGGGCCCCAAACAATACCCTATATTTATTGCACACTGGAGTATGGTGAGCTCATAATAACCCAGATTATTAATGTATGCCTTTTACCTTGCATAAAATTACTACAAAACTAATAAACCCATGTATCCTTAACAATCCAATTTAAATTCATAATAAAATTTAGTAAGCTTTACATACACCTTTTTTTCAATATTTAAAATAACCCTACTAATTGTCAAGTACACGTATCTTTACCGATACGTTAAATAACCATAAATAACCCCAAAGTTCACTCACACATCACAAAATAATTCCAAAAGTTTATCCGATAACAGAAAATTCAAATGAGTTACCTGGAAATGCTTCAAGTCTCTATCTCGTTCGATGATGCTCTACAGAACCCCTTGGCTTCGTGACTATGCGCTCTGATCCTCCAGATAGATGATAACCTCAGTATACGCCGAGCTTCTTGCTACCAATTACCATTGCCATCACAGCATACAAATTCACGTAATATTATACTTTTGTTTATTGATTTATTAGCTTGTTATGGTATTATTTGGACCTCGGTTAATTTAATTCACTCGACACTACTCACGTTAATAACTATAAGGCCTCAACTTACCAAGTTATAAGTGCTAATACTACTTTTACTGATTTATAAATTTTTTCAATACTCACAAGACTCTACTATTGTTATAAGTAGTCTACAGCGATGAAAATACAAAGAGAGCGCTACTAACTTTCTTAGAGTATTTATATCATTGAAACCTGCCACCTCTAGGCCACACTTCATGCGAAATACTTATTTTAACATAACACTTCTGCAAATTTTGATATAACCGCCTTAAAGCTTCCAGAAATTCACCTCGTGGACGCGCCGTATGATCAGAAAAATCGCTTTCACCTGTCGCATGCTCGTCCGTTGTAAAACTACCTGTTTCAACCAATGATATTGTTCTGTGTCGTCATAAAACTCCGCCTGTAATATTTTTCTCTCTGTCTTATGCATATTTGATGTCGCGTTCCAAACCCCACTTGAGTTATAGAAAATCGATATTGCTGACCGCGTCTCATGACTCCACGTGGATTGAGTACGTGCGTTTTGAAACCAATACTTTTATATTCGTCTCTATCTGTAGCATATTATTGATCGTGCATCTCCTCCGCTCTTTAAGAAACTTTGTTAGTTTGTTATTCGAAGCCACTGACGGTTGGAAATATATTCTACGAAGCCCGCTTTATTACGCTGATAAATTCGAAGAAGGTAACCTTTCAAACATGCAGGTGTTCTTAATTATTGACTGTTTAAAATAACAATTCTTGGAGTTTATATTTCATGGTATTCGATACAACTGACGTCCTTGTTTGCTACCACGAAACCTTTTGCCTTGGGATTATTGACTTTCTATACCCCGGGTGTGTTTTCTAATGCTATTACACGTTGAATTAAAATAAATTAAATTAATTATGCGTTTCTATTTGTTTTTAAAACTGGTTTTCTTTATGAACCTTTAACCTTTCAATCATGAATTATAAAAATACGTCAATACTTGTCCGTTTAAATTAAATAAATGAAATAAATTTTGCGCATAAATAAATTGTTCGTTTCTCTATACAGGGTGTTCGAAATTACATTGCTTACCCCAAATTTAACTCTTTGAATACATAACAATATATATATATATATATATATATATATATATATTGCTATGATACGGGGGTTATTTGGGGTGTATTGAGTCTTAAGGGTCGCGTAGTAAATGTAAATATTAATAGGAATTAGAAAACTACATTTATTTAGTATGAAAAATAAATAATTTGCATATTATGCAAAGAGCAAACATTTAACACCCTGTATAAGGACCACAATTAACTTTAATCAATGCCAGTAAGCATGTCTTTCAATAATAGAACATATATTCAGCAGAGAGATAATTATACATGCAATTAAACTACTTCAAGAAGCGTTCATAAATTTATAAACAAATAGATACGCATGGAATAAGATAAAACCTAGTAAGTCATCACGCTATTAAGCATGCGATAAAGGAAGAATATAGTAAAGCGCTTTGATAAGGAACGCACATTTCAAAATAAGTTTTAAATACAAGACATAAACAGAAACATGGTGATTTACATCATTTATGTTACATCAGTTTATTTGTTCAATTCCCCAAAAGCTTTGTCTATACAAACAAGAGTCATAAGTGAAATTAAAGACCTAGGTAAATTAAAATTTCCAGTAATAATAATAAAACAAGCGGTCAAAGATCGAGAATACGTGTCCACGGAATAGTTTCATCAGCATTAAAATTGTAAAATTTCTAGGAATATCCAAAACAACCATGGTTGGCTACAAGACTTTGAACGACAGTTCAGATAAACCAATGAAATTTAGATAGTGTAAACTATTTAACACCCAGAGTTTGATTAGGCTCAGTCTCAATTTGAATCACGTCGAAGCTGCATCACTGTTACTCAAAAATTTACGCGTCGAAATAAATTTCAAATTAAATTATTAAAATTTGTAAAAAGTGGTGTTATATAATATTTGAGATTATAGTGAAGATATATGAAAAAACTTTTGCCGTTTGCTGAAAACTGCTCTATGTTGAGAAATCTAAGTTGGGAAATCTGAGTAGCATCCAGGGAAATCTGAGTAGCGCCCTGGAAATTCAAGTAAAGCACGAGGTAAATTTTGGGAATAAAAATTAACAATACTGAATAAAATTATTGGTTCAAACTCACGTGAAGGAGCACAAAGCAGAGCATTGTTTTATCGAAAGGGTATTGATCCACAACACATAGCAGCAGACCAAGGGGGAAAAGGACACACCAGGAAAACCACAGATCAGGGCTAACTAGTATAAGGAATCATTAAAAATTTTAATTTAAACACTGACTATATTTTTCTATTTTGTAAGGAGTCAACAACAATATTTTTAATGGTCTTGAACGTTCTAGATTTTTCAGTAAAAGCGTCGTTTTTGGTGACGTTAAATTAAAGAAAGAGATACAATTTTTGGGATAAATAATCTAAATATTATTAATTGATTTAAGGGTTTATTTGTCAGATTACAAAACTGTGAAGTGTAGAAATTATTTCTTTTTATTATACAAATATTGATCGACTTCGTTTTATCATTCTAAGCAGGTAAGCCTTAAGGGGAAAGGGGTAAATTATTTGATCATCGTAACGTTGTGCACTATGTGTGAATTAAACTGAGCTAGCCGTGGCATAATTAAAATTAGAATATTAGAAAAACACAGAGCGGTGGTGGACAGCAAGAAACTGGACGTTTACTACATCGGCGTGCGGTGTTATCATATCAATATATATATATATATATATTACTCATATTTAGACCAGGGTAGAAAATTAAATAATCACATCAAATAATTTTAATCACCGTGTATAAGGAATTTCATTAAATAATACGCGTTATTAAAACCATGAAGCATAAATAAACTCGGTTGTTTCAGTAAAAATAAGAAATTTAAATTATTTATAAGACGCTTTATATCAAAAGAAGCAGTATTGAAAAGCTCTGCGTGTAATGTAATTATTTCTAAACAAAGAGAAATTACGTGCAAAATTTATCTTAATTAACTCTATTTAAGTAACCGGTAGTAAAACAAAGTGTACCTATAATAATTAATATTTAAGTTGTATTCGCTAAAAATAAAAAGGATAGAAATCAATTTTAATTGGAGTTAATTAAACCGTTAATAACATATAATACCTATAGAAACTTGTAAAACCCAAGATTAAAATACCACGGAATAAAGCTCTGAGAATTAATATTATTTTGAACACCTGCGTAGTTTAAATATCACATTCGGCGTAAATTCTGCAGATAATTAATGTTTCAAAGAATCTTGGGAAAACGTCGCATAATAGTTACGAGAATTGCTAAAGCTGGTTATTTCACACTCCATGTGGACTAAAATAATCGATAATAAGAGAATATCAAGTTGCACCAATATTTAGAACACGGTAGAGAAGGAAAGATGAAAATGCGGCAAGCAAAGACACATATTGTAGAAGGCGGGATTTAAGCAACGTCACGGGGTCACAATTGGTTAAAAATAGGATGCAAATATCAGAGGTAGAACAACAATTTCTGTACAAAATCAATTAGTTTTTCTCGGACATGCTTGCGTGCCGTGTGGAAATTTTCTGAGATTTGAATGGGGCAGTGAAAATTCGTAAAAATCGACGTGCGAGCGGCAGACTGGGAACATGGCATGAGAAATTCTTTAGAATTACCCGATTTTGGGGAACAGACCGATAGACAGGCTTTTTGCTATATATACCGGCGGTAATATGAATTTCGGCCTCTTAGACTCTGAGACTTTTGACGATTCGATGCGTTAAAAGCTCGTACATACTGCGACTTGATTAAAATGTTAAACCGTGCATTTTAGTTTGATTAAATAATTTAAAGTTTGCAGTAATTAGTGCATTCAAAATAGCTTGTTATTACGTGTTAACATGAATGTACTTCAGTAGCACTTAGATAAATTTTGGAATAAAATTAGTTTCACTGTACAATTAGCAAAATTTAAACGACTATGTATACACAAATAGGCAGTTTTGATATGGTAGACAGAAGCATGAAGTTATTTGCTATTTATTCGGTTAATAATTAAATGGTCAAATTGTCTGATCCACAAACAAGGGTCAGATATACATAGAGAGTTCGGAAATGCCAGAAACAACTGCGTATGGAAAAATTTTAAAACGTGAGAATCAGAAGCCGTAAATATAATCCGTGAATGGTCGTGATTAACTAAAGAAAGATGTTTGAAGCTTAAGACATAACTTATAAATTATCTATTTTGTTGAAGTGAGTCAACAGACATGATTTATAATTGAGTACTTGTAAACTGGACATAGGAAATTGTTCTAACCATAAAACGTTAATTTTAAGTGAAATGCTTGTTTAAGTAAAGAGGGTATTTTGTTTTGATAAGATATCGGAATATATTAAATTTAAGGGTATTCTTTGTCAATTACAAACTGTTAATTAGTAAAGGGTGTATGTCCTTTTGTACTCAAGATACTTGATACTTGTTATATTAATTAGTAGGCATCCAGAAAGGTAATTAATTTGGATGCACGTAAAGTGTTAAAATAATTTGTGAAATTCCTTTTAAACTGAATTTTAGCTGAAATTAATTTGAAAATTTAATGTATTCTGAATATTGATGTAAATAGAGTTAACGTTGATGTTTGTGGTAGGAATGTGTTTAATTTTATGAATGAGGAGATTTATAAAATTAGGTGAGCAGCCGAGGCAGCGTAGTTACGATTTGGAGGTTCAAGATATATATAATATATATATATATATATATATATATATAAGAAATTAAATTTTTCTTGGGTATTAAGGTCTAATTAACTCGTAAGTATTCAATAGGATGATTTATTTTTATTACACTCCAAACGTTTACTGAACATATTAGCCTTTTTCAATGGATATTCATGTCTGTAGTAGAATTACATAACTAACCAAACTTTTATATATAATCATATTTTGTTTGATGCAAACAGTTTCTTACCTCAAATATAAGATTTCCAATAATTAAGTTGCCTACACAATCATTTGGTTTCAATAATGCCAATTCATATCTTGCTAGGATTATACAAAACAGTTTAAAATTTTTATTTATGTACACTATTTGGTTTATATACATTAAATGATTCTTATATATATTTATAGTACAGCTATATGGCTGTTTGTCAAGTGCTAAAAATTGTTTTTGTATTTATTTTGAATTTTAATACTGGATAATATTTAAATTTGTACACATATAATTTCTAAACTATAAATTACTCTGTGTTAGTTAAGGTGTTGTATGATAACAAATGAGTTGAAATATTTAATATCAGCATGTTTTAGTTTGTCCTTATCAATTGCACATTGAGTTAACATTATTTATAGGTATACTTTTATGTATGTTTATTTGTCATATAGGATATATTAATTTGAACCTTATTTTAGTTTTTTTTTGTGGTTTTTTTTTTTTTGGTTGGTTTTTTCCCCTTTTTTTATGATATTGTGATATATTTTACTTAGATTTTGTACATCTGAGCAGTCATTAACAGCAGTGGGATGTTTTAATATATATATCATTTCTAGGTACTCTCTTTTCTTTTATTGTGTTCAATTTTAGAATTTTGTTTCGTTGTAATTAAATTTGTGTTTTCCTGGACTTCGTGTTTAGTTAAAGCTGTTTTATTTGTTTTATCATATTTGTGTCCGTTTAATCTGCTTTCAAGGTATTGTATGCTTTGACCGATATAAACATGTTTGCAATTTAATTGGCATGGTATCTTATATATAGTATGAGTTTTTATTTTGAGGTGTTTCATCTTTTAGCTTACTGTAGCATTTATTTATTAGATTGATTCCTTTATAGGCTATTTTAAGATTGTGTTTGTTTAGTAATTTTGAAAATTTTGGATAGGTTTGGTATATATGGCATGGTTATGTATTTTATGTTAGGATTGTTTATTTTTGAATTTTTATTTGGCTGCGATTATAATAGTTTATGATACGGTTTTGAAAATATTGTTTATGAGATTTTGTGGATAATTATTTGCAACTAGGATGTTCTTAGCTTTTGTTATAGCTTCATGCCTGTATTCTGGATCTGACAATTTTATAGCCCTATCAGCCAAGCCTATTATAACAGATTTCTTTTGCGTTAACGGATGTTGGGAGTTATAGTTTAAGTATCTACCGACCAAGTTTTTAGTATGCCAACAAGTCCTAATTTTATTATTATGCAGTAAGGTCATATCCAGAAAGTTTAGTTTTCGTCTTTTCCTTTCAATTTGAACTTTATTTTTTGTTAAAATTATTAAATACATTTAATATGTGATTGCACTTGTCCTTTGGTATTACACAAATGCAATCGTCACATATCTTAGATATAAAATTATTGGATATGTAATTTGCTTTATACATTCTGTTTCATATTTTATATCTAAGATATGTGGACTGATTGCATTTGTAATACCAAAGGACAAGTGCAATCACATATTAAATGTATTTAATAATTTTAACAAAAATAAAGTTCACAATTGAAAGGAAAAGACTAAAACTAAACTTTCTGGATATGACCTTACTGCATAATAATAAAATTAGGACTTGTTGGCATACTAAAAACTTGGTCGGGTAGATACTTAAACTATAACTCCCAACATCCGTTAACGAAAAGAAATCTGTTATAATAGGCTTGCTTGATAGGGCTATAAAATTGTCAGATCCAGAATACAGGCATGAAGCTATAACAAAAGCTAAGAACATCCTAGTTGCAAATAATTATCCACAAAATCTCATAAACAATATTTTCAAAAACCGTATCATAAACTATTATAATCGCAGCCAAATAAAAAATTCAAAAATAAACAATCCTAACATAAAATACATAACCATGCCATATATACCAAACCTATCCGAAAATTTTCAAAAATTACTAAACAAACACAATCTTAAAATAGCCTATAAAGGAATCAATCTAATAAATAAATGCTACAGTAAGCTAAAAGATGAAACACCTCAAAATAAAAAAACTCATACTATATATAAGATACCATGCCAATTAAATTGCAAACATGTTTATAATTCGGTCAAAGCATACAATACCTTGAAAGCAGATTAAACGGACACAAATATGATAAACAAATAAAACAGCTTTAACTAAACACGTAAGTCCAGGAAAACACAAATTTAATTCAACGAAACAAAAATTCTAAAAATTGAACACAATAAAAGAAAAGAGAGTACCTAGAAATGATATATATATTAAAACATCCCACTGCTGTTAATGACTGCTCAGATGTACAAATTCTAAGTAAAATATATCACAAAATCATAAAATAAGGGAAAACCAACCAAAAAAAAACCACAAAAAAAACTAAAATAAGGTTCAAATTAATATATCCTATATGACAAATAAACATACATAAAAGTATACCTATAAATAATGTTAACTCAATGTGCAATTGATAAGGACAAACTAAAACATGCTGATATTAAATATTTCAACTCATTTGTTATCATACAACACCTTAACTAACACAGAGTAATTTATAGTTTAGAAATTATATGTGTACAAATTTAAATATTATCCAGTATTAAAATTCAAAAATAAATACAAAAAACAATTTTTTAGCACTTGACAAACAGCCATATAGCTGTACTATAAATATATATAAGAATCATTTAATGTATATAAACCAAATAGTGTACATAAATAAAAAAATTTTTAAACTGTTTTGTATAATCCTAGCAAGATATGAATTGGCATTATTGAAACCAAATGATTGTGTAGGCAACTTAATTATTGGAAATCTTATATTTGAGGTAAGAAACTGTTTGCATCAAACAAAAATATGATTATATATAAAAGTTTGGTTAGTTATGTAATTCTATACAGACATGAATATCCATTGAAAAAGGCTAATATGTTCAGCCGAAACGTTTGGAGTGTAATAAAAAATAAATCATCCTATTGAATACTTACGTAGTTAATACCCAAGAAAAAATTTAATTTCTTATATTATCATAATGAAAGGTCAAGAATATCATCATTTATATATATATATATATATATATATATATATATTTATTTATTTATTTGAGGATGCTTTTCTTGGGTTATAGGTCAAACATTAAAATAAAATTTTACATTTTATTGTTCCATAACCTCACTCGACCATATGTACGTTTCGACTATTTGATCCTTATTCAATGGTGCAGTCATTCCTATAAATTAATTTACTAATATACTTACCTACCCTTATATAATTTTGTCACTTACTTTAAACTATTCTATTCGTTATACACTTAACAACTAAATAAACTAAGCCTATTTGTATATCATTTAAAAGTGCGTTACAAAATTCTTTAAATGATATACAAATAGTCTTAGTTTATTTAGTTGTTAAGTGTATAATGAATAGAATAGTTTAAGGTAAGTGACAAAATTATATAAGGGTAGGTTAGTATATTAGTAAATTAATTTATAGGAATGACTGCACCATTGAATAAGGCTCAAATAGTCGAAACGTACGTATGGTTGAGTGAGGTTATGGAACAATAAAATGTAATTTTTTTTTTAATGTTTGACTTATAACCGAAGAAAAGCATCCTCAAACAAATATAGAGTGAAAAGGTCAAGAAAAATAAAAATATTTGGGTGTTTCATTAATAATGGGTCACAATATGAAGATTTGGCCTAAAGCTCTTTGGTAAAAGATGATTGCTCATTACTGTAAAACTATTTAAAAAATTTTTATCAAACTTTGTGGAGAGCTAAAATACTTTACAACATATTAAAACGTGTTAAAAGTTTTTGGTTGGTTATCACCAGAGGCGTACGGCAGAGGTGAAGACATAGTTCCCCTCTCTAGATTCTGTTCCAAAAGGACTAGGGTTTGGGCTAGCTCAAAAACGTCGTAGAGTGGGGTGGGTGACCTAGATCGAAAAGAATTGGAAACCTCAGTAACAAAAAATTTATATTACGAACTTGTAGGAAAACATACTGTCTCAAACGAATATTTACAAACGTCAAAGACACATTTACGTAATCGTTTGTTACAACGTGATGTACACAAAGCGTCGATTTACATAGAGTACAATATAAACCCAAACCTTCAAAAAATCAAGAATAAAATCTTATCTAAATATAAGCATACTTACATGTCAAATTCTAAATATGTTCAAGCAACAGTAACATCTGCTTTAGGAAGCGCACCTCGTAACATTAGCCAGTTGTTGATGTTAACATTAATTTATATAGAAAAGTAAACAGTAGAAAAGTGCTCTAACGCATTAAAATTTTAAATAGCAAGTGGTTGACGTTAACATTAATTTATACAGAAAGGTAAACAGCAGAAAAGTACTCTAACGCATTAAAATTTTACATAGCAAGTTTTACGAATAAGTACATAATTGTTCATGTTGTGAGCGTGCATTTGGTCTGCAATTTATTGCAGAATCAATCAAAACGAAGTGTCTATCTTCCAAAACAGCAACACAAAATAAAGCAAACAGAAAAATACATTGTACCTGAAGCTACCTTCTTTTTGGTACCATCTTAGGATGAGGATATGCGGCTGTATTTGTCTACGGCTGGGTTCTGGAAAAACTTAGCTATGTGTACTAGCACAAACACATTTTAAAAGTGCGATTTTACAACACTCAGAGAACGTTGTATAACAGAAGTATCGTATAAGTGGGACGAAATAAGTAAGAGAGAGGTTGAATAAATAAGAGAGCTTTTTCAAAGTTATACTTATATTTACACAGCTTTGAAACCATGAAAGAGATAACATATAACCTTCCCAGCAATAGATTGTTACCTGTTCTACGAAAGCAGCAAAAAATATATATTCCAGATGACAACGGCGAAAACATTCGCAGAATGCAAGTAATAACGAAAGCAAAATACGATAATTAATTCCATTGAATTTTGTTGTTTGCACGTGGGAAAGCAAAATACATTTTAAAACATTCTTGCGATTTAGGCAGCCAGAGATACTGTCAATCAAATAAAGTGGCCTGACTTTTTAGAAAAGAATAGAAGTTTGTATGATTATCGATCCACACTACAAATATACCACGAAATACCTTAATTAGGAGGACGATTTTATTTCTCATAAAATTTGAGCGACCGAACACGTGCAAATATAACAAAATAGAATTTCACGGTAAATGCACAAATAACAACACATTTAACGTTTTTAATTTTTCGATGAATAACTATTGAAAATAACGAGCAGCATTTACGAAGAATAGAAGACAAGCTTTTAGGTTTTAGCATTGGTTTTACGATAGCATTATCGAGAATTTATAAACGGTTATAGGATATTTTGCAATCTCTTTTTTTTTAATTTGTGCAGTCAATGTACTTTAATAGAATTGTTTAAAAAATGATTTTTCTATCAAGTAAAATGTGCACTTGTTTTGAAAATTTTGTCATGCAACCTTAAATTTTTTTATGTTAGCATAAAGATAAAATTATAGCCATTAATAATTGATTAGAAAAATACACGGTAATTGTTATTTAAAAAATGTCGATTGTTATTTATTACTCTGATACCCTCCTTATTAAATAATTCATAATCACAAAAAAATGTTGAATAAAAATTAAAATTGATTTGTCTTTTTTTTTCAACAAAGACGTTAGTTCTTAAGTTAATCGGGGTTGTATATTTTTCTGTATTTTTTAAACCTAAAGTAAAAATTTTTTATTCTTGTAAAATTAGAAAAGATGAGCCTGGAATTTAGATGATAATGTCTGGGAAAACCTGGAAAGGCCAGGAAATTTAATTTTTTTGTTTGACTCCTAACCCTGTATAAGTAAGGTAACTGTCAAACCGATTAATTGGAACTCATTCTTCTATTTGTGATAGTTTACGAAGAAGAAGGAAATGACTAAAACTGTTAAATGCTTTTGAAATGTTCAGTAACCAAGCAACTATAAATTTTTCTTCTACAATTTCATTACCAGCAAGTGTGAAAGGCTGATAATAGCTGTTTGATTTATTAGGAAGAAATTTATGCATATAAAAAATTTCTTCTTCATATTATAAATGAGTAGGAACTATTAACATCCAAATTATAAACTAAAATAAATTGTTGATTTTGTATTGCGATCCACGCTCAATAATTTTATGAGAAACAAGTTCAAAATTACCAGAAATTATAATTATGATTATAATAACAAAAAATATTATTTACAATAAAGATGAATTGTTGCGTCAATGCCGCGTTTATGATGTAGGTGCTGGACGTTCAGCCTGTGCCGATAGTGGTATAACTAAGATTCAGATGAATGCAACTTTCTTAGATGTAAATTTTTGAAATTTATAGTGGATGCTAAATATTTAACAATCTTTTTCTTTACAGTGTGTCACTATCATAATGGCCGGCCATGTTTGCCGGAGGAAGGCGTAGGACGTCTAGTATACGAGTCATGCAGTTGTTTCACGAACTCAAGCAACAATTTCCAACAGTACCTGATCATATTGTAAGTGCATGTATTGCAAATTATACAAGTAAAGAAGCAGTATCCAATGATATTGATTTTCGTGATGCATTAGAAGCTGCTATACGTTCATCAGAAAATCAAGAGCTAATGGGTCGAACACTAACAAAACCTGTTGATCCAACCCTATCTTCTCCTATTTCAGAACCCTCACTTACTATATATATCCCGACTGCCACAGATTTTTCCAAACCCATGAGCCAAGAGCTACAACGAAGTCGATCCGAAATGAGCGATAGTAATGATAGTGATAGTGACATTAACAGTAATGTTGTGATTAAACCGAATGTTTTTTATTCTAAAGAGACTGAAAGTGTTTGTGTTTCTCCAAAAATACTAGAAAGGCCCACTCATTTGAACATTCATCCTGATGGAAATACATTAAATAAAATACAACCATCTGAACGGTGTTTTGATTTGCAAAAACTTCTAATATCTGAAAATAATTTAAATGAGAAACCTCCCAGATCACCTCTAAATGCAAAACGCTTTGTTAAAACACCAGCAACTCCTAGTCCACGTCGTGAAACTGTTGAAACTCCTACGCAAACAACAGAAACACTTATGGGTGGAGTTAATTTATCCCTAAATGTTAATTGCCAAATGGACCTTGTACAATCCCCAACACTACCTAAACATTGTTCGGTTTTACATGTTACTCCTCAATTACCCTGGTGTCAAGAACCTGCATCACCTCGCAGTTATACTAGTGTTAATTTGACTTTACGACCACCATCCTCTCAACCGCAAGCCCCTATTGACATTACCTCTCAAAATTCTAGTCTTACCTATTCTACAAGTAGTTTTGATTCTCAGAATGGATTGCAGAGCAGATTACAGATCACAGTAGGAGCAGGAGGTGGAAGTGTTTCATCATTTAGGACACGACCTAATAGTAGTTATTATCCAGAAGTTAATGCCGATGAAGCTGTACCTGTTAGAACTGGCTCGTTACCTAATTTAACGGCAGAAACGAAATGTAAGTATTTGTTTTTTTTTAACATTTTTGTTTCTATGGAATGTTGATTTTACTGATCTCATAAAATTTATTTCAATTAATATACAATATTGATGACGATGTTATATAGATATATAACAAATACAAACCCAATTTACAACAAAAAAACACTTTTTAAGTTACTACTGCATACAAATTTGTCGTAGTTAACATGAAGATGTGAAGAACTAATGTTTCTATCACATTATAATACATTAACTTATTTTTAGAACTCCTCTAACTTATTATTTCTAGTTTACGGTTTCATTTATTACTACCGAGAAACAGCTCATGAAATTTATTTTCAGCTACTATGCGGATGTCTAAAGCATTATTTGCTTCAAATGAACACATCCTTTAAAAAGTTGCATTGCCAAATTTCGACAATTTCAAGTTAAATTCTACCGATTTCACTCCTTTATACATAGTGCTTTCAAAGTACCGTGAATTGCTCTAGTGAGTGAATCCTCATGCAGTTTTGTGTTGCAAAAAGTTCATATGCACATGTGTGATAATTTTTTCTTTAGTTTTTGAGATACAGGCTGTTCAAATTTTGATTATTTTAAAATTTTGAGTTATTAGAAATTTGATACGGCAGTTATTTTAGAAGATGCAAAATGTTTCACTTATTTGCTTTGGTGTTTTATTATTCAACACTTTTTGGATGCCTACTTTTACTATTTATTTATTTTTGAAAATTAACTGGTGAATTTTGCTTTTCATAAATTAGTGATGTAGTATACCTTTCTGACAATGTAAAACTTAAATTAATATTACATGAAACCTTGAAACGCCTCGCTCTTTGCTTTTCTATTCTGGTATCATTCTCTATGCAACTCACCTACTTTTCACATTATTTCAATTTCATATTCAAAGCTTGTCACCTTTCTATATCTCCTGGCTTCATTTTCTCCTCACTTGTCATTATAGTATGGAGTTGATTGATTTTGATTACTGACATATGATGATCACGTTTTAATAATTACATTTCTTAACTAGTCCGTGTTTTATAAAAAGTTGTTGTTTAACATGTAAAGAGTATCTGCTTTACGTCTGATAAGACGTGCAGGTGAAGACCAAGGTTTCTTTTACCACAACTTTTCGACAAAGTGCAATGTTCTTGGAATGCTGGCTATTTGTGCTGTCACCCGTTCTTAATAATGGATTTTAACTAGCATCCGGGGTTTTAATAATTTCTCTAATTGGTGTATGGTTGTTAGTAGCGGCATGCCGTCAATGGAAGCGATGGAAGCACCGCTTTCCTTGTAGTTATAGGTAGAAATATGAAATTCTGGGCAATATTCAATAGAATTCTCCTTGCTCCTGGCATCTTTCAGTATTCAGAACTAACTTCCTCAAGCCAAGCGCAAAACACCAACAACAGGAAAGCGAAAGAGAAATTTCTAAATTCATGAATCATGATGCCTTCACAATCTGTATATGACCATTCGCAGACAATCGCCCGTCCTCGTCTGCCTGCACACAAATAAATGAACTTGCGGCATTTTCTAATGCTTCCAAAGTTAAAGCAACTTCAGTTCCGGTTTGTTCCAGACATCGTGTGCTCATCACTATCGTGTATTGTCGAATGCTGATGATATTAACCAAGCTGGAAGCACTGTTCATTGAAGCTTTTTGCAATATCGTATACGTACTTGTACTGTGTTAAAAGTAAAACGTACGTTATTATGTTGTAACCTTCAATGTTTCATCTGAGTTTTTCTCTACCATATAGGCGACAGAGTCGCCACACAACTAAGGAGGGGTTCTTGTCTAAAGTTCAAACCCAGAGTAAAATGTATGGAAAGCGGCTTTTCGTACAAAAGGACCCTTGAATAAGATCTTCCAGCCAGCTAAGTTTCTTCAACTTGGGGCAGAGCTATGAGCTAGGGTCGTAGGTTGGTATACGATAAAAAAAGAGAATATCATGGACGCCACCGTATCTTAATGATAAATATAATTTTAACAATCCGAAGATAAGATACGGAAATCTTCGAAATGAAAAACGTCTACTGAACAATCTAAATGTCAAAACATAATACTTACCTTTAACACTGCAAGCTTAAATTGGAACGACGATCTCGTACTATCTGAAACTATAATCACCTCAAAGAATATATAGAACTAGGGTTTCACTAGAGCCTAGTCTAACTATCACAAAAAAATTCTATAGGAAACAATTCAAAAATATAACTCTTAAATATATTACAGGGAAAAATGCTTATAGCCTTTCTCACTATACACCTAAATTTTGCAAATTTACTTGAACTAAATGTGAGAAACTATGATCTATTTCAATAAAAAAATTTATTCAGAATAACATAACTCGTTTTCTATTATCTTAAGTATTTACTAAAATTCTTTAAGGAATATATTGAACTTTAATTATAAATAGCAACTTTTTACTAATCACCGAAAAAGGATCCTGTTTTGGTTTACAAACAAGTGCATAAATGTTTTGAGCTTGTGATATAAGATTGAATTTAGATATTTTTAAAAACTTAAATTGTGAACGAAATTTTTAAATAACTTTATGGTACAAAACTAACTGTGTACTATTATGCTTTCAAGTAAAAAAAAAAACTGGAATCTTAAATGTGACAAGTATGTGATAGAAAATCACCTGTTAAATTACAACAAATTCTTGTTTAACATATCTATACCTTGAAATTTATCTTTAAATCTCAAACGTTCATATGAACCTGTGTACAAGTTCAAGCTTTTAAATATGGTACAAAATAATTCACTCACATTTAGGTTACTGTATGAATTTACAAAAAAATTGCACTTGCTATATTTCCGGTAATTTTTCTTCCGACGAGAACTGAATAAAGAAATCACTCACCACTATAATTTGCATGACTTCTATATAAATCTGGTGGCAGCCATCTATCTACAGAATAAGCCTTGCGTCATCACTCAATAACATTCAGGTCCAACAACAACAACAACAACAGATGTATGTCCTTCAAGCATGCGTAGAACTACCAGCTTGATTTTCATCCGAAAGTGAACGCTTAAATTTTTATTTGTCCACAACATGTGCACCTTAATATTTCATTTTAGAAATATTTAAAAAAAAACTTGCACTACAAAAATCAAGAAGCATCAAGTAATTTAAATTTAAAATAAAAATATTACATACCGTGATGACGTCACATCAAAATCATATAAATCATCTCAAGAGTTAACTAACCAAAAAATTGTGTTTTACGACTCTCCAACATCTATACTAGTGACGGTTTTTATTTTAACTATAAAGGGATTCTTTGTGTCCAAGCCACTTGCCTGTTAGACTTCAAACTATCTATTCGACCAAGCGTCCGAACTAATTTTTCAATTACATCTTTAAATTAAAACTAGACTAACGTATATTCTTACGCGAGTATGCGCCGTAAAATCGAATTCTTACCTTAACAAATTTACAAGTTTAAATATTGAACAGAAATGCTAAATTGAGTTTATCAACGCAGATGGAGTTCTACAAGATAACAAATAAATAAAGTTATTATTCTAATTGAATAGAAATTTATACTTTCAATACCGTAAGGAATATTTGTAAATTAATAATTATAAATAGGCTTGAATTAACTGGAAAGAAATCGTATTCGTTACAATGTAATGGTAAGCGTATGCGTATTTGGAATTTGCATTATTTTAATAATAGCATGGCTTCATAAGTAAAATATTAGTCAATCTTATGTGTAGTGATAATTATTTTGAAAATTACTGCACTTTATCCATATTTCTTAATAAACCTTGGTGGAATTTTGTCAGGACCAGCACCTTTATTTGCATTTAAATTATCTAATTTGGAAGCAACATCCATCTCATCGATATGAGCATCGTGTATATTGATATTATTAATGGAGGCAGTGTTATGTATGCTGCTTGGGGTCGAGTTAACAAAGGCACTTTGAAAGTAGTTTGCAAACAGTTCACAAATTTTATAAAAGCCATTTGCCGTTTTATCATTATTAATAAGTGTAATAGGGATATTGTTCGTTTTGGTTCTACTTGCAATGAAATTCCAAAACTTTTTAGAATTCTTGGGTATGGAAGATTCTACATTTTGTAAGTAACTTTTATAATCAGCATCTGATAGAAATTTAGCTCTAGATCGAAGCAATTTGAAGGTGTTTTTCTTTTGTGGATTTAATTGTTGCAGAAGAATAAAAATCCGGAAAGTGAGAAAGTGTTCTAAATTTAGTTGGCACATATAACTCAATAACTTCTTGAATAACATTATAGAACACATTAACAATCTCATGTACGGTATTACCAGACAATGACACATCCCGATTTTTAGAAGCAATATATTCATTTAGATTATCATAATTGCATCGATCGAAATCGTACATTTTATTTGCATATGGCGTAAATGTTTTTATTGTTCTAAACGATACTATCAATTCAATTGACTCATGGTAGTTGTCTATAGGAACCAGAGGAAATTGGCATTTTTCAAGTTTAGGGTTGAAATCCTGATTAATCAATATCAACTCCAGTATACTGTCATTCCTGTTAACAATGTGGTTATATTGATGAACTACAGTGTGGTACAAAACTTGTTGCTCAGAGTTACGATGGAGCTGCTGTAATGGCAAGACACTTGGGCGATCTTCAAGCAAAAGTAAGACAAAAGTTTCAAAATGCCATTTTTGTTCATTGTTTGGCACATAGATTAAATTTAGTATTATCACAAAGTGTTGGACTTATAAAAGATTGTAAAGTGTTTTTTTCGACGTTAAATGAAATGACTGCATTTTTCAAAATCCACTAAAAGATCTTGCACTTTAGATACACATGTTCAAAAAGATTTCCTAGAGTTGCTCCCACACGCTACAATTACAGCGCACGACTGGTACTGACGGTGTCGCAATATCGTAAAACTCTAATAGAAATGTTTAAAAATATTTTAGCGCATAAAGAAATGTGGGATCCTGAAACTGTAAATTAGTCTAGAGGCTACTTACAGCTGATGGAAACGGATTTTAATTTTAATTTTGTGCTCAATGTGTTTTTAGAAATTTTTCCTTACACTGACCTTTTGTTTGATATTTTGCAAACTAAATCGAATGATATTGGTTTCTGCGTTCGAAACATCAATAATTTTGAAAAAAATTAAATAAAAAAAAAGAAAACTTTCAAGAAGTTTGGGACCAAACACTAAATTTGAGTTTAGAAAAACAAAGTAAACGTATTAGAATTGATATTATAGGTGATATGGTGACTTCCTATCGTAGATTATATTTAGAAATTTTTGATAATATTTCTCAACTCAAAAGCAGATTTCAGAACTTCAGTGAAATAAAATTCGTCGAATTATGTAGTTATAACAACAGCCTGTTTTCCTGAAGAAGCCTTTAATAGTTCAAAACTTAATTATGCAAATTTTTTGACATTTTGGTATTAAATTCACAGCTAAGTGTTTTCTACAACACTCCAGAAGTCAATAATCAAAAAACACCGTTAAATATGTTACATTTTCTTAAAGAAATTGATTTGACAGAGTCCTATAGTGAAGTCTTTAAATTGTGTCAACTTATTTTAACAATTCCGGCAACAAGTGCTTCGGTTGAACTCAGTTTTTCTACATTAAGGCGCATCAAAACCTTTATCAGAAATTCAAACTGGTGAAAAAGGACTATCCCATTTAGCTGTGTGTCTATAGAAAAATAATGTTTAGTAACTTGCTACAGAATCCAAGATTTTATGATGGTGTGATGGACAGGTTTGCACAGGTTAATAGAAGAATAAGTATTGTGCATTGTGCATCACAAATGACTGATGATATAAGCAATATTTCTAGCTAATAAGTAAATTGAAAAATACAGGCACATTAATTTGAATTTTTACGTCCTTGGGATTATTATTTTTTTAACCAAAAATGCCTTTTTAATATTTCTAAAATAAGATGATTTAGTTTTACTTCGAATAATAAATAGGTTTTAAAGATTTTTCTTTGTTAATGTGAGTGCAATTGTTAAAATTGGGAAAATAAAAAAGCAATGTGGTCTTCCTCACATTTTAACAGCTGGCTTTTAATGCAAAATTCGCAGAATAATTTATTGGTTATATTTTAGCATATTTTTTAATAAGGTTGGTTCAATAAATGGAAGTTTATTGGCATCAAAGGTTTTGAATAACTTTTTAGGTAATTTGAAAATTCAAAATAATACGAACATTAACAATACATAAATCAGCAAAACTAATGATTTCAAATCCAAACAAATAAAGCAATATGCTGTAATATGCCTCTAAAACAACACATACTTTCTTATATCTACTTTTTTGCTCCTAAACACAAAGCTCAAGCTTCTTAAGTTACACATAGTCACACACGTACTACACCCCCACTGGGTGTCCTTCAAAATGTGGAAAATGGAATTTACTTATGTTAAAAAAGAGGAGTATTAAAAATCTAAGATTCAAAAGAGATAGAATTAAGTAGTAAATGTGCCAACTTGAAACGCTTCTCCACTAAAAAATCTCACGGCACGCCACTGGGTGTTAGAGAGATTGTTTTCACTTGAAGTGGATTTACGGAATTTCAACACGTTGAATTGGATCTTTGGTCATTGCTGCGAATTTCGTGTAGAACTCTAAAGCACATTTTCTTCTGTTTTGTATGTTTTATCCACAAATGTGGTAAGTATTGCAGGTAAAAGAAATTATTTTTTTTAATAGGGTGTATCGTATTTTAGGGTGTTTGTATGTGTCTTCGTGTAATCCTGGTCAGATTCTATTTTAAGGTGTTTGGCACAGTCCTAGTATCGTATTGTTCTAGTGTATGGTGTTAAACATTCTAGTATTGTTCTGCTGGAGTTTCAATCTACAGTCTGTGAAATAATATGCAATTTTAATTCAAGTGTTCTAGCTTGCAAAGATAAACAAATTGCCGCTTTACATAGTATGCAAGTTTTATGGGCCCTCTATTAATTCAATATTAAGTTGGGTACTGTTTAATTTATCTGGTCAGCTTTGTGTTTTGTTCTCATATCGAATTTGTTCTGAACAGGTTATATGATAATAGCTAGCGAGCATATGTATATTTATTTATATAATTTAAAGCTAAATCACCTAACATACATTAGGCAAAACATTTAACTACCTTCTACATCAACTTTGTGTATTTTTAGGATGGCAAATTACTACATATTAACACATGAGACAATTATACTTAGATAACGTTCATGAAAATTTAATTACCTGAATTGTGTTGCATTTAAAGTTATTTTTTGAACCATTAAAAACTCCAATTTAGAAAACTTACTTGCTAGAATCTTACTTTTCTAACTAATGACTCGTAAGAACTATAATTAATTCCATAATATGGTTTGAAAAATAATTTACTCTTAGATTTTTCGAAGGTACACTGAGGAATATAGTTCTTTTAACAATTATGTCGCAGCAGTAAGATTTAGTATGCAAACTAATAAGCGTATCTCCACTTTTTTCTATTTTCTAAGGTTTTTCTTTTGCAGTCTAACTAAGTTGGATATGTATGAGATACTAAAAAGACACACACACACACACACATGCGTGCACGTGCATGCACACATGCACGTACCCACACATGCACGCACTCACACACTCACGCATGCATGCATGCACGCACACACCCACACACCAATAGTTTAGTGAACGCCCCTTTGTACAAATGCTTTACATAAAGCTTAAATATTAATTTATTAATCTAAACAGCTTTGAATTAGTTACTTTATCAGTTTGTTGTAGGTTCAAGTGATTGAAATTGTATTGGTAGATTATTATTATCAGAATCCTCAATTTATAAAATATACGTATATGAATTAGCAAATAGCAATGCTCTAGCATTCTGTTTTATTAGATGTGAGTTTACTGCTTGCTAGATTTCTTAATTAAACATCTTTCAAATTTTATTGTGCTAATTTTTTTCCATTTCTTCAAAACTATTCTTCAAGTATTTCTTGTGTCGCTCAAGTTGTTGATTGTTTCTATTTTTTAAATATATGACTGTTAAAGTAGGTGCACTAATTGTATAAATATGTTAACAAAGACGTAACATAAAAATAAAATATTTAATGTAGAAGCTAAAAAGTAAAATTTATTATGTTCATAATCGAGCATTGAAGGTAGAACTAGCACAAAATAAAGATATCTAAAAGATGCCGCTATATAAATCAATAGTTGTCACTAACATGAAAACTTTGACCAGCAACAGCAACTGGTTTTAGGAAGTGATACTATACTCTTTCTCCACTTAAAGTCAATTTGAGCATTTGAAGGTTATAAATGATTTGCTTTTGGATAATAGTACTAACATCGGTTCCATTACTTGAACCAAACATTTATTAACAATTTTCTGAATAATACAATGTACATTTATACTTCTTTTTCCTGGAAAATTAACCAACAAAAAATCCTCGTACTTAAGGTTTTCAGTACTGATTTGTTTAACTTCACTATCTTTGTTTTCTTCTTTTTCAGAATCAATATCATCTAAACTATTGTAGTGAAAAAATTTTTACTGAATACAAAAACTCTTGGCTTGCACAAAAAAGTAGGCAAAGGTCAATGGAGGGTTGACAGGGTAAAGAGAAAAACACTGTCTCGTCAAGTTACTAGTAATTAAATATAAAAACGCGTCCAAGTTAAAAAAAAAATGAATGCTGGAAAACTGCTAGAAAATTAACTCTTAAAAATTTATGAGAATTTTCTGTGGATATAAATAAACCCAGGGTAAAAGAGTGATGATAAAAACCTCTAGAAAAAGGAAATCTTTGAGATACGACAGTTAGTCGAGTGATTAAACTCTGTGGAAAGGACGTGGAAACCCCCAGAATGCAACAAAGTCAATCAGATAAACAATACACAAAGTTAATTTACCATACTTTGGACTTATGGAACCTCTCACTGAAACTGATTTATGGGACTGTATCTCAAACGCAAATTCACAACATAACACCACATAAATTGAGGACACTTTTGTGTCTCAGCATACGTATGCCTTTCGCAGAGAATCAGAATCCTGATAATAACCAACATAAACAACCTTTGTTTACTCTTAATTGGATGCTATGACCTCGATTAAATTTACTTTAGCACGTTCAAAATGAAGAATAATAGAGCTTGAGTCACAAACACAAGTCAAAGTAACAATTCTCTTTTATCTTAAAGAAAAATTAATTTATGTGTTCATAAGTGGAACACAAATTGTATAACCTCTAAAAATTGTATGAGGGCAAAAATTAAAAGCATCAGTATGCGCTTTTTGTAAATAAATAACATTTCAATTCTGTTTCTCTATAATAATATTTTAGTTCAGCTTCTCACAAAATAATATTTTTTGTTACATATTAAGTTTTGTTAAAAGTCAAGGATTATATAAATACTTTTTACCTTAACCTCACATTCAGATATAAAATACCGGGTGATTAATATTCACAAAACACTTACACCAGTAATCATATACAGATGCGGAGGTTTTGGACCTCCGCATGGGTTCTGTGGCTGCCTCCTGCTGCATAGTGTTCTCACTGGTGCTTGAGGTGTTGCTTGCTGGTGCTTCTCGCTGGACGATATGGTATAGGGATGAAGAGGAAAGAGGAGAACCACTAAAACAATAGTCGAAGCACTCTCACGTCAGCCCTCCATGGAAGATGGTAAGAAAGTCTCGAAATATGCATATTATTTCCCATGTAAATGTCTGCCCCCTCCAAAAGAGGTCGACGCACTTTCACGCGCGTTGGTGGGAACATAGTCGTTCCAACGTCAGAATTGCTATGTAAACATAATCTCAGACCACATAGATAAACACATAACCTCAGTATCTGTGTGAACCACAAATTGATGCGGTTTTTACAGGCGCTGGTGTTAAAATATTTATCTGCTGGGGATTTCTCCATGCCTAGTTCTAAAAAAGTCCCTAAACTTAAATTAATACAATATTATGTTGGAGCTTTATAAAATGAAGAATAACAATCGTCTTAAAGCATCAAAAAGAAAAGCAAAAAAGAAAAGTCTCTTTGTACAAGAGCTTTCACATTTATGGGAACTTAACTTCATTTGTCTATAGGCGCCACCTGGTTTTTTAAACTATAGCAAAAGTTGCAATACCAGGAAAGGGAAATGAGCAGCCGTCCGATTTTAAGGTTTACTCAAACTCAGCAGGTTTTGTTTGCCGCAGCACCGAGCACACAAATTTTTGTTGGAGGCTTGATACCCACATAGTTATTACTACACTCACTTCACTATAAATCTAATTACTTACAAAAGTTTTTCTTTCACATTCATTTATGAATGCGTGCAAATTTTATCTCGTCTTGGACTGGTGTAGCTAGATTTAAGCTCAATTCATTTTAAAATGAAATAAATTTCATTCTATAAATTTAGAATTTATAATGTTTGTAAACCTGGCAACGAATTGAATTGGTACTTTTACCAAAAAAACAAAGATATAAATTTACCTTTTAAAGTAATTCGGTCTGATGAAAGCGTGATAAAACAACAATGGCATTTTCAACCAGTGTAACAAACATTCGATAAAGGAAAGTCCTTATTTAGAAAAAGAAGCAAGACATTGTCATATATTTGGATTTAATGTGTATATAGATATTTTGGATGAAAGAATAACGGTACCTATTATTTACCACAATTTAAATTCTGAACAGTGTTTCAACTTTCTGTAGACTGATTGGGCAAAAGTCTTGGGTTCATTACCGTTAGTAATTGTTAACAAATGCCAGTTTCAACAATCTCAGCAGAAATTATTAGACTGTGTTTTAAATTCTACAGTGAGGAAAGCTTACTTTGTCACAATATGAAGTAATTAATAACTTGCTTACCTTCCAATTCAATGTATATTGACAGACGTTGTACCAAATAATTATTGTTTATATCAGTTACCACGTAGGCCAGTTGCCACTTTGCCCAAGTTTCTGTGGTGGAGCTCTAGAAATTAACACAAATCTCTGCTACATTCGACACCACAAGAGTAAAATATCAGCTTGCAGGTTTTTAACTTACTTTTTGGTATAATTCTACGATAGTTCTCATGGCATAGGTTTCGACTTCTTTGTATTTTTTTGACATTTTCGAAACTTAACATTAGCAGAGTAAAGTATCAGTTTACAGGATTTTTCAATTTTCTTTTTGGTATATTCCTATAGTTTTACAATATTTCTGTCAACTTAGCTGAGTTTCATCAATAGTTCTGGCCTCTTTTTATATTTCTAACATTTTCGAAACTCAAGTTTGGCACCGCACCACAAGAGTAAAATTCTCTTTTTGCTGAATTTTTCAAACTGCTATTTAATATATTCGTATAGTTCTACAATAGTTCTGACGACATAGGTTGATTTTATTTATAGTTGAGGGTTGAGACCTTTCTCTATTTTTTAACATTTTTGAAATTTAACTTTTTAACACCACACTGCTAGAATGAGGTACCGGTTTTGCCAGATTTTTCAACCTACTTTCTGATATATTCCTATACTTCTGCAATAGTTCTAATGACTTAGGAGAGTTTCATCAATAGTTCGGACCTCTTTTTATATTTATAACATTTTCAAAGCTTAACTTCAATACCGCACCACAGGAGTAAAGTATCAGTTTGCTAGATTTTTCGACTACTTTCTGATAATAGTTCTGATTACTTAGGTGAGTTTCAGTGATAGTTTCGACCTCTTTTTATTTTTTTTTAATTTTTGAAACAGCATCAGCACTGCGCTGCAAGGGTTTTCGAAACGTAACTTCAGCATCGCACCACAAGAGTAAAGTACCAGCTTGCTGGATTTTGTTGAAACAAGGTACTTTAATCTACACAGGTAGAATTAAATTTACCATAACACTAATTTGTACCTGAGAATGAATTTGTTTAATGTATTTTTCAATTTCTGTAGATAAAAAATAAAGATTTGTAATACTTTTATAACAAAACCAGATACTGTTAATTTTGAAATATCATTTATTTCCGGTAATTTTTATAGATAACCTTAGAAACATTACAAACTTGATAAAACTATAAAATATTAGCTACTGGTGAATTAAAATTTTAAATAATTATTTTATTTGATATACTTCAAGGTTGTTACAAAAATAAATAATTTCTCATTATCATATGCTCTACTGCTTTTAAAAATAACATTGTTAGGCAAAATCGCTTATTAGTCATTAACACAGTTGTCATTATACTCTGTAACAAAGAAACCTATGCATTGGAAAAACTGGGGTATTGTTTTGCAGTCGGTTGATTTAGGATTTTTGTATTTTGTTGTTATTATGCATAATTTTTTTAGTACTTAGAATAAAACTTAAATAAATCAATGATGGTAATGTAAAAAATGGGTTAGGTATTTTTAATTTTTGTGCTGTGTATATTTTAGCCCTCCATTCCATAGTTATATAAAGTCAGGTGACTTGAAACCCTATAAGACAACTGTGTGTTTAAATAATGTATGCTACTCATAAGTATTTTTAGCACTTATGCTGAATAGCGTATTGAGGTTTATGATGTTTAATTTGAGTATTGTCCTAAAATTGGATTTATATCTGTTTGGCAATAAAATATAGTAATTATGTCACGTCTTGGAGCTCTTGCAAATTGATCTCTATACTTTATTGAAAATTTAGAAGTGTTTTTGGGTATATGTGATACAGTGATTTGTTTACTATTTTTGTAGCTTAAAAGATTACTAGAAAAATAGTTATTTTGTTTCATTTAAAGACTGGTATAAATATGCATAACACTATTTTTCAAAATCTTACGGCGAAATGATACTCTATCAATAGGCTCATCTCGTAGTATTCCATTTTTAGATTATTTGCGGTTTAAACGTTAGTGTTCTGACATAAAAATCATTACACAAAAAATCGTGCCAGTTAAATAAATCAAAATTGAGATATTTAAATAGAATATTGTGTGAAGACAATTTTTTCATCAACGCTCTGTGAAGTCACCTCACTCCATAGTATTAGTAGTAATAGTGGAAATCGCACGTACTTGATGCTGTAGCGAGTTGATTGACTAAAGTGGCTTGTTTTGTTTGTCCTTTGATATGATTTGCTTTACTGTGTGGCAGAATGTCTTGTTCGATATAAACTATATCAAAGCCTATACTACCAATTTACCTAAGGTTAATATTTGAATGGTAATGGATTATTTCGATATAAATCACAACTGTATTAGTGCTGAAATGAGAGATGGAAAGTTAGACCAGGCGATATAAGCAACTCTTGTAATCAAATAAAATTGTATTTTTGCTTTTTAGATTAACAAGACAATAATGCTATTGAATACGTTCAATTGAAACGTGAAACGGGTCAATATATTGTACATGCAAAAATAATACCAGAACATAAAACAAAATTTAAAGATTATTCAGTTTGCTGCATCATCAGTGAATCAAAGAAAAAAATTAACTTCATAAAGGTGGATGAAGTTAAATGTAACGATTGTGCTGCTTTTGAAGGCGGTTGTTAACATGCCATTGCCTTTTTAACGTAGTTGCATAGAAGAAGCAAAAACCTTCCCTAATCGAAACCACGTGTTACTGGAGGCGATAGATAGTGTTAGGAGCTTCTAGTTAAAAAAAAACCAACTGAAACTGCTTGTTTGTTACTGGAGGTGATAGATAATGGTAGGAGCTTCTAGTTAAAAAAAATTTGTAACAATAGCTGATTTTTGCAAAAAAAAAATTTTCAAATGCAGATAATACTTTTTTAAGTGATAAAAACGAAAACAAGAAACTCAACAATGGGATACAATGTGAGCAGTGACTTTGACATGCATAATTATATACACTAATGTGCAAGTTTAAAAAATCAAACCGAAACTTTGAACCTAATGAATTTAAAGAGTTTGATAGTGTATTTGAATATCGAATTATATGAGCATGTAAAAGAAAAACAAGAATCCAAAGTAAATGTCCGTTGTGGACTGAATTGCGCTATGGCCAAATTACGGCTTCTAAAGACCATGAAGGTACAAACTGCAAAACTTTTAAGATTGTGTTCATAGAACATATTTTAGGGGCGAAGATCTTTCACAGCGAGGGTTTTTACTAGAAAATGAAGTTATACAAATTCTTTCTGAAAAGACAAACATGTATTTTTCAAAAGCAGGCTTGTTTTCGTCAATTGAAAATCCATTAATTGGTGCTTCCCTGGATGCAATAAACGAACACTTTGTAGTAGAAATCAACTGTCCAAATTCAAGTGAAACTTCATAATTATATAGATTAAAATGGCATCATATTGTAATTATAATTGGTCTGCATTCGACTAGAATAATTACATTAGAAGGTAAACAAAGCATCTGTACACAAAGGATACTTGGTGGGCACCTTGTGGCATGACATGTTCAATTACAGTTGATTGACAGATATAGGGCTCTACATCAGTTCCAAATTTAAAATAAATAAATACTTTTCAAAAGGGATAATGGAAATTTTCTTAAATTAATCGAATTATTCGGCAAATTCAATTCTATTATGGCAACACATAGAGAAAGAAGTCCGAGAAAAGATTGCGAAGTTTATTACATAATTGATAAAATATTGGAAAAAATTAAACATTCAAAATATTTTTTATTATGTTTGGCTGCACTCTAGATATATCGCAGATGGAACACATGACATTAATACTACATTTTGTAATATGTTGGAAATAGACACTTTATTTCGTTATTGTAATTATAGTTGACTAGTTTGCATTTTTGTATAAGAATTAATGGAAAAATTTATAATTATACTTAATTGGCTCTGTATGACAAAATTAATCCTGCCAGAATTTTTTTATCTAAGAAAAAGAAATATATTTGTATAAAACTTAAGGGACTACAGTAAGTAACGAATTAGCCTTTTATATAAAATTGTAATCCTGCTTTCAAGAATTTGAACTGCTATAAATTAACGAATCGTACGACTTTTTGCTGGCCTAATACCAATTTAGATTGCCTAAAGCATTGATTCATTTTTAAAGCTGCTGTAAGTATTTCCTCAATCGATTTACTTTAAAATTGATTGCATTCCCAACATGCTTCAAATTTTTACTTGAAACAGCTGTTGATCTTTCCAAGCAAACTGATTGAGAACTAAAATTTAAACCAGCTATAGAAGTTCAATATGAATGCAGAGATGAAAGTGAATCAACTGTTCTCGGAAGATAAATTAAATATGTGTACACTATCTGAGATGTCATTCAAAATTCCTTGGAAGAAAGATTTGAGTTATTGCAACAGCATAAAAATTAATTTGAGTTTCTACATAACATGGAACAATTAACCCCAAGGAAAATTGAAATATTAGAATTTTTCCATAATTTAGAAGTTTAACTTACAGGTGGCAATAACAAAAATATTAATGGGATAGAATATATAATGAATTTTGTGCTATAAAAATTTATGTGTCTATGAAATAGTGCATCGAATATACCCTTTGACTTGCTTAATTTTTTGCACAAAAACACAATTTACATTTACAAACTTGTATATATAGCTCAGAAGGTTGTTAACACTTCTCGTTAGTGTATCCAGTGGATGTTGTTCTTCTCTTATCTAAAGGTTATTAAGGATTACTTAAGATATTCTATATCTTAAGGGAGATTAAACAATTTAACTCACTCCAATTCAGCATTAGGTATGTTCACATATATATTTCCGAGTTAATATCTAAATTTGTTAATACCAAGACACAAAAAATTAAATTATAAAAACTGTAAATGTTTTTGTGCACTGTTTACCTTATTTTTGTATATCTTAACATTCTTAATCTCGGCATTGTTATAAATGATTAGTTTACTTTATAAATCTAACATTTTAACAAATCAAGAACTAAATAGAAAATCTATCGACTTCACTTGACTAATG
This sequence comes from Platerodrilus igneus, assembly GCA_036346225.1. Lineage (NCBI taxonomy): Eukaryota > Metazoa > Arthropoda > Insecta > Coleoptera > Lycidae > Platerodrilus > Platerodrilus igneus. Next base: position 4,803,138 of record JARFIW010000139.1, on the reverse strand, counting down.
TAAGAGCTTTTAAGAATATGATTTATTTTAAGTTTTAGTTATTTCTCAAGGTTTATATTCCAGTTGCTCAGCGCTGTAGATGAAAACCTGAAAAACTATCAAAAATCTCTTATCTATCTCTAAAACCAAGAGCATGAAACTCCAAATTATCTACAAACAAAGTACGATGCATAATTTATTTACAACTTTATGTATCAATAATATCATCATGAAATACATACAAAAAGCATCTCCAAATTTTTATGTACAAAACTAAAAAATTATTGTTTACAAAATCTAAAATTATTTTTTTATTATACTATTGATAAATATTTTCTTTATAAACAAAAATATTTGCAAGGTCATCTTCTTAGACCCTGCACCCCATGATTGATTATTATTCTAATAAGACATATACAATAAATCATAAAATACACATGCCATTTAATAAACTCATCATAATAAAATACCCCCAGAAATAAATAATTTATCCTTGTCACATCGAAAATAAATAGTTTTACCTAACAAAAAATTTAATTTAATCCACGGTTCAATACCCTTTCTTTAACAAACAAACAAATAGTTTAAAATGTTTTCAAATTAAATATCTGATCGTAACTTCAATTGTGGTAAAGCAACCGTGGTTTCTGCACCAATCGTTCCCAGTTTTTATTTTATCATAGCAAATTTCCATTCTACCATTCCATTTGAAATTTCTTTCAGTAATAGAAACGTATATTTCTTCTTATCGGTGCTATAGTAGTTTCTCGTCTTCAAATTAGCTGCTTAATGGATCTTCATTTGATTTTATCGTTTTTATCGCATACTGTGTCATTAAAAAAAAATTCTTTACTTTTTCATACTTGTAGCTAAAAGCTAACGACCTTTACAGAGTTACTAGCTCTAAAATCGACTGGAACATCATAATCCTTAATTAAAGTTGAAAAGCGTGAATTATAAAAAAGAGTTTTAAATCCTTCTTTACTGTATTTTAAAGCATCTAACATCACAAACAAACAGTGGTTTTCAAATATAAGTATAGCAATTTTTATTAGAAACTCTGGAATACCATCTGCGTACACATGTGCGTTATATTTAATTAATACCTGGAATTTTTCATATAAAAAGATTGTTTGTTATTTTACTTTCTAATGAAATTTGAAAATCTGTCTATCTGCTTGTTTTACTAGGAATTTAATCGAACTAAATGTGTGAAGTCCAATTAGGAGGGCTTTAGATTTTATTTTTTATCTCAATTGATTTCATAAATCTGGAGAACCATTTTTCCCCATGGAACTTCTGAACATTTAAATTTTATAATTGATTAAAATTATACAAACAACTTATTTCTAACTGAATTTTTATAAATACTGAATTTTAACATAGTCTTCTCATGAACTGTATACTGTGATTAGTTATCGGCAGTACAGAAACAATATATATTGTAACGAAAACGCCAATAACAACAGTTCTTTATTATCGACTGATTACTCGGGACAATTTACTCCAACTAATCACTAACAGTAGTATACTAACTTTTTTAAAGCTACAATGCTATCTTTTTAATTACTATTATGTCGATCACTACCTTAATTTATTTCACAACTTTATAACTGAAACTCTGAGTCGAATAAAACTAGTATTGTAATTATCGCTTGAATCGGAACCAACTGACTAATACTCTGAATGGAAGATTTGCATACTTATTTCAATTGTTCTACATTATTTTAAGAATATACCAGAATCATGCAAATTACATCAAGAAAGATATATTACAAAGCTTAATAATGTTTTTAAGTTCGCTCCTTTGTAGGCTGTCAATCAGATATAACTCCACAGGGTGACTACCAATTATCTATCGTGTACAGATACCCCGTTTTCATTCAGGTGTATTATTCTGATAAAGTGACGCCTCGTTGGACTGTCCCTCTCTTAAAGCTGTTCCGTCCCAGAACACTAGTGTGACTCGGAAGTTGTAAGTGCCTTGGGCGGTAAGGAAAGTCGAAATCATTTTTGCAGTTCCCATGTTGATGGAATTAGAAATCAAACTTTTCATAACAGGTGCCGTACCATTTAAATTGTAACCACACACCAAGATCTTGAACTGGCTTTCTATAGCAGTACCTTTAACATATTTCGTATCAACCTCCAGTTTAATCCATCTAGCCCACAACCGAATTTGGACATGGCAAACTTCTTGTCCCAGATCTGATCATCTGACCCTTGAGGTCCACTAGTGTCTTCCATACATCCTAGTAATTTGATTTACCTGTAGGCAATTGCTTAGTCGCCAAGAAATAGATGCAACGATGTAGGTTCCTTTGCAGTGTGGTTTATTTAATCTCTGGTTGTTGTCAACAAAGTCGATTTAGACCACAAAATTTGTTTTTACTAGGAAGTCATCGGGATATATCGAGACCTATTGCTACGCAATGTGCTAGAGAATATTCTGATGGCACATCGAATAGATCACCTTGCATCTCTTTTGTGACCCCAAAATTCTCTGTCTGTACCACTGTACAAAGACATGAACCAATCGTAGCTCGGTCTAGACTTTTGTTCATCATCATGAGTGTAACTGTTTGTTCGTCTCCCTGCTTGCTCTCCTTTGGCATTATGAGCGTCATCACTATTGTAGAGTGATAGCTGGTGTGCACCACTATTGTTCTGCCTTTGGGAGTTTACAAATCTGATATACCACGTGGTTGTTCCTTTTCGCACCTTTGCATGGGCCCTTCCAATGTCTTTGTAACTTTGTCCCTCTCTCAAAATGTGTGGTTATTTTTAACAAGAATAAATTTTCGTTGCTCTTCATATCTGACGGCCTTTTGAGCATATGCCATTTCCTGATAAGCATGTCCTTTCTAAGGCCATGATGTCGTACCTGGTATGTAAAAGGTGATTTTTTTTATTCTTCTTAACATACATAAATATCGTTTTAGAATACTAGCAAAATGCTTATGGAGAAAGTCTACCTGAATTACCCATTCAAAATGAGCATGAATGGTAAAGCTTTCAGACGGTTCCTCGTGGCATATTACAATACTTTGTTTTTGTAACACGTTTATTTTCTAGGGTCCTTTGGTGGCATATCCTCCGGTGGCATATCTTTCCGTGGCATATTCTCTGATGGAGTATTTACTTATGCATGCTAGGCTATCTAAAGCATAATACATTAATTTTACTACCTTATAAATATTATCTATTATCGTACAAGAATTTCAAGTTGCCATTTTATGTACCTTTTAAAATAAATTAAATTTCCGTTGATGAAACATATGGCTGTGAAACAAACAAGATTTGGCTCTTACAAATTTGAAGTTTGAGGTTAACACCAAACTAAATATGGACGGTGTTTGTCTTAACAAGCAGTAAGAAGAAATCTCTATAGTTCTGTACAAGCACAAGCTCAAAGCTTAAGTATACGTTTCTTTCATATATTTTGAATACAGGTATGAGTTTATCTTATTTATTTTTGTGAAGGAACAATGTGCATGTGGTACATTTTAAATCTCAAATATCTAGAAAAATAATGCATGTAAAATAAAGTCATACTTTTACTTACCTATATCTTAACTAATTTAATATTTACCTTTGCTTTCCTGGTATAACTTTATAAGTTGTAAACATAAAAGCTTTCGTGAAACCTTTTTTTGTGCATATTGAGGTTATGTTCAATTTAAATGTTTAATTAAAATTCTTTTAACATGTTAAATACAACAAAGCGTATTTATGATTTCCTTTTACTTAGAACGTTTAACTAGAAATTGTGTCTAAGTACAATAATAAATTTAGATTTTCTAATATCTTATCTGGTAGAGTTTGAGACAAATTTTAAAATTATGAGAGTGTAGATATATAAACTACACTTAGTGATTTTATCGTATGAAAATTTGGTTGTAAGAAAATAACGGTATATATTTAGTTTTTTATTAATGTTATTAGCTAAATGTCAATATATAAGTTGTTTTAAGGTATTTTCTTTTGTCATGTTCTAAATTGCATCCCTATAATTTGTTCTCTAAACCCCTGAGATATAGTCTTTTGCAATCTACTGCAGCCACAAACGGTCGACGCTACTCCCGCCAGAGTTTTGTTTAAACTCTGTTGTATACCCATTCCTACTTGTAATATATATATATATATATATATATATATATATATATATATATACAGCTACGACCTGTGTGTGCACCTTTTTTATATTGCCACTTCTCTTACTTGGTAGTGTCATTAATGCTTAAAATGCCACGGCTGCTCAGCTCACTTTCCTGAAAGTAAAATTTCAACATGAAAACTCTAGCTAGGGTGAACAGACAACATTTACTATAAACCAACAGGATTTAATGTAACAAGCTAGAATCAAAATTATACTTCTCTTCCACACCTTTTTAACAAGTTATATACATCCCCTTCAAAATACTTTCTTAACTGTAACATTTCCAATATCAATATTTACACGTGATGATATATCCAATTATTTAAAAGAAAGTAATAGGGCTTCAACACTTATTTCTTACTCACCGTTTCTGTTTCAATACGAGCTCATAGTAAAACCTATACCTTTAGTGCAAATTTCTACAGACCAATATTTCAAACTGACCCTCTTAACCTCGTACATAATATCAAGTAATTTACAGACCATAAATACTCTTAAACCTATAAATAAATTCACAAGAAATCTTGTAATACTTAAAAGAATAAAAATAAATAAAAGAAAATAACCCAAATTAAAATAAAGAAACTCTCCCCCTTTTTGTCTTCAAAATTATCCCTCTAACTAACATAAAATCAATCCTCACTCAAAATTATCAATAACATTTACACATCTTAAAACTATAAGGTACAGTTATCTGTGAACAATGTACACGTGGAAATAGTTTACATTCTTCATTGGACTGCTGCATGAAAGAACAAACCCCAAATCTGGATTTCTCTCCCAAATTCACGCTGTAACCATAACTTACCAAATGGTTCCCAATCTTCCAACGTTCGGCAGTACGCCCAAGCTTTCACTGTGCATCAACATTCTTCCTAAAATTATGGCCGTACACCAAAATTTCCCCGTGGATGATAATTTGTGGCCGTAAACCTAAACTGGTTAAAAGCTGACTTTCAATCATTTCAAAAATTAATACTTATTTTACACAGCATATGTAAAAAAAATTAAATCAAACTGCCTTACTAATTGAGATTGTAAGAGATCATAATAACTCGCAAGAGATTATTCGAGGTCAGCAGAGAGTAAGTGTAATAGCACATGCAAGAAGAAGAGCTAAGAGAGCTTCCAATCCGTGTCATGCTCATTTTATAATTATTCCACATCTCTAAAACATGGTCAAATTATCTGAAGACCTTCTTAACATATTATTTTCAATTCCCAAAAATACAAACATCAACAAGGCCAAGCTCTTTCATTCCTAACCCCTCACATAAACAAATCCACACGTCAGATTCTTCATGTCCTAGCCCTCAAAACAAACTCATTAGTAAAACTAACTTCGAATCGTTATATTTTTAAAAATATTTTTTCGTAAAATCCCTTCGAAGTCAACAAAATGAACATGTGCGCTACAATCTTTCTAGTATTCGAAAAATCAATGCTTTGACAACCTTGGTATAAACCCCAAGTCGAAGAAAACTAACGTCTAGAATACGCCTCTTTCCAACACGTGTTATCCTTATCTCATTCATGCACATGCGCACGAATCAACGCTGTCAGCTTGTTTTCAATCTAGGTTGCTTGAACGACAGCTGCACTCGTTCCTCTCTGCTTCTTATCAAGTTTATATCCGTTCCTGAGGTCTTAAATTTTTCTTTTTAACACCACTAATTGACGTCAGGAACTAAAACTACCGGGAATCGTTTTAAACAAGGAAAAATAAACTGTTTAGAAATCGTTCGAAAAGCTTCTAGAAACTATAACTACCAACTTTATTATTAAATATGATGGTTATAATTTTGCGTTTTAAAATATTAAATTTGAAATACATTATTATTCACGGGATGTTTCTTATATGCCATGAGTCATATTTCATGAGTACTTACACCTGAAAGATTATGAAAATAAACCTGAAATTTCTGAAAATTTCTGAAAAACAATTAAATTTTCAACATTGACGTTTTTGATGTATTTTAATATACTGAATCAAAAAACCACATTCAAACTGCAAAATAACACACTTTCAGCGTACCAAATATCACAATAATATATATATATATATATATATATATATATTGCTATGATAATAGGGTTATTTAGGGGTACATAGGGTTACAAGGGTCGCACACTACATGTAAATAGTACTAAAAGCTAGAAAGCTAAACAATTTTTATTATGAAAAGTATGTAATTTGCAAATTATGCAAAAAGCAAACATCTAATACACTGTATAAGGATCACAGTCAACTTTAATTAATGCAGGGAAGCTCATCCTTCAATAATACAACCACATTCAGTAAGATAAATAAATCTGTACACAATCAAATTCATTTTATACCAGAAAAGCTAGAAAATTATGATGCGAATTCTGTTAAAATAAACACACAATCGTGCAAAGACATAACAAGCGTCCTCGCAATAAACGCACCTTTCAAAACAAACACGTTTCAGAAACACAGGATGTAAATGAACGCATTGCAATTTACGTCATTATAGAAATTTCGCATACGTGATTTTTAACATGGAGTAAATTCAAAACCCAAAAGATTATGTTGACAAAAATAAAAGCCATAAGTTTGGCTACGCGAGAGGTCGAATTAAAATTTCCTACAACAAAACAAAACTAGACGGGTGAAAGTACACGGGCTATAAGGAATCCACTATATATAACTTGAATGCTATGTGATCGACATCATTTCAACAAACTATTATCAAATTTATACCTGAGAAAGCCCAAAGTATGGACAACAACCTTGTTACGTTCATTTTTGGCGGTATTTGGTTATTTCATTTACATCGATTCCGTTTTTACTCTTTCATACGCCGACAACATCCTGTTTACAATAAGTACGCTTTCTACAAATTTTTATTTTAAACTTATTTATTTCGAAACGTAAAGTTTATGCTAAAATTAAATAGTCACTACCTTGTTTTAGGTATCCGTTAACTTGTTATACATTACGACCGCGTATAATTGATTCTTATGTGATTTCCATCTAAAGACTCGTTGAAATGAGGTATTGAACTATCCGATAAAACCGCGTTTTCAAATTGTGTAATCTAGTTTCAATAACAACAATAGTACTTGGAGCTCTGGTTATTTATTTAAACAAAATTAATATTCACTTTCTCTTCCTTGTACTCGACGAAAACATTCGTTATATTTTTGTTGTTTCCGTTTTCTTCGTGGGAATTTCGCGCACGCTATACAACGTGCTTCTTCTGGTAGCCCTAAAGCTACGATGGATTGCCGCTCCTTGTTATGATGGGAGAACCACCCCAAGGCGGGATCACGCGCCCCTCTGTTTCGCCCCGTCTTTAGAGGCGGTTGGAGCCAGCCCGACGGTGGCAACTCGAGGGTGAGTGTTAATATAATATTTACACCATTTGGTAACTACACTGGTGGCCTTAACCTGATTATCATGATGTGAGATAGGAAGCATGAATATTACACCTATTGTGATCATTTTCTCAGTTTAATTATATGTACGTAATCGTGGGCGTACGATGATGATTTATAACTATTGGTTTACCTTTGTTTTTTTCGAATTATAAAATTTTATTAGTTAAGACATTGTACTGCCAATGTGGCATAAATAATTTTATATTTATAACCATTTAGAGCTTTCGGGTTGCGTTTGGGTTTTTTTTGTTGCTGAGTAATGTAGGCGGTAAATACCTAAAAACGACAGCTCGCCATTTTAAAAATGACTTCTTTTAATTGGGTGGATAGGTGTAACTTTTAATTATGGATTGTTATTTTTTTTTGGTACTATTGTGCTTTTGTACTTTTTTTTTGTAAATTATAGGTTTTTCGTTTGTATGTGTTTAATTGTGCATGAGTGAGTATGTTTTTATTTCAGGCCTTCCTTTGTTTTTTAGGTAAAATACCCCACCTACTCACCGATTGAGCCCGGTTGTTTTCTTTCTTTGGTTCTTTTTTTTAGGCCACGTCGAGGTACGTAGCAACCTATAGTACGCCTTAAACTTTGACCGAAGGACGCGGATAACCAATGCTGTGAGTTGGAGGCGTATTTTAAATACCACACAAATTTGATAAACAATCAGTCTTCTTTCAACAAGAGCACGCTTCATAGCAGTTCAAATTAAAAAGTTACGTAAAGTGAACATAGAAAAATTAAATAATTATATTCCGTGGAAGTCGTGATAGAAAAGTTTTTGAAATTAAAATAATAGTGAAATTATATGAGAGAAATTTGCCGTTAACTGAAAAACGTAAGCGAAAACTTATTAATTAAACATAATTTTAATATTTATAATTTAGGGTTCTAGGTAAAAATTTTAATTAGCACATCTAAATTGGTACATAAATCTAAATTTGCAAATAAATCCGAATTTAAATATATATCGATCTAAATTTGCATAAAAACATTGGTTTGCATCTACGCATCGGAGCACTAAACGGAGGATTGTTCTAAGCATTGAATGGGTGTTGGCCAAGTGGTACTATAAAATCAACAAGTGAACTCCACTGAAAGCAATGCAGGGGTACTGGTCAACAGCACGCAGCAGCAGAAGATCCAAGAATAGAGAGAACAAAAAGATACGCAAGGAAAACTACAGGTCATAACATAAGGCATTATTTTCTTTTTTTATTGAACATTTATATTTTTCATTATACCAGAATTTTTATATAAAGGGTCATCAAAAATTTTTTTATACGTGAAAATTTACGTAAAAAGGAAAGTCATTGAACGTTCAAAGGTGTTTCCAATAGTATACAGTGTCATTTTTGCTGGCTTTAAACTTACTAAAGGGAGCTATAATTTTGGGGATAAACAAATTGATATTATTATTATTTTGATTCGGGGGTTTATTTTGTCGAATAGTGAATCATATTATCAAGCTGTAGAGTATACATATTTTTTTCGTCATTATACAAATCTTGCTCAATTTCGTTTGTCTCATTCAAGTAGGAAAGTGTTAGATAAAAAGGGGGGTAAATTCTTTGTTATCGTAACGTCGTACACTCTATGTAGATTAGACTGAGCTAGTCGGGGCATACTTAAATTTTAGGTTATTTAGAGACAGGAAACTGAATATATATATATATATATATATATATATATATATATATATTTATTTATTGTTGTGATACTGTAGCAATGACCCGTACGCCCTTTTTGTGAATTAAAAAGGTTAACATTTTTAATCTGTCAATTTTTGATTTTTAATATAATTTTAATTGCGTCGGCTAGCTCAGTTTTTAATTACACACGGAGCTTGCGACAATACGTCAAACAAAGACTTTAAATTTACCTTCTACCTGTACTTGCTGTTCTAATCTTTAAACCAAAACACCATTAAGCACAAATTATTATAATGTTCTCAAAAATATTTACAACGTATGTAAAGTTTAAAATTCTATAAATAGAACTTTCATTTAATAATTGATTAAAATTAATAATATCATTCCCAAAGTTGATCAAAATCCAGCAAAAATCGCCCTTATTATTATTAACTGAAGCCGCATGAACGTTTATTCAACTTCTTTAAATATTTACGTAATTTACGTGTACTAAAGAAAAACGATCCTTGCCGACCCCTCACATAAATTATCATGAAAGCAATTTAAATTATTTAAATTGGAAATATTCAACGAAAGGTTAATTTTTAAATTATTCAGATTAGAAATGTACAACGAAATATTCACAAATAAAAATAATAAAACATTCAGATTGGCTAACCTGTTGTTTCCAGCTCGAATCGGTCTCCGTACCAACTGCTTCCGTATTCAGCTTAGTGATTTTATACTCCCAACGTTAAATCTGTTTTGGACATTCTAGCGTCCGTTGTTAAACTTTTTGGTAATTAACAGTTGAAGTAAATGCGTGTTGCATTTCCTCATTTGATCCGGTAATTATTCAAAATTATTCTCCAGTAATTGTTTAGAATCGTTTATCCAGAGTGGTTATCCAGTAATTATTTAGAGACTTTTTTATTAATGTTAATGTTAGAATTTAATTTAAAACAACTTTTAGTTACTTACGTTTTTGAAGGTTTAAATGACAAACCTCCTAATTTTCCATAATTACCATTGTATTATTTCATACTTCACAATAAATCACTTCACGTAAATATTTTCCTTTTAAGCGATGTGAACTAAGCCTTACTTCATGTTGAACTGATTTGTTTACAAATCCGGTCGTATTTAAATGCATTGTCTATCTATTGACAAGCTCAGAGTTCGTTATTATGGATGATTCTTTCATACCAGGTTTCTGGGTATTCCATCGTATTTTATTGTATATTAAAATCAACGTGTTGCTTTTGTCACGTACCATTTCGAGTTAATAGCATTGATTCCCTCGGATTTTCATATTACTAGACCACGTAGACCATTGTTTGTTCAAATAAATTTGGTGAACTTTGATTTTATCCACCATGCCTCGTTTATTTCCAATGCATCAGGTGTCGATTTTAGCTTCCTAGTCACGTACAATTTATGTATTAAATTATATGCGTTTGCTATCTTACGCATTATTAAACCTGGTTTTTTAATTGGGATTCTTGGCGTAATAATGGTGCGTTATCCATGCATGTCGCGTTTCAGCTTGCGTTGATGTTGTTTTACGACATGCGAAATTGTTTATTCAAATAAATCTTCAAAATATTTTTCATTAACTAAATTAATTATGATTATGGTTTATATACAGGGTGTTGTCATTCACTTTCCAGCCTAATCATCATATTTCTTGTTTTCTTTAGAAAACTGTCTCGTTTTCTGAACCCTCATGTATTTTATATGAAGTGCGCTATACTATTGGTCCTAACTACCCCTAAATGACCTTATTAACACAGCAATATATATTCTTTGCTATGATAGCGCTGCACGCCGATGTAATTAACGTTCAGTTTCCTGCTGCCCGCCACCGCTGCGTCCCTTAACAACCTAAAATTTAAATATGCCTCGACTAGCTCAGTTTAATCCACACAAAGTGCACAACGTTACCACTCAAATTATAATTATTATATATATATATATATATATATATATATAACAGAAAAATAGAGAATAATTAATTAAAATTGTTAATATATTCTGTGATTAGTCCCGGGTATTGTGATTCCTCCGAATGAGTCAGTTTGATGTACGGTTGGAATATCTTCAGCCGAATTAGGAATGATTGCTTCATAGTGACGAGCAACCCTGAAGGAAGTAATTCTGTGAGACGCTTACATATTCACGTAAGTTCCCCGTGTGTGGGGTTTTTTATAATACATTTTATGAATTTTGCATATTTCGTCATTTACGTGTAATAATTTGCATAGTGTGTGACGTCATTGACAGATGGGCGCGCTAATTTCCACATTATAGATTAGCGTTACCAACTGTCCTTTGTGTCGCATATACCGAGTTTACGGTTCTGTAAGATGATCTCCATGTATCACATCCCTGCCATTTCCAGCGCAATGAACTACAGCTAAAGGCTCGCGAACTAATTGATCTTCTTTTGCACAAAAATTATATGATGTGATACTGAAGCCGAAATGATAATAAGAATCATTTGGATATCTATTAAAGTTTATATTAGTTTGTACTGTTAACGTTTCTCAAATAAATTCGAATTATCTCGAAAACTAAATGAGATATCGAAAAGTGTAATCAGCGTAAAAAACTAAACAAGGTACATATATATCATTTATTGTATTATTATGGGAATATGGCAACGGACGACGGCGGCAACGACGACGACGTAGCGATTATATTAACCTAACTTGCTTAATAAGTTTGGTTGAAAATGTATACACTTTACAGCTTAATATCATTCACTATTTGACAAAATAAACCCCTGAATCAATAATAATAATATCAATTTGTTTATCCCCAAAATTATAGCTCCCTTTAGTTAGTTTAAAGCCGGAAAAAATGACACTGTACTCTATTGGAAACACCCTTGAAAGTTCAATGGCCCTTTACATAAATATTCTGGTATAATAAAAAAATATAGAAAATGTTCAAAAAAAGAAAATAATGCCTTATGCTATTTAGATAATTTTCTGACCTGTAGTTTTCCTTGCGTGTCTTTTTGTTCCCCCTATTCTTGGATCTGCTACTGCGTGCTGTAGACCAGTATCCCTGGATTGCTTTCAGTTGAGTTCACTTGTTGATTTTATAGTACCGCTTGGCCAAACACCCATTCAATGCTTAAAATAATCCTCCGTTTTGTGTTCCGATGCGTAGATGCAAACCAATATTTTTATGCTATTTTAGATCGTTTTAAATTCGGATTTATTTGCAAATTTGGATTTATTCCTAGATTTCCCAGATCTCTACCACATTTTCACTTTGTTATAATTTTGGCGTCCGCGTTCAGAGCCACTTCTGCAGTTGGCAACACTGGTACTATCCATGTTCACATTATTGCACAACAAAGATATTACGACATAATTATGTGTCAAATTGTATCACATGCCAAATATGTTTACAATGATACAAGTTGCACCTTAAAAAAGATAAAAAGTACTCAATTAAAAATGTGGAACGCTTCACGATTTTGCGGTCATCCTTGAGCAGGGGCCATGCTGATTTCTGGGTATCTCGTTTTGGAGTGGGTTACGTCATGCCATCGTTGAAACCAGATTTAGCGTCTTCCCTCTTCTTTGATCGTAGGTAGGACGAAGGAACAACCAGGTAAGGAACGATAAAGCCAGATAAAAAGGAAACCTACATTCTGAAAGAGGAAAAACAAAGGAACGACACAGGTAAACATCTCGTTCGACGTCTCGTTGTCTAATAATGTCGTGTCACACACCGCGCACTTGCGCCATCACTCCACGTCTGCGCATTCTTTTGCGCCGACGCAACTGTCCGGGATGGCGGAAATTTAACAAGTTTATTTGAAAAATAATGGCGGGAATTCACTCACAAATTTAAAAGTGTACATATCCAAATTTGGAATGTAATAACATATTATTTAGATTTCTGCCAGATTTCTTAGATTTTCACTTATTACTTACTTAGAGTTTCCCAGATTTCCACTTATTACTTAGAGTTTCCCAGAGTTTCATCTATTACTTAGATTTTCACCTGTCACTTAGATTGTCCCGGAGCCGTTTTTCAGTTACCGGCAAAACTTTTGTCGGAAATTTTTCACTATTATTTTAATTTCAAATTTTTCTGTCACGACTTTCACGAAATATAATTATTTAATTTTCTATGTTCACTTTTACGTAAATTTTTAATTTAAACTGATGTGAATCGTGCTCAGGTAGAAATAAGACGGTCTGTTTATCAAATTTGAGTGATATATAAAGCAACGCCTCCATCTGACACAATTGGTTATCGGCGCACTACGTTTAAAGTTTAAGGCATGCTATAGGATATTGTCAACACTCTGGGCTTTCTCAGTTATGAATTTGATATTAGTCAGCCGGAACAATGCTGCGGTCACGTAGTATACCAGTTCTCTATAGTGGATTTCTATAATTCTTGTACTTTCACCAGTCTGTTTTGTGTAGGAAATTTTAATTTGACTTCTCACATAGACAAACTTATGGCTTTATTTTTGTCAAGATAATGTTTTGGGTTTTGGATTTACTTCATGTTAAAAATCACGTACGCGAAATTTCTATAATGACGTAAATTGAAATGCGTTTCTTTACATTCTGCGTTTCTGAAACGTATTTGTTTTTAAATGTGCCTTTATTTTGAAGATGCTTTTTTATTTCTTTTCACTATTGCATGTTTAATTTTAACAGAATTTGTGTGATGATTTTCTAGCTTTTGATGCTTTTAATGGGTATTTATTTAGAATTTATGAATGCTTTTCTAGTTTAAAACATTTTGGGGTTTTGAATTGAAAAGATGGATTTGTTCTAAAGTAGAAAAAATTAGTTTTGTCGTGAACTATAAAGTTTGAAATTGGAGTTTGGATATTGAAGGAAAATAGATGTGAATTAATTGAATCCAGAAGTTTTATTTAGTAGTGGTGAAAGTAAGAAAGTATACAATAAAGAAAGATAGTTACCTTCAACGACAATTGGAACGAGGAACTTACAAAAAGGTGGATCTATATAAAGTGCATCGTAAGAAAAGGATCAACCAAAGTTGTACAGACGAGTCTCGAAGTGGTGCTATAAGAAACGCTTGGATTGCTGAATCTTCGGTGTCGAGCACGGCACGGCACGGAGCTAAGATTCCTGATAAGATCAACGGCGATAAGTATAAGTGTATCTAAAGATTTTTGGCGTATCCTAAACCCTAAAAATAGAAAGCGTAAATTCTGTAATACACAATTTTAAAACGTACTTATCTACAGGTGTTAAGAACCCGCATCTGGTTCAAGTCGTCGCTGTAGGCAGTGGAGCTTCATTGTTCAGCAGAAAGACGTTTCATTGGAATTCAGGTATTAGTTTTAACAGTGTCATATTTTAAACATTTAACCCGTTATACTCGATTGAAATCTTAATTTATTAACTAATATAAACTGTTTTACTGTGCGTATTTTTCAAGTAATTGTTTACACTGTCACATTTAGAAATAGCTTATGTAGAATTAACTAGAGGTCATTTGACTGGCAGTGTCACGTACATCTGTATACAGTTCAGAACTCACGTTGTATGCAGATATTGATTTATTCTCAAAATTAACCTGAGATAAGAGTTTTCATTGGTCGAGGCACAGATTATAAAAAAAAACCAATAGAGAAGTTAGTAATTTATTAATTAAAGAAAAATTTCATACACACTTGCTATTCATTGTAAAATTTCATATATATTAAGCGTACGCGCTAAACAGGGCTAGAAAAGAAATTATAGGGGAATTTGGTGTATTGCTAATTTGCTCATATATTATAATATATAATATAATATATACAATAACAGGCTTTTAGGTCTGCTGGTTAATTAAGTGTATTCTTTATTATAAATCTAAGCTTTCGGTTTTATTTTAAACCATTATCAAAGATACTAAAAATTAGAAACATCAATATGGACTAAACAGTTAAAAACTTACTTACTAATGTGAGGTTTTACACTGAAATCGTCGATATAGATAAATTTTTGAATACAAACTGAAAGTGATGTTGAAAGCTTTTAAAAAGCACACAGTTTTGTGTTTTGTTAATCAAATTTGAAATATATAACATTCAAATGGTAGGTGATCTATGACTAATTGCAGTAATTAAGACATAATTTTATTATAAGGAAAATACGTACATTAAGTGGCCGAAAGACAGTTAATGGTCAAGCACGCGTGGATAGTGTACAACTTTCAATTATGCATTGAATTTTATATAAATACCTATTTATATATAATTCTTTTAATAATTCTTAGAAAGCAATTGGATATTTGACAAAAATGTATTACTGTACGCACCTGTGCTATTTTCAATCGGTAGCAATAAACGTCCGAGTTATTGTTGAAATTTAGTGCTTTACCTGATCGTACGTTCGCCGCAACCTTTCTTTCAGAGGTTTATCTCTCCCGATTGACGTCAATAAATATAAACACGAAGTTGAAGAAGCAGCTGTCGGATAAATTAAGTGAAACCAAATATTTATTATACATCTATGTGACTCTTAAGTTTAAAGTCATTTATCAGTAGTGCGTTGCTGATATTTAATTTCAGATATTTAACTTTTTTAATATGAAAAGCGCCAGTTGTACACGTTTTCTACCTACAGGTTTGTGATTCTATTTAGATTTTTTCAGCATGAATAATGTCTGAAAATTATCCACTTAAAGTATACTTTTTTCGTATTTTGGTTGGTTGATGGTGTTTATTTTTATTGCAGATGTTTCTGTTATTGTTTTAGTTGCGTTAAGCGCTCGATTCGTTAATGCCAGCACAATTTTCTCGAGAATTTTCCTCTATTTTGTCGTTCCTACATTAACATAATCCGTTCACAAAATCGGATTAAACTCACAGCGAGAACCCATACAATATTAAATACTGTAGATGAAAGTCGTCCATTACCAAGGAGTTATTTCCTAGAAACCATTATTTTTAAAAATTCTGTATAAAAACACACTTTCTAAACCTTGTATTAGTAATAACCTATGGCATTGTCTTCAACGTAATGTTAATGATCTACTAACGACTTCATTAATTGTTCAGTTCTAAGGTTTGTTGGATTAAATGAGCGTTGCGTTAATAAATTTTAATTTGCCCTGAAGGGTCAGGAACCCCGTAACAATATAAGGGTACCGCGGCTAACTGCAGTGGTGCGGAAGTGGGTTTCTGTGGAATCAATTATAAAAAAAATGGAAAAATTCGAAATTTAAACGAAAAGAAATAAAAACAATAAATAAAATGCCCTAAATACAAAAAGATACGCTACGCTAATCACTTACCCTGAAAGGTCTTTTCGCTTTGTCATATTATGGGTCGCCTAACCGTCTGCTACAACAATCCCTTCGATTTTATACCTAAACGGAGGACTTATTCCGCATAGGTCTCCTTTGCTTCGGCTTCCCAAATTTATCACGTTATACTTTACCGTTCTCTTAAATATTGTAAAGCACTTTAAATTTTTGTTATAATTAAAGAACTCGAAATCAAGACCTCTTTCTAACACGACTGGGGTAGCTGGATATCCTGTCACAAATGATCTACATTGAACTATATTATTAATAATTTCAAATAAAAATTCACCAAACTTATTCTATTAACAGTAAATTCCTGAAATACAATTACTCATACATTAATCTCTAAGAAAAACAATCCTAAGGTAACATTCAACTGGCTAGATATTATCAACAAAATTCTAATAGAAAAACTTAATTAATCCTATCATCCCATTATTGTAATTTTCATACAAAAATCTACACAAAAATAATTAATACTCTTCTTGATTATCTTAATCCTAGTATTTATATAAAACAGAAATTAAAAGAAATGCAAACCCTATACTTATAAATTTTCCACAAATAATGCATGACAAGTAATTAAGATAAATAGTAAAGGTAAATTACAGTCCAGTAGCTACGCTACGAGTCGAAATGCATTTTTTTTCGTCTCTGAAAGAAAAATATTAACAAACGTCACACTTTACATAGTGTATTCTAAATTTTTATAGGCAAAAAAGATTACATGTAATACCCCAACAAGAAAAGCTCTATTA
This sequence comes from Platerodrilus igneus, assembly GCA_036346225.1. Classification (NCBI taxonomy): domain Eukaryota; kingdom Metazoa; phylum Arthropoda; class Insecta; order Coleoptera; family Lycidae; genus Platerodrilus; species Platerodrilus igneus. The sequence goes on along the minus strand of JARFIW010000139.1, from coordinate 4,785,909 downwards.
TAAATATTTATGGTTCCAGGTTGTGACGTGTCATTTTATAAACTTAGTTTATAAAATGACACGGTTCCAACACTGAACCATAAATATTTATAATGACTCCGGCCGTGAAAGCCTCCGACAATATCACAAGAAAACCTCTCTCAATTTTAGCATGTTCTGCGAGTTTGAGTTAAGTAAGCTTAATTTCAACACGGTGATGCCTCCATTTGTACGATGAGTAACTGGAAAAATTTAACAAAAAATAGAAATTCTTACAGCTTGACCGGACGTTCCGTTGCGGCCTCACAACTGGTTATAGTCGACATCTACGGGATCACATGGCACAGTATATCAAAATCATATCTTGGAAAACCAAGGAAATCAAATTCAGAAGAAGTAACGGTGAACAGAGTAACTTTTAATTTTTTTTGACCAGTAGCTAGTAGCAAATAATTATCTGACCTAGGATGTATGTCTATACATATACATACTGATGAGTTGAATTAGTTGAAAGTAATTTAGCACCAATCGTCGTAAATAACTTCGGTATTGGAAAAATTCCGTCTCTCAAAGTAATAGCTTCTTCGTACAAGCTAATTTCAGAATCCCATGTTTAAATCTATCAGTGATTTTTGTAGAATATCTCTTAATCCGGAGCGTTACAAGTCATTAGATGGATCTAAAATAAAAATTCAACAACGAATCAAATGAATATCCCACATTAGAAACTCAAAGCCAACAACAACTGATAACGAAAAATCCATTTGATAGAACACGTCGCTAAATGATTGTAATATTTCCGAAACAAATGCTTTAATAATCGAGAAACCACGTTTTTAAACGTATTATAATCTTTAAGGAAAATGCCAGATTCAGTATTACATTAAAAGAGTACATTTGCTATATTTAATTCATAATTACATGTACTAATAAAACCTTCATGGAGTTGAATAAGCACTTATTTCAATTTAGAGGGAAGTCGGAAACGCTCAACAACTTCGCACATGACTGTCGGTACAGTAGGGAGTATGAAATTTAATTACATAAAACGAAAATATTTACCCGCCAGGTGTTAGACAAATACTCGTTTAAAGTGAAAGTAAGTTGGATTTGCTAAGAAACATGCAAAATAACCGTGGAAACAGTACTGAATATGCAATTTTAAATTAAATATGTCCCAAATTATTTAGTTATACGGACGGAACGTAACAATTCTTTTGGTGTATTCAAAATTTTCCTACTTGTATATTTGGTTTTTGAAATTACTGTGTTAATATATTTAAGTTGGACATGTTACCTTTATTTGATTTTATTATCGCAGTGCATGCGCTCGGTAGCATGATCTATGTAGGTCTCATCTGGAGCCTAGTTATTTTTAATCGACGACGTGTTAGTGTAGAGCGTTTATTTTGTCTCTAACAGTGCAAGTGGTTCCTCAAACCGATCTATTTAAACCGGGACATTTTTGCTTGGAATAGCAAGGGTTCGGCATAATTCAAAATTTCCTGGTTAAAAAAACACGCTTCTTGGCCAATTTAGTACTTTCGCGTGGAGCGTTGGAAAGCCGAATGTAGGAACTGAGCTTCTGGTCGGATTTTTGGATTAGGCAGGTTCGCTTTTGAGGTCCTGGGTTCGATTCCCGACACAGGTCTCTTGAAAAATATTGGGCGAGCATTTTTCATAAAAGTATGCCTTGGTGCGGATGAGAGGTAAAATGTAGGTCACTGTGTGTGTGCGTGCTTGCGTGCGTGTGCTTGCGTGCGTGCATGTGTGTGTGTGTGTGGACGCGCGCGCGCGCGTGTGTGGAGGGGGACGTGCATGCGTGCGGCGTGTGTGTGTGTGCGCGCGTGCGTGTGCGTGTCGATGTGTGTGTGTGGTGTGTGTCTGTCGGTTTTCATGTACGTCAAGGTTTCTCCTTGCTTAGAATAACAAGGGTCCGGCAAAATTCAAAATTTCCAGATGAAGAAAACCTGCTTTCTGTCCAATGTAGTACCTTCGGGTGGAGCATTGGTAAATCAAATGTAGGGTGTTATGTTCTTAATCAGCGCGGGGTCTGCATCTACATTTCGGTTCCTAATGCTGTTCTCATGAACCGATGCGGCTTCACGGAACCTATCCTTGTAGAGGGCATTAGCAACAAATCCCTTTTTAGCATCTTACGAAATCGCTCTTTTCCCTTGAGAGTTCTTTTATATTATTTATATATAGGAGGGTAGGTGTGCTTTGGTAATAGTGGGGCTTCCAAACTATAAATTATTTATGTATCATTCTCTTTGAAAAATCTTTGAGATTTTACCTTATCTAATTTATGCTGTAAAGCATAAATTATTTATTTATCTTATTCTTAGAAAATGTATTTTAGAATTTTACCTTATCTTATTACAGCCCCGCCGGTGCGGTACGCGAACCACTATGTCAGTTGGTAGCAATGCTATATAATGTAAAAATTGATGCGCAAATTAAAGATGACGTCACGCAATTATATAAAATTACTTCATCACATAAAAAAAGAAACAAAGATACTACTCACATAAATTGCAGGGCTTTTTGCAGAATTACTCCATGCTGTCGCCGGTGGCTTCGCTAGTTTCTCGAGCATCGGCTGCTTCGCTAATCTTTCGGGCGTGGAAATTCTTGAGCCAGGTTGAATCCAAATTCGATTTGTCTTCTCTCTATATGTAGACAAAAATAAGGTAAAGGAGACAGGGTAAGGCACGATAAATTTGGAATCACAGGAAACCTACATATCAGAAAAAGACACGATACGATACCCGCCAACTACACTTGTTCACATCTCGGAGGCTAGTCCCCACGCGTAAATCGGAAATCCCCCACCACCTTCTTGGCCCACCGCGTCGGCGCAAAAATCTCGCGCAACGCCCTATCTGAAGTGACGGAAATACGCGCACAAGTCTTTTTAAATTTATGGCGCGAAATTCTCACATATTAAAACTTAATTGAGAATGTCTAGTGCCGAATTTTTCGGCACGTAACAATCTCTTTGATACTATAATCCATAAATAGTTATATATTTATCTTTCACTTAACTTTGAGATTTTACCTTATGTAATTGGTATTGCAAATTATAAATTATTTATATATATTTTCTTTGAAATTACTTTTGAGAATTTATCTTATCTAAATAGTGTTCCGAACTTTTGGTATTTATGATCAAAGATAGGAATTATGTGTAAGTGAAAAGAATCCAACCTGACCCTTAGTTTTGTATTTTGCTAGGGTAGGACTAAAAAATTTATTGTTAATTCAGCTTCGCTTGCAAATTAGTTAACATGAAGTTTTTATTGTTGCAACATATTTTGTTTTTATTTTTGTTAGTAGGCCAGTGCCTTTATTTTGTTTGAGTTAAAAGAATACTTCAAAGGTATTTTTAAGAAAAAATTTTAGGCATTCCTATGCAATGCGTTAGTTTTAAGTATAAACTCTTATACTCTCTGACTAATTTTGTACGGTTGGTGTGGCTGCAAAGAAGATTTACGCGCGTAGTTAGTGTAGCCTGATGATCGGGTGGCTACTTTTTCCGTTTTTTGGTATCTCAAAGATTGCTACGACTTAAAAATCAGGTGGCGCATAAAGGTATTACTAGAATATATGTTTCCGTGTATATGAACTCTTGTACAAAGAGACTTGTTTGTTTTTCTTTTGAAGCATGTCGCGATTGTTACGCGTTAGGAAGCGCTGCGCAAATTAATTTAGTTAACAATTAATTTTAGGGGATTAGTATATTAATATTATTTAGAGTATTACGCGAGTTATGTATCCCCCAATTACCTATATATATATATTGATATATTGAATCTAATAACAATTATTAGAAATTATTAAGTAAAAGTATAAGTTTAATGCAACATTGTAACACAAGGATAACCCAGAGAGGTTATCGACAGTTCATGAGAACGGAATGCAACTTTGCATCCGTGAGGGCAGTGATACTGCAGGTGGCAGGTCACAGGCGGTCAACAGACCGCAGTTACTTAGAATTAAGTTGTTACATTGTAATAAAGTGTACGATTAAGAGAAACGCAGACATGAGATCTGCAAGTTCCCACAGTCGTGTGGAGGGCAGGTTATTATAAAAAGCCCGGGAGCTCAATGCCCGGCAGTCAGTCTTCGAACTCCATACTTCGTTGTTCAAGCTACTTACTAGTCAATAATTAATCTTAGTATTATGTACAAGTTCATCTGTTTCAAAGTAAAATAAATGTGTTAAAGTTTTAAAGCTTTTTTAAAAAACCAGCTCCAAAGGCCCGAACTTTAACTGGCGCAGTCGTAACGGATGTCAAAAGGGCACTGAAAATCCAAAAATCGGAAGATTGGTGACCAAGAATTTTAATTCGAAATTTTGGCAGAACCCAAACCAAGTTGGAGGAAGAACAAGCATAGTCTAAATCCAGCAACAAACCAAGGTGGACAAGATACAGAATCGATCGAACCCACCAAAGAAACAGATGAAATTAATGTAAGTTCATTTCCATAATTTTCTTTTAAACCAAAAACTATAATTGATATATGCTAGTACTATTATTTTATTTATTGTTTATGAATTTATTTTATATTGTTTTGAAAATAATTTCAAAGTGAATTATTTCCAAAAAAAACGAGACCTTATTAACCTATGAGACGAATGTTAAAGAGATATTTTTTCTTTCTTTAAAAAGCAAATGAGACTTGAATGTTAAAAGAAATCTTCTTTTAAAGTAAATAAGAATTGAATTTAAAAAGAAATCCTTACCATAATTAATAGAACGAACTCAAAATAATCCAAAAAAATAACGGGCGCACATTCACTAAACACCAAAAACAAGAAACATTAACAAACGCGATTCAAAAACGTTTTCAATCCGGCAAACTAAAAACACAAAACGCAATCTATTTTCAAAGCTAAAGCTAATCCTTTAAGCAGTACGGAACGATTATTAAAACCATTGACCTTATAAAATCACAGCAAGAACTCTGCATTAACTAAAAACCACTGTAATCTAAAACCACCTAAGAAAACAAAGTTCGCATCTTTTATACAATTAAAACTCAGAGAAAATCGCTTTCAGAATCCTTGCACAGTACTAAAGAAATAACTTTCAGCTTTCAGTATAATTTCAATTCGCATCATCATACACGGAATAATAAAAGCGACGCAGTTTCTACATTAATACCTACAATCCATAAAAGCATGTACAATTGCAACAAAATCTAAACGTCTTTCAATTAATTAATCAGCATTATTCCAATACGAATACAGAATAACGCTAAACGGTATAAAACGCTCATAATTACATTACGGGAGATTCGATTACAAGTCAAGCAACACCGAGATATTTAAGACGTAACACTTTAACAAAGCATTAGCAAGTAATTCCTATAATTTCTATTAACACCTGTAAGTGCAATTAACTCAACGTACGTGACAAAGTAATGAAGATTACATCCTTTAGTATTCGATTTCAACAATAAAGTACAAAAGTAAGTAACCTCAGGTCATAACTACGCAACTCAGTAAAACCCACGGAAGAGTATTAATTACGAGTTAACCGAACTGAACTAAAACAACGCTAAACGAGAATAATCCATCCATTTAAGATTCCTTAAGAAACAGGAACTCAAGACGAACTAAAAGCTACATAAAAACAGACAAATCCAAGACTACGGTAATTAATCTAACATTATTGAAATAAATCTCACAAGAACATCACTGCACTGTGTAATTAAATATAAATAAACAACGACTACGATTTTAAAAATAACTCGACGCAATATAAACTTAAAATTAATAAATCCAATACTACAAGTACGAAATTAATCTCAAATTTTTACCAAATTTTTATCCACCCAATCCAAACTGAAAATTAACAAATTCAAATCAAAAATTACGCCGAAAAATAACAGAACAAACCTCAACCCCTACCAAAATTTTATTTACCTAATCTAATTGAAAAATTAACAAACCAAAACCGAAGTTAACATTTCAAATAACCAAATCAACATCAATTTTTACAAAACTCAAAGTTATTCAATCTAAAAGGAAAATTTAAAAACCAAAGCAAAATAACGTCATAAAAGGAAAATCATCCCCAATTTTACAAAATTCGAAATTACTTAATCCAAAAGAAAAATTAATACATCCAAAGCATAATAAACGTTACAAATAGAAAATCAACCCCAATTTTTACAAAATTTGAAATTTTTACAACCCAAACGGAAAATTAATAAATCCGAAGCAAAAGTAACAATACAAATAGCGAAATAAACCTTAATTCAAAAAAAAAAAAATTTTTAAATTTCCCAAAAATCGAAAACAACCCTTAACCAACATGAGTAACACAGACTTACGTCTCTATTTAGAGACAATACAGACGTTTGATGGCACGCAGGCCCATCTCTCGAATTTCATTGGAGCATGTGAAATGTTCCTAAAAACCTTTTACAAACCCGGAGATGACGCAAGAAATTCATTGCTTATACGCTTAGTAATAAGTAAACTAGCCGGAAGGGCACTAACATTAATCGCCAGTAGGGACGACTTATCGGAATGGGACCAGTTTAAACAACTACTAATTGCATATTTTGGAGACCAACGTAATATAAAATGCCTGGTACGAGACCTAATAAACCTTAGAATGGAACACAATCAATCCCCCTACCAATTCGGAATGAAATGCCAAGACGTGAGAAGTTTAATTTTAACAAAATTAAAAATCGAGGAACCTGATCAAAACGTTAGACATTTAAAAACAAAAATGTATGACGAAATGACACTGGACACGTACATAAACGCTTTACCAGAACGACTATCGGATAAAATCAGATTCCAACGACCCCAAAATTTAGAAGAAGCTATGAGCCTAGTAATAGAAGAAGAAAATGTAATGTATTACCGCAACAGACTATACAACCCCAACGCGAATAAAAGTTATTCACCAACAAAACTATACAAGCTACAAGACAAACAATCCCTCAACAAAAATTCACACCCTTTAACCCACAAACAAATCAACCGCGAAGTAACAACCCAAGTTTTAACAATACAAATTTTAATAATCAATATAGAAATTTTTCAAGACCAACATTCAACCCAACTTTTACGAAACCCGCATTCCAACCGAGATTTAATCAAAACCTAAACCAACAAAGACCAGCATTCAACGTAAACCCGAATAGAAATACACCAATGACTAATACTCATAACAACCCTAACAATTATTACAAACCAACACCAATGGACACCTCATCTAGTAACACCAGACAAAACACAAAAATAACACATATCCGACCCAACCCTCATCAGAAACGTAATTTTACATCGGAAGAATTATTTCATCAAGAAATAGAAAAATTTGACACTGACCAGAATAATGACATTGAGACACCTACGAACAATGAAACAAACCATGCAGAAACTTACGAACGTGACGAACAATACGAAACTTACGAGGAGTATGATGAAGAAAACTCGAACTCAAATTTTCAAATGGACCCATACATAGACAACCAAACTTAATAAACTTAAATAACATAAATCACTTAGTATTACCATACATAGAAATACACGCCAAATTCAAACTATTAATCGACACCGGATCATCTAAAACATTAATTAGCCCCAGAACCGTACAAAAACACTATTTAGATTATGTAGAAAGAGAACCATTTAAAATTAAAACAGCTCATCAAACAACACTACACCAATTCGTAGCAAATATACCCTTACCGAGAACATTTAATGTTAAAATGAAACATAAATTTTGTGTATTCGAATTTAACGATAAATATGACGGATTAATCGGAATGGACCTTCTAAGAAAATTAGGAGCCAACATTGACATTAAAAATCGCTTATTAAGGACAAAATACGGAAAAATCCCAATTAAATTTCAAAACACACAAATTGAACAAAAATACACTTTAGAACCCCGAACGGAAAGAAAAATAAAAATCCCAGTAAAATCTAACAAAAATTTAGGAATAATAAATCATATGACATTTCAACAAGGAGTAGAAACCCCAACCGCCTTAGTGCAAATAAAAGATAACTTTGCAACCACAACAATATTAAATTCAAACGACTATCCCGTAGAATTATCACTGACAGACCCAATTAACGTAGAAGAACTAAATTTTAACGAAATGGAAATAGACGAAAATTTAGAAAACGATTACAACCCAATAGAACATGACGAAATGTTAAGAGAAAATTTAACTAACATCCGCTTTAATACCGATATCAATCAAGAAGAAGAAAGAGCAATTAAAAACTTATGTTTTGAATACCGAGACATATTCCATTGTGAAGGAATACCGTTAACATTCACCAACACAGTAAAACATAATATCGAGTTAACAGACAATAAACCAATCTTTACAAAAGCATATAGACTACCTCATGCAAGCCAAGAAGAAGCTGACAGACAAGTAGCCGACTTACTAGACCAAGACATAATCCAGCACTCCAATTCACCATGGAGCAGCCCCGTGTTAATAGTACCTAATAAATTAGACGCAACCGGAAAGAGAAAGTACAGAATGGTAATAGATTATAGAAAGTTAAATGAAAAAACTGTAGATGACAAATATCCACTACCAAATATAACCGAAATTTTAGATAAATTAGGCAAATGCCAATATTTTACAACATTAGACCTAGCATCAGGATACCATCAGGTAGAGATGGACGAAAAAGACATATCAAAAACAGCCTTCAGCACATCTAGAGGACATTACGAATACAAACGAATGCCATTTGGACTAAAGAACGCACCCGCTACTTTCCAGAGAGTCATGGACAATATATTACGAGGAATACACAATGAGAAATGCCTTGTATACCTTGACGACATCATAGTTTATTCCACATCACTGGTAGAACACATAGAAAGATTGACAGAAGTATTCGAAAGACTTAGACAAGCACATTTTAAAGTACAATTAGACAAAAGTGAATTTTTACAAAAAGAAGTATCATTTTTAGGACATGTAATAACACCCCAAGGATTAATGCCAAATCCAGACAAAACAAATGCAGTTCTAAATTACCCATTGCCAAAAACAAACAAAGAAATTAAAGGATTTCTAGGACTTAGTGGTTACTACCGCAAATTCATTAAAGGTTACGCTCAGATAACCAAACCCCTGACAAACTGTTTAAAAAAGGGAAACAAAATTGAACACACCCCGGAATTTATTAAAGCAGTAGACAAAATTAAAAACATATTAACTAATCACCCTGTATTAGAATACCCAGACTTTACAAAACCATTCATACTGACGACAGACGCATCGAATGTAGCATTAGGCGCAGTATTGAGCCAAGGAAAAGTAGGTAGCGATAAACCTATCAGCTACGCATCCAGAACCCTAAATGAAACCGAACAAAATATAGCACTATAGAAAAGAGTTATTAGCCATAATTTGGGCAACAAAATATTTTAGACCTTATTTATACGGAAGAAAATTTTACATATATACTGACCATAGACCACTAGTATGGTTATGCAAACTGAAAGAACCGAATTCAAAATTACAAAGATGGAGAATCAGACTCGAAGAGTACGATTACGAAATTATATATAAAAAAGGAATTTATAACAACAACGCAGACGCTTTAAGCCGAATCCAACTCAATGCATTAGAAACGGAATCCATTATAGGAAACGTAGACGAAGCAGAAATAAGGGAAGATCCGGACGAAATCGACACGATACATTCGACACAAAACGAAGAACCAAAAAACGCGATTAAAATCTTAAACGAAGCAATCGATATGAAACCTAACCAATTTATAATAACAGAAGTTTTAAATAACCTCAATCCAGTAAAATATACAAAAGTAGATAACAAAAAGATATATCAAATTCAAATAACTAAAGACGACAATGAGGAACAAATAATTAAAATTTTAAAAGAATACACCCCCGAGAAAAAACGATTTTATTTTTATTTTAACACCGAACATTTATACCAAAGATTTTCGGAATTATACATTAAATTATTCAATAACTCTGGACCTGAACTCATCAGATGTACTAGAAAACTAATAACACTAGACGAACCTGACGAAATAAACGATGTAATTAGGAATCAACACGAAGGAAAAACCAACCATCGTGGAATTAACGAAACTATAAAGCAACTTGTAAGACGTTATTATTTTAAAGACATGAAGGACTTGACCACAGATTTCATTAACCAATGCGAACTATGTGACAGAGCGAAATACGATAGGAAAACCCCCAAAGATACCCTTAATGTTAACCAAAACACCCGACAAACCATTTCAAAAACTACATGCCGATACTCTAGTAGTAGAAGCGCAAAACTATCTAACAATTATAGACGCATTCACAAAATAGGCCAACAATACCAATCACATCCAAAAATAGCATTGACGTGACCCAAGGATTTTACAATATTTCACATTTTACGGAACACCCGAATCAATAACTTTAGACAATGGTAGCGAATTTAAAAATGAGACAATTCGAAACACTTTAGAATTACACAAAATAAAAATTCATTTCATAACGGAAAACCACCCTGAATCAAACGGACTAATTGAACGATTACATTTAACCCTGTTAGAACAAATTCGATTATTAAGAATAAATTATAAAAAGGAACATATAACCAATTTAATGTCATACGCACTAATCGCCTATAATAACACAATTCACTCATCAACAAATTTTACACCCTTAGAATTAACCTTAGGACATTCAGATTCACGAAATCCCTATGACATACACTACCATAAAGAAGTATATCAACAATATGCGAAAGACCACAAACAAAAACTAAAAATAACCATGACAAAGTAAAAGATAAACTAGAGAACGATAAAGAACGTATCACCACAACCCGAAACAAAAATACCGACTCAAATAAATTTTCAATAGGACAAACCGTGTATGAGAAAAACTTTCAAAGCAAGCGACATAAAACAGCACCCAGAAATTTAGGACCATTTAAAATTAAGAAAATATCAGATAAAAATATAGCAGTAGTAGACAACGGTAAAATAACGAAATACATTCATTTAAAAAACCTAAGACACCCTGTAATTTCAGACAGACAATCATCACCCTTACCGTCAACCTCCACCCAGGTAGAACGGACAACCAAGTAATAATAAATAAAAAACAACCCCGGTATACTACCAAATAAATTAGGCAGTATACAAAATACAATATTTACTCAAATAATATCCAACCTTACTTTAACGCAACAACTTTTAGCAACATTAAGAATAACGAAATAATATTTTTGATAGAAATCTAGATAGTAGAAAGTAACAATTATCAATATTATCATTTATTTGCTTTTCCAACAAAGGTTACTAGCACATACCAAGTAATCATACCCAAAACCAAATTCCTATCCCTAAATGAACTGAGATATGGTTATACAAACGAAAAATGTACTGAAGTAACACCAAACCAATATTTATGTCAATCGATGACGACAACAACCATTAAAGAAGACAGCCCTTGTGAAGTACAACTGTTAAAATTCTCAAACCATTACGAAAACTGTGAAACCAAACAAGTGCAAATAACTAATATGAAAATTCAAAAAGTTACAGATAACAAATGGATAGCCATTTTCCCAACAGAAGTAATAGCAACCATCCACTGCAACCAAGATGAAAATAATCAAGCATTAATTGGAAGCAAACTAATTACCCTCAAGGAAGATTGTTATGTGAAATTGAAGGATGAAGTAATCAGAGTTTATCAAGATCCCATAGCAACAAAGAAACTTGCAAACCTACCGGAACTACAATTCAAAATACAACAAGAAGACGAAGAAATAAACAAGAAACCTATGAAGCTAGAGCATCTAGACTTAGACGATCTCAACCACGCCGTGAAATTAGTGGAAAGTTATAAAGAACAATTAAGTGAAATCAAAACGCCAAAGTTACATTATAATAATATAAGTGTTTGGACAATTGTATTAATCATTTTAATAATTTTTGTAATCATGTATGTATTATACAAAATGTACCTTAGATATAAGAATGAAGGAAACAGTTCTAGATTTAAGGAAACAAAGAGAAAAAAAGAAACGACAAGTATACCTTTAGAAATAATAAATTTTAAATGAATTTAAATAATGTATTTTATGTATTTAAAAATTAAGAAAACCTTAATTTTTCATTTACGGTGGGAGGAGTTATGTATCCCCCAATTACCTATATATATATTGATATATTGAATCTAATAACAATTATTAGAAATTATTAAGTAAAAGTATAAGTTTAATGCAACATTGTAACACAAGGATAACCCAGAGAGGTTATCGACAGTTCATGAGAACGGAATGCAACTTTGCATCCGTGAGGGCAGTGATACTGCAGGTGGCAGGTCACAGGCGGTCAACAGACCGCAGTTACTTAGAATTAAGTTGTTACATTGTAATAAAGTGTACGATTAAGAGAAACGCAGACATGAGATCTGCAAGTTCCCACAGTCGTGTGGAGGGCAGGTTATTATAAAAAGCCCGGGAGCTCAATGCCCGGCAGTCAGTCTTCGAACTCCATACTTCGTTGTTCAAGCTACTCACTAGTCAATAATTAATCTTAGTATTATGTACAAGTTCATCTGTTTCAAAGTAAAATAAATGTGTTAAAGTTTTAAAGCTTTTTTAAAAAACCAGCTCCAAGGGCCCGAACTTTAACTCGCGTATTAATTGTGGTCTTGTTGTTTCCCAGTAATATTATCTTGTAATTTTGTGCCACAGTTTGTAATAGATAAACGTCGTTTTGCCGACCAATCAGGACTGCGTACGAACAAGCGGGGATGGTTTTCAACATGAAGAAGCCAGCCGTAATATTCATTCCCGATGAAACCTGCTATCTTTAACTACCTGTGCGCGTGCGCATTATAAAATGTGATGGAGTTTTACCCGTTGGTTTCTTACCTGTCTCGATTTAGTATCGTACTTTTGCTTTGTTCAGGTTTATGTTGTATGAAATAGCAGTAAGTTCCGTTCTAAGAAATTTGAGCTACGTGGTAAAGCGCACTCACGCGAAAACTGAGATAAACAAAAATTATTTGGTGCATCGCTTACCAATATGCATTGAATTAGAAGGTAAGCGAGTTATTAATTAAGTCAGCTTGCTATGGTGTTCACGATTTGTTATTTAGCGAGGACCGCTATTGTACAGATATATAATAATTCTATATGGGCGCCAACTAATTTTGCACCCTTTTTTTGTTGTTTTTTTTTACTAAATTCTTTAAGGTACATATAATATATAATTTGGTAATATCATTTTAAATAGAAACCGTTGCAGTTGTTCTTTTGTTAAACATTAACTTTCCACTTCATTCGGATAATTATATATTAGCATTATAATGAATTGTAAAAACAGAGTAGGTAAATAAAACCTTGGTATTCTAGTACATAGTTACTTGTAGTTGTATATTTTTATCAGGCCATTAAACTATAAAAACTAAATTTCAGGGAATTTTTGTATAATAACAAGGTTATGCAGTACTAAACAGGTGTTAATTATAATTTCGTTGAAAAATATTATTATAAACAACTTTAGAATAACGATGCATTACTCTTTCCTGTTCCTTAAACAATTACTTACCTAAAACCAAAGAACACAAATACTTAATCTTTAAAAGAAATCTGTGTCTCGAATGTACAGGACATGAATAAGAAATGAGCTATAAAAAGTTTACGAGATGAGAATTACAATTGGCTTTGTTATTTTTATAACGTAATATTGTCGACGACCTTGTATGCTACTAACGTCGATTTGAAAATAACACCTATGCAGTTTGCGTAGGCGCATCGTTTTCATTTTGGTTATAAATAATTCATAGTGGGACGCGCGCGGCAAACACCTTAACTGTTTTCATTTTGTGTCTATTACCTGCGCATTCCTGGAATATCTTTATGAATATATTAAAGTAACAGCATTTGAGCTAATAAAACGAAACTTAGCGTTGATAAATTGGTGAACATGTACATGCGTTTTTATTTGTATTACCGTTCTTTAAATATTTTTATTGTTATTGATGGTCTATAAGTCAAAATTCTGAAAAAAATTTAAATGCAAAAAAATGTTTGATTTTAGTATTATTCTAAAATGGTTTGCCTTCGTACAACAAGGTTATACAAAAATTGTAGCGCAAGTATACAGGGTTTCCACTAATTAATGGTACGCAGCAAAACTACAGATTCTTTGGATAAAAATACTGAGATTTGCTCAAACTTACCTCAGTCAAATAGTTGATATTACGCGAAATACAAAGTGTCAAGGTTTTAATTTGCATTTCGTTTTCCTTAACAACACATTTTGCGCCTATTTAAAGCTTCACCTTTTTATTTTATTATTTAATTTTAGGGAATTTTTATAAATCCGCATGAGAAAATCCTATATTGTTATTATGTTTAATTTAAGCTTCACGTGTATACCACACAAAGATTTAGTTCTCGCATATTTTAGGAAATTGAACTATGATTTGCGCTGTATAGAAATCGCAAAGATTGCGTTTCACGTGCCTTAAAAGTGCAGCCAAGTCTAACAGTTAGCATGAGAACCTTAAATTATCTTGAAGAGCCTTATAGTTTGTGAGAACCAAGCGTCTAAACGAACAGCATTTTACTACCAGCCTTTCTCGGGTGCGGACGTGTTAGTATAGAGTTGCGAGAGTAGACGAAGTGATCCACCTTCCTTTGTTACCTTTTTTTCTCTACAGATATAAAAATACGGGTTCCTGCCAACCAAATAACGAACACCTGGACACGCCCCTGACAGGCAAGACGAACCGAGTCTATGACCTCCACTGGATACGTTTTCACATTATAATTTGAGAGGCTTTGTTGACGCCCTGGGTGAATTTAATCTCGTATATATTTGAATATGTTATAGTTATTATTTTATATAAGCAAAATAACGTTATACTTTGTTCATTTTGGCGCCCAACGTATGCACGTTTTTTATAATTCGTTTTAATTAGCTAGTTTTATCATACATTGGGTTAATATAGATATCATCCATGTGATTTCATGTTCGTCTTTATCTAATATCGAATTAGAAAACAGAAAATTGTATGGTTAAACCTGAAACATTCTTTATTCTTGTGACTAAAATTTCTTATACTTTAAAAAATCATCGGTAGAACGTATCCAAACAATTCTATTATTGGCAATACTGGTCACATAATATTAAATATGGTCGATGTCATTTCATTGTCCTCAACTCGCCTGTATTTTGGTTTTAAATACATTTTGTTGTTATTCTTAAAGTGTCATTTTTTCCTGTAGTAAGTGGTTTTTTTTTCAGTGTACCTAAATATCTGGCGTTAAAGTATATTTTTCCGTTTTATGGAAGAATTTTTAATTACATCAATTTAGTGAAAACTGTTCGTTACATTAAATTGGTTTTAGATATCCTGGTATCACAAATATTACTAGGGTTTAAAAACCAGGTGGCGCCTGGTTTTTCGTAATGTGTGCTCTCATACGAATAGACTTTTTATTTTTATTTGTTTTTCTTTTTGACGCTTTAAGGCGATCATTGTGCTTTTTTTAATAAGACTTCACCTTTTCGTTGTTTTATTTAATTTTAGGGGATTTTTTTAACACTGCATGGGAAAATCCGCCATTATTATTATGTTTAATTTAAGCTTCAGGTGTAAACCACACAAAGATTTGTGTCTCACGCATCTTAGAACATTGAACTATGATTTGTGGCGTAAAGAAATTGCAAAGATTGCATTTCCCATGCCTTAAAAGTGCATCAGCATCTAACAATTACCGTGAGAACATTTAATTATCTTGAAAAGAGCGATAGTTCATGGGAGTCTAGCGTCGAAACGAAGAACATTTTACTACTGACCCTGCTCGAGTGCAAACGTGTAAGTGAGAGTTGCGAAAATCGACGAAGTGATTCACATTCCTTTGTTATCTTTTTCCTCTACTGATATAAAAATACCAGCACTTCGTTGACAAAGGAGCTACTGCCAACCAAACAACAAACACCTGGACACACCCCTTCAGAGGCAAGACGAATTGGGCCTATGATCTCCACGGGTGTAGTTTCTACGAGGATTTGATGTCCTGGGGGAATTTAATCGCATATAAATTTGCATCATCATCAACATTAAGTCTTCAGTCTTGGAACTGGTTAGACGCGTACCTCCATTGTGTCCTATTCTGAGTTAACCTCCACATTTCCTTAAAATTCCCACAGTCTGTATCTTTCACTATTTGTGTGCAATATTGTGATCTAGGTCTACATTTACTTCTCTATTCTTATATCTGCTTGTAATATAGCCACTTTATTCCCCAAAAATGCCTTAAAACATACCCTGCCCTTCTATTTCTTCAATTTTCTTTATTTCAGGCAGATATTTTTATTCCTCTACTATTTCTATAACCTCTTTGTTATTAACTTTATCTTCCATGTGGAAGCATAACATTTCAAAAGGCTTCTTCCTTTTTGTCTGCTTCTCATACTATCCCTATTTCATAGGCGTACAGTGCTGTGCTCCACACATATGCTTCCCACACTTTTGTCCTTGTTTCTATGTTTGTTGTCTTCGTACATAGCCGTTGCTCGTTCTGGTTAGATACAGTTCAGTTCCCCTTCTATTGTTTTGTAAATATATGTCCTATTTCACTGATATTCAGTGGATGTGAAGGGGGTTAAGCTGCTTGTGGCTACCAAGATCCCCCAACACGAACATTTCTCGAATTAATAGTTCTCCAATAAATCCCTCTGTACAATCGAGATTAGTTGAAAATATGCAAAACCAACAACTGTAGTTGTTTATCATAACAATCAGGTTTAAGTGCAACTATTTTTTTGTCATTAGATTTTCCATCTTTGAACTGGTTGGATGTGTACCTCTACTGATTTCGATTCTGAGCCAGCCAACACAGTTCCTCAAAATTTCCACTATCGGGACGGTTCCTCTTCCATTGTTTTGTAAATATATACCCTATTTCATCGATATTCAGTGGTATGTGAAGGGATTTAAGCAATCTGTGGTTACCAAGATCCCCCAACACTTCGACATTTGCCGAATTAGTAGTTTTTCAATAAATCCTTTTGCACAGTCAGCATTAGTTGAAAATATTGCAAAACCAATACCTGTATTTGTTTATAGTACTCATTAAGCTTAAGTGCAATGAATTTTTCATTAGGTTTTCCGTCTTGGAACTAGTTGGACACGTACCTGCACTGATTTCTATTCTGAGCTATCCTACACAGTTCCCTAACATTCCTACAGCCTAGATATATATGCCCTATTTCACCGATATTCAATGGTATATAAAACGGGTTAAGATTCCCCGACACAGACATTTGCCGAATTAATAGTTTTTCAGTAAATTCTTTCACACATTAACATTAGTTGAGAATATTATAAAACCAACACCTGTAGTGGGTTATAATAATCATCAGGTTAAAGTACAATTATTTTTTGTCATCATAATGTTTTCTGTTTTGGAACTGGTTGGACGTGTACCTCCATCGGCTTCTATTCTGAACTAGCTTACACATTTCTCTAAAATTCCCACAGCCTACATCTTTGACTATCTGTGTGCAATAGTCTAACCTAAGTCAACCTCTACCTCTCCTTTTTCCTATCTCTGCTTCTAATGTATTCCGCACTATTCCCTCATGCCTTCTCCATTATCACCCTCATAACTAAAATAGCCTCTCGTGTTCCCCTGTTTCGCCTAAACCCAAATTTGAATATGTTATTATTTTATATAATGAAAAATAACGTTATACTTATCAACATAAAGGCACAAAATTAGGTAGTTGGTGGATTTTATGAGCCAAGAAATTTAAATTCGTGCTTAGTTTAGATGACACTTGTAGAGGGTGCCACTTACGGCACATTAAATCTCATTAAAATGACATAACTTTTTGTGTCACTGTATGTTTGCCTAAATGTTAAAGATTATATATTTTCTATCTTTTGTATGCACAGAAGTATACCTTGTAAATGTCACTCCGACTGACTCCTATCCAGATATCGATGTATCAGTTATTCAGTACACCTTTTTAAATTTCCGAAAGTAAAATTTTTTTGTAAGTAGACCGCAACTATATCAGATGCAATAACAAACGTATACAGGTTTAGTTAATGTCACACTTTGCGGTGTTTGTAGACATTTTGCGGTGTTTTACTTGGTGTTTGAAATATTTTTTCATAAGTACGAAATGCCCAGGCATAACGAGTTTTTTAACAAAGATATGCAGGGTATGGTATGTGTATATGCACAGAAAAAATTAATGGATGAAGAGCGTATCGAAGATATTTTGAAATGCATCCACAATGGAAACAGCCAGATTTTAAAATTTTCAAGAATCTCTCTGACCGACTGCAGAAACAAGTTCTTTTTGTCCCATACAACATTCTGCAGGAGACACTAGGACTATAACTACTGATCAGGAAGAAGAAATTCTGACCTGCATAGCTGAACACGCTGTATTAAGCACAAGACGTCTTGCTGCAAGAACCATTGTTTGCAAAAATTTTCATGAACAGAGACTGTACCCATCTCACTTCACACCAGTACAGAACTTACTGCCAGTTGATTTGCCAGCTAGACTTGCATTTGCTCATTTCTGTCATATCGAGCACAATGCCGACCCGTTGTTTTTTAACAAACTATTATTTACAAGTAAAGCGACATTTACACTAGGGATGTTTTCAACTTCAGGAATAAATATGTCTGGGATTTAGAAAATCGCTAGTTAGTAACTGAACATTTTTTCCAAAATAGAGCTATGAGAATTATTTTACAATGCAGTAGATATACTCCAATCAGATATATGCTGTCCACATTAAACTGGTTTGGTGTTTCAGATTATATATTACTGAATACAATGATTTTTATCTTCAAAATGGTAAATCATAAGATGTGTTATTATAAGTATGATTATTAATATTATTATAAGTTTATTATAAGTTTACTGTTACATGTTAATTACATATAACATTATGTTTGTATATTAGGATTTCCTATTTAAATAAATTCACTTACTTACTTACTTACATGAATTCAAATTTAGCGTTTGGTGTGGCACTATTGATATTCATGTATTAGGCACTTTCGAATTACCTCCTAATTTAAACAGCAGAGTATAGCTTAATTTTCTGCAAACTCAGTTACCCGAATATTTTGATACCTTTTTTCTCTAGAACTAAAACAAAGCACGCTTTTCTATACTTGTCAGAGACTACCTAAGTATTCAATCTACTCATCGCTGGATAAGCTGTGGAAGTCAGATGCCTTGGCCGCCTCGGAGTCTCTATTTCAATCCGCTTGATTTTTGTTTATGGGTTATTACAGTCCCGTAAACTCGGTAAATGCGACACAAATGACAGTTGGTAACGATATTACCTAATGTGGAAATTAACGCGCCAATTGTCAATGACATCACACAATATGCAAATTATTACAATACATTTTTTATATATATAAATTTTACAAAACCCCTTAGGGGTACTTACGTGAACATGTAAAGCTTCCTTCAGAATTACTTCCTGATGGCGGCTCGTGGCTTCCTTCAGGATTATTTCATGATGGCGGCTGCGGGGCTCCGTAGATTCGTTATTTCTCGGGTCGTGGATCTTGAACCAAGTTGTATCCAAATTCGCTATCTTCTTCCTATGTAGAGGTAACGACAGGAACGGGTTTATAAGGAACGATAATCAAAGATAAGAGAGAAAATGGATCTACACACAAAAAGATACGATAAGATACCAGACCAACTACTCTTTTTGGCGTTTCAGAGGCAAGTCCTTCCGCGTCTTTCGGAAATTCCCCACTTCTTTCTCCCGCCACACGCGTCGGCGCGAAGTCTCGCGCAACGCACTTCTAAAGTGACGGAAATACGCGCAACAAGTCTTTTAAATTTATGGCGCGAAATCCTCTCATATTAACACTATGTGCCAAAATTTTTGGCACGTAACAGGGTATATGTGAAGTTGCTCGTGTACAAAGAAACAGTGAATATTTGAGAAAAGTTATGACATAAAATTATGAATCCTGCAGTTTCGAAATGATCAGTTATTATTTCAGATAAGACGGTCGTTCATCAAGCGGATTATCTAATGTATTGAAGTGAATACGTGGGGTGCCCGATATGTATCGGGAACTGACAACACTAGTGTTGCTAGATGCGATTTGACTTTTTTAACTTAAAGTTTGACATTTTTTACAGTATATATACTTCTCGGTTTCTGATTTCCGGCTACCGGCGGTTAGAAACCGGGAGAGGGAAACAGTCCCAAGGACCTCACCACAGACATAAGCACACGCACACACAAACATGAAAACAATAAACACACACACCATCATAGCACGACAAAACACACACATACACACACCAAAACACACAAACACGCACGTACACATACCTGCACGCACATGCACACGACACAGATATATACGCACGCGTGCACACATACACACCAGGGACTGTACGTGGTTCCCCTGGTTTCTGGCTGCCGACGGCCAGGACACGTACAGGAATGCGAACTTCTCCGTTTCTGATTTCCGGCTGCCGGCGGTCGGAAGCTGGGAAGGACAGCAGTCCCAAGGAAAACATCACAGACAGAAACACATACGCACCCTCACGCGCGCACAGACCCAAACACACACGCACACATACACATACACACCAGGGACTGTACGTAGTCCCCCTGGTTTCCGGCTGCCGACGGCCAGGACACGTACAGGAATGCGAACTTCTCGGTTTCTGAGTTCTGGCTGCCGACGGTCGGAAGCTGGGAAGGAAAGCAGTCCCAAGGACATCACCACAGACAGAAACACACACACTCACGCACCCACACGCGCGCACAGACACAAACACCCACACACGAGTATTTCCAAACGCAAATAATATAAAACTAACTAATATAATTTAAGGTAGCAAATAATTCTGTTACATTTCTTAGGAGTAACAGGTTTGCTGTAATTTTTAGGTAGCAGACTAATTGTAATGTTAGAATAAATAAATAAAAAAAAGTATATATACTAATAACATTTTGCCACATGAACACTATTTGTTTTGTTTTGAATGAGTTGAAAATTTTGTCTCGGCTAAAAAATGGAATTAACTCGTGAACATTTTCGATGATTTTTTACGATTTCCGACGCGATTTATCTCCACAACAGTGCCTGAATCAACATATTTCGACTTTTGGGGAAGAGGCTCCAACTAAAGCCACTGTATATTGTTGGTATAGTGAATTCAATTGTGGTCGTAGTTCTCAGGCGGATGAATTTAAAGAAGGTCATCCAAAATCGGCTGTTGTGCCAGAAAACATCGATGCTGTGCACGAATTGATAAAGCAAGATCGTGACTTATAGTGAGATTCGGGCATCCTTAGGCATTAGTATGACAAGTATACATTCGATATTACATGAACATTTAGCTGTGAAAGATCCCACATAATTTGACAATCGTTTAAAAAGACTTTTGTCGATTGGTGCAAAGAAATGCTCAAAAAATACAATTGTGGTGCATCAAATGCTGGTATAACATCTACACAGGTGACGAATTTTGGATTTATTCGTATAAACCCAAAAGTAAACAGCAGTCGACTGTATGGGTCATCCAATGTGCATGAAACCCAACAAAAGTTGTCCGTGCTCGATGCACTTGGAAAAAAATGGTTGCCTGTTTTTTCGGAATAACTGGATATGTCACGACCGTTGCTTTAGAGGATCATAGAACAGTTAATTTTGCTTGGTATACAACCATTTGTTTGTCACAATTTTTCGGCGAAATAAGAAAAATAAACCGACGATTCTCCATCATGTGTTATACTCCCGACGCAACTGTTATAACCCCGCGCGCTCGTGTTCAGAGCGACTTCCACAGTTGGCAACACGGATACTATCCACATTCACATTATTGCACAACAAAGATATTACTTCATAATTTCATGTCAAATTGTATCACGTACCAAATATGTTTACAGTGATACAAGATGCACCCTAAAAAAGATAAAATGTACTCACTTAAAAATGTGGAACTCTTCACGATTTTGCGGTTATTCTTGCGCAGGAGCCATGTTGATTTCCATGTATCTCGTTTGGGCGTGGGTTACGTTATGCCAATGTTGAATCCATATTTAATGTCTTCTTTCTTCTTCTGTTTGTAGGCAGGACGAAGGAATAAGGTGAAGGCAACGATAGACGATAGAGGTAAAGGGAAACCTACATTCTGAAAGAGAAAAGACAAAGGAACGGCACAGGTAAACGTCACTGTTTGACGTCTCGTTGGCTAATCCTCTCATGTCCTGTCCAAATCGTGCACTTACCCACTCCGTGCCTGCGCATTCTTTTGCGCCGACGCAACTGTCCGGGAAGGCGGAAATGCACAAGTTTATTTGAAATAATGGCGGGAATTTAGTCACATATTTAAAACTGTACATCTTTAAATTTGGAATGTAACACATGACAATGCGAGCTCTCACACATCGGCTCAAACAAGTGACTGTTTGAGCACTAAAACATCAAATTGATGGATCATCCGCCATATAGTCCTGATTTGGCACCCAATGATTTCTTTTTGTTCCCACACGTGAGGAACAAACTGCGTGAACAACGATTTTCGACACAAAAAGAGACGGTTGATGCATTCAAAACCCATGTTTTGGAAGTATCTCAATTGGAATGGGAAAAAATGCTATGAAAATTGGTTCCAATGTATGCAAAAGTGTATCAATCATCATGGAGAATATTTTGATAACCAGTAAAGAAGTTTTCACACATTAAGTTTTGTTTTTGTACTTATTCCTGATACATATCGAGCACCCCTCGTAGTAATGACTTTGAACATTGATTATCGAAAGATGTCTTCTTTGTTTTTATTAAATGTTTCTGTTTTTGTGTTGTTGTTTTCTCGTTGTTGTTATTGTTGTAGGCACTTGATGAATTATTAAGAAAAACAAAATGCAAGTCAAAACTTTGACACCTTGTATCTCGGTTATTATCAACTTTTGAACTGATGTAAGTTTACTGTAACATGTAAAAATTCCAAACTGAATTATTTGTCAACATTACTGCTACAAGCCCGTTAATTTAGTATTTATTTATTTAACGTTTTACCCAGTATGAATTCCAGTACTTTTGTATATTTAGTAAACCAAGAAAATTAAAGCATTTTATTACTACAGCTGATAACACTATTACAAACTTTGCGCGTGTTCCTTACTTGTATGTAGAATATCTAAAATTTTCAAGTTGTTTGTCGACTAGTGACAGGTGGTCACTTTTCCTCTTCTTGTCAAGCCGAAAGGTCACTTGTCTGTGATATAAAACAGGCGAGATGATACAGGAAATTATGTTTTCCTGGCGGAAGCGCCGAAATAAGTGAGACAGTTTAATTTAGTTATCTAAGACAACAAAGACATGAAGTAATTTGATCTTTACAACGGTTTGTTTTATAGGTAACTAATTACAATTATAATAAAGTATATTGCAGATCTACAAAAATTCTAATGAAACATTAAGATTATTCTACTTGGTTGATGTGTAAATGAAATTTATCAACATGGAAATTCATTTTGTACAAAAGTTGTAAGCAGATTTGTTGGAAAGTGCCGACACATGACAGAATGGTGACGTCGCATTAAGTGCTGACAGGTTGTTAGGTCGTTGACGCCGGTGGGTAAGCCCATTTGAATTCCTGAAATTTTTGCTGCATGTGCTGTATTTTATTCCGTACACACATATATGAATTTACGTAATATTTAATTGTTCATTTGTAAATTACCTTATGCTCTGTTATATGGAAGCACCTTGCCGTACAGATAATTTAGCAGCATATTGGTTAATAGAAAGAAGCTAAACTTTTTAAGGGCATAATATTTAAAATATATAGAATGATTTTATTTCATTAATCTCGTGTTCAAATTTAGAAATTATTCATTGTCAAACTATGTATAAAAGATAATAAGTTACATCAATCATAGTAACATGTTGTTTGCAGCATTTGTTTAACTAAATGTTATTTCTTATCTTGTTTACCGAAAGCTTATTTCAAGATGTTCAGTTTGAGTGCCTTCATTCCAGTAAATGAAATTTTAATTTGAAATTAATTAATAAACACATTATTGCATGTACAAAAATTTAAATCTCTTGTACAGTTCTTGTAGCGCTACTTCGGACTACTAAGTATAAATAAATATTGTTAATAAAATACAGACTTCAATTAAAATTCAGTAGAATTAAAATTTTTAAAAATTTTAACTTTACATCTCCTGAGTAACCTAGTAATTATATTCATAAGAATTTATCTTTGTTGAGTTGCATTATCATGTACATAATTGTTTAATATGAGAATATAGAATGCATTTTTCTTCAGCTCATTATTTATGAATATTTAAGTTCTCTCAAAGATTTTATGACCGTTAAAAGAATTCCTATAACGATTCAGTGATAAGTATTTGAACAAAATTAAGGACTTTGTGTAGTCACAGAATTATCAGATAAATTATATGTTTGTTAGTTTCAATTATGTTTCAGAGTCATCCTAGAACTTCGTCACAGCAGTAAGTAAGTAACGTATAGGTGGTATTAAACTTAATTCATAAAGAGGTTAGATAACTTTTAGGTTTCCAAATTTTCCCTTTAAGCAAATTCATTTAGTCAGTTGCTTTATAAAAAATTTAGGTGGCGTTCATTATCTTTTTTTAAACTTTAATTAAACCCACTGACCCAATCTCATGCGACCGTGGGTAAAAAGCTCAGCTAGCTCAAAGTCATAAGAGTTTTTTTTCCTAAAAGCCGCTTGTCATCCAACCTTACCCTGGGCTTGTTACAAATATATAAGAATTCTCGATAGGTTTAAACAAAAACCTATAAAAATCTACCACGATTTTTTTATGCTTTCATTACTACAATCGAAAAGAAAATAATTTCATTAGTTTGCTTATTTAATTTGAAGAAAATTTTCCTCTGAAGAAGAAACGTCTGTTCATATCTCTCATGTGTTCTTGTGCTATTCTGTTGATTGTACTACTTGAGCAATTATTTATTCTTTTTAACAATCTAAATATTGCATAAGGAACAGTAATAAGGTTTTTTGTATATGTAATAATGTTTAATTGAATTAGATAGCTTAATAGCTGTGTTGCAATATTTTAGTCTTTTTTAATGTTCCAGGAAATGCATGTATAACAGATAAAATTAATTAGTTAAATAACATAATAATAAAGCCAGTCCTCATACTTACTGCATGTTCGGTTTTCGAAATATGTGGCGTAAATCAAACAATGTATGTTGAAACATTTTTCTATAGAAAGTGAAAGAGTTAGATTTTATCAGAACATAATAATGTAATAAACTGTATTTTAATATTATATAATTATACTATATTAATAAAACAAACTATGTATGTATTTGGTATGTGTACATACTTAATTGCACAATTTAAAATAGCAAGAAACATTTTAAAAACTCTTTGGTTTAAACAATGTACCGATTCAAGTCTGTTTTGGATTCTTTTTTCTTGTTTTCGTACATTTTTCGATAGCATTGATAGGTGTAACAATTTTCTTATTACATCAAAACTCCGTTCAAAATTTGGATCGTGTTCCTCAAAAATATTCATCGCATTCTGTAAATTTGCAGACTTCTGAAAGTTTTTCAGTGTAAGCTCTTTTTGGTGCTAGCAACAGTTGGCACTTAGAAGATGACATTGTAGTGGTATATAATTATTTGACCTAATTTAAACCAAACAACAGTGGTAATACATAAAAACCTAGAGGGAAACAAAGAAATATTGCGCAGGTTATGATCAACCGTCACAAACATTTTATTTCCTATATTAATGATTAACTGAAGTTAACTTATTATATATTTTGTATGAAAATTTATTAACCCTCAGCTTATTATTGTACTGATTGTATAATACCCAGGTGTTTACAGAGTTTGGTAACAAAGTAAAAGCTTATCATCATTATCAGTTTAATTAATACTGATAATGGTTATACATTTTTTATAGAATTGCAATTAACAAAAGTTACAGATACATGAAGAGGTTTATTTGTTTGTTAGTTATTGACCTATGCATACAAGGTCGCTTAAATTAAATGATTTTAAAAAATTGGTTTTATAAAACTAAAAAAATTTAATGCATCGAAGAATGTAAATTAAATTTGGATATTCGATTTTGTTTTCCCTTTACAATAAATAAGATTGCTTAAAAAATTTGTGGAGGAAAATATTGGCAATACACCTTACAATTCCTTTTTTCAGTCTTTGGATTTCCATTACTTAGAAAGTTGTGGAAGCAGTTTCAACCATTTATTACCAAAATAAGTATTTTCTGTTGAAGATAATATTTAATAATTTTGTTACATTTCCGAAGAAAGTATTATTTCCAATGGAATCAATAATTGTATTAACTTTACCCATTAAACTAGTGTTTCCACTGACAATGTTTTTTTAAATGCATTGTACCCTTAAGCTTACCTGTTAATGTAAATTTGGGAACATGAATTTTGCTTCTGCTTGTAACACTTTTAATTTCTGCCTTTTTCGAGTAATTTAAACTATCTTTTAGTTTGTTCTGATCAGTACCTGAAACCAAAAAAGACCCTACACAAGAATCTACCTCAGGGAAACAAGTGGGTTCTTTGTTTGTGGCTGCAATTGATCACAATTGTTATAAGTTCCAAACTGTACTTTTGTTGCCTAAATGATATAGAAATAAAACAGCTGATATTTTAACTTACTTAATAATTCCCATATATTACAAAAAAACCAAAATAATAATATTCACAAGTAATTAATATCAGTTTAACTGAAATTTCTACATACAGACAATTTCAGACAAAGTAAACACTTTCAAATAGATTTTTAAATTAATTAACTTTAGCGGCTTTGCAATTTTTTTAACCACTACTCTGAGCTCAAAGCAATTCACATAGAAAAGAAATTAATTCCATTTAGGTAAATAATACATTTAATACAATAGCGAATTAATTTTGTTTATTTTTAATTAGCTTTATCAATTATATTTGTGAATATTGATAAGAACGCAAAAATCAGTTATGGCATAAATACCTGAATTACCATCGGGATTATAAACCAATAACTTTTATCACAAGGTGTTGACCTCGGCCGTTGCTGACATCAAGTAACCTTCACTGATGATAAAAGTACGAGAAACAATTTATAATGGGCTTTTCTGCATAAACTAAAAATAAAGGCAAATGTTTAAAAATGAGTTATATCAGAAAAGCAACATCTTCTACAAAAGCAGTTTCTGGTATATAAGGTGTCCATTAAAAGCCTCTAACCACTTAATGCGACCTCCTACAGCATCCAACCATACGGAAAATGTATGCTCAAAGGCCTCCGGATAAATTATAATTTTTAACGTGATTCCGCATATTGAGAAATCAAATAACAGATTAGGAACTAAAAAATGCATACGCGACAATGATTGTATTAATGCAAATTATAATATGGATCTTACCCCTAACAGGCGTTGCAAAATGTATTCGACCTGAGAAACAATCTTGACTCGGTTGTGATTATAAGTGAATTCTAATTTAGGACGAGCATCGCCATTACGGTTCATTGTCCCACCCACCATCGACCAAATGTCCAGTACCACGTAGGGATGAACGCGTGCGCACACCATATCAAACTATCTTATCCCCTCTGGTTCTTACTACGTGACAAAGATACTATTTGCATTCCAAACTACATGCATTATAGTGTACATAGAGTTGCTTAAAACTCTCCCATCGTAATAGGAAATGATACTGTTACATGCTTATATCATTCTCTTGTTTAGAACAGCTTCAACAACAGTTAGCATATTTGAATCTGTATTACCTAAAAATATATTGCAAGGAACTAAAATACAAATCGTTTCATATAATAAAAATGTCCCATATGTGATAATATTAAGTTATAAGGGACAGTCAAATGAAAGCGAGACAGACCATAACAAGCATGGTGTGGAAATTGGTCACATAGGTAAGTTTATGTATAGAAGTGCCTTCTATTAGGAATCAGGAAGGAACAGTGCAAATATTCACCACTGTATCATTTGTCTGTTAGACGTGCTCGAAGTGAGGTCAGTGAGTAATGTGTGCATCCGACATCACTATGGAGGCTCTAAAACAGCATGCTGTAGTGCATTTTTTAACTGCAGAAAGAGCGTTAGGAAGTGAAATTCATGCTCGAATGTCTGCTGTGTTCTTACGGTTTCCCGCGTTTCAAATTATTGCTCAATCGTTTAATATGACATGATTACGCGGCAAATTACGCGACATTTGTATCAAATACCAAACCCGTTTAAAAGTGATACAATTCTCAATGTACAATATAAATAAAGCAATGTACTCACTTAAATCGTACCTTAGTTATATCCCAGGGTCCTCCTTGTGTTTGATGTGGGTCGGCTATGCCATCATTGTTACAGATTCATTCGTCCCTCCTCTTTCGTTTGTTCGTTGGTAGGGCTGGAAGGATACAGGTAGAGGTACGATAAGGCAAGATTAAGATACTGGAACCTACATCCTAAAAAAAGAGAAAAGACACACCACGACACAGGTAGCTGTTTTCGGCTTCAGTCCTCGTAGTATAATGGCGTCGTATCACACCCCGCGCACTTGCGCCATTCACTCCGCGCCTGCGCATTCTTTTGCGCAAACGCAACTGTCTGGAATGACGGAAATTAACTAGTTTATTTTAAAATATTCGCGGGAACTTACTCATATATTTAAAAAATGTACATTGCCAAATTTGGAATGTAACAGTGTATTGAAGCATGCCAGCGAGTTCAAGCACCCAGGAATTGACGGACGGCATCATTCTGTTGCACAATAAAGCCAGCCCACATATTGCCAACCATGCTAAGACTATGCTGCAGAAGTTTTGTTTGTAAACCTTTACACTTCCTCCATGCAGTTCAGACCTCTCTCCATGAGATTTCCACATTTTTAGAGTCTTGAAAAAAGACATTCGTGGCCGTCGATTGTTTCAGGTGCACGTCTGGATACAATCATGGTTCCGTACTGCAAACATTTTTCCATGAAGGCATTGACTTTCTTGTCTCACGGTGGGATAAATGTATTAACTGCTATTGCAATTACGTTTGAAATAATAGACAGTTTCTTACTTTTTTGCACGTGTCTCACTTTCGTTTGTTCGACCCTCATATTTAAATTTTTTAATAAGAAACCTATGCCCATATAAAATGTGACTCAATTACGAATGTAAGTTCCAGTAATGTACATGGTATGTACACTATTGGTTATAAATTTCTCTTGTCATATAATTTAGAACATATTTGTAATTAATGTTTTTCTTCGAAATAAACTTTATCTAAAATTGCCCATATTATATTCAAAGAAATTTAATTTTTATATCATATTAAACATATCTAATTACATTTCGATTATTGCCTAATTAAATAATATTGTGACTATTCTATTTTTAATTTCATATAATAAACTGTCTAGACTAGACCAGAAAAATTATAATGTGTAAGCTACGTAGGTTATTTTTTGTTCTTATGGTTATGCATTGGTATGCTGTAAGGATGGCATTATAGAAAAAAGTAAATGAAATATTTTCATAAATGCAATCTGTATTTTGCAATGTTTAAAAAACGTAAAAGTATCATATTAAACACCGAGTATAATTGAAGTTACAATTAAATTATAAAAATAGCTTAATAAGCAGCATTAAAAAGTATTTCAATTATTTGTGGGTAATATCAATTTATTAAATTAAGTGAACAACTTATATAGTTTGCAATTTAATAAACTTTAGTAATTTTTGATTTACAAACTATAATTGGAGCGTCGGTTCAACCCATGTTCTATCCTGCATGCAGCCAATTTTTCAGAATACACAAAAACATTATACACTGTGTCCGAGATAAGGAGGGCCACTATGGGAATCTTGAAAACGGTATGAGATACAGATTTGGTTAAATGGGAGAAAAGTTGTGTAATCAAAGGCCTAAAAAAATGGTGTTTAGAAATCCCCAAAACAGTTTTTGGTTTTTGAAATATTTCGAAAAAATTGGATTTTTTTATTTTACATATTATTTTGTTCTTGCTCCTAATTACTTATATCCATTTTAAATGGGCAATGCCGATAGAAACAAAAATGTAAACCCGAAGAATTGTAATACATTAACCTAACTTGTATTTCACAAGGTGCCACGCTTGAATTAAGATAAGCGACTTATTCCTTATTAATACGGACGTAACATGAAAGAATTTAATTTGTTTGGTATAACATGTTACTACAGGTAAAATTACCTTACGTACAAATTTCGATTTGCCCAGAAGGGGCAGGAACCCCGTTAACAATTTTAAGGGTGCATTGGCTAACTACAGTGACGCGGGAGTGGGTTCCTATGGAAAAATCATAAAGTATAATAAAAATAAACATGTAAATCGCCAAAAAAACAAAAACTACTGTATTAGGACTACTTACATTGAAAGGCTTTACTGGTTATCAAAAGTAACTGGCGCGAAACCGCCTTGTCCCGGCAGTCTCTTCAATAGTTTTGCTAATTGGAAAACAGTTATTTCAGATGGGTCTCCTTGCTTTCCGTTTTTTAAAACGTAATCACCTCACTCTACCTTTCTCTACAATGCCTTTAAAACATTCATTAACTTTTGCCAACTTGAAGACGTTTTTAAAATAAAGGGCCTCTGCCAAATATTACTTCATCAATGGGGTGGTTGGATATC
Organism: Platerodrilus igneus; assembly: GCA_036346225.1. Classification (NCBI taxonomy): domain Eukaryota; kingdom Metazoa; phylum Arthropoda; class Insecta; order Coleoptera; family Lycidae; genus Platerodrilus; species Platerodrilus igneus. Next base: position 4,755,193 of record JARFIW010000139.1, on the reverse strand, counting down.
CTTTCACAACTATATATCTTTACCTACACTATAAATAACTCTAAATAAAATTTTACCTAAACTTCAACTCTATTAACAGTCAATTCCAGAAATATAAATACACACACATTGACTTAAAAACAAACTTATTATAACACTCAGCTGACCAGATATTACTAACAGTAGTTCTTTAAAATAATAAATTTTTACTCTTTAACTAGCAATATATCCCACAAATAATGCTTGCATTTGAAATTAATACGTAAATCTTTCTTAACATCTTAAACGTTTCAAACTCCCTCTTTCAATATAATTATGCGTAAATTTAAATAAAAGTAGTTCCGTCACTGTTTCATTTTCCAACAAAATAATTATTTAACGGTATATTAATTTCCTATCAATCAACTACGAACCATTTACAACTTACATTTACAAATCCACATGTACATATTTACAAATCGTAAACAAAAAAAAGCTCAAACTTTACTCGCAGTTAATTATCACTTAATTTTTTTTAGAATTAAGGACGTCCAGTAATGCCAATGATTCACCTTTTTGCTTAGTCGACACGATTGGTCATCCCCTTTCATCTATTTAAATTCCAACTTTGTCATCAACCCTCATTTCTGTCTTAACTTCCCAACCTTTGCCGACTTCGTCGTTATATAACACTCTCTTTGTCAAATTTTGTTCTCAGCTATTGTGTGTCTAAACTACCCTAATTTTGAGGTCAATGCCGTTCTATCCATGTGAACACTTACTTTTCCCCTTTTTTACATCTAATGCGCGCATTGATCTGTTTTGGTGCATTAATTTAATGACTACAGTTTTGAGTATATGGTTATTGAAATGTATCTTCCATAGTTGATGGTTCTTGTACTCATATGAATTTGTACAAATAACTTTAATATTGCCGGTTACTTCTTGAGTGTCTATCTGTAATTTATCTGAATGTAATATGAAGAGGTGTACATTTTTCGATAATTATTACCGTTTGTATTTATTGCGCCGGGTGCTTTACCATTTTAATTAATTGACCATTCCTGTCCAAGTATAATGGTTACTACTGATGCAGACAACACTGTGTATGAAGCATGATAAGATTACAGAATCTGTATCTTGAATGTTAGAGACTGAAATTATCCATTGGTTATGTTTTGACTGTCAAACATTTACTTACAGACTTGTAAATCACAATTATGTCAGTTTACTGTAAGAAATAGTAACGCTTTATATGTGAAATAGTTTTGCTTTGACCATTTCTTGATTATTTTGACTTGATATTGAAATGGTATTTAATTTATAATACTAATTATATTTTATTTTCACAGTGACTGTGATACCCAAACAGCGAGCTCGTATAGAAAACCTACGTATAGAACTCGTATCAGAGAGAGGCAGACTAGTTACAATGCAAGAGGAAATTGCATTGTTAGAAATACCAAATTCAGGCAAAGATAAAGTTGATAATGAAGTAGAAAAACAATTACTAATAGAAATTGGACATTTGCGAGGGCAGTGTGAACGACTGGCATTTGAAATTGATAGACACTCTGAAACAGGAGGTATGTATGAAGTTGATTTATATAATATTCTATACCTTTTATTAAAATTGGTATCATTTAATTCCTTGCATATACTTTTGTCATATAACTGAAATGTGGATTTTGCTATTTATTATTCCTTTGAACAAATAGACTTGAATTTTTTTTATTTAATTGATTGCACATTGCATTACAAGTTCTGCTTTAAATTGAAGTTATTAATTGTTGACTTCGTGTCCTGATCCTGACGTCATAGCGATTCCTGCCTCACGCTCGTCAGTATCCCAAGTTATACAGGCCATGTAGCAGCATTTTTGGAAAAGGTCGAGCAAGGAGTATATTTCAGAGCTGTAACGCTACACTAATGGAAGTCTCATCAATCTGACTGATTTCTAAGTCCTTACCGAAAAAGATAATAGATAGATAATAGGTAGAATAATAGCTCTTAATCATAGGGTGACCTCTATCTGCACGACCTTTGCAGTCATCAGAACACTCGTTCTCTAAAATATGCCCATTCTCCACGACACTTCAACATAGTGCTCCGAGACTGATACATAGTGATGTGCTGTGTATCATTTTTTTCCGTAAGACCTCATGTATGTTCATATTCTTCAGTTTTGCTTAGTTTGAAAATCAAACTTTTCAAGGGCATATTTATCCTTTTATGTATTTAATTTAAATGAATTTTAATGTTCAATTTTAGCACACTCGTCCTCTGTATTGGCTTGCTAAACTAATTTCTTATTTCTTAAATATTAAATAAGTAATAAATTTGTAGATTTGCGTTGGTGCTTCCGAATTAGTTAGGTAGGCCAAAACGTTTTCATAATTTTATTTTGTTTTAATATTATTCATGTTTAAGTTTGCCAGTTTCCTGGTCATACATTCAAAGGTCCTTCAAATCAAGCTGCGTTTTAATTTATAACAGATAAGCATCTAGCGGTGACATTAAAGAAAATTGCGTTTGAAAATATATGATTAATCTTATAAAAATGGGTTCGTATGATGTCTGTACAGGTCCTATGTTAAATTCTTATGTTTCTGACCTCGAATTTTTGAATTATTTGGTTTGTTAACAACTACATTTAAGTAATTCAGCATTAACTATCTTAGTCTATTTAAAAGCAAAGGAATAAAAGAGTTTCTAGTTTGCAGGTTATTATTTAAAAAATTAATTCAATTATAACACCAATCCACACCGTTCATGCAGTTTTATTAGATTTCTAAACTGGTTTTGTACCAGTTTTTATTATAGTAAAGTAAAATTTCTTGATGATGTTGTGTGCTTAAGTATAATTTTATTGAACTTTTAGCAACTTATCTAAAGTACAGCTAATTAATTCATATTTATAAAGGAATTAATATCACTATTTATTAAAAGAATTATTGCTGTAAACTTTTATCTTTTTATTATAATGTTTAACTTTGTTTATACGTATTTATTATATGTATTCTAAATTCTAACCAACTTTTTTCGAAGCATGTAGTAGGCAGAACGTTTTAAACAGTAAGACTTGCCTCAAAAGTGCCTTATGAATGTTAACAAGAAAATTGCAATGATATGAGACCTGCGGTTAAATATGGATAGAAATAATGGCCAATGAATTTGAAAACTCCTGGAGAGATTATGATTAGCTAGGGTCAGGTTCACAAAGGCACGAGCATGGGGACGGATATATAGCTAGTTTTTACGAGAAAGTGGGCACCACCTAACCAAGTAAGGAAGTAGCGAATGTAGATTAGGGCCCCTTCTTACAAAGGAAGAGTTTAAACTAAAATTATTTAGCTTTAACTAACAAAAAAGAAATAATGTAAGCTACATTAAAATTTGCACAACTTTATCTATACACAAATGTTCATTGGAACTCGTTCATAATCAGCAAAACACATCCTTAAACCTGCACTAAATTAAATGGACACTAGACTACAACAACAATGAACAAACAAACAATGAAATTCAACAACACAAGAAACTAAAAATTGAATTTACAACCATATTATTATACAAGTTGTTACGTACAGTTTTGACCCCCAGAATATCTACTTGGTAATTCACAGAAAATACGGTGAAGTACTCTGCGAAAAATCCCGTTTTAGTAAAATACCGAAAACTTTGACTCTTACTAACAAAGTTGGTTGCCGACTAACTGTGTTTGAAAAGGGTTCCAAAATGCTATCGGATTATGAAATATGATCTTGTTTGGAAAATACCTTGGACACTACCTAATTTCTCAGGGTTGCTAGAAAAAAGCCCTGAAGAAATCACAAGAGGATGCCAAAATCTGAGATCAGGAGAGTGATTTTGGCTTAAAAATATACCTGAAAATTCATTAAAGACAATATTACGCTAAAACAAACATGAACCCTAAAAATACGTAGGCCTATATAAAACTCCTAACTCTAAAGAATGTTCTTAAAAATAATTTTTAAATGACATGGAATACTCAATCACGCTTCAAGGTAATCACAAAACAATTTATTACAGCAAAACTGTAACTACAGCGTTACAAGAATGGGAAAAATCAAATATACACATGTTTTTACATAAGTATATACGACTTGTTTCTAACATATAGCACAATATGTTTTTATTACAAATACATAATACAGTTTTAAGCAAGTATTATAAATCAAATATATCGCAAATTTACTTAACAAAAAGCTTAATCTAAACATAGACATACTATAGATACGTTTCGTCAGTTCAAGCATTAAATTTTGATTATTTATTTACAAACCTTCTTTCTGGCGTAGTCTCAGAAGTTTTTCTTTTTATTAGTACTACCTGATGGGTGATTCTGTATATTCCATTTGGATACCATAAGATGCTGCTATCGACTTCGTCCTCCACAACATGGTTATTTCCATCACAGGGTTGTTGATTTGGGAACCAATGTGTCCGTAAAATTAAAACTGACCCACTTGGAAGGGAATCATCTCAACGTAATTAAACCACTCAGCCTTGTTTGATAACCCCTAGTCAAAGATAATTGACCTACCAAAGAGGCATGTTGATGATTTGGCGGTTACGTACGAAGTGCTCTATGAAAAATGGATGTACCCTTCCTAATCGAGACATCCTCGGCAAACTTCGGACGGATGAATTAAGTGTATAAAATAAACATACCTAGATCACTGGATCACGACTCAACTAATTACAATGATGACATCTTTAACTTTTAAAAACTGACATGAATTTGACAACCTTTGAATATGGATCATATATGATACAAAATTATTTTTCCTTAGATCAAAATTATAGTAACCTAAAAATACCATAATGAGGATATTGAGCACGGGAAAACTCACGTGTAGTAGTTCCACGCTGAAATCAAATTTGATTTGGATTTAATGTTTTTGTGGTATATTGGGAAACCATTTACTTGGTCTTATAATATTCAATGGAACCTAATAGTCCAACTTGTTTAGAAATGGTTCAAACATCTAGAAAATTTATTAGATGACCTATCTTTGACACAAAATAATTAAATTTAATATCGTCAAGATACGCATGTGCTCACAATGCTAGAGATGTTATCCCTTAATTAACCATTTTGATAGCAGAATAATCGCTACCCTCGGTGGCTGGTCAGATCAGCAGACTTTACACCTCTGGATTTTTATTTATGTGGCACTTCAAAAGATAATGTGTACAAAAGTAATTTTCAGTACAATAATGTAGATTGTTACGGTATTTCATGCAGACAAGAAAGCAAGTAGTAAAGTAAGTAAAGAAGATCGCCTACATCGAATACCACAACGAAACAGGGGAGAAGGGTAGAATAGAAATCTAAAAGTAATGGATTCGGGTCTAGCCCAAAAACGTTGTAGAGTGGGGTAGGCGATACAGAAAGAAAAAAATTGGAAACCTCAGTAAAAAATTATGTTACAAACCGTTAATTGAACATACAATCCCAAAAATGCTTATTTACAAAAGTCAATAGTGCACATTTGCGTGATCGTCCTATCACAACATAAGGTAAACAAAGCATCAATTTGCATATTACATAATATCAAAATATACCTATAAGCAAATCTTAAAATCCAAATAATAGGTACATCTATACATGCAAGAATACTTACAAAATGCTCCAGCCCTAAATATGTACAAGAAGAAATTAAACAGAATATATATACACAAGAGAAGTCATTATTATCTGCCCTGTGAAGTGCATTCTGTAAGTTCAAAATGTAATAGTAATCTTAACTTAACCCTAACTTAAATGAACCGGATGTTCCCTTACTCTAATTTAGAATTTGGTAAGCATGTTGTTGATGTTAACATTAATGTACAAACAAAAGGTAACAGTAACAAATGCTCTAATGTGAGCTTTGGTTTAAATAATCATGACTTGGAGCATAAGTACATAATCACACGTACAATTTGTTGGATACTCACGAGTAAGAAAACTATAAACAGCAAACAAAGTGTGTCTTTCACAATAGCAGCAAAAGTTAAGAAAGTAAAAAAATTGTATCTTAAGCTATTGACCTCTCTGGTACCATCTTCAAGAACTTTGGAAGTGTGAGCTGCACTCGTCTATAGGTTGGGTGCTGGATGACCCAAGTTAACTATAGTAGAATACTACGTACAACAACGCATTTTAAAATCTCTATTCAACAACGTTTCTTTGCGCTCAAAGAACATGTTACCTTCATTTGTACTCTAATATTTATTTTCATTTAATTTAGAATTCTTTTAAATATTCCCATCCTGGTGCTTCGATATTTTGTATAACTACCCGTTAAAGGAGACGCCCCTAATTATGCTTCCTACTTAATTAAATCAATTTGTTTCTATAAAGCTCATCCTCATACCATTAAAACATGTTCTTTTCCAACACTGTAGAATGTAATTAGCGCATTTAAATTAAGTCAAAATACCTCGACTTATCTTTATGGTTTGATATAAAGCTTTAAATATAACTCGGTTATCTACAAATGTTATTTTCTAAAGAATGTGCAAGTTTGAATAGCGTAATGTTCTATAATTGTATTTGTATTTGCCGGTTTTTGTTACTTATTCATCATTACGACTTTAAAAGTGTTCTTTTGACATGTGTTACTCAAATATTTGAATCTCTTATCATCTCGTTTCCTAATTTCATTTCACTTTGATCTCTCCTTTCGCCATGATAACATGTACTCTCTGCATGTTTAATTCTGTTACTTCAAGAGCGATGTACATTTTGTTTTTACGAGAAGCGGATATTCTGGGTGCATTGTTAAGTTCTTCCGTGCTTATCAATACTAGTAGATTCTCTTTTTAATTCCTCGACGTAGGTCCAATGGTTCTCCTACGTTATGCCAAATCGCTTTTTTATGTAGGCCCGATTGTTCCCCTACGTAGGCCCAAAGACTCTTTATCATAGGTACAATGATTCTTCTACATAGGCCAAATTGTTTTTTTTTACATAGATTCAAATGCTTCTACGTAGGCCCAATTGCTCTTTTGCGTAGACCTGCTGGTTCAGTTATGGTTGCAACATCAACAAATCTGGCTGTCGTGAGGTTTCATCAGTGAGCGAGGTCAATATGTATTGCTGGTTTACCTTCACGGATTTAGCTGCAAGATAAGTATCTCGGCACGTGGAGGTATGTTCCTTGCTTCCTTTTGTTGCATGCCAAGAAATTATTATTTGTCAGTGTTTCATGTTGGTGCAGAACCAGATTACTAAACCCATTTAAAAACTAGCTTCACTAGTATTCCTTATTGCTTTGAAATGCTTGTTTAGCAGAAAGCAGAAACTTTACTTTTTTATTAGTACTGATTAAATTTCGTACATGTTAGCTATGAGATGCGCACTTTGTGGAACAATTATTGAATTTGTCTATAGAGTAAAATTGCTTTTTTAAATAGTAACTTTTTATTTACTTTTTTGCTTGTTTAAAATAGAAATTCTTATTTTCATTGTATATAGACAATCATTCACAATATACTTTTTTTGTCAATGTGACCACTCTCCGCATTTATAATTAGCCCGGTCTCTTTAAATTTCCCTTATTTTTTATATGTAATTACTTTGTTGTCCTTTCTGCTTTTGTTTGACCTGTGCGTTATTAACTTTACAAATTTTACCGTTACAGACATTGTATAGAACTAGAATCGAAAGAGAAGAGAGCCTTTCAAAAGCTCAGCTTGTATTTATACAGATTGAGAATTATGGGAGAAATAACCAAAAACCATTTCCAGCAATAGAATGTTAAATATTCTGCGAAAGCAAGTAAAAATATATTTCAGACAACCACTGCTAATTATTCCTCAAAGTACTGCCAATTAATGCAAACAGACTATAATAATTTCCACTGAATTTCGTTGTTTGCATGGAAAAGCAATGTATATTTTAAATGTAAGAACTTGAATACAGAAAGCTCAATGTATAACCGGTTGCCTAACTTATAGAAATAAATAGAGACTTGTATTAATATCGATCCACGATACAGGGCACGATTTAATTGGGGGACGATTTTATTATCGATTACACTCAAGCAGCTGAACACGTGCAGATAACGCAATAGGTTTCTCAGTACTAACCATTAAAAGCTTTTATATTCGTGTTATGCAACCGTTTCGAACATTGTTCGAAGAATAAACTATTGGAAATAACAAGTGTATTTCAAAGAAGAAGAAACTATTAAAGTGATTTGATGATAAGCAAATGCTTGAATATTTCAACGAATAAAGTGAGATTGTTTTGAACACTGAAGCAAATATTCAGCGAATTTAAACGTGGTTTTAAAATATATTCCACCTATTTATTTCCACACTTAAGAAAATTTTTATATAAGGTTTTAAATATTCATTTTAATTGGAATAGCATACAAAGTGTCTCGTCACTTGAATTAGGAACCGCTTAATTAAGGTAGTTGGAAATTAATGCAGAAACCACTCGATTTAGAAATTTAACGTAACAAATTGAACTACAGAAAGCGGTGATGCAGTCATTAAATGGCCTTAGTCGGAATATATTAGGACTTGTAACAAAAAATGTTTTAAAACGGTTCCGATTGTGTTTAAATAATAACTGTCAACATTTTGAACAATTGTTGTAATTTGTTTTTTTAGTATTTAGTAGTATTCTGATGTTTTGTTTTGTTTCATTTGTTAAAACTGATCTGTGTTAATGCCTACCAGATTTAAAATTAAAAATGATTATTTTTAGTAAATTTTTTATTTAGACATATGTTGTCATGCATAGTTGAAATGAGAAAAAAATGCTATCTAGCCATCTAAAAATCCAATACAGCACTCATTTAAAATGTTAAAGTTTTGACCATCTTGAATTTCATTTTAATATTACTTTTAAGTGTATACAATTGAACTAAAGAACTTTTGCAAGAAACATTTACTATAACAAAAATATTTAACTTCAAACCAGAGTCAATAAATGACTAGAACAGATATCAATAAACTGAGCAAAATATATCATAATTTAATTAATTAATTTAGACAAAATTAATACCAACTTTAGTATCAAACTAAACATATATAGATCACACTAATTGGAAACGGAACAGAAAACTAGTTTCAGTTATAACAGACCAGTAAAATCACTGCAATAAACATACAAACTGACTTTAATTCATAGAATTAAATGTGACGTACAACACTGAGGTTTAATAAAATAAAAGTAAATGTTATTAACGTGTTGCCTAAATGAAATCATTTTATTTTTAGTGACCAAGGAGTTAAAACCCTGCTACAATAAAATATAATGAAAAAAAAAGACCAATATAGTTTAGTAAAGTAGTAGAAAATGGTGTGGTTATAAGCAAATGGATGATAAATTAAATATAACAAGAAAAATTATTTTTTTTTTTACAATCAGAAGCTACAGTGGCGGCTATCTCTAAGGAGCAATTGAGCACAGGCACCCCTTACAAATAATGAACTAAACTTAAATTACTGTGATAAACCAAAATATCCAAACATCCAAAAATATTCTGTACTAGCAGAATCTAAAGCAGTTTTATACGTGCTATGTGTGAGGAAAAGTTCGGATTGCTATCAGGAGATTCATAGCGTTATGTGTAAAGTATCTTCAATCACACGACTCTAGAATTAGAATTGTTGTTACAGTTGTATATGGGCACTTTGAGCAATGCTCAAATCGATGCATCATTGCGAATTTTAGTGTAAGGAAAGCATTCTCTTGTTATCGTGTCCATAAAATTTAATACACTTATTTAGAAGATTAATTTGTGGGGTAATGAAACGGGTTTACAGGTTAGATATAATTTTAATTGTACGAGATAAATATATCGCTTCCTCATGCTATATAGTCAGGTTTTTGTTCAGTGTACGTACATAGCTCAAAGCATCCTTAAGTTTATTACTTCTTGGAAGGCTTAAACCACTTAAACGTAGTATTAAGGGTCTTCGTCTTCTATTGTGTTACAAATGTATGATGCATTTTAGGATGAATCTTTTAAAACCTGTTTGTACGGATACATATTTTCAGTTTTATTAGAACATTTGTTCTGTAAGGACCTGTCTATATTAATAGTAAAAGTTTTTTCAAAGTTGAGTTTTGTTTATTTCATAGTTCGTTCTTTTAAAAAGTAGGTACATTGGATTGTCCTGGCACTTTTAATAGTGAATTTGTAGTGTAATTTAATTCAATTTACTAACTTAATAAGATAAAATAAGCATTAGTTTTGTTTGCTATAGTTTCTGAAGGAATATTTTCTTTTTTCTGTGAATATGAATAATATTCATACCTTGTTAGTACATCCATTTTCGAGATGTAGTTTGACTGACAAACTAAATATTAAAGATTTGGGTTGACCGCTACCAGACTTAAAACTTGTGCGTAAACAAACAGTTAAAGGCAAAGAAATTGTGCGTAAATTTAATAGAAATGTATATTCTAAAAATGATTGGATTTGTGGATGCGAAGAAAGAAACGCGTTTTATTGTTTTCCGTGTGTGCTTTATGGGGACGAAGCTGCTTGGACCAAAAACGGCATCACCCATTTAGTTCATATTGCAGCTAAGATTAAAAAACATGAAGCCTTGGTTGCTCATATCAACAGCATGTTTAGTTTTAAATTATTAGGTAAGACGAATATACAAGTTCAATTAAGTTCTGAATATAGAAACTCTCTTTTAATAAAAAACGAAGAAATTGCAAAAAATCGATACGTTTTTTCGAAAATAATTAACTGCATACAATTTTGTGGTTCTTTCGAATTAGCACTAAGGGGCCATAATGAAAAGGATAACTCTGCAAATAAAGGAGTATTTAGAGAACTTGTTAATTTTTTGGCAGATTTAGATTCCGTATTAAAGGATCACTTAAAAAAATCACAAATTTTTAAAGGAACATCAAAAACTATTCAAAATGAAATTTTAGAGTGTAGGTTTGAAGTTTATCATGAAGTAAAGAAGGAAGTTGAAGCAGTGGACTACATTTCAATAATTGCTGATGAAACCACGGATGTAGCTTACCAGTTCCAATTAGTTCTTATTTTGAGATACCTTAAGAATGGCCTTCCTGTAGAAAGATTCTGGAAATTTTTGCTTCCTGATGGATAGGACTCTGCATTTTTGTCTAGATGTATATTAAACGAATTAAATTTTCTTTTAAACAGTCCCAATAAGCTAATGGCCCAAAGCTATGATGGCGTTTCTGTTATGAGCGGATCGCTTAATGGAATTCAGAAGATAGTTAAAGATAAATATCCGTTTGCAAATTTTGTGCACTGCTACGTACATCAAGCTAATCTTATTATGACAAAATCAACCTCAGTCAATAGGAACGTCAGAATCGTTTTTTCCAATTTAACTGTTCTTTGTGGGTTTTTTTTAACATCACCTCGGAGAACACGAGTTTTAGAAGATATTGTTCAAAAGAAGCTACCTCGAGTATTGGAATTTTCAGTCACGTTCTATACATACCGTTTATAGAAAATTGGGATGAATTAGTCAAAGTTATAGAAGTTATACAAAATAGTGATGATATTACACTGCCAAGCACTATTCAGCATGCGAGTGCTTATGAACGTTTACTTCTAGATGAAAAGTTTACATTTTGGCTTTCTGTTTTCCATAAGTTTATGCCACATGTTGACATCCTTTTTAACCAACTTCAGCAAAAGGTTACCGATTCAATAAAAGTTAAAAAAAAACATTGATAATTTTGACAAAAGAATTAATAATATTCGCGAAGAAATGTTTATTATAAATCACAATCTTGAGGAGCAAACTATATCTGAACTACCAGTTAGACGAAGAAAGTGCAACAATAATGACGAAAAGTCGAAAAGAAAAGAAGCAATGGAAGTTTGTGATGTAACTATTTCGCAAATAAGGGACAGATTTAACTTTGTTGGTCAGTTGGTTGATACAAATTTATTTGTTATAAAAAAATTCTCCGAATTTGTTAAATGTTTTCTAGATGAATTTTTGCAAAATACAATTGAATGCTATTCGTTCTTAAATGCAAATCAATTAAAAACTGAATTGCAAGTTATTTATATGCGGGAAGAATTGCGTGACGCTTCTAGTGCTGTGCCTTTACTTCGTTTGCTGTTGGAACAAGGACTCGATGTGGTATTTACAGAAATCGTAAAACTTTTGACAATACTGGTAACAATACCTGTGCCAACTTCTGAAGCCAAGAGATGTTTCTCTATGATGAAGTGCCTTAAAAGTTTTTTACATAACACAATGAGTGAAGATCGATCGAATGCTTTGGGGGTGATGTCATTTGAGCGACTTTTTGTTTAAGAAAAGACAATTTTAATAATAAGATTATTGATAAATTTGCTGCTAAGAAAAATAGAAGAATGGACTTTATTCTATATGCCATTTAACAATTATTTTAGTATATTATAATAAAAGTGTATAGCATTTAAAGCAGACGTTTTAAAGGGACTTTATACGCATATTGGATCATATTCGAATTTTAATTTTTTAAGTCATTTTTCGTGGTAAGTAAACTCCAGTTGCTAATTTAGACAATCTTGTGATTAGTGTTTTATACTCACCAATTATCGTTATGATTGATTGGAGCATCTGAATATCAATCGGTTATTCAAAGTTAATTTACTAAACAAGTTCCTTTTACCTTAATAGAGTGAGCAAGAGTACTCATCTCAAAATAACTTTCCGTAATATCGCTAGGAAACACACTAATTCTGCTTGATTGAACAAGCGAGCTATACAGTACGAAGTTACAATCCACATCTTGCCTTGATGCCTTTAAATGGAAAAATCTACTTCATCTGATTTAATATGACACGGATCTATTTATCAGTTTGTTGTTTTATTTAAAAATGCCGACGGTTATATTATTGCATCTAATATTGTTAGTACAAACTAGAGTGAAAGTAACTTGTAGCTATGTGTAACTATGTGTAACTAATTAGAGTATCAAATTACAGTGTTAGTAAAAAAAATTTTATATATATATATATATATATATATATTACTCAGATACCTTTATTGCTTAACCAATTACAAATATTTGATCTTGCTAGACCTACTTTCATAACTCAAAATTTTGTGTTTTTAGTTCCACTTTGTGAAACAAATGAAGAGTTCTATCGCCACATTTACACTGGTCAACATAGTCGTTTAACCTTAGGCACTCCATTTCGAATATCAAATCCACAAGAAAATCAGCTGAGATCTACGAGAACAGTTCCTCAAGCAGAAATGGAAGATTCTAGATGGAATTGCCACTTGTGTACATTCCAAAATCACCCACTTTTGGATAAATGTGAGGAGTGTGATATGCCACGTATACTTCATGGTATGAAATCTGAGCCTCCTAATCCTTGCTTAGTATTTGGAATGATTAGGCCTTTGGGTGAAAGCGGACCTTATAATCCTAATAGATTGATCAACAATAATGGCAATAGCATTGCAAAATAATTGTATTGTATGTGTGATGTTGGTATTTGATTATGTATGTTAAAGTTGTACTTTTTATTAATATTATTATTGATCTCTTTTGGGAATAAACATTTTTAACATTTGTGTTTTTCTTTTGTTTATAGTATCAGCTGCTCCTGGTGATAATATTCATATTCATGTTACTCCTCGGATATCGAGACGTAAGATATAGTGTTGTTAGAGTATTGTGTTGTGTTTTTAGTGCATTATTTTGTTCTACTCACATTGTTTTGCACATTTTTTTTTACTTGCTGTTGTTGCTTACAGCTTTTTTATGTTTTTAATATGCTGTACATTTGAATAATTCATTAACTTAATTAACATATTTAATATGAATCTGCAATTTTTGATATAAATAATCTACAAGGTAATCTTGAATTCGACAGTAAATATTGGTATTTCTTCATTATGGAAGTACTCGCTGTATGAGATATGTTTCCACAGTCTTGGTTTAGAAAAGGAAAATATTTAAACTATGGGGTATGTCATCATATCCAGATGGAGGTTGAATTGTATGGTTATTAATTTAAATATTATGGACAATGTAAAAATTTGCCAGAGGGAACCGACTTTAATTTGTACGTACATCACATCTGTATAGGAAGGTGAGTATGCTATCCGATATAGGAAACACACGGATTATGAAAGGTGTTATAACGATGAAATGTGATTGCAAAGCATGCAATTAAAAATGCCAGAGTTAAAAATTGGAATTGCGGTGGAATGTACATATAATTGTAATATTTATTGTAATCATATGAAATAGAGTTCCAGTTTCAATTTCCGTTTTAGAAAATTTAACATATTTTGTTTAATAGGTATACGTCAGTTTTAATACACAAGCCTGGCCAATCTAGACTTAGTATTTTTGTCACTGCAAGGAAGAAATGAGTGTAACTGCGACTGCAGGAAGGTCATCACTTTAATTTAGAAATTCTTAAATATAATAATATATAATTTAAATATACTATATGAGAATGTTCATGGACTCCGCATGAACTTGTACACATGTTACACTAATATTTTACTGAAAATTATGATATTCTAACAATTTTCATTGGATTGTTTAATATTTAAGTGAAAGACAACAAAGAGTTAAACGTTGCAGCATTAAAACCTGGGTCGTACGTTACATCTGGAATCCCCAGGGCTCAATTTAAAATCTATTTTGTTCTCTTAGTCTTTATTAATTATGTTTTTTCACTTTCTTCTTCCTCATGTGTAACGTATGCAAACAGAATTAAATTTGCTTCTGTAATTCATAGCTTTGGAAATTGCATTAATTCGTAGTTTTGTAAATTGGTATTGTTATCAAAGTTATGCTGAGAACTATGAAATTTTTTTGAACGTTTATTCTTGTACAATAGCGCTAAAACTGGTAGAACATTAAAAGATTTCTAATGCATATTTAACAATAACTTACAACTAAATCGTGTTTTATCCTAATTCCCGATAGTTTTTGGCATACGTTCTGTACTTCTAGTCATTTAATTTGCAATAATTCATTTTTATAATTCAAATGCCAAACTCGTTTCCATTTTTCACGTGCCTAGTATCACCCATTTAATATTTTCGAAAACTAAATTCATATGGCATAAGCCAAATAAACTAAAACTAGTTGAATTTCCCGACAGGTATACAAATATAAGTTTAAACTTAAAGAAATGTAAATGTGTTTTTGCAATGTCACAGCAGCCTACTCACTGCTGATCTTATTGGTAATTAATCCATATGTGATATGATAGTTTTATTTAATCAACAACTATTGCTTATTGAACATTATTAAGGAACAAATGTCGAATATCCCCTTCTAGATTCTGACACTGAAACTAGTGTCAATCGCTTAGATTATTTGTGCTGATTCCGAATATGCAATTTATTTTCGGCACAAACAATAGGCTACGTCGCTATGGTTGCATAAAGTCTCTAAAAATGGTTTTATTTTCATATCCTAATATAATCATAGTAATGGGAGTAATTGTAACTTTGATGCATTGCATCGCCTTAGGTTAAGTTAGCAGAAAAAATTTGTCGACTTCGACCTTCAGTCTCGTCCTCAAATATTTTTCTGCTAACCTAACCAAACGCTATGCAGTGCAAATTTGACATTCATGCCTAACCTAACCTAAATATAGATGTTGACACATTTTCTGAGTTTTAATCAAAAAAGATTATGTAGGTATAGTATAAAACAAACATTTATTACTAACTTTAGGTAAAACTAAACTGTGGCAGAACAAAGAAAGATACAAACTTATGCTTTTAAGGAAGCGTTGGTACGTATCCTAGAAATGCGGTTAGCTCATCGACACCATCAGACTTGCACTTTTTAATAAAGATATAATGTGACAAGTAGCCCGGGTAGTTTTTCTTTTGCTGATTGTAGTTTTATAGAAACTGTTTAGCATGCCTCCATGTAGACTCGATTGCATTAGTATGAGCTCCAGTTGTAGGATCACGGAAAGTAACAGAATGGTTGACTTTCAAGTGGCGATAGCCTTTCTCTCCCAAGATGATGATAGGCTTTCCATCAGTCGCTGATTATTGTAGTCCCGTGTTTGATCCAGTTTTTTATGATTGAAGTCAAAGTAACTCGGTGTCGTGTTTCCACCAGAACTAGAAAAATTTTCCCAGATTCGCATTCTAAGCCACCAAACACCCACTGCCCTTCCACGCGGTGGCCTCGATTGTATTTATGCTTTCCGAATTTGCTTTCGACAGTTTTCCCAATGCCTCCAATCATTTCAGTTTTTTCCATTGACCATTCTTCTAGTACCTAGTACAAAAATATAGGGAAATTAGAAAATAACATTTAAAATGCAACAAATGAGGAAAGATACCTGGTGTACAAATACCGTCCAATTAACTACAGTTTTATTCCCCAGTTCCAGTTCATTCATTATATGAATTTGGGAGAATTTTTTATAATCATGTATGTAAGCACGAGTATTTTTTCAAAAGAAAGTTTGCTATTTGAAAACCAGGACCCGGCTCTTACAGTAATTTCTTTTTGGCATTTATTAATTTTCTTGCCTACTCGTGAAAGCTTTTGACATCAACGGTTTTTGTCTTGGCTAAGAACCATTCGTTTGCTCAATAGCCCCACAATTTATCTTCACCTTGAGCCAAGTCGTGAAGTTTGAATAAATTCCATTTGCCGTGTGGTATAATGGACAACATTTTGACAAATGAGCTTTCTAAATAATTAAAGATTTGTTTGTTTTTATTTTCGAATTATAATTGAAATTGTAAGAAAAATTAAAACATGTTACCATACAATTTATGTTGGAAAATGCGATATGAAAATAGGACCATTTTTAAACACTTTGCTCGGCCGTAGCCGCATAGCCTATTGTTTGTGCCGAAAATAAATTGCACATTCGGCATCAGCACAAAAAATTCAAGCGATTGACACTAGTTTCAGTGTCAGAATCTAGAAGGGGATATTCGACATTTATACCGTTGTTAAAATAATTGCTTGAAAGCTTATAGGATGGCAAAATTTCTGAAGTGACGTTGCAATTTCTAATAAAAAAGTTATAGGTGCACTATGATAATACATTTTATATCCAAAACGTGAATTAACCAAGTGTGGTGCACTATCATAAACAGTATATTGAAATCAATAAGAAACTAGGTCCATTATTTAAAAAAGATGAGCATGAAACAGTTCAATAAAAGAATCTGCATATCTTTGTACAGTCGACTAAGTAATTATGGAAAATTGTTTTTTGATCTGCAAACTACTATAAAAAGATGTAATATGAAATTTTGGCGTTCTTGAAATCCAATTCCATCAAACTTTATCAAACCTAATAATTTTGAAATCATTTACATGCTACAATAAACTGCTGTATTGCAGTAAAATTTTAATAAACTTGATTAATGTTGGAATGCTGTTTAAAATAAATTTTAGAAATTTTAGTATTCTGTTTCAGTTCTGTAGCTACTAGAATATCAACCTTTTTAGGAACATCTGCTAACTGTGTGTGGCTTTTGTGACTACGCAGAATCGATAACTAATGGCTAATGGTTCTAAAGCCAGTTGCGGTAGCTTATTTATGACCATTTTACTAAAGTCTACTATCATGACTGACCTATGAACCCAACTGAACTTTCCATTGGCTGCAGGAAAAAAGCAAAAGCGTTTTGCACCTGAGTTTTGAGTTGTTAGTATAAACGACAATAATGGGAATACTGTTAATCTTAGTAAAACTAAAAAATATGACATATTAAAAAAGCATGTATGTGAAAGCAATCGATTAAAGATTAAGAGAGTTGATTGCTTTTTTATATGATGTATTTACGGTTCAAGGGGGTGTTAATTAACTAAACACAATGTTGATCAATTGATTTTGTAGTGAACACCCGGAAAGCTGCAGCAGATCAGCCTAGTACAGTTAAAATCAATAAATTTTCATCAAAGGATATATTCCTCAAAACCTGTGGGATGTAAAATACAGAATCTTTTACAAGTAATTAGTTTGAAGAAATTCCTATTTGGAAGGTTTTGCTCCTAGTTAGGCTGCATAAGTGAAATTGTTACGTATGATAATATATGTATTATTTTAGTGTTATATTTAATTGAATTATAAAAGAAGTAAAACTGAAGAGTGACACTTGTACAGGTATATACACTTGTTTTACCAAAGTTACTATCTGAAATGGAAAATCCTGCCACAGCTTACCAAGGTTGTGTTTAAACTTTTAACCTATAGGTTCATCTATAGATTTACTGTACATGTTTGCAGTCGGTGATATACAAAACTAAAAACACTAACTGCTGGTATCATATCAAAATTGTTTAATTAAAAGCTGTTATTGAAAAAGCTGTTATTGAAAAAATAGGCGTTAAAACAATTTAAATTTTGATATGTCCTGAAGAGTCGAGGACCCCGTAACAATAAAAGGGTATGCCGACTAACTGCAGTGGTGAGGCAGGGGGTTCCTATAGATAAATGAGAAAAGAATATATGGAATAATTAAAAAAATATAAAATTCATAATTATCAAGGTTTAACTTTAAAAATTGTACATTAAATTAACATTTACCCTGAAAGGTCTTGTTTCTGTCAAAATCGGGGGGTGCCAAAGTCTGTCATTGCAAGCTTTTGATATCATTTCTATGTGGAAGACATTCCACGTAAAACTCCCTTGCCTTGGTATTCTAAAGTTGGTTATTATCAAGTTTCTCTGTCAAAATGAAATATTCCTTCTAGATATAAATACCACTGGGGTAGCTGGATATCCTTTGCAAATCGCTGTCTTTACCTATTCCCTAAATAATTGTAATAAAAATCAACGTAAATGTAGCCACTATCGACCTAAAAACATAATTTCATTACACATGCACATATCCTTTTCTAAAAATAAATCATACCTTGTAATCTGGTCAGTTAATATGTCATTAAGACTAGGTCAAATACCAACTGAACTGACAGTAAGTGCTATTATTCCTATTCCAAAAGTGTTTAAGGCATCTACAGCTGAAAGCTTTCGACCAATTAATATTTTGCCAGTTGTTGAAAAATAATAGAGATTGTTGTGCATAAACAACTACTTGAATACTGCGAAACTAATAAATTACTGTATGTGTACCAATCTGGTTTTCGTAAAGGTCGTTCATGTGAAATGGCTGTACAATGTGCCTTTATTAAATGGAAAAAGGACATGGATAATAATAAGACAATCTTGAGTGTATTTGTAGATCTGCAACGTGCCTTTGAAACTATAGACAGAGACATTATGGTACAAAAATTGGAGTATTATGGTATAACAGGAATTGCTTTGAAATGGTTTGTTAGCTATTTGAATGATAGAAGTCATAAAGTAAAGTACGGAGACAGATTATCAGAAGTGACTACTAGTGTATATGGAGTGCCACAGGGCAGTGTTCTTGGGTCATTACTTTTTATAATTTACATGAATGATATGTACTTGAGTGTGGACCAGTGTTTTGTAAATACGTTTGCAGATGATACACTTTTGTCAGTATCTGGTTATAACATACAGGATCTAATAACAGTATTTAATAATCAGCTAGAAAAGTTTTACAAATGGTTTTGTATAAATAAATTGAAACTGAATGTGAATAAGACAAAAGGCATGCTCATTGGTTCCACAAAAAAATACAACGATTTTGTAGAAAGTGGCCTTCATATTTCTACAAATGGTAGTAACATTGAGATTGTAAAGTCAATCAAATACTTGGGGATTTATATTGACTCAGAACTTAAGTTTACTGGGCATGTTGATGAATTATGTAAGAATAAGATGGGCAAGAAAATTGGCATTTTAAGTAGACTCTCAACCCATTTAACACTATGGACTAGGTGTTTTGTCTATAATGTAATAATTTTGCCACATTTCAACTACTGCCAGACTGTGCTCTTTATGTGCAAAAGAAAGGACGTACAAAGACTGCAAATTCAGATGAACAAGGGAATGCGTGTAATACTAAAATGTAACATTATGACTCCAATTAACAGTATGTTACAACAACTGATCTGGTTGCCTCTAGAAGCACAAGTTGAACATGCTGTTATGGTCCTAGTCCACAGGCACCAGAATATCTTTTGCAATATATACATTATAGATCAGCATATGTCAACTATAACATCAGAACCAAAGACTATATTAATGTGAGTAGAGTGAACAGAAGTTTGACGATGAAAACAATTATATATAAGGGATTTTGTTTATTTAACAATCTTCCATCTGATATTAAAAATATTCAAGACATGAAACTGTTTTCTAAGAAAGTTAGGACTCATATAAAAGGAAAATATGAAATTATATGTAATGGTAGTGGTGTATCTGCAAGACGATTGTATTTAGTTAAGGATCTGACTTATTTACAGAAGTGAACACTTTACATTTTTTTTTAATTCATTCATGTATACTGTTAATAGCATTGGGCGAATTAAATAAATAAATAAAACAAAAAGATCAACCAAATAAATATTATTCACTCTTTCAAGTTAGCCGCAAGGAGAGATTTAAAAAGCAAATCTTGTTAGCTTTATTAATGGATTAATGTTACATTAGTAGCACATTGTTATATGCCGTATCTTGTAGTACTCAAAATATCATAATTTACGCATAAGGCTTATTGTTTGTTTTGTTACATTGTTTTGGGAGAGCTTGTAAACCAGCTTAGCTGAAGCTGTTCTTATTGGAGTTCTAGTTCACTATACATGTGTCTAGTATACCAATGAATGAATGAATGAATAAAATATGCATTTTCTTCATCGAAATCGTTCTGATACGATGCCGCATTGAGGCAAGCATGCCCATTACTCTGGTCACAAGCTGAAGAACATTGCAACCCCAATTTCCTGCACCTGTAGCGCAAACCGCAACCATTTTTGCAGTTGCAAAATATCATCTATAGCAGCTCATCTGATGCTGGTGGTAATGTTGTTGCTATTGGCATCAAAAGTTCACTCTGGAGCACCCAACCCCATTCCAAAGGTTCTAAATCGTTCCCTAACCAAGTTTGTACTTAGTAGTAGACACGATTGATATGTTGATGATTCGTTGCATTAGATGGTGGAAGATTCGATAACTGCACAGGTTTATAAAGTTTTGTAGATTTGACAAATTGCGTGTATCGAAGATGATCGATATTGTTCATAGATTTTGGAGCATTATATATTGCCAACAAGATACGTACGCCATTATCATACAATATTTGTACAGGGCAGTTATCTTCTTGAAATACACATTAACACACATGTAAAGGAAAAATACTTAATTTCTTTTGTACTTAACATGTAATTAAAATATGGGTATAGTATTTCACTTCATTACCTTTTAATTACATAAAATAAGTATTATTAAACGAAAATAAAGTTTTTCATAATTATAATTTTTATAATGAATAGTTATCTTTGTACAACGTACTATTGACTGGGATTCATGGTTGACCTTGCATTGCGCCATATATGTCTAAGGACTGCGTGCTCTATCTCAAAAACAGTTAATCGTATAAAAAAATATTTTAAACAAAAATTGTGTAGAATTTCATGCTCTATCTTTTATTATAGTTACTAATACCGTTTAATGCATAGGAAGAGAGATATTTGCAAATAAACTGACTTTTGTGACCTTTAATATCTTAAGACGCGGACACGAGATTATATGAGACTTTTGACACATCATGTAGAATGCCAAACAAAGGTTTATACAAATTTTCAGCTTATTACCTCTCATTCTGAGGACCCTTTTTTGGCTTGAAGGGACTACAATATCAATATACAAATAAACCATCTATCAAATTTTATATACTCTAAGCTATGTACATTTCTTTAATAAATTAATATATTAACATACTTTACAACTAACACATATAACCGAATGAAATCTACTAATCTTTCATATTATTTTTAAATATTAGAGTTTTCACTATTTTAATTTGTTTAATTTTTTCAGGTGTAGTTCACTCCTGGGTTCTATAAGAAGCAATAAATAAGTAGAAAACAATTTTTTTATTTCCATTTGTTAAATAATTTTAGTTATATTTACATTTATTGTAAGCTATAAAATTAATAAACAAATATTTTGATATTATACAGCTGTGCCTCTTTCAAGATTTTGTTTAATTTCTGCTGTATGTTCACCATAAAATCGATCAAGCTTCTTATTGAATTTAGCATTACGCTCGTTAATATAATCTATATCAGCATCATCATTATGAGTTCGTCTTCTAGAGTATTTTTCACGTTTTGCAATTTGATCTTCAAGGTCTTTAACCATGTTATCTATAGCTTCTTTACGATCTTCGTGTAATCCATGTAAAATTACATTGCGACCAGCATAAAAAGCTTCTCCATATTTCTCTTTCATTTCTTCATAATGTTCCATATCTTTAGCGGGCAAATTTTTAATTAAGCGATCATATTGTCGCTTCGTAGCTGCTTCAAAATCTGAAAAACCCTTATCAGGGTTTCTTTTCTTTTTATGTTCAAAACGACTAGCATCAACCGCTGTAATATTCAATAGTTTGACACGATCATAATCTTCACCTTTTTCTTTTGATTCCTCTCTAGCTTTTTGATCATTTAAAATCCATTCAGCTCTATTTTTACGACTTTCCCAGTTGGGGGGTAATTTGTTTCTTGTGTCTTCTGCAATAACCTCCTTATGATTATGTACACGTGCTTCGTTTCGTTGAGTATGTAATTGTTTTAACCGTTTCATACGTTCTGCTTGCTTTTCAGCAAAACTTTTTGGTTCTTCTTCTGAGATACTAGAAGCTAATATATCCATTATGGATGTAGTTACTTTATCTGTAAGAAAACAGTATTGAATGTAACATTTACCTATCACTAAATATCTTCTTACATGCAATAAAGGTAATGGCTAAATAACGATCACTATTACACCAGTATAAGGCACTCTAATACATATTTTGTACTATTTTCGAGTCAAAAACACCATAAATGAAAATCTAGTTATCATAAATGACAAGAGTTGACAATATCATCATGTTGATTGTTGACAACCAGGTAAATAAAGCAAGGATATATGGGCAGTTATCATACAAGTAAATAAAACCTATACCAAATGACATGCGCAAAACTAAAATTAATTAGAAAGTTTGTGTAAGGTTACTGTCGAAAAAATAGCCGCTAACCTATTACAGTCTGTATGTAGTAAGATTCGGGAAAAAACAAGCTATTGTAATCATTTTGCCTTACTTTTTATTTAAAACATAACATATATGCATTTACTGCTGCCAGTGTTGTACCACCAGGAAATTAAAAATAATGCACCAAAACAGGACACACGACTATCCACATGCATTTAAATTCAGATTCTTCTATCCTTAAAATATTTACAATACACCCCCGTTTTCTAAATTTTTAGTAGCTTTTATCTGATTTAGTAAAAGTTATGACATGTATATGGATACTACTAGGTATTTCAATTTTATTGTTTTTGCATTGAAAAAGGCGATCTTTTCTAATAATGGGTTACTCAAAAAAATAGTGAATCCACTTATATAATTCGTAATGATAATTTATATTACTAAAACAAATAATATATATAACTGAGGTTTTTCGCAGAATTACAAAAACCCATTAATCAAAGTCTGTATAAATTTCTAAAGATTAAAAAAGCCCCCTAGAACACAAAGCACCGGCAAGTTTATTAAAATTCCATGTTATGAGTTACAAACTAACTGAGCTTAATTAATACCCATGACCAGTTTGTGAGGGTTCTATTGCATGCAATATTCAGATTACCTTCCCTTGACTCAAAACTAATAACAGTAAAAAGTGTGTAATCCATTCTTAACAAATTACTATATCATATCAGGCAACATTTCAAGATTCTAGAATATCTACTTCACTTCCTAACTTATAAGTTAAAAGTATTTTGATATTTAAAAATCAGGTCCTATGTTTAAGGCGATGTTGACTGCCAATGTATTATAATAATAAGGTTAAAGATTTAAGTAATAATATCCTTGTCATTTTATTACTTACCGCGATCAGTTGAAGCGTCTGCTATATAAAACAAATTTAGTTTACTTTCAAAGTATCGTACGTTGAAAATTTTTTGAGAAATGCTTTGAGTTTACGAAGATTCCCTTTAACACCCATGCAGATCAGCAAATTAATGAATTAATTATAAAAGTCCAGAAGTAATGTATCTGAATGTATATGTAAAAATTGATTTGTATAATAACTATCCGAAACGATTTTCTAACCTAAGAAGTTTTGTTGTCTACATTTTTATAGGTTAAAGATAGATATGAAATGTTTCTGGATGCAACCCTAAGAAATTAATTCAGAAAAAATGACCGCGCCACCTGCAGCTTTAGTAAGTCGTAATAAGAAGCATTTTTTGGGCGTCCCAGCTCCTTTGGGCTATGTTGCTGGTGTTGGTCGAGGGTAAGTGGATCCCAATTGTTTGAACCTGTTCTATGAATACTTGCTTTTAGAGCTACTGGCTTTACAACACGTTCTGATATTGGACCAGCCAGAGACGCCAATGATGTTTCGTAAGTGGGTCTAGTTTTCAGAAATAAACTTGTATAACTTAATTTTAGAGATGACCGACATGCCCCACCAGCTGCCAAAAGAACAAAAAAGAAAGAAGACGAAGAAGAAGATAAGGTTAAAGCTTGGCGATATTTCGTTTTGTATTGATGTTGTTTGTTACAGGATGATGAAGATTTGAACGATTCAAATTATGATGAATTTAGTGGATACGGTGGTTCTCTATTTGCAAAAGATCCATATGACAAAGATGATGCAGAAGCTGACGCTATTTATGAGGCTATTGATAAACGAATGGATGAAAAACGAAAAGAATATAGAGAAAAACGCTTAAAAGTTGAACTTGAAAAATACAGACAAGAAAGGTTTTTATTATCAGCTATTTATTAAGGCCTCTAATCATATATTTAACATTAGACCTAAAATTCAGCAGCAGTTCTCAGATTTGAAGCGTGACTTAGTTAAGGTGTCCAGTGAAGAATGGCAAAATGTGCCCGAGGTTGGTGATGCTCGTAACCGTAAACAACGAAATCCTAGAGCAGAAAAGTTTACACCTTTACCTGATAGTGTTTTGGCTCGCAATTTAGGTGGAGAAGCATCTGCTTCGATTGATCCAAGTTCTGGTTTAGCCAGTATGATGCCTGGTGCTGTAACTCCCGGTAATTAAATCTATCATTATTTAATGAATAACAAAATGTTTATTGTGTATTATAGGTATGCTAACACCTACGGGTGATATGGACTTGAGGAAGATCGGCCAGGCTCGTAACACTCTTATGAATGTGAAATTATCACAGGTATGTTGTTGTTTTCTATGCTATACTTTGTGGGGGGGATTTAAGGAGTTTTTCATTAGATGGTAGCATGATGCTTTTTCTAATTATTTAATTTACCTATTTAGATAAAGCAAAATACTTTTAAGCTGAAATTGTAAAGGTCTGCTTAGAAAGTTAATGTATGGTGTAGCTTTATGAATCTGGACTCTACGGAACCAAGCATTGTAAGGGTTCTCATTTGAGAAGCAAAGCCAATCGTTTAAAGATATTTTAGCAGCAAGCAAATTGGCATTAGTGCTATTTTTAACTTGTTGTTGAGAGAAGCAATTGTTTATATATATTTAAACCTCAGGTGAGACTTAAAAAAGACAAGTGTGTATAAACAAATGGATTTTATTATTAAAAATTATGTGCACTTATGGTTACTTTTCGACATGATCACCTTGGAGATTGAGAGATTTTTGTACCTATGGACAAGCTTTTCGATCCCTTTGCATAAAATGTCACCATCAACGAATTACAATGCCTGTTAACATTATCTTGAAGCTCCTTGTTAGTTTAGAAGCGCTGCTTACTTAGCCACTTCCTCAGGCCATGGAAAACACTGTTACCAGTAAAATGAGCATTGCATTAATAAATTTTGATTTGCCTTGAAGGTGCGGGGCCTCATAGAAATGTAAGGGTGTGCCGGCTAACTGCAGTGGTGGGGAAGTGGGTTCTTATAGAAAAATTGTAAAAGAAAATTAAAAATACGAAATAAAGGGATAATAAATTAGCTGGAATACAAAAAACTGATTTACACTAATCATTTACCCTGGAAGGCTTTTTTCTTGTCATAATTAAGGGGTACCAAACCGTTTGTCACAGCAATCCCTTTGATGTTATCCCTACATAGAAGACGGTTATTCTGCATCGGCCTCCTTGGCTTCGGTATTCTAAATTCTATTACCTTTTACTTTTCTTTCAAATCTCTACAAAAAATTCCTTTAAATTTTTGTCATAATTAAAGAATTTCTTGAAATCTTGATCTCTCCCAAATAGGACTTCGTCACTGGGGTAACTGGATATCATTTACAATCGTGTCTGTTTACCTAGATGTTAAGTAAATGCAATAAAACTGAACCTAAACTTGAATTCTATTAACTATAAATTCCTGAAATATAATTACACATACATCAGTCTTAAGAACAACTACCCAGATATTTATTACTCCCTTGGGGTAAAGGTCATAGCATATTACAAATCTGACTTCCAAAATTAAATAACAACAAACAGAATAGCATTTACATGTAATAAGTACTAAATCAACGGTATTACCCCCTTTTCCGGAATAAATTAAAGCAAAATAAATACATACTCACTTTTGTGAGGAATATATTATTTAGTACCTGGCCTCATTTACTCTATGATTATATGGTCGGCTAACCTTATACTTTGCACAAGTTATATGTATTTTAGCGGATCCTTTGGCCCTATAAAACTACCTATGAGAAATAAAGTAAATAAAAGATTTGGGGTTGGCCAAGTGCATGCATTTGGGGAACATTTATATTATATATTTTGTATGATACCAAAATTATTTAAATAAGTTGGACCAACTTAAGTGAGTACATCATCATTGGCTCAGGATCGATTTAGCAAATAAGTGATTAAATTTCACAAACGTTGAAATGGTGCCGTATATTTCTTCTGCTCTTGGTAGTAGAAAATAAGGTAACTACGACCTCCCCATCAGTACCACTTTTTCTCAGAAGATAATTTCCTGCGATGACCTCAACAAGTTATGACCAAATTTGCTCTTTATACAAAAACTCCAATATGCCGAATGACTCAATTAATTCCAATATCTCCCAAGTAAAGGAAAACAAATATAGTCAACCCTAAAATAGATTAATGGTAAAAATAAGATTAGTGGAAGGAATAAGGGTAACTTAAAGAAAATAGAATTATGAAATGTTCATGGCGTGCCGCCATACTTACAAGAATGCTCCTCTAGCACTAAAATGGTTATCTAAAAAATCTGGAACAACACTGTTAAATATAGTAATACATACTTATTAATGTATACTAGAAACTCTTGTAAGATTATCCGTTAGTAAATAATGCGGATGAGTTAGTTTCTAATTAATTAATATAAATTATTAGAAAGTACTCTAAGCCATTCACCATTTGTGACGAACGTGTGGAATCGAAGAGAAATATAATCTTGCAGAACCGCTGACAACACAATTTGAATTTGGAAACAACACCTGTCTCATAGGCATCCTCGATTTTAATAAAAATAAATGACTAGAACTATAGTTTTATACGGAATATAAATATGGAACAAGATTGTGCCCTCTAGAAAACTATAACTAACCCCAATACTCTTTGAACAAAGTCTGAAAATAATGCCGTATGAAGCTTCATAAATGCAATTTACTGAAAATTCAATGCCGCCACGGTTAACTAAACGCCACACAATCTACACTTGTGGATTATATTCAATGCGCAATAGCATCAAATTTCAAGTTCAAAATCCAATGACATTGATGAATGCAAACACACATACTCTTACGAAATTATCAATATGAATTCTAACTGAAATTAAATTTGAACTATTTACCTACCACATCAGAAATCACTATAAAAATCATTACTGATCAGTAAGTAAAAGCTTTATTATATCCAATTAATTAATGCATTAACTAAGAAGGTTTCTAAAAATCGTTTCTTATGTACAACTTAAGAAAATATTAACGTATGACTTATGCACAATAACTTTACCAACTAAAATACAATCTCAAAACGAAGATGTGTTATCCATTAAATTAACTGAAGATTCTCATATATGGGACCACTGTAAAACCCATAAAAATTATTGGAAAAATCCATTGAAGAGTATCTTACCTTCTCCAAAAAAACATCATCATCCTCTTGTGTAGTTATTAATTATGAAATATCTTTACAAAACCTTGTAAGAGAACGATGGCCAAATCGGGCTGTTACATATTATTAACAAAAATCCTAAAAAACATTAATCCTTAATTAATTTTACCATGCATACTATTGTTCTAGTTTTTAAGATGATCTGCTGACATTCTAAATCCTAAATTATGAAAATGCTCGTTATACCAATGTCTCAAAAAGCATAGCACAATACCAACTTTTGTTATAGTCACGGCGTAATTGTTATAGTTTCGTGCAACTGTTAAGAGCCACTTCCACAGTTGGCAACACATACTAACCATGCACACAATATTGCACAACAAGATATTACGTCATAATTTGCCAAATTGTATCACATGCCAAATATGTTTATAGTGATACGCCTTAAAAAGATAAAATGTACTAACTTAAAAATGTGGAACTCTTCACGATTTTGCGGTCATCCTTACGCCGCAGCCGTGCTGATTTCCATGAATTTTGTTGGCTTCGGTTGGGCGAGGGTGGGGCTATGCCCGCGTTGAAACCAAATTGCCTTGTCTTCCCTCTTCTTCGTTTGTAGCGGTACGATAAGGATACAGATAGGGCACGATAAGAGGCAAAGGTAAGGAGAAAACCTACATCCTAAAAGAGAAAAGACAAAAGGGACAACACAGATAAACCTCACTGTTCGACGTCTTGTTGGCTAATGATCGTTGTGTCCCAAACCGCGCACTTCCGCCACTTTGCGTCTGCGCATTTTTTTGCGCAAACGCAACTGTCCGAAATGACGGAAATTTAACAAGTCTATTTTTAAAGTATTGGCGCGAATTCACTCACAAATTAAAAAAGTGTACATGTCCAATTTTGGCATATAACACTTTTGCGTTATATCATTTCATTGTCTCTTCCAAATAATTTGAAATCAATAAGTACATATTTCTTAATATTTTAAAATGATAACGTTATGCTTAAATTTAACCAACAACACCCATTCTATCTGTAAATCATCAATCAATCAAAAAGTCACTTTCACTTTAATTAATTTCTTATTACATAAATATAAACAATAGACATTTTCTATCCACAAATGCATAATTGATAATTCTAAACTTAAAAGCTGTTTGTACTCACTGTTTAATTTCGGTTATCCAACAATACGATTAAATTATCAAATAATCGCGGTTTTTAATGTGTCAAACGTAATTGATACCCTTTATATTGGGCATTTCACAAATATTTTCTATACAAATAAATATTTAAATAATTTGGCTTTTTCTCGAATTTATGAAGTGGGATGTTTATCATATGATGTAATATGAGCTTTAATCACCTCATTTTCGCTAAAATTAAAAGTCAATCCTACTATGTTCACGTTGAATGCCATAGTTTTTACATTGATAAACAATTTTTTATTTGTATTTCTCATTCCTTATATTAAATCTATAATAAACACGCATAATTCTCTACATATAATGACTTTCCTCTCAAATAATTCAAAATTCACTTCTTTTGCATACTCCTTAAATTACAAATCTATCCTTTATTACTTGAAATCTTTCATTATCTTTATCTACCGACTTCTTAGTTCTCTCACACTATTACAAAGGTACATCATACATCAGGTTCAATCTCAATAAAATTCTTTGTACATACACCAAATTCACAAAGTGCGGCTGAATACGATCACTAAATATCTTTATTAAGAGCTCTAAAAAACAAAAATATTATGAAAACAAAATTGATAATTTGCAAAACAGTTCTGGTGCAATGTGAAGTACCTTAAAAAATTAATTAAACAGAAATCAACTGCAAGTATTCTCTACAGGAGGAAATAGTGGCAGTATAACAGCTACAAATGATCAAAAGAAAGTTGAATTATTTAACAACACTTCATAAATAGTGTGGTTGAAATAGTTGCAAACATAACTAGTATTCGAGACAATAAAATGTTTGGAAATTGCAAATATACAAAATTTATATCAATCACAATGTCAGATTTAAGCAAGGCTATTAAAACCTTCTTAGACAATAAATTTAGTAAATGGGAAATATTAAATGACAAACTTATAAAAATATCATTAATGTTATTGGCCACGCACTGTTGCATCTAATAAATACTTCACTAGAAACAGGAATTGTTCCTGATTCATTAAAGGCTAGTGCAATGATACCGCTTCCAAAAATTGCAAAATTAGACGAAGCGAATGGTTTCAGACCTATTAATACGCTACCATGCATGGAAAAAATGCTTGAAGTTGTTGCACATAAACAATCGTTGAATTATTGCGAAGAGAATGATATGTTTATAGGTAAACATTTTGGTTTTCGGTTTGTATTTTCCTGCGAAACAGCGCTACGGCTAACTATTTCAGAATGGAGAATGGATATCGATAATAATAAACATATTGTTGCAGTCTTTTTGGATCTCAAAAGGGCTTTTGAAATGATTGATTGGTCGATTCTGTTTTGTAACTTAGTTGGTATGGTATTAACGGAACAGTATTACACTAGCTAACTGATTATTTACATAAGCAAATACAAAGAACGAACGTTAGTCTGGTGGTTTCCTCTATGTGCAAAATGATATGGGAGTGCCCCAAGACAGTGTTATATAACCTTTATTATTCATAATTTATGTGAATGATTTACGTTTGAAATTCAAGTGCAATTTATTGAACTTGTAGGCACACGATACTCAGTATTAGATTATAATTTGTGTTGCTGTTGGCAAGCTGCATTATGAACTAAGAAAGGTTGCAATGCATGTCCGAAGTGATAAGCTGAAATTGAATTTAGATAAAACTAAAGCAATGATAATTGGAATCCGATTTAATTTAAACAAAACTAATTGTTTGAATATATCACCAAAGGGTGGCAGTGTAAATATAGAGACTGTATCTGAGATTATATAATATTATGTATTGTTGCTTTGGCTGGTAGTGTAAAAAGGGGTACCTAACACTATGCCAATTTCTCACGAAAGTCAAACAAGATGAAATTTGTATCCATACATGGTAACTGACTTTTGGGAGACTTCCGGACTATCTCTGAACTCTACTTCAGCGGGATGAGACTAACAGGCGGTTTGTCTGATAAATAACAGATAAGTCAAGACGCCACTACACTTATAAAATAAAACAAACAGCCAGCAAATATCGTCAAATAAAAATGTAGAAACTTTAACGAACTAGTTACGCTTTAAAACCATGAAGGCTTGACCTTAAATTTGCAACAGTTTTTTGACCACTGCAAAGCACCAATAAATTATTAGTTAAATACATCTTTTTGTCTATTCCATTAAGCCAGAAACATCGTCAATTAAATAAATATCCGTATTGGGATCATGTGGTCTAACCAAAATACAGAGATGCTAGTTTGGTTGCTAACATCAGGCGTTAACTAGTTGTATAAATATTTCAAGGCCTAACATCTTTCATATTTCGTGCGCAACGTGTCAACGGTCACTTTAGCTAGAACACTTGGCACGAAGATACCATAGAGAACCGGAGAGTTCTAGCGAGCAATTTGCATGTGGCTTTACGCCATTGTGAAACTCAAGTGTAAAAACACTTGATATAGTGTTTTAATAATGGTAAGCAATTAGATATAATCTCCTAGACAAACTAAATAATTTTGTTGTAGTGCTCTTTTATATACTCTTTTGAATACTTTTTTGAATATTATTTTGAATATGCTTTTGAATATTCTTTTGAATACTCTTTTATAGATTCTTTTGAATACCCTTTTAGTATATTCATTTGTTTAGTATGATTCCGTTTTATCTGGTTTTATAAAAATTAGCCCGTTTAAATTTTGTGTTGCATGATTATATGGATTAAGTTTACAGTTCAATTACTTCAAAGTAGCGATAAGAAATATTGGTCTAGACG
Organism: Platerodrilus igneus; assembly: GCA_036346225.1. Classification (NCBI taxonomy): domain Eukaryota; kingdom Metazoa; phylum Arthropoda; class Insecta; order Coleoptera; family Lycidae; genus Platerodrilus; species Platerodrilus igneus. Next base: position 4,723,184 of record JARFIW010000139.1, on the reverse strand, counting down.
AACATCCTTCAACTTTACTATAATAGTTGGATTTAATGAAATGTTCTGCGATGAAACTGCATGTTTGAAATTTTACCGGAATGTTCTTCAATTTAGATAGCAATTTTTTGGTTTCAATTTACATCCAATAATTAACAATAATGGTCTTTTTAAAATTGCTAAGATGAATTTACAAGTAACAATGTGGATAATTACACGCAAGATAATTGTTTGGTAACGATCTAACTAGAGTAGTACAAGTTCTTAATTTTTGTGATAACCGTTGGAATGGATTTTGGTTTGTCAGGTTATTGCGTATAGGAAATATGCTTTAAGCTCATGGTTGGGTACAAGAGTCACGCAGCTGGTTATTTGCAGTACAACACGTGAAGGCGACGTCATTTGTTTATCAAAGGACCGTATGTATAAACATCTGCTCTAACGCGATGTAACGCTGGCACAAATTATACAAACTTTATACCTGAAATAAAATATGAGGTTAAATAAATTATATGAAACAGCAGTTTGTGTCTCTTTACAAAAATATACCAAAAAGTATCAAAATATGAAACTTAGATTTTGGTTAGAGTTAGAAGTCACACTATCACACTTCTTGTGCGAGTGTAGAAATTTTACTCAGTTTGTAGCATAAATATGTTATAAATATTAATCACTGAGTAAGAACGAATTCTTACTTTTATTAGAAGGTTCTAAAATGTTACCAGAAATAAAAAGTTTGATATAATCAAATTTATACATGTATTGAAATTAAATATTATGCTCACATATGAATGATAAATATTTACAGAAAGCGTTCAATTATTTTGTTCGGTAGGATATTTGAATAAATTTTGTAAGCTTAGTAAAGAACAAATATAGGTAAATTGTATACCTTTATTAAATTCATAGGCACTAGATATTTCATTGACAATAAATATTATTTTATTTATGTTAATACCGATACCAGATCTGATATTGATTTACAAATTTTTGTGTTTTCAACAATAGAATTTAGAAATAAGAAGGTCAAGTTCACATTCAATGATTAAGATATTAAGATTTCATAATATAACAACGTGGAAAAGTCTAATTCACTTTATAATTCTTGTTCAAAATAACTAATTGCATTTTGGACAATAAGGTACAAATATTTTTGCATTAAATTTCAAGAAAAATATCGGCATTTAAATTTTTAACAAAAATAACGTAATGTCTCTGTCATTTTCGACAATTTACGTTTCCACAAGAGGTGGGTAGTTTAAATTTTATAAATCGCAACGCACTAACCAACAGCTTGTCAAATAATAAAAAGTTGACTTACCGACTGATAACAATAGTCGTTTTTAGAATTATCAACATGCAATAGCGAACGGTGTTAGAACACAAACACCAAAATGGCCGATAAATTATGTCTTGAAAAACTGATTTATTCCAGATGATACACGACCAACAACAGGAGATCTTTAATGATAGTCAAGATATTGCTAGCCAATTTTCCAATAACAACATAACATAACGTTCTAGATTTTGTATATTCAAATTAATACCAAAACGACCAAACTCGTTTCGATCACAAAATTATTGAAATTTTACATAAAGCAACTTCAGATCTTAATTTGTTTTCATAGTGTTAGCTTTGTTTTCCTATAATCTTCAATAAGTTTCTATATAATCTTAAATTTGTTTTTATATTTGTTTCTAAATTAGTTGTGCTGAAAAAGTAAAAAGGAATACGTTTTTAGATCTCTAAATTTAACAGTACGAACATTGTTGAATCAACCAGATAGGGACACGAGTTGGAAATTAATACGAATTAAGTGCGATGCGAAGATCACTGATATTCAAAATTTTCCACATCGTAACTGCACAAAATTCTATCAGTGACTGCCCAAGAGGGGCCTAAATAACCTGTTGTAGAAATCGTAGCGTTTGTGTACAACCAAAGGCAAATGGCTTGCTAGATGCAAACAAAAGATACAATCGACTTATATTCGACCTCCAGCAAATCCAAATCCATTTATTTTGAGTTTTTACTAGATGAAATTCCTTAATATGTTAACGAGAAATAAAATACAAACTGAACGTGTTTGACTTTATCTATTTCACTTAGATAAGCTTTAAATAAATAGAATAATACAATTATTTAGGGTTCGGAAAATTAGAACGCTTCAATTACATGTCTAGGAATAATTCTGGACAACAGTCTAACATTTAAATCGCACTCTGAAAGCATATAAAAAAAATTTTAAAAGTTATATTACTTTTTAAGAGTTTCTAAAGGAGCATTTTTGTTGGAACCTAATGCACAGTTTACAAAACAATCATACAACCACATTTTAATACTGCTCTTCGATATTATATTTATTAGATAAACTTCATTCAAGTCCTTACAGAAGCTTCAAAATAGAGGAATGAGATTGATTTTTACAATATAGTCGTTATATGTCAATTATGAAAATGTTACATCTCCTCGGCGTCTTGAATGTAAAATTTCAAATACGCGGGAACACAGTGATCTTTATTTATAAAATTTTGCATGAAAAACTAATTACTTGTCTAAATATATAACTTTTAATTGTGAAACATATTTTTACTTTACTAGAAATTGCAATAACATGCAGATCAAGAACTAATTTAAAATCATCAATGAATAGTCAAAGAGTGTCAAGAATATAATGCACTTCCATTGAAATCAAACCATCTAGCAATAGTAAAATATTAAAATGTAGGATCAAAGAATATTTCTCACAAAATTTATTAGTTTAAAGTAGTTTATAATTTTATGTTAATTTGTACATAATTTATGTAAAAGATGCGTGTTTGCCAATTGAAGGTGTATTATATTAGACTTATCTCTTCTTCTATAGTAGATACAGAGATTATCTGGACACTGGAGGGAATTGCACCATTATTCGTAAAGTTTTCTCTATACACACGACTCATTCTTCGATAAATTACAGCTGCACTATTCCCCTTTGCTTGCAGAAAATGAATAACACTTTGCAATTTGCACGGGAGAATTAATTCAGATAGCCATGTTTACGTGGTTTTTATTAAATAATTTAACTTGAACAGGTTTTATTAAAACAATGACAACTACGAAGTCGTCAGTTTTCATATATGTAATCTTGATAAAATTGAACGTCAAAGGTTGTACCATGTTGCAAAAACATACATTGACTTGTCTGTATTAAATCAATATAGGATGGTATGAAGTTGTTGTTACAGCATTATTTAATTTTTACTTATGAAAATTATCTCTTAACTATGATTTATTACATTACTTAAAAAATTATGCAATTTAAGGAATTTATCATTTTTACAGGTATCTGATTCAGTAACAGGACAAACCGTTGTAGATCCAAAAGGATATCTTACAGATTTACAGTCAATGATACCAACATACGGCGGGGATATTAATGACATTAAAAAAGCACGTCTTCTATTAAAATCTGTACGAGAAACAAATCCCAATCATCCACCTGCCTGGGTAGCTAGTGCTCGATTAGAAGAAGTTACAGGTAATTGACAAAAGTGACACATTTTTTATATAAAACGCATCATTTCTATTTAGGTAAAGTACAGGCTGCTAGGAATTTAATCATGAAAGGCTGTGAAACGAATCCACAAAGTGAGGATTTATGGTTAGAAGCTGCAAGATTACAACCACCAGACACGGCAAAGGCTGTTATTGCACAAGCTGCTAGACATATTCCTACTTCGGTATGTTATTTTTATTATTTAGTCGAAGTATATTTTGTTTTAGAAACTCCCAAGCTACATTTTCTCTTTTCTACTAAATATTTAATTTTATTGTATTGGATCTTTTATGGTTTTACAGTTTTTTTGTATTTGCTACCACATCCTGAAGTTGCAATCATACCTAATTTAATGAAAGTTAGTTTGTAATTGCAATTATGAGTTATATTCAAATTTGCTGGAACTACTCTGCTAAAAATTATGTGCCGGTAAAATACCAAAAACCTCGACTGTACGAACAAAAAGTGGTTTGTTCTGCCGACTAACTCAGTGGGACGGGTGGTGTAAGTGTTTGACGAGGATTCCAGAATGCTATCGGGTATTAAATGTGGTATTGTGTGGTCTTGATCAGGAAATAGCTTGAACGCCACCTAATCTCGCACGGATGTTGGGGAAAAGCCCTAGAATGACTAACAAGGGGGTGCCAAAATCTTGAGCCCAGGAGAGTGACTCTGATTTAAAACATACCTGAAAATTCATTAAACAAAAGTAATTTTAAATCTAAAACAAACCTAAACACGTAAACTTATTTATCACTGCTAACTGCAAAGGAAATTTCTGAAAGTAAATGTTAAATATTACCTGAAATATTTTACTCCTTTCTATTGAAAACTGTAAAAAAAAACTCTCTTATTTATGAGGTAAGTATTGTATGAAACATGAATATTGACAATCTTACTGTTATTTACTCATTAATTACTAACATTTGAAATGACTGAAATATAAAAACTATGTTACTATAACTGCTCACCTTGAAAAGCTTCTTCTATTGTCAAGTGGCACCAAAGCGTCTTATCTCAGTAATCTCTTTTGAAATTTTCCTTACACAGAAAACAGTTATTCCGAACAGGTCTTTTTTGCGTTTGGTTTTCTAAATTGATCACATCATACTTTACTTTTTTCTACAACACCTTAAAAACACTCATGATATTTTGATCAAATTAAAAAAAAATTTAAAATAAAGGGACCTCCCCCCAAGTACGAATTCATCACTGGAGTGACTGGATAACCTTTCACAATTTTTGTCTACTTTTACCTTATTTATCCATAAGTCTAAATAAAATTCAACCTAATATCATAAAAATACTTTCCTTTGAAAGGTAAAGCTTATTTCCTATCATCAAACTGGCCAGGATTAATGAAAAACAAAAACCTTATAAGAAAAATTAATACTACTATTATTAAAAATGTTCTAATTTAAATTTCCTACACTTTAGATAGTTCAACAAGCAATTGTATTAGCATTATGCCAACTTCCTATGAATGAACAGACACCATCTATTACCAATTTGACATTGGTATATTTCTTCAATGTTTAAAAAGGTATATTTTCTTATGTCTTATTTTACAGCGCCTGAATACGTATGTGCAGGAACACCAATGATTCACATTCTTATTAAATCACCAATTCACACAAAATGATAACAAATTCTTATTTCTGGATGGGTAAATTCGCAAGTTTCAATCCTTACATTTATTTTCAATTTCATAATTATGTTAGGATTTTTATTCCACCGGCGCCACAGTAAAATCCATACACATGTGAAAGTAATTTGGTTGCCTTACTGCAAATTAAACACCACGGCCACGAACTGCCTACTTTTAACCATGTGACCCTACATCTTGCTGTGGTTGCATTTTGATTTCTGTTGGAACTTTTTTTTCCACTTGTCAAGCTTAGTTGTTATATCTCATATTTCCTCTACCAATTTTGTTCTTACACTGTAACATTTTATCTGTGCTGAATACAAGGTTATTGTGCAACAATTGACTATGTATAATTTTGCTTTCTATGAGAAACACAAACGTAGCATCATGTCACGGTCAGATTTGTTTTCATTTGCAATTTTAAAATAAGTCATCATCGTGTATTATTACGTTACTATTATACCTTACCTGAATTATCTTTATAGAAGAAAGCTTTGAAATGTCAATTAATACTACTATCCGTGAAATCATAATATACAGGGTACATCTGTATTTATTCTGCCTGTTTAAAATTAAATTTATCCTTTCCTATCTGGTTTCTATCTAAAGTAACGCAAACACATTACAACTCATTTTATTCAAGAGATAAGCCAACAACTTTACGAAAGTTTTGATGATGTTGCTCTATTTAAAAGACACTGAATTTTATAAAAAGCTAAATGTATTTACTTTGGTCTAAATAAACACTGCTGGTAAACATTTTGAAGATGAAAATAACATATTTTTGCCTTGCTTAATCACATTTATGTTTTTATTAATTTTACAGGTGCGAATTTGGATTAAGGCAGCTGATTTAGAATCTGAAACTAAAGCTAAACGGCGAGTTTTTCGTAAAGCATTGGAGCATATTCCCAATTCAGTTCGCTTATGGAAAGCAGCAGTGGAATTGGAAAATCCAGATGATGCACGAATTCTTTTATCGCGAGCTGTTGAATGTTGTAGTACTGCCGTTGAACTATGGTTGGCATTAGCTAAACTTGAAACATATGAAAATGCACGAAAAGTGTTAAATAAAGCTCGTGAAAATATTCCTACTGATAAATCAATATGGACAACTGCTGCTAAGTTGGAGGAAGCCAATGGTATGTATTTTGTTTCCTAAAATTATAGGTTCAATGACGACTCACTACAATTGTAAATTAGAAATAAAGATAGATTATGTGTAATAGCTGTAACTGCAAACATGCACATGATAATATGTATTCTCTTGCCAAATATGAAAAACAATATTCTCCAAATTTCACTTGCAAGAAATTAATGGCCATTTTCATTTTTAGTATTTTGATACCTCGTTAGATGCAGTTTAGTTTATAATTTTGTAACTGATTACAGTTTCAAAATTTTATGACATCGTAATGTATTCTCAGCAGCATAGCGAAAGGTTGTTGATTGGGGTGAAGGCGAATGACTCATTCTCCAACCAAAAGCTTTTTATTATTTATACAAAAAAATATTTATGTGCATTTTTAATATTAATGAAATGTTTTAACAGTTGACGGTATTGCTTGTGTATCAACGCATATGCGACGATTTTTTAACCGAACCCAGGATCGAATAACGTTCGAAATGTCAATGTTGTCAATGATATCCTTTTTGCTTCTTAATAACAATAATGCGTCCATGCATTCATCGCCCATAGTACTACGAATTACATTTTTACCAAACTTCAGTTGACTAAATTTTCTTTCGTTAGTAGCAACTGAAAATCCAGCCGTTACCACAAGCTGGCACAAACGAAATGATAATTTTGTTTTCTTTGCTTAGCTTTCATTAAAATATCTTGCACGGAGTTTGCACCTTCACAGTTGTCAAACAAAGGAGCATATAAATCTGGCCTTTTTCTATACAAGGATACATATCCAGTACCAACTTTAAAGCATTAGAGACTTCTCGTGAAATAGTCTACTGAAAAATACTAAAAATCAGAGATAATTTTACAAGGCAACTTTTAACATTGTCTTTCAATGCAGATATCATTGTATTAAGAACTAATTTAAATACTCTGCTAAAAAAGTATGTAAAGTAAAATGAACCTGGTTTTCATTATCATCATGTAGCCACTATTGAACAATTCTTTGGCGGTGGTGTTTATTAAAATCATCATCAGCATTAAATAGCAACTTTGAAGCAAACAATTTCGCATTTTCAAAGGAAATGAATTTCTTTTTCGTTTATGTTTGTAAACTCTAACGACTTTACGGTAGAATTAATTATTTCTACGCAATCAATAATATTTGTCAGGCGATTCAAGTGCTTCTGCGCTACCGTGCTACCTTCATTTTGTACATGACAGTTTTCCTAAAAAAAACATGCTTGCAATAAAGTCAAAACTATGACTCGTTTGTACAATCGAAATGCTTTAGTTTTAGTTTTTGTATTTATTTCAGAGTTATCAGATAATTCTTTTAAAAGATCAGTTGTTTACTCATACGAAGTATTTACTGCTTTTAAATTTTCAGCACGTGCAGTGCATCTAGTTTTTGATAGGTTTCTTAATTGAATAGAATTTTCAACAACTTCAAGCTTTTCCTTCAGGGACTGACAACGTTTTGTACTTGAATTAAAAAAAAAGTACAACTCCTCTAAAATGCTGAACATATCTGATATTATTGAACTAGTTTCACAACTATGCTTCACTGCAGTATTTGTACGATGGGCCTGACAAGGAATATACGGAAAGTGTTCTATCATTTCTGTGATTCTTTGTTGTACACCGCTGAACTTTCCAGACATTGTGGCAGCAAACTTGTATGATTGGAACGCAAGATCATCGATATTCAACTCATTGGTTTGAATGTGTCTTACTATATCATTTGTGATACCACTTCTCGTTTTATCTTTATACTTAAAACAACTTAGCAGCTGTTCTTTGATATATCCATTACTATCTGAAAGGCGTAAAACGATTGATAAAATATCTTGGTTAGAGGAATCAGGTGTGGAATCTGTCATAACTGTAAAGAAAGGAGCACCTTTTACTTCATTAATAATATTTTTGCGCACTTCACAAGCAAGTAAGTTTTGAGAATCAGGACTCAAGTAAGTGACGTGATAAGGGCATAACTTAGTGTCATCCATCCACTTGCAATGCACAATGTTATGCCTAGAAAGCAGCTGAACTACTTGATAGAAATTTACACTCTCTGCATCTCCTCCACGATATGCCATTCCTTGTCTTCCAAAGGTGCAGGTCACATCAAATAATATTTTTATAACTTCATTAGTATATGACAGTATTCGTTCTTCTTGAATCAGGTGATTTCGCTTATTTTTATCTAGTAGTGCATCAACGTGCCCTTTTCTTAAAAGAAGGTTGCAGTAATCAGTGGTGGCTGCTTTATGAAAACGAGATGAAAAGTGCGATTGAAGTTTTCTTAATTTGTGACGACTTCATTTTATCCCATGCAGTTTCAGATTTTTCCCTGTTGCTACCAGATAGAAAAGGAGTACATACAAAACAAAAAACTGCATCTTTGGCAGTACCGTATTCTAAAAATTCAAATTCATTGTACCACCTGGGATTAAATCGAATTTTTCCGTCACTAGGAAAGACATGCAAATTGGGCTGATGGAGAGGGCCTAATGAAATCAAATAATGTCTTTGGTTATCTGTTGTTATTGGTTGATGTAAACAAGGATCATGAAAAACAAATTCCGATTGTGGTTGCTCACTGGCAACAAGTTCTAAATTTTTTACTTGTAAATTCAGGCGAAATTTTTTACAAGAGTCTAATATTGTTTTACATGAATTTTGAATTGTTTCAACCGTTTATTCTATTTCAAAGATAGTAGTTTGCTCGTTTATCAAATTTGTGTTGTATTCTGTTCAGCAGATTTTTTTTGCACAAATTTTCTTTTTGATTTTAAAACTTCCTTGACCCAGAATCATTTTTGCTAATTTCTCCTTTAGATTTTTATCCTTTTTAGACAAAATTAATTTTTTGCCATATTGTGTTTTTGGTTCTCAATTTTTTTTCTCACGATTTGTTTTAGCTGAATTCTATTTTTGATTTTAAGTTGAAGTAACTAAGGTTAAGATGATTAGAAAAAATTGTATTCCAGATTTTATTGCAGCACTTGTTGAAGTTGTGCAAAAAATTTGATTCAACAAAAGTCTGTTTTGGAATGTTATAATAAGCTCGATAAATCTACAGCACTTTGTAAATAATTGTTCTGCTTCAGATGAAAATATTTATACTGTTAAGAGCAGCGTCTATATAAAATGAATTGTACCTCCCTAAAGTACAAGTTGTAGATAATAGTACTTTGAGCTTTCGGTGGTTAGTCTGCCTGGTCCAGTTAGGATAGATAAATTAGTTTGTTGGAATTGCTCACTGGTGTGGTCATTTGTTTAGAAATTGTAGAGCACTTTGTTACGAATGTGGTCGGAAAGGAGTTAGGGTGACTGCTTGTCAGTTGTGTTAAAAAAACCATTGAACCTTCAGATGCGTGGTAGTTGACATGCTGCGTCACTTGAAAAGGCTACGATTATTTTGTGTAAACAGGAAAGATTCTCTTATAAAACTGAGTGGTCAAAATGACTGGATGTTGTGAAAAATTTTTGTTGGACTTGTTGTAAGCCTAAGACTGATTCTTTATTCGTGAAAAATGTTTCTTACGTTCCCTATGTCGTGGTATAACTTTTTAATAAAGACATTACAGGTTTTTTGAATTTTGTATGTATTACTTATGTGATTGAATCTTTGGCACTTGCATTAATTGAAAAGTTGAAATTAAAAGTTTTTAGTTCAGAGAAGATAGGTATTGCTACAGCGGGCTGAGCAGTGAAGTCTGTTTAAGTTTTGATCGATTTAGCTATTGGTGTTGGTGAAGTTTGTCGTGTTCCTGGTGTTTTAGTTTTGCCTTCTCTACCTCATGCCTTTATATTTGCAAAATTGTTTGGTATAATTGCTGACTTTAAGAGTAAGAAATGGTGCATTCAGAGTGAGGTTGAAAATGGTGTTCTGTATTTAGGTTCATCTTTCATTCTTCTTAGTTACGATGATTATTTGTTTAATCTACATGACCTTTCAGATGTTCAGCATACATAAGTTCAAAAATGATTAGCCTTACAATGAAATTAGCAGTAACAATAGGTTAGGACATACTAATTTTATTGAGATAGATATAGATACGAATGATGCTACGCTCTTATGTAAGAAACCTTATGTGGTATCACCTTATATGGGTAAGATATTGAACGACGAGTTGTATGACTTGTTGTGGCTTAAGGTCATAAAACAGCACAACAGTCTGTGGTTATCGCTTGTGTTATTGGTGAAGAAATCTGTGGTGAATATTGTTTTGTTTTGATGATAACGCTTTAAATGATAATCGTTCACGATTTGTATCTGCTTGGAAATGTAGATAAAACACTTAATATGTTGAGAATTGCGAACTATATTTCCAGCGTAAATTTAAGAAAGTTATTTTGACAGATCTCTCTTAGTGAGTCATCTAAGAATAAGACCGCTGTTGACGCCATCAAGCTAATTTTATTTAAAACAGAAATTCTAACATTTGTTATATAGTTCATTCATCTAGTTGATAACTCGCAGATGTTGAAAGTTAAGTTACATAGTGCTTTTAGTAGTTTGCTTTGAAAGCTGTTGTTTCCAATATCATAATTAAAACTTGTATCGCCGTTCCTATATCAGCAGCCACCTGTCGAACTCGTCCGCCGCCACCAATAGCTATCTTGATTAAGGGTACCCCTTTTTGAATTTAGTAGAAGAGTGGTTTCCTGTTGATCTTCTGCAGTTGATGCTGAATTGGTAAGTACTTTTGTCTTGCACTTGCTTTATTTATGTATTTGGAACTTCCGCTAAAATTGTTGATAAAATTAATTGCACTACCGCTATCAAATTCACCAACCGCATTTAGTGTTATTTCGAGAGGACAGTATAGGTTTATATGTATGCCCTTTGGTTTGAAGAACTCTGGGCAGATACAACAGCTCTTAGTTAATGCAATTTTTTGTTCACGTTTTGAACCCCATGTGTTCTGTTATTTGGTCAATATCATAACTATGTTCGTCGTTCTTTGAAGAACATTTGAAATTATTGTCTGAGGTAAAAGAACGTCTTAATCAGACAAACAACTTTAAATTTAAAAGAGGCGAGTTCTTCAAGAAATCTTTCGAATTTTTTGATTATGTTGTAGGTACAAATTCTCTCAGCACAGACATTGAAAAAGAATCCCCTATGATTAACTTCCCCTGTTCAAATACCACAACAGAAGTTAAAAGGTGTATAGGAATGTGCAGTTGGCATCGTTGGGTCATAAAGAAGCAAGCTTTAGTTTCGGCACTCCTTCTTTCACAACCTGATTACTCAGTTTCTTTGCTTGTTGAATGTGATGCCAGTAATACTGGATTGAGTGCTGTTTTAATACAGAATATAAATGGAGAAGACCGTGTTATTTGTATTCAAGTAAGACTCTCAACTGAGCTGAAAGTTCTGTCACAGAAGAAGGTCTTGCAGTTATTTTTGCTATAGAGAAATTTTGCCTTTGGATGGAAAGTGTTAGGTTTACAATTGTTATTGATGATTATTCTGTGCTTTGGCTAAGTAATTTACAGAACCCCACTGGAAAACTTGCTAAGTGATCGGTGAGATTGAGACATACATTTCACTTACTCCACCATAGAAAAATGTAATATAGTCCCCCGACTGCCTTAGTCGTGCGATTCCTGTAGAAAATTCTGAAGTTGATTTAGTGACGATCAAACTTGATAATTTAGATTTATGGTATGAATCATCGTAAACAAAAATTTTGTCATCGCCTGAGAGTTACAATGGAACGTGGAAGATGCTTTTGTTTTCAAGATTATTCCTTCTAACCTACCTGTTACTTCGAATATTGTTGATTGGAAGCATTTATCCCCAAAAACTCAAAGGGAAGAAATTATTCGTTCTTGTGATGATCCCCCTTCAGCTGGACATTTTGGTTTTTCGACAACATTAGCTCGGGTTTAAAAATATTTTTATTGGCTGAAAATGAATTTCGATGCGCTCAAATTTTCCCAGAAATGTTTGATTTGTGGTGCACGGAAATTGTCAAATAGAGGTCCCCTTGGTATGATGGGAAAGGGAAAAGACGTGAAATTTTCATTTCAAACTATTGCCTTAGATTTGATGGGTCCGTTCCCTCGTTCCAAACACAAATATCGATTTCTGTTAGTGATTACTTTTTGTAATTTATTTTGTTATATCTCTTGAAAAGTGCCAATGCACATTTGATTGTAAAGTTTTTAGAAGATAAAATTTTTCTTGTTTATGGAGTTCCACAGTTTGTGATTTGAGATAATGACCCACAGTTAATTAATCGTAGTTTTAAGACCTGCAACAGGTATGAAATTGAAAAAAATTGGTACAGCGTGGTTTATTGTTCGCAATGTAATTTTGTTAAAAGGATAAACAAAACTATTTGTATGTCGAAGAGCATGCCTTATGGGAAATTGAATTACCACAAATTTAATATGCTATTAATTCAGCGAAACATGAAGCTACCAGTTATTCGCTGAATTTTTTAGTCTTTGCTTGTCAAGGTTCCCTTTAATAAATTTTCACTAAAATCCAAACAAGGTAGAGAACAAGCAATCGTTCTAACTTTTTACTATTGAAAAGGGAAAATTTTTAGAAACCGATTTAAATTATTGAAAATTTTAAAAGACCGACGAACGAAGATATGAATTTGAGAATTTAACATATTAAAAATGTATTGCAAAATTATCTTTACACACACAATGGTAACTAACTGAAAGAAGTTATTTTGAGTTTTATCATGCTGCATTCATTTACTCACACCATTTCTTATGAACATCTAGACCTTTTGGTATATCAAAACTTTATTTGATGTTACCATCAGTGTGTTGATATACTTCTACATGATAAATCACTAAATATTTGCAATTGTGGCAAATGCTAAGCAAGAACTTGTTGCACATATAGATTGGTGGAGAGAGTTTTTCAGGATTAGTTAAAAGTATGAAGACGGCGATTTATTGTTGTTAATATATATTTTAGGAAATTTGTTCAATGCAAAAAATTTTTTATGAGATTTCTATCTACGTTTTAGAATGCTTGAATTTTTTCCTTTAATTGTTTTGATTTCGCATGTCTGTATAATTCTTAATTTTATTCTACCATCGGATAGATAATTTTTTCCCTTTACAATATTATTTGTTTTTTTTTAAATTTACGAGAAAGCATCAGTTCAAGTATTTAATAAATGCTAAGTACATCTAAGATAGTCAAAATTATTTGAAGTAAAGTTATCGGTCACAGTCTTATCATTAAAAACAAATTAATAACGAAGTAAATTAATTCGACTTACAAAACTCTAAAGAGAATTCTCTAAAAATTCACTGGGAATTTCTTGTATCATCATGGTAATTTGGAGTTTTAAATGCTCGATGTCATGAGGCTTATCTTAGTAAACTTTATTTTTACATATTCCCAAAGAGAAAAATCTAAAGGCCTTAAATCAGGTGAACGGGCTGGCCACTCAATGTCTCCTCGTCTCCCAATCCATCTGTTTGGAAAAACGTTATCCAAATATTGACAAACATTTAAACCATATTGTGGTGGGGTTCCATCTTGCTGGAACTACTGTTATTCGGAAAGTGTTTGTTGTTTTCATGTGGGTAGAGGGTAGTACAATCAGGTATAATTTAATTTTGCAATAACTGCAGATACGGAGTCAAACTTAAATTGACATTGATGAAAAAGGGATCAATAATATGATCCCCTAGAATGCCAACCTAAACATTAACCATTTGGGAATACTGCGTATGGTGCTCTAAAAACCAAAAAGGATTTTCAGATGACCAGCATATTCAGTTATGTCTGTTTATTTTATCGGTAATGCAAAAGCAGCTTCGTCGGAGAAAATATTGTTGGCGAAATTTTCAATATTATTGCAAATATCTTATATTTCTTCACAAAATTGTAGTATCGTGTCTAAATCATATTCTGTCAACTTTTGTAAAAGTTGTATCTTTTAAGATTTATACTGGTCATTTTTTAAAATTGAAACGACCTATGACTGAAATATTGAGAATGGCCACTAATTGGTTGGTTAATGCAGTCAATAAAACATTCAGTTTTCTATTATCTGTTTTTGTTGTTGTAGGTCTACCGCTCTTTGGCAATTTTTAATGCTACCCGTTTGTTCAAAGCGTTTTATAGTTTTGCTTACAACGGATTTAGAAATTGTACTTCTATTTGGATACGTGTTATTAAATAAATTACAAGCGTCTTGTAAACTTCTGTGTCTATCTCGATAATCTAGCATCATAAGTATTTCAATTCTTTCACGTTCTCTTAAACTCGCTATTGCTAATATTAACAGAAATAAATTGTATAATTGTATTTGACGTAAGCAATAACCACTGCTAAAATTACTCGGCTCGAGTTTGTGTATCGCTTCCCTTTTGTCTATCAAAGATGTATCTATTAATTAGTAAACACTTTGTAGTATTTGAACTGGCATCTTAAAAATCCGAATTACCAGGACGATACAAAAAAATTTTGGTGAATTTTTTGAAAATTGAGTCATTGTCAAATTACAAGTGGAGGACAATTTGAACACAATTTAATTTACTTAGTTATTAATTTATTTTTAATGATAATATTGTGACGAATAACTTTACTGCAAATCATTTTGTTTATCTTAGATGTACCTAACATTTATAAAATACTTGAATGAACCGATGTTTTCTTGTAAAAGTATTATTAAATAAATTTAAAAATGAAAACAAATAATATTGTAGAGAAAAAAATAATTTATCCAGTGGTAGAGTAAAATTAACAAATTCCCATTTAAAAAAATTAAGCAGATAGGCATAACTCAAAACAATTGAAGGAACAAAAATGTCAAGCATTCTAAAATGTAAATAGAAATCGCATGAGAAACTTTTGTTTCGTACATAATTTTTTAAAATGAATATTAACAACAATAAATCGCAGCCTCCATACTTTTATTAACCCTGTATAATGTGATGCATTGCACCCTACCCTTTTTCAGGCGTTATTAAAGGATAGGTGCACGACAGAGCATAAAAAATTATGCTCTGGCACAGCTAGCATCGACCGTCGTGGTTGCGTAGGCTGCATGAAACTTAAAATCTCGAGGGGAAGAGAATTGGTGAACTAATAACTGTAACATCAATAACTGAGAGAAAACTATAGACAAATTAATTATCGTATTTATTAAATTTTGTTAGATATTTAATTTTGAACAAAAATATCATAAAAGTTCTATGAAGTCATTTGAAATAGAATAGATCAGTAAAAATAATGAAACTTGTTTTATGTAACTAAAAAAATGTAACTGTGCTTTTAAAAAGCGTTAATAAGTTAATGAATGAACTTGACTACCATAAGTTTCATGAAACATGTGGCTTACATATGGACAGTATGCGTCCAGTACGATTATGTATAATTAGGAATTAAATATTGCAAATAGTAGATAAATTGTCTGTAATATTAGTACGTTTTACAAATGAAAATGAAAAGAAAATTTAATATTTGTAGAAATCAGTTCACTTTAATTTTGCGTGGATAAATATTACTTTAGTTTGTCATACCTGACACGTGCATCGTAAAACATGTGTTGTTACCGTAAAATTCCTTGAACTGACCATCTGTGGAAATCCCAATTAAAGGTGTATAAACTGTAGGAGTCCCAGGTAGCATCAACGGCAAATGATGAGGTAGAATTTTGTGTAACTTCATAGATCCATTATTTTAAGAGAAATATTTAACCAAACTAAAATTTGCATGTTGAGGTAATGTAAATCAAAATACAACGGCATTGTCATCTCCTTTAAAAACGACAGCAAAGCAAATTTGCATCATAGCGGAACTTAAATATAGGTATGAAGACATGAGGGTAGAGAACGACCCTGAAATATAACACGTGCATTAATTAAACACGCTATAACAAATGTAAAGGAATTTAAAATGTATCTATTTAATTCTTACCATCGGAAAAGTAATCCGGTGGGATTTGTAGTTTATTGAGGTAAGGAAAACGCTAAGCTAGACATCTGTAATAATATTTAGATGACTATTAGTTAATTATTTAATAAAGGAATACATACTTGTTTCGACCTCATGGTCAATTTTCGTCACCTTGAATTTAAGACGACCTGTTGTGCACAGAACCCAGACAAGAAAATGAAAACTTTTGCCAGTACGCTTTGACATGCAAACATCTGTTTTAATTATCAGAGAGGGGAATTTGAAGTTATAAGGAAAGGAAAGACCACAGAATTCTTTAGCAAAGTTAAACTATGAAAATAAATATCAAGAACACTGGATTATAGGCAACTTTACTAACAGGTATAAATATTGGAAACAAACACTGTACTTTATGAAATACTCATACCTTCCTATGTTCTGTGATTATAACTTATCTATTAGAAGTAAAGTGTAAATTAGGGTTCGATGGACTTTTCTAGGTAAAAGGTGAGGTTTAAAAAGAGAAATAACTGAAGCTGTAACGTGGCATTTACCATAGGTAAAATGACATGTTACACTGCCCCGGAACAAAAGAAAAAAAATATATGAAGATATATTTTTTTATGAAATCCAAAAGTGGATTAAAATCAAAGACTCATTAAAAGAAAAATAAAAAGGTAATTGGAAAGGAGAAAAAAATTTGAGAGAAAATGTATGTTTGAGAAAAATGTTTGAGAGGAGAAAAAAAATTGCGTTTGAGAAAAAAAATTTATGTTTGGGGAAAAAAAACTTGTGTTTGAGTGAAAAGGGTCATGTTTGAGTGAAAGGGATCATGTTTGAGTGAAAAGGATTATGTTTGAGTGAAAGGATTATGTTTGAGTGAAAGGATTATGTTTGAGTGGTGAGATATCTAACGCGTATCACACGTCCCAAAGGGAAGTAAAATTGGTAAAGTCAAAAATCAGTGAAGTCAAAATTGGTAAGGACTAAACCACTCAACATGGGTAAAAAGTATTAGAAATATAACAAAAAATTTGTAGGAAAAAAACAATGGGGGGGTATAAGGAGGGCATAGCTGTTGTAAACCAGTTATGTATGTAAGTGTGGGGGGCTAGATATGATATGTCATCAAAAGAAAAAAATTTACATCAAATATGTGTAATGTAACAACAACAAAAAAATTTGTTAAGAAAATTTATGTTTAGTAATATTTAAGTTAAGGTAGGTATATTTAGAAAATTTACTAAATTTATATCAGTGCCTGTATACGGCTTTAAATCTTTTATGTGCCAGTTATTTGTCTTTGACCCATCTGGGTTAGTAAGATTATAAATTAGGTTAGATATTTTTTATTAACTGTACATAAAATATATTTAGGTGCAAGTTTTGCAGTAAAGGCATCAGCGGCACTAGACAATACTTTGTTTGATCTCCAAACTGTATCACCTACATTGAAAGTAAATGGTCTACGTTGTAAATTGTAACGACTAGACATTTTTATAGGCAAGATATAATCTATTTTTACATCTTTGAAGAGATTAAAAGACCTTGTCGGTCGGTAGAATATGCTATCCTATCTTCAGGAATTATATCTACGTCATCAGAGGGTTTATAAGACGAATAATAAAACTTCCTGAAATAGGTACATGTCTACCAAAATTTAAAAATTTGGCGAAAAACCTGTCACCTCATGTTTTGCTGAATTTATAGCATACTGAATTTTGCTATATTCTCATCCCACATGTTGTGTTTTTCGACATATGATCTAATCGCCCTACCTACAGTTTTATTTATTCGTTCTACAAAATTACATTGTGGGGAATATACTGCAGTGTACCATATTTTTCAACATTATATTTGGCAATTAAATTTTTAAAATGTTTCCAGATAGTTGTGATCCATTATCACATATTATAAATTTAGGTACCCCGTAGGTCAGAAATACTTTATTTTCGATATGTTTTTCGATATTTGTTGCGGTAGCACTACGTAAAGGAAATAATAAAGTGAATTTAGAAAACCAGTCTCCTACTACAAGTAACCACTTGTGTCCTTGTTTTGACCTAGGAAGGGGTCCTATGAGGTCTAAAGCAATTGTGTGAAACGGAAATGTAACATCTTTTTCTTTACCTGCTAAACCCAATGGTTTCATATTCGATGCTTTTTGTGCTCCACATATTAAACAATTTTTACAATACCTCATGACATCATATTTCATTTTAGGCCAGTAGTAATTTTCTTGAAGTCTAGCTAGTGTCTTATAAAATCCAAAATGTCCAGCAGTAGGTGGATCATGACAAGTAGAAATTACTTCATTTCTTTGTTTAATAGGTACTAGGATTTTCCAATTATTTATATTCGTAGTTAACGGTAAATTTGAAGGTAGGAATTTGTATAACAAACCATTTTCTATTTTCCATTGCGGATAGGTATCTGGAGAAATTGTAATTTTATTTTTTAAAGATACATAGTAATCATCTATGTTAGCTAAATCTATTTCTAAGGTATTTAAATTTACTGTGTTATCTTGTGTTGATCGACTAAGGGAATCAGGTATTACATGTAACTTGCCTTTACGGTGAATTAAATCGAAGGTATGTTGTCTTAAACGGGTGGCCCATCTTGCCAGTTTCCCAGAAGGATTTTGGATATTATTGAGCCATAACAGACTGTGATGATCTGTTATGACTGTGAATTTTGTTCCTTCTATCCACGGACGGAATTTTTCTATAGAAAAATAACTGAGAGACATTCGCGTTCTGTAACGGAGTAATTGCGTTCAGAACGTGTAAGTGATCTGCTTACGTAAGAGATAATGTGATCTTCACCATTTAGATTTTGTAATAGAACTCCTCCTAAACCAGTATTTGATGCATCAGCTTCTATCGTGAATGGTTGACTGAAATCAGGTTGAGATAAGATAGGCTCAGATACTAGGATTTGTTTTATTTTTAGAAAAGCTGACTCAGCCTCGAATTCCAAACTATTGGTTGTTTTTCTTTTGCCTTTTAACAGATCATTAATAGGAGACATAAGGGTAGAAAATGATTTTATAAACCTTCTATACCAACTAACCATGCCAACAAAACGTTTAATTTGTGTGGTTGTTTTAGGTCTTGGATAGTTAGTCATTGCTGAAATTTTTCTGGATCTGTTCTAATAGAATTTGAACCAACAATGTATCCTAGGAATTTTAATGTTTTTAAAAACTCACATTTTTTGAGATTTATAGTTAAATTTGCTTCTTTTAGACGGTCACGAACTGTTTCTAATAATTTAATGTGTTCAGAAAATGTTGAAGATATGAATATAATATCGTCGAGGTAACAGAAAATATGGGGTTCCAACTCCGGTCCAAAAATAGTATCAATGAGACGTTGTTGTGTTTGAGCAGAGTTTCTTAAACCGAAGGGAACTGTAACGAACCTAAATTGGCCTCTGGAGATTACACTAAAGGCTGTTTTGTCCTTAGACTCTGTAGTTAAAGGTAGCTGCCAAAAGCTATGTCTTAAATCAAGACTAGAAATGTATGTAGCACCTCTTAGCAAATTCAAAATTCGGTCTACATTAGGCATGGGGTAGCTATCGTGGGTAATTATTTCATTTAGAGCTCTTCCATCAAAACAAACTCTATAGTCACCAGAAGATTTTTAACTAGTAAGATAGGAGAACACCAAGGTGAGGTACATTTTCAATTACACCCAGCTCTAACATTTCATCTAATTTTTCATTCAATATTTTTGACATATATGGGGACATTGGGTGCGGACGCTTTCTGATAGGTTTGTGGTCACCAGTGTCAATATTCATATAAATTTTATCAGTGCGACCTATATTTGTATCAGTGCTTGCAATTAAATTAAAGGAATCTACTATTTGTTTAGCTTTAGGTAATTGTGTAGGAAGTAAATCGTCTAACGTGCAAAGTTTATGTTTATCTAAATTTTTAAAGGATTTTTTCCACAGGTATAGGTATATTTGTAGATGTGTGAACATCCCAGGAATTATTTTAAAATTAATAGATAGTTCAAACTTTTCGCAAAATCCGAACCAAAAATAAATGAGTGAGGTAGTGCAGGAACGACTAAACAAGTAATGAAACAACATGTGTCACCAATGAAAATAGGCAAGTCTAAAGTACCAGAAATATTTTGTGGAGTGCCATCTGCAGTTAGTAATTTATGTGTAGTTAAAGGAAATATTTTTAGATTTAAGGTTTTATTATAGGTATGCCTAGAGATCCTATAACAGAAATGTTACTTCCGAATCGAAAAGTGCAGTTATAAAATGTCTAATAATTTTACTTTAAGATATGGTCTAGTATCTAAATGTTTTGTAATTAAATTATAAGTTTCTATTGAATGTGTTTTGATTTATAGAAATTTCTAACAGTAGTCAACCATTTTGACCAGTTATCATTGTTTTGAGAAATTATATGTAAGTTAAGGTAATTTTTCTTAGAAAAATTTGTAATGTTATAATTTTTATTTTTATAACATTGATTTATTTTTAAAGGTAAGGTAGGTTTTGTATAAGGTAAGGTAAGATTTGTATAAGGTAGTGTAGTCATTTGTTTTTAGAAAAATAGAGGTAGAGACAATTTTATTTGGTTTAAGATAATTTTGGGTAGCCATAGATATATCAGTACAGGGTTGGCTATATGTCCTGTACTTCTTTATTCGTTTTTTGAGCAAACGGGACATGTGGATATTTTTACATTAGGAATGCCACATCTGTAGCAGAAAATTTTTCTTTTAATATTACAATTAGGGTATGTGTGATCTGATTTTAAACAGTTCCAACATTTACTTGTGGTATGTCTATAGGTATTTGAGAAATAACGTGTATTTTGAGTTGAAGGAAAAGTAGGTAAATTTGTATTTATATTTTTATTTATTGTGGTTTGTGGTTGTGTTTGAATTTTAGGAATCGTATTATATTGTATGGCATTTAATTGAGACGAACAATTTTGTATTTTAGGTTTATTGTTGTATGTCCAAGTTTTCGGTTTACTTTCTTGAAATTTTGTGTATAAAGATTTTGTGGAAAAGAATTTTGTTTTGTAGTGAAACAGAGGTAGTTGGTTTAAATGAGTTATTATTAGATATAAGTTGATTTTTTATACGAAAAGATTCTTCTAATCTTTTTTTAGCTGTAACGAGATCTGAGATAGTATTAATTGTAGGTAAAATTATAGAAAGTGGTGTAATAAAATCAGGTAATAGATTTTGTGAAATAATTTGTATTCATGTTGATTCTAAAGGTAATTTTGAAATCTGGAATAAATTCTGCATTTTCATTATATAGATAGTCACTGCTTCATTCGTCTTTTGTTTTCTAAGTCTTATTTCGTCCCATAAAATAGTTTCTATGTTAGGAGGTAGAAAATCTTGTTTTAAACGAGTTATTAAAGAGTTCCAATCTGTTACAGAGTGTTTTATTTCCCTATACCAAACAATTGCATCTCCGTCAAACAATTCCATCGCAGACGAAAACAGATCTTGTAGTGAAACATTTCTGGTTTCAGCTAATTCAGATACTCTTTCTAAAAATTCAAAGACTGTGTCTGGTTTACCATTAAACTTTATTGACCAAGAAGAAATTGGAGTAGGATTAGATATATAAGTTACTGTTGGTGGATGAACATTTATTGTGGGGTAGTATTTGTTAAAGGTACATTAATTTTACGGTAGTAATTTCATATTTGTCTATTTTTCATGAAGTTCTGCATCTAACAAAAGTGCAGTTGAATAACTTTCATTTTAAAAGTTGTTACAACTTCATTATCATTATCAGGAATAGTTAATCGGTTTATTCTGCCACATACATGCGCCAGACGAGACATTATTCTTTTATAAAGTGAATCTTTAACATCACCATCAAATTCTTCTATTAAATTCGTAATTGAATTTATAGTATTAGTTATTTGCTCACTATCTTGCTCAAAAGTTATAGTATATTTAGATAGTTCTTTATGTGGGGGTGGTTTATTTAATTCAATTCTTAATTGACGAGCCAAAAGTTTTCTTTTATCCTCCATAGTTCTCTTTTTTGAACTAATGGACCTTATGTAAAGTTCATACTCAAGCTCCTCTATTAGTAAATAACCTGCTTTTAAGTATGCTTCCATTTTAGTTTTTTATATTTTAAGATAGAATATTTATTTATATTTTAAGAAAAAAATTATTTACGTAAATTGGAATTCTTTATATATTTAAAGCAATTAATCAAGATATTTTAAGGTCAGTTATAAATATAACTAATTGAGAAAAAAAATAATATGAAGGAAAGATTTATATATTACATTATATAACTGTAATATATTACCAAAAATTAATTCACTTTTATTTTGAACTATGTGGTATATAAACCAAGTAAGTTGAGCATTACGTGTGTACGTAGGCAGGTATATATAAAAAATATCGTTGGGCGGTAAAGTATTTAACGTTAAGGTAGAAATATGTATAAAAATAAACGTTGGCTTCACGTGACAGTGTGTGCAAGAAAAAAAAGCGAGATACGTTGGATGTCACGTGTAAACGTACGCAAGAGGAAAAAAAATGAGACAGGTTAGACGTCACTTGGAAGCGTGGCCATGTGCTGTATAAAGTATTAAAAAACAAAGCGCGTTGTATAGAAAATTTAAAGAAAAAATATCGTAGGGTTGTGTTGTATCAAAAATTTAAAAAAAAATTATGTTGGGCGCAACGTGTATGCGTGTGCCAGATATAGAGAACATTATTAGGAATTTGGGTGCCACGTGTAAGCGTGGGCAGGTATGGAAAAAAATATTATAGGGGAAAAAACGTGGGGTAAGAGAAAAAAAATAGGTTTGGGCGTCACGTGGAAACGTGCGTAAGAGAAAAAAAGGAGAGAAAAAAAATTTAGGTAGTTGGGCGCAACGTGCAAACGTGGGTAGGTATAGAAAAAAAAGGGCGTTGGGCGCCACGTGTAAACGTGGGTAAGAGAAAGAAAAAAAGAAGGTAGGTTGGGCGCCACGTACACCCTACCCTTTTTCAGGCGCTATTAAAGGATAGGTGCACGACAGAGCATAAAAAATTATGCTCTGGCACAGCTAGCATCGACCGTCGTGGTTGCGTAGGCTGCATGAAACTTAAAATCTCGAGGGGAAGAGAATTGGTGAACTAATAACTGTAACATCAATAACTGAGAGAAAACTATAGACAAATTAATTATCGTATTTATTAAATTTTGTTAGATATTTAATTTTGAACAAAAATATCATAAAAGTTCTATGAAGTCATTTGAAATAGAATAGATCAGTAAAAATAATGAAACTTGTTTTATGTAACTAAAAATGTAACTGTGCTTTTAAAAAGCGTTAATAAGTTAATGAATGAACTTGACTACCATAAGTTTCATGAAACATGTGGCTTACATATGGACAGTATCGTCCAGTACGATTATGTATAATTAGGAATTAAATATTGCAAATAGTAGATAAATTGTCTGTAATATTAGTACGTTTTACAAATGAAAAATGAAAAGAAAATTTAATATTTGTAGAAATCAGTTCACTTTAATTTTGCGTGGATAAATATTACTTTAGTTTGTCATACCTGACACGTGCATCGTAAAACATGTGTTGTTACCGTAAAATTCCTTGAACTGACCATCTGTGGAAATCCCAATTAAAGGTGTATAAACTGTAGGAGTCCCAGGTAGCATCAACGGCAAATGATGAGGTAGAATT
Source organism: Platerodrilus igneus (assembly GCA_036346225.1). Lineage (NCBI taxonomy): Eukaryota > Metazoa > Arthropoda > Insecta > Coleoptera > Lycidae > Platerodrilus > Platerodrilus igneus. The sequence goes on along the minus strand of JARFIW010000139.1, from coordinate 4,699,277 downwards.
TTGTGCGTAACTTCATAGATCCATTATTTTAAGAGAAATATTTAACCAAACTAAAATTTGCATGTTGAGGTAATGTAAATCAAAAATACAACGGCATTGTCATCTCCTTTAAAAAACGACAGCAAAGCAAATTTGCATCATAGCGGAACTTAAATATAGGTATGAAGACATGAGGGTAGAGAACGACCCTGAAATATAACACGTGCATTAATTAAACACGCTATAACAAATGTAAAGGAATTTAAAATGTATCTATTTAATTCTTACCATCAGAAAAGTAATCCGGTGGGATTTGTAGTTTATTGAGGTAAGGAAAACGCTAAGCTAGACATCTGTAATAATATTTAGATGACTATTAGTTAATTATTTAATAAAGGAATACATACTTGTTTCGACCTCATGGTCAATTTTTGTCACCTTGAATTTAAGACGACCTGTTGTGCACAGAACCCAGACAAGAAAATGAAAACTTTTGCCAGTACGCTTTGACATGCAAACATCTGTTTTAATTATCAGAGAGGGGAATTTGAAGGAAAGGAAATACCACATAATTCTTTAGCAAAGTTAAACTATGAAAATAAATATCAAGAACACTGGATTATAGGCAACTTTACTAACAGGTATAAATATTGGAAACAAACACTGTACTTTATGAAATACTCATACCTTCCTATGTTCTGTGATTATAACTTATCTATTAGAAGTAAAGTGTAAATTAGGGTTCGATGGACTTTTCTAGGTAAAAGGTGAGGTTTAAAAAGAGAAATAACTGAAGCTGGAACGTGGCATTTACCATAGGTAAAATGACATGTTACAGCATCACCAATACTGAGCATTTCAAAAGTACGTTTTTTATATAAACATTGAAAATGTATACAAATTTTTTATTCAGCAATAAGCATTTCAACTACATTAAAACATACACTAATTCGAAATATGTTTGATAAACATATTTATTTTTAAGTTGTCATTTAAATACTTCTCAAATTATTTCAAATCAGTAATATCTCATTTTGATTTATCTTTTGTAGATAATCACCACATGGTTGAGCGAATTTTAGAGCGTGCATTAACATCATTGAGTTCTAATGGTGTTGAAATAAATCGTGAGCATTGGTTTAAAGAAGCAACAGAAAGCGAGAAAAGTGGTCATATTCATTGCTGTCGTGCCATTATCAAAGCCGTTATAAGTTATGGAGTTGAACCCGAAGATCAAAAACATACATGGATGGAAGATGCTGAAAATGTATTACATTATTTTAATTGTAAAGGGTGTCCCATTAAGACCGCCCATTTTGAATTTTGCGACATTTTTTTACATGGTAAATCCTGTTTTTGTTTTGTTACAAGTCTCATTTGTAATCATTGAGGTTCAGTTATGGGAAATTACATGGATGTACAATGCATAGACATTGTGAAAATTCGCTACTGAAATGGTGAGGTTTTTGGGGAGATGATTAAAAAATGTCGTGCATTTTTTGGTCACTATAATGCACTTCTCACCTTACAGTGGTTTGAATAATCATGAAATTTGAGGCGATTGGATCAGTTCAAATCTACAAGAGACCCATCTGTGTTTGCGCAGCTTGGTCTAATGAAAATATTGTGTAATGTGGTTCGCTTTTGTAATTTAGATTGCCATATTCCTCGACACCCACACTAGTTACATTAAACTAAACACATCTAATTATATCAGTCTACTCTTTTTTCTTTAACTCAAGCTTTCGAGATTTTATTTTTCTCTTCTTCAGGAGTAAGAATGTGAGGTTTGACTTAGATTTAAAATATTAATTTTAAATTACAAAAATATGTTTCAGAATTTTGTAATTTAAAATTAATATTTAAATCTAAGTCAAACCTCATTCTTACTCCTGAAGAAGAAAAATAAAATCTCAAGCTGAGTTAAAAAAAAGAGTAGACTTTCTTAATTTGCTGCAATCCCCAATAAATTGAATTATTTTAAATTAATATTCAGCAAATAAAACGAGAAGATTATATATATATATATATATATATATATACAGGGTGTCCACTTTTTAATTGCACACTATAGGAATATCCTAAACTATAAGAGATACAGTGTTGGTTAAATTAGACAAAAGTTACCTACTTATGAGAGTATTTTATAGCTGATCTTTAAATACAAATGTAATCCATAGATTGCTAGATAATGGTTAAAATACATATTTTGCGATTTTCAGCTTTTCTTAATAACTTCGTTGTTATTATACTTAGAAGGATGAAATTTGGTATGGTAAGATAAGCCATAATTATGCATTTAATGACGATCTACAAAATGTTCTAGATCTATTACATTTTTTGCCGCGATAGTCAACTTTTTTTTGTTATGGCCGCCATATTGGATTTTTACATCAACGTATAGAAAAAAAATTTACAATTTTAACAATGTAAACCACATCATTAATTTTTTAAAATCACATTATTAAGACACAAAAACGGTTTTTGTAAAAAAGATCCAGTGTGTTGCTGTCAAATACAATTAATTCTAAACTGTTCCATTGTTTGCAATAATCAGTTTTGTTGTTAATAGTTTTAAATTAAAATTTAGTTAAAATATGGTGTGGTACTCGATAAACGAAAAAAAAGACGTATGACTTGTATATATCAAAAGCTGCAGAAATTCTACAGAGGCCGCCTGCAAGTATCATAATCTGTACCCTGAACGAAGCCAACCAAATCGTACATTGTTTTATAGAATATGTAAAAACATGTCTGACTGCGGTTCCATTAACAAATCAAGAGGTAAATATCTTAAAAAGGTAGAAGCGAATGCCGACATTAATGTATTAGCACATTTACATGTTAACCCTACTGGATCGTGCAGATCTTTTGCACGTGACTGCAAAGTCTCCAAAAGTACAGTAAATAATATTATTAAGAGGCATAAATACCATGACTACAAGTACTTGCCAGTACAAAAACTCCATATAGGAGATTCGGAAAGAAGATTAGCATTTTGTGAGTGGTTTATTACTCAATCAGACAATGATTCACAGTTAGCGAATAAAATTCTGTGAACCGACGAATCTACATTTTCAAATTGTGGAATGTTTAATCGTAGAAATAAGCACTACTATTCTACAGAAAATCCACATTTGTTGCAGGAAGTAAAGAATCAAGTTCGTTTTTCTGTGAATGTTTGGTGTGGAATCTTCGATGGCTGAATAATAGGCCCTAATTTCATACAAGGGAATTTAGACGGAGAGAAATATTTAGATTTTTTAATTAATGCTCTTGAAGAATTTTTAGATGAACTACCGTTAGAAGCAATTAGAAACTTACGCTGGTTTCAACATGATGGCGCACCACCTCATAAATTCAGGTTAGTAACGCAGTATTTAAATGAGCGATTTCCTCAAAGTTGGATCGGAAAGAATGGTGCTATTTCGTGGCCACCCCGTTCGCCTGGTAAGAACCCGCTGGATTTTTTTCTATGTGGAGATGTAAAAAATAAAGTTTATGATACTCCATCTAATAGTGTCCAACACTTGCAGCAAAAAATAAGAAGTTAGAATCGGTTAATCAAGATTCCATATCAAATGCTATTGCGCAGATGAATAAAAGGGTTCGCTGTGTCTGGAACAGCATGGTGAACATTTTGAATATTTACTGTAACTTCAAGTTGTGGTAGTTAACTTTCCATTATTATTTATAGGTTAGATCTTTTACAAAAACTGTTTTTGTGTCTTAATAATGTTATTTTAAAAAATTAATGATGTGTTTTACATTGTTGAAATTCTAAATTTTTTTTCTATACGTTGATGTAAAAATCCAATATGGCAGCCATAACAAAAAAAAGTTGACTATCACGGCAAAAAATGTAATAGATCAAGAACATTTTGTAGATCGTCATTAAATGCATAATTATGTCTTATCTTACCATACCAAATTTCATCCTTCCAACTACAATAACAACGAAGTTATTAAGAAAAGTTGAAAATCGTAAAATTTGTATTTTAGCCAATATCTAGCAATCTATGGATAATATTTGTAGTTCAAGATCAGCTATAAAATACCCTCATAAGTAGGTAACTTTTGTCTAATTTAACCACCACTGTATCTCTTATAGTTCAGGATATTCCTATAGTGTGCAATTAAAATGTGGACACCCTGTATACTTAAGTAGGTAAATGTCATAATTAGACAAGCGTCTTGTGGCAGTAATGCCGTGACTGCAATGACAGGTTAGGTTACTGTTAGAAATAGATATTATTATTAAAAAACACAAATTAGATATTATTGAAAAACACAAATCACTTAACACGCATATCAGAACAGTCTGCAATAGTTTTAGCAACAACTGTTCTGATATTCGTGTTAAGTGATTTGTGTTTTTTAATATTAATATCTATTACTAACAGTAACCTAACCTATCATTGCAGCCACGGCATTACTGCCGCAGACGCTCGTATAATTAGAGAACGTTGACAAATAATAACAATATTATATGAAGTAGTTGTGTAGTCCACGGTATTACAAAGGTATGTACACAACAACGTTCCTTTGTTACTAGGTTAAATCGGTTCATAATTACTCCACACCCTCTTTCTGCACGAGGCGAAAACTTCCTACAGGGGTGTTTTGCCACTACAATACACATTTGAACAATAAATTAGAATGATTGCTAAAAGCTTAAATTACTAAATTGATTATATTGAAATCCTATTTAATTACGTCTGATTATAGATTAGTTGCTTATTATTTTAAAAGCTTATTTTTATGTACGATCTTCTTATTCATTAATACTTAGCTATATTTCATCGAATTTTATTCCCTACTAACTTAGTTATAATGTTAATACACTTTTATTAAACTATAGGCGCTGGGTATTGTTCACTATGAATATTGTTTCATTTTCCTTAAACTCAACAATTATGTCCATATGCACTGTTTGGATTTTACCTTTGGTCCCTTAAAATAACTGTCGAACTTCAACCGATTCTCTCTTGTTGACAGAACTAAATCTGCAAGTCTTATGACGTCCAAGGTTTTGTTTCTATCATACCGTGGTTTTCTTTTCTTTTTGTTTATTTTATGTATCGTTCCGCTCTTTTTGCTGTGACTTCTGTATTTTAGCTCCTTGCTATAATTTTCGATATTGTATATTCCGTTCGTTAATTCTGAAAGTAATTGAATTTTCTTACTAAAAACAAGTTCAAAAGGTGTATATGCATGTCATGGTGTTGTAGTGTAATAAAAACGAAAATACTGAGTCCATTAGTCCCAATCTGCTCTGAATTCATTAACGTATGATTGTAGGTATTTGTTAAATCTGAAATGATTTCTCTCTGCTTCTGCTATAGTTTGTGTGATGCGGTGTAGAAAATTTGATGCAGTATGGATAACAAGTCGATTATACTTTTGAAAATTTCAATTTTGTACTGTCTCAAGATCGGTTCATATCTGTTTTATTGGGTGATATATTAGTATAAAATTGTTTACTAAAGCTCTAGCTATGGTGCTGCCGTCTTTATTTGGGGTTGGAATTATTACGATATATTTACTTAGCTCACATGATATTGTTACAGCATATAGGTTTCCTTTATTTTATTTTACAAAAGGGACCTATCATATCGATAGTGGCTATATCAAATATTTTTGTGGTATAAGGATTATTATCATTTCTTCCTTGTGTCTAATTATATTTTTATGGGTTTGACATTCCCGACATTTGGATGTGTATTGTGCCACATCTCTTGATATTCCTTTCCAATTGTACTTCTTGTTTTGAAAAAATTGCATTTACTAGGGTTCAATTTTAAATTATTATTTCTGCAGAGACTTTTCGTATAAAATCCAAATGATGTTCCAAAATTTCTATTATTATCAAATTATCCATATAGATAAATGCTCTTTGCGGTTCAATACTTGCAAATACTAAATTCACCATCAGCTGGAAAGCTGGTAGTGACGTTTTGAGTTCAAACGGTGCTCTTGTGAAGCGATGGCCTCCATTTTCAGTTGAAAAGCTTGTAGTATCTCTCGATTCTTCTTCAAGTGGAAGCTGATGAAAACCTGATTTGGGATCTACTGTCGAAAAATACTTTGCTGGTCTCAGTTGATTTAATGGTATCAATTCTTGGTAATGGAAATTAATTTGCTTTACTTGGTATTGAGTTTCCTGTAGTCTACGACTAAATGCCATTTCTTTTCTCTTTTGCTATCTTGATTCTTTGGTACCAGTAGAATTGGACTGCTGTATTCCCAAAATGAAGGTTCAATAATTTCCTCACTTAACATTTTAGTTACGTGAGTCTGGTTCTCTGATCTTTGACTCTAGTATTCTGTAGTTTTTCACGTATATTGGTCCTTTAAACTTATTTTTGTGTACAAAAGTTATTGACTCTAATCCTGGCTTTCTTTAACATGACAATTTACATGTAAGAAGGCGAATTTGATTCCAATTTATTATATTTGTTAACAACAATTGAAAGAAGTTGATCTTATAAAGGATTTAGGCATTTTATTGGATAGGAAGTAACATACTGATACCACTTGGACAATATCTTAGCAAATAAAATGTTAGGATTTATTCTGCATATGTCTTGTAATTTTATGAACCCAAGAACAAAATCAATTCTATTCTCAGCATTAGTTAGGTCTAGATTGGAATATGAAGTACTAATTTGTTATCAAATTTGTTATCAAATACAGATAAACTGAGTGAACAATGGACAGAATAAATTCATTAAAGTTATATTACACGAAATTGGAGGAATAAATCTGAATATGGAACAAACAAGACACTTTTTAGGGTAGCAGCAACTAAGTAATCGTAGAAAATTGCACAAGTTAATCTTTTTTACAAAGATATACATGGATTAGTTAACACCCTGCAATTGCTTCGAGTTTAAATTTGTTATTCCAATCAAGACTATTGCAATCTTGAGGACTTTTGGCGGAAACGTATTGTAAAACGGCCAATTAATTTTATTCGCCTTTTGTTCATACTTTCAAAACAATCAATTATTTCAATGATGGACTAGAGTATTTTAGTAACTACAAATTTTATAACAAGTGTATTTAAAGTTATTGTGAATTGTATCTTATACGAGGACACTATTTATGTATTGAGTTAGAAAGAATAAACAAATGAATTTGATGAAAAACAATTCCATTGCTTTTCAAAATAATTGCCTTTAGGATCTATACACTTTTGCATGCGATTGAACCACACTTCAAAGCACATTGTCCAGTCAGAAGATGATTGCTCCAAATCATGCGTTTTGAAGGTCTCAACCGCTTCCTCGGGCGATGAAAATCGTCGATACAGTTTATCTTTAATTACTGGAAACAAAAACAAGTCATTGGGTGCCAAGTCGGCGCTGTAGGGCGGATGACCCATCAACTTGATTATTTATATGTCCAAATACTGGTTTGTTGCATGTGATGTGTGTGAGCTCGCATTGTTATGATGCAAAATGAGTCGTCGTTTTGGGTTGGTTTCTCTCAATTTACCGAAAACTTTAGGCAAACAAATGGTCGTATATCACGTTGAATTAACGATCTTTTGATTTTCGAGAGCCACAGTTACCACAGGACCGGTTTTCGTGAAGAAAAACGCAACCATTTGCTTTTTAACGCTTCGAGAACTAGCAACTTTTGTTGGTTTTGCTTCACATTGAAGCACCCAAACTGCCGACTGGCCTTTTCTTTCTAGCTCATATGCATAAATCCACGACTCGTCACCTTTGACGATGTTGTATACCGCTTTGGATGCACCACATTTGTATTTTGAAATCATTTTACGGCACTAATTGACACGAGCATTTTTTTGAGCATCTGTCAACAAATGTGGATCCAACATGCACACAGCTTCCGAACACACAAATGTTCATGCAAAATCTTATGTATGCTGGTCATAATAATGCTTAAACATCTCTCGATTTCTTGATATGTCACATGACGATTTTCTTCAATTAGTTTTCGCACAGCATCGATATTTCCCGGCCCAACGACCGATTTTGGACGACCTTCTTTAAGTTCGTCCATGAACGAACTACATCGATGTTTAAATTCAGTGTACCAGCAAAATACAGTAGCTGTGGATGGCACTTCTTCGCCAAAAGTTGAATTCAGGTGATTGATGCATTGTTCTTCAGTTAGACCACGTCAAAAGTCATAATAAATCATAGCTCGAAAATTTTCACGAGTTAATTCTACATTTTGGCTGAGTTGAAATTTTAAACACTGCACAAAAAGTGCTCGCATGTCAAAACGTTCCAAGTACCTATAACTTCAAAAATGTCAAACTTTACGATGGCAATTTCAGATTTCGCCTGGCAATACCAGTGTTGCCAGTTCTCAATGCATAAATAGTGTCCCTCGTAGTATGTCATAGTATATTAGATATATAAGTAGGAAAATGTTTTTATTTAGATATATGTTATTAGTTTAAATGCTATAACTGCTTTAAAATAAGTAAATAAATATCATCATATTCAACACATAAACTAATACCTCTATCCTTTATATATTCAGGTATATCTTGATTCAATTCAGATAGAGTATAATTATAGGTCTTTCAAAATCTCATGGGCTGTGAGATGCGCAATGAAGGAAGCGAGAGGTATCGTATAAAAAGAAAGAACAATACAATATAAGTAAAATCTAAAAACATTGAACTTCTGATGCGTATTCTAAATTAACTCAACTGAGATGCTATGTGAATTGCATAACCACTAATTTTTCAACATAATATAAATTATAAAACTAAAATGTTTGTATGCGGAACCTGTAACTTTTTTGGTGTATTGTTTATTGTTCTTTTCGTGTGTCATGTTTCTGTGCCTGTGTGGATAAAAATAGACAGGCTAAACTTTTTAAAACTCTTGGCAGCCAAAATACTGTCCTCTTATTATTTTTTAAGAATGCATATTTCATAGAAATGTGTTCTAACAAATCATAGAATTACTACCACAATTTTCAAATTGGCCCACATTAGATTTAGGACTTCTCTTATTAATTTTCTTCCTTAGTGATACAAATTTGCCACCCACCAGTTTGCTCTTCACTTCTGAAATAATTCGCTCGACTGTGTGTTACGTGCCATTTGGCACTTAAACATTGTTTTTAGTTTAATTTTGATGTGCGGAAGTTTTGCGCCATAAATTTAAAAGACTAGGCGCGTATTTCCGCTACGTCACAGTGCGTTTGCGCCAGATCGCGCGACGCGAGTGGAGTAGGAAAAAAGTGGGGACAAGTGTTTCCGTGACTTTATGTAACGTGGCTTTTTTGCCAGAACCTTCGATTGGAGTGGACGTTTTCCAGTAACGTATCGTTAGCTTTATCTATGTAGATTCCTTTGCCTAATTGTCTTTGTTTGTCGCCTTTTACCATGTTTCCTGTCCATTCCCTACATAGGTGATGAATTTGAGCCGTAGGTAGAACCGCATTCCACGCCGGAGTGGAGCCCTGAGATCGAGTCCAAGCTATTTGGATGTACGTCAGACGTACCCCGTTAATTGCCGTTTCTTATAAGAGGGCCAGCAGCAGCCCTTAGGGACGTGCAGCCACCATCTTTATCTATCCTGAAGGACGATTGGCGTACTTCGTGGAAATCTGGACCTATCATGTAAGTAATGGCTGTATAATCTATTGTCTTAAATTTATATATTTTTCCGATAATTGCGTCTTAAATTTGTGCATTGGTGACGTCATTGATAGATGGGTGCGCCAAATCTGTAAAAGGTTAGCGCTACCAACCGCCCGTGACTTCATTTATTTCGCGCTTGCGCGATGTATTTATCGACTTTTTAACTGTAGATTATCGACGTTTATAAATGTAAGAATTCACGTTTTAAACTGTAAGAATTTGGGTTTAAATCGTAAGATGTGTTTAGTCCAATTGCTGTTGCTACTCATTCTTGTAAATTATTCATAGGAATGCCAGGCATTTCATTCTTTTTTCTCTCATAAACTTATACACACTATAAATAATTTCTCTTCCTTGACTATGAACTTCAGTAACTTATGGTAAAATTAAAAGCTCAGATATAACAAAATAATCTGTAAAACCAAACATTATTTGTTTAATTGAATTGAAACCTACATTATACCTACAAATAAAAACTATAATGAGTTGCAATAGTTTTGAAAAAAACTGCTTAAAATTGAATCAAGACTGAAATCTCATAAATAATAATCAAAAACAATAATAGTGAACCACGAATCTTAATACGCAAATAAATGACAGATGAATTAAAAATCGACAGCTGACTTGTTAATGTTTTTAGGATGCACTTTAATGTAAATAACTTAAATTGGTGTTCTGCACAACAGCCCACGAGGTTTTGAGAGACCTCTACTATTACAATAGATTCAATTATGCACTTTTCTGCAAGATATGTCCTTAAGTAGGTAAATATCATAATTAGAGAACGCTGACAAATAATAATAATATTACATTAAGTAGTTCTTCCATGGTATTGAAAATGTATGTACACAAAAACGTTCCTGTGTTACTAAGTTAAATTATTAATAATTACTCTACAATTACAGCAGCTAGGGAGATTGTTGACCGCAATCCTTCCATCTCGATTCACTATTGTTCTTAGCAATCGAGACTTTCAACAATCAGTTTACGGTGAATTTTAACTGCTTACAAGATTCAGTTAACACAACATTTGAAGCCAGCGGACCATGCGCAACAACGAACTTTTATAGAATGGATCTTGAGCAACAACAAGTTAATAGTGATTTTTCTAAGAAAATCGTCTTTTCTGATGAGGCGCATTTCGAACTTAATGGCTATGTCGATATATAAAATTGTTATATTTGGGGAGTTGAAAATCTAAGAGTAATTTTTCAGCATCCACCGAGCCACTGTTTGGTGCGCATTTTGGTCTGGTGGAGTGACTGGAACATTTTTCTTTGAGAGCGAGACTGACAATGCAGCTACAGTCAATGACATTCGTTACAGTGAAATTGCAAACAACTTCTTCTGACCTCAAATTGCTGAAATGTATCTCAAAGGCGTGATTTCAACAGGATGACGCAACTTGTCACGCAGCAAACGAAACAATTGAATTATTGAAGACAAAATATAAAGAGATAGTTATCTCGTGCCGCTGCAGAATGAACCACCAAGATCATGTGACTGGTTGTTGTTGGACTACTTTTTTTGGGATTTTTTAAAGCAATAGGTGTATGTGAATAACCCAAAAACAATACCTGAATTGAAAGATGAGATTCGAGGTGCCATTAATAAAATTAATCCAGCACTATGTCAAAATGTCACCAAAAATTTCCCATCTGTCACAAGGCGGCCTGTTTCATCCCGAAATTCGGTTATGTATCATTTTTGGGTTTAAGTTTATATTTGTGAGTAAATTCGCGCCAAATATTTTTAAAAAATAGACTTGTGCACTTCCGTCACTTCGGACAGTTGCGTCGGCGCAAGAGAATGTGCAGACGTGGAGTGAGGAAGGAAGTGGCGGTTTCCGACACGACGATTATTAGCCAACTAGACGTCTAACAGTGAGGTTTACCTGTGTCTTTTTTTGTCTTCTCTTTCAGGTAATGTAGGTTTCCTTTTATTTCTTCTCCTCTGGTATCTCTGCCTTCACCTTATTCCTATCGTACCGCTACAAACAAGAAGAGAGAAGATAGAAAATCTGGTTTCAAGATGGCCTAATTACACCCATGCCCAAAATGGAAATAAATATGGCTTCTGCCGCAAGAATAACCGCCAGGTCGTGAAGAGCTCCACATTATTTTGTGAGTACATTTTATCTTTTTCTTAAAGGCGCCCCTGGTATCACAATAAATATTTTTGGTATGTGATACAATTTGAGACGCAATTATGACAATAGCTTTATTGTGCAATATTATGCACACTTTAGTAGGTATTGCCAACTATCGTAGTAGCTCTGAACACGCGCTCGCGGGACTTTAATGGTTATACCTTAGACTATAATAGTCGCACATGCATTATAACAGGTCATGTATTGAATATTACATTCTGTACATAACTTCCATGTCTATACTCTTTATTACAATAAGAACATCAGAAAATTTCAAATAAACACTGCGTTTGTTTTTCAGATTTCAAAATAGGCGGTCTTAATGGGACACCCATTACTAATCATTTTAATATTTATTTCTTTTGTAGTGTATATCACAGACTGCGTACGAATGTGCTCGAGCCGTTTACAATCATGCTTTGGCAACATTCCCATCAAAGAAATCAATTTGGTTGCGTGCATCATATTTAGAAAAAGTCATGGAACACGAGAAAGCTTAGAAAGTTTATTGCAACGTGCAGTTGCCCATTGTCCTAAAAGTGAAGTTCTGTGGTTGATGGGTGCTAAAAGCAAGTGGATGGCTAATGATATACCTGCTGCTCGTGGTATCCTTTCATTGGCTTTTCAAGCAAATCCAAATAGTGAAAATATTTGGCTTGCTGCTGTTAAATTAGAATCTGAAAATAATGAGTATGAACGAGCACGCCGATTATTAGCCAAAGCCAGAGGATCAGCACCAACACCACGTGTTTTAATGAAAAGTGCCAAATTAGAGTGGTCATTAAATAAACTTGATGCTGCTATTATTTTAGTAGAAGAGGCATTAAAGGTATTTCCAGAATTTCCTAAATTATGGATGATGCAAGGTCAAATTTATGAGCAAAAAAAGGATCTTTCGAAAGCTTTTGATGCTTATAATGGTGGGGTAGGTATATTTTCTTATCACCACAAATTATTTTAGTATACAATTTTAATTTAAGATTAAAAAATGTCCAAATTCAATTCCGCTGTGGCTGCTTCTAACAAGATTAGAAGAGAAACGTGGAGTTTTAACTAAAGCGAGATCGGTGTTAGAACGTGCAAGACTACGGAATCCTAAAAATGAACAGTTATGGCTAGAAGCAATACGAATTGAATTACGAAGTGGTGTTAAAGATATCGCTATGAATATGATTGCCAAAGCATTACAGGAATGTCCTACTTCTGGCTGTTTGTGGGCTGAATCCATATTTTTAGAACCTCGGCCGCAACGTAAAGCAAAATCGGTAAGTTAGATAGGACATTTTTGTACTAACCAATCAAAATTAATGAAGACTTTAGTGTGGGTTTACTGAATGCAACTTCGATTTTGGTTGTGTCAAATTGAAAGTGAGGTAGTACACCTTTCGGCTTTTGTGGTATATATTTTTAATATGAAGACTTCCAAGCTGTGTTCACGAACTTTTTCAATAAAATCCAAAAACAGAGTATTCTCGTGTATAAATCATATAATAGCTAAAAATATAAAAATTACTGCAGAGCGCTTTCGGCATTAGCCATCTTTGATGCCATGTCAAGTATGATATATATGATATTTGAACCTTGACGCACTGAAGTACCACTCAGATATAGACTTCTAGTTCATAAAATGATTGATGAAGGAGATGGTGAAGGCAGTTACTTGTTAAAGATATGTAAAATGGTATTTCAGAGAAAATGAAGTTTTAAGATTTCAAATTGGGTGTTGGTGATTTCGTAAAGTAAATTTGAAAAGTATGTTCCAATGAAGTGAACTGCTGTTGCTTGTATATCATAAAATTTTGTTTAAATATTTAAAAGGAAACTTCACTGCCATGTGCATATGTATGTAAAGCTAAAATCTGAAGTCACTTAGTACGTTTTTATTAGATTTAAGTAGTTATAAGATGTAGAAATTTTATTTACTTTTCAGTATATAGTTGTAAGTCCATTATATCATTGAAATTCACTTCTTGCAACTTTGTAGACATCCAACTCATCTAAAAAGAAATTATTTAGCACTTGTTGTTAGGATTAAAATATTAAAACATCAATCAAAATTTATAAATTTTTGGCCAATGACATTTGTGTATTAGTTTACTCCAAATTAGATTTTGACAAGAGCAATAAGATCTGATAATAAAAAGATGTTAGTTGGGGGAGAATTGTAAAAGTAGGCTGGTTTAATGTTTTGAGAAGGATCTCCAAGGATATAAGATAAATAAGAAGCAAACTGAATTTGAAAAAACAAAGACTGTGAAAAAGAGAGCTTTACAAAATATAGAACTAAAAGTATAATCTTTTTTGTAACATTTTACGAATTGTATACCTTTTATTATTATTGTAAATCCAACATAAAATTCAACGTATGTTAAAAATGTATCTGTGATATTCAAAGTATAAAGGAACTGTTGATATTAAAAAGTGATAAATGCAAGAGTCCTTGTCATTGTCTTACTATTGACCATTTTATTTCTGGGAGTTTTTGTGAAGACAGACGAGTTTCGAAGTGGTGCTATCAGAAACGCTGGGATTGCTGAACCTTCGGTGTCGAGCACGGTGTTGATTTCACGGAGCTAAGATTCCTGATAAGACCAACGGTGATAAGTATAAGTGTATCTAAAGATTTTTTTGGCGTACCCTAAACCCTAAAATAAAAAGCGTAAATTCTGTAATTCAAAATTTTAAAACGTACTTATCTTCAGGTATTAAGAACCCGCACCTGTTTCGAGTCGTAGCTGTAAGCAGTGGAGCTTCATTGTTCAGCAGCAAGACGTTTCATTGGAATTCAGGTATTAGTTTATCAGTGTCATATTTAGATAGATAGATAATTTATTCATGCTTTAAAATAAAAACAATTTTTTGCATAGGTCAATATTACAATACAAATATGTGTCATGTGTTAATACAAATATAAACTATAAACAAGAAATGACATGTTTCAAAGCTTTGCAGACACAAAATAACATGGTTATAATTTAATTTATGTTAGTGAACATTAAAATCACAATTCATGTATTCTTCAAATGAGTAGTACTTTTGATGTAGCAAAAGGTTTTGATTTTGTTTTGAACTCATTCCTTGACAATGATTTAGTGACATGTGGTAGACAATTAAAGAACTGGTATGAATAATAATTAAAGAATGTCTTGAGACTTGTAATCTAGAAAATGGAACACGAAAAAGATTATTGTTTCTTGTATCATGATGGTGAGATGTAAGAAAGGCCACAGGTTGGGAATTATACGATTTGTGCATAAATAGCAGGCATTCTAAGATGTATAAACATGGAAATGTAAGAATCCCAAACTGGAGAAAATACGACCTACAATCGGCTCTATAGCTAAGTCCGGCCATAATTCTAACTACTTTGCGTTGTAGTCCAAATAGTCTTTTTGTATAAGAGGAGTGCCCCCAGACTAAAATAGCATATAGAAGGTGGCTTTGAAAAAGCGAATAATATGCAATCAAAACGATATTCGTGGAGGCATAGTGTTTTAAATTACGAATACAAAAAATTGCGCTATTTAGTTTAGAAGCAATAGCATTTATATGTTGATCCCATTTCAAGGAACTATCAACATATACACCTAGAAATTTAACAAATTTAGGGTTTATATAAGAATGGTTTTTTAAAGCAAATAACATTTGTTGGCATTTGTTTTCATTAATACTTAATTTATTAGAAGTGAACCAAGAGGTAGCCGAGAAATGGGTGATAACTAGTTTATTGAAAAGGTCATTAAGTGAATTAGAGCAATTGACTAAAGTGGTGTCGTCAGCAAATAAAATTGAGTTAGTTAATGTTACAGATGATGGTAAATCATTAATATATATCAAAAACAAAACGGGTCCCAATATTGATCCTTGTGGTACACCATAATTTATATTTTTAATCTCAGAATTATTATTGTTAAAAGTTACAAATTGTTGTCGATTGCTCAGATAGGATTTAATCAGTGAACAGCTATTATGATCAAATTTGTAGTATTCTAATTTTTTTAAAAGAATATCATGAATAACACAATCAAAGGCCTTGCTTAAATCGAAAAACGTAGCCATACAAAAATCTCCTCTTTCAAAACTAGCTGTTACTTCATTTACAAGTTCTAAAATAGCTAGAGTTGTAGATTTATTTAATCTAAAGCCAAATTGTTCAATGCAGAAAATATTATTTAATTCAAGTGTACTGTGATTTGATTGCAGAGAACTTTTCGTAAATTTTAGAGATAACGGCAGTAATGAAATTGGACGATAATTCGACAATGAATTTGGGTCACCAGCTTTAAATAATGGTATTACCTTTGCCAATTTTAAACAGTCTGGGAAAATGTGGTTTTCAATGGAAGAGTTTATTAAATTAGTTATAGGTGAGATTAAAATATTTTACAGAATTTAATTATTTCAGAGGATAACTCGTAAGCATCGCTACATTTACTAGTTTTAAGAGAATCGATTATTTTCCTAACATCCAAATATGACACTGGTTTGAAAGAGAAAGTATTATAAGTCTGATGCCCTTTATTAGTTAGATTAAGAATGGGATCATGACCATTAAAATTATTCAGTGCAATAATATTTTCTGCTACAGAGGTAAAGAAATTGTTAAAATCATCAACAGTCAAATTAGGGACAGTATTGATTTTGTTGTTTGGTCTCTTTAGGTTAATGATTTGCCATATGGCTTTAGCTGGATTTTTGGACTTTTTATTTTTCAGAATTATATTTAATTTTTGACATGTTTATGGACTGACGATATTGTGTTCTAAAATTATTCACTAATAATTTATTCTCAGTAGTAGGACACTGGATCCAGGTATCATACAAATCTTGTAATTTCTTGCGCATATCATAAAGTTTTTGGTAAACCAGGGATTCTGACAAGTTTTAGAATTTTTGATAACTTGTAATGGAAAACATTTCTTAAAGATGTTATTAATTGTGGAGAAATTTATTGAAATCTGGTACATTATTTTCACTAATGACATTCCATTCTACTTGTTCTAACTGCCTATAGAAAATAAACTTATTTTTTCAGATATATTACGAAACAGTTTAGCAGGTGGTGTGCAAGTATTGTTTCTTATAATGGTTTGAAGTGAATTCCCAAATGGTCAGATAAAACACTGTTGTGGGTATTCAGCATATAGGAACTACAGTTCGTAAATAAATTATCGAGACAGTTATTGAGCCGTGTTTTGAAAGTAACAGTTAAGTTTAGTCGAAAAGATTGACATAGGTCAGTTAATAATTTAGCGTTTTATCATTCAAATTAAACCGAACATTAAAATCTCCACAAATCACAATAGACTTAGAATAATCAACTCGATTGAGAATTTTGTTTAAGGTGGCCAGGAATATTTTGAAGTCCCCAAGCGGGGACCGGTAAATGTTAACTATGATAGTGTTTAAAGATTTAATCAGTACTGCTGAAATTTCACAGTGAATTTCCAGGGATAAAGTAGTTAATTTATTCAGTACACAATAATGATCTTTGAGAATATTTTGTAATAGGATAAAAGAGCCACCATGTATTTTGTAGTTCTTGAGAAATTGGAAGCTATGAAATATCCTCAAGGTAGAATGTCGATATTTCAATATCACAAAGCCAGTGTTCCACAAAGCTGAGAACATGAAATTTCTTATCAGCTAAAAAGATTCCAATTCCTATTTTGTTTCTAATACATTGTATATTTTGATAATAGATAGATAGGTTAGACCCAGCCAAGTCATATATATGGTTTGGCTGCCAGTTTTTAATTGCTTATTAATACTAACATATACTAGATTAGCATTTAAACCTGTAGCAGAAGTAAAACTTCATTGTCAACATACCTTAAAAATGATTATGCATTCTGGGTGTAACCTTTACAGATATTTTACAATGATTAGAAAACAATGAAAGAACATTTTAACAAACAATGTAACTAGTTTAATTTTACCATTCCTATTTAAGTGAATACCAAATTTTGTATAGTCAGAATAATTTAAGTATTGGTTAACATTAAAGACAGTAAAATTAAAATTATTTTTGTTTAATATATTTATATACCTGTTGACACTCTCAATTTTCTTGTTGTATTTAGTATTGTCAAACCTGTAAGGAATATCCATGAGTATCAAATTTGTATTTTACACAAGTCCATAACATATTTGAAAGAGTTTATAATTTGAGCGGGGTATGTCTATCCAAATCATTTGTTCCACCAATAAAAATATGATATCTCTATGCGATAGGTTGCTTATAGTGCTTTCCAATCCATCAACTATTTGGCGTGCTGAAGCATTAGGTTTAAGACATGATGTAATTATGTAACTTGGATTTAATTTGGAAAATAAGACATTTAGACCACGCACATGACTGTCCCCGATAATTAGAATTTTTGAGAACTAGTATCACTACTGATTACATCATCATGAGATAGATTAGCTCTACTTGAGACAGATCTGACATTGTTTTTAGATAGAGGAACAATTGCATTATCTAGGACTAGATCCACTGGTGATTGATTATTAATATTGTTCCCAATGATATTGTTAATTGTTGCGTTTGGTGTGTCGATCTTTCTAATTGGAGTTAATACCGATTCCGTTGAATTATTTGTTATGGTTGGAATGTCAGTAATTTGCATATTTTGTAATTGAGTTTTTAAAATGAAACTTCCTTTTCGAGGTTTTCTATTTTAGTTGTATATTCCTTTAGTATTAGATTACTTTCCGTTTGCTCTCTGATGAGCGCTTGCTCCATATTGACACCTTCCATACGGCAAATATCCAGTTGTGAAGTGAGACACTGATTTTGCTTTATAACATAATTGCACTCAGTTTTAGGTTCACATTTTCTATTTGTAGGAAGTAACTAAATCATTTAAATTTATAGTTTCATTATTTGAGGTGATTATGCCTTTCTCATCACAGCATTTGACTCTATATTGGTCAAGTCTTATAAGAGTTTTACCTTTCTTGACTTCTAAGCAGCTTTTATGGAAGATACAATGGCAGTTTATGCAAACATAGTTGTTGCAAGGCTTTTTGGGCAGCACGAAGAAACTACCTGCCATAAGAATCAGTATAATAATAGAGAATAAAGAATGAATACAGGTAAAGGATGAAACTAGGTAAAGGATGAAACTAATCTTCACACTACAGGGTCCTTTGTAGTGACTAATTCAACACAAGAACACTGGACCACGGACATCAAAACATAAGAGAACAAAGGAGTGTATTACATTGATGTTTTAGAGTAATTAATATACAAGTGAAAGAACGGATAATTATTAACTTATTGAAAATAGGAGCAAGTGTATTATATAATTAAGAAGAGCCCAAAAAAACAAACTTAAGAATAGAAATTTTAAACAAGATGTATTAATGGAAATTATTAGTATGTAGTAGACAGATAAAATAAATCCTTATTACCTGGCTGGGTATATCAATAAATAAACACATCAAATTAATCAATAGTGAAAGCATATGTCCAAGTTAACAGATGTAAGCATTGAGCTGATAAATAGTTTAAATTAAACTAATACACATTATACCAATTTTCCATAGTAGTAGTAAGATAACAAATCAGCCCCTTGATTGATTGTATTGAAAATAGTATCAAACAACTCAGCACTTCTAATTACACAATGCGTATCAATTTGAAAATTATAAAATCTAAATTAACCACATAAATTCAATATTAAAGCAGGAGCACACAAAACACACTTGCACTTGTTTACAGTAAAATTTTAAACACTTAACCCGATATACTCGATTGAAATCTTAATTTATTAACTAATATAAACTGTTTTACTGTGCGTATTTTTCAAATAATTGTTTACACTGTCACATTTAGAAATTGCTTATGTAGAATTAACTAGAGGTCATTTGACTGGCAGTGTCACGTACATCTGTATCCAGTTCAGAACCCACGCTGTATGCAGATATAGATTTATTCACAAAATTAACCTGAGATAAGAGTTTCATTGGTCGAGGCGCAGATTTAAAGACCCAATAGAGAAGTTATGAAATTATTAATTAAAGAAAGGAAATTATAGGGGAATTTGGTGCATGGCTAATTTGCTCATATATTATACAAGTTATATTAAAAACTTATATTCTATCAATAAATAGAGCTCATTTAAATTATTAAACTAATATCACATAATAAAAGACTGTTATTATGTGATATTAATTTAATAATTTAGATGAGCTCTATTTATTGATGAAATATAAGTTTTTAATATAACTTGACATGGCACCGAGGATGGCTAACGCCGAATGCGCTCGCCTGTAATTTTTATATTTTTAAGTATTTATTATATGAGTTATACACGAGATTTTTGGATTTTATTGAATAAATTTTTAAGACTTTCCAAACACCTTATATTTACAAAAATAACTCCGAATCCCTGAAAATAATATTTTAACTTTTCTTATAAACTCATTTGAGATAAGTAAAAATAGATACTGGAGATGCGGTGCTGGTTACAATATTTTTTTAAAATTATACGACCTTCGATAGCATGAAGAATTTATTTGAACCATAAGAAATCTAGATCCAAACAACTACAAACCTAAAGCTACAGGTACTCACCTAAATACTCTTTCTTCGAGGAACTGCTCCAAGAAATAGAAATACTATTAAGGTTGGTACTGTTGGCAGTAATTGTCGACAAGTCACCTAAGTTGACTTTAATTAAGTTCAAATAAACACTAATACTGTAAGTAGTATAGAAAGCGAATTAAACCTGAACTTATAGCCATATTGACTTTTCGATAAACTTTAAAAAAGCATCATATATTTGTTTTTTTGTTGCTGCTCAAGGCAATGTGATTACACTATTTAAACCCAAGCGGTTAACAGCAGTTTGGAACAAGGCATCGAGGCAAAACTTTAATGCTACAGCACTATCAAGTTCATAGGAGTCAGAATCCAACATCCTGTTGTGAGTGTTTGAAGCGTTAAATTATTAAATTTGGAATTACCCAAAAGGAACGGCAATCCTGTAACAAATTAAAGAGGCCTCGGCCAACTGCAGTGGTGTGTGAGTGGGTTCCTACAGAAATAAATGGAAGAAAATAGAACAAAATTGGGTAAGGATCAGAAATTTACTCAGATGCAATTTCAAGCTACATTATTACTAGAGCTTAGCCTGCTAGGTTTCCAATCAGTTGTTACATGCAAAAATGGTCATGTATCATGTTTTAGATTTAGAGATACCTTGTAGGTTAATTGCCGCGTATTTTTGAGATGATATGCTAACTTCCGGCGTCGGTAACGGTCGAGTCTGCGCAAAAGAGATGCGGAAGTGCGCAAGTGGAGAAAGCGGGATTAAGCAGCGAGACATGGACTAAGCAACAAATATCTAAGTGCGGTGTAGTTTTTAAAGAAAAACAGGTATGTAGTTTCCCTTTACCTCCCTTTATCGTTCCGCTATCCCTTTCCTTTCAAGCCCCTACGAGACGCAATCGAAGTTCAGTGACGGATAATAATTTAATGTTCAACACGACGTAATCACAATCCTAGCCACGTGCTGGACCTTGAGATGATGTTCCGAGAGATACACATCACGTAAGTAATTTGAATTTTACCTAGAATGTGCATGTAAGTTGACTTAGGCAGTGATTGCATCATCTGTTACGTGCCATTGCCACTTAAACATTGTTTTAGGTTAGTTTTTGGTGTACGGAAGTTTCCCGCCATATTTTCAAATACGCGAGACGCGGGAATTTTTAAATAGACTAGGAGGCGCTTCCGATACGTCACAGTAGTGAGCTTGCGCAGTGTGCTTATCCCTAGAGGGGTATAGGAATACTAGACAAGGGTGGGGAGAAGTGTTTCCGTGACGCTAAAAATCGTGGCTGTTCTCTTATGATCTTCAAGTGAAATAGTCGTGCCGGGTATTATATCTTATCTTACTATGTAGATTCCCTTGTCTTGCTTATCTTTGTTTGTCTTTCCTTAATTAACCTATTCCTGTCGTTCCACTACATTTAGGACGGATATGACCTGGAGCATCCCACGACCGGATGTCCATGCTCAACAACACCACCGGAGCCCGGACCAATATCTTCATCTTCGACCCGGAAGGATGATAGGCGTACCTGGGGAAAGCCGGATATCTTATGTGAGTAATACCGTGTTCAAATTGTTCACGAATATGAACTCTTGTTAATTGTTTATTTAATTTTTATATTGCTAATTATGGCGCAATATAAATTATCGGTGACGTCATGGTGGTTGGCTACGCGAAACCTGTAAAAGAGGTTTGCGCTTCCGGCCGCCAGGGCGTAGCATTGCTTTTTATCCATTGCGCTTGCGCGATGTATCTTATGAACTTTGGTAATTGTATTACCGACTTTTATAAACTTTCACCAGGAATAGTGTAATAAGAATGGCGCCTTTAATTGTGGAGGTTACGAACCGGGGAATTTTCCTTTGTTTTTTATAAACTTTTAATGTATTTTCAATGTTATTTAAAAAAATAGTTTTTTCACTTAAAGCCAATTACCGAGTATCTATAACCTTGAGTTTTATACCCGCATTTTGGAACACGCCACATTCCTAAATGTCAAAATCAAGTTGCTATGGCAACTGACAAGTGAATACCGCCATTTTGAAAATATAACTGTTCTTTTTACAATGTGTTTTAATATAATGCTTTTCTAAATTTAGAATGTGCCATCTGTTTGTTAACTTCAATTGTGTTGTTGTGAGTGAGTGGTTTATTTTCGGATTCAAATATGACCTTTAGGAAATTAGCTAACCCTATTATTTTCTTTACTATGCGAGTAAGTATATAAAATAAGCATTTATTTCAATGAGATACCTTTAGATACAGTTATTACAAAATTATCTATTAAAATATAACTTTTGCTTGTTTTCGTAACTTTGAAAGCCCGTTTTTTGAAACTTAAATGCACTCTCTTGTATGTTTCATTTTAAAAATGCCTCAGTGATTACCTACTTAATAACAAAATTGTTTTCCTAAATATAGAACTCTTGTTTACCTAAGTTTTACTGTCTTTTAAAGCGTTATTTTGACCTAACCCTAATATATTTTGTTCTCCTAGATATTATGTTGGTTGGATATAGTTTTAAAAAAGTTTTTCCCTTGTATGGTTAACCAGTATAACCTATAAATGCGTTTTATAAAGGTTCTTGCCTTATATATTGTAACGAAATTACCTAGACCATATTTTTACTTTTCAAAATGTTGTAATAAAATGCATCTCTTTATATCTGTTCCTTTGAATATTAAAGTAAAGAAATTTCCGTTAACGTTATTATTTAAACTCATTTACGATACTTCTGGATAACTTTTGCAATATTGAAAGGACATTCCAAAAATTTGGTATACCTTTTATATATGTATCGTGGAATTTTTCTTTTATGTTGCGAGTTTGATTTTGTCTGACTGCATATTTTTTTAGTTATTGAAATTTCAACCTACCTTAACATCTATTGAGCGAGGTTTACAGTCGGATTTGGTCGTGTAGCTCTGTAAGTCTAGAATGAGGCCCATTCCCAGTCGTATAGCATTGTAACTCTAGACGAGGATTCGGTTGGTAAGTTGTCGCTTTAATTTGTAAATCATTTTTTAATAATGATGTTGAAATTTTCCCTTATTGGGTTGGAAGGAACTCAAATGAGAACTTCCCATCCCAGTAAAAATATGCTTTATAGAATGTCTATTGCTATTATCTTTTTACATATCGATTTAAATCTCTTTAAATGCCTTAAAATTGTCTTTAAAATCGTTTAACTTTACGTATATCTAAGAGCTTGTCACGTTTATTGCTTTGGCAATGTACCTAATGTTCCTAGCTTTCACTTGGCTTAATAACTTAAAATAACCCGCAGGTCGTTTGGCA
This sequence comes from Platerodrilus igneus, assembly GCA_036346225.1. Classification (NCBI taxonomy): domain Eukaryota; kingdom Metazoa; phylum Arthropoda; class Insecta; order Coleoptera; family Lycidae; genus Platerodrilus; species Platerodrilus igneus. Next base: position 4,675,650 of record JARFIW010000139.1, on the reverse strand, counting down.
AGATGGAACTTGCGTATCTATCAATTCACTTTTGACTTTAGGCATAGGCCTGGCAAATTAAATATCGTACCTGATGCCTTGTCTCGTGATGTTGTTTCTCTTAACATTACAAATTTAATTCTGGATACCTGGTCTCTTAATATGATTAAATCCTCACCATTTACCTAATTTTTTTTTTGTTTTCACCATCAATTAGTAACCTCAATTACTTATTCCTTCTCTTATATAGTATATAACCTCTTACACGTTTAACTTTACCTACCTTAATTTAGATATCTTTTTCTTTTGGTTGACTTTTCCTTCACCATACCGTTAGATATATATCACTTCATTCTCTACACCTCCCAATATAACTCTGTCGTTTCATTTGATTAACCCTTGAACTTTTCCTACTACATATTATTTGGTTTTTAGTATTTCTCTTATATGGTTTAATTGTGTGGTAATTGTCGTAACTTTGGTTGAAATAACTCATTGAATTTTTATGATTGGTTTTAGCTGATGTTGAGTGGATGATTTTTTTTCTTTGGGCCAACATAGGAGTCATGACCTATGCCATTGTAAGAAATAGTTCATATTCGCAGTTGCAAAGACTAGGACTACCTATTCCATGTGTTTTTCTTCTGAATTATTGCAGTCGCCCACATTATACTACATCATTATTTCTTTCTTTTACTACTAAATCAACATAACTTATAAACATTTTTTTCGTTGTTTTTTATTGAACTTTGTGGTGAGATGTTATTGCTTCTTAATGTTATCTTATTAAATTCTCGGTTGTTTTAGCATATTGGGACAGTGTACCTGTATTTAACTGCTTATAATTGGGCATTTTTGTGTGGTTAGGGTGCTACCGTTTTGAGAACCTACCTTAAAACAGTCTGTTTTTGTGTGTTTGTATCTGTAATGATACTTGTAAGTTGTTGTGTCAACTTTTGTCTGATTTTCTTATCGTAGTCAATGTACTCGTTAGGAAAATGATCGTACTAGCTCTCTTAGGAGTCTAGTGAATTTTAAAAATGTGTATACCTTATCTTGTCGGATTAATATCGCAGGTGGTCCTTCAGACTGCGCTGTGTTTAACAGGGACAACTCTCTACCTTCTCTCGGACGCTTGTCCAAAAACTATACTTTTTTCTTATCCCGCTATCTCCGCTATGCCTTATCCTTCCTTCGGTGGACCTGTTCTTGTCCCGGAACACCCGTCTGCCACATAAGAATGATGTTCCCTCATTCCGAGCTACTAGTCACATTGGCTGGTTGAGTAGCGCTTTGCTATCCACCTTTCCCTCTGTTACTTTTGCTCAATGCGAGCCCTTCCTCTACTTTCTTCTACCTGGAAGTGTCTCCTATGCACTCCAAAAAACCAACCTCCTTCTTTTTACCTTTCCTATTTCTACTGCTTTTTCATTTCTGTTAGTCACCGTGTGGTTGCGCGGGAGGTTTCCACAGACACCTGGACCATGTCTCTGCGAATCTTTCGTGGGGTCATGCGGTGCCGCTGTCAGTGCATGGGCTCTGGCAGTGAAGGTATGTATGAGTGTGTGAATGTGTGAGTGAATGAGTATATATATCTTGTATACCGTGTGGATATCGGGTGATAGGATCACCGATATCAATTACCGCCGGGTGCAGGGATGCACCCAAATGTCTTTGCCGGTCCCCCGTGCTGTTCTTGTGAACGGACCTGCTTCACAGGTTTCTCTTTTTAGAGGGCACGGGTCAATCCCATTTAAACGGCTCTACTGGAGCCACTCTTTTGTTGTTATTCATTGTCTTGGGTAATAACCAGGCCAATATCTTTGTCTTCTTTATTATCTTTGACAATACCCTTAGTTTTAATATCGTTATCTTACTGATTACCTTTAGTAATAACCTTAGTTTAGTATCGTTATCTTACCGATTACCGTTAGTAATAATTTTGGTTTAATTTCTTGTTATCTTACTGACTACCGTCAGGAATGACTTCGAGTTATTTCGCGTTATCTTACCGGTTATCTTTAGTAATAACTTTTGTTTAAATTCGTGTTACTTTACCTACTATCTCTTATAATCACTTTAACTTAATATCGTGTTATCTTATCGAGTATCTCAAATAATAACTAAAGCTTAATACCGTTATCTTATTCATTACCTTTGAGGATAACAACTTAAGCTTAATAACATTATCTTATCTACTATCTTTAACAACAATTTGAGATCTTGTCTTATGTTTTTATTGTCCTAACGTGTGGTATATATGACCAGACGTGGGAATTATTTTTTTTCTGATATTTAAGTGAAAAAGCTAACCCGATTTAGAAATGTAATTTGTCAGGTTAGCATATAAGGATTTAGTAGGTGGTACTTTTGGTAAATTTGTTGATTCACAACTATGTCATGGACAAGTTTTAAATGTGCATCCTTAGAAAACCAAAGTACCAGTAACAAAATTTGCTAGAGTGCAGAGTGACGCACTCCATGAACATTTTAAATTTGGACACTTCTTGCCAAAAAAGAAGAATAGTTTTGATGCAACACTCATGTGTGTTTGCACATAACAACTTTTATGTTAGCTTTAGTTAGATAGGTTTAGATAGGTTAGGCGACTTGTCGCACCCGTGTTAGTTAAGTAGTGTTTCATGCTCCCCGACAAATTTGTGCTGTCGATAATTAGTGTAGTCAAAGACTATCGGGCTACCTATTCCGTTTCCTGGTACTTCGGTAGACGTGTTATCGGTCGAAAAAACCAGGTGGCGCCTTATATAAACATTTTGTAGGTTTTAAGTTAGGGTTTATGTAGGGTAGTTAGGACTTAGATTTTAAGCTGTTACTGTGCTAACAGACTTTTTCTTTTTTTAAGTTTTTTCTTTTGTGGCTTTGACGCGATTGTTACGTGCCATTGCCACTTAAACATTGTTTTAGGTTAGTTTTTGGTGTACGGAAGTTTCCCGCCATATTTTCAAATACGCGAGACGCGGGAATTTTTAAATAGACTAGGCGGCGCTTCCGATACGTCACAGTAGTGAGCTTGCGCAGTGTGCTTATCCCTAGAGGGGTATAGGAATACTAGATAAGGGTGGGGAGAAGTGTTTCCGTGACGCTAAAAATCGTGGCTGTTCTCTTATGATCTTCAAGTGAAATAGTCGTGCCGGGTATTATATCTTATCTTACTATGTAGATTCCTTGTCTTGCTTATCTTTGTTTGTCTTTCCTTAATTAACCTATTCCTGTCGTTCCACTACATTTAGGACGGATATGACCTGGAGCATCCCACGACCGGATGTCCATGCTCAGCAACACAACCGGAGCCCGGAGCAATATCTTCATCTTCGACCCGGAAGGATGATAGGCGTACCTGGGGAAAGCCGGATATCTTATGTGAGTAATACCGTGTTTAAATTGTTCACGAATATGAACTCTTGTTATTTGTTTATTTAATTTTTATATTGCTAATTATGGCGCAATATAAATTATCGGTGACGTCATGGTGGTTGGCTACGCGAAACCTGTAAAAGAGGTTTGCGCTTCCGGCCGCCAGGGCGTAGCATTGCTTTTTATCCATTGCGCTTGCGCGATGTATCTTATGAACTTTGGTAATTGTATTACCGACTTTTATAAACTTTCACCAGTAATAGTGATATAACACATCCGGTAAAAACGTGATCTGTATATGTTATAACAATGGCGTTAGAGCCAAGCCTAAAGTGTTAATAGCGCGTAAATTGTAATGACGTGGTAAATGTAACAATGGCGCCCAACGTGCTAAAGGTCTTTTTTTTAAGATTTTTTTTCTTTTATGGCTTGGTTACGATTGTTACATGCCAAACTGATCATGTATCATGTTTTAGGTTTAGAGATACTTTATAGGTTAATTGCCGTGTATTTTTGAAATGATACGTTAACTTCCGCCGTTGCTGACGGCCGAGTCTGCACAGAAGGAATGCGGATGTGCGCGAGTCGAGGAAGTGACATTAAGCAACGAGACATGGACTAAGTAACAACTATCTAAGTGCGGTGTAGTTTTTAAAGAAAAACAGGTATGTAGTTTCCCTTTACCCCCTTTTATCGTTCCGCTACCCCTTTCCTTTCAAACCCCTATGAGATGCAATAGAAGTTCAGTGACGGAAAATAATTTTATGTTGAACACGGCGCAATCACAACCCTAACCACGTGCTGGACCCTGAGATGAAGTTCCGAGAGATACACATTACGTAAGTAATTTGAATTTTACCTAATGTGCATGTAAATTGACTTAGACATAATGATTACATCATCCGGTAAAAACATGGTCGGTATATGTTATAATAACGAAGTTTGAGCCACGCCTAAAGTGTAACAATAGTGCGTAAATTGAAATGCTGTAGATGTAACACAGTCAAGTTTATGGACGCCAACTTTGTCTAGTTTCATAAGATTTCCTCTGACTAACGAGTAACCTAGAGTACTTTAATTACAGTGTCCTGTTGAATGGAAGTTTTTTTTTACAAAATACTATCTCTATGCGTATACCAATCAAACGACACTTTCCACTTGCTACGTTGTCTAAATCTATATTAATTTGATATTATTCCATTATATCTGCAAACAGGTGTACATAAAACTTTTTAAAGTTACTTATATTAAGTTATACATCAGCGACAGAACCATGTTTCTGTAAATAAATACACACACAGACTTGTAAGATTTTATATTCAATTGATTATAATCTGATGATTCAATGCTAATAATTTACAACAGGTCTGAAATATTCACTTAAAACTGTCAATGTCTCGGTTTTATACATCCAATAATTTACTCTATACTATAACTAAGAGTAGACGTATATTCTTATCAAAACGTTCTCAAACAACAGCACCATGTACAAATGCCATAAAAAGCAAACAACATAACCTAGTTTAGTTATGACCTACAATACGCCTTCAGGAAGCCAAAGGAATTCCATAGAGCCAGGAGTTGTATATTAGCTTGTGATCGGGGTGTTTTTTATTTTCAAATTTTATTTTTTGCTTTCGAACCAATTTGTCTAAATCTTTCTTTTCGGTTAAGTTGAAAATTTGCAGGATCTGCCCACATTACCGCCCATCTGTTAATACAGAACCACCCTGACTCGTGGTTTGGTCTGTGGTTGGTAATAATTAAATAATATCCTTTTAATGTCGGGTGTAGTTGCTTGTAATTTTCTCTCCATCTCATTTGTATGTTTTTAAGTGGGGAGAATATGTCATTGTCTGGTCTTTTCTCCACGTAAAGCAAACATGAGGCTATTGGGCAAAAGCTGCATGATTGTATGATTATTCTATATGACTACATTGGAATCTTGCCACTTTGTATTTACTGCTGTAGTGAATTATCTGAACTTAATACTGGTGAATTTCACTTCTAAAGCATCTGGGGTTTTATCTCTACACTATTATTACTACAGTATGTCTAGGGTTTCCTTATCTTGCAACTATTTAACATTGTATTTAAATTATTTAATTACAAATGGGTAAAAGCTCTGTTATATTTGGAATAATTATGTTGGGAAAAATTCATATTAGTTGGTTTATGGTTATTTATTTTCTGGTGTTAAAGCTTTCTTTAAATGGCATGCTTCCACTATCAAACTTTATCGAACTAAGTATTAAGTTTATCCTTTTGTGGTTTATATTAATATATGAATCTGAACTTTTTCTAATATGTGTAAATAACTTTTTAATTTTGTGGTTTGAGCTTATGCCTGATGTCTGCATTTATTACATGGTTTTATATTGTTTGATTTATGGGAATTTACTTTCAGTGGTTTTCATTGTTGCAACGTGTATTGTATTCTCATTCATGTGTTATCTTCGCATTGTATTAACTTGTATTAATTTATTTTAAGATAAATCAATTATGTATTGCTTTAATTGTACTACCTGTCCTAATTGAAATTAAGTTATTGTTTCTAAAACCACAAAAATTGAAGTATAATGTCGAATTACTATAGCTATATGTGAAATCCATTGTACGTGAATCAATAAGAATTTTGTCAGATTTAGATTAATTTTTCCCTCTTTTTTTATCTGATTTGTATTTCCCGTAATACTCGAGCATTACAGTTCCCGTAGCACGAACATTTTCTGGACTTAAATTATTGTGCCTACAAATTTGGTCATCACGTGAAGCCCATAAGATAACAAAACAACTCAACAACTTACCTGGTTTTTACTAAACGCTAAGGCCACGCTTGCTTCTCAAGTCTGGGTCTTCGGATATGGATTCCAAATTTTATCGTAGGCGAAGTTGAAGTACCTACACGGTAGTAAAACACGATAGTTTGTGGGTAGGGGAAGGAAATAACATGAAATTGAAAGGAATCGCTTCACTGGACTTCAATTTCACACTTACTATCTTGTTAAACACTGATAGTAAAAGTCCCCTCTTTTAAGAGGCTTAGTTCTCATCAACTATAATAGCCCACCCTTTTATGCTTCCCATACCAGATTTTTTTAATCTGAGAACAAATGTACGCAGTTTGCATACCATAAATCATGAGTTAATATCCCGGAATCCGTGGGAAACTATAATCGTGGAAGTATACATGTAAAAACTTAATTAAGGACGGAAAGAAAAACTTTCCCATACTGGGTTTAAGAATCCCCAAAATTTAATTATTAAAATAAAATGTAAAGCGAAAAGGGTGCAACAGGTTTACAACTCTCCATTAGGTAAATATTTTTTACAATAATTTTTGAAAAGTTTCCATCACGAACGTCCTTGGGATAGTTAAAGTTAGTGATTTGTTTTGAGTCATTATCAACCAAAATCAGTTTCGTTTTTTTGTCAATAACATCAGACTATGTTGCAAGATCATACAAAACAGCGCAATTTGATTGAACTCTTAAAAATAGCTCCAAAGTTAAACTTTTTAACATACCTAAATATGATGTGAAAGGAACTTCGGGTCCGATTGTTTCACTACTTTGAATAGCACTAAATTGAAAAGGTGATATATTTTCGAATGTTGAGGATGCCATATCTTCATGCTGCTTTTGAAAAATGCTGTATATTTGTAATTTATTCTTTAACAACTTTCTGTTTCTTTTCTCTGATTTTTCGATACCGGTTTCCAGGTAAACGTTTCCAACCGCCTTACATCTGTAGAATATTAAAAAATAAAAGTTAAAAGGTATATTATGATAGATGTTAGATATTACTTTTGGTATTATCGTTATACTTTAAATTTAAAAAAAGTATACATTAATACTTACGTTGGAGGACAACCATAATGCGCCACACATTTAGATTTACTTTGTAATGATTGGGCACAATACAATAGAATAATATGAATTTTTTTTATTTATTACAGAAGGTATCACACCTAGCACTGATCTTATATCTTTTTTATTTATAGAAGAGCCAAAAGGCAATGTGAATTAGTAACAGAAATATCCCTTAATAACTACTAGCTTGTTTTGAATAATTATTTCCACATACCTTAGTGCAACGGCTTTGTACCTTTTTCCATAAGATTAGATTATCTTACTTTCTCATGATATCTAGGAATCTGAAGTTCATCATATATATCAGCAGCAGCCGATTTGCAATATACAGTGATAGTATTACACTGACGTAAATGCATTTTAATATATGACTTTATTTTAGGTATTTTAATGTAGGCAAAGAAACTGTATGCATGTCTGTTACAACTTGTCATAATCACTTCATATTATTTTTTCCTTCGAGTCTTATAGATTATTGACATTATCAAAAACTAAACCCAGTGGATGGTACTCTTGTGCTCCTAGTCAATAAATTTAAATATTATCTTAATCTTTTAAGCAAACTATTTTCTCTATGTAAATCTACACTTTTATTTCAATCACTGCACCACTCTTATTATATTTTCTTTCATTTTATAATTATTAATATAAACTAACGTTGTAGGTGGACGCCTTAAAGAAATGTGAACATGACCCACATGTTCTGTTAGCTGTCAGCAAATTATTTTGGTCAGAACGTAAAATTAACAAATGCCGTGAATGGTTTCAGAGGACAATTAAAATAGAACCAGATTTAGGCGATTCGTGGGCACATTGGTATCGTTTTGAACAATTACATGGAACAGTAGAACAACAAAATGAAGTGAAACAACGGTGTTTGACTGCAGAACCTCATCACGGTGAACTGTGGTGTTCGATATCAAAGAATATCAAAAATTGGTGTCTTAATACGGAACAAATTCTCAGTGCTGCTACAAAAGAAGTTCCAATACCAGTTTAATTTTATTTATTTATTATTCTAGTTATTAAAATAATACAGTAGCAACATTTTTAATTGTGGAAATAGGATGTTTGCAGATCTTGTCAACATGTTTGAAACAAGAAAATGACATTGAATATAAACCATCGTCAGTGTGGTCTGTTATTGTAAATATAATTTATATAATATTATAAGTTTATTGGTATCTCTATCCTTTCTTATTGCTTTCATATATCTCGAGTTTGGCGTAGATGTAAGGACTTACCCAAAACAAATGGAGATACCAGGAAATTAAGCGACTGTTAAATAACATTTATAGCAGAAAATGTGATTATTCGATTATTTGTGCTATATCCTAGACAAAATGATACAAGTAAGTGAAAACCATGAATAATTAAAATTTTTATTCATTTGTTGCGATAATGGTTTAATGCGGTATGAAATAACTATAAATCTTGATAACTAGCTTTTGTTCTGACAGTTGAGAGGTCAGAGGTGAGGCTAATAGTGTATCTCGTGAGGAAAGTTGAAACGAATTTTTGTTGTTGGATGGGCGCCAGGGAAACTTAATTTTTATAAATGGGCGCCAGTGCACAAAAATCTTCCGCTTCCTTCACAGAGAATCGAAGAAAGGGCCATCTTCCGACATAGCTAGGGGTCTATTCATGGGTAGAGCAATAAGAAGTGTGTGTGGGGGGGGAGTCGAATTTTGTTTTCACACAAAAACTAAACAAAGTTAAATAGGCGCCACCAAGTCCTGAGATAATCACGATAAGAGCAAAGCACAATTCTAGGGCACTGGAAACCCAAAGATAAAACGATGTCAGTTAACAAAAACCTGTCTTATAAAAATAAAAGCAGCTCCTGTAAGAAATTACAAAGATTAAATAAAAATGTAGAACACCATTTGTGTCCTATAAAAGTATCAAAAATAAAAATGTATATCCAATATGATATTGGCACAAAATTATTACCCAAAATTCTACCTTTATGTTATCAGATTTGATCGCATTTGACCAAAATAAAAGTCTCAAAGTTTAACTGATTGTTTACTGAAGTAAAAAACTTTCTTTTAAAAATTCATAACTTTTTAACATGTAAAAATTCTCAACAATAATGTTTATAACAAAATCAAAATTTTGTCTTTTTAAAGCAAAAGACTGCTCTCTAAACATAAGCTTGTTTTAAATATTTAATCAAAAAAAATTTGTAAACACAATGCATTGAACTATCATTTCTATCCTGGGCAGATCTTATCAGGTAGATTAGTTTCATAATTATTACGCAGCGTGTATTTAAATTTTGCAATGAAGTGAAATAAACTTCCATGTAGTTCACTGCTATTACTTCTCAAGTACTTTTTGTATTAAGTATATAAATTTTCATAACCTCAAAATTTTTGTTTGAACACAAATGCAAACACTTTGCAATTGTCACTAAACGAATTTAATTTTTTATACTTAGTTTTTATAATTTATGTGTGAATAAAAGCTAACTTCAAGATTGAAGAATGTTTAATTTGAATTTTAGGAAAGCTACACGAAGCATCTGTTTTCACGGCAAATATCTTTAAAATGTTATTACCTCCCAAAAAAAGTATAACGTCGAAAATATACTTCGAAATTTATCTGAAGTTCGAATGTGAACAAAGCCTACAAATATATAAACCTAACCTAACAAAAATTTCTTTCTACAGTTTGTAAAACCAGTTTAACAATAATCGAAAGTGAAACAGGTCATATGGCCATAAACACGATAGCAAATTTCGTGTTTTTTATATGACCGTCTGTTTATCAAAGACTAACGACATTCTAAACACATGCAAAATTTCTTAAATTTAATAACGAACCAAACTGCATCTGATTTTCATAGACAAATCCCATCAGAAATTTCATCAGCTCTAAACAACACCATAAACCATTTCAAACTTAGGAAGCCGTAACCATTTCTTGGGGTAACAGCAATCACGACCACATGCCCGCAATCTCCAATCCTTGTACAGAACAATACAACTTACACAACAAAATTCTCACTTGTACTTTTCTATTGTTTTTCGTAGGCGCGCTAATTAAATGAAACAGAATTAAATTAAGTTCGTAAAATTTATAAATTACAAACCGTTAGTAGAAGTTATTGATATTTATTCAAGTCTACCATGACTTGAACCACTCACACAAATAATTTAATCGAAGGTTGCAAGCCTCTAGTCTGGAAAACATCTTGAGGAATTGATAGCTTGGCTGCGACTAACGAACAAACGAGAAACGAACGATAGAGACGATTCAAGGACTCGCCGTTAGAGGTGGGGAAATACGAAAGCAACAAGATTGCTAGAGATGCTCGACAAAATAACTTTATGTCGCACAGATATTTTACTACAAGAAGATTATTAAAACGAAGCGTTCCATTATGTACTATATGGAACATTAATAAAGAATAAGGCACGCTTGGCGCATTATACTTGTTATTATGGCAAGTTACATGTAATATGTTTTGTTGATGCATATAAAAACTGTTTGTTTATATTAGTGCTTATAACTTAAATGGTAGCCTTCATTATCTACTTTCTTCTTTAAGTGGCTCACTGGTGTGAAAATTAGTAGATATTATGGATTTGTGCTCAAAATGTAAGACCACATGTCAAAATGACTCAATGTTGATATGTGATTCGTGTAGTACACCTTTTCATGATAAATGTACTGAATTAGGATCATCAGAAATTTGAGTTATGCAACTAAGGAAACAAAGATCCCTGTTCTTTTTTTGTGATGATTGCACAACAGCCATCAAACTTTTTCCAATGATGATTAAAAAATGTAAAATTTTGGAAAATGAAATTCAAGATCTTAAAGAAACCGTTAAACGTTTAGAAGCTCTAAATTTTTCCTCAAATTGTGAATCTTTCTACTCTGAAATCAATGAAAGGGTTAGTAGAAGTAGGAACTTTATACTTTTTAATGTTACTGAACCTAACTCTGCTAATGTATCTGAACGTCAACAAATTGATAAAACCGCTGTTACCCAGGTATTAAACACATTAGAAATTCATGATGTCGCTCCGGTGGCCGTCATTCGATTGGGGAAGAAAGGAGATAAACCTAGGCCTTTGAAAGTCATCTGTAGTGACAGTGCTATTGCCCGCTCTATTCTAAAAAACAGTGCAAAGTTAGTCAATACACCTTTTCGTGTTGCTGCTGATTCCACTGCACAACAAAGAAATTATCTGCAAATGCTTAGAAGTGAACTTAGCGAACGCCAAAAAAAAGGGGAAGCAGTGACAATCAAATATTTAAATAACACACCTACTATTGTACCGACTAATCGTAAACATTACACAAAAAACTAGATTTACCCCTTTTTCAATTAACTGTGTACTATCAAAATGTGGGCGGTCTTAGATCCCGTTTAAGTGAGTTTAAAGATAGCATTATCCTCAGTAATAATTACGATGTTTTAGTTATAACCGAAACTTGGCTTAATAATGCAATTTACGATAATGAACTTACAACTGATTTATATAATGTTTTCCGTGTTGATAGAAGCCAATATACTAGTACTAAAATGCGTGGTGGTGGTGTTTTTATTTTAGTGCGGTCCTCGTTCTCTGCACAATAATCAAAACTAGGGTACTTGATGTAGAACAGCTCTTTATTGCTATCAATGGCATTGGTTGCTTAGTTATCATTGGGGGTGTATATATTCCTCCCTCCTCTACAGTTCAGACTTACGAATCTTATTGTAGTGCTATTGAAGAGGTCGGTATTAATTACCCTAATGCTAAAATAATTTTATGTGGTGATTTTAATATACCTCGAGCAACCTGGAATAATAATGAATTTATCTTATGCAACTATGGGGATGCATCTGAACCTTTAATTGCCTCTTCTTCTCTGCTTAATCTGAAACAGCATAATAGGGTTTATAATAACAACAACCGACTCTTGGATCTTGTTTTTTCTAACATCCTATTCTGAATGTTTTGCCAGCCATAGATTTAATAATGAATAACAGTTATCACCACAGAGCATTAACTTTTGAAGTACTGATTGAAAAAGAGCAACCTTATCTACAATATGAGGAATATAGATATGATTTTCATAAAGTGGATTATGAATCCCTTAACCACTACCTTAATACAATTGATTGGTCATTTTGTACAACAATGAAGAATATTGATGATGCCACTGAACATTTTTACTATTTACTTCAACATGGCTTGGAATCCTATGTTCCTAAGAAGCTTATTAAACCCTTTACATTTCCTAGTTGGTTCAGTAAGGAACTTATTAATCTTATATACATGAAAAAAGCTGCTCATAAGCATTATAAATTATCAAATAAGTTGGAGTCTTACCACAGGTTTATCTTCTATCGTAGCCTAGCCAAACGTCTCAGTGCTCGGCTTTATTCGAAGTACATACTATGTACAGAACATAGTATACAAACAAATCCTCGAAACTTCTGGACACATTAACAATCTGAAAAATACAAACCGAATTCCTGAACAAATGAAATTTAATAATACCAAAGGCACTGATGGTTTGAGTATAGTGAACTTATTGGCTGAATACTTTTCACAAGTTTATTATTTAGAAGGCATAGTTCCACCTGACACAACTGTCGCCCAATCACTAAATTTACAGAATTTACAATTTAGTAAAAGTGACGTTTTTAAAGCTATATGCAATATAAAAAATTGCAAGTTACCTGGTCCAGATGGTATTCCTTCCATCTTATTAAAGAAATGCATTTATGGCCTCTGTTCACCATTAACAGATTTATTTAACCTTTCTTTGTCTCTTGGCAAATTCCCTTCAAAATGGAAACTCAGTTATATAAATCCTATATTTAAAGCCGGAGACAAAGAGGATGTATCTAATTATAGAGGTATATGTACTCAATCTGCTATTCCAAAACTGTTAGATTTCTTGATTTCTAAATTTCTATACTGGAATTGTAAAGAAATAATAAGTTGTAACCAGCATGGTTTTCAGCAACACAAGTCCACCACAACAAATTTACTAGTATTCACTAATTCAATTATACAATCATTGGAGAATGGTCTAGAGGTTGAGGCTATTTACACGGACTTCTCTAAAGCCTTTGATCGAGTGAACTTAAATCTTCTGATGCAGAAATTAGACAAGATTGGTTTTGGAGGAAACATCTACAACTGGCTTTCATCATATCTTTATGGCAGAGTTCAGGCAGTTAAATACAAACAATTTGTATCATTCAAATTTACTGTGCATTCGGGGGTACCGCAAGGTTCGCACCTTGGGCCCCTATTATTTCTTCTTTTTATTAATGACATTGTCAGCTGCTTCAAATACTGCACCTTCCTGTTATATGCTGATGATTTAAAGCTGTACAAATCCATTTTTTATGCAAGTGATCACCTATTAATTCAAGCTGATCTTGATTCGCTGGTTGTATGGTGTGAATTAAATAGACTTTTCTTAATACTAATAAATGTTATGTGATCACTTACTCGTGCGACTAATACAGATCATATGGATTACTTTGTAGAAAATGTTATTCTTCAACGTGTTTTAAAAATCAAAGATCTTGGGGTTGTACTTGACTCCAAGCTCTCATATATTTCACATATTGCCTATGTTCAAACCAAAGCCTTGCAGATGCTAGGTTTTATACAAAGAAACTCTAGAAACTTTTCCTATGAAACCATTAAATTACTGTATTTATCCTTAGTTCAGAGTATCTTGGAATATGGGTCTGTTATCTGGTCACCTCATTATAAAACTCATATTAATAAAATAGAGAAAGTCCAAAAGAAGTTTCTATGGTACGTTGCTTACAAATGGAACATGTACAGTTCATCTTACTCTACTGTCAACTTGATGAATGAACTCCAACTCTTAAGTATACAACAAAGACATCTTTTTCTGGACTTGTGCTTTCTATTTAAAATTATAAACTATCTGATTTGCTGTCCTGAAATTCTACATCAAGTTCACTTCAACGTTCCCAATAGAGTCACCAGAGGTACTGCAACTGCATTTGAACATCGTTATATACATACCACAAATTATGGTTACCATTCATACCTTAACCGATGTGCAGTTTATTCAGAGAAGTTTCCTCAACTTGATTGGTTCTGCCCTTCGATCAATAATTTCCGTAGTACTTTGCGGAAAATGTTGTTTGCGTGAAATTAGATCAATGTACATTTATATTAATTGTTTATGCTTTAGAATGTGCTTTTATGCTTTTTCTTTTTGTTTTTTTTTTTTTACTATTACATGCTGTTGTAAATATTTGTAAGTGTTGTAAAAAGGGGTTTCCCGTTAAATAAATAAATACTGAGCAAATTAAACATGCTTCAAAATAGTTGTGGAGGGTGAGGAATGGTGGCATTCGACGTAGAATAAAGTTCTGCATCCGGTAGGCTAGATTTCTTAATAAAATATGTTTGGAGAAAATGCATTTTATTCTGGGGATTTTTGCAGTTTTAAATCTTATATGTGATAAATAAACATTGCCTTATATGTACACATCAGCTATTAAAAAATACTCAATCTTTTAGTTTAATACCATAAAAATGATCTGAAGCATTCTGCCTAAATGCCTACTATCGTGTTTTCCAACGTGGGGCCCGCGTGGCACAGGGGGGCAATTTGATTATGCTAGAGATTAGAAAATATACTTGTCCATATGGCAATTCCATACTAAGCTGGGTAAAGGTAACTGTCCACATTGAGAGAGTCACATGCGATGCACCAATAAAACCTTTTGATTAGAGACAAGCCCCCACCAATTACTTGAATTTTATAGGAACATGTGATACATTCTGCCAATACCCGCACTAAGCATCCCGCAGTGCCTGTTCTAAATGGTCGATCACAATTCCTGCAGTGTTTGTATAGTTTCGTTCGGCATTCACCGTTGGTGTTAATTTGACATAAGCATCTGTTAAAACTTGTAACGTTTTACATATAGACAATTTCAAAGTAGCTATATATTATGTGGAATGCCACAATCAAGGCGTAATAATGTTAGTCGACGTGATTATCGATCCGTGCAGCCATGCGCGTGAAGCTCGAGGCGCTTGCCCGATGTACTTACATTTATTCTTGTACGAGTATGTAGTCAGATAAGACGCAATTGTTTAAAAAACGTGGGAGGAAAATTTCCTTGGCATGTTACCTGGTTTGCGATGAGAAAAGATTATTGTTAAAACCAAGCAGCGAAGTGGACGCAAGATTTATAGAACAGTTCGTAAGCGTGACAATATGACGTCTTTATCGCCATTAATTTGTTTGAATTTTTAGCAAGCAGTTTCACCTTTAAAAAATTCATAATGGATTTCAGGAATTGATTTGTATAGTTTTGTAGTATATGGAAGTGGGTCAAGCTTTGAAGATGGCATTCTGTCTGTTCATAATGTGGCGGCAAAAAAATAATTTTATTACATATCTGCAAACTATTGTAATAGTTTTATTTCTGGAAATCTAACAAGAGAAATAGTAATTTATCCAATTCTGGTTGCAATAATTAAGTGTAAAAGAAATGGATGTTACGTGTTAAATTTACAGAACGATGGCGGGGGGATTGACACGAACAAACACAGTGAATCAACCTGAAAGGTAAGTCCAGCCATGGCTCGCTAGCTACCGTCGCAGCGGGGTGGGGTCGGATCGGAGGAATACTGGGACGGTATTGTCGTAAATTAAGGTTGTGGGCACCACCCTTATTTTTAATTAGGTTTCGTCTTAAAAGGACGCGGATTCCTTGCCTGGATGGGGGTACGACCAAATAAGGGAAACTTCGCACCTTGCGGGCAAGAACCCGTATGACTAAATACTAGGACAATTTTATATAAGCTCACTGACCAAGCTGATGTGTCCCCTGGTTTCTGAAAATAATGTATAATTATCAGCTAATGTTAGCACTTCTATTTAGGTTTTACAAACTTTTCTGAATTCCTGCTAACAATGATCGGTGATTCTAATTTTAATTAACTCAAGTTGTCTAGGTATCTTAAAATAATACCTTGTATCGTGACAATTACCTAGTATTAATTGCACCTTGAAATTATACACCACTACAATAATAATGTTCTATATTAATTACGGCAAATCAGATATAACCAAGAATATGTATTGACAAAAAATCGTTTTATAACTCGCCCTAAGGATTCTCCTACCACTATGTTTAAAGTGACTTACTAGATACGTAAATTAGAATAATTACTTTGATCAGTCATAAAATATACAAAGATGTAAGCAAAAATGTAAACAGTAAAAGCTCATAAAGGATAACAATCACTTACAGTACTGATGTTTACTTTCACAGGAATTCAGCATACTTGGCAACCCTGCGCTGCATGTTGGACTGGACTCCAGGTCGGCACCATCAGCAAACGGTTTATTAGAGAAGTGAAGCTCGAAGAATTCCACGGAATTATGAAACGTTCCTGATTGTATCGGGAGTGAGAAATAATTGCTGTACGTATACAAAATACATATACAAAAATGTACTTTGACAACACTGAACCGGTAACTTTATAATAGAAGCGGCATTTACTTCGTGGCCCCTTGGGGTAAATTGTAGAGAACAAGCGAAACAAATATTCGCACTAACCTTACTCAATCAATGTATTTCTAATAACTTATCGTTAATTTATGTAACGATGATTACTTATCCTACCGTATAACTACTATACAAGTTTGTTAGGTGAGGGTTTACTCTTAACAATGTCCTTTCACTATCACTACCGCCTGCGAATGCAAATAAATAATCCGTAACTTGATTGTAAATAGAACGTCGTAGTATGACCAATACTTTAATCCACGTGCTTTGAAAATCCTCCAAATACAGAAATAAGGAGCTACTTCGTTCGAAGAACCGATAATCGACTTCGACACGACCCGATAAATTACTTGCATGTGATTGTTGCACCCTCGCATCTTGCGGCCTGCCAAACTATCCACGTGTTAACCCTCTACATAGCTAAGACCAACTGACTTAAAAACTATAGGGATGAACCTCTGCACCCCGTTCCTCGCGATCGTAGATAAGTGACGCCAATCCTTTAACACTGTAACTAAGAAAGATAGCTAATAGCCAAAACATTCAAACGACATGCGGTTGTGGCATGATTTCTTAGAACTGCGGCCACCTGCCTTTACCAAGAATAAGATAAGAAAGTGTTGAAATTCGAACTTAGGTTTTTAGGAATTTACATTGTAACATTATTGTATTAAAATATGGAATTTTAAATATGAAAATATGTACGATGACTAAAATGTACTCGTAAACTAAACCGAAGGTTACATGGAGTTATGTTTTTGAATATCTATCTTCAGTCATAAGTAAATTCTCTTAAGCTTTATCTGCATCTTTCCTTAAGAAGATTATTTTTGTTTATGTAATTGATGTAGTGGCGCCTAAATTATACAAAGACAGGTTCAAAGATAAAAAAAGACCGCTCCATCTCATACCTCCGCAGGGATAGACCCGAGACTAGTCTGCGAGCATTAATAATTCTTTTTGGCAACACAGTTTGGCTGAATGTCATCCTAATCAAAAGCCCCCCTCAGTAATATATTAGTCAAAAAGTAATTTTAAACTACAAACTGTTGTAAAAGTCTAGTAGGTTTAAAGGTAAGTATTTGCGTTTTATTTTTATTTATTCAGTTTTAGAAGCATCAATTTCCAGAAAAATTTGTCAAATGAAAAAAAAACGATGTCGATGGAATAATGCCTAAATTAAAGATGACGATTTTTCAAAAGGAGTAAAAACTGAGTAGATATATCATACATTGCAGTGTACATTTATTCACTACCGAACCAAGTTATTGGTTGAATTCGTAGTTTTAAATATTTTTTTTGAGTGGTCAATATGAAATGTGGTATTTTATAACGCAAAAATCTCAAATTCATTAAAAATCGAATTGGACATTATTACATTGACATGACGAAATTTTATATTTATTTCTTTCAGCACATAGATGAATAGTGCAAGCAAGAAAAAATCCGTATTTGGAGGAATACTTACAATTTTGTTTCATATCTGCTGTCCACGAAGAACAGTCGCCTTTGGGTCTTTTATGCCAACAATGAAACGAATTCGTCTTGAGGCGCATGTGAAGGTGAAACATAGTGCTTTATTAAGATTTTAATTACTTTCAAACTTTAAAGAAAAATTTTGAAAAATGACCGCATTTAGGTTTCTATATACTACTTCTACTGCAACTGTCACTCATACTGTTGAGGCTAGTTATAAAATTTTCCTACTCTGCTAAATCTGGTAAAAATCATAATATAAGAGAGAATTTAATCAAACCATCAATATCAGCATTTCTTAAAACTTCTGGAAAAATATAACAGACGTGAAAGCTATACCACTCAGTAACAATACTGTTAGCCAAAGAATAAACGAAGAGAGTGAGGATATTGAAATACAACTAGTTAAAAAACTGAAAATAAAAAATTTTCAGTGCAAATTGATAAATCAACTTTGAGATAGTGCGGTTCTATCGATAACTTACGCAAGATATAATGATAAAGTGCATTTTGCTGACTAATGTAAATAATTAGAAAGCCGTAAACTTGAGCATTGCTTCCGGTCTATATCTGATATGTCAAAAACTTGACACCGTCAGCTATGATTGACAAAAATGCCAAACTTAATTGAAAGTTAGGTTAATGTATGGTGTCATACATAATTTAGTTTTGTAAAAATTTTCAATTTCATCATCAATCCCGGTAGTGTAATTGGTAAATATGTCAGCCGGAAAGCTGAAAATGCAGGTTCAAATCCTGTCTGGGACCAATTTTCCTACTTTCAATTACTAGCTCAATTTGAAATGATCGTTTGGATTTTACATAAAAGTCTAAGTTATTATTTCATCTTAATAATTGTAATACCTTAGTATTTATCAACTTGCCTTGTGCAATCAATTATCTAATACCCTAACAATAAATATAAAGAACTGAAAGAAATAGGATGATAAATACACTGCATGACAAATGTATTGACAGAAGTAAGGTTAAATGGTGCAAAGTCAAATAATGTTCTGTTCTAATTTGTTAATTGAGATCCGACAATGTAGTAATTTTCACTTTCTAGCTCGGTCAACAAAAGCCCATTATGTATGTCATACGCATGTCATTACAGAATTGGAATATCTTTAAATGCTTGCGTCAAAATTCTAGAATCTGGGATTAGTAGTCTCGTGTCTGCCTTCTTTCCATATCTCGAGTATAAATAACTAAAATTAAGTTATATAGAATAAAAAAAAAGGTAAACCAAGTGTATGTTATAATACTTAGTTCGTTCTATTTATTTATAATTATAATTCATAAAATAAACCAATATAATTAGAAATCTTCATTATCTGAATTATAAATAAAAATTTCATATCAGTTATCAGCTTTAGTATTTCTGCGTTGCAATGCAGCAGCTAAATCTTGTTTAAGTGCTTGTTGTTGCCTTGACTCTGTCAACGACTGAACAGAACGTAAACTATTTACAATATCCTTCGTTTTACTAAAATAGATTTCATTTAAAGTGTTACGAATTTTATTTTCCATATCTTCTACCAAACGTCCAATATTTGCTATGTGTGGATTTGCTTCATTCACAGGACAATCTTGTTCAATCTAAAATAGCAAACTATATCATCCAAACATTGAATATAAAACAAACCTGCCGAGTTAAGCTTCCACCTAAGTTCATGGTTCCAGATCCCTGTTTATTTGTTTGGAGCCAAAGCATGGCTGTCGATGTCATTTTATAATGTGAATTACGCCCAGAGCTTTTTTCTTGTACTTCAACAACATGTATAGAATCCCAACATCCCTTAATTTTTTTACTGCCATCACCAGTTTTTTTAATTAAAATCACGCCTGCAAAACCATGCTCAAGATCCCAGAAATATACAGATGATACACCACCTTCAAAATACATTTCTCTATACTGATCAAAAGCATGATTTGCATCTAGTTCTAGTTTTCTTAAACGTTCCGAAGGCATTGAGCCATCCTCTAGTGGTGGATCATAAGTATTTGACCATGGTGATCTAAAAAAGTACATAAGATTAATAATCTATAGGAACACTGTGGCACGATTTATTTTACATACAATTAATTCAAATATTAGATCCGTATATGTTTAAGAATAAAAGAAAAGTTTATTTATGATTTAAAATTATTAAAAATTTTAGCACAAATCAAGTTGTATATAAAATTACATAAAGTATAAGTATTATATGCAGTGTACAGTTTAAGATGCAGTACATGTGCTCTTGAAACCTGTAGGAGATACGATCTTGATTAAATAGGATGAAAGTAGCACAATAATATTGATGTCTCAGATCGGTTCATGTTGTAAATTTAAATTTTTGTCTAAGGCACACAGATGTTTAACTTCTTATTTTCTAATAGCTGCCAAATTGGATTTTTACATTTTTGAAATGCCGACAAAAATTGTTTCAAAAGAAGTATAACATGGCTGACTGTTCGATTGAATCAAAACATTAAAAATCACGAAACACTGTTGTGGTCGTAGTAGGATTTCATTTCCATTATGACAAAAAGAAATAATTGTTTTACGCATTAGAGTACTTCAAAGTTTGTCCTTTATCTTATATGTCAAGTTTGTAGTGTAAAAATTTACTTAGAAATTTGAAGGGAGCATTTGCCTTTGAAATGATCACTTTTCTACCTGTGATAAATATCAAATGTTAGAATGTTTTATTCTTTCTGGAAGGCATGATACTAAGACTGCTGAACTGTATTTAAATAAATACCGAGGAATACACCAACCAAACATACAAATTACGGAAGTTTTATCCCATCTAAAAGAAATAGGCAAACGAATGAAGATAACGAAAACAGTGTTTTACAGGCAGTTGTTAAAAACCCTCATACTTCTCTCGGACAAATTCAGAAAGCAACAGGTGTTGCTCACTCTACGGCAAGAACTATTTTGAAGCGTTTCAAATACCGCCCATGCCGTGAACAGCCATGTCAGGGATTATGTAATGAAGATCAAATTTAAAAGATAGAATTTTGCAATTGGTATATCAGAACGCACAACGAAAATCCAATTTTAGACTATACAATTTTGTGGTCTGACGAAAGTCGATTTACGAATTGTGGTATGTTCAATCGTAAAAACACAATTTCTAAGTTAGGTGAAAATCCACATTTGAACCGTCAAGTTAGATAGCAAGTCAAATGGGGATTGAACATCTGGATTGATGTTATTGGAAAGTACAACCACAGGTTCATTTTTTTATTATGCAAATTTAAACTCCACGAAATAGTTCGATTTATTACAGGAAACATGTCAGATAAATTCTTTCAGAATGATGCCGTTCCACCAAACAATGCTCAGATTATTGGAGATTTTAAATTCTGAGTATAACAAAAACTGGATTAGAAATCGGAGAGCAATCAAGTGCCTAGCCACGTCACCAGACTTGACTCCTCTTAATTTCTTTATAATCACTAGATCTTCAGTCCTCAAATTGGTTAAACGTGTACCTACGTTGTTTCCTATTCTGAGTCTACACATTTCCCTGAAATTCCCACAACCTGCATCTTTCACCATCTGCATGCAATAGTCTGATCTATGTCTACCTTTACGTTTTCTCCTAATTTTTTTTGTTTTCCACAGATATCTTTCTTCCCCTAGTATTTCTAAAACCTCTTTGTTATTAACTTTGTCTGTTCATTCTATCATCAACATACATCTGAAGCACCACATTCCAGAAGGCTTATACCTTTTTTCTGTCTGCTTTTCCTACTGTGGGTCCCTATTTCATAGCCACACAGTACTGTGCTCCACACATATGCTTTCAACAATTCTTTCATTGTTTCTATGTTTGTTGTCTTCAAACATAGCAGTTGCTCTTTCTTGTTAGATACAGCTCGGTTCCCCTTCTATTGTTTTCTAAATATATACCCTATTACATGATATGCAGTGGAATATGGAGGGTAGGCGGCTCCGTGGTGTAGATGGTATGCGTGTGACTACTATGCCCAAGGTCCCGGTTTCAAACCCCGGTACGATCCGCTTGAAAAATGTTCGGCGAGCATTTTTCACGGAAATACACCCTCGTTCGGACAAGAGGTAAAATGGAGATCCTGTGTATGAGTGTTGTCATGCACGTTAAAGATCCCTACCTTGCTTGGAACAGCGAGAGTTCGTCAAAATTCCAAATTTTCCAGGTAAAAAACTCGCTTCCTAGCCAATGTAGTACCTTTGAGTGGAGCATTGAAAAATCAAATGTAGGGGGTATGTGGAGGGTATGGCGGCTCCGTGGCGTAGTTGGTGTGCATGTGACTATTACGCCCAAGGTCCCAGATTCGAATCCAGACACGGTCTGCTTGAAAAATGTTAGGCGAGCATTTTTCACAAAAATATGCCCTCGTTCGGAAGAGATATAAAATGGAGGTCCTGTGTGTGTGTGTGTGTGTTGTCACGAACGTTAAAGATCCATACCTTGCTTGGAACAGCAAGGGTTCGATAAAATTCAGATAAAAAAAAAACACGCTTCCTGGCCAATGTAGTACCTTTGGGCGGAGCATTGGAAAAAAATCACATGTAAGGTATGTGAAGGGTTAAGCAGATTGTGGCTAGCAAGATCCCCATTGCTTAACGGTTCACCGAATTAATAGTTTTCCAATAAATCCTTTCGCACAATCAACATTAGTTGAGAATATTGTAAAATCAACACACATAGTTGTTTATAATAATCATCAGATTTAAGTGAAATTATTTTTTTTAAGTCGTTAGGTTTTCCATCTTGGAACTGGCCTATACATTTCACTGAAATTCTCGCAGCCTACATCTTTGACTATCTAGGTGCAATAGTCTCGCCTAGGTCTGCATCTACTTCTTTTTTTTTCTTATCTCTGCTTCTGATATATTTCACACTATTCCCTCATGCCCAAGTATGTGACCCATCATCCTATATCTCCTGTTTTTTACTGTTTTCCACATATTTCTTTCTTCCCTTACCATTTCTACAACCTCTTTGCTCTTGACTTTGTCTGTCCATGATATCTTCATCGTATGTCAGTAGCACCACAGATATGCTTTCAGCAATCTTTTTCTTGTTTCTATGTTTTGTTATCTTTGAACATAGTAGTTGCTTTTTCTTGTTAAATGTAGCACGACCTTGTGCTCATCTTTGTTTTATATCTTTTGCACTTTTCCCATCTTACGTTATTTGGTTTCCTACATAGCAGAAATCCTCAACCACTTGTAAGTTCAAGTTTCTTATTTGCATTCTGTTTTATTTCTTCTATTAAACTCAGAATATCCTTTGTTATCCATGGTTTCATATTTTCTATTTATGTATACCCCAAAATGTCTCTGGTCGCCATGTCTAAGATGGATTTAATGATATTCCATTCTGTTTCTACTTCCTTAGCATCAGAAATTTTCCCGATGCCTTTCAGCAATTCACTTGACTTTTTTCAAATCTTTTGTGGGTATCTTTATCTTTAGTTTCTCAAAGTCGAAGTGCCTTTTTTCCGTTCCTTTTCAAATTTTTAAATATAAGCGTTATCTAAAAAAGCTTTTCGTTTTTCTATCTATTGTAGAAATAATAAAATTTCATCATTGTAATCCGAAATTAAAAACTTTGTATCTTCTCAAATAAAAATACCTTAAATTGGTATAAAGTCTAATATAAAAAAAAATCAGTTACCCGTATATCGTGTTTGTAGACGCGTGTAAAATTAAAGCATTAAAATGAAGATTGTTTTCCTTTGTCCTGAAACCATATCTTTTGGGGCTTTAATATGTTTAATAATTATTTTTGCCTGAAAGTTTTTGTTAATATTTTAAGTAATCTGGCTTGCTAAAAAAAGATTATGATACTCCCAAGTTTTTTGTGAAATGTGAAGTTTAGGTTACCTGAAATATTTCAATTTTAAAAGATTAATTACTCTCTGATGTAAGTAGAATTCAGTTTCTTTATCGTTTTCCCTGTTAAAATGCTGCAGTATCTTAAATTTGCATCTTCTTTGTACAAAAAAAACCTAACCTCAAAATCTCGTCGTCGTGTTAAAATTCATGTTACCATCTTTTAATTCAATTTACATCATATTTCGTCATTTTGGCATCGAGTTTGTTATTTTAAGAATATCTTGTGCCTTTTAGTGCCTTAATTTAAAGCTTTCGAAAGCTTAAAAATTGCTGATTTAAATAATTTCATGGTATCTAATTTACAAACAAATAATATAAAAATATCTTTAAATTTATTCCCCATCCACGTAAAGAAAATATAAATCGATCCCATAAGTTTTTACATGTAAATATCTTTCCATATTGATTGTCGTGTCTTTATAACCTAAACAAGAATACCCTATTATATTTTCACACTGAAACACCCAATTCCGATGGTTTTCTTGTGATAATATTGAACGTCTGTTTAAGCATTTAACTAAGTAGAGTTACCAAATATTAGAGCTTATGTATCTAAAATAAATTTATAAATATAAATTACTTGCATTTAAAGTCATGGGAGCTTATCTGGAAACTTGTAACTCATAATATAGAACCTGCTTTAACCCAAGATCGTTTATAGATAGATAGATAGATAGATTTATTCGTGCTCAATAAAATGTTACATTTTTTAACGCACACGTCCTATAAAATACATAGATTAAAAACATATACTATAGTTCTAGAGTATATGGCTCTTAATTAATAAAATAGTGTATTTTCAACACACATGTCCTGTTAGTATATATATTAAAACTTAAATTACTATAGTATATGGCCCCTGGCTAAGAGAAATTGAGGTCACTATTATAATACTCTTCAAGTGAGTAGAATGCTTGCTTTGTTAAAAATGCTTTTATTTTTGTTTTAAATTGTAAATGCTGTAATGATTTAATATTTTGTGGTAGACAGTTATATAATTTTATTGCATGGTAATTTACTGAGTATCTAGTTCCACTTAGCCTAGTGTATGGGATTCTAAGTGTATTGTTGTTTCGTATGTAATGTTTGTGTATTTGTAATTCTCGATTATTTGTGAAATTATCCAGGTTCTTATGTACATAAATCAGGCAATTCAATATATATAGTGAGGGCAAAGTAAGTATCTTTAGTTTCAAAATATTCTTTACAATTTTCTCTGAAACTTAAATTGGATATTATTCTCACAGTTTTCCTCTGTAATGAAAATAATCGCTTTGCACATGGTGAATGTCCCCAGGCCAATATTGCATAAGATATGTGACTGTGGAATAGTGCAAAATATGCAACAAGAATTACATCATCAGTAACATAATTTTTTAAGGAACGAATGCAGTAAATTGATGTATTTAGTTTTAATGCTGTTGCATTGATATGCTCATTCCATTTTAGTTTAGGGTCTATATAAACCCCTAAGAATTTTATAGCAGTTTGATTTACAAAACTATGTTTGTTAAGGGAGAATAGCATGTGTTGAGACTTATCAGAGTTTAAGTTTAATTTATGCGATAGAAACCATTGATTTGCAGAATTTAACAATGGCTACAGTATCTGGCTGCGATTTCGCATAATTTAAGTGTCCCCCCTTGATTTTAATATAAATAGTATGAATTCCGAGAAAAATTTCGAAGAAATAAACGACAAAACAGCATCTTTACCTATTTGCAACCTTTAACCCTGATAAATTTGATAAAGTTAGAAATGAATTCTTGTCTAGTTTGTTCATCATCAAAGGTCTCGTTTTTAAAAGATTAGATGTTATCTTAAACTTCTTACTATTACCTCTAATTTCAATAACTTATCGTTACCTATCAAAAAGATGGATGTGTGCAAATCAGTACTGGTTTTCAAGTGGAACCTAACTTTTTCAGGATATAACTCAAAAACCTCTTTAGCTTCTTTTCTCAAACGGATGGATGATTTAAAGGTCTACTGAAATTGCACAGTCCAACAATTATTTAGCAGTGTGGTCGAACTTTTTCTTATGGTGCTTTAGCCTGGTTCCGAAACATCACGCACCAAATTCGCTCTTGGCCAGAATTAGTTAACCTCTTGAAATAGGATTTTTCTACATTTGACGACTACGAAATTCTATCTCAAACCCGTGCTCGTTTCTAGTCTCCCAATGAAAATGTTTTATCGTATATTGTCTATGTGTAAACGTCATTTATTAGATTAGAAAAAAGATGTCACGAACCAGAAGCCTTGACACAGCTTATTCGAAATCTAAACGCTTATTATTCTGAACATCTCGCCTTACAAAAAATTGAACAATCACCCAACTTAAAGACCTTTGCCGCTCCCTACAAGATGTGAAGTTCCATTTAAAAAACTACTGCCCTTCAATAAAACCCTCATCAAAATCTTCGCCACAAAATATATCTTACTGCAATGATTCTTCCCGCAGTACATTATTTCTTATCACCTATATCGAATACCAAAGAAACTAACTCCCTTTCTTGCTGGAATTGTTGGAAAGGTAACCACAATTATACTAACTGCACAGAACGTAGAAACATTTTTTGCTATGAGCGTGGAAACCTGAATGCATAAAAATAAATATTCACATTGTAATGTTCCGGAAAAGTAACAAACAGTCGCCTTTGTTCAAGATGTATGCGCCTCTTTGTTTCTAAAATATCCAACACCACAAATTAACGTTATCGCCACAATTAAGCTCAAAACCGACTATACTGATACATTTATTACAAAAAGACAATGATTATACTTCTAATAACATATCTCCATCACCAACTCTTATTCCTTTAAATGAAATACGTCGTACAACCCCTACTGAATGGTCCAACTCTGGTTGAAAACCGTTTATGCTTTTCAGCATCTTAATTCCTTAAATGCGTAATTGAAAATGAAACCGTTTGATAATCGTCCACATTTACCAATTTCGATTGCTTCCCTATCTGTTCTTGCATTGTTGGACACTGGGTCTAATTGCTTTTTAATTAATTCTACCGGTTTACAACTGAGAGATCAAAATATAAATTTTAAAATAAAACAAAAAAACATTTATGATTATTGCTGACTCTGCCCAGGTACAAGTTAACTGGATCTATTAAATTAAAAATTCGTATAGTCTCTCGAACGTGAAGTTAAATTTTTAATTGTACTCGCTCTGGAATATTCTTTTCTTTTAAGAGTTGATTTTTGTCAGCTTTTTAATTTATCATTAAATTTCCTCAATTTTACTTGGCAAGCTAACCTTAAGAAGAACAAATGTGCTTCATTGGGAATTGCAATCAAAATTTCTTTTACCGAAGAATAAGCTGTATTGTTAAATAAAACCATAAATAGATTCCGTCAATTATCTACTTCAGAATTAGGTTGTGTAACCACCGTATCACATAAAATCTTAACTGCTGATGATAGACCATTTAAACAACGTCAATATCCTGCTTTGCAGAAACATCTATATGCCAAAATTAAAATGATTCAATCTGGTGTTATTTTTCCTAGCTCTTCCCTCTTGGAGTAGTTCCATTTTATTTGTTAGAAAGAAAAACGGAGCTTATCGTGTTTGTTTTGATGGTCGAAAGTTAAACTCCGTTACAATCTCTGATAGCTATCCATTACCCCGAAACGATTTCTACGCTAAGTAGACTGCATAATGCTAAATATATATCCTCCATAGATCTTGAATACCTTTGGAACAATCCTCGCGTAAGAAAACTGCATTTTGTGTACCTAGAAAAGGTACCGTTTGGTTTATCTAATGCACCTCAAACAGTTCAACGTACGATAGGTCAAATTTTACATCGAAAACGTGCTTCTTCTGTTTACCTTGATAATATCTTTGTCATTTCTAATGCCTTTGAAGATAATATCGTAACTTTAAATAAAGTAGGGGATTGGTTGGACAATGTTAGTTTTAAAATTAACTGGAAAAAATGTAACTTTTGCTGTTCCTCTCTTTCCTTTAGGGTTTATTGTCGATTAAAAACGGTTTACGTGCTAGCTCCGATAAAGTAAATGCTATCCCTAATTTTAAAACGCCAAAAAATGTCACTGAAATTAAACATAATCGGAATGATATCTTATTATCGTATCTTTTTACCAAACTTATATACTACCTGTTCATATTACTACTTTAATTAAAAATAGAAAGAGTAATCGATCGATTGGACTTGTGATGCACAAGAAGTTTTTGATGAAATAAAACGTTTGATTACTTCTGCTCTCATTTTAATTTCCCTTAATTTTGAAGAACATTTTATGTCCAGATTAATGCTTCACTTATTGGCTTAGGTGCCATTCTATTTCAAGAAAAAGATGGTTTATAACACCATGTCGCTTACGCAAATCGAACATTAACCACTGCCGAACAAAAATATTTTGCTCCCGAAAGTGATTTCTCAGAGTAATCTTTGGAATTGAAAAATTCAGGGGTTATGTAGAAGGAACTCAATTTACAGTAATTACCTATTGTGCTACCCTTTTCAAAGTTGATGTTTATGTAGAGGGTTGTTACTTCCAACATTGGGCCGTGGACATAAAGAACTTCCATCTAAAAATATTTTAATAGCTAGAAACCTAGGAGTTGATCCTCCAATTCTAAACTTAAAGTTTGTCAATCTTAGGGCAGAGTTCTGTCGTGTCAGAATCGTGGAAATTAGATCTAGTAGGAATGATGAGTTGATTTACAAAAATAAATAAAGCTAATTCAAGAATAAGTATATAGTAAATAGTAATAAGTAAAATAAAAAATAGTAAATAGTTAATAAGCGTAAGGATTTAAAATAAGGTCTGCAAGAGATGGTTTGAGAAATACCAATCAAGCTTCTAATTACTCTTTTTTGACATAGAAAAATGTTCTTAGCAGCAGTAGACGCTACCCAAAAGATAATACCATAACGAATTCTAGAAGAATCTTGAGTGTGATATACTAGGATAAGTTGATCGAGAGATAAAACGGTTCGAAGGTTTCTTAACAAATAACATACAGAACATAATTTGGAGCATATACTTTTACAATGATCTTTCCAGTTTAAGTGTTGTTGGACAATTTCCTAAAAATTTGGTAGTCAACTAGTTAGAAACAAGTAAATCATTAAGATAGATGTTAATGTTCAAAGCTTTACTGTTGTAATTGTGAAAATGAATTGTATAAGTTTTAGAAACATTTAGGCTGAAATATTCTTATTGAACCATTTTTGTAAATTATTTAAAGTATTTTGCAGCAAGCCTCTAAAGACTGTAAAGACTCAACATTATAACTAATCTAATTATTAAATCTTGCACATTTCCATCTCAGTGGAAATTTGCTAGAATTTGCCCCGTATTTAAGAGTGGGGTTAAATCTGATATAGCTAACTACAGACCAATTTCAATTATCAGTAATTTTGCAAAAATATTTGAAGCATTGTTGTATAAACAAATCTACATGCAAATAAAAAATATCCTCTCATCGACTCAGCATGGTTTTATAGAAAAAAGGAGTACTTTATCCAATCTAACAGTTTTTACTCAGTATGTTGCCAATTCCATTGAGCAGAAACTACAAGTTGATACTATATATTTAGACTTTCAGAAAGCTTTTGATCAAATAGATCATTTTGTCTTGCTGAATAAATTGAATAAATATGGTTTTAGTGAAACCTTATTGGCGCTGTTTAGATCGTATCTTTTGGGGCGGAAACAAGTTGTGAGGTATAATGGATTTACTTCTGATATAATTGTGCCTACATCTGGAGTTCCACAAGGGTCCAATCTTGGCCCTTTGTTGTTTCTAATATTTATTAACGACCTTCCCAACACACTAGAGTGTGATAATTTGTTGTTTGCAGATGACTTAAAAATTTATTCAACCGTAAAAGACGAATCTGATTGTGAGTACTTACAACAACAAATTAACTTTATTGTTAATTGGTGTAGAAACAATAGGTTACACCTAAATACTGCAAAATGTAAATGCATGATATTTACAACAAAAATGAATCCCTTACTATCTGAATATCAAATTGATAATACACCTATTAATAGATATGATAGAATTAAGGATCTTGGGATAGTATATGATCCAACCCTGTCATTTTCTCCACATATAGAAGAACTATGTAATGCAGCAAGTGCCTCCTTGGGATTTGTGATTAGAAACACAAAAGGTTTTAATGATGTATTTAGCTTACAGTTGCTATTTTACTCCTTATGCGTACCAAACTGGAATATTGCTCTTTAATCTGGTCACCTATATACTTATTGTATAAGAATATGTTAGAAGCAGTACAAAGAAAATTTTTAAAATACTTAAGCTTTAAACAAACTGGTGTTTATCCTATAAGAGGTTGTAGTCAAAATGAATTACTTGACAATTTTAAATTGCTGTCATTAGAAACAAGAAGAATAAATTCTGGTCTGTGTTTTTATATAAATTGTTACACAATCAAATAGATTGTGCAGTTTTGTTATCGCAAATACCATTTAACGTACCTAGGCTAGAAGCAAGATATATAGAAACATTTAAGATTGTTACTAGTAGAACTAATATAGGCAAAAAAGCACCTATAAATGTAATGTGTAAAAATTTTAACAGATTAAGTCCTCAAATAGATATAAATAACACTGCTTTGGATTCTGTTATATATAAAGATAATGTTGATGTACGTTTGTATATTTAAACTTTAGTCTGTAGGTCACATGTGTATAAAATTTGTTTGTTCTATATTTTTGTCCTGTAAATGGTTATTACTGTTGGGCAATAAAACAATAAAAAAAAATAACAGTTGAATCGTCAACCTAAAAGCATAAACAATCAGTGTTTGTATGAATGTCATTAATATACAAGATAAATAATATGAGTCCCAAGATAGACCCTTGTGGAACCCAGACGTTATTGCTCAAAATAGTAGAGTTGATTGGGCTTCGAATCCCGTTCTTTGCAGACAGTATAGAGACAAATTGCTTTCTATCATATAAGAAGCTAGCAAGCCATTTACATCGAATGCCCTATTTTTCAGTTTGTGACAGTAAAATCCAGTGTATAACACAATCAAATGCTTTGTTTAGGTCACAGAAAACCCCAGTCACAAGTTTGTCGGATTCAATACAATCAACAACCGTTTCAATGAAATAATGAACAGCATTCATGGTGCTAAGTTTAAGAAGAAAACCAAATTGAATTTTACCTAATACGTTATGAACAGACAGAAATTTTAGCAATCTCTCTAAGTATCGATTCCATAGCATAAATATTCAATATTTGACTGAAGAAATGTACATTTAGACTTTTTAAATTTAAGACCAAATTCACGGATTCTATCAAAAACCTTCTGTAACAAATGAAATACTTAATCTAAAGTCGAAACAAACAACTATATCGTCATAAAAATTTGCAACGTTTTTAAGACCACCTAAAACGCCTCCTATTTTTGTTGCCAGACTGACGGAATATTAGCAGCACTGTACATCGCTCGTCTTGTTCGAATTAAAACGTGCGCAGGCATATTTAATGTTAAACTAGTGGAAAACATATCATCACATTCCAAATGCATATATGCATTCATAACATGCAAGTGACAAATACTTTGCTCAATTCATTTAATTAAAAATAGTCTCAATTCTTGGAACTGGATATTCAGCAACATATATGTGGATTAAGCATACAGGAATAATCACCAGTAATCGATATCTCTATCTTCTTTCAAACTATATTGTCGGAGATGCCCAATCAGAATGTGTAACTCGTTCAAATGCACAGGAAGTCAACAAGCATTCTATTTCGTTTGAATACTGCTCGTGCAATGCTTAAGGAACAATCCAACCCTCAGCAAAAACTTGTGTAGTTCCAAGCAAAAAATTTACCTTGACTTTTGGACCGACCAATGTACCAGTCGTGTTGCTAAAGATATCAGAATATTCCACCAAAAGATTTTCCAATCACTTTGCAATTACGTCGCACTTAACTTCATGCAGTTGAAAGAAATCAGGCAATTCAATTAAATCAACGAGTGGAAAAATCCATTTCCTTCCAAAAATACAGTCAAATGGCTCGTCTGTAACATAAACATTTAGCTCTTCTTTTCTTTTGGTGTATTCAATACACACCACTAAGTAGCCAACAATTTTGATTTGATTCAACGTATATCTTACAAATATACAATTACTGGACAGAAATGTAAAGTTTAATTTGAATTTACGTAATAAATTCATATCTATAATAGAACACACCACCCAAATCAAGTTCCATTTGAATTGGAGTGTCGTTTATTTTAACTGTAATCATTGGTTTAGATAACTTTGCACATCAACCAAATGCTGGAAATAATCCAGGCGGTTCTGGGTTGAAGTATTTTAATCAGAATCCGCATTTGTCAACACTGATGTTATTTGCTATGCAAGAATTAATCCCGTTTCCGGAATATTTCTTAATGTTGCTCATTACTCTATTGCAGCAAACAGCTGCAATGTGTCCCCAGAGTTGGCACGGCACATACAACATTTAGCATTATGAAATTTACACTGATCTCCAATGCAACTAACCACATCGTACACAAGGATCAGGCTCTTTATCCTTAGTAATATTGCTATTAACTAATCTCAATCTTCAAAAGGATGAGCGAGAATGATTCATTTGCTTTCTTGTTACAGGTGGTTTCTTACCAGGTATCTTATTTTGTCGAGAACTTTCTGACTTACTAGAATTCTACTTTAATTGCAAGGGTAGTTCCAAGCAAAGGGCCCCCTTGCCAATTGAGGTAAGTAATATTTCGTTATGTTCAGTTTTTCACGCTAATTCTAAATATAAAATTAGTTTTTTTTTGCAGAAATTAATTGTTAAAAAGTTATTTAGAGTCAAAGTTAAAATATTCGCGCTTTTTACAAAAAAATTTTTGTTTCCTGTAAAATTTATATTTAAATTGAGAATATGCAATATGCTAATTAATATGGATGATAAAATGTCTTTGTTCGAAAATAAATAAAACTTTTGATTTGCACTGATTTAATATTATTAAAGTTATATCTTTGTAATAGGTTAGGTTAGGTTTCATAAAGGAAAATTACACCGCACGCGCCGCAGTTAGGAATATTAGGAAACGGAAATTGCACCGCACACAGCGCTGTTAGAAATATTAGAAAAGGGAAATTGCTTAGATTAATTAAGTTGATAAATAAATTAAATGTTGAAAAACCAAAATTGTGAAAAATTCGAACTTTGACTCTAAATAACGTTTTAACAATTAATATCGGCAAAAAAATTTTTTTATATTTGGAATCAGCGTGAAAAACTGAAGAAAATGACATATTATTTACCCTAATTGGCGAGGGGCCCTTTCCTTGGAATGTTCCAATTGCAATGATGCCAAACGTGTTGCTTCCCTTCAATAGCAATTCTTACGGCAGCCCTGAAATTATCAGGTTTACAGGCAACTATTTCATCGCTAATGTTCTCTCGTATAACACCGTAAAGAAATTGTGCAGTCAAAGAACGACTCGAGAATTAACCGAATTCGCAATAATGTGAACCTAATTTTAATTGCACGAAAAAATCAGCAATCGGTGCATCATGTTTTTGAATTATTTGCCCGAATTGTATTTCTTCACTATATTTATTCCGAGACTGTACAAAATGCTTTATTAATGTTGAACAAATTTCACTAAATCAAATTTCATCCTGATTCTTGGGAAAAATTAGGCGATTTAACGTTGCATTTAAATTCGGTCCCATATAAACCCTGTAGTTCATTTGGAACATTATGTAAGTTCAGAGCAATTTTACATGTCTAAGTAACCATCTACACCTTCCGTTTCTTTAAATTTGGCAAACTGAAATTTAATTGCAACTTACTAACTTTGAGCCTTGGACCTTCGCCCCGCGACTTTAGTAATTTGTCAAAATCTTTTTTTTTGTTAGTTCTTCTATTTTCACAATGTTTGCAATAGTAAAAATATGAGTAATTTCACAAAATTAAATACGACTGTTGCCGAAACTCTTCAGCTTCAGTCAGACATGTGTTTGCTTGACGTGTTTAATATAGTTATATATACGCTTGGTCCTGGAAAATAAAAACTGAAATGCGTAGATGACAAATAAATCGGTAAAACTGATATAAAGAGATTATTTTTAATATATTGTAAAGCTGGGCCACGGTTTCCATTACGTGACCTCAACAAGAGAATTCTACCTTGCGGTAAATACTTTCAAATATGTTTAAAATAACAAATCAACAGAAAAATGCGGGTTTTTGCGATTATGCGTAAAAAACCCAATTTTGAGGTTATGTAACCCGATTAGGTGTTATTTTAATTTTGCTTTAATTATGTTTAGTGCATTAATTGTGATATAATAAAAGGACGAAACACATTTGGATAGTTATTTCTGATAATCTGCTTTGAATACAACTAACGCAAGGTTGGAATATATATTGTCAAAAAATTTTTTGCTTAACCTTTTCTAAGAATGTTTAGGAGTATAACTTACTTATTTTGATTGTTTTACTTTGATCACAAATACACACCACTAAACTATTAGATACTTACGTTTTCGGTTACTATTATTGCTCATTACCATTTTTATTATAAGAATTAAATTTTATTTTGTGAAGGTTTAAAGCATATTGCATAATTATCGTCCTATTCTGAGATGTTAATGCATAAGAATAACAAGGATGTGCAATGATTAGACAAAACGTTGTTGAATATTACTTCACTAATATTATTTGTTGCTGAGGATATCATTAAGGTTATTAATATAGTAGTTGTACTAACATTATTCGATGCTGACAGTCAACGAAACAATATAAACACATTTAAGGTGCAGCGCGGTTAGGTTTCTGTTATAATTAGAAGAGATTATGTTATTCTTTCAATAGTTGCATTAATATTATTCCGAGCTTCAGGTAGAGCAGAATTTATTTAAGAAAAGCCTGCACATAGAAAAAGGACTTTCCATTTTTTATGAGCATGGACGTCATTTGACATGCGCAAACCTTGAGGCATAGCGGATTTAATATTTTTTATCAAACTCCATAGAGTAAATATTCTAAAATCAAGTTTTATTTTTTGGTGGTTTAAATTTACTTATTTTTTTATTTATTTATTTACAATATCCAACAGGATTTACATAGCGAATACGCAAATAAGCAAGGCATAAAACACAAAGAAACAGAAAGAAAACTATGAAAGCGTAAGAAATAAATATAGAATATCAAAGTCACAAATATCAATTGACATTTAATAACAAATTATCTATGCCACTGATATGCTGAACGAACACTGCTATTTTAGCCGTATGCACATGATGACATACAGGCTCTTCTTAAATAAATTCTACTATATGAGATAATTGAACGGGTGCATGAGTGGAAATAGTGTCGAGGTATAAATAATGCTGATGCGAAAATTGAGGTCTCAACTTAGATTAGTAGTCGAAATGTTTTACTGCTAAGACAAAATAATCGAATGTGTGCATGAGCGAAAATAGTGTTGAGGCATAAATAGTGCTGAGACGAAAATAGTGTTGAGGTTTCAACTTAGGTTAGTAGTCATGTTTTACTACTAAGAAAAACAATCAAACGGATGCAAGAGCGAACATACAGTCTTGAGGAATAAATAGTGTTGAAGTTTCAACTTAGGTTAGTAGTCGAAATGTTTTACTACTAAGACAAAGTAATCGAACGGGTGCATGAGAGGCAATTATGTTGAGGCATAAATAGTGCTAAGGCAAAAATAGGGTTGAGGATTCAACTTAAGTTAGTAGTCGAATTGTATGACTACTAAGACAAAACAAGCAAACGGGTGCATG
The DNA here is from genome assembly GCA_036346225.1 of Platerodrilus igneus. Lineage (NCBI taxonomy): Eukaryota > Metazoa > Arthropoda > Insecta > Coleoptera > Lycidae > Platerodrilus > Platerodrilus igneus. Next base: position 4,639,726 of record JARFIW010000139.1, on the reverse strand, counting down.
AGCGAACATATATTCTTAAGGCATAAATAGTGCTGAGACGAAAATAATGTTGAGGTTTCAACTTAGGTTAGTATTCGAAATGTTTTACTTAAAATAATCGAACGGGTGCATGAGCAGAAATAGTGTTAATTCATAAACAGTGCTGAGGCGATAATAGTGTTGAAGTTTCAACTTAGATTAGTAGTCGAAATGTTTTACTACTCAGATAAAATAATCGAACCAGTGCATGAGTGAGTATAATGTTGAGGCATAAATAGTGCCAAGGTGAAAATAGTGTAGAGAGGTTTCTACTTAGTTTAGTAGTCATAATGTTTTATTACTAAGATAAAATGATTGATTTGGTACATGTTTGAAAATACTGTTGTGATTTTATTATAGGTCACTAGGCGGAACATTTTACTACAAGGCAAATTAATCAAAGATGAGTTCAACACTAATTGCATGGGACCACGGCATATCCTAGCAATACATCTACGATTATGCTGTATAAATCCCTCTCGTTGCAAGTCCCCTACAATAATGGCTTTGTCGTGTCAAAAATACTCACATATATCAATGTCGATGAGAACTTGCACAGGCATGCAGGAAGGTAATGTTCGGCAATTGATTTGTTTTGTAAAAGAGTTCGGAATAGTTAATACAATAAGTGAGTATTAAATGAAAACATTTAAACAAGCAATTGCAAAAGACATATCATTATAACAGAACAATTATAACACAATTAGGAAGCAGTGCCAATTTGTACGTTTGACATTTAATTACTGTGAAGTTTTTATGTTCATATGGTTGTTGACGTTACAATTGTAACACAATTGTTCGATAAAGGGTACGGATTTATTTTAAAGAAGAAACCATACATGTATAAAATCTGCAAAAACTCTGTTTTTAATTAACATTTCATTTTATCGTCTGCTGCATTAGTTTTCAACTTTTAAGCGTTGTCTGTGTTTCCACTCAATAACCTGCAAAACTTCTATCGTATTATCAAATGCGAAATAAGATCGACAATGTCGGAACGAAAGATTGAACTGAATGCAGCCATTATTTTTTTACAAATTATGCTACGCCAATGACCTGTTGAAAACTTACAATCTGTGTTTAATGGTTATAGATGTTCTGTGTGTGTTTATGAATCAATACTTGAAAGCCTTCGTTGTTGTGACGGGCATTGATATTTAAATTACAATTTCATACTGCAAGGCATATATTATTGTTCTGTCTCAAATAGTGTCAAAAGCTCTTCCAACTGTCAAAAATTATACAAAGCGAGGTTATTGTTCTAATAGTATCAAGAGCACTTTGTATATTCATCCGTGATCTACGGTTGGGTGACATTTCAGTAAGTAGTTGCAGGTTTTGGAATTTAATTAAACCAAATTTACTGAAAACCCGCAAATTTTTCATTAATATTTGAAAATGTACGTGTTTTTATATGGTTTCTAATAATTTTTAATTATTTTTGACAGGTCACGTAATGTAAACCGGACCCGTAAAGCTGTTTAACTGCAAAGTAATAGGTACATAAAGGGCATAAGTGTAAGTTTAAATTGTAAATTTAACGCTTAAATTGTTATTAGTTATTGTTAATTTAGGAAATTTTGAACAATTGCAACTCATATTTCATCTATAGTTTACTCTCGATTTCTGATTATTAATAAATGGAGACCACAAGCCAGTATACTTAATTTGAAGACAGATAAAATAAGTTACGAAATTTAAAAGCTCCTTATATGTCAAGATTTGACTTGCAGCAATGACAGTAATCATTTCAAAAAAACTATCTGATCTAATAAGAAAACTACATCGTTTTCTTAACAAGTATATATCAAAATTCTCGGTACATATTTTAAAGCAATTCTCTTTCAATTTGCAGTTTTGAAAACGATAAATTGTTTTTGTTATAAAATAATTTAGTGCTAATCTCACTGAACTACCATTTATTACCAGCTCTGCCACTGCTATTTGCCAGTTCTACAATGCAAATGTGCTACTATTTTGGTTATCAATGTGAGGGTGATATTGAAATTGACCACAGTACTTAAAATATTATGTGTTGTATTACGCAATGATTTCTAGTATAATACTGAAGGTTTTTATCGATTGAAATTGCAAGTATAATTATATCAAGATAAAAAATTATAAGTATAGATAATACTTGTTGATTACAATAGTTGGAGTGAGATTACCACCTTAAAAATGTAAAGAATTTTTAAAAACCTGTAGGAATCTCCATCACGATTATAATCACACAATAAATAGTCTTTTGCAGTTTCCTTGTCTTTAGCTATTTTTAATGGTTGATCTACAGAAGAAAGCAAGTCTTCACATAAACTAGGAACCAAGTCAATTAAATCTCCCAAATTTTTTTCTATCTCTTGAGGAGGTAAACGCCGCATTAAATCTAAAGCACAATCAAATTGCTGCTCAGCCTAAAACCAACATAGTAATAACATAATAGGAATTAAAATTAATATGTTTAAAGTATATTTCTTTCTGCAAAATTACCATAATATTTATCTTAGTTATAGGCGACTAATAACAACTATTAAAGTTTTTTGAAGACTTGATGTTGATGATACCTGATGACACATTAACCCAACCTATTTTCTACTATTTACCGTTGTATGAACTGGATCCTATGACGTACCAAACAAGCAACATGATGTATAATAAATAACCGCGGTGTTGTCAGATTTTCAAAAATCATGTTCTTAAGCAAGTAAAATGAATACATCATCAATTAAAGGCTTGATATAATGTTAGAAAATGTTATAAGTGATTATTATTGTTATATTAATTACCTTCAAGAAAATAAGGCTTTATTAAACATAGAACTTAGCATAGAACATTCAAAATTAACTAAAACTCATGACATTGAAAGTTGCCATAACAATCCTAACGTATTTGATATTTTTTTAATACAAATGTAGCGCATGCATACTACATTCACCCCACCTAGAAGTAGTCGTCTTGCCATATCGGGGGACGTCTGCTCCTGGGGGAGCTTCTAGTAATATTTACTGGAATCGGAGATTCATCTTCCTCGGGTGAGTTAGAGATGTCCGTCGGTGATTCAGAATCTTCCGTTGTAACTTCCCGGTCTCCTTGAGTAATCAGGGACTACCTCGTGTGCACTCCGTACCGGTAATGTAGGATTTTGGTCTTCCAGAGTTACCGAACCATAATCTTGTCCGACAGGGGCTAGATACCTGGTAGATACCGTAGATTCCCTACCATCTGCAAGTCTGACATGCGCGTAATCAGGATTGCATTCAAGCAGTGTTACTTCATCGACCAACGGGTTGTATTTGCTATTCCGTACGAACCGTTTCATTAAGACTTTTCCAGGACAGCTTAACCACGCAAGCAGCGATTGTCCATTGGGAGTTCGCGTAAGAAATGTGAAGAAACGTTCGTGAGGGGTAGCATTAGTTGCAGTACATAATAACGATCGTATGGAATGGAAAGCGTCGTCTAATACTAGTTCCCATTGGTTGATATTTAAATCCCGTGACTTCAAAGCTAAGCATACGGTATTCCATATCACTCCATTGTACCTCTCAATCTGTCCATTTCCACAGGGATTATACGGCGTCGTTCTGATGGTAGCGACTTGGCACGAAGAAAGGTAGTTTTTTAATTCTAGGGACATAAAGCTAGCGCCTTGATCACTATGAATGTAAGCCGGCATTCCAAACATAGTAAAAAGTTTACCGAGTTTCTTAATTACTGTGTTGGAACTCAAGTCCTTGCAAGGAAACGCAAAAGGGAATCGTGAGAATTCGTCTATCACGGTTAAAATATAACGATTTTTGGTGGATGAAGCTAAGGGGCCTTTGAATTCTAAATTAAGTCTTTCGAAAGGCAATATAGCTTTTACTAATTTTCCTTCGTTTCTGTAAAATCTTGGTTTTATTTCAGAACAAATTCTGCAAGACGATGTCACATTTCTCACTTCTTCAATAGAATAGGTCATGTTTTTGGTACGTAGCCAATGAAAATATCGAGTAACTCCAGGGTAACAAAGCGAGTCGTGCAACATTTTTAGTTTACTGAGGTCCGATGTTGTTGAAGCTGAATATATTCTAGATAGCGTGTCAGCTGAAACATTTTCTTTCCCAGTGCGGTACACGATGTCATAACTAAAACATGCAAGTTCCAGTTTCCATCGCAATATCTTTTCGTTCTTAATTTTTCCATAGTGTTTTACATCGAACATGAATCTGACTAACTTTTGGTCAGTAATAAGAGTGAAATGTCGGCCTAATAATAATTGCCTCCATTCACGTACAGCTACCACTATTGCATAAGCCTCCTTCTCTACAGAAGAATAATGTTTTTCGCAATTGTTAAGGGGTCTAGAGAAGAACGCTACAGGTTTACCACACTGAGATAAAATGGCTGCTATGGCTAGGCCCGACGCATCCGTTTTTACGGCAAACGGTAAAGAAGAATTTATAGGAGTTAAACTGAACTTGGTAATTTCCTCTTTTATGTTCTTGTAAGCTTCGATCGCTTCGTAATTAAGTGGAAAAGACAACACGAGCCAATGGTATGATTTTTTTTGAAAATTGTGGAATCCATCTGGAATAGTGAGCCAACATCTTTACAGCTCTTCTTAGCGATTGACGGTCTTCTGGAAGTGGTAAATCCAGCAATGGTTTTAGTCTTTCTGGCTCAGGTTTGATAGATTGATATGAAATCAAGTTGCCAAGAAGATTAATACTCGTCAATGAGTATTTACTTTTGTCTTCATTTATGGTAAAGCCATATTTCGTTATAGCAGTTTTGAATTGTGCAAGATTTTCATCGTGCTCGTGTAGTGTATTGCCACACACAGTAGCATCATCAATGTATGCATATACGCCCTGAAGATTTTCAGCTTCAATCACCCAGTCTAAGGCACGTTGAAATGCTGCTCCTCCATTTGTAACGTCAAATGGAACACGACAAAATTGATAAAGTTTTCCATTTGCTTCAAACGCCGTATACGGTCTATCCTTTATTGGAATAGGGATTTGATAAAATGCAGTCTTGAAATCAATTGTGCTGTAGTATTTGAGAGTAGCAACTTTACTAACTATCTCTTCAATTTTGGGAAAAGGGTACGCGTCAAGTTCAGTAAATCGATTAATAGTCATAGAATAATCGACTACCATACGCTTCTTTCGTCCATTGATGATAAGAACTTGATCCCGCCAAGGTGAGTTACTTGGCTCAATAACTCTTTCAGTAGTTAATTTTATAATTTCTTCAGTAATACAAGCGGTGTCGTTATCACAGTGTCTTCTTGATTTAGTAGCTATTGGATGACAGTCTGATGAAAGGAACTTAAACAACTTCGCATGCTGCACTTCAGCGGCTCCCAAGTTGCAGAAAGCTATGGGTTGTCCTTTCTCTCCAAAATCAATAGATATACTAGAATATAACAGTAAGACGTCATGGCCGATTATGACATCTGTGCACAAGTTAGGTAGGATGAATAGTTTGATGTTTTTATGAACGTGACCAGAAATAGTTAGGTTAACTCTGCAGATGAATCTCTAATATATTCGTTGCGGTGAGTATTTGTGTCGACAGCTTCAAAACTGTAATCTTTACTTAGTAATTTTAGCTTTTGGAGATATTCGTCCGTTGCTTCAGCCGGTTGTTGCGTACGAGTGGCGAGAATATGGCGGGCGTAAACCTCGTTTTTGGGCTTGTCATAAGAATTGTAACAGTTCTATTGCTTCATTAAAAGAAACACACTCGGTGATGTATGAGTATATACTTGGAGAAACATAGTTGATCAGCATTTCCAATTTTTGTTCTTCGTTTGCTTTGATATTCTTCATATAGCTAGAATAGGTTTTGTGCCAATGTATCCACGCTAGTGTAGCTCCTTTTAAGTTAGGTTCACAATCAAAGCGTTCAGGTCTTAATAATTTTAAGTCCATTGAAATTGCCATCAAAGTAGATATTTGTCTATGTTTAATAAATTGTTATATTAATTACCTTCAAGAAAATAAGGCTTTATTAAACATAGAACTTAGCATAGAACATTCAAAATTAACTAAAACTCATGACATTGAAAGTTGCCATAACAATCCTAACGTATTTGATATTTTTTTAATACAAATGTAGCGCATACATACTACATTATACTACAATTATTTCAGAGAAAATAACACAAAACCGCCAGGACGTAAAACCATCAATAAAATTACAACAACTTAGAATTTTATAATTTTTACAATAATCAATAAACGAAACTAAGGTTTTTATACACTTTTAGTAAAATAATAATAAATATTGTATACAGTATTTAATGCAGACTATTTATACAGAATATTAAACTTTTTTAAGCTTGAGACCGTATCCATACACAGACAACCCACCATACAACATTAAAGAATTCATCAAATGCAGCAAGTTATAGTCGAAACCATGAAAGAAGTCGTCTGCGTCATTACTTGTATTCGTATGAATTAAGTTGAAAATTTTAAATCAATGTAGCATCTACTTCATAACTACCCAATAAATATTCAATTCACAAGTTACCGTCAAGCTTTTAAAACTTTAAAAACTATATTCCATTAGCAAAAAAAATTAAGAAAGATAATCTATTTTAAAGAAAAGGCATAATTTTACCAAAGGTTAGCCTGTTAAGTATAAAATTCGAAACATACGGTACATACTCTTTTCTGTCGTTTTCCCAGATGAACGTGTTCACCTATGTCTTTATTTAAAGCACGTACAAATCGTATTACTATCTTTATCCTATACATTAGTTAAGCTTTTAAATAATCTTAAACGTATGTTTTGAATTGAGTTAGATACCTATGACGTAGAGGATTTCTTTCGTGGTTTCTACTATATCAAACATTAATTCTACGTATCTAGAGCGTGATTTTTTACACGAGTGTCTAACTGGGAGTTGGACCCTCTCACATGCAGTTTCGGGCAAGAAAATTAGGAAGATATTTCACAAAGAAATTATGTGAAGTACAATTCGCAAAATTCTGCAATCCAGAGAAATACCGTTAATCTCGACTGTAAACAAGATAATAGTAGTCAACTAGTTCAGGAAAGTGAAGGGTAAGTGCTTGTATAAAGCTACGTTATTTGTTGCGTGTTAAATTAACGCTAATGACCTGAGTGAAGTTTACCACGTAGAAGTAACAGTAATAATGCACCAGCTAGCTTGCAGTGGGGAGGGATGAATTTTTTGAAGGCAAATGCAAATTATTTAGGAATACACCAAGGTTAACATTTTTGCATATGTGGAAAGACCTCTCCACTTTTTATCCACTAAAAATGTTGAGCGGCAACCCATCTGGATTTTGGTCTAGGCTAGACGGTGGGTGATCTAAGAGATAACTAAATAGTCATTTCTGCCAGTCAGGTTGATGGAACCCTGCGCACACTTTCTCACTTTTTAATTTAAACCAAACACAAACAATAATAAAAATGCAACACTTTTACCTTACCTATATTGGCAAACACGAAAAACCAGAATATTTAACAACTACAACCAACACAAATAAACTAAATTCGATCCTTACTCCTGATTGCGTGTATCTAAAAGAAAGGAAACATCTTAAATTTATCTAAGTATAATTATCCAACAAATTTGATTGGTATATGTAAATTTATGCGAATGCAATTTAAGTGCTTGTTTCTATTACATTACGCTCTTAACTAACCGTGCACCAACATAAAAGTCTACAAACTAATAACATATATAACTAATGAAATATACGTCAACAGAATATGTAGCAGGTAGAAAGCAAAATTTGTAACTTACAGCTGTTGCAGGTAAAATGAGCGTTCAATTAATAAATTTTAATTTGCCCTGAAGGGCGAAAACACTATAACAATATAAAGGTATGTCGGCTAACTGCAATGGTGTGGAAGTGAGTTCTTATGGAAAAAATTATAAAAGAAAATAGAAATCCGAAATAACAATAGTAAACGAATAAAGATAATAAATAAAACGACTGAAATACAAAAATAACTACGTTACATTATCACTTAGTCTGAAAGGTTTTTGCTCCGTCATAAGTGAGGGTGCCAAGTCGTTTGTCACAGCAATCCCTTTGCAATTATTACTACTTGGAAAACGATTATTCGTATAAATCGCTAATACTGCGGTAACCTTTAAAGTATCTTAAAACTTTTATTTCACTTTTGTTAAATTTTATAAATTCTCGAAATCAAGGCCTTTCCCAAATGCGATTCCATTATTGGGGTAGGTGGATATCCTTTACGAATGTGGCTATAGTCAACAGAAACAAACATGAGACCTAGAAGGGCGTGGTATAACGTCTCTGCTAGTTTTAGAATACACTCAGAGTAAAATGTAAAAAAATAATGGTGCAAATTAGTGGTTATATAAAAAACATCATAAATATTCATTAGTTAATTGTGAATTATGCACAAAAGGTGCGTTACTGCCAATTGCAAATTTTGAAGTTTTTAACCATTGTTTAGAACATTAATTTATCCTGCCACTGGAAAAGAGAAAAATTGACTTTTATTACGCAACCTGCATTCAATTTAATCGGTATTTTAATTAGCTACATATCTTGATGACGCGTTTTAGTTCGCATATTTTCCGGGTTTCATGTTTGCTTCTGTGAGTTGCTTGTACTTAGTTTATAAATAGATTCAAATAAAAATTCAACATAAAACTAAACTCTATTAACATAAAATAATTTTAAGTAAAATTACAAAAAATGCTTCCTTAAACGACAACTTCTTAACCTCAGTTCTGGCCAGGTATTGCTAAAAGTAAAAAAAACTTAGAGACTTTAAATTTAATCCATTGACAAAACTATTCGTCACTCCAAATTTTCTTGTTTTCAATATTAAATTACACAACATTAATAAATCCCAATTACTGGAAATGTCGCTTTAACAAATATAGCAAACAGTTAAATTTCCGCTTTTTCATCATATCATTTCATTGACCATTTCTAAATACTAAATGTTCGTGCTTTAATTAACACTAAATTCTAGCACTAAATTTTGCAATTAAAATTTATATACACTACTTCAAACGCCAATTTAGTCCAACAAAACTATTAATTTCACTTGAATTCCCTATTACATAAATACTGACAATAAAACTTTTTAGTCCACAAACGTATAATTAATAATTTTAAACATAAAGCTTATTCTAGTTACAGTTTAATTCCAATCTTTAAAACTTTCATGTTGTCCACATACCTCCAGTAAATACTTTTTGTCCTATAAAAACAGTCCCTTTGAAACATCTTAACCCAAAATTCCAAATTAATGGCGGGGTGAACTATCCAAGTACCAACTTTTTAACCGGTCATAACTACAATAATTTCACCAACAGGTACGTTGAAAGTACCTCGCACGTGCAAGCAGTGTTTAAAAGTTGATCGTATGCCGTATTTATTGTCATTGCGGAAACAGCTTTCTTAATTTTTCTTTAAAGCTGTGTACTTTTAATTTCACATTTACCTTAACATTATACCAACACCCAACCCACGTATTAATACATTTTCAATGTTTTCTGATTACCGGATCTTGAATAATTAATTTTACTTTTTTCCCGTCGGGTTTAACTACTCTAAGCCTTACCACTGTAATTCTTGTTAATTACGGTCAGTATCCGGTTAATACACTGTATAATTTAATTTACCCTTAATGATGAGGTTATTATTTCGTTACTTGGTATGTAATAAATATTGTGTTGTAATATGGTAGCATTTTAATGTCTTTGGTGTTCGAGACGGAAGATATGTCTATTGTAAATTAACTTGATTATGGGAAATGCGTACGCAGTATGTTTGTCGTATTGAAATTGGTTTGTATTTGCTGTTAATTAAGTCATTGTTCCAATGTATTTAAATGAAATTATGTTATACCCTTTTATCTAAATTGTTTTTATAGAAGCAAGTTTTGTAATATCAAGATTAATTAAGATTAAATATTTACGAAATCAAGCATACAAGGTGTCCATATTTTAGTTTATCCCTTAAAAATTAAATTTCTTTTCCTTTTTCTATTTAATTTATCATTAGCGTAACGGATCGCGTTATACAGCTTATGAGTCGTAGCGAAGGTTCAAGCAACCGTTTCCGTGCAGAACCAACTTGGATGTCAGTAATTCATTTATCCAAATTTCGTTGAAGAAAGTATTCACTACAGAAACATTCAATCTAATGGCACTTGTTGAATTCGGGAGTACTTTTGCGTTGCGGTTTATTCCATACAAAATTACCGTTACGCGAATTACTGTAAAACGATCCACCTGCCCGTTGATCGCGCTTGTTGCTCGACTAACTCAAGATGAATGCTTGTGGTGTTAGATTTGAATGATCTCTTCCGTACGCTATGGCGGTATTTATAATTTTAAATATCGCCGGAGATTACGCAATGTCCCGATTCACAGGAATTGTACGACTTAAACTGTTTTAAGTTCGAGGTCAAAGGTGTATCAGTGAGTGAGAATGAACGTTGGTATATTCACAATGTCCATTTAATACTACAGTTACGTCATTGGTTGGGTCACTACATCTTAAACTTTATATTAGTTAATGGGATTCTGCTGGTTTAAGTGATTTACAATGATTTCTGTGTTTTTGCAATGCGTGATAAGTTTACAAATACATGTTTGTAGAATATTTATTGATGGAAATGTATGTCAGTGTTTTTCTAATTTGATATTCAACGTGCGAAATACCTTTTATTGCTGGTTGTACAGAATGTACTAAGTACTTTTGATGTTTATTTTGATATTTCACTGTAAACCACTCAAGCTCTATAAAATTTTAAGAGCATTTTTGCACCACAGGTCATTTTAACTAAGTTAAATTAATAAATGTTTTCTTATAAACAAATGTATGCTTAATTAACGCATTAGCGCTACATATTGTCGTATGTTTGAATTAAGCCCAACATTAGTTTCGCTTAGCTTTGGGGCGGTTTTTGTTCAACTTCCGACTGGAGAATGTAAATCATGAAATTATTGGAACTGGAAGTACTCCACTGGGGATGGTATAACTGTAGAAATGTATTTTGTATATGTACACTTAAAGACGAGCGTCTCACGGCAGTAATTCCGTGGCTGCAATGACAGGTTAGGTTACTGTTAGAAATAGATATTATTATTAGAAAACACAAATTAGATATTATTATTAAAAAACACACAACACAAATTACTTAACACGCATATCAGAACAGTTTTAGAACAACTGTTCTGATATGCGTGTGTTAAGTGATTTGTGTTTTTTAATAATAATATCTATTTCTAACAGTAACCTAACCTATCACTGCAGCCGCGGCATTACTGCCGCGAGACGCTCGTCACTTAAAGATGTGACTGATGTAAATGTCAGATTATAAAATCCAATTTGAAGTTATAAACCTAAGAAGGCACCTCGTGATAATAAAATCACTGTGTGAGTTACTTAAACCAAGCACAAAAAGAGTGCTCTATCCGTGAAATTACCATTTGAGACTTTGCTTCTTTTGTATAGAAAAATTATTAAAACAACAACTGATGCTATTATAATATCTCGATATATTTACAATTGGTTTCCACATTGTGTTGTTACGTGCCGAAAAATTCGGCACTAAACCTTCTTATTAATTAAGTTTTAATTTGTAAGGATTTCGCGCCAATGAATTTAAAAAGACTTGTGCGCGTATTTCCGTCACTTCAGATAGTGCGTTGCGCGAGATTTACGCCGACGCGGTGTGTCAAGAAGGGAAGGGGGATTTCCGGATAGGTGTCTGAACTAGCCTCCGAGATGTGAACAAGTGTTGTTATCTTTTTGTCTTATCGTATCTTTTTTTGTTATGTAGGTCCTTTTTTGCCTTCTCTGGACTATCGTTCCTTATAAACCAGTTCCTGTCGTTCCCTACATATAGAAAGAAGATATTTAAATTTGGATTCGACCAGGGCGGACGAATCACCCAAGCCCGAGAAAGATCAGCAAGCAGCCGACGCCCGAGAAAGATTAGCGAAGCCGCCGCCGACCATCATGGAGTAATTCTGCAAGAAGCCCTACATGTTCACGTGAGTACCCCGTGGGGGTTTTCTTTAAAATTTGCATAACCGTTTAATTGTGTGGCAATAATTCGCATATTGTGTGACGTCATCTATAAATTGCGCGTCATTTTTACAATTGTCTAGCATTGCTACCAACTGACGTAGTGTCTCGCGTACCGGCGTGGCGGGGCTATAATAGTGTATACTAAAATTTCAAAATAGTTACGACCAATTAAATATGATATATTATGCTTATTGAAAAACATTTTCATACCAATCTACACGTTTTTATAAGCGGGAGAAAAATTACTGTAAATTAAAAATTAATCTCTACTGGATACGCAATCTATCTAATTTATAAATGTACTGTTTTAAGAAAAGAGAGTTTCAAATAAAGCGATTTATAAAGTTTTGTCTAAGTTAAATTACAATTAGCAAATCTTGGTTTCGGAAAAATTTTCGATAATTGCCGGAAGTTATAGATGAGTCGATATTTAACTGTTATTGATAATTTAAATGAAATATCTATGACCCTCTCTACTTAGGACATTAATCTCGGCCATGAACCTGTGCATATTTTAGCGCTGTATTCTTAGTTTGCCACTTGCCGCTAGAGAAATGTAGGGCGATTTTTACATGCAGTCTTATGGAGCATCCGTTATATTTCTCCTAAATAGTTATAAATTCGGATTTTATTCAAAATTCCAGTCATTGGAAGTTGAAATATATACAAATTCTTAACAAGTTCCAATGTAATACTCTCGTATTCCTATAAGAGTTTCAAATTATTAAAGAATCAAAATAGCAAGCTGGGCAATGTAACCATACATAAATAATATTTATTCAAAGCGCTTTTAAAGCATTTTATGATACAAATACAGAATGTTTTATTTCTGGTAACACTAGTTTTCAGGGAATCAATTTAAAGTTATGTTAATTTATGTAGTTAATTCTTATACTATAAAAATTAGAAATTTTAAAACTTTTCAAAATTATTTAATAATCATTTGTGAGAATTTGAAAAATAAACTTGGTTTTGAATATAAAATAAATCAAAGATACCATACAGCGTTATTTATTATATGCAAACATTTTGGAATCAAAATCATCGATACGCAAAGGAATATAGGTATATTTCAATTTGTAAGTACTATATACTATAGCTTGTCTCCATTTTTCTAATGTTTCCACATCCTACAATGACATGCATTTAGAAACTCAATAGTACCACTAAGCACCAAAAATACCTTGGGAGCAGAATAAATACTTCTCCTTATGTGTTTGATTGATTTATATTCGGATTTCCACCCAGGGACAAAACAACACTTTATATATTATATCTATAGTTAATTTATAGGCTGCAAGTTTTAAGCACTATTGACTATCATAACTATAAAGTACCAAATATGGTGATCTTAGTCTAATTAGACCTTACAATTTTATAAAAATGCGATTTTAATACTAACACGCCATAAGACACAATAGAAAATTGACCCTCCTTTTCCCTAGCGGCAACATTATTAACTAAAGATTATTTGTCACAGTTTTATAGTCTTGCGAAAGGAAGTTTACCGTCCTAAGTAGAGGGGTTCATAGAAATATCCTTCCAAATAGTTCTAACCTCAATTCTTAAATTTACTAGTAGTTGTATTTATTCTAAGTATGACCAGTTGGTCTTTTAGCGCTATTGTTATTTTATTTTTTATTCTTTACATTAGTGAATCTACTTTATATCCTAAAACTAAGGAACTTAAAGTTAAAGAAAAGAAATTTATTTCTGGTCCAATTAATAACAGTGTTTTTGAACTCGACTTAGTAGTATCTGTTCCTACTGCCAAAGAAATAATACGGAATAATAAGGCATATTATAAAAAAACAGAAATAGTTCATGTTGCTGGTCTTAGTTTGGGTTATGTGACTCCCGTTGGTTTTTTGTATTTGTGCTTTACCTTATTTAATTTCATTTGTTTTAGTGGAACAACCATGGCTACGACGTTGCAAAAATATTTGCCAACAAATTTACACATATTAGTCCAGTATGGTTACAAGTAAGGCGAAAAGGCGAACTTACCTATGAAATCACTGGCACACATGATATTGATAAGAATTGGATGAAAGAAGTTATTGCAGCAGCGAATCATCGCAGAGTTAAAAGTAATTGTTTTTATTTTTATTATATGAGGAACCCTTCATTGTATTATTAAGTCATATATGCAGTATTAGTATCGGTAACTTATAAGAATTTGCATGTTAAAGGTTGAAACGACACATTTTTTATATAAAAAATAAGCTTGAATACACGAATACATGAATGTTTATCAAATTACAAGTGGCTAATGCAGCTGGTTACTACTATGTTCATTGTTAACCCATTAAGGGCCAATACAAGACAAAACAATATTAAGAAAATTTTTATTTAACAGTTATTTAATCACTAGTTGGTTAATGAAGACGATTAATAATCGAACTGTTTAAAGAACGAACGAGTGAAACGAGTGAGTGCTTTAATAGTTGAGATTATTAATCGCCTATTAGCAAACGAGTTGATTACAACATTTTTTCGTCGACCACAAGTACAATAAAATTTACTTTTCCACAAAGACCGTCAGAATACAATAATGTCAACTTCATACATTTTCGTTTTTACATAAACTTCACTTTTGCTAAAGGAAAACTAGTCACCACTGAAATATATGACATGCGAATTTAACAAGGATGCGTATCTGTATGTCTGGTTGAGGTTATACCTCTATTAAAACGTCACAGTCACAAAAAGAGTTAATTAATGAAAAGGAGTGCATTAATGACGTCCATTAATGCATCCTTTTTAAAACAAAATCATTCGTTAATATTGACATTAATAAACGGTCGACGAAAAAGTACATTTAAGTACACTGTTTGATTTATTATTTAAACAAAACGGGTTATAGACAGCTTTAGCCATCATCATCATTGTTTTCAATCCTGGAACTGCTTAGACGCGTACCTCCATTGTTTCCTATTCTGAACTAACCTACACATTTCCCTTAAATTCCCACAGCCTGCATCTTTCACTATCTGCGTGCAACAGTCTGATCTAGCTCTACCTCTACCTCTTTTTTCCCATATCTGCTTCTAACATAGCTCACACTATTCTCCAAAAATGCCTTAGAGCGTATGGTGTTCTTCTATCTTTTTTTGTTTTCCACAGATATCTTTATTTCCCTACTATTTCTATAACATCTTTGTTATTAACTTTATCTGTCCACGCTATACATTATACATCTGAAACATAACATAGGAAATGATTTTTCCTTTTCTTCTCTGCTTCTACTACTGTCTCTATTTCATAGGAGTACAATGCGATGCTCCACGCATATACTTCCAACACTTTTGTCATTGTTTCTATGTTTGTTGTCTTCAAACCTAGCCGTTGCTCTTTCTTGTTAGACATGGTTTGGTTTCCCTTCTATTGTTTTGTATGTCTATACCCTATTTCACCGATAATCAGTGGTATATAAAAGGGGGTGGTGTCGCCGTGGATCAATGTAGTAAGCGTAAGACTACGGATCCCAAGGTCCTGGGTTAAAATCCCGACACGGCCGACTGCTTGAAAAATGACAGGTGAGCATTTTTCACAAAAATTACGCCCTCGTTCGGATGAGAGGTTAAATGGAGGTTCCGTGTGTGAATGTTGTTACGCACGTTAAAGAACGGCAAGGGTTCAGCAAAATTCTAGATTTCCAGGCAACAAAAAACTCGCCTCCTGGCCAATGTAGTACCTTTTGGTGGAGCATTGGAAATATAAATGCACGGTATATAAAAGGGGGTTAAGCAGCCTGTGGCTACCAAGATCCCATATATATATATATGTGTGTGTGTGTGTGTGTGTGTGTGTGTGTGAACTAATTCTTTGAACGACAATGTTGTAATTGTACACAATTTATATGCCACCTCAAAGGTGACAGTGCAACACGGTTTAGTCTTCTGGTCCGGCTAAAGTTTTATACCTGTGGAATTTGTAACGTGCAATTTTTGTAGTTTTAAACTTTTACGCTGTTTCCCAATTTATAAATGCATTTCTGCAAATTGCTGTTTCTGTATTTGATATTTATTAACTCGTGTGTAGTAATTTAAAGATAGATAAATTGAAAATTATAAACTGCTTATAATGAATAGATTGCATCGTTTTCTTTGAATCGCTGTTTGTATCAAGTAAATACGTCAGAATAGTTTTTAGAATTGTATGCAATTTAACTCGCGTGTATTAATTTTAAAAGATAGATAAATTTGTTACGTATTTCTAGTAGACACCACGTTGTGCGTCAAAGTTATGTCACGTTGGCTCGTAGCCGTGCATAACAAAAGAAAATCCAAAAAAAAGCAGTGACCGGGCTCAATCGGAGAGTAGGGGGGGTTGTAGAAAGCAGACCAACCTATAAGGGACGCGGCTGTCAGGAATGAGTAACAGTACCTGCAATAGAAAAATTAGAATAGTAAACCTGAAAGAAAAACAAATTAGTCCTCCAAACCTGAAACAGAGAAAAAGCATAGCCTATGGATCAAGTATAAATTGTTCGGTACTTTATAGAATAAATAAGAGCAACTGTGTAGATAAACTCTATAATCTAACAACAATAATAGCAGTACAGAAAAATTCTGAGTACAAAGTGAGGCCATATTGGGGAGTAGCAGAAACGTTTCATCACACACCAATTAAACATAATTCAGGTAAAATGTAACAAAAAAATATAAATAGGTAAGACATAATTACTCTAAGTAATTTAGTAAAATTTTTAGCAAAGACATAAATAAGTAGATAAGCACAATTGTTCTGAGTCATTCAGTATGGTTGATTGTTCTTTATAAATAGGTAAGACATAATTAATCTAAGTAATTTAGTAAAATTTTTAGCAAAGACATAAATAAGTAGATGAGCACAATTGTTCTGAGTCATTCCGTAGGGTTGATTGTTCTTTATTTTTTTTTTGTTATTAAATAGCGGGCAAGTCTATGGAAAAGGTATCAGAACGACAAGGAATATTGCAAAAAAAACAACGGGTAGATATTTACAGTAAGAACAAATAGGAAATAGTGCAACTTACACAAAGTCCTTCAGTACCGCTTCCTTGCCATTGCAGTGTGGGATCCACGATGTCTGGCACTAACGAAGCACTGCACCCTATACTGTGAGGGTGTTGATGGAACTCATCACCACTTACCCTAATCACACTGACTGATTTCACTGGGGTTAGCAGCGGACCTTATCACGCGAAAGGACTAGGGATAATTGGTTCATAAACCATACAAAAAGCAGCGAGGAACTTCAACCACTACTTTTGTATACCGGTAGTCTGTCACAGTTTAAATATCACCACACAAAGCAAGCAACAAAAGCCATAATAAGTAAAGCACATGTATCACTAAAGGGAGTCTGTAACCATGTCCTTAACACCCGCGTGCATCGAGTTAAAAGCAGAACGAATCAGTTCTTTAACGTAATTCCTATATCGGAACCCAAAGACCAACTACGACTCCGCGACAGTTAGTTCTACGGGTTTTTTTTTCATAAGAAAGACGACTAAAAACGTTTAGTAGACACGCGTAAGCACTAAAGCCGTACGTCGAAAGTTCTTCGAACACACGTGCGCCGAGTTTCACCAACTCTACCACTCCTAGTTCAACCAGAAAAACCGTATCTTACACTTAATTTTTGACATCTCGCAAGCAAGAACAAAACACGACCCTTTTTTGTTTATATCTAATCCTACTAGTACAACTTCTGATCGCCTACCTAGACTGTATATCCACATATTAATTACAGCGGGATTATTTATTAATGACAAGTGGAAACTAATTTTACGAGTATTCCAATTTACAACTAAACCATCTTTTAAAATTAATACCGGCGAGTCAACTTGCATATCAATCTGAAAACTAGGCGGAAGTATTTACTTTATACAAACCGCGATCCAAAAACGATGTATTTTAAGAATTAAGTAGACTAAAAATGTTAGGTCACCAAAAATGCACGTTACAAATTGAAGATTAATTCTAATTAATAAATAAATTCCAACTTATCGAAAACGATAAACAGCCTGTAATTAATTGTTAGATACGATTGTGACATTCACGTTTTAGATGTTCCTTATGTTATTAGCGAGGGAGATAATAGTCGATAAGCGGTTATAATAGCGACGAGTTGGAGAGTCGTGTTTTGTTCTTTGTTCCGATATATACTAAGTACGTTGAAAAATACTGTTGCTTTTTGCTTTTGAGAATAGTTAGAATTAATGCGGGACTGTTTCTTTTTGCCTTTATGAACAAGCACGACGCGATTTTAGTTGTATATTACCTGTAGGCGGTGTTTTTGTTGATTTTCTGTTGGAAATAAAAGTGGTAGTTTTGTTCCTGGTTCCGATATGTTTTACGGAACATTGACGGACTTACTTAGTGATTACGCGTGCTTTACTAACGGTGTTTTTAGGTGAGTTTCTTTTGAAATAAAAGTTGTAGAACTTGCTTGCTAAACTTGACCGATTCTTTTAGGATTACTGTGTGTGCGATCTAGTTTCGTGGTCCTTTTTTTATCAGAATTTTTAAAGGAGCCACATTAGTCAGGTTTTAAACTCCCTAAAACATTTGCAAAATGAAATTGCAAAAGTGTTTAACTCATTCCGTATTAATGATGAGAGTGATAGTGTTTTTAAATGTTTCACCGTATTCAAACAATGCCTTTACCAACTGAAATTAGCTTCAGAGGTTGACGAGGTTCTTTCTGCTGAAGCAGATCCGCAATTTGAAAAATTCTTGACGGATGTTTGGATCGGGATTATACTAACTTTAATTGTTCTTAGTTGCGTGTGTTGCATGTGTTCCTGTCTGTTGTACCACAAATTTCACCCCCGCGAATAGACTGTGAATCTTTGCCAAGCTACACCAGCGATTAGTGTAAAGTGTAAGAAATTCCATCAACACCCTCACAGGCAAGGGTGAAGTGCTTCGTTAGTGCAGGACATCGTGAATCCCACACTTCAATTGTAAGGAAGCGTTACTGAAGGACCTTTTGTAAGTTGAACTATTTCATACTTGTTATTACTTTAAATATCTATCCGTTGCTTTGCCATATCTTTGTCGTTCTGATACCTTTTACAATAGACTTGCATGCTATTTTAATACATAAGAAAAAAAAAGAAAGAAAGAACAATCAATACTACTGAATTACTCATACCAATTGTGTCTTATCTATTTATCTTTTGTTAACATTTTGTCTGATTTATGTTTAATTGGTGTGTGAGGAAACGTTTCTGCTACTCCCCAATAGTATCTCACTTTGTACTAAAAAATTTTATATTGCTTTTACCGTTGTTATATTATAGAGATTATTCAAACAGTTCTTTTTTTTACATTCTACAAGGTACTGAATAATTTAGACTTATCACTGCTGCTATGCTTTTTCTTTTTTTTTCAGGTTTGCTTAACTATTTTTCTTGCAGGTATTGTCACTAACTCCTTACCGCCGTATACATTATATGTTGGTCTGCTTTCTACAACCCCCCCCCCAATCTCCGATTGAGCCCGGGTCATTCCTTGACTATCTTTGTGTTACGCACGGCTACGGGCCAACGTAGCATAACTTTGGCGCCCGAACAGGGACTGCCACGAATTACGTAACGTAACAAGATCTACAAGTGTTCAGTAGATTATTGTTTGCTCAAATTAAAAAAAAAGAACAAAAAATACTAAAGGCAATTTAAAGGGACCACCAGTATATCTTATTTGCACACGTACATAGATTTTTGAATTCTTAGTAAGTCCTTGTAGTACAAGAGCTGTTGACAATTTTCGTGATTATTAGGTCAAAGTCTATTTTTTGTGGAGATGTTGAGGGAAGTATGCTCATGTACCCATTAAGGATTTTGCCAGATAGCAGTATAGAAGGGATGCCCAATGCCCTGCCCTCAACATGTAAAAAAAAGTGTCCCAAATATTATTTGGTCAAGGCTGAAAATTTGTGCAAAGCTTGTCTAGTGATTCAGGAATGCAGGATAGTATTTGCGGATCGATACATTGGTATTTAGAGGGTTCCCGATCACCCCAAACATGTCATATGCATGATCTAATATACATTATTAGATCAAGCTTGAAAGTTTGATATGTCGTTACAGCTACTATTTCAAGTATATATTCTAAGTTGCAGACCAAAATGTCGGTCCATGCAGAACAATTTAAACATCCCTTTGTCATGCGGTCGAACCAAGTTTTTTACCTACTATTACTTTACTACTTCCTGTAATAGCAAACATTAAGACAAATTGATTGAATTTTAACGATTTGTATAGTATTCTCCACTGACTTTGTGCAGCTGTCATTCATTATGTAACAAGGGGTGAGTACTGTCCCGTCGGACGCACCGTTCTATCAATACAAACGCATGAAGTTGATTAAAGATTAAATTGTATTTTTGTGAATCAGTGGCGGGTAATAACGCGAAACCGAAAGAGGCTATAATAATTTAAGTCAGGTCCATTGGAGCAGTGCATTTCTTGAACGTTCCCATACCTTTACCTGATGATGGAAATGGAATTTGTAATATTTCTTATTTCCTCTTCAAAATTGAGAAAATTAAAGAGGTAACTTTTTAATTAATGTGATTTTGAATTCATTTTCAAATCCTTTTCTCGACAACCCATTGATTTCACCTTGGACCAGACGTTGAACGCTGATGCAGCGTGACAATTGGCCGGAGTTTCCCATTTTACAAACTTGATCAACAATAATATTCCACATATTTGATAAAGTTAGCCTACAAACAAAACAGGATGTGACAGCTGATCTAGAAAAAATAAAATTAAAGCCAACTTACTGCAGAGACATAATTTTATGAAAGCTATAAAATTAAATTTAAATTCTTGTGATGCAGAAAGTTATAAAGATCATTTATACAATATCAAAACAGGAAAAGCTGCATCGAATGTTATATTCGATTTTTTGCTGTACACATTAAAAAACGGAAATGAGCTGCGTGAGAAGTTTATAGCTGAAAACGTTGATCGTTTCAATTAAAAAAAGAGCAATTCTCAATTTTGCGTCAGGTACCAAAAAGAAGATAGTGAAGATTGGTAGAAAGGTGCAGGAAAAAACTTGTTGGCCGCGGAAGTGAAAAGTGGAGCTTCATCGTACATCGATGTTGTTGTATTAGACGATTTTTTATTTTACATTTGATGAAAGATGTACCTAAATTGTATGGGAACATTGCAACAAAAATACTACAAGTCATCATGATATATAAGGCTCACCGGATCCATGTTGTCCTTGATAGATATGCGTGCCCATCTATAAAAGATTATGAGCATGAGCTGTATGGTATGTGTTCAGCGAACTACGTAATTTCAGGACCAGAACAAGCAGGACCAACCGACTTCATGAAGAAGCTTGTAACACTTCACCCTTTTTCTCTGTCTTAAGTTACATTCAAAGAAACGAGTTACCTAATACATATAAAATAAAATGCAAACTCTATATCAACTCTTACGGTTCAAGATTTCACAAGGGTCCACTCACCTATTCCACAAGGTTGTCAACTATTTCTGATGCAATAGCAATCACTATACTTCATTCAAACGCCTCGGC
This sequence comes from Platerodrilus igneus, assembly GCA_036346225.1. Lineage (NCBI taxonomy): Eukaryota > Metazoa > Arthropoda > Insecta > Coleoptera > Lycidae > Platerodrilus > Platerodrilus igneus. The sequence continues at coordinate 4,618,104 of JARFIW010000139.1, read as the reverse complement.
TCCTCTACAGCGTAGAGTACATGGACATTCCTCAGGGTGGTTAGGTGTAGAACTCTGAAATCGACACTGGTGAGTTAACTTACCCGAGAGTTTACAAAATCCTTGTATCCTAAATGTATTTCAATCCACACCTTCTAATTGTAACATATATATGTATCTCAACATTCGTATCAAGTAATGAATTTAATAACCTTTAAGTATTAACTGACGTAGGGGTTTGGCGATGTATCTGCATAAGTTACATATATCGACAAACCTTTAACTTTCTTGGTTTCTTACACAATAAATTAAAAGACATACATGAATGCAACAAAAAAATATCTATTATTTAACTAAAAGTTACCTTAACCCGGGTTGTTATACACTGTACTAATCAATGTAAATTCTATAATTAAAACAAATTGACCCCGAATTAAACATAACAAGAACTCTTGATACTCTACATAAAATTCATAATATTAAGTGGTAACGTTAATAATAATGACCAAAAATTCCAACATTAACCTAACAACTTAATAACATATTCATATAAAAATATATGTATAAATATATAAAAGTTCATATCTGCATCCTCACGTGTATGCATGCATATGCATATACACGTCCGTTCTCTCGAATCATTTATTCAAAGATTCGCCCAATACCTGTTTTGGGTATACAATACCCACTGTTGCACCAGTGCCTACGGTACTTCCGAGATAACGTATCCTCACCAGGGTTGAAAGTGCTTAACACGGGTGTTGATAAATTTTGTGCTCGAAACCCTTTATATTCCCCTACTTCTTCACCAAATTGGATTGGGACCAAGCTTCCAAAAACCTGAGTCTGTTCATTTAAACTAGCATTTCCACAAGGTAGCGAATCATCATATGGCGTGGGGGTGGTTCTTCTTCGTAAATTTTATTTCTATTTAGCCTTCTTCTTAATTTTGTTCGGGAATTAAACCACTTATATTTTTTAAAATCAACTTTATTTACGTTTCGATCCATAACGTAGGATCGTGTCAAAATAATAAAAACTTCAAGTTTGACATTTATGACATAAATTGAAGGTGACTTTGATTTATTGATGTTTGAAATATTTGGTTTGAGTATACTAAGCAAAAATTTTAAAGTTTAAAAGAATTTAGAGTACGATGCAAAATCAAAATAGAAAAGAATCACAAAATAAAGCCAAATGTAAGTAATAACGAAATAAAAGCAATTCGCAATCTAAAAAACAATAACTCAATTATAATTCTACCTGCTGACAAAGGCAATGCAACAGTAATAATGAATAAAAACGATTACAACACAAAAGTCAACGAACTATTGAACACTGAGAATTACACCAGTTTAGAAACGGACCCAACAAAATCAATTGAAAATAAAATATACAAAACTCTATTTAAATTTAAAAATGAATTCGAAGACAAAGAAAGAAGTAAACTGGTCCCACATTACAGTAAACCATCCCACTTTTACGGTCTACCAAAAATTCATAAAAAAGACATTCCTTTAAGACCTATCGTAAGCTCCATAGATTCACCATGCCATAATTTAGCAAAATTTCTACTAAAAATTATAAATCCATTAGCAGGCAAAACGGATTCTTTCATAAAAAACAACCAACATTTTTTAGAAAAATTATCAAACATAAAAATTGAAAATACACACACAATGGTTAGTTTTGATGTAGTAAATCTCTTCACAAATGTCCCTATAAACAAAACGCTTAATATTATAAAAAACAAACTAGCAAAAGATGACAACCTTAAAGAAAGAACAAAACTAAGTATATCATCGATTATGGAATTACTTAGTTTATGCGTCAATACCACATATTTTCAAATACGTGATCAATTCTACAAACAAAGCTTGAATGGCAATGGAAGTCCACTATCACCAATCTTTAGCAATATATTCATGGAAGAATTTGAAAAGATGTAATATTCACACAAGAATTGAAACCACTAATCTGGTGGAGATCGTAGATGATGTCTATGCTATTTGGCCTCATAATACAGAACTAATTAAAAACTTTGTACAGTCAATTAACGAAATAGAACCAACTATTAAATTCACATATGAATTAGAACAACATGGAAAACTTCTGTTTTTAGATATTTTAGTTAGCAAAAACGATACAACAATTAATACATCAGTGTACAGAAAACCAACGCACACAAACAGATACTTAAACTTCGATTCAAACCACCCACACTGTGTCAAACGAGGAATTATCAAAACCATGTATGATAGAGCAAAATTAATATCATCTAACGAAGAAATTTTAAAGAAAGAGAAAGATCTAATCAGATGTACACTAATAAAAAACAAATATCCTAAAAGAATAATAGAGAAAGAAATGAATAAAAACCCTAAAAATAAAGAAAAAGAAAACAAAAATAGCGATACACACCAAAAAATGCTCTCAATACCATACATAAAAGGATTCTCCGAAAAATCCAAAGAATAGGAAACAAATTTAGAATTAAAACAGTATTTAGAACCAACAATACACTAAGAGCACAATTAACAAAAACAAAACCCAAAAACGCAATACAAAATTCAAAAAACTGCATCTACAAAATACCATGCGAATGTAATAAGTTTTATATAGGGGAAAGTTCCAGACCATTTGAAGTTCGATTAAAAGAACATAAATCATATATAAAAAATAAAAAATTTGAAAAATCCATGATTTGCCAACATGCATGGGACTCCAGTCATAAAATAAAATGGGAGGACGCAAAAATTATCGACAAAGAAGAAAATCAACAAAAACGCAAAATCAAAGAAGCTGCTTATATAACCCTACATAAAAATAACTGCGTTGCAAACGAATCCGTGACTTTCAGTAAACAATGGATTCCATTACTAAAAGAAATAACAAAAGAAATAACAAATGAAAATCAAATGCCCACAATATCTAGGTAGCATTGCAAGTTTTTCCTGGGTTTTCCTTGCGATATTAACATGAAATACAGCCTACATACATGATTTCTATTTATACATAAAATAACTAATTACATAAAAATAAGCATATTAACAACCCCTGTAAAACAACATTGGTATCTGACAAGTGTAAACCCGCAATAGGGTTACCTCAAAACCATATACAATCTCCGTTGAACAGTATTGGTATCTGACAAGTGTAAACCCGTCTTAGGGTCGCCTCAGAATCATATAAATCTTCATAGAACAACATTGGTATCTGACAAGTGTAAACCCGCCATAGGGTCACCTCAGAACCATAATAAAATCTACCAAAGAGGTAACTTAAATCATAATGATTTTTTTCCCTCAAAATAAATATAAAAAAACGACTGTTTAAGCCTTACGGTAACACAATCGCACACTTCTTTAATAACCATCCTCTCGATTGTATAAATAGAAACATGTTAAAAAATGTTTTCCAATGTTAAGTTATTGAATTTATATAAAATTCACCAATAAAACTTAATCAGCTGATTTCACGTTAAGCGTATTGACTACCTAAAGAAAGTCGATCCCAGGTCGCAACACAAATTGAAGGCAATCATTCTTTTAAACTTTAAAATTTTTGCTTAGTATACTCAAACCAAATATTTCAAACATCAATAAATCAAAGTCACCTTCAATTTATGTCATAAATGTCAAACTTGAAGTTTTTATTATTTTGACAACGATCTTAGGTTATGGATCGAAACGTAAATAAAGTTGATTTTAAAAAATATAAGTGGTTTAATTCCCAAACAAAATTAAGAAGAATGCTAAACAAACCACAACAAACATACAGGGAGTATCTATTTAGCCTGTCACCATCACCAAACAACGAACTGTTTGTTGGTGGTGAATAATCAACTTTTTCGCAGTTAGTAAAACTGCGCTTCCTACCATTAAACGACTTAACCATTTAGTTTTCTGATTAAATTTAAATTCGCCGCTATAAAATTCTCTAAGAGCCTAACTATATTGTCGGTTAAGATCATTCGGGGTTAAAATATTTTATCTTATTATCTTATCTTGTAGAATGGAGCTAATATTTGTGTATCCCTGAATACTATTTAGTATTGTCCACCACCAACTCCTTGAATTCCACTATTTCTTCAAGTATAAGCATCGTCACCTTGCAGATTTATTAACCAAACATTACGTTAATTTAAACTTGAACATAACCAATGCTGCTAGGCGGCATTGCAATAACACGTAGCAACCCTCAGTCTAGTTATGTTAGCATTCGCATGTCTTCGTATATTCTCCCATAATTTTCCACTTACCGTATATATACTTTCCGTCACGTGACTGGTCTAGCCAATCAAAAACCTTACATGTTTCACAATCTTAAATCATCCCCACATGTGCTTTCAGGTTAATTGCTTAAATCAACTTTTATTATTACCATTGCCAATTGGAAACTACCCTATATTTAAATTTAAGTTATTCTTCAATATTCTAAATTACTTTCTGTTCATATTTTTTATAGATATCGCGAAAAATTAAAGATCATTGCACCCTTCCGATTTCGAATTTTCTAGAACAAACTAGCATTTCCTTTGGCGCCTTAATTTAAAAATTCCTAAATTCCAAGGGAATCTTTTTAATTTTCTCAATTTTGAAGAGGAAATAAGAAATATTCAAAATTCCATTTTCATCATCAGGAAAAGGTATGGGAACGTTCAAGAAATGCACTGCTCCAATGGACCTGACTTAAATTATTATAGCCTCTTTCGGTTTCGCGTTATTACCCGCCATTGATTCACAAAAATACAATTTAATCTTTAATCAACTTCATGCGTTTGTATTGATACAACGGTGCGTCCGACGGGACAGTGCTCAACCCTTGTTACATAATGAATGACAGCTGCACAAAGTCAGTGGAGAATGCTATACAAATCGTTAAAATTCAATCAATTTGTCTTAATGTTTGCTATTACAGAAAGTAGTAAAGTAATAGTAGGTAAAAAACTTGGTTCCGCCGGGTGACAGAGGAATGTTTAAATTGTTCCCCAGGAGGGTTAATACCGACATTTTGGTCTGCAACTTAGAATATATGCTTGAAATAGTAGCTGTAACGACATATCAAAATTTCAAGCTTGACCTAATAATATAAATTAGACCGTCTACATGATATGTTTGGGGTGAACGGCAACCCTCTAAATACTGATGTATCGATCCGCAAATACTATCATGCATTCCTGGATTACTAGACAAGCTGTGCACAAATTTTCAGTCTTGAACAAATAATATTTGGGATACTCTTTTTTTACATGTTGAGGGCATTCGGCATCTCTCCCATACCGCTATCTGGCAAAATCCGTAATACGGGTACATGAGCATACTTCCCTCAACATCTCCACAAAATATAGGCCTTGACTTAATAATCACCGAAAATTGGCAATAGTTCTACTACTATTGGTCTCACATTGAAAACAACATATGATCTGTTGTTTCCTTGTTCAGTTAAATTCCACATTTTGTACCGACAATAATATAGAATACTAGTCATGTGTTTTGAAACCTTGCTTAGAAAGTCGTAAATAGCATTCTAATCTTTTAAAGTCCTTGTATATAACTTAGTTCACAATATATTTCAAGGTTTTCAACTTGTTTCATAAACACGGCACGTGGTCACCAAGCATTTGTTTTTATAAGAATTCTCTAGGTCTCAAAGAAAATTCAAGAGTAATTTAAAAAAATATATTTTAAGTTGTAGAAATGAAAACTAATTATATTATTAACTGTATTTTAATAATTTGCTTTATAGTATAATATTTTTGTTTTATACTTTATTAACCTATATTGAGTTATGCAATAAATCTACTTACTTACTTACTAATTGTCTTCATGAGTTGGTTTTCAATCTGTTCACTTTCACGTAATCTTCAAACCATGCACGATGGGAGTGATTGATGGTGAGAATTAGTAGTGAAAAATTAATGTGTCTTAATTTATATTTGTTTCAAACGCAAACACCCACAGATCAATGAAAATATCCACAAATCAATGAAAACACCCGCGGGTTATAATAATACTTTCTAGTCAAGAAACATCCTCTAGTCAAAAAATAATATCAGAACAATGAAAACATCCACAAATCAAGAAGGCCAATAAGTCCCTTAATTTAAAATCAGTCTGGATCAGTTGCATTTTTTACACCGGCAGGCAAACAGCTGAAGATGAGCTGGAACCTGGGCACAACCAATACAAGAGTAGCACTCGGTAGCCTGTGGTTAAGGGTGAATCTATTTTTGTCGAATCTTTAAACGGATTTGTTCAACAACCTCTTTTACCATAAATGGTTAAGTTCCTAGCCACAAAAACCCCCCATCTTTCAGTTAGTAAGGTCCGTCATTCAATTGTAGTAATCTCACTTAATATTGTTACTTTTTCATGATCGTATATTTTTTTGTGAAAGAGGAATCTTTCTTTAAATTTTGTTATATTTGAAGCTTTCACTTACGAGCAGCTTAGAAGAGTTTAATGAAATTATTTTTATTAAGATTGCTTCAAAGTACAATTTTTTTATTGAATTTGCACATGACTGCCAGATCTGACAATTATTCGACTTAACTGTCATGTAACGAAATTTTGTTTAACTATTTTTAAAAATAACTAAAGTCTGTGAAATTATTTATTTGTTCAATATTGTTACTATTTGACGCAAATTATTTATTATGGAATGGAAATTCTTATTCTGGTAATGTTCTCTATATTAAAGAAGTCTTATCAATTATCCCAGAATTTAAATAGACAATTTTAGAATTATCGACTCCGAAAGGGTTTTTGTATCCACCCTAAAATTATAATTTTTTGATTAATACCTGCTAGATAAATTGGCAACCAACTTAAACTTAAATTATTTTCAATTCAACCAAGAAAATTTCAACCCACCCCATCTTCAACTCTCCCTTGGGCGATAGCCAAGTTAGCTGTCGGCAAAGCAGCTTTTAGTCTTTTCATATAGTATGCGTAAAAGCTTTAATTTTCTTTGAAGTACAGTACTACTGCGTCTCACATGCAGTAATGGCGTTTACGCCCACTTCAATTATTTAAAATTTTGTTACATTAGCACCGTACCGTAGGTCATTTTAACCTTGGAAGGGTAACCGTACAATTGGCATGCATTGTATTTTAAATTTGTTACAATGACGTAGGCATTATATTGTTGAAACACTTACATTAGCATTTAGATATTTCTAAAACTGCTACAACTTCACTATTAAACGTATGCACCTTCAGCCGTTAATGAATTAATAAACCTTTGGAAAAATATGCATGCTGCGTCTTTTATATAGTATACACATGAGCTACGAATAATAAAAGTATTAACTTATTTAACTGCATATATACTTATTTAAAACTATAATGGTTTCTTGTCATTGAAATTTACCTATATGCTATTTGCTGATACTAGGATTACAGTTGTACCTAGAATTCTCTTGGATGGATGGGCAGGTGAGGATTTCCAGGCACTCTTACGTAAAAAAGAAGAGGTCGAAGCCCTTGCTAAGACCTTAACAAATGGCTGTACTAGTTGGAATTTTAAAGGATATGTACTAGAAGGATGGTCACAACTATTTGTTCAAGTTGATGCTGACCTTCTTATTGAAATAATCAAAACAATAGGTATGAATGAGGTTAGCCATAAAGCTGCTTGGTGAAATATCCAAAATGCATTTAAACCAAATCTTTATTATAGAGACGAATGTAATAGTAATTTGCAACATTCGGACTTAATTATTTTTAAAACTGAATCAAAAGCACTTTGGTGTCCAAAACTATCTCCATAAATGTATGAATCATTTAATCGTTGGCATGAATTGCTGCTTGTGGGATTTATTTATAGAGCAGCTGTTTTACCTATGTTAAAATAGAGTACAGTTGAACTTCCTTAATTCGAATTTTCTATAACTTGAACCAATTTAATGGTAACAGCATTTAGATATACCATCTGTATAAAGTAGTTCCGAGTACTTCAACTTCTATAACTCGAATTCTCCAGATCTCGAATAGTTTGAATGGAATTTAGCTTCTATAAGTCGAATAACAACGCTTTGCAAGAGAAAGCAGGTAGAGGTGGTTGCACATTTGCATTCATTACTGATGCTCCCGCGTGAACGTGTTATGTGGTTAAGTAACGTTCACCTTACTGATTGTGTATAATACAATACACGTAAGTTTTAACGCATCAGAAAAGGGTATTAAACTATCTTCCAACAACTGAAAAGTTAAAACTTATTAATTAAGTAGAATGTGGTGCCAAGAAGAAGGATGTGGAATTGAAGTATGTCAACAATTTTAAAGAATAAACATTAATTATTCAAGTAACGGGCAGCAACCATTGTATGGGCATAAAGAAATCAATTTATAATAGCGTGGGCGGTGTAATTTTAGAATATTATAAATCTACTACAACAAAATCTACCTGTTTCTGGGAGGACTATAAAACAAAAGACGTTAGAGTTCACAGAGGGAAAATAATTTTAAAGCTTAGTACTGACTGGCTTGACAAAGGTAGGAATATTTTATATTTTACGTAATTACATTATAGCGTTAAGTAAAAATTTCAATGCAATTTTATGTATGGAACCATTCAAAAGAAAATATGTGGCAAAAGCACCGTTGTAAATGAATAGGATTGTGATAAGTAGAAGGCCAACGTTTTACTGGAAAATTATAAAGCATGAGATGTTTTTAATGCTGATGAATCCAGTTTGGTTTTAGTTGTCTCCCTGATAAAACATTGATCTTTAACAACGAAAAATGTCACGGAGGCAAACAGCAAAAAAAGAGTGGTTTGTTTATTTGCAACAAACGTGGATGGAACAAGAAATTTAAAAATCTTGGCGATAGGTAAAAGTGCCAAATTGCGCTACTTTCGTAGCTTCAAATGATTGCCTATAGATTATGTAGCAAATTCAAAAGGATGGATAACTGGAAATTTTTGAAAACTGGTAGTTGAATTTCGATTGCAAGTTTTCTGCAGCAGGACGAAATATAATGATGTTAATTGATAACTGTCCTGCATATCCATCTAATTTACAATCTAAGACAATTTTGAATTGCTATAAAATAGCTGGATTTGGGCAACATTCAGTTTGGGAAAATGAGGCTGACCTTCCTCTTGCGTGTATTAAAGAAATCAAAATTAACAGCCGAGATAATGATTATTTGATTACTGACCTTAAGTAAGAATGTGAGAAATTTATGGAATTAAGTAATGTTATAGAAGGTTCTGAATCTTGTGTGAATAATTTCATTCAAAGTGATAGAGAAGTTGTTACGTCTAACTTTTCCACAGATGAATTTATTTTGGAGAAGTATGTTGATCATCCTGCAGATGAAAATTAAATCAGTGATGAAGAGTGTGCTACTTGTTGTTGCCTTCCATTTTATAGTTTGAATACTTCTACATTTTACACTCTCAAGATCCTATTTTAATAAATGTTTGCTTTCGTGTTTGATAAATTGATCAATTATATGAGCCGCCTATAATATGTATTATAGTGCATGATGTAGTGTACTTGTAACTAGATAAAGCAGCTGTGTTGTCTTGAAATGCTAGAAATATGCTCACCAGTTGTTGCTATTTAAATAAATTAAAGTGCCCTTTGGATTTTTGTCTTTCTGTTCTGTGCTTCGACATTTGTATAAAAATTTTTTTAAATACGTTTGTTATGAGTTCACAATTTCTTCTGCGATGATGATCATAAACTCAATTGGGGAGTTACAAAAATCCTTTTGGTGAAAACATGTTCTCCTGGATTTTAATCCACACCCATAGGTTCTTTGAACCAATACTTGCTTGGCCTTAACGCAAAAGTCTCGTTTGTCATTACAACACATTTTATCATTTCATTACCAAAAGCAACAGGTAACGAGTAGCATTCATTTATGGCATTTGTATTTTTGCTTGCATTATATAAGTAATAAGATGAGTAAATGATTTTGCTTATTTAATACTGTTATGTATTAGAATAAGGGTATATATTAGTGTTAGTTTTGTGTGATATTGTTTTTATATTGATAGACAATTGAGTTAATTGGTCTTGAACAATACACAGACTTGATAATTATCCATCAGCTGTGGTATTTGATTAATTATTGGTGTTGATTGTGTCTAAATGCACTATTGTAAATAACTACCTTGTTTCTATGTTTTAGTAGATTCTATTTGAGACAAGCTTGTAATAGTCAACACAGTAATTAATTAAGCAAGATTCTAGTCCTATTTATATGTGTTGTTTTTTATTTCTATGTGTTACCGGGTATTAAAATGTATAAAATTGCCGTAATGAACCACATAATTTGTTACAGTCACATGAGTGGACCAGAAAGAAAAGCACGCGAGTCAATCAAGAACGACTTGCCCGAATTACTGCAACAGAAAACGAAACACTTGAAAAGAGAAGGCTGAACTAACAGTCCGAGATTAGGGGTGAATCAAAATTAAAGCCATGATCCTAACACCCAACATTAAAGTATAGAAACAAAAAAAATGTAAAAAACGAACGATAATTAAGATACAAGTAACATACAAATAAAAAATATTTTATTTATTCACATACATATATCTACGATGGCCTTACCTAATCTATTTACTAACACTGCTGAACTCGCCTCACATGAATCTGTTCTACATAAGAAAGGAAAGAAAAGTTATTCATTCTTATAAATCAACAGTGTTCAAAGCATAATATCCCTTTATTTAATTATCCTAATAGTTACATAATGCCAGTAAGCCAATCATAATGTGAACAAGCAAAGTAATTGTTTAATATAGTTTGATACTCTTTTAGTTTTTACACAATACAAATAAATGAACCATAACGTGAGCTAGCAAAGCAGTTCTAATATTTACCTCAGGCATATTGTTCAGGATCTACGTGACTCAACCAACATGCCACAGTAGCCAGTCAAATATGTTGAAACAAGATGTGGAATTTGCAGGCCAATAACAGATGAGTATGGTCCAGAGAGTCTTATGACAGGATAATGTGATTAACAGCTGCTACACTTGGGGCCACGTCCCCAATGCTCCACTCAAAGGTACTACATTGGGTTTAAACACAAAAATAATGTGCTTTAAATAAAGTTGACTTAAAAATTAATTAAATCGGTAAATAAAAATTATAAACTAAAACTAAAGTGAGCGTTTAACTAATGGTACCCATTGCATTAATTTTGGAGTGTGTCTGACACTAGCAAAATGAACAAGGGGAAGGATCTGTAACACCAAATAACCACCATCTCTGCTTACCCGTGCGACCTGAAGGGTTGACTAATTCAAATATAGCTAACTTATTATTTACTAATACATCCGAATTTCTATGCATACGCCAAATTTATTAGTAGCAAATCCAGCTATTTATTTTATAACTTTAACAATAGCGTTCATGTTAGTCTATGCAATTTATTTTAACTTCTTTCCAAATTCGTTCTCTAACTGACTTATTATAATTTCAAGCTTCCTTCCTATAGATACTATGATCCAAATAAATAAAACGCTAAGTAAAACAAATTAAGCGACAACAATTAAATATATAAATGTACAATACAGGTATAAAAATATAAATATCTAAATAAATCATATGAGTGCATAAATAGCAAAAACAACTTAAATTATCAGCTGCATTTGTATAAGCATTGTTTGGACATCACACTAAAACATGTTCATTTAAAATTAATTGCAAAATTTACTTATTAATAGAAATCAATGCTTATGCGAGTACGGCCACAACGACTAAACACTTTGAAATTTTCAATTTTTCGTTAAGAAATTTTATCAGAAATGTCAAAATTTCTGAACGATTTGCAGAAAATATTTTTTTTTCAATAGCTTATTACTTAATAGTATATGACATAACGAGAATTGTAAGAATAGAAGCATCCTGATTTAGAGCATATGGATCCGGATTCGTATTAGAACTGGACTCCACTTTGGGTTCAAAATTGGATTGGATCCGGAACCAATTAATAGATTAAGAATTCGGATTTGGAATGTTAATCTGGAACCGGATCTAGATTATTCAGAATAATATCCGGGCTCGAATCTAGATCCGGATCTTACCCTCGATTAAAAATGGGATCGGATTCGAATTTAACGAAAGGTTTAAGATCCGCATTTTGGATTCAAATCCGGATAAGAAAATTTGGATCCGGATTCTGACAGCACAAAGATCCGGATCTGAATCAAGATCCAGATCCACTAGGTTCAAAATCAAATCGGATCTGGATCCAATTAAAAGATGATGGATCCAGATTTCGGATCCAAATCCGGATCTGAAATTTTGGATCCGGATTTCACCAAATCCGGATCCTGACAGCAATAATTTGAACCAGTCATTAACTATACCCCTAAATCCATAAAATTCTAACTTTTGCAACAGGATTAAGTGATTTACAGAATCAAATGCTTTACTTCGATCAACAAATAAGGCAGGACTGCTGCTGGCCTGACTTTCTTATACCAATTACTCCATAATTATGTAGACTCTGCCGAGTTACTTGCCTGTATAAAATTTTTGGTTCCACGTTCTGAGTCAAAGCATACAAGTTTGTTCTTTTTGCCTACTGCCAGAACTAATTTGCTGCTGAAACTTTTATATGATATGCTCAAGGTACAACTGTGTAAGTGGCCAATGTGATATAAATGTAGACTCATTGAAGAGTATTCTGAATATTGTAAAAAGCTCAAGTACTGTTAATTAATCTTTTTGAATAATTTTCTTTTTTTAAAATTTTTTGTAATGACTAGTGTTTTATTGTTTCCTATAATTGGGATATATACCTATTGGGAATGTTATGTAGAAATATAAATTATAAATATAAATAATCTGGCTTATATTCTACCAATGAAGAACAGTAAAAAGATGTTTGTTACAAAATGTTCTCTGCCCTACAGAACCCCTTCAGTTGATGATTTTATTTTCCGAAATAATATTTTGAAGCATCTAATTCATGTACGTTAATATTTCTTAATGTATTACGAATATCTATCATAGTGAACATATTTTATGAGATCATTTTTTTATTTAAAAATTGTCAAGACAATATTTTCAAACACAAAAGTAATTTGTAATAACTAGTGAAAGGCATGGTTTAATAGTTTTTGGATTTGCTGTTGAGAGAGCTTATTCCAGAGATCATATACATTGTGAATAAGCTATAAAAATCTAAACTATTAAAATTTCAGCATCACAATTAACTAGTGCAGGATGTGTATCCATATTAACCTTACCACCTAAACGTCATAATCAGGAATTCAATTTGTATATTAAAGAAGTGTTTAATGAGCTGTATGATGTAGTAACTGCATTTTCATTAATGACGTATGATTTTTCGACAATACAAAGACCAGGTATTAATTTGTTGCATTTTACGAATTTCTTGTAATAATTAACTCTAGGTCCAAATGCACCAATTCAATGGGTCAATGAAACCGTGAGATTTCTATCACCTGAAAAAAATAAACGCAAAAAAATATTAACTGGTTTAAATTTTTATGGTAATGCTTATACCCCAAACGGTGGTGATGCAATTCTAGGTAACCGTTATTTAGAATTACTTAAAAAATTGAAGGGAAAATTGCATTTTGATGATGCATCGGTCGAGAATTATTTTGAAATCAAGTAGGTAATTCACTGCTATGATTATTTTATAATGATTTGCTTTTAGGAATAGTGATGAACGATATATAGTGTTCTATCCTTCGCTCTATTCAATTAATGAACGTATCAGGTTAATTAGAGAGTTGGGTACTGGAGTTTCAATTTGGGAACTAGGACAAGGATTGGATTATTTTTACGACTTAATTTAATTTCCTAATATTTTGCAAGTATAAGATTTTTTTGTGATATAATAGAGACTGCATCATTTATTAATTTATCGATCAAAAATATAAATTTTTTAGTTACTGTATACTGTTATATATACCAAATAATGCAGTTTGATTATAATGATAGCAGTAAAAATAAAGAAATTTTACAAATTATATTCACAGTAAATGTTACTTATTTCATGCAGTTTGTTTTTCTACTGTAACTTGTGTTTGTATGTAGAAATACGTTTAACGTATTTTGTATTAGCCGCTAAAACTTTTTTATACTATATTGTTGTATTTAGCATTGTTATTGTTTTGTTTAGTTGGTCTTCAATAAATGATTTAGACTGCGGTAATGCGTTGTGTCATACAATTACTTTACACATTCTCTTATTTATGTCATTGTTATATTAATAAGTAATACTTTGACACGTATTGGTACATACTAGTGTTCCAGACTTCCAATGTTCTCGATAGCTGCCTTATTAGTGAAGTTACCAAAAAACTTATTAACAAAATTTATAAACAGAGATGATCTCTATAACAGAAAATATTTGCAATTTCACCGGGTATTCCAGGAACGAGTATTCTACCAAACTTTTAAATGGAGCACCCACATTTTATACCAATTTCAATTTAGCAACAAAAATAAGCATTAGTTTGTTATTATTATTATTATTGGTCTTATTTGAACTAAGCAAAACAATACATAAAAGAAATTAAATATACAGAGATATATAATCTCAAAAAAAAGAACACATGCATAGTTCAAAGGGCGAAGTTCAGATGTAGATATACATATTATATCTAGATCTGATATTCCACTTAACTCAAAATACGCCCCTATACTGAGCTGTTTTGCTGTTAGCCATTATTTTGTAATATTATGGACCCATTTTGAAACATTCAGTAAGTAGCAACAAAGTGGAAACATGACATTTCTAATTTATCATCTGCCTGATGGCTACTGCCATTAGAAATAATTAAAGCTGTCAATTGTTTTACAAAACGGCGGCAATATTTATAAAACAAAACAAAAATCATTAAAAATGTCAAAAATCTTAAATTTAAACTCTCACTTTTGATCAGCCTATCTAATCACAAATTTAATTTTCTACAAGTTTACTCTCTTGGAAAATTTTCTTATACCGTGAGCTTTTTGATTTTTTGGCGAAGTGTATTACAAATCATAAATCATGAACCAACACAAAAAGTAGGCTGTGAAAGCAAGCATGCACAATCTTATAGTGTTCTATCAATTGCTGCCAATACTTGAAACATCCCTATTTATGTAATGGTGTGCTGCACTGAAGTGTCTTACTAAAAACGAGTAACAAGTAGAAATACTGTAGTAAATTTTTGTTCTACTGCAACGAAGAACCAATTAAAATGGTATACATGTTAGGAAAAGTGGATGGAAACTATTTATTGGTCAATCATTTGTACCATCAGCGATATCCTGATCTGTGACATCCAAGAGTGGCTGCGTTCTGGAAATTACATAATCACTTCAATGAAGCAGGAAACATAGTTTGGTATAATACTGTTACATGTTGATTTACAACCCCATTATTAATTAGTATTAATCATACATTTTTTTGGCCTTTGTTCAATATCGATGCAGTCATATTTCCTGATGACCAATTCTCACAAGAAAGTTAACAGGAAACATGAAACACGCACGATACGGCCAACCAAGAAATTCAGGTTAGTAAACCACTATCTATATGTTCTAAAATCAACACATTATAAAAATGTAGTCAAGCAACGAGCCACTCGTCCCCTTAAGAGAGACCGAGTATTTCTTAACATGTAAGTAATCTTTCTATGTAACTTAATCTTAAGGCTGATCTTGTACAAATACAGCTTGCTTACTTATTATATGCATCATAACTTTATCTTTATTCTAATCATTCTTACCCTACCTTAAATTGAGTGGTCATCAAAGCAATGCAGACTACGTTCCTCTAGTTATTGTCACCTGTGTGGTGACTGGTGGAAGGCCCCCTAATAAACAAGTCGTATAGAAGTAGGTGACTGATAAGCGATCCCGCAACTATAATTAATTTCAGTGCTATGTTAGAGTACACTTAACGGATATAATTAAACCCCCTGAGCTACGCGACACATATGTTGGAAAAAGTGTACTTAACATATGGTCGAGGCGCCGTGTGTGTAACATTTGTTGGAAGTTTGCCAAAGATGTCTCGAATTATTTTATTGTGGGTTTATATTTTTAAAAAGAGGGTACTGGGTACATCTCGGGTATACATAAGATCAATAGTCTCATGGGGGTTTTGTAATATTTATAAATCGAGATGATTTAGGAGTAGTAGTTAGGGACATTTTTCGTTGGTTTTGAAACATACCCTGGAGCATGGGCGTAGAGCTGCCCTGCAGAATTAGGCTCACCGTAGGTGTTCTCACCTTTTAAAGGTAGACAGGAAGATACTTCACAGACCTTCCACTTCCCGTGACACCTACAGCATTGAAATTTTACTTAGGTTAAGTTTAACATATACATACACAAAACATTCATTTACCTACGCACAAATTTTTGGTTTATTTCATATTTTTAGGTTGATGTCTTGGTGTTTATTTTTCACTATCTATGCTAATTTGTTTTAATTTACTCTAGATTTTTGGAAAAAATCTGATTAATTAGAGGGGATGGGATGTTACTGTGAAATTATAAATATTTATGGTTTGTTACATTTAGGCAGCATAATTATGCATACTTTTCACACTTTAGGCGTGGCTCTAACGCCATTGTTATAACCTCTGCAGATCACGTTTTACCGGGTGATGCAATCGGTGTCTAAGTCAATTTTACATGCTCATTCTAGGTAAAAATCAAATTACTTACGTGATGTGTATCTCGAAACTTCATCAGGGTCCAGCACGTGGTTTTTGGGTTTGGTTACGCTATGTTGAACATCAAATTGCTCTCCATCCCGTAACTTCTGTTGCACTCGTAGGAGGTTGAAGGAAGTAGGTAACGGGTACGATACAGGCAAGGCACAGAAAACTTACATACCTGTTTCTTCAAAAAAAAACTTAACTACACTCTACTACTTGTTGCTTGGTCCATGTCTCGTCCACGACGTGCGCACATCTGCATTCCTTCTGCGCAGACGTAACCGTCAGTGACGATAGAAGTTAGCGTATTAATTGAAATATATACGCGGCAATTAATTTACAAATTATATATAAATTTAAAAATGATACTTGGCCAGTTTGGCATGTAACAGGTTCCGGGTTGGGACTGTATCATTTTATAAACTAAGGTCGACGTTTCGCCCACTTTTGTAAGGGGCTTCACCAGGACAAGAAAAGAAAATAAATAATAAAAATAATAATAAAGATAAGAATGATAATATTAAGTAGACAAGTTAAAGTGTAAAGGGTATGTAAAGTTACTTCTGAACTAAAACGTCAAGGAATGACAGAGTTCCGTTCTTTTCAATTTCTATAGTGAACTTAATATCTTTATGTTGATTGTTTATGTGATCTAGAAAATTATTGAGCGCTTGGTGTCCATGGGGCCAGATTACAAAAGTGTGTCAACAGAGATTTTAATGGTACTTACTCATTCGTCTACGCCAGTATTCGTAACCTGCTTTTGACGTTTCTCGAATAAATTACACAAATTTCAATAAAAGTTTCAAAAAAAACTATAATACTTACGCGCAAACAGTTAATAATTCAGGTTTTAGGATAGAAATAGTGTTTTTTGATATATATTAGATATTTTTTAAGGACCGGATACGAATTTTGGGAACCAACTCCATCGTCTGTTTCTCTCATTCCAACTATAATCGACCTTTGTCGGATTCAGACTTTGAGATCGGAAATTTTTAAACGATCATTGCTTTTTTAACACAAGCGAATACGTCGCTTCAATGTAATAAATTTCAGAAAAACTCTTGTTTCTCCCTTAGTATTGGATTTTCGGGATAAAAACGCCTAAGCGATGCACGCTAAAATTCCAAAAAGACGGGCTAGACAATTTTTAAGATAGGGAATGGGCAAAATGATCTAGATACAAGGACTGAACGCAAAAAAATGATAAAATTACGAATTATAAGAACAATTCGTCTCCGAAAACTTCATCTACATGAAATTATGCCAAAGAAGAGAGATGATCTACCCAACCAAGACAGACCATGAGCGGTGTTTATAAAACAACTAGAAGACCTTGAAATGTTTGAGGAAATTAATTCGCTTACAATTGTTAATGTCAAAGTGCTATTTTAAATGATTACCTTGAGGTTTTAATGACGTTCACAACAATATTTCAAACACTTGAAGTATGAATTTGTTATTACAACGAAGTATAGAATTTAAACTTACAATTGTAGTAATAGGAAATAACGGATTGCATAAGACATCCTCAAAAATGTAACAGAGACATAGCTAGGAAAGTGAATATTAAGTGATATTTCAGCAGTTGAAAAATAAAGTTGCTGGAAATACATTGCTTGTTATTTACTATTTTAGATGTTAATTGCTAGTGAAGCATCAAAATAATACAAAAACCTACATACTTTGTAGAATTCGATTCATACATTTGAAGTTTGCTTAACTGTGATAAATGGCAATTTCCACATTTAATTGTACTCTAGCCATACTGAAATACAGAATACCCACATCCAAGTATACACGGATTATTAATTTTTAAACCAAAATTAAATATACCTATTGATGTATAACCTGACATATTTATAAATTATAATTAGTATTTTAAATTGTCTTAACAAGATTTTTATTTCGGTAAGGCATTCATCGATATTCATTTTCAATTGGTAATACTCCAACTAATCTAAACGAGCTTCTTCTTATTATGTATATTCCTGCAAACAATGATAATTAATAATAAACCCATATTAAAAAACTAATATAAATATTTATTACAATACTGAATGTACAATGGTAAAAATGGAATGAAACAATTTTAAGTGACTAAAAACTCAAAACATCACGTTAATCTTTGAACAGTTTCTAACAGCTGATCCAACTCTGTTTTATACATAATTAATTGCTGCTGCCTCAATGTGCATTGTGTACATGAAATAGTTTTCTGTCCTGAAGGTTTTATCAGGGTCCCTGAGTTTGGATTATGTACGTGATAACTGCCCTTCAAATTAATTCAATTAAAAATTCAAACTATATACCTAATGTTTGTTGCAAAAGTTTTAGATATCATTTTATAGTCCAACAATACATAACAACAATAATTATGTTTAAAATACAAGTGTAAAAACAATTCTTTTTTGCTTAAATGGTTAAGCTCATAACGCAAAGGCTCGCATTAAGCATTACGAAGTCCATTGATGCAAAAATAAGACTTTATATATATATATATATATATATATATATATATATATATATTACTCATATTTAGACCAGGGTAGAAAATTAAATAATCACATCAAATAATTTTAATCACCGTGTATAAGGAATTTCATTAAATAATACGCTTTATTAAAACCATAAAACATAAATAAACTCGGTTGTTTCAGTAAAATAAGAAATTTAAATTATTTATAAGACGCTTTATATCAAAAGAAGCAGTATTGAAAAGCTCTGCGTGTAATGTAATTATTCTAAACAAAGAGAAATTACGTGCAAAATTTATCTTAATTAACTCTATTTAAGTAACCGGTAGTAAAACAAAGTGTACATATAATAATTAATATTTAAGTTGTATTCGCTAAAAATGAAAAGGATAGAAATCAATTTTAATTGGAGTTAATTAAACCGTTAATAACATATAATACCTATAGAAACTTGTAAAAACCCAAGATTAAAATACCACGGAATAAAGCTCTGAGAATTAATATTATTTTGAACACCTGCGTAGTTTAAATATCACATTCGGCGAAAAGTTTGCAGATAATTAATGGTTCAAAGAATCTTGGGGAAAACGTCGCATAATAGTTACAAAGAATCTTGGAGAAACCGGGGCTTAGTATTCACGAGAATGTGCGATACGGGTTTATTAAACCCAGATAACAGTCCGCGTGGACTGAAATAATCGATAATGAAGAGTGTCAAGTTGCACCAATACGAACAGGTTAGAAAAGGAAAGAGAAAATGCGTCAAGCTAAGACACATATAGTAAAAGGCGTGATTTAAACAACGTCACGAGGGTCACAATTGGTTGAAAATAGAATGCAAATATCAGAGGTAGAAACAACAATTTCGGTACAAAATTAATTAGTTTTCTCGGACAGGTTTGCGTGCTGTGGAAATTTTCTGAGATTTAAATGGGGCGAGTGAAAATTCGTAAAATCGACGTGCGAGCGGCAGACTGGGCACATGGCATGAGAAATTCTTTAGAATTACCCGTTTTAGAGACTCGACCGACAGACAGGCTTTTTGCTATATATACCGAGATGAATATAAACGAAGCCTCTTAGACTTTTGACGATTCGATGCGTTAAAAGCTCGTACATACGCGACTTGATTGAAGATATTAAACCGTGCATTTTAGTTTGATTAAATAATTTAAAGTTTGCTAGTATAATTTAGTGATTCAACATAGCTTGTTATTTACGTGCTAAACATGAATGTACTTCAGTGCACTTAGATACAAGGTAATAAAATTTAGTTTCACTGTACCAATTAGCAAAATTTACAACGACGAATGTATACACAAAAGTAGGCAGTTTTGGTGTATATTGGTGACAGAAGCTCAGAAGCATGAATTTCTTTGCTATTTTGGGGTGTTAATAATTAAATGGTTCAAATACGTGTCTGGATCCATGAAACAAGGGTCAGATAAACACAGATGAGTTCCGGAAAGGCCCAGAAACGACTTTGAATGGATGGTGATGGAGAAAATTTAAAAGCGTAGAGAATCAGAAGCCGTAAATATAGTCCTGTTGAATGGTGTGATTAACAAAAGAAACGATACTTTGAAGCTACGAGGACAGTAACCTTCAGGTAAATTATACTATTTTGTTTGACATTTTGTGTGTATTGAATGACTTTATAATTGATTTACTTTAAATGGACATTAGTGAAATTGTTCTAACCATAAAAGTTTAATTTTAAGATGAAATTTGCTTGTTTAAGTAAAAGGGGTATTTTGTTTTGATGTTCGGGAATATGATGAAAATTTGGGTATGTCTTTGAGCTCAATTAGACGAACCTGGTTAATTAACGTAAAGGGGTGGTAGATGCTCCTTTATACTCAGACTCGGTCTGCTTATATTGTTATATTAATTAGTAGGCATCCAACAAGGACTTTAATTCTGGATGCACATTAAAATGATAATAAATTTAATTTTGAAATTTTCCGATATTAAAAATTTATGCTGAAATTTAATTTGAAAATTTAATGTATTCTGAATATTGATGTAAATAGAGTTAACGTTGATGTTTGTGGTAGGAATGTGTTGTTTAATTTTTATGAATGAGGAGGTTTATAAAATTAGGTGAGCAGCCGAGGCGAAAAGCGTAGTTCACATGAATGAGGAGGTTTCACAGCAATAATATATGCCATATGGGTATATATATATAAGGTATAACAGAAATTATTCTTGACCATAAAGAATTCAAATATTACTGAAGTTTATTTTGGAAGTTGGTCAGGTCCAGTTAAATAAGTCAGAAATAATGAATCGTAGTGGTAAAAATATTTTCTTGCTGTCAAAAGCCTTGTAAATAGATTATCTATAAAGTTATAATTAAAATAAAGTTTTAAAACTATAAAATATCAGACCAGAAAGTTTAGATTTAAGTATCACTAGTAAAACAGGTGGTATTTGTAAAGTTGCGTGTGCATATATTAAAAATTTCTAAAATGGAAGAATTAGGGCAACATAAAATTAAGTGAGATAAACTGAAATTTAAACAATTGTGGTATTTCAATCCATCCACATTGATATATAACAGGAATTTCCACTTTAGATTTTATGTTGACACGCTAAATTTCTTAGTTTATGTCTAGATTAATATATTATAATTATGCAGACAACGAAATTTTAAAAATACCACCTGTTGTTATAGAATGAATAAGTAAATTTCTGGCTGTATATGTATAGTTTTAAAAACTTTATTTTAATTATAACTTTTTAGGATAATCTATTTGATAATGGTCTTGTTGACCGAAACATAGTAAAAATATATAATATATATAATATTTAAACTCATCCGTTTCCGTACCCACAGATTGGGCGTCAAGAATGCTGTGAAACCTCTTGAATTACCTGGTCTGTTGATTTTCTTCTGTTAAATCGCCTCGGCTGCTCCTCTAGATAGCTTTCAGTCCTCATACATAAAAGACACATTCCTACCACAAACATCAACGTTAACTCTATTTACATCAATATTCAGAATACATTAAATTTTCAAATTAAATTTCAGCATAAAATTCAGTTTAAAAGAATTTCAAGATTAATTTTATTATCATTTTAATGTGCAGGTCCAGAATTAAAGTCCTTGTTGGATGCCTATTAATTAATATAACAATATAAGCAGACCGAGTCTGAGTATAAAGGGAGCATCTACCACCTTTACGTTAATTAACCAGGTTCGTCTAATTGGAGCTCAAAGACATACCCAAATTTTCATCATATTCCCGAACATCAATACTAAATACCCTTTCTACTTAAACAAGCAAATTTATCTTAAAATTAAAATTTTATGGTTAGTACAATTTCACTAATGTCCATTTAAAGTAAATCAATTATAAAGTTATTCAACACACAAAATGTCAAACAAAATAGTATAAGTTTACCTGGAGGTTACTGTCCTCGAAGCTTCAATGGTACATCGTCCCTTTAGTAGATCACACCATTCCAACAGGATTATATTTACGGCTTCTAATTCTCAACGCTTTTAAAATTTTCTCCATCACCATTTATTTAAAGTTGTTTCTGGGCTTTTCCGAACTCATCTGTGTATATCGACCTTAGGGACGACTTGATTACAGGAAAATTTAAGGAGAGTTTGCAGGTTCTAGGAGCAATATGCCATCCGCAAGTACAGTGTGGCCAAACAACTGAATCCACCATTGACGGACAGACAGATTATCAAGTACCTATCACGACATTTTGAACAGGAATTAGACAACACGTGGCCTTACAAAACATCACAGAACGGGACATTTTTTGGAAAATATGTTAGCATCGCAAATTTCATGGAGGAAAGGCCACTATTCGATATCGGATTACCGACAGCGTATTTGAACCATATTACACGGAGATACGCACAGGTTGTAGAAGGACAACCAGGACCAAGCACGGAAAACAGGATGAGACAGGATTTTTAGAACGTGACAGACCACTAGATTTCTGTGTAAATGTATACGAACATCCACGTGAATTTTTCAAAATTGAGGAGGAAGTAGAGCCAGAAACTGTAGAAAATTATGTTTGCCAATTATTAATTTAGAAATTTTTGAAAATAATGTAGAAGTATTACTTGATACAGGGGCAGAGGCGAGTTTAATATCGGAGGAATTCGTCAGCAAAATTAGGGATAAGGTTTGTGATAGAATTATGCCTATAAAGCGTAGTCATTTAGTAGCTCCAAATAAAAGAAGTTTGCTGTAGTAAATAGTGTTGTGGTGCTTAGGATAGATATAGGAGATTTAAGCTGTGAACAGGAGTTTGTAATTGTACCTGGACTGAAGTTTCAGAGCATTTTAGGTGTTGACTGTATGATGAAGTTAGGGGTGTTGATAGATATGGAAAGGAAGGTAATAAGGATTAAGGATAGGGTAGTGCCATGGAAGGGCAGTTATGAAGTCACAGAGGATGACACGGGGTTTAGTATTAATGTAGTAGAGGTAGAGGATGATGAAGTTAAACAGATCAACACAATAAGATGTCCAGAGGAGAGGATAGTAGAGGTTCAAGCTTTAATACAAAAACATGCAGAAGTAGTGGGGGGTAGAAGCAGCATATCGGGAGCAGGTGAAGGCAGAATTATTTTTGACGAGGTTAATTGGCAAGTTTGTTTTTAATAAAGTAGATTTAAGGAATTCATTCTGGCGGATTCCATTACACAAAAATTCTAGAAGGTACATAGGATTTTCCATAGAGGGAAAAATCGATAATTGTAAAGTAGTATCGTTTGGTTTGTCGGCAGAAAGAAAAAAAATAGTAAATGAGAAACAGACAAGTGTAGGGATTAAAGAAGAAGCAATATTTAAGAGTCAGGATAATAGGGATGATAAGTTTATTGTATGTGAGATAATAGGGATGATAAGTATAGATATAGAAGGGGGGAGAAATAGGGATGAAAAGTATTAGGATGGTAAGAAGAAAGACTTGGAGGGTCAAGAAGAGAGTTAGATTTAAATAGGATAGGGATAGAATAGGTGTAGATAGAAGAGTAGAAGTAAGTGTTTAGGAAAATAAAGCTAAGTATAGGATAAATATGGGAGATAATTAGAAATAGGTTTAGGATGAGAATAAAGAGTAAATGTATGAAGAAAATAAGATAGGTTAAGTATAGATATTTCATATAAGATTAGTGGAGAGTTAGGAATAGAGTAAGAGTAGGATAGGTATATAGGATTAGGTAGGGGGAAGTTAAGTATAGTGAAGATTAGTTAAAAGTTAGGAATAGGATAGGTAGATAGGATGTATATAGGATTAGATGGATAAGTAGGATGAAGTTAGGGATAATTTCAGTTTATAAAATTAAGTGAGAGTTAGGAATAGGATAGGGATATAGGATAGGTGTAAATATTTTTTTTGATTGGAAACAAAGTAGGTAAGTTAGATAGATAAGGGTAGAGAGAGATAGGCAATTTTTTTTGTAATTTTTTTGTCTAAATGCTTTATATTTGCATTCAAATAAGTGGGATTATTTGTATTCAAATAGGGGGAAAATACTCATATTTAGACCAGGGTAGAAAATTAAATAATCACATCAAATAATTTTAATCACCGTGTATAAGGAATTTCATTAAATAATACGCGTTATTAAAACCATAAAACATAAATAAACTCGGTTGTTTCAGTAAAAATAAGAAATTTAAATTATTTATAAGACGCTTTATATCAAAAGAAGCAGTATTGAAAAGCTCTGCGTGTAATGTAATTATTCCTAAACAAAGAGAAATTACGTGCAAAATTTATCTTAATTAACTCTATTTAAGTAACCGGTAGTAAAACAAAGTGTACATATAATAATTAATATTTAAGTTGTATTCGCTAAAAATGAAAAGGATAGAAATCAATTTTAATTGGAGTTAATTAAACCGTTAATAACATATAATACCTATAGAAACTTGTAAAAACCCAAGATTAAAATACCACGGAATAAAGCTCTGAGAATTAATATTATTTTGAACACCTGCGTAGTTTAAATATCACATTCGGCGAAAAGTTTGCAGATAATTAATGGTTCAAAGAATCTTGGGAAAACGTCGCATAATAGTTACAAAGAATCTTGGAGAAACCGGGGCTTAGTATTCACGAGAATGTGCGATACGGGTTTATTAAACCCAGATAACAGTCCGCGTGGACTGAAATAATCGATAATGAAGAGTGTCAAGTTGCACCAATACGAACAGGTTAGAAAAGGAAAGAGAAAATGCGTCAAGCTAAGACACATATAGTAAAAGACGTGATTTAAACAACGTCACGAGGGTCACAATTGGTTGAAAATAGAATGCAAATATCAGAGGTAGAAACAACAATTTCGGTACAAAATTAATTAGTTTTTCTCGGACAGGTTTGCGTGCTGTGGAAATTTTCTGAGATTTAAATGGGGCGAGTGAAAATTCGTAAAATCGACGTGCGAGCGGCAGACTGGGCACATGGCATGAGAAATTCTTTAGAATTACCCGTTTTAGAGACTCGACCGACAGACAGGCTTTTGCTATATATACCGAGATGAATATAAACGAAGCCTCTTAGACTTTTGACGATTCGATGCGTTAAAAGCTCGTACATACGCGACTTGATTGAAGATATTAAACCGTGCATTTTAGTTTGATTAAATAATTTAAAGTTTGCTAGTATAATTTAGTGATTCAACATAGCTTGTTATTTACGTGCTAAACATGAATGTACTTCAGTGCACTTAGATACAAGGTAATAAAATTTAGTTTCACTGTACCAATTAGCAAAATTTACAACGACGAATGTATACACAAAAGTAGGCAGTTTTGGTGTATATTGGTGACAGAAGCTCAGAAGCATGAATTTCTTTGCTATTTTGGGGTGTTAATAATTAAATGGTTCAAATACGTGTCTGGATCCATGAAACAAGGGTCAGATAAACACAGATGAGTTCCGGAAAGGCCCAGAAACGACTTTGAATGGATGGTGATGGAGAAAATTTAAAAGCGTAGAGAATCAGAAGCCGTAAATATAGTCCTGTTGAATGGTGTGATTAACAAAAGAAACGATACTTTGAAGCTACGAGGACAGTAACCTTCAGGTAAATTATACTATTTTGTTTGACATTTTGTGTGTATTGAATGACTTTATAATTGATTTACTTTAAATGGACATTAGTGAAATTGTTCTAACCATAAAAGTTTAATTTTAAGATGAAATTTGCTTGTTTAAGTAAAAGGGGTATTTTGTTTTGATGTTCGGGAATATGATGAAAATTTGGGTATGTCTTTGAGCTCAATTAGACGAACCTGGTTAATTAACGTAAAGGGGTGGTAGATGCTCCTTTATACTCAGACTCGGTCTGCTTATATTGTTATATTAATTAGTAGGCATCCAACAAGGACTTTAATTCTGGATGCACATTAAAATGATAATAAATTTAATTTTGAAATTTTCCGATATTAAAAATTTATGCTGAAATTTAATTTGAAAATTTAATGTATTCTGAATATTGATGTAAATAGAGTTAACGTTGATGTTTGTGGTAGGAATGTGTTGTTTAATTTTATGAATGAGGAGGTTTATAAAATTAGGTGAGCAGCCGAGGCGAAAAGCGTAGTTCACATGAATGAGGAGGTTTCACAGCAATATATATATAACAGGAAATTATTCTTGACCATAAAAATAAATATTACTGAAGTTTATTCTTGGAAGTTGGTCAGGTCAGTTAAATAAGTCAAGAAATAATGAATCGTAGTGGTAAAAATCAATATATTTTTACTATGACGCGTTCAGTCAACAAGACCATTATCAAATAGATTATCTATAAAGTTATAATTAAAATAAAGTTTTTAAAAACTATAAAATATACAGACCAGAAATTTTAACTTGTTAATTTACAATATCACTATAACAACAGGTGGTATTTTGTAAAATGTTGTTCGTTGGTCTGCATAATTATAATATATTAATCTAGACATAAACTAAGAAATTTAGCGTGTCAACATAAAATTAAAGTGAAAATTAAACTATGAAAATTATTAAAACTAATCTTGTGGTATTTCAATCCATCCACATTGATATATAACAGGAATTTCCACTTTAATTTTATGTTGACACGCTAAATTTCTTAGTTTATGTCTAGATTAATATATTATAATTATGCAGACCAACGAACAACATTTTACAAAATACCACCTGTTGTTATAGTGATATTGTAAATTAAGTTAAAATTTCTGGTCATAGTAAAATATATTATATAGTTATATAATAAACTTTATTCTTAACTCACTATCCGTACTCACTTTTAATCGAGCCCCACAGATTGGGCGTCAAGAATGCTGTGAAACCTCTTGAATTAACCTGGTCTGTTGATTTTCTTCATAGTTAATCGCCTCGGCTGCTCCTCTAGATAGCTATTCATCCTCATACATAATATAAAACACATTCACTACCAGCAAACATCAACGTTAACTCTATGTTACATCAATATTCAGAATACATTAAATTTTCAAATTAAATTTCAGCATAAAATTCAGGTTTAAAAAGAATTTCAAGATTAATTTTATTATCATGTTTAATGTGCATCCAGAATTAAAGCTCCTTGTTAGATGCCTATTAATCCTAATACAACAATATAAGCAGACCGAGTCTGACGCTATAAAGAGCATCTACCACCTTTACGTTAATTTAACCAGGTTCGTCTAATTGAGTCTCAAAGACATACTAAATTTTCATCATATTCCCGAACATCAATACTAAATACCCTTTCTAGGTCTTAAACAAGCAAATTTAATCTTAAAATTAAAATTTTATGGTTAGTACAATTTCACTAATGTCCATTCTAAATGTAAATCAATTATAAAGTTGGATTCGAACACTACAAAAATGTCAATACTAAAATAGTATAGCATTTACCTGAGGTTACTGTCCTCGAAGCTTCAATGTACATCGTCACCTTTAGTAATCACACCATTCCAACAGGATTATATTTACGGCTTCTAATTCTCAACGCTTTAAAGATTTTCTCCATCACCATTTATTTAAAGTTGTTTCTGGGCTTTCCCGAACTCATCTGTGTATATCTGACCCTTGTTACGTAGGAATCCAGACACGTATTTGAACCTTTATTTAAACGAAAATAGCTAAGAATATTCATGGTCTAGTTCACCAATATACGCCAAAACTGCCTACTTTTGAGTATACATTTGTCAGTTGTAAATTATTGCTACATTGGTACAAAATGTCGATACTAAAATATTAATTTACCTTGTATCTAAGTGTCACTCGAAGTACATTCATGTTACATCGTAAATAACAAACTATTTTGTAATCACTAAAATATACAAGCAAACTTTAGATTATTTTATCAAACTAAAATGCACTGTTTAACACCTTCAATCAAGTCGCGGATTGTAAAGAGCTTTTAACGCATCGAATAGTCAAAAGTCTAGAGGCCGAAACTCATATTACCCCTCTATATATAGTCGAATAGCCGGCACGTCGCTTTTGTCCTCAAAACAGACAATTCTGTAATAATTTCTCATTCTACGTTCCCAGTCCGATCGCTCGACGCGTCAGTTTATACCGAATTTTTCACTAACACCCCGATTTAAATGCTCAGAAATTCTGCGTCTGGCACGCAATACATGTCCGAGAAAAACTGAATTAATTTTGTACAGATACATTGTTGTTTCTACCTCTGATATTTGCATCCTATTTTCAACCAATTGTGACCCTCGTGACGTTGCTTAAATCACGCCTTTTACTATATGTGTCTTCTGAGCATTTTCTTTACCTTATAACCTGTTCGTATTGAAGTGCAAAATTAGAAATCTTTATTATCGATTATATTTTAGTCCATGTGGACTATCTGGGTTAATAACCCGTTATACACCTTCTCGTGAATATTAAGCTCGCGGTTTCTCCAAGATTCTTTGTTAAGCATAATTATCTGCAAAATTTTACGCCGAATGAGCTTTTAAATAAACCCTGTTTTATATTCGTGCTAATAGCATCTGACCGTTTCCAATATCCTAGAATCGACATGTTTTCCTAAACAAATTAAACTGAAATTGCCTTTTAAAATACGCAGGTGTGTTCAATACATCCTACTTCTAACTAACACTTCTAGGATTTGCATTTTATTGGGTTTTACAAGTTTCTGTAGATATTATCTGTACGTTTTGTTCAATACCGGTTACTTGAAATAGAGTTAATTAAGATAAATTTTGCACGTAATTTCCATTTGTTTAGGAATAATTACATTACATGCAGAGCTTTTTAATACTGCTTCTTTTGATATAAAGCGTCTTGTACATGATTTAAATCTCTTATGTTTAATGAAACTAATAAATTTTTATGCTTCACGGTTTTAATAACGCGTATTATCTAATAATATTCATTATACACGGTGATTAAAATTATTTGATGTGATTATTTGATTTTCTACCCTGGTCTAAATATGAGTAATATATATATATATATATATATATATATATATATATTGCCGTGGATCTCTCTGGATAAAAGCCTCACCAACGAAAATATATTTGAAAATTTTATTAAATTTTCAAAACCCGAAAATTTCATAATAGAAAATTTTTCAAAAATTTAAATAATTCAAAAAAATCTTAATTTCTTACCCGTTTTCCTCTCTTCCTCGGTTGAATTGCTTTCTTCAACTGCTTCCGGCTAGCTCAGTTGGACCTCCTCTTGGATATCTAGATTCACTCTCATATTCTCTTACGTTCACGCACACTCTCAATAAAACCACAAAATACAACAAACATACAATCTTTTATTTTCACTATTTACATATAAAATTCAATATTATCCACATTTCAGTGATCAAGTTACACCTCAATAAATCCTATTTTGTTATGTCCTGTATTTTAATTTAAATCATCAAACATATAGAATGTACCCGGAGTAAATGGGCCCTGAATAATACCTTCTTTCTCATTCTTTTTTTTTCAATTTATTTTAAATCTACGTAAACTCTGGAGTATGGTGAGCTCATGATAACCCAGTTAATTATGAATAATGTATGCCCTTATACTTTACATACTCTTACAACAAACTAAAAAAAAACAACCCATGTACTCTTCACAAAATTTAACCTCCTGGTGGAATGTTAATAAGCTTTAAATACACCTTCAAATTTTTCTTTAAATACCATACTAAAGTTAGTTATACGTATTATATTCAATATGCAAATTAATGCACAATACCTTTAAAATCACTCTCATACGTCACCCAATATTCATAGTTTCATAGTTTATAACAACACAATTTCAAAGCGTTACCTGGAATTTCTAGAAGATCTATGCTCCGTTGACGATGCCGTGTATTTGCTTCTCTCTGCTCTGCAGGCTGCTTCTAGCTATTAGTATAAGAACCCCATCCAAGTAGAGCTGCTTGCGCTGCCTCCACGGTGTATCCAATTTCCAAATCCAAATGAATTATACTTCTTTCATAATTATTTAATTTGATCCACGTTACTTAACGTCACTACACGAGTTTGTTAAAAAAATGTATGTGCTACCTCAAATAAAAAATGTAAACACCATGCAATATAATTTTAAAATAATTTCTATTATACTTACAAACTCGTGGTAACTTGGGTACGTAATCTGACGCGTTCAAAATACTAAGGCCACGATGAAATAAGAGAGAGAGCCGTGCTAATTCGTCAAGTATTTATATGCTTCGACTGTAACCTCTCCAGACCCTCTTACCGTGAAAAATGTAATTTAAAATAACACGTTCTTAAAATTTTGTTTCCAAGCGATTTGTAAATCCTCGAAATTCAGCGCGTCGTTCCGATCTTTTCTGAAAATTGAAATGTTAATAGTTTTTTTTTCTAATTGGTTAGTCATAAGGTGTAAAGCCCTTCTTTACTATATTCGCGGTCTAGTCTGGGAATTACCCCATGGGTGAGCAATGAGTTTGGGCGTGGGTATATGGTGGGCTCGACTACAAACGGGAAAAAAGGTAAATGGACGCCACTGCATCTATATAGACAACAAGCAAAACTAAAGTATCCTACAGAAAGACGCAGAAACCTATAGGATATAATGATTATCAAAAACTTACAAACCACAATAAACAATACCTCTGGAAACCTCTTGGACCTCTGCTCCAGCTTCCGCGATGTCGGACCTGCAAGAAGATGTCACACAGAAAAATAAAATATAAGACACCGTTTGTGCCTTACAACAACAAAATATTTCGATCTTTATAGATCGATTGGCCTGAATTCAAAACCTTAATAACACCTTACCTATGAGAAAATACTCTACTGGAAATTACTTATTCCGTTTCTATTACCTGGTACTGTATCAACTTTTTCCACATTCAAAATTTTGTTGATCTAATTTGAGCAATGTTAAGTTCAATAAGTGAAATAAAAGACAAAGGTCTCAATTTAAAGTTTAATTGAAATATGATTCTCTTTTGTTGCAAAATTACTTGTAAATAAAATTTATTAATCAATATATAATAAGCTTTAAAACTTTCTTAGAGTGTTCCTCTATAATCAAAATTATCAACATTAAGTAAGTTACAGAAGTTTCTGAATATGCTTCTCTACATAGAGAGGTATTAGCATTTATAAGTTATTTAATACAGTTTAGGTTCTTAAACATCCATAAAACAGATCTGTTCTGGCTTACAAGATTTTTACCTAAAGAACTTGTTACATAAACAGTTCATATGGTCTAAGCATGAAATTAATAAAAGTCAGCTTAGGTATTCTACTAATCACAACAAATTGCTAGAAAACATCTTTCATCCAAAGGTGGACTTTATACATATTTTTATCACTTAACATGTGCATCATAAATGCACTTTGAATAACAACTTTTAAATCATCTAAAGGTTCAAAATTTCTCTTATAAAACAATCTAGTTCCGAATGAAAATATTTGACTTATTAAATTTTTAGATTATACTTTCAAACTAAATTTTACGTGATATATGAGCATAAACACATTTTGCAAACAAACTTGAAATTTACGTTATTTAACGAAAGTTTCCCATGATTTAGTAGAGAGTAAATTAAAGCTTTAACCTTAATTAGCACACGAAATTGATTTTCAGTAAAAGTTTATAAGTACCTGATAGATTATGTTTTAATTCTACAACGGCGATGTTGACGAACGTAATAGATGAACTAAGACGCATAGCATTCCATCTGCTTGATATTCCGAAAGATACAAAACATGCCTGCATTAACCATAATTCCTCGGACAGCTTTAAAACAACTAATTTCACAATACTCGACCAAAATCTAATTCCATTGTTTAGCGTGTTCCTCAAACCTGCTAAAGAGATTGAACCAGGTATTAGTTTTAAACACGGCTGATTAATTACACGGTGCTTACCACTAATGGATTTCCTCACCACGTGTTGTAGCTGTTGCCTTAAGTTGACTGGGCGGCTTACACGAGAGCTCTTCGTGAAGCCTCCGCGCGACAACCAAGAAGCCCTACCACTCTCTTAGAGCTATCCTTAGCTCCCACTTACAAGCGGAGTTCACCATCTTCAAAAGTGAAGTCTACGTACCCGTGGTTGCTTGCAAGATGGCCGTGTTCCTTACTTGCCAACGCTCTTAGCCCTCGCGTCATTTTCGCGCAGGCGTTATGTTTAACAATTGCTCTAGCGGACGTCAAAACGCCTGTAGTTTATGTAACTCAAGTTACGTTCAAGGTATCCACGATATCGAAAGTATAGGAGTCCCTGTTAAATACTCCTTATAGGTAAAAATAATATAAACGGAAAGAGTTGTTCTTCTTTAGTACATTAAATTAATTAACGATTACACGCTAAATGACAGATTCGCAAAATAATAACAGTTAGAACTGTTTTTCCTTCGGAGATATGAAATGTAACAAAATTTTGTTACAAAATTAATATTCAATATTCCCGTGTCTTGTCTGATGTGCGACTAACGATATCGACCAATAGACTGTGCATTGACGTTTCACAAATCCCGCCTATACTAACGCTGTCCCTTGCTTATGCATATTTTACGTCTCTTTCTCACCTTGCTTGAGTGGTAGAAATCGATATTCCAGACCATCTGCTATCTAACCCACGTGGACCCCAAACTTACGTGCTTTAAATAACCGCTCATTAGCGTTTCATGCTAAAACATCCGACCGTTTGTACAATCCTTAGAATCCTTGTTTGTTATCTACAAAATAAATGGAACTTGACATTTAAAAATCTGCAGGTGTTTAATTTTTAACGAGCGTTTTAAATAACACTTCTACGAGCTGGATTTTCCACGTATTCCAACCCCACCGATATATTTGTTGTTTAGCAACGCGTTTCACCTTGGTATTATTGGAATTTTACACGCTTTTATGCATATTATATGTAAATAACCGTTCAATTAAACTCAATTAAATTAATAAATTAATTGCATTGGCTTCTAACATTCTTTTCTCTACAAACCTCACTAAATTTTATTCATTATTTGTAAAATTTTGTTAATACTTGATACTTAAAAATGAACTAACTGGAATAAATTTCGCAAGTAAATTTTGGTTGTTTCCTTTATACAGGGTGTTTGAAATTACTTTGTTTATACGTAGATTTAGCCCTTTAAAACCACTACAATATATATATATATATATATATATATATATATATAGCTGTGATAACTCTCAGCCCCTACGATTGGGTGCAATAAAATGCTGTGTTAACTCGCCCCTACGGCTTGGGCGTACATAAAATGCTGTGATATTACCCTTATACCACACAAACACTTGTGAAATTGTTAATTTATAATTTTCTTTTGCCTCGACTAGCTGATTCAATTAAATAAAGCACTTCTATAATACACAGTATAATGATTGAATATTTACAACCCTTTTAAATATCTTCTTTTTTAAATTATATACATCTGTCAAATTTTTAGAAAATCAAGCCAGCAAAACGAGATTTTTATTACCTTTAAAGACTTATTGAAACGTTTCAAGCTGTCTATAACTTTTCATAAAATTTACGCAAGAAACCCCCAATTTGTCGGCTTTTACACTTTAAATTATGATTGAGATAAAAAAGTTTAAAAATAAATCATATCCAAAATATTTGAGATGAAACAGTTTTAAAAATAAGTCATATCAAAATCTCTAACCTGAGGTATTTTCATAGGTGCTCCTAAGAATTGAAGTCGATATCCAAATCGTTATTAGTGCGTATTTCAATGAAAGGTTTTTCATTTCCGCAATAGAATATTTACCATCAATTTGCTTGAGCAGGCAGCATTCTCCAAAATTGTATTTCTGATCGTAATGGCTCGTAATTTAAAGTTCTACAAGAATCGTAACATTATTTTAATTGCAATTTATGAATGTAATTTAGATCGTATTTCAGATTGTCATTCAGATGGACATTCAGATCGACATTCAGAGAGGAATTTAGAGCCCTGTTTTATTTATTATTAGAAATGTTATATTTTCCTAAATCTTATTTGCTTATGTCTCAGAAGTACGGCACAATTTTCACAATTATACACTCTAGAATTTCACTGTTAACAAATATTTATTATTCACGTTAATATTTGGCAACCTCAAGTTTCAAAGTATACTAACTTGATATTCAATTCTCAAGATATTTATAGGATCGTCCCTCTTTTGTTTGTGATTCGCTGGCTTCACGTGCTAGGCGAGGCCAAGCATGTTATTTTGGAAAATTTACCAATTGTATGTATTTTAATTGCATGACACAGTGCTCTAAGTCACGTAATTCAAATGTTATACTTTACATTTACTTCAGGAATCCCAGGAATTTTCGTACATAACGATCACGTAGTGTTGTTTGTTGGCCTTGTTCTAATCTAAATCGAATAAATTTGGTGTTTGTTTATGTCCTAATAAATTGGATTTTCGAACAACTGTGATTCTCTTAGATCACGTACGCTTTTAAATAATGCATAATTTCTGCGTGCGTTTACGATAATATCTTAACACACTTTATGAATGTTTATCTAGCCAATTCATGCAGGTTTTTCACTGATTTAATTTTAATGCGTTTCGTTACCTTTATAAATTCTAATCTTTGCTAGTAGCTACTCTTGGATATGTGTTTTAATTGTTTGTACTGCTATATACAGTGTGCTCGCAACTAATAATTTTTATAATAACCTATTTACTCTTCTAATATCTATAATTCCGTGCTTCTGTTACTTGGGAGTTTCCTTTGCTTATTCTACGACCCCAATGACAACCTACCCCTAAATTAACCCTATAATTACAGTAATATATATATATATATAATGCTATAATTATAGTGTAGTTTAGGGGTAAGTTAAATCACAGGGGTCGTAGAATAAACAAAAGAAACTTCCAGTTAACAAAAGCACATAATTACAAATATTATAAGAGTAAATAGGTCACTATACATATTGTTAATTGAGAGCACACTGTACATAAAAGTACAATAGATTAAACGCATAAGAAATAAGAATATCCAAGGGTAGTTACGAGCAAAGATAAGATTTAAAAACGTAACAAAATACATCAAAATTAAATCAACGGAAAACGTATATGAATTGGCTTGATAAATATTTAACAAGTGCGTTAAATATATCATCGTATACGCAGGCTAAAATTATGCATTATTTGAATAAATCGTACGTGACAAAGTATTACATTTGTTCAAAAATCCAATTTAACTAGAAAATAAGCAAACACCAAATTTATTTCGGTTTAGATTAGAATAAACAAATAACAATGAATACGTGACAATGTACTCAGAAATTCGTGGGATTTTCAATTAAACATGGTATGTAAATGAATACGTGATAATTTAAGCGTTCATCCAAGTATTTGAACTATACAATTGGTAAAATTTCCCGGTGTACACAAAAGATGATCGCAGAAGGTGTCGACCCAACGCGTGAAACAACGAATAGAAAACAAGAGGCAAGGCCTATAAATACGATCACAATTGAGCAACGAGTTTAGTATACATTTTAAACTGGGCTATCACGATACTCAGAAGTGCTAAATTATTTACGTAACCAGTCATATGAAAATAAATGAAAATCATTTTATAAAAGTGTAAAAAATTGTGCAAGTGAACCGATCTATTATAGACGTAAGTAAACAACAATTTAGTAAAAATATACAATTTCTAACATAAATAAAACAGGGCTCTGGAGATTACTCTGGTTAATCACCTCCTGTTAAACTAATTTTGGTAATCACTGACATGGTAAATGTTCTATTACTATTTTGTTAATTACGGAGATGGAAAACCTTTTATTTACTGATATACAATTTGAATCTTAAATTGGATTAACTTATGGGATTTTGAATAACGATTTGGATAGTATTTTGGTTTGATGTCGACTTCCAAATTCGACTCTAAATATTCAGACTGGACATGAAAACTCTTGGGGGATGCAGAAAAACTACTGAACCATTCCAGGTTAGCTATATTGATATAATTTATTTCTGTAAACTGTTTTAATTCAATATTTTTCGCAAATGTAAGAGGCAACAAAACCGGGGTTTCTTTGATCAATTTATGAAAAGTAATAAGCATCTTGAAACGTTTCAAAAGGTCTCTAAATATAACAAAAGGCTCGTTTTGCTGGCTTCAATTTCTTAAATCTGGTATATGTAAATATTCTGAAAGAGGGGAAGATTTTAAAAAGGTTGTAAATATTTAATCACTATATTGTGTATTGTAGAATTGCTTTATTTAATTGAATCAGCTAGTTGAGGCAAAGAAAATCCATAACTTAACATTTCACATCATAAGTGCTTGATTAATAAAAAAGGGGATAACACATCATTTTATGACATGTCCAACGGTGGGGCTAAAAATAAATAAAACCATCGTAGGGGCTGGTGAACTATCACAGCATTTGATGGTTTGCCCAACCGTGGGGCCTAATATAGGGGAATATCACAGCATTTTATGTACGCCCAAATCGTGGGGCAAGAAATATCACAGCAATATATATATATATATATATATATATATATATATTGCTGTGATTCCACCAAAATCCGGGAACTACGCTTTTCGAATCGAGCCCCACAGATTGGGCGTCAAAGAATGCTGTGTTTCCCTGTATTTGAATCGAGCCTCACGAATTGGGCGTCAAGAATGCTGTGAATCCTACAAAAAGCTATTCATTACCTTAACTGTGTTGGTCCATTGACTTTCTTCTGTTAATCGCCTCGGCTGCTCCTCTAGATAACTTTCATCCTCAATCATAAACAAGTTGAAAATGCAAGGCATTGTCGCAACGAACTTCCAAATGTAGACTTACTTTAAAACAATTTATGTATCGCACATTAATTTTGGACCTATTTGAAATTTTGCTAAAATTAATTCCCGGGGGTCGGGTATCCGTGGTCAGATTTTGTGGGGTACCATATTTCGACTCAGCTATGTTAGGGGAGTCCAAATATGTATCGCACATTAATTTTGGACCTATTTGAAATTTTTGATAAAAATTAATTCCGGGGGTATCCGTGGTCAGATTTTGTGGGGTACCATATTTCGACTCAGCTATGTTAGGGGAGTCCAAATATGTATGTATCGCACATTAATTTTGGACCTATTTGAAATTTTGATAAAATTAATTCCGGGGGTCGGGTATCCGTGGTCAGATTTTGTGGGGTACCATATTTCGACTCAGCTATGTTAGGGGAGTCCAAATATGTATCGCACATTAATTTTGGACCTATTTGAAATTTTGATAAAATTAATTCCCGGGAGGGGGTCGGGTATCCGTAGTCAGATTTTGTGGGGGTACCATATTTCGACTCAGCTATGTTAGGGGAGTCCAAATATGTATCGCACATTAATTTTGGACCTATTTGAAATTTTTTTCCCGACGGAATATCGCGGGGCACGGCGCCCCGTGGCCCGATTTTAACTGACATCAAAACTTAAGCTCTGGACACCGAGCTGAATCGATTGATGTATCACACATTGATGTCCGACCATTAGAAAGGCCTCGGACGGACGGACAGACGGACGACAAATCGATTTCATAAACGAACGAAGTTCGTTGAAAAAACAAACACATTCCTATCACAAACATCAACGTTAACTCTATTTACATCAATATTCACAATACATTAAAATTTCAAAATTAAAATTCAGCATAAATTTCAGTATCAGAAAATTTCAAGATTAAATTTATTATCATTTTAATGTGCATCCAGAATTAAAGTCCTTGTAGATGCCTACTAATTAATATAACAATATATGCAGACCGGAGTCTGAGTACAAAGGGAGCATCTACCACCCCTTTACGTTAATTAACCAGGTTCGTCTAATTGAGCTCAAAGACATACCCAAATTTTCATCATAATCCAGAACATAAATACTAAATACCCCTTTCTACTTAAACAAGCAAATTTCACCTTAAAATTAAAATTTTGTTGTTAGTACAATTTCACTGCTGTCCATTTTAAGTAAATCAATTATAAAGTTATTCAACACACACCAAAATATCAAAATCCAACAACAAAACATAAGTTACCTGAAGGTTACTGCACTAGTGGCTTCAATGTACATCGTGCTCTGTTAATCACACCAATCCAACTGGGTTATGTTCAGGTCCTCGTATTGCTGGTCGCCTTTAAAATTTTCTACATCACCATTCATCTAAAGTAGTTTCAGTGCTTTTCCGGAACTCATTTGTGTATATCTGAAGCTTGTTTTGTGGATCCAGACACGTTTACGAATCATTTAATTATTAATACCCCGAAAATAACAAAGAAATTCATACTTCTTTCACCAATATACGCCAAAACTGCCTACTTTTGTGTATTCATTTGTCGTTGCAAATTAGACTAATTGGTACAGTGATACTAGACTTTATTACCTTGTATCTTCTTTTCTAAGTGCACTAAAGTACATTCATTGTAGCACGTAAAGAACAAACTGTTTTAAATCACCAAAATATACGAGCAAACTGTTTAAATTATTCTATCAAACTCGGAAAACTAAAAAGCACTGTTTAACGCATTGAATCAATTCGAAAATCTAAGAGAGCTTGTTCATATTAACCTCGGTATATATAGAGGTTAGCCTGTCTGTCGGTCTTGTCCCCAAAACGGACAATTCTTCAGAATTTCGCATGCTAGGTTCCCATTCCGCAGCCCGGCATGCGATTTTTACGAAATTTGCACTCGCACCAGTTAAATCTCAGAAATTTCGACACGGCTCGCAACGTCTGGAAATAACTAATTAAATTTTATACAGAAATGTTATTGTTACCTCTCAATTTTGCCTTTTATTTTCACCCAATCGCAACCCAGTGACGTTGCTCCACTCACGCCTTTTACTATATGTGTCTCGGTCTTGCGCATATTATCTGTCTCTATCTACCCTGTTCTTATTGGTGCAAATTGATATTCTTTATTATCGATTATTTCAGTCCATGTGGACTGTGAAATAACCCACCTTTAGCATTTCCCGTAACTATTAAGCTACGGTTTCTCCAAGATTCTCTGTAACCATTCGTTATCTGCAAAATTTACGCAGAACGAGCTTTTTAAATAAACCCTGTTTTGTATTTCGTGCTAAAGCATCCGACCGTTTCCAATATCCGTAGAATCGACATGTTTATCTAAACAAATTAAACTGAAATTGCCTTTTAAAAATACGCAGGTGTGTTCAAACGTAACATTTTAAATAACCCTTCTAAGATTTGACTATTATTGGTTTTTTTTTACTAGCTTTTATACGTATTATATGTTCCTAACTGTTCAATTAACTCCAATTAAAATAATACCCTTTAATTTTTAGTGACTCCTAATCAAATATTAATTATTATCTGTACGTTTTGTTTAATACCGGTTACTTAAAATTGAGTTAATTAATATAAATTTTGCACGTAATTTCTATTTGTTTCTTTACTAGGAATAATTAAATTACACGTAGAGCTTTTTAATACTGCTTCCTTTTTTTATAGCAAGCGTCTTGTAGATGATTTAAATCTCTTATGTTTAATGAAACGAATGAATTTTTATTCTCCACGGTTTTTTAATAAAGCGTATTATCTAATAAAATTCCTTATACACGGTGATTAAAATTATTTGATGTGATTATTTAATTTTCTACCCTGGTCTAAATATGAGTAATATATATATATATATATATATATATATATATATATGATCATTTTCTATACCATTTTTAAAATGAAGCGCCTCTTATTTTTATCTGCATCTTGTAAAAAGCCATTGTTGTAACCTTTGGTTCATCGTACATATTTTTCATTCTAAAATCCATAGTTAATGCAAAAATCTTACCTTATAAATTCCTAAAAACCCAGGTTAGAACTTTAATATTATGTTATCTTATTCTCGTTAAGGCAAATAGTCAAAATTTCAAAAATATCAGGCCGCCAGGTGCGAATGTTATAGTTATTTGCTATCTTTCTTAGTGAAAGAGAGTAGATTTATTGATGTCAATTACGTGCAATTGCGAGGAATGGGGAAAAGAGGTTATTTGCTGGAGTTCTAAGTTAGTTAAGGTACTTAGAGTATTGAGATTAGTCAGGCAAGGCAGAAAGTGGCGAAGTGCAACAAAGTCAGGTGTAATTAATTTATCGAGTCGTGTCGTAGGTAATAGTTTCTTCGAACGGAGATGGCTCCTTTTATTTCGGTATATGGGGTATTTTTAAACATGTAGACTAAAGTATTTTTAATGCTGAAATGATCTACTCACAATTGTATAGCGGATAATTTAATTTACGTTTGCAGGCGTTAGTGAAAGAGCTCTTTAAGAGTATATCCTCACCTAACGAACTCTAGTAGTAGTTCTACGGTATTATACTGAAACATTACGTTATAAATTAATGAAAGTTTATTTAACGAGAAACTTGAGAGTGTCAAGTGATATTAATTAATACACCAATTTAGTGAGATTAACATACAAACATATTTCGTTTTTGTTACTGTTCTAAAGGGACCATGCTTTAAATATCCCATGAATTATAAAGTTACCGGATGAGAGGTGCCAAAGTACCTAAACACATATAAACCAGATAAATCCTATGGTTATTTTTAACATACGACACGTCAACTGGTACATTCCATAATTCCATTGGAATTCGTCAAAGTTCAACTCCTAGGTTAAGCCATTTGCTGATGATGCCGTCCTGGAATCCAACATTCAGCGGAATGTAATAAAGGAAACCGCACGCTGAATTTTTGTGAATCTTACAACATCACTACTGTAAGTTACTACTGGCTTGTATAAACTTAACTTGTCGACTGTTTTGCATATTCATATTTTATGATACTGATCGAAATAACTATCTTAATTTAAATTATTTAGAGTACAGAGGTAGGAAAACCTTTAGCGACAATATGTAAATACATTGTTGATCTTAATCAATGTGTCGTAACTAATAGAGAACATGTTATTGGAGCAGTACATAATTTCAAGGGAAATTTGAAAATACCCAAACAAATTAGACTTGCTTAAAAATAGAAGTTTATAAAAGAGTGACATATTATTGTGAGCAGGAATTCAGAAGAAGGTCATTTAATTTAAAGACTAAGTATTTCAGACAGCACCTTACGAGTGATAATAAATTCTTTATTTTGGATACATACAAGCCTCCAATCTGCATGAAAATTTATATATTATTTCCAGAAGTCAGGAGATACAAACCAGTTTGGTTAGTTAGATAAGATAATATTATTCCAATATTTTATTTTTTTGTCATACGGGTTCCTATCCAGGAGTAGGAAGTTTACCTTATTTTTCCATGGTCCATAAAGACTAGGAATCCACATTCGGTTGAGGCAAAACCTGACTAAAATAATGGTGGTGCCCATTAGATTTACCCGAGTTAAGACAATTGTCACTATTCTACCTTCCCCTCCCCATTGACCCACTCCTGATGCAATTTTAGTGATCTGAGCAACAGTGTAGTTTATTTGTTCCAGCAGGCTTCTGTGTTTGTTAATTGCTACTTGACCATCGTAAAAACAATTTAGCCTGTAACATTGCATTAAAATTTAAATTTGACAGCGGCAATGTTCAAATGGTATAATTTGTACATCAATTGCCAGCATTCTGAATGGACCTGCACCTTTAAGAAGTTCTAGATTACTAGGAGATTTTAGGGTAATTCATACAGGATCTGAGGAAGGAAAAGAAAACAACTTACACAAGAACGAAAGAGTACTCATGGTTAGATTAGAATCTAAACCGGTAAATACAGTAATAAGGCGATCTACAAAGATATCGAAGACGTACTAGATACGTAGATAAAGATATCATGGACAGAGAAAGTTAATAACAAAGAAATACTAGAAATGGTAGACGAAGAAAGAAATATGTGGAAAACAGTAAAAAATAGGAGAGATAGGATGATAGGCCACATACTAAGATACAAGAAAATAGTGCGGAATATACTAGAAGATAGGAAAAAAGAGAAATAGAGGTAGACCTAGGTTAGACTACTGCACACATAGTGGAGGATGTAGGAAGTGGGAGTTTAAGAGAAACATGTAGGCTAGCTCAGAATAGAAATCAATGGAGGTACGCATCCAACTAGTCCCAAGATAGAAATACTAATGATGAAAAAAATTACCGTACTTAAACATGATGATTATTATAAACAACTACAGGTATTGGTCTGGCAAATTTCTCAACTAATGTTAATCGTGCGAAAGGATTTCCTGGAAAACTATTAATTTGGCAAATGTCTAACTGTTGGGGGGATCCTTGGCAGCCACAAGTTGCTTAACCCCATTTCATATACCCTACATGTGATTTTCCAATGCTCCACCCGAAAGCGATTTTTTTACCTGAAAAATTTTGAATTTTGATGAACCCTTGCTGTTCCAAGCAAGGTAGAAATCATTAATGTGCATGACAACACTCACACACGGAACCTCCATTTGATCAATCTCATCCGAAAGAGGGCGTATTTTTGTAAAAAATGCGCGCCTAACATTTTTCAAGCGGACTGTGTCTGGATTCGAACCCTGGACCTTGGGCATAGTAGTCACACACATACCAACTACACCATGGAGCCGCTCCCCTTTCAGATACCACTGAATCTCGGTGAAATGGGAATATAATTAGAAAAGAGTAGAAGGGGAACCGAGCTGTATATAGACTGTTGTGGGAATTTCATGGAATTGTGTAGGCTAGCTCAGAATATAAATAAGTGGATGTACGCGTCCAACCAGTTTCAAGACAGAAAACCTAATGACAAAAAAAAATGCACTTAAATCTGATGATTACTATAAATAACTGCAGGTGTTGTGAAATATTTTCAACTAACGTTGATTGTGCGAAAGGATATATTGGAAAAATTATTAATTCAACAAATGCTCAAGTACTGAGGGAACTTGGCAGCCACAGGCTGCTTACTCCTCTTCACATACCTTACATGTGATTTTCCAATGCTCTACCCGAAGGTACTGCATTGACCAGGAAGCGAGTTTTTTATCTGAAAAATTTGGAATTTTGCCGAACCCTTGCTGTTCCAAACAAGGTAGCGATTTTTAACCTGTGTGACAACACTCACATACAGAACCTCCATTTTACCTCTCATCTGAACGAGAGCGTATCTTTGTGAAAAATGCTCGCCTAACATTTTTCAAGTGGACTGTGTCTGGATTCGAACCCTGGATCTTGGGTATAGTAGTCACACACATACCAACTACGCCACGGAGCCGCTCCCCTTTCACATACCGTTCATTTACATTTCCAATGCTCCACCCGTCGGTACTACATTGGCCAGGAGGCGAGTTTTTTGTTGCCTGGAAATTTAGAATTTTACCGAACCCTTGCCGTTCCAGGCAAGGTAGGGATCTTTAACGTGCGTGACAACACTCACACACGGGACCTCCATTTAACCTCTCATCCGAACGAGGGCGTAATTTTTGTGAAAAATGCTCACCTGCCATTTTTCAAGCAGTCGTCTCGAGAAATAGGGGCAGTATGAAAAGCAGACAAAAAGAGATGCAAGCCTTCTGCAATGTTGTGCTTCTGATTTATGAGGATGATAGTATGGACAGACAAAGTTAATTACAAATAGGTTATAGAAATAGTAGAAGAATGAAGATTTTGTGAAAAAAAATAGGAGAAATAGAAAGGTAGGATACGTTCTAAGGCATTTTTGGGGAATAGTATGGGATATATTACAAGCAGAGATAGGAAAAGATAGGTAGAGGTAAACTGAGATCAGATTTTCGCACGCAGATAGTGATAGATGCAGACTGTGTAAATTTCATGGATTTGCATAGATAAGCTCAGACTAGTCAATGAGGGTACGCGTCTAACCATTTCCAGGACTGAAGACCTGATGATGATGCCACCATTTTGCTGTGATAGCAACATTTGTAAGCAATTTGTTTAAACAAAGTCATCAATGTTGAGTGTGTCTGCAAATAATAGGGCAGAATTAAGTTGGCAAAGGCTATGTAATGTTTTCTCATTGAACAACCAATCATCAAAATGTGGTGGGTATTGTGAAAGTTATGCCTACAGCAAAGATGTCATGTCTACTCGTGCACGTAGCGTACCATTAATCCATGGGTGCTCACACTCATAGGTGAACATCTAAGGTTTAACTTGCATAATCTCTCGGAATTTAATTTAGGATCATCTAAATATCAATCCAAAACTATCCTCCAAATTTTAGCGAATTCAAACTAATAGATAGTGAAGAATTGCAGTTTAAAAAATTTCACATTTGCGTATGTGCAAATGGCACCATT
Source organism: Platerodrilus igneus (assembly GCA_036346225.1). Taxonomy (NCBI): domain Eukaryota; kingdom Metazoa; phylum Arthropoda; class Insecta; order Coleoptera; family Lycidae; genus Platerodrilus; species Platerodrilus igneus. The sequence goes on along the minus strand of JARFIW010000139.1, from coordinate 4,573,278 downwards.
AATCTAGGAGCACTAAAATTCATAATGGATCATCTAAGACCTAATGCACTAAGTTCCTAAAAATTTTATCAAATTTGTATGGAAATTGTGGAAGTTATGCGTGTTGCAAGGATTTTACTCTTACTCAAGCACAATCGCTATTAATGACCCGAAAATTGTGGAAATTATGCTGATTACAAGGATTGCCAGACACAGACAAACACAACACCAAATTTTTCAGAAGCGTCTAAAACATAAAATGCGGGTGGAAATTTTTATTTTGAATGAGGAAAAAAATATATCTCCAAAAGTGTACATAATACAGTATTGCCCGAAATAAACAGTACTGAAATTGTAATTGTTTTGTATATTTAAAAAATACATATTATTGACACTTTATTATATGTTCTAAATGTGCACCTCCTCGTCCGAGACAGACTTCATAACGATGTTCTAAGTTTCTGGTCATGTTATTGAATAAGGGTTGTCTCAGGGCTGCGAAGAAGACTCTAACGGCATCCTTTAATTCATCGATGGTTTGTGATGCCCGTTTGAAAACGGCATTTTAGCCATGCCCCAAATGTATGCGTCTGGAGGTGTGAGGTCTGGAGAATGTGAAGGATAAGGAAGTCAGTAAATCGTGATATGAATTTGCTTGGAAAATGTTCTTGAAGAAATTGACGAATTGCGGCAGCAGTATGGCAAGTTGCCCGTCCTGCTGAAAAATTGGTTTCGAAATGCCAAGTTACGTGCACGACAGAATTGACGTAGATCAGGGATAAATCGTGTGAAAATTTGTCTGTACCTCTGTTGATTAAGTGTGACTTGCCTACCATTCTCTTCGATAAAGTACGGACCAATGATTCCGTGTCCGGAAACAGCACACCAGACACTCACTTTTTCACTATGTAAAGGAACCTCTTGAACCTCATCGGGTCTGGCAAAGCCCAGAAATTGATTTGTGCGATGATTCACATAGCCTGACAAGTGAAAATGTGCTTCGTCTGAAAACCAAACATTTTCAAAAATTCAGGATTTTCATACTGTAACGCGAGAATTCTGGCGCAATATTCCACTCTACTGCAATAATCCCGAGGATGTAGTTGTTGATGTACCTGAATCACATACGAAAATGTACCCAGCTCCTTCAGGATTCTTTGAAAGGAAGTTCTTTTTAAATCAAGTTGTAACGCTGTCCTTGCCTGGCTGACTTTCGGATTTTCTAAGATTTGCTCAAAACACGTTCATGGTTATTGTTGTTGTTAACTGTCCTGGGACGCCCTGAGTTTCCTTTTCGTTGGCACAATACACTACCTGTATTTCTAAACTTTTCAATAACCTTCAAAATTACAGCATTACTTGGAGAACGTTTATTAAACCTTTGTGTGAATTGATCAGACACGTATAGCAAACTTGCACCATTACGTCGGCCGATTCCGTATGAACGAAAATAATGCTCTACCAGAAACACTTTCTCCTCTGTACTTAACACCATTTTTAACAATTAGGCCCTACTAATTACTTGTTTGAGGTTTACTTGACAGGTCTATACTAGCTAACTTGAGTGTGACAGCGCACGCATAAAAACACCGCCAACTTAGTTTCAGTACTGTTTATTTCGGGCAATACTGTACTTCCGTTATCGGAAGCAAAATATATTAACTCTTAATCAATTACGAAATATTGTATTTATTTTATATGAACCATTGTTTAGAACTAAAAGTTAGATTTTCTGTGGAATATTCATTCTATCTACTACAAAATTTTTAAAGCAATTCGCAAGTCGTGCTTCAAAATTACAAAGACCATCTTAAACTCATCTGATACTTAAACACGACTGACCTCGTTATGTTTCATTGGTTCATCCGTTAATAAGAAATGCACGTTGAAGCAGGTTTTTAGAGATTGCAAGAAATATGGCTCATAATATTAGAGCGTTATATATTGCATAACATCAAATTTATTCCATAAGTAAACGTTAATACTAATATAATATGTGGACAGACCATAATATTGCATAATAGAATAGAATAGAATAGAATAGATTTATTTGTACCCATGTATACATGGTAGTTCACTGTTACATAAAATAAAATTACATGTTAAAAGTCTACATGTAATAAATATAACAAATATAATTAATTTAAATTGATGAAACATTAATTCTAAAGAAGGTTGTCACTTAGGAATTCATCAACTGTGTAATAACATCGTTCTACGAGAAGGGGAAAAATAGCAGCTTTAAATTTTGTTAAGTGGTCTTAATGATCGTATGCTGCTTGGAAGTTTATTATAAAATGCAGGTGCCGTATATATAAACTGTTTAGAATTAATAGGGTTATATTGTAAATTTTCTTACGTTTAAAACGGTAGTTAAAATTAAAAGTTCGATAATTACAACACCGGTAGCGTGGTTTAAGAGACACTATCACAGTTGGCAGCACCAAATCTTATACGGATTTAGGCGCGGTTCAACTACTGATGATGTCATCAATATTACGTAATACTACGCGAATTTAAATAATTCAAAACACAAAGGATAAGGCATGCACATTAAGTAACGATTTACTTACATCAGGTATCCTGCTTCTGCCTGAAATTGCGCTCGGTAGGCCTCTAACCACTCCAGTCGGGCTCCTCCCGGAGGAATTAGAGATGATACGCTGACGCTACCAAATGCGTACAAATCAGCACCGGCTAGCCAAGGTAATCATGAGTCCTCCTCAGGCGTGAAGTTCGGTAGTCCTAGGTGGCGGCAATTTCTTACCTATGTAGGGTTTGGACAGGATAATAAGGTATGAGGGTAGACAACAAAGATAATTAGGCAAGGAACTACATAGATAACCCTAACGATACGTTACCAGAGACAATCACGTGCACTTAACTTCACGATACCAGGTAAAAAGCCAAGATTCCGGGCGTCACCCCAACTCGACCCCACTCTTTGTCTAGTATTGGTATACCCCTATAGGGATATGCACTCTGCGCAATTGCACTACTCGGACGTACCGGAAGCACCGCCTAGTCTATTTAAAAATTCCCGCGTCTCGCGTATTTGAAAATATGGCGGGAAACTTCCGTACATTAAAAACTAAACTACTAACAATGTTAAAGTGCAAATTGCACGTAACAATTTGTGGGTGTAAATTTTGTTCGCGGATAGACTAGTATTTTAATTTAGTGAAACCACCACTCTCGACCACCCGCTGTGGTTTGTTTACCTGATGCATGAAAAACGGACATTCCGGGCTGTTTGCCGCCATCCTTAGAGACGAAAGGACGTGCTGTGTTGTGCCCAGAGTACAGTTGGAATGTGATGTGTTTTGTTCAGGTGAGTGTGTTGAATTTACATATAAATTGAAATACTTGGTCACGTGTGTACATATGTATTTATGTACTGGTCCTTCGAAAATTTAGTCTTGATTAATTTATTCAAAGTACATTTTGATCCTTCGAGCTGAATTTGAATTAATCTAGTGGATTTATAGTTCATAAAAACACGTAATTTGGCTTTGCGTGTTTTTAGCCTTTGTTGTCGCGTAATTTACGGCGATCATTAGCGTAAGATATTTGCATAAATATTTGCGTAAATGATGGCGAATTTCGTTAGAAATTAGTGAAAAAAGTTCAATTAAATTTGACATTACCGCTCACATAATAATATGGCTGTAAAAATAGTATTATATATAGCTTAGTGACTTCAAAAATATTTAAGGTAGTTTTAGTACAATTACATAAAGGTCAACCCCCTGTGTGTTGAACTATGGAGTTTTCAGAATAGAGGGTTTGACATTCCTGGCTGTTGCTATCCCTTTAAACATCTTGAAACCTGCTTGAGGGTGGCACCAGATGTATCTAACTGCATTCCATGGAATTAGGGTTCAGCCTTTAAAATCTTCTTGGTATTTAAGAGGTGAATAACTTGATGTGGCTACCTACATTTGAGAGATTACTATGTTACGGTGAGGGGTTCCTATTTTAGCATTTTCAAACAGGTAGAATTGTCATTATGGTGTTTGATAATTTATTTAGAGGATCTATTAAATGTATTTGTTGATAGTTTTGTATTCTGAGATTCGCATATTTGATAGCTCTGCAATTTTGTTAGATAAACATTTTTAGCAAGTAGAAAACTGCTAGTGGGTTTTACATAATTGTGATTCACTTTCTGATTGTTTTCCATTATTTGTGACAATGGAAATTGAAAAATTGTCAAATAAACGTAACATGTTAATGCGCAAGGCACAAGCCTTATTAAAATGTGCCGAAGCAGCTCAAATGGATCCTGAGAATAATTTTGTTGCCTTTGATGTTCGTTTTACCGATTTATCAAACATAGTAGATAAATTTGAACAAGTTCATTACGAAATAGTTGCTTCTGTAGAGGTTGCTCATTTAGATCAACAACAGGTGATCCAAGATAGTTTTGATGAAATTCAATATTCAATCAAAATTGTGCATCGAGAATTAACAGCTAAGAGGTCGCAGCCTCATACTCGTTCTAGTATTGAAACACAACACTCGGGTGCCCATAATAAAGTTAAGTTGCCAAGAATTGTAATCCCCACCTACGATGGTAATTATAAAAATTGGAGCTCTTTCTACGATTTGTTCCGTACACTAATTCATGAAAATGAAACTTTATCTAATATTTCAATATTTCAATATTTCAATATTTCAATATTTCAATATTTCAATATTTCAATATTTCAATATTTCAATAATTCAATATTTAACCTCATCATTGGTTAAGGAGCCTTTGGCAATTATTAAAGGGCTTCCATTAACTTCTGATAATTATACGATTGCGTATCAACAATTAATAGATAGGTACGAAAACAAACGGTTGTTGCTCACTAGCTATTGGCAGGCCATTTGTAATGCCTCGAAAGTTAGTTCAGATTCTACGTCCTCGTTACGCACATTATTGTCTACATTTTCTGCAAATTCTTCGGCAATTGCACAATTTAATCATGATATGTGGGATTTTACTCGTTTTAATCTATTATTGCAAAAATTGGATAACTCCACTAGGAAACGCTTTGAAATTGAACTTCATGATGTTGAAATTCCTAGCTATGAAAATTTGTACTCGTTTGTTTCTAAACATTGCAAGGCATTGGAGACAAACCTGGTTATTGTAGGACAGCTAGGCCCTGTTAGTGTTCAGAAGCCAACAATATCACGACAGTATCCTGTTGCGTTCAAGCCAAAAGAATCATTAAGTTTTGTTACCACCGCTAAGAAAACCCATAGTACTAGTTGTGTTTATTGCAAAGCTAATCATTCTGTTTTTAAATGTGACAAATTCTTAGTATTAGAACCTTCTGAGCGACATAGAGTTGCAAAAACTTCAAACTGGTGTTATAATTGTTTAGGAACCAACCACTCTGTTGTTAAGTGTCCATCAAAACTTAGTTGTCGTGTTTGTGATAAAAAACATCACACATTGTTGCATTTTCCCACTTCTGCTGTGACGCCAGACAAAGAAGGTGAAGCGTACTTGACAGAAGGGCCCTCAAATCCAGAGTCTTCTAATAAAGTCGCCGTGATGACTAGCACAGTGGCTAGTCAGTCTGTTGTTTTGTTGTCTACTGTCTTGTTACAAGTACAGGATGCACGTGGAAAGTATCAAACTTGTCGAGCATTACTTGACAATGGTAGTCAAGCAAGTTTTATGTCTCAATCGTGTATGAAAAGTCTTGGATTAAAATCGTCATCATCGTCCATATCGATTAGCGGTTTAAATCAAATGAGCACCTCTAGTTATGGTCTCGTTACATGTTCGTTGCGGCCATATCAAAAGGCCAATCCTACATTCGTTGTAGATACAATTGTTATTCCTGCAATTGCCGGCTCTATGCCGTCGGCTCCCGTTTCAAATCGTTATGACTTTCTTGAAGGTCTAACATTAGCAGATCCGTACTTTGGACGCCCTCGCGAGGTCGATTTATTGTTAGGTGCAGATATTTATTCTACTGTGCTTCAGCCTGGCATTAGACGTGGTAAAATTGGAGAGCCTACTGCCCTTAATACTGTTTTTGGTTGGGTACTGGTCGGTAAAACAGACTGTCAGTCAACTAATCGTGTGAGTTCGTTTTGTACATCGGTTATGAATACCCCATTGGACATTGTGTTAAAAAAATTCTGGGAGGTCGAACATGTTCCAGCAACTCCTACATTTTCGCCTGAAGATATTCAATGTGAAACTTTCTTTCTAGAAACACATCAAAGGAAGGAGGACGGTAGATATGTTGTTAATTTGCCGTTTAAAAATTCTCGTATAGAACTAGGCGATTCTTATTCCACAGCACTGCGTCGTTTTGAATTATTAGAAAATCGTTTGTTGAAAAATCCTGACCTACATACGGAATATTCAAATTTCATGAAAGACTATTTAGAGTCTGGACATATGTCCACAGTTCATGAACCTCTTACACATTTGTCATCGGGATACTACATTCCTCACCATTGTGTTCAGAAACCAGATAGTAGCACCACTAAATTGAGGGTTGTTTTTGATGCGTCAGCAAAATCATCTAACGGCAAGTCATTAAATGATGGTTTACTGATCGGCCCTAAACTTCAACAGGATTTATCGAGTATTTTGTTAGGGTTTAGACTACACAAATTTGTTGTAACCGCTGATATTAAGCAAATGTACCGGCAAATTGAGGTGACAGATCAGCATCGATCGTACCAACGTATTCTTTGGCGATTTTCAAAAGCTGAACCTATTCAAGAGTATCAATTAAACACCGTAACGTATGGGGTATCTTCGTCTCCATACTTGGCTATTCGCGTTCTTCAACAATTAGCAAGGGATAATCTTCAAAAATATCCATTAGCGGCAAAGGTTCTTATATCTGATACCTATGTTGATGATATAGTAACAGGTTGTGCATCCTTGGAAGAAACCTTAGAAATCCAACGTCAACTTATTTCGTTATTGTCGAGTGCATGTTTTGTCCTTAGGAAATGGGCAAGTAATCGTCCTGAATTATTGTCATTCCCCCCTGAAGAACTTCAGCCATTTTCTTTTAATGACGCTGACTCAATTTCCTTAAAGGTCTTAGGGTTACAGTGGTGTCCCACAAAAGACTGCTTTCAGTTCAAAGTGGATAGTACTGCACGTCCGTGCACAAAACGAGTTATACTCTCAGACATAGCAAAGGTTTTCGACCCGCTTGGTTTGTTGACCCCTGTGACCTTCCTTGTGAAAAATTTAATGCAACGGTTATGGAGTTTAGGGTTGGATTGGGATGAGGTGCCACCTTCAGATGTTGTGGATTGTTGGTCCGCATATAAACGGCAGCTATCTTGTTTAGCGACCTTATCTTTGTCACGTTGTGTTTTAGTTGACGATATTGTGTCATTGCAACTTCATGGGTTTTGTGACGCCTCTGAAGCTGGATATGCTGCAGCTATTTATATTCGCTGTGTTTCGAAAGCGGGAATAATTTCAGTAAATTTAGTGTATGCCAAATCCAAGGTAGCACCTTTAAAACGTATTTCTGTGCCACGTTTAGAATTGTGTGCAGCTGTACTTTTAGCTGACTTAATAGAATTTGTAAATAAGGTTTATAAACCGTTCATCACGATTGATGCAATTCATGCCTGGTCTGACTCTACAGTTACTTTATCATGGATCAAATCCTCTCCACACCGATGGAAAACTTTTGTTAGTAACCGTATTACTCACATTCAAGATAGAGTTCCTCCTAACTTATGGCATCATGTAAGTGGCAAAGATAATCCTGCTGATTGTGGGTCTAGAGGTTTATTGCCTTCAGATCTTGCATCCCACGCCCATTGGTGGTCAGGTCCAAAGTTTCTTTATTCAACTAACTGTATATATCAACCATTTAATCAATCAGACTCAGATTCCACTGCTGAGTGCGAAGAGCGAAAAGTTGTCTTAGTATATACAGTGCCAGATAATTTGATTAATAGTTTGCTAGCTCGTTTCTCCTCACTTCGTAAACTGCAAGGTGTAGTGGCTTATTGTTTCCGATTCATTAGAAATACAAAATTGAAAAGGCATGAAAGGCAAGGTGGTTCGTTAACAGCGGATGAGTTGTACAACGCCTTAATTTGTATTGTAAAGGTAGTTCAACATGATGTATTTCCTGACGAACTTGTTTGTATTCAAAGTGGCAAAGTATGCAAAAAACCTATCCAAAAATTAGCTCCGTTTCTGGATTCCAATAGTGTAATTCGGGTTGGTGGTCGTTTACGTCATTCTCAACTATCTTATGATGCAAAGCATCCCATGCTACTTCCCCAAAAGCATCGACTAACTGAATTAATAATTGAAAGTATGCATCGTAAGCTATTTCACCCTGGACCCCAATCATTAGCCTTCTTCATCGCGCAACAATTTTGGATTCTGGGAGTTAAGCGCTATTAACCATGTTGTAGCCAAATGCATTCGTTGTTTTAAAGTTAATCCCCCTTCGGTTGCTCCTTTAATGGGAGATTTGCCCTCTTCCCGAATATCTCAGCTCAAAGCGTTTAGTCATGCTGGAGTGGACTTTGCAGGCCCTTTCACCATCACGTCGGGGCGTATTCGAGGTACAAAACGCACCAAAGCCTATGTGTGTTTATTTGTATGCATGTCTACCAAAGCACTTCATATTGAACTAGTGTCGGATCTCACTGCTGAAGCTTTTCTAGCAGCATTTCGTCGTTTTGTTGCCCGTCGTGGTCGCTGCAGTGACCTATACAGCGATCAAGGTACCAATTTTGTAGGCGCATCTCGTTTACTTGTATCATATGCGGAACAAGCTGCTGGATCTTTAATGATACGTTGGCATTTTAATCCTCCTTTATCACCTCATTTCGGTGGATTATGGGAGCGAGGAGTTCGTTCTGTTAAATCTCATTTAAGCAGAGTGATCGGTGAACAAGTGCTTACGTATGAGAAACTTCTAACATTTCTAATTCAAATTGAGGCCATTCTGAATTCCCGCCCCTTGTATAGCATGAGTTCAGATCCTAATGACCTATCGGTTCTTACACCCGGTCACTTCTTGACCTTGGAGCCGTTAACCTCCCCACCAGATCCAGACACCACCCATCTAAAACTCAATCGTTTAACCAGATGGCAACTTGTCCAAAGACTGCACCAGGACTTTTGGCAGTGTTGGTCCACAGAATATCTCCACTCCCTGCAGCAGCGCAACAAGTGGTCAGTCTCTCCTGCGACTCCTTGTGTAGGTGAACTCGTTCTTATTAAGGATAAGAACCTTCCCCCTTTGCAATGGAAACTTGGCCGCATAACTGCCCAATTTCCTGGTCGTGATGGCATCGCAAGAGTTGCCAGAGTTAAAGCTGGTCATGGAGAATTGTACCATCCCATGATAAATTTATGTCGCCTTCCAATTGCAGAGTAATTGTACATACCTCACACACTCAAGTCGTTTTCAAGTATAGTTTAATTGTTCAATATATCTGTATATATATATAGTAGTTTTGTTTGTTTGTACCTTTAGTTTTTTAAATAAGCAGAGCTTATTGGTGAGCGGTATGTTTAGAATTAAAAGGGTTATATTGTAAATTTGTGGGTGTAAATTTTGTTCGCGGATAGACTAGTATTTTAATTTAGTGAAACCACCACTCTCGACCACCCGCTGTGGTTTGTTTACCTGATGCATGAAAAACGGACATTCCGGGCTGTTTGCCGCCATCCTTAGAGACGAAAGGACGTGCTGTGTTGTGCCCAGAGTACAGTTGGAACGTGATGTTTTGTTCAGGTGAGTGTGTTGAATTTACATATAAATTGAAATACTTGGTCACGTGTGTACATATGTATTTATGTACTGGTCCTTCGAAAATTTAGTCTTGATTAATTTATTCAAAGTACATAAACGATTTTTTTGTTTGAGTTGAATTAGGTTTTTGAATATATATATGATCACAAAATCTTGTATCATGACTGAACTGAGCTGGCCGGAATATAATGGTTAGAATTTTTATAGAATAAAATAAGTGTCTCATAAATGAACATTGAGTAAAAAGTTAGTACGCCAAGCTTATTAAAAAGAGATCTGCAGTGAGCATTCATCGATACACCTAGCACAGTTCGGATTGCTCTTTTGTAATTTAAATACTACAGATGTGTTAACTAGACATGAATTACCCCAAAAGGCAATACCATATCTCATTCTCGATTCAAACAAAGCAGAGTAACATATTTTTGAGCAATGCACTGGTAATTCCCTGGACACTGATGCAAGTGCATAGCATACTGAAGATAGTTTAGTTGATAATAAACAAATATGTTCATACCAGCTGAGGTCATGATCAACTGTTATACCAAGGAATTTTGTAGAACTAACTAAATTTAGTGACAAGTCTGATATGATACTATCCAGCAAAGATGAAGGTTTGAAATTAATACAGCAAGTTTTTGATTCGTTTACTGTTAGCTTATTTATATAACACCAGGTTTTCATTGACAGATGGTCTGTGCCTAATTTTTCTTTTAGTGATTCTATAGTTGTCGCATTCCACTGAAGATTAATATCGTCTGCATATAAAGTAGTTTTGGCATATTTAGTGCAGTTTGTGAAATCATTTATAAAGAATAAAAATAAAATGGGGCCCAAGACTGATCCCTGAGGCACTCCTAAATTCAACATAACTTTTTTCGATATCATATATTTATCTTTTGTTTTGATTCTTACGGACTGTGATCTGTTTACAAGATAGGATTTGAACCAGTCATTAACAATACCCCTAAATCCATAAAATTCTAACTTTTGTAACAGGATTAAATGATTTACAGAATCAAATGCTTTACTTAGATCAACAAATAAGGCAGTTGAGATGCTGTGTCTACTATTTAATGTTATGTACAGATTGTTCATAAAATTATACATTGCGTCAATTGTAGATTTTTTAGGACAGAACTGATCGGGACTAAATATTTTAAATTTAAAAGCAAATTCAATAAGTCGTTTTTTAACTAATGTTTAATGACTTTTGAAAAGGTGGACAATAAAGAGATAGGTCGACAATTATTTACAGTGAAAGTGTCCTATTTGTGTAGTGGGACAACTATTACGAATTTTAGACAAGTTGGGAATAATCCAGAAAGAAAAGATTCATTTATAAGGTTCGATAAGTGACTTATAATGTCAAGTGGTGAAGCAAGTAAGACTTTTGTGGAGATGTTGTCATGACCAGCAGTATGTTTATTTTGAATGGAGCGTAAAACATTGAAAATTTCATGGCAATCTGTTGGGAAAAATGTAAAGGAATTGGAGATGCAACTACCATTTTTGTGTAAAAAGTTAATGGCAGTTGAAATAGGTTCTTTATTATTTTCAGATAATATCGAAGCAGCAGTAGCAAAATGGTTATTCAAAGTATCAGCTATATCCTTTTCATTGCAATTTTCAATGTGAGTCTTTTTTATACTAGATGTGTTTCTACCCGATAATTCATTCACAATTTTCCATGTTTCAGATTGTACGTTTCCAGAATTTGAAATGCGATATGCAAGAAATTGTGATTTTGCTAATTTGATTACTTTTTTAAAAAATTTTTTGTAACGAAGATAATATTCTTTGATAAAAATTGAGTTTTGAAAGTGTTTATAGATAGCATGTAATGATTTTTTGTTTCTGGCAGATATTTTTATACCCTCTGTCAACCAATATTTCTGTTTATTCTTTAAATAACATTTAACTAAAGGGAAGGATTTAGAAAATACCAATGCAATATTATAAATCAATGATTGAAATTTATCATTTAAATCATTTGATGTTATTTTTATATTAATTTCTGAGCATAGTGTAGTAAAGCTATTAAAATTCTTGGTATTATAAATCCTGCTATATTAATATTTTTAATTTAATTAATTAATAATTTAATCGTCCCAACATTGAAATTAGAATATCCGAAAATCCTCTAACGTGACTGTCTCCGCAGATACAAATTTTTGATTTATACATAGGCACAATGACTTTATTGTTTGCTTCTCTCATTTTAAAGGTGTGTATGACATTAGCATTGAGTATTTCTAAGTCTAGTGAAATTTTACTATTAGTGTCTACTTTTTTAAAAAATTTTGAAAGTTGTTCTGAAATTTGATTATTTGATGATGAATTAATTTTTTTGCATTCAGTTTGAGTCATTTCATCAATTAGTTGAGCTTTTTTATAGTTCACATCTTTCTTAGATGTTGAAAAAATTGCATTTGTTTGCACTGCCTTGTTTATATAGTTTCTACTATTTGTGTAATGTGGTGCATAACCATACATTTCGTAAAACCAATCATTACTAAATGTTTGGTCATTATCTAACAACACTTCAAATTCTTTAGACGTTACAGTTTGTGTGCAAGAGTTTTTATAATTTGACGTATTTGAAATTTTTTTGAGATTATCAATTTCACATTCCAAATCTCTTATTCTTTTATTAACTTTTTTTAATTCATTTAATAGCTGGTCTTCATTATAGGTAGCTTCTAAAACAAGTTTTTCTAAATCCTGTTTTAATTTAGTAATGTATTTTTCATTGAGCTCATTATCTACTTTAATGCTGTCCATCTGGTCTTTAAATTCCATATCTGTTCTGTTCTCGTTTATCATGTCCTTGTAGGTATTTCTTGATATCAATTCACAATTTAAACAAGTTTCCACACAATATTTTATCATCTTTAATAAAGTTATTATTTTTAACTCTAAGTACACAACTTTTGTGAAATATTCCATAACACTTACTGCACACAAAACTTTTACATTCTTTCTTACAACATCTAAACTTAAATGGATCAAATTTATTAGAGCAATTATGATTTGATTCTTCATTTTCGGTCATTTTTATTGGTGTTATACAAGTGCTAACATTATGCAAGATTTTTGCATTTACATTTTTGTAAGTGTGATCAGGTAACGAATGTATTTCACTTACCAGTCTTCTTATTTCGTGAGGATCGTTCGCTTTATCTTTAACATGTGATTGACGTTCTATCTTGCTTTTAAGTAATTCACATATATCATTCTTCTTTGTAGTTGAAGTAGTATTCCCTCTCTTGTTTGCATATGAATAGTTTAAGAACTTTAGTGTATCTTTATTTTTTAATTTAGTTATACTGTCAAATGAATTATCAGTAAAAATGACATCTTCATTTATCATTTTAAATTTAGATTATTCGCTCTCTAAAGTTTTCTTCAGTTTTTCCAAATAGTTTGTAAGATTCAACGAATCTTATTCTTTATTGAAAATGGTTTCGTTTTACCAAATGTTATATTCCAAGCAGTGAAAGTAATAATTTTTGAAGAGCACAAATTTGGCATGTATTCTTTATGACACATAAAAAATAGAGTAGGAGTTTTGAAAAAGTTACAGAATGTTAACTTAGTTAAAGATTAGCTTAATAGATTAAGATATATTGGAGAAAAAAAGAATCTAAAACTATTGCAACATCATAAAACTTAAAAACTTAATTTCTAATTAAAAAATTACCTCATTTTCATTCCGCTTAACTATAGAAGTACCATTCTCTAAGGTCTGTAACTTTGCTACATTTAATTGCTCTTCTAACAAACTAATTGTTCGCTGTTGTATTTCCAATTGTCTTTGGAGTGGTGTGATGTTACTAATATATGTAGAAATTTCATTTTCATGTGCTTGTTGTAGGGTACTGAGCTGTAAAATAAAACACAAATTCATGTAACATTAGAAGACACTAACATTTAACATTTTCAGTGCATATAATTAGGGGTGGGCGATACAGGATTTTGCGTATCGAATATCGATACATATTCTATATCGATATGTATCGATGTGTATCGGTGTGTATCGATACAAATCGATACGTATCGATTCGTATCGATGCGTATCGGTTCGTATCGATGCACATCGGTGCGTATCGATGCACATAGGTGCGTATCGATAAGTTAGATATATATATATATATATATATATATATATATATATATATATATAGCGATTCATATCGGAACGTTTAGATGTGTAGATTAAGTATACATATCGAGACGTAGCGATACGTATCGGTACGAATCGATACGCATTGACAATTTAGCTACTCTTTCTTTGGGAATAAAATCACGAGATCGTTTTAAAATAATGTATTTACTGACAATTTGATCTTTCACTTAAGATTGTTTATTATCAAAATAATTAAAGTTTCAAGTTTAATATTTGTTACATAAGTATATATATAAATATATATATATATATATATATATATATATATATATATATATAGAGGGGAAGGCGATACGGGATTTTGCGTATCGAATACCGATACATATTTTATATCGAATATCGATATGTATCGATACATATCGAATATCGATACATATCGAGTATCGATATATCGATATTTATTTTTCGCTGTATAGGGGGGGGGGGGTCGATACGAGGGTCGTATCGATACGTATCGATATATCGATATGCCGACCCAACCCTACATATAATGTGAATACACAGGATCATTTCTTTTATATGATGCATATGGTATGAATATACAGCTAATGCATATTTTGCTTTTAAGTATTGGTATAAATTTGGAACTAGTTACGAGTGAATGATTGTTGTTTAGCACATTATTTAAGGTTCTAAACTTATACATTTTTTTACAGTTTTCAATTTACTGTGTGAGATGGTGAAAAGCGTCGCTGGTCTTCAAAGACTAAAACAATGTAAATTGATTTTTAAAAATCTGGATTTAGAAGCTGTTTTATTATGTGACTGTAGTGCAAAGTGTATGTTTAGGTTAGCTCAGAATAGGAAACAATGGAGGGGTATGCATCCAACTAATTCTAGGACTGAAAATCAGATAATGATGAGTGTAAAGCATGGATATGCTTTGGGAATAGGGGATAGCAACAAGACAGTATAGAAAAGATGGTAGGTTGATTTAAATTTGATTTAAATGATGACAAAAAGAAGCAGATATTAAATTTAGGATACCGAAGATATTCCCACTTGGTGTGATGTATCTCCAAATACGGAAAAGTTTGTTTCTGCCAAAACAAATGAACCATAATCAACAAGTTCTGGCAATGAAACAATCATTATTTTTTAATAGTTTGGGATAATCAAATTTTAAATGAGTTTATAAATGGTGAATTTTTGTTTTTTATAGCTATCTGGATGCAGAAGATCTTTTATTTATAAATATGTTGTCCTGATACAGCAGAAACAAATAGAGAAGAACATATCTGAAGTAAGCAATGATGATATATTGTTCCATAAAAGTGACAACCAACTTCAATATAATTTTGAAAAAAAAACATTGATATATTAGAATAATGAAAAATATAATTGTAAGATATATTGTATATTTGTGAAGCAAGCATGTGTGACTATTCTGACAGGTATAGATAATTGGCTGCGACCCGTTAATAAAAAGAGGATGTTGATGTTAAATGTCGAGTTGACGTGGAATATTCTTTTTGTATTGCAAGTAAATATAGAGTTATTCCTACAAACCAGTACTTTCAAAGAACTAACAGTGCAACTGTAGATATTTACCTCTGTATTTATATTCTTGTATGCAACATACACTCGATACAGTGGAGAATATTTCAATTTATTCTCAGTGTTGGGAGATAGAAGATTTGTGAATTTCTAGAGGCTGTCCATGGAGTGTTATATTGGAGTAATCTGTTAATATTACTGCTTTCAATCTGTTGCTTACAGCTCTTATATTACACCCTTCCTTTTAACAGGTAGGAATGGGTGTACTACAGAGTCTAAACAGTCTAAACAAAACTGGCGGGACTAGCATCGACCTTTTGTGGCTGCGGTAGATTGCAGAAGACTATATCTCAGGGGTTTTTACTCTTAGATATTTTGAGAACAAAGTTAAATTTCACCCAGACAAGTTACAGGGATGCAGTTTAGAACATGACAAAAGAAAATACCTTAATATAACTTATATATTTACGTTTAGTTAATAACATTTAAAAAAAACAAAATATATACCCTTATTTTCTTACAACCAAATTTTCATGAGACAAAATCACTAAATGTATTATATACATCTACACTGTCATAATTTTAAAATTGTCTTAAACTTGTAACATGTTTAATTTGATCAATATTTATTCGCATTGAATTACGAGGATAATGCGCTAAGTGTGCCTTTTTCTTTATTAAGATTCCATATAGTACATAACGGAACGTTTCGTTTTAATAATCTTCTTATAGTAAAATATCTGTGTCACATAAAGCTATTTTGGCGAGCACCTCTATGCAATCCTGCTTCTATCGTATTTCCCCACCTCTAATGTCGCTATCGTTCGTTCCTCGCCTTGTCAAGTTAGTCGCTCTAGCAACCAATTTATCAAGATGTATTCTAGGCTAGAGGCATGCGACCTTCGGTTGAATTCTTTGTGTGAGTGGTTCAGGTCATGCTAGACCTGGAACAATTTCAGTAACTTCTACTAACGGTTTGTAATTTATGCATTGTACGAACTTAATTTAATTTCGTTTCATTTATTTAGCGCGCCTACGAAAAACGATAGAGAAGGACAAGTGAAGATTTTGGTTTTGTAAGTTGTATGGTTTTGTACAAGAACATGAGGTTGCAGACATGTGTTCAGGATTGCTGTCGTCCCAAGTTTGAAATGGCTTGTAGTATTGTTTGGAGCTTATGAAATTTCCGTTCGAATTTGTATTGGAGAATCAGAGGCAGTTTGGCTCGTTATTACATTTAAGAAATTTTTGCATGTGTTTAGAATGTCGTTAGCCTTTGCTAAACATACGATCATATAAAAAGCACGAAAGTTGTTATCATGTTTACGAACATATGATCTGTGTCATTTTCAATTATTGTTGAACTGGTTTTACAAGCCATAGAAAGAAATTTTGTCAGGTTAGGTTTATATAATTGTAAGCTTTGTTCCATTTGAACTTCAGATAAGTTTCAAGGTATATTTTCGACGTTATAGTTTTTTTGTGATGTAGCACATTTGACAGATGTTGCCGTGAAAGCAGATGTTTCGTGCAGCTTTCATAAAATTCAAATTAAACATTCTTGAATCTTGAGATTAGCTTTTATTTACAGATAAATTATAAAAACTAAGTATAAAAATTTAAATACACGCTGCGTACTAATTATGAAATTGTAATCTACCTGATAAGATCTGCCCAGGATAGAAATGATAGTTCAATGCATTGTGGTTATAAGTTATTTTGATCAAATATTTAAAACAATCTTATATTTAGAGAGCAGTCTTTTGCTTTAAAAAGACAAAATTTTGACTTTGTTATAAATGTTATTGTTGAGAATTTTTTTACATGTTAAAAAGTTATGATTTTTTAAAAGAAAGTTTTTCACTTCAGTAAACAATTAGCTAAACTTTGAGACTTTTATTTTGGTCAAATGCAATCAAATCTGATAACATAAAGGTAGAATTTGTGAGTAATAATTTTGTGCTAATACTTATTGGATATACATTTTTATTTTTGATACTTTTATAGGACACAATTGGTATTCTACATTTTATTTATTTAATCTTTGTAATTTCTTACAGGAGCTGTGTCTTATTTTCATAAGACAGGTTTTTGTTAACGAAGGCGATCGTTTTATCTTTGGGTTTTCATGTCCGCTCTTAGAATTGTGCTTTGCTCTTATCGTGATTATCTCAGGACTTGGTGGCGCCTATTTAACTTTGTTTAGCTTTGGTTTGCAAACAAAATTCGACTCCCCCCCACTTCTTATTGCTCTACCCAGGAATAGACCCCTAACTATGTCGGAAGATTTTTGTTTACTGGCGCACAGATATAAAGAAAAAACGTTACACTGACGCCTCAACGTATAAAAATATGTTTTAAACTCTACCAGATAAGATATTAGAAAATCTAAAATTATTATTGTACTTAGACACAATTTCAAGTTAACGTTCTAAGTAAAAAGAAATCATAAATACTCTTTGTTGTATTTAACTTAGTTAAGAGAATTTGAATTAAACATTTAAATTGAACATAACCTCAAAATCCACAAAAAGGTTTCATAAAAGTTTTTATGTTTACACTTGTAAGGTTATACCAGGACGCAAAGGTAAAATTAAATTAGTTAAGATAATCGGTAAGTAAAAGTATGACTTTATATTTTACATGCATTATTTTCCTAGAAATTTGAGATTTAAAATGTAACACATGCACATTGTTCCATCACAAAAGTAAATAAGATAAAACTCATACCTGTATTCGTGAAATATGAAAGAAACTTATACTTAAGTATTGAGCTCCGGCTTGTACAGAACTATAGAGGTTAAAGTTTCTTGTTACTGCTTGTTAAGACGAACACCATTCATATTTAGTTTGGTGTTAACCTCAAACTTCAAATTTATAAGGGCCAATCCTTTTGTTCCACAACCATATGTTTTGTTAACGGACATTTAATTTATTTTAGAAGGTAAATAAATGGCAACATGAAATTCTTGTACGACAATAAAAAATATTTGTAAGGTAGTAGAATTAATGCATTAAGCTTAGATAGCCTAACATGCATAGTTAAATACTCCACTAGAGAATATTTTACCGAAGGATACTTCACCAGAGAACGCTTCACCAGAGAACGCTTCACCAAAGAACCCATTCTTAAACATTTTGAATGGGTTATTCAGGTCAGCTTTCTTCGTATACATTATACTAATATTCAGGTACAACAACTTGGCCTTAGAAAGGACATCTTTATCAAAAAACGGAATGTGCACTAGAAGGTAGTCAGATCTCGAGAGCCGAAAATTTATTCTGGTTTGAAGATAACCACACATTTTGAGAGAGGGACAAACAAGAAAACCATCCTAAATGACAGATTCACGTATACACAGTTGTGTATTTATGGATATTATTCAGAGGTTTACCAATTAGAAAATTACATATGATCATAATTATTTATATTATTTATACTAAAAGAGGAACATTAAATCAAAACTAAAGATCAATGTATTTAGTATATTATTTTATAATACTAAAGGGAAATGTTACACAAATCAAAACTAACTTGTGATTGTAAACAGTATTAATATACAATTAAGATGAAGAAATACTTGTATAAGGAAGGAAGTGGGACCTCAATGCAACATGGCGAGGCAACGGCAAATTGACATGTTACAGTATAAAAGCAATAATAAGATATAGTGCCTAAGAACAACAAGGCTTTGAAAATTGTGCTTTATTAGCAGAGCATCATGTGAGTAACCAATTGGTGGGTGAGTTCCCTCCCCTCTAAAAGTTAAAAATTTCAGAAAGTGACATACTGTTTCCATATGTATAAGGTATATATCATAATGGGATTCCCATATCATGACAGTGTATTCAAGAATAAATCTCACATAGGCATTATAGAGTCGAATCAGAGTCTCATTCTTAAGAAAGTTTCTGTTGTTTCTGATACTATAGTCAATCATCCTGCATTCCTTATTTTCAGTGTACTGAATTTGATCAGATAATAACAGTTTAGGATTAAATATTACTTCTAAATTGCAAACCTCATTTGGCCTTGATAAGATATTACCGTGTATAGAATAATTGAAAGTACTTCTAGAGTGCTCAAGAGTATAAGGCATGACATGTCATTTATCCAATTTGTTCGTTAGAGAAAAATGTCAGTTTAATTGGATAACAACATATTTATAATGCACGTGTTGAAGCATGGTGGAAAATAATCTCTTAATTGTGTGGATTTGTTGGTTATTTTAGTTACTAATTAAATGTAAGGACATGATGTGTCAAGTTAATTTGTTTTGGGCATTTTTGGGAAATGCAGGTTGTTGAAATCGTAAATACATTGTATTTTGTATATGGATTTTTATTTAATTAGGTCAAATACCTGACAAGTATAGGAATCCGACCTGATAACTCAATGCGAAAAAATTTGAATGTTTCCCCATAATTATGAGAATAAAGTATTCTAATTTGACACGAGAGTGGCAAAATTTAATTGTATTGCCATCTATAACATTGCAATATTGATTCGAATCAACTTGTGTATCTTCATGGCTTTGTACTCGTGTTAACCATCGGAGGACAATTTAATTATACTTTTATCATTATTAAGAGGTTCTTTCTTATTTATATTAATGTATATTATGCTAATTGGTTCATAAAGGTTATAAAGTACACCATTCTTATGAGGCTCAAAAGGCCGAATCCGGCCAATGAATGTTTTTCCTTTTAACAAACAATTAAGTAATTATTTTATTAAGAGCTATTCAAATATGTAGATAGATTCGCATAGGTTAATTCACCTTTATGATTTTCATAAAGGAGGATATACAGGTACATATTAATTACTTTGTGTTTAATTAAACTGCAAATTGCAGAAAAATTACCTATATTTATTGATATGATTAGATGTAATCAAAAGTCCATCTAGCATCATTTTGTAAAAATACGATGCCGCAAACTCAAGCAGATTAAGAAAAATGTACGAAATTTTAGAAAAAGATCAAATTATATAAATATTCATTTTCATAGCGAAGCGTGTTTGTTAAAAAAACATTTAATATTTTAGGTATAAATGCATAAAAACTCTTAATTGAAGGATTCTTTATTCTTGATGACAAATAAATAGTGTTTTGGATAATGGTATTCACAATATTCCATGCGTAGAAGGAAGTTTTATTTAAAGAGCCCCGTCCAAAAAGTACTCAACTGTGTATCAATAACGTATAAATAAGTTATTATTATACAAGATTTCAGTTGATCCTGTTTATGATCAAACGAAACCAAGCGTTTCCAAAAGAAGTAAACTGGCGTGCACAGTATTTTAATTTCATTTAATACCAAACATTCGTTGGTATTTTTAAATGAAAATGTATTCATTTAAAACATCAGTCGATATTCAAAGAAACTAGGATTGCACTTCAAATGAACAATCACTTGAAAACGTGTTCATTGAACTTCTAGAAAACTCCAATAATATCATGGAACAGAAAAAGTAAACGACATCGTCCCAATTAGAAACTATGAATCTTGAAGACAAGACAACGCTGTTACGGTATTCCGTGCGGACAAAAACAAAATAACGTATGGAACGAAAATAATCTGGACCGAGTACCACAACAAAAAAAAAGGAATCGAATGAATGCCATGCTGGCTAAAAAGTCGTAAAGTGTGGTGGGTCACAAAAAAAAAGAAAACTTCAAGAGAAAAAGTTTATTTACAAAACCCTTAATAAAAAAACATGTTACAAAAAGGAAAACCAACCCACGGAGAAAACATTATTTATCCAAAATATCCCGGAGGATTTAAACAGTACAAAAATCTTCGTAAAAATAATTAATACACTCCATAGTTACCTCAAATTAATATTTAACCTCAATTCTAGTATTCACATAAAACAAAAATTAAAAAAAAAAGATATTTTATGGATTGTTCTGTCACTTGTGTAATACAATTTCTTAAATACTTTATATTCCGTTTCTTATATTCAAAATATTCATAAAAAGTATACTTCATAGTGTCCACAAGCATTCCTTAAATGTAACTACTGATAAGTATATATCAAGAAAAATAATGTAATAGTAGACAACAGCAATAAATAAAAACATCTAGACGAAATGCATTTCGCAGCAGCGGTAAAGAATTATGTAATGTCACATCTAAACAATAGTATAACTCTAAATTTTTATACATAAGATCTTATGGACAGTCAATGCTAATTTTATTTTATAATTAATACTCAAACAATAAAAACTGCTGCCATTAGCATATTCATTACATTAAACCAAAGCAATTAAAATTTATAAAATTGTTCCTACACAATTTTTGTTTATCTCGGTGTGACTTGAAAACAATCATGTAACCACATTCTGTATACCTCAAATTATACTTTATAATTAATTAGAACCTGCACCTGTAAATAACCACCAAATGTAAACAACATATTTCTACCAAATTTTTTAAAAGTAAAGCACTAGAATAATTGCATGGTTATAAACTAAATTTTCTACCAAAGTCAAATTAAATATTTTCTTCTGTAAATTATAATCATGACAAATGAAGCCAACTATGCGAGCTGACTTAAAGAAAAGTAAAATATCAATACACAGAAGGAACATGTAACATACATACACTGTTGGGATTGATGCGTTCAAAATGTGTACTTACGATGGTCTCATCCTTCATGAAGTCGGAAGCTTGGGGGTAATCCAACTCTTTAAAGCCAACTTCCTGTCATTGTACCTTGAAAATTCTATGCCACTTGAATCATTTTCACAGGAATTCAGCAAAACAAACATCGCCGCTTCTACCATATGATCGCTCAGACCCTACCATACGATATAAAACTATGGTTGACAGCTTAGAAGTAAACCCAACCGTAAATAAACTTCAGAAGTTAAGTAAAATTGTCATCAAAAAATGTTGTTTCGACAGGAGAAACGTAACCCCAAAAAACACATCCGGATAACCATAGTACCATATCCCGTGAGTTTACATAAACGGACACTATATTGCCTAACAGGACTTCAAAACAACACTCATTTTTATATCCGTATCGGAAACAGAAAACAATCCTATTCTGTTCAAGCAAGGAAAGTCTGCATAATAATGATCTCTATTGAAATCGTTTCTTCCCTAGAAAACATCCATGTGTAGATAATGAATAACATGAATGGTACTTTCCTCAAAACATCCAAGTGTCAATAAGATAACTAGAAAACTAATTGAATCGAACTCTTCTTGGAAAGCCCTTTGGTAACCTCGTACATTAAATTTACTATATTATTTTTAAGAAGCGAAATGGCCATCAATAATGGGAAACACAGCTAACGTCTTATCCGGTATAACCGGTTGTAGTGTTCTAACTACAACGAATATACATCAACGTGTGTAAATACGAGATAAGAAATATACACAGCCAAACTCGTGAAACTATGAAGGACACGTAGGATGGTTTTTCTAACGTCACACTTTGAGATTATAGAAACGTAACATATACCAATTAATAATTTACATTAAATACGATATAGAAATAAGCAAACCAGAAATTTTAATGAATCTTTATTCGTGATTGAAAATAGCCTTGATGAAACATACATAAACTAATTGTAAATATTTAAGAAAGCGAACGTTGCTGATAACAATACCACATTTTCACGCTATATTCAAATAGGATAGATTGAAGTACTTAAATTATAACTAAATATTCGAATAGAATTACACAGGGGGATGGATAAGCAACCGTTTAAATTGCGAAAGTTGTCGAAACCGTTAATAAATACTCAAATGACTTTTTTTTTAATCTTCACTCATAGTTCTTAAAATCATCCTTTAAACTTTTAAAATTTTTGCTTAGTGTACTCAAACTAAATATTTCGAAAATCCATAAATCAATTTATGTCATAAATGTCAAACTTGAAGTTTTTATTATTTTGACAACGATCCTAGGTCATGGATCGAAACGTAAATAAAGATGATTTTAAAAACTATGAGTGGTTTAATTCCCAAAGAAGATTAAAAAGAATGCTAAACAAACCACAACAAACATACAGGGAGTATTTACTCAAATGACTGTGAATAAAGTAAGGAATGTTAAATTTAATTAAGTAAGAATGGAAATATTCAAATGCAGGAACTGCACGTAACCACATGTAGGAACTAATTAGTAGAAACGATGTCTAGAGTTTATTAGTTTGTTCGAGATGCTGACATCACGAGAACTCGCGCTCATAAAACTCAATCGAAGTTAAGTTGAAAGACAGTTGTTCAGTACTCATTAAATCGTCACGATGTTGTCGAACTAAAGTGATAATATACCATGTAGTAAAATACTACAGTTGAGTAATTTAGATTATTTTATTTAACGAGTGACAGAAAAGTGTATAAATATGCAGAAGTGAGAGAGATTAATTGGAAGTATGTAAAATGAAAAAACAATGAACGACTATTGCAATCTTAAGTTTTAATCTGAGTATAAGCATATATGAATTTGGAATGCCATGGTATTCAATGGAAAATTTGAACAAAGTCAACGAATTGGACATGGATGCATAACCACGGGCCAAACAGATGAATGAATAATGACCTGCATGATTTACACAGTAAAATAAAATTACATCGTTTTAAAATTTTAAAAGAAAAACAAAGTGAGATTTCTATTTATTAGTTAAGCTATAATCTAAGATGTGTTTTTTGTGTGTTAATACTTGAGATTAAACTACAGAGTGCATACGAGTTTAGTAATTCGATATGGAAAAGGGTGGAGCCTATGGGGTTTTGCAATTATAAAGAAACATTTGTTAAACCTAATCGATCAGATGCGTTTAAAATCTGATTTTACGGGGTGGACAACAAGTTATCTATCTTATCTTGACAAATTTTGTACTTCATAAAACTTAATTAAGAAATTACTGGTGAATGAAATCAAGATTAGAGTGTGTTCATCCAGATTATAAAAGAGGCTTTGGACTCCATTTAGTTAGTGATTACTGAGAAATTATATGTCGTTAGATTTAAGATATTGTTTGCAAGACAAAGCCGTTGTGGAAAATTTTTGGATTACATTTTTAATATCCATTCCGAATGGATCTGCATCTTGAAGAAGTTCTAGATTACTAAAACAGATGAAATGGGTTCCGCGTTCCAGTGATATAAAGAGGCAAACTACGGGTTCAACCAAAGTGAGGAACCAGACTAAGACAGGTCCCCGAAAAAGGGCAGCTGCTCTTTCGGTACTTAGATTGGCAGAGACCATAGGCATTCTAAGACACACTACAGCGATGTGGAAGGCAATGGGAAACCACCACAATATCCCCCAAGTACACAGTGTACTTAAATTGTAATTAAGATGATGGCATCTTTTGGAGTAAAAGATTTCGGAGTTAAAATAGTGCCCCATTCGGACCTCCGGAAGAGGACTACTTTGAAGGATGTGATCGGAAAGTATAAAAAAAGAATCGTAAACATTCTGCGAGTCTGAATGTGGTATGTTAGAAGTATGAAGCAAGTAGGTAAGTTCGAGAACTTGAAAATTGAAGTGGATAGGTTAGCATCAGACACAGTAGGAAGCAGCAAAGTTCGGTGCCCAGAGACGGGAGATTTTTGGAGCGCAGACTTTAGGGTAATTCATGCAGGATCAGAGGAAGGAAATTCGGGATAGTTATGCGAAAAAAGATAGGACAACGTGTAGAAAACTATTTACAAAAGAACGAAATAGTACTCATGGTTAGATTAGATCCAAACCAGCAAATTCAGTAATAATACAAGTATATATGCCCATCCCTAGCTACAGAGAGGAAGAGGTAGAGGCGATCTACAAAGATATCAAAGACTAAGATACGTAAAAGGACATGAAAATTTAATATTTATGGGGGATTTTAATGCAGTGCTAGGTGAGGGTAGGGAATGAGGTTTATTTGGTTTAGGCACGAGAAATTACAGGGGAAATAGGCTCGTAGAAATTAGGAACAAGAACAATTTAACCATCACAAACACAGTATTTCAACATCATGCTAGAAGATGATACACGTGGAAGATGTCAGGAGATATAGGAAGATATCAAATAGATTACATTCTTGTTAGACAATGGTTTAGGAATCAAGTAATAGATTATGTAGAAGCAGATATAGACACTGACCACAACATCGTACTTATGAAGGTCGCTCTTAAATTTAAAAACTGGAAAAAAAGGAACCGAAAAATGCACTTTGACTTTGAGAAACTAAAAGATAAAGATATACACAAAAGATTTGAAAAAAAGTCAAATGAATTGCTGAAAGATATTGAGAAAATTTCTTATACTAACGAAGTAGAAACAGAATGGAATAACATTAGATCCAGCTTAGACATGGTGGCCAGAGATATTCTGGGGTATACACAAAAAGAAAATAAGAAACCATGGATAACAAAGGATATCCTGTATCTAATAGAAGAAAGACAAAAATACAAAAATAGATCTGATGAAACAGGAAAACAGAGATACAAAGCCTTAAAATAAAAAATTATTCGCAAATGCAGGAAAACCAAAGATCAATGGATTGATGAAAAGTGCAAAGATGTACAAACTAAGATGGAACTAGGAAAGACAGACGAAGCATACAAACTAGTTAGAATGAATTTTAGGGATATAAAGCCAAATAGCAAAAATATAAGGGATGTAGGAGGAAACGTCATTATAGAAAATGTAAAGAAAGTGGATAGATGGCAAGAATATATACAAAATTTCTAGACAGAAGAAGAACTAACAGCATTAGAACAAGAATCAGGTATTGAAAAGGATGACTTGGGATATCCTATACTTAGAGATGAGTTTGAATTAGCATTAAAGGGTCTGAAAAATGGTAAGGTACTGAGTACAGTTAAGGTGCAAGCAGAAACTCTAAAAGCCGCTGGACAAGCAATAACAGAACGTCTCTTCCAACTTGTAAGCTATATGTATGAGACAGGCGAAATACCCAAAGATTTCAAATGTAACATCATAGTCACTATACCAAAAAAGACAGGCTCGGATAAATGTGAAAATTTTTGAACAGTAAGTTTGACAGCACACGTGTCAAAAATATTAACTAGAATTGTACAAAAACGAATGGAAAAACGAGCTGAAGAAGTACTAGTAGAAGATCAATTTGAGTTCAGATGAAACAGGGGAACACAAAAGGCTGTTATAGCTCTGAGGGTGATAATGGAGAAATGATGTATATAGGGTTTGTGGATGTAGAAAAAAGCATCCGACATTGTAAAATGGAAAAAATGTTCGAAATACTCAAAAAAATTGGAATGAGTTTTAGGGATAGACGGATAGTACATAGCTTATACAAAGAGCAAACAGTGGTAATAGAATTAGAACAGGAACGTAGAGAAGTAAATATTAGGAAAGGTGTGAGACAGGGATGTGCCCTATCCCCATTAATTTTTAACTTGTACATCGAAAAGGCAATGAATATTGTCAAATGCAAGAAGACATTTGGAATTATTATGCAGGGACAGAAGATTGATACGCTTCAATTTGTAGATGATATAGCGGTATTAGCATCTGGCAAGAAAGAGTTAGAAGCAGCTCTTAATAAAATGGAAACAGTTGTAACAGAGAGATGCGGTATGAAAATTAACAAAAATAAAATTAAAGCACTAGTGTGCAAAGGAAGGGAAAATAAATTAAAAAACTAGAATACAAATAGGTAATGAGAACTTACAAGAGGTAAAGGATTTCTGCTACGTAGAAAGTCAAATAACGCGGGATGGAAAGAGCACAAAAGATATAAAACAAAGATTAGCACAAGCTCATGCTACATTTAACAAGAAAAAGCAATTATTGTGTTCAAAGACAACAAACAGAAACAAGTAAAAGATTGCCTAAAACATGTGTAAAATTGTAAAAATGATCATTAACAAATAACGAATAGCTCTTTGGTAGAGAAAAGTGGACTGTATATAAAATTAAGTGATAATTTAACAAACAACATATAATTAATGGTTTAATCAGTTCAAGCGTTTACTAAAAGCACTCACCTGGTGTTTATGATGCCGTGCCAACGAAAAAACGATGTAAAGAAAAAACTACTCTTCTCTTTGGCGGGTGTAGCGAAGCACATTTATGACGATAGCGGTGTTCTGAAGAAAAGCGGTTCATATAATTAATTTGTTCTACGTAGAACGTGTAAAACTGCGATGCGGTCTGTTCGAACGACAAATCGATTCTCTCTTGCTTCGTGGATTTTCCAGTCAATACTGTTCTTGCACATGCGGAATAACACAAAGTTTTATCACTCACGGCACTTGTTGGCGTGTACTTGTAGTAAACATGAAAATTTACTCCAACAAATTTAAATATCCAGAGGCGGACGTAAATAATCAACAAACTCGACAGAAAATAAAATTTAGCTTTAATTATTTACAATATAAACGGAACAATATGTGTAGAGCACAGCACTATACGGCTGTGAAACCTGGACAGTAGGAGAAGCGGACAGGAAAAAGATAGAAGCTTTTAAATGTGGTGCTGTGGACGTATGATGAAGATTTAATGGATAGACAAAGTTAAGAACAAAGAGGTGCTAGAAATGGTAAGAGAAGAAAGAAGAATGTGGAAAACAGTAAAAAATAGGAGTGATAGGATGATAGGCCACATACTAAGGCAGGAAATAGTGCAGAATATATTAGAAGCAGAGATAGGAAAAAAGAGAGGTTAGAGGTAGACCTAGGTTAGATATATTGCACACAGATAGTGAAAGATGTAGACTGTGGAAATTTCAGGGAAATATGCAGGCTAGCTCAGAATAGAAATCAATGGAAGTACGTGTCCAACCAATTCGAAGATGAAAAACCTAATGACGAAAAAGATAACTGTATTTAAACCTTATGATTATTATAAGCTATTACAGGTATTGGTTTTGCAATACTCTCAACTAATGTTAATTGTGCAAAAGGATTTACTGGAAAACTATTAATTCGGCAAATGCCTAAGTGTTGGAGACCTTGGCAGCCACAGGCTGCTTATCCCCCTTCACATACCACTAAATCTTGGTGAAATAGGGCATATAATAAGGAAACAACAGAAGGGGAACCAAGCCGTATCTAGGCTGTGGGAATTTCAGGGAATGGTGTAGGCTAGCTCAGAATAGAAATAAGTGAAGATACGCATCCAACCAGTTTCAAGGCAGAAAACCTAATAACGAAAAAATATTTGCACTTAAATATGATGATTATTATAAACAACTGCAGGTGTTGGTTTTGAAATATTTTCAACTAATGTTCATTGTGCGAGAGGATATATTGGAAACCTATTAATTTTCTGTAATGAAACATCGGGAATAATATTTCAGTAATACGATAGACTTAGTATAATTTATATTAATGAAGTCCGTGAAGATACAAATCATTCCTCAAAAGCCACTTAAAACACGTTTGAAATAAATATTATGTAGGCCGGATAACCAGTTCTTTTACTTATAGTGCAAATTTTAAAAACACATTCTATATAAATACATAGCAATTGAAATAAAATTCAAAACGAGTTCTAATATACGTCCTCCTAAAGTACTAAATAACCTTTGCTACACTTCGTTTACAGTTTTACCTGGTCAGTAATGCAGTTAACAAAATGTTACGCTTAGATTCTGGTACATTGAAATGGCGATAGATGGCTCTTAAAAGCCGGTAATACAATTACCAAAGTTCATAAGATACACATGACGTCACTGATAATTTATATTGCGCCATAATTAAGAGAAGGTACATAAAATTTAAACAATAAAAACCAGACAATCTACTCACGTGAAGGATCAGCTAACCGGCAGGAAATCACGTCACGGTAACCTCGGCATCGCTGCTGGTAGAGTTGGACATCCAAATTATCTCGGGGTCATGGGATGCTCCAGGGTCATCTCCGTTCCTATATGCAGTGGAAGACGGGAATAGGGAATTAAGGAAAGATACTCAAGATAAGGAAATCTACATAATAAGATAACACGACACCCGGCACGACTGTTCACTTCAAAGTTCGGCGTAAAAAAAGCCACGTTTCCGCGCGAGAACCGCGGAACTCCCTACTCTTTTGTAGCATTGCCTTACCCCTATGGGGATAATTCACACTTGCCAATTGCACTATTGTGACGTACCGGAAGCCCCGCCCAGTTCATTTAAAAATGTTCGCGCGTCTTGCGTATTTAAAATTATGGCGGGAAGCTTCCGCACATTAACAAACTGAACTAAAACAATGTTTAAGTGCAAATTCAGTTTGCACGTAACAATCGCGACAAAGCCACAAAAGAAAAAACTTAAAAAGAAAAGTCTGTTAGCACAGTAACAGCTTAAAATCTAAGTCCTTACTACCCTACATAAACCCTAACTTAAAACCTACAAAATGTTTATATAAGGCGCCACCTGGTTTTTCGACCGATAGCACGTCTACCGAAGTACCAGGAAACGGAATAGGTAGCCCGATAGTCTTTGACTACACTACTTACCGACAGCACAAATTTGTCGGGGAGCATGAAACACTGCTTAAACTAACACGGGTGCGACAAGTCGCCTAACCTATCTAAACCTATCTAAACTTATCTAACTAAAGCTAACATATAGTTCTTATATGCAAACACACATGAGTGTCGCATCAAACTATTCTTCTTTTTGGCAAGAAGTGCCCAAATTTAAAAGTTCATGAGAGTGCGTCACTTGCACTCTAGCAAATTTTGTTTCTGGTACTTTGGTTTCCTCCGATGCACATTTAACTTGTCCATGACACAGTTGTGAATCCACAAATTTACCAAAAGTACCGCCTACTAAATCCTTATATGCTAACCTGACAAATTACATTTCTAAATTGGGTTAGCTTTTTCACTTAAATTTCAGAAAGATAATTCCACGTCTGGTCATATATACCACACGTTAGGACGATAAAAGATAAGATAAGATCTCAAATTGATGTTAAAGATAATAGATAAGGTAAAGATATTAAGCTTAAGTTGTTATCCTCAAAGGTAATGAATAAGATAACGGTATTAAGCTTTAGTTATTATTTGAGATACTCGATAAGATAACACGATATTAAGTTAAAGTGATTATAAGAGATAGTAGGTAACATGAATTTAAACAGAAGTTATTGCTCAAGATAACCGGTAAGATAACGCGACATAACTCGAAGTTATTCCTAACGGTAGTTGGTAAGATAACGATAAATTAAACCAAAGTTATTACTAACGGTAATCGGTAAGATAACGATACTAAACTAAGGTTATTACCAAAGGTAATCAATAAGATAACGATATTAAACCTAAAGGTATTGTCAAAGATAATAAAGAAGACAAAGATATTGGCCTAGTTATTACCCAAGACAATGATAACAACAAAGAGTGGCTCCAGTAGAGCCGTTTAAATGGGATTGACCCGTGCCCTCCAAAAGAGAAACCTGTGAGGCAGGTCCGTTCGTAAGAACAGCACGGGGACCGGCAAAGACCTTTGGGTGCATTCCTGCACCCAGTGTTGATCGATATCGGTGAAACTATTCACCCGATATCCATGCGGTATAAAGATATACACATTCACTCACACATTCACACACTCATACATACCTTCACTGCCAGAGCCTATGCACTAACAGCGGCACCGCATGACCCCACGAAAGATTCGCAGAGACATGGTCCAAGTGTCTGTGAAAACCTCCCGCACAACCACACGGTGACTAACAGAAAAGAAAAGGTAGTAGAGAAACAGGAACGGTAAAAAGAAGGAGGTTGGTTTTTGAAGTGCATAAGAGGCACCTCTAGGTAGAAGAAAGAAGAGGAAGGGCTCGCATTGAGCAAAAGCGACAGAGGAAAGGTGGATAGCAAAGCGCTACTCAACCAGCAAGTGTGGTCAGTAGCTCGGAATGAGGGAACATCATTCTTATGAGGCAGACGGTGTTCCGGGACAAGAACAGGTCCACCGAGAGAAGAATAAGGCATAGCGGAGATAGCGGGTTAAGAAAAAGTATAGTTTTGGACAAGCGTCCGAGAGAAAGTAGAGAATTGTCCCTATAAAACACAGCGCAGTCTGAAGGACCACCTGCGATATTAATCCGACAAGATAAGATATACACATTCACTAGACTCCTAAGAGAACTAGTACGATAATTTTCCTAACGAGTGCTTCAACTACGATAAGAAAATCAGACAAAAGTTGACACAACAACTTACAAGTATCATTACAGATACAAACACACAAAAACAACTGTTTTAAGGTAGTTTTTTAAAACGGTAGCACCCTAAACACACAAAAATGCCCAATTATAAGCAGTTAAATACAGATACACTGTCCCCATATGCTAAAACAACCGAGAATTTAATAAGATAACAATAAGAAGCGATAGCGTCTCACCACAAAGTTCAATAAAAATAACGAAAAAAAGTTTATAAGTTATGTAGATTTAGTAGAAAAGGAAGGAATAATGTTGTAGTATAATGATGTAGTATAATGTGGGCGATTGCAATAATTCAGAGGAAAACACACGGAATAGATAATCCTAGTTCTTGCAACTGCGAATATGAACTATTTCTTTCAATGGCATAGATCGCGCGTGTCCTATGTGAGCCCAAAGAAGAAAGCATTCACTCAACATCAGCCAAAACCAGTCATAAAAATTCAATGGGTTATTTCAACCAAAGTTACGACAATTACCATTCAATTAAACCATATAAGAGAAATACTAAAGACCGAACAATATGTAATAGGAAAATTTCAAGGGTTAATTAAATGAAACGACAGAGTTATATTGGGGGGTGTAGAGGATGAAGTGATATATGAGTAACGGTATGGTCGAGGAAAAGTCAACCAGAAGAAAAAGATAGCTAAATTAAGGTAAGTAAAGTTAAACGTGTAAGAAATTATATACTATATGAGAGAAGGAATAAGTAATTAAAGATACTAATTGAGGGTGAGAACAAAAAATATTAGGTAAATCGTGAGGAGAATGGGGCATGAAAAACTTAATTAGCATTTGGGTCGGCAGAGAATGGCTTAAGGTCTTTAATATGCCACCTGCCTTGGCGTTTTCCTTCAGTATCCTGAAGTTCATAGATAAGGGGACTAATAACACGTGTGACTTTACAAAGAATGAATTTAGGGGCCAATTTTGAAGAAAATTTCTTAGATGCATCCGATAAGACATAGTTCTTTTCCACACTTGTTCGCCTAAGGCAAAGGAAATATTTCGCTTACGCAAGTTATAATGGTCCTTACTCTTTTCGTAAGCTTTTAACAAATTTTTCTAACGTCGTTAAAGATAGAAGGTAGTGACTGTTGGTCCTTGTCCCAACGTACTTTATCGTCAAATTCAATTACGTTAGTATCGTCAGGCACTAAACCATAGTAACTCCCATCGATTGGGGTATATCTTCCAAAAACAAGAAAAGACGGAGTGAATTGGGTTGCTTCGTGTTTAGATGTACGCAAAGCTTGAGCAATTTCAAAGATATGTTCATCCCATGTAGTATGGTCTGAATCAATATAAGACGAGATAGCGGTAATTAACACTCGATTTACTCTCTCGGTAGGGTTTACTTGGGGTGATATTTTGCGTTAAACCAAATTTTTGTACTTTGTAACTTTTAACGAAATTCTGAAAATCTTTAGAGATAAATTGTGCACCATTGTCACAAAGAATAATCTGGGGGACACCAAAGATAAGAAAGACATTCTGTTCTAGGAATTTAATTATTGCAGCGGAGGTAGCTTTACGTAAGGGTTGCACCATAACAAATTTAGAAAACCAATCGGTAACAACTAAAAGATATTGATTACCTCTTCTCGATCGAGGGAGAGGTCCTAATAAGTCAAGCGATATTAATTGAAAGGGATAAGATACACGCTTAAAGTTACCCATTAAACCAGGGCGAGCATCTTGCGAACTCTTATGAGAACCACAAATTTTGCAGCTTTTAATGTAGCGACAAACAGATTGCTTAAGTGTGGGCCAGTAATACAATTCAGATATTTTCGCGAGAGTTTTTGTAACACCAAGGTGTGCAGCTAAGGGATCGTCGTGACATAATTTGAGCACCTCACTGCGATTTGCAGTGGGCACAACGAGTTTCCATTCAGGTATATTCGATATTTTATGTGGGGACGAGGATACAAATTTATACAGTCTATTATTAGTTACTCGAAGGTAGGAAATTTGTCGGGATTATCGGAAACTTTTCTAATCATATTGAGGTACCAGGTATCCAGAATTAAATTTGGAAGGTTAAGAGAAAAACATCTCGAGATAACGCATCAGGTACGATATTTAATTTGCCAGGCCTATGCCTAACGTCAAAAGTAAATTGAGATATACGCAAGTTCCATCTTGCCAAACGACCTGCGGGTTGTTTCAAGTTATTAAGCCAAGTGAGTGCTGCACAATCAGTGATTACGGTAAAGTGTGTACCTTCGACATATCCTCTAAATTTCTCGATGCCAAAGATAACACCCAATAGTTCTCGTTCGGTAGCAGAGTATTTTTGTTCGGCAGAAGTTAAGGCACGGCTCGCATAAGCGATTGGATGTTCTAAACCATTGTTTACCTGGAACAACATTGCACCTAACCCAGTAAGTGAGGCATCGGTTTGTATATAAAACTTATCATCGAAATTTGGAGAGATTAAGATAGGTGCTGAAGTGATTAGTGTTTTAATTTGTTCGAAAGCCTGTTGGGATTCTAAATTCCACTCGATAGTTTGGGATTTCTTTTTATTTTTAATTAAAGCGGTAATGGGTGCAGATATAGTTGAAAGGTTAGGTAGAAAAATGCGATAGTAGCTAATCATTCCTATCAAACGTTTGATTTCGGTAACAGTTTTGGTGTTTTAAATTTAGTAATAGCATCAACTTTAGCAGGATCGGCTCGTAAGCCTGTCCCATCGACAATAAAACCAAGAAATGTAAGGGATGAACGACAAAATTGAGACTTTTCCCAGTTTATCTTAAAACCTGCTGCATTTAAACGTTCAGCAACTTCATCTAATGTGGCGATATGTTCATCGAAAGAACTTGAGATAACTAAGATATCATCTAAAAATACAAAGGCACGTTCTTGATGTAAGATAGGACCTAACGTTTGATCCATAGTACGTTGTAAAGTTTGTGGAGCGTTACAGAGACCAAATGGCAAAAAATTATATTCGAAAAGACCTCGGCCTGGGACACAAAAAGCAGTTTTTTGACGAGAAGATAAGTCAAGAGGTATCTGATAAAAAGCTTGTCTTAGGTCGATAGATGAGATAAATTTTGCGTTACGAAGCCTGCTCAAAATTGAGTCAGTTCTGGGTAAAGGATAAGCGTCTGGAACAGTAACAGAATTTAGCTTCCTGCCATCAAAACAAACACGCCATTCGTCATTCTTTTTCCGAACTAGCAATACGGGAGAGGTCCACGGTGAATTTGAAGGAGAGATAACACCAGATACTAACATTTTGTCTATTTCCGCATGTAAATGCTTTTGTAAGGCAGGCGATAAGGGATATTGACGTTGCTTAAAGGGAAGGGCATCACCTGTGGAGATAACGTGTGTTGCCGTTGTAACACAACCAAGTTCAGAGGTATTAAGTTTGCGAAATTTGTCGATTGTAGCGTTAAGAGTTACATCTTGGGAGTCAGTAAGAGATTTTGTTAGATATTCCTGTAGATGCACAGGAGTTCGTTTTAATAGAGGTTTGCCATGAAAAATCCTGAAAGTAAAGTGACAGATTAAAAGTTTACAGAAATCAACGCCCAGTAGAAAAGGATACGCTAATGCAGGGACAATCAAAAATAAAACATCACGTTCAAGAGACTCTACACGAATTTTTAACTTAAGGGAACCGGTTACATGTATTTGATTATCGTCAGCTAAATTTATGGAAGTTTTTCAGGAATAATTTGAATTTTGATATTTTGTTGAGATAATTGATGTAAACCTTCGTTATTTATAAGAGAACATGAAGAACCTGTATCCAGTAAAGCAATTACATTTAAGGAACCAATTGAGATAGATAAGTGTGGACGGTTATCGAAGGGTTTTTAACAAGTTGTGAAACAGCGGTAGTCTTTTATGATAAAAGGAATTGACGGTTTGTAACCACTTAGACCACTCGGCTGGAGTAGTGTAGCATAATTCCTCTAATGAAGGTAAGGTATTTTGTACATTAATAGTAGCGGTATTATTATTAGATAAATTTAATGACGGTACAACGTTAGAAGTGGTTTTATAATTTAAATTTATTGGCGTCTGTGTCCGTTGAATGATTGGTGTTGAGGGCGATTTTGGTTTCTTGAGATATTCACACCCTGATTTGAAATATCTCGACGGGAGTTTCCCGATACGTTAGGATTACAGTTGGTGCAGTTAGATTTGTAGATATTTGGGCGACCACAACCATAACAAAAAATATTTCTAGGGTAAGTGCAGACAGTATAGTTATGTCCACTTCGCTTGCAGTTCCAACAGGTAAGTGCGTTATTAGTTACGGTAGGAGGAACGTTAAGTGTAGATACTTTACGGGAAGGTCGAACTTGGCAAGCTAGATCAGGTTCGAGAAGACCAGATAATTTCTCGGGTGGTGGTCGATATTTGTCAATCCTTGACCTCACTTCTTGAAGAGAACGACATAGGTCTTTAAAATGAGCTAGCGAAGATATGGTCTGTAATGCCAAACGTTCTGAGAAATAGGGGTTCAAATTTCTAAGTAATTGATCGATAATTTCGGATTCGGAAGGTTTTTTGTCGAGTCTGCTATATAAAGCTTCTAATGAGGTAATAAAAGACACAACATTTTCGTCGGGACCTTGAGTTCGGTTACGAATTTCGTTCCAAAGATCGTTAATGTAGCCATAAGGTAGGAAGTCTCGTTTTAAACAGGCAACTAACTCATTCCAGGTAGAAATTTGGTGTCGTATGTTTCTATACCATATTAATGCTGAGCCTGCGAACAAATCACCAGCTGAGATAAATAGGTCCTGGTCGGTACACCGCGAGAAATTTTAAAATCGTTAATCCGGTCAAGAAAGGATGATAAAGAAACCTTCGAATCAAACCCTTCAAAGGTGAGACCCCATTTGTATACAGGTATAGGTTTTCCTAATGGTTTAGGTTCGGCAAGCGCAAGATTTGAAAAAGGTAACGATATATCTACGTCTGTGTTAGGATTAAGTCTTTCTAAAAGAATTCCTTCAAGCAATAACACCTCGGACAACAAACTTTGTTTAGCTTGAGTCACTTGGTCATCGTTATATAAAGATAATGAATCAACTCGCTGTTTGACGTGAGTTATTCTTGAAGTCAATCTCCTAATTCGATATTAGTAGCCGCAGGATCTGTTTTGTTTATTATACCCGATATATCATCTAAAGATAATTTAATTTCTGATACGTTGAGTGGCCAGTCGCCAACAGGGTTCTTTAAGATAGCCACGCCTTTGGTTTCCTGTGACAAAACAGCCCTAAGTTGAGATCGCCTATCATTCTGATTGGTCGCAGCTAGGATACTTCTGCACTCCAGCTCGTAGATCAATTCCAGCGATTTTAAATGTGATACGTTCATTATGAATACAATATTCAAGACACGATATAAAAATATGCGATTTTGACGCAGGTTAGAAGGTAAAAACACGTTACAGCTACTTTAAGGTAATACGATACGATATTTAGAGGTAAGAACTTGTTAGAACGTCACCGATAACACCAAAGAAACACATTTAAGGTATATGGAAACGAAATCAATGTTCAGTTAAATACATATTTTATAGATAATGACAGACAAGCCTTCCAAAATGGAAAATGGGCGCAGAGGATATGTTATTTAACCTATAAGGCAACAACGTATAGTCAAACACTTCTTAAAAAGGTATACTAGGTATTTATTTCACTCAAGTGTTTTTTTTAACACAAAATTTTCATGTGAAGGATAAACCATAATGCAATTTTAGAATGTAACATAAAGATGTATTTAAGTTTCAAAAAACGGCCTTTCAAAGTTAAGGAAAGCAACTAAAGATATTTTAATAGGTAATTCTATAATACTGTATTTAAAGACATAAGGTAAGGTAAATACTTACATGAATAAAAGTAAAGTTCTTTAAGTGAAGAAGCTATTAATGCATTGTATCCTTATAAAGGAAATTATTCTAACCTAAAAACAAAGAAGAAGCCCTGAAGTTCATAGCCTGAACAGGTTGAAGGCGCCATCTGCTACACTTCGTTTACAGTTTTACCTGGTCGGTAATGCAGTTAACAAAATGTTACGCTTAGATTCTGGTACATTGAAATGGCGATAGATGGCTCTTAAAAGCCGGTAATACAATTACCAAAGTTCATAAGATACACATGACGTCACTGATAATTTATATTGCGCCATAATTAAGAGAAGGTACATAAAATTTAAACAATAAAACCAGACAATCTACTCACGTGAAGGATCAGCTAACCGGCAGGAAATCACGTCACGGTAACCTCGGCATCGCTGCTGGTAGAGTTGGACATCCAAATTATCTCGGGGTCATGGGATGCTCCAGGGTCATCTCCGTTCCTATATGCAGTGGAAGACGGGAATAGGAATTAAGGAAAGATACTCAAGATAAGGAAATCTACATAATAAGATAACACGACACCCGGCACGACTGTTCACTTCAAAGTTCGGCGTAAAAAAAGCCACGTTTCCGCGCGAGAACCGCGGAACTCCCTACTCTTTTGTAGCATTGCCTTACCCCTATGGGGATAATTCACACTTGCCAATTGCACTATTGTGACGTACCGGAAGCCCCGCCCAGTTCATTTAAAAATGTTCGCGCGTCTTGCGTATTTAAAATTATGGCGGGAAGCTTCCGCACATTAACAAACTGAACTAAAACAATGTTTAAGTGCAAATTCAGTTTGCACGTAACACCTTATTTAAAACGCGTCGATGATATTCCTGAAAACATTATTTAAAATCTCTCTCTAACAAGTTCTTTCTCTTAAAAGCATTGAGCGCGAAACGTAAACTTAAACCAAGCTACTTCAATTTTTCTAGATCTTTTGTGATGCATTCATTCAGTGACGAGAATCTATAAATTACAAATAATTAATATGAACGAACAGCCCAATTAGTGAGACCGCGATAAGACGTTAATGGACCATACATTATTAAGATGCAATAAGGAACGAGTATGTTACATTCATCTCTGTAAATCACGCCAATTAAAGAAGATAGTAAAATTTTTATGGCCTCATAAATTAGCCAATTTAGATAACATACAATAGTCACTAACAACAATTTCGCAGAAATTACATTATATCAACTGGAGAAGTGTAGAAGATTTCGGAACTTAATCTTTTTGTACAAAAGGCGTGTAAGGTAGAAATTGTTACAAAATCCAATAAGTATATTGAACTGTGATATTGCGTATAATTATTATTCTTAATGTTGTAATACTTCCTTTGAATACGCAATATCAGCTCAGAGTTCAACGTTCAATATACTTATAAGCTAATACTAAAATAGGCAAATTCTAAAAGCATTGATTTTGCATAATTGCTGAAGTGAACCGTTGTAATTAGTTGCACTAGAAGGTAAGGCAAGTCCAACTATGTACTTCGAGCAGGTAACAGTAAAATAAAATATATTGTAATGAATGTTTAAGTTTTTTGAGTTATTAATAAGTAACAACTTCACAGGCGGTTAATAATTAAAAGTAGAGCAGTCAATTACTAATGAATATTCATGGATAGTCAGTGAAGAGTTAAGAATGGTCGGTCTATAAATGTACTTATCTATACTGTGTTTGATAGTCACTACGAATTGTAATGAATTGAAATTAAGCGCCAGGTTTTTTTCAACTTATGAAGAAAACTTTGATGTGCAAGAGTAAAATCTTATTGAAATATGAAAAACTTAAATGGAATTATGGAGTTAATGGAA
Source organism: Platerodrilus igneus (assembly GCA_036346225.1). Classification (NCBI taxonomy): domain Eukaryota; kingdom Metazoa; phylum Arthropoda; class Insecta; order Coleoptera; family Lycidae; genus Platerodrilus; species Platerodrilus igneus. The sequence goes on along the minus strand of JARFIW010000139.1, from coordinate 4,533,977 downwards.
ACAAACGGAGAAATTGATAATTGATTTTCCAATGCAGTTATTATAATACAAAATGGAGATGGAGATTTAATCAACAAAGTCTTTATGAATCTTGCCGAATTTAATGGTTATAACGCAAGTATATTTTTGTTTAGTGCTTTTGAAGGACATTTACATACTAGAATTAATTTAAGTAGATTAAGCTTGCATAAAATTTTGACGTATGATTTGTGAGTGGATAATTTTTTGAGGTCAAATTTCAAGTTAATTTGACCCTTACAAAAGGTTTTTGAGGTACCTGATCATTTCTCTTATGCATTTTTTTTTGACAAGTGTATTCTAATTATCCATATATCTCAAAAAGGGAATTTTGTGATACATAAGAAAAGTTTGGGGTAACTAGTTATAAACAAGGATCATGAGAAAACTATATTAATATTTAGCAGTTATGAAATGTTTTTTTTTAGACTTAAGTTGTAAATTGCATTCATAAGTTTTTATTCCTGTTTGTGTAAGTAAATTTCATAGATAGTGTGTTGAAAAAGTTGTTTGTGAATGTAGTGATTATTATAACTTTAAGGATTGTTTATAAATATTTAATGTTATAATTATGATGCTGAAATTTCGTTGTTTCATTCCATCTGAGTTAGCAAGGAAATACATGCATCTTAGGGCAATAATTCACATAAGATCAATTTTACTAAAGTCCAGCATATGGGCACATTTTTTTGTAGCTACACAATTCACAGCAATATATCCTTTATAGAATTCAAGCAATATCATTAATCCAAAAAAAGTTATTGGTAATTATACTTACATCATATAGACGTTTGGCTTTCAGTTGTTGATAATCTTCTTCAATTCTGCATAATTGTGTCTTAACTTTATCTCTATCAGCTTTTAACAACAGTAGTTCCTCCTCCAAATCTTCAACCTGTTTGCAATTACATTGAGTAACACTTACTGGTTTTTCTGGATAACTTCGGAATTCCTTTTTGTCAGTTAGATTTTTCAAACTACCTTCTCTTTCTTTTTGTAAACGTCGAATGGTCTTTTTAGTTTCATCAAATTCTTTTTGTAATTTTGTTATTATCTTTTCTTTATTTGCTAAATCTGCCTGAAGCCCTCGGATGGTAGCTAGCAAGTGAACATCCTCTCTGTGATCATTTTTTTCAGTTCTTTTTGGAAGATGATGATTATTATGAATTAGTCGTTGAGTCATATATGTTGTTTGAGAACTAGCATTTTTAGTTTCTTTTGCTGGTATACCTTGGTCATCAAAAATGGTTTGAGTATAAACTTCAAAAACATCCGCCTTTCGTTTTAATTGTTCTTTAAGATCACTTACATGCAATTCTAAATCCTCTATATGACTTTCATACTTATTCTTCATTTCAGTAAACTTTTCTTGCACTTCTAAAAAGATTTTTGATGATTGCTGATCACGAACTATGGCTTCACTTTCTAAACTTTTTACGCGTTCTTCTAAAAACCTTTTTGCCGTTAAATTATTATCAACGTCATCATTTTTAGCGGCCACTATTAAAGCTGAAACAGAGTCAGGATGTTTCCTTGCTACGATTCTTTCCATTTCTTTCACTTGTCTATTTAAATCTAAAATACAACGAGCATCTTTTTCGTTCTGTAGTTTTGCACTCTTTAATTGTAGTTTTTCGATTTCTAACAATTTATTTAAATTTAGTTCATTTTCTAAAAGTTTGTTCAACTGCCCGTGAGTAATTTCTAAATCTATTTTATATTTTTCTAAAATGCTTTCACATTCCAAAATTCGACCATTCAATTTATGATTGGATGCGAGTGATTCATCATGTGAAATTTTTAAAAGTAGGTATGTTTGATTTAAATGGTCTAATTGAAGCTGTAACGCATTCCTACATTCTCTAGCATCCTTTAAATCTTCAAACGCTTTCTCCAATTCGGTGTTAATCGACAAAGAGTTCGAATTTTTACTATTTAAAGTATTTGCAGAAGAAATTTTTGAGATTTCTTTGATTGATCCCTGTTACAAATAAAAGAAATAAATTACTAGATAAAATAAAAAAACGATAAGAATGAAAATATTTTTCAGTATGAACTACATTAAGCTGAGAATAATTTTCTTTTAAATTGAAGATTTTACACAGGATGTTAAGAATAGTTAAGAAACATAAAATAGTTCACCGAATAGTGACCTCGTCTTAAGGTTTTGAGCTTAAAACCATGTGGTTAATATTAGTATCATAGTTAAAAATCAGAAAACAACTTCTTGGAACTTGGTGAGATTAAAAGGATGAAGAAGAACATTATCAAAATAGCTACAGGTCACTCTGTTTGTTACCAGTAATTATTTTTTGACTCTCTAACATTAGATTATCAAAATTAGAAAATGCTAATTCAAGTCTATATCAAATTACATTTTTTGATTATTACTGTTTATAGAAAATTTTTTTCTTTTCTCTACCTTCTCAAATAATGTCTAAAATACATGCATCATAGGATTTTACTTGCTTGGTGGCTGAGAGCAACTGGGACAAACATTTTAAAAATTGAAGTTGTGTAGTAGTCAAGCGATAGCAAAATTTAAAAATTGAACATTAGTGCACAATTGATTTGCATAAAAGTACATTTTAGTGTATATTAGCGTAGAAAAATGAAACAAATTGTCAGTAAGTCAAAAGTAAAGTATCTAACTATATCCTGGATCAAAACTAGTATTTATCTCTTAGCAAGTGTCCTAACATGCCGAGTAGTGAGCAATTTATTGATGTCGCTTGAAGCCATGAAGGGCGATTTCGAGATCGCGCTCCATGACAGAGGCAATATTTTGATTCGTAATGTGAACACGTGGTGGCATTTAAAATAAGAGTTCCACCATGTTATGTAACATCAGATTTCTACTGATTGATGCAACTTGGATATAAATAGGCTATATTTCATTAACTTTCATAGGATTGGCTGCTCGCCGCTGTCCGATCAGTAGACTGGCCGCTCACACAACCTTAATGTTCTGGTTTCTACCCTACATTTTATTTTTTCCAATGCTCCACCCGAAGGTTGTTACGTTCATTTTCGGCAATAATTGGTTATTTTATTTACAATAATTTTCAACTCAAATCCTTTGCTAATTAATTATCCGGTTATCTAAATTCCATGTTCACGGTTAAATAAAAGCGTCGATTCATAATTAAAAAAAAATACCCTGGCTAATAATTTTCAACTAAAATCCACTTTGCTTCTAAATCGAAACTTTATTCGATAAATTAAATATCCTGTATATTTTACTTGGTAAATACTTCCGCTAATTAAGAATAAATTCTATTTCCCAGAATTCCCTAACGTAAAGTTTACGCTATACTCAAATAGTCGATAACGTGTTCCAAGTATCCGATAATTGCTTCTTATGTGTTTTCCGTCGGAAGAATTTGTAGAATTAAAGCTACGTATTATCCTAATATAAACTGTGTTGTTCTAGGTTAATTCTGAATAGAAATATTACTTTGAACTCTGGTCCCTAGCTAAACGAAATTGATTTCATTTGCTTTCCAATCTACACAACGGAGGCATGTGTAGAAATGTTTGGTTGTTTCCGTTTTTCGTCATGAAAATTTCGCGCACGCAATACGGAGTGATAGACATTTAGGGTTTTCAAAAAATTGTATTTTTCGCCGAAATTAAATTAATTTTTACTGGTAATTGCTCTAGCTACTTCCGGTGGCCTTAAAGCCACGATGAATGGTCGTCCCTTGCTGTAATGGGAGATCAAGTGCGTTCTTTCTCGGTGTACGCCCACCTACTCGTTGCCGTGGACCAGCTAGTGACTCAACCCCGACGTCAGCAACTTCGAGGGTGAGTGTTTTCTTTCTCCATCATTTACGATTGCGACCATACCGGTTGGGATTTTCGGTTTAAGCTCATGCATTCCTAAATTTAATCCGTGTAGACGACACTTAGTGAATTAGTTTGAGATTTATTGACACTATATGAATGCATTACTATTTGCTTTAAATAACTTATTAAACTGAAAATGATTTGAAGGCTTGCTGGCACGTTTGAAAATGTTGTTGCCAGTAGATGTATATACTTAGTTTTAAATTTACCATGCTGATTTCGAGCTGTTGGTTTTAGAGGAGTAATTTCGTTTACTTTCTTTTTTTTCTTGGTTGAAACTCAATCTAGAGAGTAACATAAAACCGGCAGCTCACCATTTTAAAAAAAAATGACTTGTTCTTTTGGGTGGTATTTCTTTTTTAGATTTAGTGTGTAATTATTTATTGCATGTACGTATTATGTTTAATTATAGGTTTCTTTTGTTGATATGTTGTGTTTTGAATATGAATGAGTGTGTGTAATTTTCTTTCTTTATTTCAGGCCTCCCTTAAATTTTGTTGTAGGTATAATACTCCGCCCATTCGCCGATTGAGCCCGGTCTATTTCTTTTCTTTTGTAGTTTTCTAGGCTACGTCAATGCACGTAGCAAGGTACTACATTGGCCAGGAAGCGAATTTTTTACATGGAAATTTTGAATTTTGCCGAACCCTTGCTATTCCAAGCAAAGTAAAGATTTTTAATGTGCATGACAACGCTCACCTTGTAACGTTTATTTTCGACGATAGATTGAAATACGTCCTTTTTGTGGTAATTCGTTTTTCATTCACCTAGCTTCTGTTTCTATTCAAAACCTCATCCTATATTTTTACCTCGCAATCATAACATTTTACAAATCTATTCATTCTAAAACGAAAATTTATTCGATAAATATAAATAGTCAATACCTTATTTTAGGTATCCGTTAATTTGTTAAACATTCCGATAACGTATAATTGCTTTCTCTTGTGTTTCCCATTTAAAGACTTGTTGAAATAATATACTCTACAATTATTTGATATCGTGTTTTCCAGTTTGCTAATCGCGTTTCGATAACGCGAGGATTGCAGTTCGAACTCGTGTTTTTTGAACCCATTTTGAGTTTGATTCTGCAGCTTGTGCATTGAAATATTTTCTACATTTTTCAACACAGTACTTTGTAACAAAAACTTTTGTTATATTAAAATCTTTAAAGAAAAACATTTCTAGCCATTGTTATTCTATAGCATACGAAATTGTCATTTAGCGTGAAATCGTTAAATAGTTTAATTTACTATAAGGAAGAACACCTCTTTCCTTTTTTACATTATCTTCACCTATATAAAGCATTTAATAGTGACTCCTACGCTTTTGATATCTGCCAATATCCTGAACGTAACTTGTGTTGCATAAGCTACAGGTATTCTTAAGCCCACCTGTGCAATTGCTGGACAGACACAACGCCTGCGCGTAAGGTGACGCTACAGGTAGGGTGTTGGCTGGTTGACAGCAAGGCGAGCGAGAGCGCGGTCATCTTGCAAGCAATAACGAGCAGGTACGGTTCGTTTTTAAGATGCGGAGTTTTCCAAGCTCCAAGTGGGGCATTAGGATTGCCCTAGGCAGGGTGTAAAGGTTGTCGTGGGGGGGCTTTGCAAAGGAGCTCTTGTAAAGCCGCCCCGGACAATGAAGAAGAGAATGTAACAACACGTGCTGGTGTGAAGTCCGTTAATGGTGAGATTGTGTAATAAAACTACCTTATATAAAACTAATAGATGCTTTAATTTCCTTAGCACATCTAAGTATGTTCATCTAAAGAATAAAAATTTTAAGAAAGCACGTTTGAGAATGGTAGAATTGAGAATTCAAGTGGTTTGTATGTCGAGCAGAATTCTATGTAATGTTATTGGAACGTAATTATGTATTGCGGAATCACTCGTTTTGAAGATGTCTGTGGGGCTGTTCATGTAAGAAAGCTGTATCTAGCAAATGCCAACTTCGTACGTTTTTTAAAACTTCAATAAGATGGAGTATAATGTTGTTTTGGTTGGTCTAGAGTGTTTTGCAGCATCACCATCAAGCAGTTAAAACAAAACCATCCAGGTACTTATAAAACTATTTATTGAGTGAATTAATTTTGTGTATTAATTACGGTCAAAGCTTTGATTTAACGTTTTCCAAATTATAAGAAACTTTGTTAAACGAATGTTAATGTTAAATTTTTTTGCAAGATATGTTTATGCTTAAATCCCAAATAAAAATCAGTTAGAGAATTATATCCTAGTAACCTAATAGGTCAAATACCTTTTTGTTCAGAACTAAATTTTTTTGACATAAGAGAAATTTTTGAACTTTTAGAATAATTAATTTAAATACTCCCTGTATGTTTGTTGTGGTTTGTTTAGCATTCTTCTTAATCTTCTTTGGGAATGAAACCACTCATAGTTTTTAAAATCTATTTTATTTACGTTTCGATCCATGACCTAGGATCGTTGTCAAAATAATAAAAACTTCAAGTTTGACGTTTATGACATAAATTGAAGGTTACTTTGATTTATTGATGTTTGAAATATTTGGTTTGAGTACACTGAATCTCGGTAAAATAAGACATAAAATCAGAAATCTCTCAATTGTATAAATAGAAACATGTTAAAAAATGTTTCCCAAATTATTGAATCTATATAAAATTCACCAATAAAAATTAATCAGCTGATTTCACGTTAAGCGTATTGGCTACCATAGGAAAGTCGATCCCAGGTCGCAACACAAATTGAAGGCAATCATTCTTTTAAACTTTAAAAATTTTTGCTTAGTGTACTCAAACCAAATATTTCAAACATCAATAAATCAAAGTAACCTTCAATTTATGTCATAAACGTCAAACTTGAAGTTTTTATTATTTTGACAACGATCCTAGGTCATGGATCGAAACGTAAATAAAATAGATTTTAAAAACTATGAGTGGTTTCATTCCCAAAGAAGATTAAGAAGAATTAATTTAAGGTTGTTATTCAAAGCCCGTAAGTAATGCACATGTTAATTGAGAAAAATAAGTATAAAGTTCACTTTTGATTGAAAGATGTTTAACTACAATATTCCATATGATCAGTAGAATATCAATGCTGCTTCTAACATATGACGAACTAACTTTCTTTAATTTCATATAATGTTTGAGCCATATGAACTTTTTGTATAATAAATTCGTTAGAGAAATTTTGTAAGCCAGAACAGATCTGTTTTATGGATGTTTAAGAACCCGACTGTACTAAAGAATTTAATAATGTTAAGATCTCTCTATGTAGAGAAAAAAATTCAGAGATTTTTGAAACTTATTTTATATTGATTATCAGATTTTTTATATATAATTTTTGCAACAAAGAGAATTACATTTAGATTATACTTTGGTATAAAACTTTCGTCTTTTTATTTCACTAATTGAAACTAATAATATCCAAATTAGATAAACAAAATTTTGAATGTGGAAACTAGAAAAAAGTTGATACAGCATTAGGTAATAGAAACAGAGTAAGTAATTTTCAGTAGAGTACATTTTCACAGGTAAGGTGTTGTTGAGATTTTGAATTCAGGACAGCCGATCTATAAAGACCGAAATATTTTGTTGTCGTAAGACACAAACAGTGTCTTATATTTTATTTTTTTTGTGTGACATTTTCTTGCAGGTCCGACATCGCAGAAGCTGACGCAGAGGTCCAAGAGGTTTCCAGAAGTATTGCTTATTTTAATTTGTATGCTTTTTGATAGTCATTATATCCTATAGGTTTCTGCGTCTTCCTGTAGGATACTTTAGTTTTATTTATTGTCCATATAGATGCAGTGGCGCTCATTACCCTTTTTTTAGTTCCCGTTTGTAGTCGAGCCCACCCTATATCCACGCCCAATCTCATTGCTCACCCTTGGGGTAATTCCCAGACTAAGCCGCGAATATAGTAAAGCTCCTGGGTCCACCGAGGTTTTGTCCACTAATTGACTCACTCCCCATTAAAGAAATTTAAATAAGGCTCAACTTCAAAAGTAATGCACGTTTTTCTGTTCGACAAATAGGAGGTATCTTGCGTGTATTGCTCTTAGCTGGAGGCCAAATGGATTCTTTCTTTACGTAGACCAACTGTTTTTGTCTGTAGACCGCTGCTGCAGTTACGGTGACAGGGTGAATGGATCCTGAATACCGCGGCGTTTCTGTGTTAAATCACCCCCGACGAATTGCAAGCTAAGTATCCAGACACATACAGGTATACAACTTGTTCTCTTTTGTGTATATCAAGGGCATATTCCGTATCTGCGTTTGGTGTAGTTACGGGATAAGAAACGTGACACTGTAGTACTATTGTTTGTTGCTGTGAATCGATATTATCGCTCTACAGGTATTATGTACAATTTAAGAATGTTAGACAAACGCTCTCACACATTAATTCTTTCCTACTGATTAGTTTATTTTGCAAAAGGTATTATGTGCAACTTTAAAAACGCTTAACAAAAGCTCTCACATGTTTATTTTCTACCGATTAGTTTTAATTTGTGTAAAATACGAGATCCGCACTTCATATCTAAAGTACTAAATTGTTCGTATCACATAATTGTTTACTGTGAAATAGCAACGCTTAATTTATTTTCATTTTGCTTATTTGTACAGAATCCTTTATTTATTCTTATGGTTAATAGATAATCGTGGGTGATGTGTTTTTTTGGTATTTAAGTGAATCCCCCCCCCACTCTCCGCGTTTGGTAGTTAGCCTGGTATTTACGTTTCTTCCGGCTACGTCTAGGTACGTAGCAACCTCACACACAGGATTTACATTTTACATCTCACCCGAACGAGGCCGTATTTTTGTGAAAAATGCTCGTCTACCATTTTTCAAGCGGTCTGTGTCGGAATTGACCCAGGGACCTTGGGTTTAGTAATCACATGCGAACATACTAAGCTACGAAGCCGCTTACACTTAGGGTTCTACCATCTGAGCATCTGATTGGCATGATTTAGATAGACTAAATTTGATTAGGGATTTTGTAGAATTGCATGCTTACCAATAATGGATGATGATGATGATACAATAATCGCATGTATTTGCAGTAAATCCAACTTTCATTTCATGTATAATTTTACACTGATAGTTAATTGTCTAAATTTTCATTTCTATGAGAATAGTACGATGTTTAAATGCAAGATAATCAAGCAAAGACTTTATTTGAGTATAATTCATATAGCTAGGGCAAAATCCGCTATAACTGAAATGAGTTCTGTGTAATGCTAGGTGTAATTGTTCATGTGGATAATAACCTCCATTAAGTGTAGGTTCAACGTTATTTATGTCAGCATTATCAAATAATATTTAATCTTTTCGATCTGTCTGAAAAACTATGAAACAATTCAAATGTTTTAATAGAACAAATTTCTCTTGCAAATCCTTTCATTAGAGAAGAATATTCATTGCTCTCACATCTATATGGAATAATAATCGGTTGATCTGATTAGAGAGATTTAAGAAAATTCAATTTAGCAGCTTGATTTTTAATTTTCCATTGGTGGTATTAGTAGCATCATTGGTTATTTGTATAAAGTTGTAATTATTTCGAGTTGTTATTAATAGAATCGTTCACTTTTCACATGTAACCATCTTATAATCATTAAATATTCCAGTTATGTCTAAATGTCTTAGTTGTTGACATCATGATATAAATAACTTTGAAGGTGTCGACTAATCACAAGTAGTAAGTTCTTTTTCCATTTTTGCAGATTTAATAAGGTTTAGTCATGAGCTTTGCAGAGGCAGAATTAGGATGGTGAGAAGGTTTTTTTTTAACCAGTTTGACCACAAGTACGGTTATACCACACATTTCGGTTACAGGTATACAAATTTTTGTTAGAGATATATTAGTAGAGACAAAATCGGCATTTTGTTTTAATGGAGATGAAGGTGCAGTAGGCTTTAAATTTAATTGGTGGTTCAATTGTTAATAATAGGCGATTTGGTGCGTATACCCTGGACAAAAAAGACCCTTCGATAGTTTTCTGGAACATTGCAACGTGGACATTTATTTTTATAGACTTTAGAGATTCTACAACCATAGCAAAAAACATTTCAAGGTTCAGTACAACTAGCATAGGTGTGATCAACTTTTCGGCAATTCCCAAGAAAGGGAATTAGTTTCGTCGACATTCAATATTGAGGGCAAAAGGTTATTAAATTTACGAGAGGAGTCGCGAAATTTTACTTCTTGCAGGGAACGGCAAAGGTCTTTAAGTTGGGAGATAGAATCAATTTTTTGGAGAACTAAGTGTTCAAAATAATAGGCATTCAAATTTCAAATTAATTGTGTCGACATCTCGGTTTCATCAGGCTTTTTGTTTAAACGTTTAAATGATGTCTGTACTTCGATAATATAAGATAATACTTTTCGTACCTGTTTGGAAACTAGCACGAATTTGAGATAGAATTTCATAATCGTTAACAAAGGTAGCAAAGTATTCCTTCAAAAGCTCTACTAACTCAAACCAACTATGAATTTGGTGTTTAATATTGTAGAACCACGCTAAGGCACTATCAGAAAACAATTCAACTGCACTTTTAAATAGTTGTTCGTCGGTACAGTTCCTGGAGATTATTAGATCATTAATTAGTTCAAGGAAAAAGGCTAAGGAAAGTGAATTATATTTTGAAAGGTCGGATTCCACTTGTAAACGGGTACTCATTTACAAACGTTTACGTTTTCTGCATATAACAATAAGTTATTTAAATTTTAGACAACTGTGGGAATAACAGAGATAATATCTAACTTCTCCAATACAAACCCTTAGACAAGAAATAAATCAGGCATGAACTCGCTGTTAATTTTTCAGTTTCATCAACACTTAAGCAAGAAAATAAATCGAGACGGTTTAAATTGATTAAACATAAACAGATTTGAGATAACAATATCTACATGAGTACGGGATCTGTGGAGTAGGCAATAACTTTTATGTCGTCCATGGAGTCGGTGATTTCTTCTAGATTTCTATCAGGTCCATATTTACATTACGATTAAACAGTGTATTATTTTGTTCCTGGCAAAGAACGGATTTCAGCTGGAGTCTAGGTTGGTTCTGGTTTCGTGCGGATAAAATATTGTGCGACCAGAGTTCCCAGGACACTTCTTTTGTTTTTAAATGCAAGTAATTCATGTCGATCTGTTCTTAGTTTAAAACCACAAGCGTTAATCCCAATCTATGTTCGTAAGTTAAGTAAGAAATTAGGTTAAAAAATATATATTTTCGCAATTAATAGAAGTAGTGGTTATGTTTTTTTTAACAAATAAGCAAAATTAAAGGTTCTGTTTTATATTTTTAAGAAACGTTGTTTTTAAAATATAGATAATTGACGCAAAACGACATTTTAGGTAGAAAAAATTGAAATATATTGTAAGAACAACTTTAGGTAGAAAGTAATCACTTAATACACTTAGACAAGTTATAATTTTTAAAAGAACGAATTTTACGTAAGCAAATATTTTTTCCGTACGAATTATAGGTTAGGTTTTTAATTGAGAGTCTTTGTATCATGAAAAATTAACAAAACTTACGAAAAGTAGTTATTTTAAAAGTTATAAATAATAATTGAACTTATCATAGATATTTTAATATAAAAAAAGACTTTTTTTTCTTTCAGCGGCGAGCTACATGTAACTGAAAACTAACCTATATAAAAGAAAATGTTATTGGAAGAAGATACTTGGATACCACTTCATGCAAATCAATTAATAGAGGAAAATATCACTTTTAATTAAACAAAAAAATGCATGACTAATAGGTAATATACACGCGGATTTAAGACAAAGGATCATCAGCCATCTTTGACTTTATTTTTGCAGTATTAGGAAGTAGATCGCTAGGTAGTGAGTATTTTGAGTATTGATCATAAGATTTTTATGTATTTAGGTTAGGTAATAGATAGAAAACAAAGGTGAATATGGATGACGTAACCTGTAAAAATCATGTAATGCGTGAAAAAGCTAGCTTTTAAAACTACAACGATCTGCTCCTTTGTTGAAGACGCTAAATGTAATGTTTTTAAAATAATACATACCTACAAATTTATCTAATTTTAATATTCCCGGGTCGTCAAACCTGCATAACCTGATGTAAAAAGGTATACACCTCAATTGGGTTGAACGAATGACGTTGCGGATTAAGTACACAAATTAATAATACAAAAACTTACCAGGTGGATATCATGAGTTCGTGGATACTTTGGCGATCGTTTCCTCGCTACGGTTTAGCTGTCTTAGTAATCACTTTGTCGAACTCGGAATTTCACGCCCGCACTTCCGTATTTGTCCACAGATAGTCAAGTCCCGTCCTTTTTAGAGGCTTAATTCTAACGAATTATAGTCCCCTCCACAAAATTTTCCTGCTCCCACGCTAAAACCGTTAAACGCAGTTGCATTTTCATGTTCTGGAAACGCAAAATTTGCGATTTTATACACCACAAATGAAAGGCCAATGTCCTGAAATGTATAAGAACTTAGTCTTCGTGGGATTTACACGTAAAGCATATATTAAAGATGATAAAGAAAAACTTTGCCATGCGGGGTTTAAAAATTCCTTAAAATTAAATAGCAAAGTAAAACGTAAATCCTTATATTAAAACAAAGGGCAACACGCTATTGTAAATTTGTATTTTGTTTCTTAGGTTTAGTAGATTGTGTTTTGAACGAGATCGTCGTCAACGTAGAACAGAAGTACGTAAAATTCTAGTTATTTATATTTACATTTACATGTGATATTTATATTTGAGATATTTTTTTAATAGTATGTATTACGGGATAGAAATATGAGTAAAAGTACTGTGATAAACCTCATAATTATTATGTTTATTTTTCTGTGATTAATTGAGTGTTGTATTTTATTATATTGGACAGACTAGTGTTGTCCGCATGGCTATCTTGAAAATATTTGTGATAAAGACGGCACGAGAGTTCATTGAACACACATATTCTGTGAAAATAAGAACATCCAAAAAGGAAGAAAATGAAAAAATTAAAATTTCCCGAAATTTAATTATTCTAACCTGTATAAATATAAACGTATTTCATTACCATTAAACTTAAATCCCAATTGTTAAACGAGTGCATTTCAGTCGTATGCAAAAGTAATCACTCTTGAGATACCTTCAAACGCGTTTAAAAATACTGAAATCCATACCCTGTTAGAATGCAAATCAATCATTAAGATGTAAATACAAAAGTCATTTAATTTCATTGCCTAAAATAATTAATCCATTTCAACCTTGTGTAAACAATCATACTTAGTAAAGACGAGTTTCATTTTAGAATGTAAATAGATTGTTTAAAACCAGAAATAAAAATCTTAATTTTCGTTAAAAACAACACTTTGAGTTTCAAACAAAATATGTTAATTCTAGAATTTTCGTTATTCATAAGCAAATACGCCACTTTACTAAGAAAAACTATTAAAAGCTAATTATTTCCCGTAAATGAATAAACGCTCCGATGCAAAGAATCGCGCGCTATTAAAATGCATAAAAGTTAGTTAAGATAACGAGGTTTAATAGTTTTACGTATTAGAATGAAGGAGACAGAATTTTTATTTCCTGCATTAGAAAAGGATAGACAATGTTACGATAAACATAAATCATAGTTTTAGACTAATTCGATCATTATAACGAAACGTTCTCGTAAATATTTCATCACCCAGGGTGACTAATACTTCTAAATAAATCTCGAAAGATCTAGAATATGACGTATTGATTTTGTTTTACTATATAAACCGGAACGATTCAATCGCCACTGACTATTCGACATGCATACAGTATTTGACATTTTTGACTAAATATTTTAGATACATTCTTCCTTAAGTCAAACAATATGTAAGATTCAAAGCAGAGTTGCATGCTTTAAATTACTTTACGACATGAAATAGATACGCTTTGAATAATTTGTAATCAATCTCATCGGCGTTCTATAATTAACAATAGAGATGCATCTTGCAAACTGATGTTCTAACGTCAAATGGAGATTTAAGATAATATGGACAATCTAGTAAACTGGGATTTAACGTCAATTTAAGATAGAACCAGGAAGTATTTAATACCGTTGATGATAATGGAAATGAGGTTATGATAAGGGCTATTTTCGCAAGTGTAAAATTTGGATTTTCTTTATTTGTAGCTGATAAGAATATTTAAATATTTATAACTTAAATTAGAATAAGTTCTTAATCTCATAAAAAATTTTTGTGAAGTGGATAAATACCGGCAAATTTTGAGGTCAGAGTTCGAAGCATTTTCACCTTTACTTGATGACCCGTACAGAGTCATTGGCCAATCACACTCACAAGCGAAGTAATAAAGGATCCGCAAATTATCCACATATAAATTAAAGAGGATTTTGTACCTGTTAAGAAATATTAGGTAAGAATTATTTTAAGTAACTTATAGAAATAATTTTCTGTATGAACTTAAGCTGTAAACTGTTTTATAAATTCTTTTGTATGAAAGGAAAATGTTTTTGAATGCATAGATATATCTTGAGATTTCTGCAATTCATTTCATTTTCGTTAATTCCACAGCGTAATTTCTGTTGAGCTAGTCAGGCAAGGAAAAGGAAGATAAGATAGTAATTTCATATTTCCTATTGCACTCTCGTTAATACAGTTCGCTGTACCTGAGTCACAGCAAAATTAGTGACGCTCCTACACATTCGGCATACCACAGCAATATTAGCGACGCCCAACGCGGAACTAGTCACAGCAATGAATGCCGATCATTTTTTCAGGGCTAATTGGTAGATGTATACTGTCGTTTCGTTCTTTAGAAATCTCAATATCCGACCGTGTTTAACGCGGACTTTCTAGTTAGCGCTTGAAGTGAGCGGACGTGGTTTCACGGAGCTTCCGGATTCAAGGCTACACGTAAGTTTTCATATAGGAGTTTTATTATTTATTATTATATTCGAAGCTTTGCTTTTATTGTATTTTATTTTTATTATTGTGCAGCATTAATTTTTAAACACAGGGCAGTGAAATAAAAAATAATAATAATTTAATCCGTTAAATAATAAATAAATCGCGTTTTCTTTGAATTTTAAACTAAAATCCACGTTGAAAAATAAACTACATTAAATTTCGGGATAATAAATCAAAAAACTAATAAACAAACACCCCAAAATAATTTCAAAATAATTTAAAAGGCGTTTTAAATAAACGTATGCAAAAAACCGCGTAAATCGAGCAAAAAAAACGCGTAAAACAAGCAAATAAATTCGGAAAAATTCTGTAGTGTGCGTGTAATACAATTACAATCTAAAAACCAAAATCTAGGCCCTTTTTGAATTAATTAAATAGCTTAAAAACAAAAAAATTTGCGTTTATTTAAATATAAATATTCCATATTTTAAGTACCCTGTACTTAAACGTTCATAAAGTCGATCTTTTAGTGTAATTAGTGGTGTAACACTTGAAGTTCGTACCAGGCACCGTGTACATAAATGATAAGTGCGTTATCGGTACCGCTTTCCAATAACGCGTGTTTTAATTTATTTGTTTGTGTATTTAAATTTAAAATAAAATATTTTATAAATTTGATTTTTAGAATTAAGTATCGTGTTTTAATTTAAACTTTGATTTGGTGGTTTAAAATTTAAATAAATAAATAGTTTTTTCTGTGATGGGAAAAAATTTGACATTTAATGTTTCTTGACAGGTAACAAAATGTCACTTTTTATGAATTTACTTTTTTCCCCCAGAAAAAAATAAGTACCTTTTTCCCGGGTAGGTGCAAACAAGTAACCACTCGCAGACTTAAATTGACAGACATTTGATTACTTTTAAGTTTCCTTACCAACGCTAGTCAAACTGTCCCTATAAGTATAAGAGCCTACTTGTTTGAAACTTCAAATTTGATTGATTTTTTGACTTTAATATATTGTAATATTTTTTTCAATGTTAAATCATCGTTTTGCCTGTCACAGAAAAAAATAGTTTATTATACACGGGTAAAATGTAAGATTTTAACTCTTGGTGTTTTGTCTCCCTCCGCTTCGCGTTGGGAGACAAACACACCTCGAGCTAAAATTTAGTACTTTTCCCTTGTGTAATAAATAACTATTTGGAGGTTGGGTGTGCTAAAAGGGGAAAGAGCTTAAAGTCACGTTGACGTATGTTATTATAGAGTCGCAGAAGGAGGTTGAGGCGTTAGGGAATGTGCCTGCGCCTGCGGCGGTCGTGTCGGAGGAGTCGGGGCCTCCTGCGGTGGTTGCGGCGCTGGAATTGCCCTTAACTTCAAGCGCACAGCGTAAGATGTCAACTAGCAGCAACGATAGCGTTGCTGCTAGCGACCCTGATGAGCTAGAGTTTGTTTTTGAAATTCAGGGTTAGAAAGGCACACGCGGTCATCTGCGGAAAGGTGCCGATGACCTCCGCTACGATAGTTGTAGACGATTGGAAAGCGATTCAGCACACCTAGGATGATATCCGAGACGTGACGAATCAATTGACAGGCATGATTAGGGCGCTTCGACTTTGCACAGGTGATTCTGGGAGAGCTAGCGTTGCTGGGGGAAGTCCAGCGACGGATTTTGTTGTTTCAGGGGTCCAGGGTTTGGGGAGCCAAGGAGCGTAGGTGCCGCGCGCGTCATACGCAGCAGCTGCAGCAGGGGTGACGCCTACGTTAGCCGTCAGGGTCCTTACATTTGATTTTTTCCAATGCTCCAACCGAAGGTACTACATTGGCCATGAGTTTTTTACCTGGAAAATTTGGAATTTTGCCGAACTCTTGCTGTTACAAGCAAGGTAGGCATCTTTAACGTGCATGAGAAAACTCACACACGAGACCTTCATTTTACCTCTCATCCGAACGAGGACGTACTTTTGTGAAAAATGCTCGCCTAACATTTTTCAAGCGGACCGTGTCAGGAATTGAACCCAGGACCCTGGGCATAGTAGTCACACGCATACCAACTACGCCACGGAGCCGCCGCTTCTAACATTCCACACCCCGATACGAAAGATGTTCCCGGCTTTCTTTTCGACCTATTGATCTTGTCAATCAGGGTCCAGCCAAACCAGGCCAGAAGAACGACGTTATGACGACGCTGAAGCAGAAGGTCGATCCAGCACGTGATGGGTTTGTTGTAGTCGGAGCTCGAAGGACGCGCAGAGGAGGTGTAATTGTTGAGTGCGCTGGTCGCGAAGACGCCAAGAAATTGGAGTCAAAGGTCGGCGGGCACTGCGTAGAACTCGTGGCGAAAACCATCGAGAAAAAGTGTCCACGGGTTGTTCTTCCGGGGGTCGAGGCGAGGATGAAGGCAGAAGAACTTGTGCGGTTGATCGCGAACCAGAATACCCGCTTCGGCGCTTGAAAATTGAAGATCACCTGAGAGAGAAGTTCAGTTTTGGCGGAAAGGGCCCTAGGGATCTCTTCACCAACGTAGTCTTCGAAGTGACCCCAAACTTCGGAGGCGTTTACTAGCTGATGCTATTAACCTCAGATGAAGAAAAGTCTGGACCTGGGACTACTTCTCGATGACCCAGTGCTACAGATGCTACGAGTACAACCATATATCGATGGAATGCAGGGAGAAGGTGAAGTGGTGCGGTAACTGTGTAGAGGTCGGTCACGAGTTCAAAAATTGCCGGAAGGCAGTCCCCGTACTGTGTGGTTTGCGCTTGGGCAAACGACAGAACTGTCGGTGGTGCGAAGGTCGATACGCGCCACAACGCCAAGTCGAGTAGATGCCTCACGATGCTAGGCGATGCGAGGATGATAGGGGTTCACAGGTTGCCAATCTTATGACGGAATGGGATGTTAGTGTGATAAATACTAATGATTCACCTACGTTTGAGGGGCATAGAGGCAGCAGTTTTATAGATATTACTGCAGCCTCGCACGAGATGTTAGACTTCATTTGTAATTGGGATTTGAGGTCGGACGTTACATGGGATGTTGAAATCAAAGCAAGCGCAAACGAGCAGTTAACTATATTTCCGCGGTTCTGTAATAAAAAAGCTAATTAGGAACGGTTTAAACAAAAATTTGGCAAAAGTATCCCCGCGCTTGAAAATTTAACTCCCGAGAGACCGTTCAAATAGAAACACTTGCGAACAAATTAAGCGACGCGGTGGTAGACGCGTAGTCGTACTCCATGCCGCGGAAGAAAATATTTAAATACAGCGTACCGTGGTGAACCCGAGAGTTAACCACTAAGAGGGCAGAAACGCGTAACCTAAGGCGCCGCTATCAACGCGCCTCAGGAGAAATAAGGGAACAACGGAGAATCGAATATAATCAAAGCAACCGTGAATATGAAATATTAATAAAAGAAACGAGAATGAATAAATTTAACGAATTCTGCACCCGTAACTTCGAGAAAGAACCATGGGGAACCTCGTACCGCGTAATAAGAGGAAAACAAAAGAAAATCGCGCTCGGCAATATAAAGAAAACAAATGGCGAATAGACGGAAGGTTTTAGAACAACGGTGGAATAATTACTAGAGAAATTCTTCCCATCGGATAATTCCGAGGAGGATATGAGGGGTCGCACGATTTAGTACGTCGGTAAGCTACAGAAGCGCAAGGGACATGTGCCGATAAGATAATCCTAGTGCACAAGGTCTTAAGGGCTTTTAGGAGGATGAACCCTAGCACCGGGACATGACGGAATCACTTCAGACACAGCTCTGGAGACGTGCCTGTTAGCCCCGGATGTCTTTGCCGGGTTGTTTAATCTTTGTTCAGAAAGGGGCGTATTTCCGTGTTTTTGGAAAGTACAGAACGTGAAATTTATCCCTAAACCTAAAAAGGCAGATGCGTGAGACCTGGACAGCTATCGTCCAATTAGCTTGCTACTGGTGCTGGGGAAAGCTGTGGATCGCGTTTTGAATACGCGAGTTGAGCACTTAGTGCGAGACAGCGGCGGTTTTAATAACCGACGGTTCGATTTTATGGAGGGAAAAGTCGACTATCGACGCATTAAAGTTCGTTGACGGGGAAATTAAGCAGGCAAGAGATGTAAAGGAGCATTGTGTCGTTGTTGCTTTGGACATTTCAGGAGCATTTGATGCTGCCTGGTGGCCATTGATTGTTTGCGAATTGGAAAGTAGGGGTTGTCCGCGAAACTTGATGTTTTTGGTCAAGAGTTATTTCTCGGGACAATTGGCAAAAGTTGAAATTCCGTTTTGTCGCGCAAGGTGGAAAGGGGATACCCGCAGGGGCATGCTCTGGTCCCACATTTTGGAAGTTGTTGTATGAGAGCATTTTCAGGGCCAGGTTGCCCACGGGATGCTCAATTGTTGGGTTTTCAGATGATACATTTTTATTGTCAGATCGCGATTACTAATGGATATGCGCACAAAACCGAACGAGGCGCTTAATAAGTTACACCAATGGGCGCAGTAGCTAAAGTTAAAATTTAACACGCTTAAATCAGAGGCGCTTTATTTCGGGACGAAACCGGGCAGCGACCTCTAGACTAGAGCTACGAGGGGAAAAATCCCGTTTAAGGACGTTATCACATACCTTGGTGTCAACGTCGACAATAAATTAAATTGGAAAGCGCACGCACAGTACGTAAAGAGTAAGGGAAGCGAAATATCAAATAAAATAATGGCGGTTGTGAAAATAAATTGGGGTGCCAGAGGCGAATCACTTAGGACAGCTTACGCCAGTGCAATAGAGCCGGCGATGCTGTACACAGCATCCGTTTGGGCAAAGGGTTGTAAAGTAAGGGAAACTCGACAGTTGACGAGCGTGCAACACATAACTGCGGTCAAGACGGCGAGGGCGTACAGGATTACCTCCACGAAGGCTGTCCTGGTGATCAGTATGATTCTCCCCATCGAATATGTTGTTAGGGAGATCAGAGATAGGAGATTAGTTAATACAGGGGACAGGAAATTATAGAGTATGAATCTTGCAAATAGGGAAGTTGAGAGGAAAATCGTCGTGTCAGAGTAAGGGCACTCGGCCGGTGTGAGAGGTATCGAATTTATCGAAGGGATGAGGACGCGGTAGAGATGAGGATTTATACGGACGGTTCGCGTATGGACGATGGGCAAGCAGGTGCGGGGTTTGTTGTATATAATGAGCAAAGGGAAGTGTTTCGGTTTCAGAACAAACTCATGAACTAGAGCACTATTTTCCAGTGCGAATTGGTTGCTGTATGGGAAGCTATCGATTATGTGATAAATCACACGGGTATAAACGTGTATTACATCATTAGCGATAGTAAATCAGCGCTGACGGCCCTAACAAATATGAACACCTCGACAGCCCTCTAAGCGGATGTCTGGACGGTAGCACATACGGCGTTCCGGTTTCGACATTTAAAGTTGTATTGAGTTAGATCGCACGATGGTAACGTAGGAAATGACAGGGTTGATGAATTAGCCAAAGAGGCCGCGACAGGCGACTTCCGGATATCACACTCGTCGATACCGAAGACTCTGATTAAAAGAAAGCTGCGGGGAAGATCACTATGATAATGGGAAGAGAGGTGGAACAACGTTACCACGGGCAGCTTGACACATAAATTCATATCGAGTATGGTAGCTAGAGATAAGGTCGAGATAAAACTCAACTATAAAATGGTGCAGCTAATAACAGGGCACGGCGCCTTGAAAGCGTATTTGCAAAGATTCGGTTTAACCGATAACGACTGCTGCAAATGCAGTGAGAGTGCAAAAAGCGTAGAGCACGTGCTCTTTGACTGTCCGCTCGAGGTGGCAAATCGAGGGTTACCCGATAGGAAATTAGCTATCATAGGGTTAGCTTGGCCAAAGACCCTAGAGGAAGTCGGGGAAGTGGCTAACCGGAAGGCGTTCTGGACAGCCTTTAAAGAATTTGCGGGAAGAGCCGCGAGTTAGATGGCGATAACCGCGCGGAAATCGTAGGGTTAGGGGAATAGGGGGAGGATTGGAAACTTTTTGAAACTATTTGACTTGACAATAGAGTGAAACCGCGTTTCCCCTCAGAACTTAAAAGTGATAGCGATTGTGACACCCCTCCTCACCAACGGTTAGTGCATAGTGCATACCCACCGAGACTTTCTTACATTTAAACGTTTTACTATACAAAACCGTCGACGCGGTATGTGACGCAACGGCAGTTGGTAACGCTAATCTTTTAATACAGATTTTAGCGCGCCCATCTGTCAATGACGTCACACAATATGCAAATTATTACGCGCAATTGGCGGAATATATAAAATGTTAGAAATGACGTATAAAAAACCCCACACACGGGGAACTTACGTGAAAATATAAGCGTTTCACAGGATAGCTTCCTTCAGGGTTGCTGGGACCCCCTTCCGGGTCATTTACAGGTGGAGAGCATAGCGTCCTTCGGGATTGCTCCGGCTACCTTCTACAGGGGTCCCTGGACTCGTTCGTTCTAGGGTCGTGGACTGCTCCCAGGTTCTATCCAGATGAATCTTCTATGACCTATATGTAGAGAACGGCAGGATCAGGTTTATAGGAACGAATAATCAAAGGCAAGGGAATCTACATAATAAGATAAAGATACGATACCAGACACGACCACTCCACTCGAAGTTCAAAGGCAAAAAGCTACGTTTCAGCGTCTCTCGGAAACTCCCCACTTTTGTTCTCCCGCCACTAGCGTCAGCGCGATCTGGCGCAAACGCCCTCTGATGTGACGGAAATACACGCGCCAAGCCTTTCAAATTTATGGCGCGAACTCCCGCACATCAAAACTATACTAAGGAATGTCTAGTGCCAAATCATTGGCACGTTACAACTTTAGCAGTGCATATTCAACTCCCCTTAGGTTTAAGATACAAATAGATGTAGGCAGACGACCAGATCTTCAGATGCTGGAAAAACTTTTTATCGAGGTAAGAATAAAATTGTAGCGACTGTACTCTCATAAGAATTGATATATATTGCTGTGTTTCCCTGTATTTGAATTCAGCCTCACGAAGAATGCTGTGTTTCCCTGTATTAGAATCGAGCCTCACGAATTGGAAGACAAGAATGCTGTGAATCCTACAAAAAGCTATTCATTACCTTAACTGTGTTGGTCCATTGACTTTCTTCTGTTAATCGCCTCGGCTGCTCCTCTAGATAACTTACATTCTCAATCATAAAAAAAAACAAACACATTCCTATCACAAACATCAACGTTAACTCTATTTACATCAATATTCACAATACATTAAAATTTCAAAATTAAAATTCAGCATAAATTTCAGTATCAGAAAATTTCAAGATTAAATTTATTATCATTTTAATGTGCATCCAGAATTAAAGTCTTTGTAGGATGCCTACTAATTAATGTAACAATATATGCAGACCGGAGTCTGAGTACAAAGGGAGCATCTACCACCCCTTTACGTTAATTAACCAGGTTCGTCTAATTGAGCTCAAAGACATACCCAAATTTTCATCATAATCCAGAACATCAATACTAAATACCCCTTTCTACTTAAACAAGCAAATTTCCACTTACAATTAAAATTTTATTGTTAGTACAATTTCACTACTGTCCATTTTAAGTAAATCAATTATAAAGTTATTCAACACACACGAAAACATCAAAGTTCAAACAAAATAGTATAATTTACCTGAAGGTTACTGCACTCGTAGCTTCAATGTACATCGTCCCTTTGTTAATCACACCAATCCAACTGGGTTATATTTACGGCTTCTGATTCTCAACGCTTTTAAAATTTTCTACATCACCATCCATCTAAAGTTGTTTCAGGGCTTTTCCGGAACTCATCTGTGTATATCTGAACCTTGTTTTGTGGATCCAGTCATGTTTATGAACCATTTAATTATTAACACCCCGAAAATAGCAAAGAAATTCATGCTTCTTTCATCAATATACGCCAAAACTGCCTACTTTTGTGTATTCATTCGTCGGTGCAAATTTTGACTAATTAGTACAGTGATACTAACTTTATTACCTTGTATCTTCTTTTCTAAGTGCACTAAAGTTCATTCATTGTAGCACGTAAAGAACAAACTGTTTTTTAAATCACCAAAATATACGAGCAAACTGTTTAAATTATTTAATCAAAACCGGAAAACTAAAAAGCATTGTTTAACGCATTGAATCAAGTCGAAGATCTAAGAGAGCTTGTTCATATTAACCTCGGTATATATAGCGGTTAGCCTGTCTGTCGGTCTGTTCCCCAAAACGGACAATTCTAAAGAATTTCGCATGCTAGGTTCCCATTCCGCAGCCCGGCATGCAATTTTTACGAAATTTGCACTCGCCTCAGTTAAATCTCAGAAAATTTCCACACGGCACGCAACGTCTGAGAATACCTAATTAAATTTTTATACAGAAATGTTATTTCTACCTTTCAAGTTTGCCTTTTACTTTCAACCAATCGCAACCCAATGACGTTGCTCCACTCACGCCTTTTACTATATGTGTCTCGGTCTCGCGCATATTATCTGTCTCTATCTAACCTGTTCTTAGTGGTGTAAATTGATATTCCTTACTATCGATTATTTCAGTCCACATGGACTGTTATCTGGGTTAAATAACCCCGTATCCAACCTTCCCGTTAATATAAGCGACGGTTTCTCCAACATTCTCTGAAACCATTTGTTATCTGCAAATTTTACGCGGAACAAGCTTTTTTAAAAATACGCAGGTGTTCTGTATTTCGTGCTAAAGCATCCGACCGTTTCCAATATCCGTAGAATCGACATGTTTATCTAAACAAATTAAACTGAAATTGCCTTTTAAAAATACGCAGGTGTGTTCAAACGTAACATTTTAAATACCCTTCTACGATTTGCATTTTATTGGGTTTTTACAAGTTTTTATAGATATTATATGTTACTAATGGTTCAATTAACTTCAATTAAAAATAATACCCTTTAATTTTAGTGACTCTAATCAAATATTAATTATTATCTGTACATTTTGTTTAATACCGGTTACTTAAAATTGAGTTAATTAATATCCACTTTGCACGTAATTTCTATTTGTTTCTTTACTAGGAATAATTATATTACACGTGGAGCATTTTAATACTGCTTCTTTTTATATAAAGCGTCTTGTAAATAATTTAAATCTCTTATTTTTAATAAAACGGATGAATTTTTATGCTTCACGCTTTTATTTAATAACGCGTACCTTTTCCCAAAGCTTCTACACGGTGATTAAAATTATTTGATGTGATTATTTAATTTTCTACCCTGGTCTAAATATGAGTATTTTCCCCCTATTTGAATACAAATAATCCCACTTATTTGAATTCAAATATAAAATATTTAAACCCCAAACAAAATTTACAAAAAAAAATGCCTATCTCTCTCTACCCTTATCTATCTAACTTACCTACCTTATCCATTCCAATAAAAAATATTTACACCTATCCTATATCCCTATCCTACTCCTAACTCTCACCTAATTCTATAAACTGAAATTATCCCTAACTTCATCCTATCTACCTATCCTATTCTTAACTTTTAACTAATCTTCACTATACTTTACTTCCCCCTAACTAATTCTACATACCTATCCTACTCTTACTCTATTCCTAACTCTCCATTAATCTTATATGAAATATCTATACTTAACCTATCTTATTTTCTTCCTACATTTACTCTTTATTCTCATCCTAAACCTATTTCTAATTATCTCCCATATTTATCCTATACCTAGCTTTATTTTCTCTAAACACTTATTTCTACTCTTCTATATACACCTATATCTACTCTCTATTCTATATCTATACTAAAATTCACCTATCTCTATCCTTTGTTCATTAAGTTATTTAAATCTAACTCTCTTCTTGACCCTCCATGTCTTTCTTCTCACCAACCTAATACTCTTCATCCCTATTTCTCCTCTTTTTAT
This sequence comes from Platerodrilus igneus, assembly GCA_036346225.1. Taxonomy (NCBI): domain Eukaryota; kingdom Metazoa; phylum Arthropoda; class Insecta; order Coleoptera; family Lycidae; genus Platerodrilus; species Platerodrilus igneus. The sequence goes on along the minus strand of JARFIW010000139.1, from coordinate 4,509,307 downwards.
ATCTATACTTATCATCCCTATTATCTCACATACAATAAACTTATCATCCCTATTATCCTGACTCTTAAATACTGCTTCTTCTTCAGTCCCTACACTTGTCTGTTCCTCATTTATTATTGTTTCCCTTTCTGCCGACAAACCAAACGATACTACTTTAAAATTATCGATTTTTCCCTCTATGGAAAATCCTATGTACCTTCTAGAATCCTTATGTAATGGAATCCGCCAGAATGAATTCCTTAAATCTACTTTATTAAAAACAAACTTGTAACTTAGCCTCGTCAAAAGTGTGTCCATGGATGGTGGACAATGGAATTGCGGTTTGGTCCGTTGATTAATTTTTCGTGCATCTAAACATAAACGAATGCTATCATCCTTTTTCTTAACTACCACCAACGGATTTATGAAATGAGTGTTTGATACCTCTATTATGCCATCTTCCAACATTTTATTTAATTCTGCCTTCACCTGCTCCCGATCTGCTGCTGTTGCTTCTACCCCCACTAATTCTGCCTGTTTTTGTACTAAAGCTTGAACCTCTACTCTCCTATCCTCTGGACATCTTATTGTGTTGATCTGTTTAACTTCATCATCCTCTACCTCTACTACATTAATACTAAACCCCGTGTCATCCTCTGTGACTTCATAACTGCCCTTCCATGGCACTATCCTATCCTTAATCCTTACTACCTTCCTTTCCATATCTATCAAAACCCCTAACTTCATCATACAGTCAACACCTAAAATGCTCTGAAACTTCAGTCCAGGTACAATTACAAACTCCTGTTCACAGCTTAAATCTCCTATATCTATCCTAAGCATCACAACACTATTTACTACAGCAAACTTCTTTTTATTTGGAGCTACTAAATGACTACACTTTATAGGCATAATTCTATCACAAACCTTATCCCTAATTTTGCTGACGAATTCCTCCGATATTAAACTCGCCTCTGCCCCTATATCAAGTAATACTTCTACATTATTCTCAAAAATTTCTAAATTAATAATTGGCAAACATAAATTTTCCTTAGTTTCTGGCTCTACTTCCTCCTCAATTTTGAAAAATTCACGTGGATGTTCATATACATTTACACTGAAATCTAGTGGTCTGTCGCGTTCTAAAAATCCTGTCCAGGTCTGTTTTCCCTACTCGGTCCTGGTCTAGCCGTCACCTCAGCATATGTCCTAGGGGTTTCCACTCGTTCCGTGTCTGTATTAGCAGTCCCCCTTATGTCCGGTGAACTATTCCTTCTGGTCGGTTCCGGTCTCGGTGCAGGTCCCCTTCCTAAACTATTACGTCTAACGTATGGTCGTCTCTGTTCCCAATTCTGTCGCTGGTATCCGTAACTATTCCCCCTTCTAGCATAGTTGTCCCGTCTATTGTCAAACCTAACTGTGTTGATCTGTCTTTCCCTATTATCCCGAGGTCGTCCACTACTTACGTCGTCGTACCTCTGCAGGTATTCTAAAAACATTTCTCTGTCCACTATGTTCTGTAGTGCAACGTGTTGTCTTACTTCTACCTCGAAGTGTCGTGATAAATACTTGATAATTTGTCGGTCCGTCAGTGGTGGGTTCAGTTGCTTTGCTATGCTATACTTGCGTATAGCATATTGCTCCCTACTTCCTGAAAATTCTCCTTAAATTTCCTGTGATTAAGTCGTCTCGTACCTGGTCTTGTCTGTGGTCACTCCAGTAGTGCTTTAAAATCTGTCTTCAAACTCCGTGTAGGTGTCTATGTCCTGTCCTACTAAATTGTACCATGCTTCCGCGTTGTCTTTCAATAAAGTTTTTATCGTATTCAGTTTAGTCTGTTCGTCAAATAAATTTCCCACTAGATTTCTTACACTATTAATGAAAATTTGTGGATTTACCCTGTTATCGCCATAAAACTTCATGTGTTGGTCCAATGATCCTCCACCTGTATAAAATCTGGGACCATCCCCCGTTAAATTTGACATGTTGTATTTGATACTACTAACTTCGCGTTCTTCCCTGCCTAACTGATCCCTACATGAGTCTGTCACTTCAGTCATTTTTACATTAATCTCTTCTTCACAAAAAATGCGTACTTCGGACCTTAAATGTCCCATTTCCTGTCGAAGACCTGTAATATCACGCTCATTCTTTTCAACCCTATTTTCAACCTCCCCCATTTTTACGGTAAGACTATTTTTAAATTCTGTAAATTCTTTAGTCGACTGCTCAATTTTCCCGCTTATCTGCTCTAATTTTTGGTTGGACTCCTCCCTAGCTCTATTAGATTCATCGCTTAGCAGTTCTAATTTTCTATTGGATTCTTCGTTCATCCTCTCTAGCATTCTCATTATCATCTCGTTTCCTCGATCCCCTGATTCCGTCCTCGACTGATCTCTACTGCCTCCAGCTTCTTCCATTTTAGAATTTTTCTCACACAATGCACTATCGTCACTTCCAATTTCCACTCCTTGACTCCTTAACCACTCCTTTCTCTGCATACGTTCTAATCACTCTCACACACTCTAAAATACTCTTAAATTTATACACACACAGAAACTCTCTCTCTCAGACCGCCAGTTTCCTGGAATAAAATCACAAAAATTTTATTTGGAACTCGAGCCTCACTTTTGGGTCGCCAAAGAATGCTGTGAAACCTACAAAATCCGTGAACTACGCTTTATAATCGAGCCCCACGTTGGGCGCCAAGTAATGCTGTGTTTCCCTGTATTTGAATTCAGCCTCACGAATTGGGCGTCAAGAATGCTGTGTTTCCCTGTATTAGAATCGAGCCTCACGAATTGGAAGACAAGAATGCTGTGAATCCTACAAAAAGCTATTCATTACCTTAACTGTGTTGGTCCATTGACTTTCTTCTGTTAATCGCCTCGGCTGCTCCTCTAGATAACTTACATTCTCAATCATAAAAAAAACAAACACATTCCTATCACAAACATCAACGTTAACTCTATTTACATCAATATTCACAATACATTAAAATTTCAAAATTAAAATTCAGCATAAATTTCAGTATCAGAAAATTTCAAGATTAAATTTATTATCATTTTAATGTGCATCCAGAATTAAAGTCTTTGTAGGATGCCTACTAATTAATGTAACAATATATGCAGACCGGAGTCTGAGTACAAAGGAGCATCTACCACCCTTTACGTTAATTAACCAGGTTCGTCTAATTGAGCTCAAAGACATACCCAAATTTTCATCATAATCCAGAACATCAATACTAAATACCCTTTCTACTTAAACAAGCAAATTTCCCTTACAATTAAAATTTTATTGTTAGTACAATTTCACTACTGTCCATTTTAAGTAAATCAATTATAAAGTTATTCAACACACACGAAAACATCAAAGTTCAAACAAAATAGTATAATTTACCTGAAGGTTACTGCACTCGTAGCTTCAATGTACATCGTCCCTTTTGTTAATCACACCAATCCAACTGGGTTATATTTACGGCTTCTGATTCTCAACGCTTTTAAAATTTTCTACATCACCATCCATCTAAAGTTGTTTCAGGGCTTTTCCGGAACTCATCTGTGTATATCTGAACCTTGTTTTGTGGATCCAGTCATGTTTATGAACCATTTAATTATTAACACCCCCGAAAAATAGCAAAGAAATTCATGCTTCTTTCACCAATATACGCCAAAACTGCCTACTTTTGTGTATTCATTCGTCGGTGCAAATTTTGACTAATTAGTACAGTGATACTAACTTTATTACCTTGTATCTTCTTTTCTAAGTGCACTAAAGTTCATTCATTGTAGCACGTAAAGAACAAACTGTTTTTTAAATCACCAAAATATACGAGCAAACTGTTTAAATTATTTAATCAAAACCGGAAAACTAAAAAGCATTGTTTAACGCATTGAATCAAGTCGAAGATCTAAGAGAGCTTGTTCATATTAACCTCGGTATATATAGCGGTTAGCCTGTCTGTCGGTCTGTTCCCCAAAACGGACAATTCTAAAGAATTTCGCATGCTAGGTTCCCATTCCGCAGCCCGGCATGCAATTTTTTACGAAATTTGCACTCGCCTCAGTTAAATCTCAGAAAATTTCCACACGGCACGCAACGTCTGAGAATACCTAATTAAATTTTTATACAGAAATGTTATTTCTACCTTTCAAGTTTGCCTTTTACTTTCAACCAATCGCAACCCAATGACGTTGCTCCACTCACGCCTTTTACTATATGTGTCTCGGTCTCGCGCATATTATCTGTCTCTATCTAACCTGTTCTTAGTGGTGCAAATTGATATTCCTTACTATCGATTATTTCAGTCCACATGGACTGTTATCTGGGTTAAATAACCCCGTATCCAACCTTCCCGTTAATATAAGCGACGGTTTCTCCAACATTCTCTGAAACCATTTGTTATCTGCAAATTTTACGCGGAACAAGCTTTTTAAAAATACGCAGGTGTTCTGTATTTCGTGCTAAAGCATCCGACCGTTTCCAATATCCGTAGAATCGACATGTTTATCTAAACAAATTAAACTGAAATTGCCTTTTAAAAATACGCAGGTGTGTTCAAACGTAACATTTTAAATACCCTTCTACGATTTGCATTTTATTGGGTTTTTACAAGTTTTTATAGATATTATATGTTACTAATGGTTCAATTAACTTCAATTAAAAATAATACCCTTTAATTTTTAGTGACTCCTAATCAAATATTAATTATTATCTGTACATTTTGTTTAATACCGGTTACTTAAAATTGAGTTAATTAATATCCACTTTGCACGTAATTTCTATTTGTTTCTTTACTAGGAATAATTATATTACACGTGGAGCATTTTAATACTGCTTCTTTTTATATAAAGCGTCTTGTAAATAATTTAAATCTCTTATTTTTAATAAAACGAATGAATTTTTATGCTTCACGCTTTTATTTAATAACGCGTACCTTTTCCCAAAGCTTCTACACGGTGATTAAAATTATTTGATGTGATTATTTAATTTTCTACCCTGGTCTAAATATGAGTATATATATATATATATATATATATATATATATATATATATATATATTAACAAGCAGATTTTCCAATAATCTTGAACAAGCACGTTTCTAGCACGTTTCATTTTATGCACTGCTATATCCTTAATGCTTATTAGATATCTATTTATATAATTATATTTATATTTACATTTTATATTTATTTTTTCATGTATCTTATTATTATCTTATTATTACGATTATTATTACGATAGGGAACGTTAGGGACGAATATAGGATTGACTTAGAATACAATACTTAGACCAGAGAGCACGATTTTGTAAATTTATAGAGCAGGCAAAATAGCTGGATTCACTATTAAAATATTTGGCGAATGCTTAGAAATTTGAATCCATTTTTAGATTAGATAGCTTGATTTGTATAGTTTTAAGACGAACCCTCAGGTCGCTCCGGTAAGCAGAGCTGGAAATTGCTATCCGGTAATACGGAACCCTCCCCTTTTTCATTTTGCTTGTGTCTTGTTGACCAGACACACTCCAAAATCAACGCTAGGGATACCATTATTTAAATTCTATTTTTAGTGTTAGTTTCAGTTTGTAGATTTTTATTTAGGATCGACTGAATTTAGATTTAATTTGAAGAACGTTTATTTCGCGTTTAAACCCAATGTAGTACCTTCGGGTGGAACATTGGGGACTTGTTCGCATTATAATGTATTTAACGCGGTATTCGGTTTCTTTTTCTTTCTTTCCCTTCCTTCGTTACCCTAATTCGGGTGAATATTCCGTTACTGATTTCCTTCTTTTCTTCTTGGCCTGCTCGTCTTACGGGTAATAACTTGTAAAGTAGTTTTGTATTTAGGTCACTTTAAATGTTTATTTTTATTAGGTTTACATTCTTTCCGTAGGAACCCACTCCTGCGCCACTGTAGTTAGTTACGGGGTCCTCGCCCCTTCTGAGCAAATCGAAATTTGTAACGTAACGTCACTTATACCGTTGACACAATTTACGAATTATAATTATTTTGTTTGTGGACGAGTTATTTAATAAATCTGCAAATTATAGGCAAAAAAACCAGTTGTAATTTTGATGGTATTAACAAAGTATTTGTAAATAGTGTTAATAGGAATATTTCGTTTACGAAAAAATTTAAAAACGTTCTTTTAAACGAAGAACCATTCGTCACCCGTATATCTAACAATAACCTAATTTGGAGTTATAGGTTAGTCGTCAATATTGACTTATCTGTAAAAATGCATTACAAAACGTCACTACTTATAAGACTATTGCAAAATAAATGTGCTAAACCGCAAACCATTTAAGATTAACCACAAGCATTTGTGTTATAAACAACTTTAATATATAGTGGACATTAATTTTTAGCCAATTTGCATATTACATGTATTTACAGATTCCAATCATGGGCATATTACCGTTGCTTGAACGGAAGAGGTCGAATGCATTCTCAATATAAACCAGATTTACATGAATCTTCCTCATTCTCAACCATGCCCTTGACCGATACATCCTTGCAACTATTTACAATATTATGTTTGGGGTTGTTTAAAAGTAGCCAAACCTATCCAGATGGAATTCAAATTTCGGTAGAAAAAGATTCCAATTATGTCAATTCAAGTAACAAATTCGACGACGAACGCGTTTCATACGTGGGAAACCAAGTGTGGAAAGTATACATAGACAATGAAGAAAAAAAAGACTTGATAAAACTTTTGGCACACCAACAAGGTAATATAATCAAATAAGGTAAAAAATATTTCTTATATACCCGCAATTATTCCAGATATTTCCACATGGGGAGGAGATATGACAAAAATAGATATTCTAGTAAATCCTACAAAGTTAGAAGAAATCTCTAGAAAACTCAGGGAAAATACGATTGCTTACGAAGTAATGATAGAAGATTTACAAAAAGCCATTGATATAGAAAATCCACACGTTGACGAGGATATAGATGAGCTGCAAGATAGAAAAGGTACAATTTTGTTTAAAACTTAAGAAAATACTCCAAAGTTGAGTTAAAAATTTGAAAACATATTTAATACTTTTGTTTCAAAAATGCTTTCTCACAAAAACGGATAACTATTATACAAGTGCTCCCTTGTGTATATTGAGGCCAATGCACCTTGATTTAAAATCTTCAAAACTGGTTTGTGTTTTGACGCTTCTTAACAGAATTATGTTTAAATTAGTCCTGGTGAACGTGCAATTTGAACCTGCCGCAACACAATCGTTATAAATTCCTAATCCTTTAGCCAGTTGAACGCAAATTGATTAGTGTTGTTTTGAAATTTTTTGCTAACATTTTGTAAATAATTTGTAATCTTTTAGCATGATTCACAATACGTCTTCCGGGATAGGACTGTGTCATTTTAGTATGCAAGAATAAATTCAATGTTTCGCTTCCTTTAGTTGTTACATATCAAACGGATATTTTAGAGTGGAGGGAACGTCCTCGCGGCAATCTCAGGGGAGCATTCGTGACTGTTAAAATCTACCGCACCATCTCCTTTTCAGAAGAGACCCTGGACCAAGATATAGAGAGGAATAATTAATAAGAGAAAGGCCCGATAAGGCCCTTCAAGACACCGATAAAAACTGTCCAGTTAACTACTGGGATCGGAGCCATATCCCCGCTTGCGCCTAAGCAGTCATTTCTAATTTAAACGACGATTATCAGGGAATCGTTGGCAGTCAATCGCCCAATTCCCAACAGAAAGCCATGTGTAAATATTCTATTCTACAAAAGGCGCTTCACTTAAACTTAAAATTGTAATGAAAGTACATATAAAAGCTAATTTGAGTACATATAAAAGAAATTTTATATGTGTTAAAATGACAGATAACAGTAGCGAGTAAACCGTACTTCCAAACCGAATTTCCAGACTAACAAGAAGTATTTTACAACACAATAGTGAATAACAAGAAAGTTTTTCTAGACTATCACACACGCGCCCAATTAAACCGTCTTTGCAAAAAGACATATTGTGGCTTACTTAGTCATGTGCCTGTTCGTCCAGAAATACTTTTCGTCACTTTGCTGTAAGATATTTTTCGGTCTAATTGGATGTACGTGCTAGCACGCTCCGACGTAGTGATTACTTTGTCAAAAGACGCCCTTCGTCTTAATTGAGCTCGCAAGTCTGGACATCCAGAAGTAACTTTGCTTTTATTTAAAACCTTCTTGTAAGACACTTATCGGATAAATTCATCATGAGTTAACTTTATTTGTTACATACCAAACGGTTTAATCAATCCAGAATAGCCGTAGATAAGTCATGAATCTGACCGATATTTTAGTATATGTTTTGTACTAATTATAAGCCATAATTTTTATTGGAAATATTTTTATGAAATATTGAAATCTCGGCATGAGAACACGTCTCGAAAAGAAGTATTGCAATTATTGTATTAATTATAACTAAACACTTTCATTTGAGACACTTTGTGATAACATATTGCGCATTTTTGTGGCTTCACATTTTATTTTAATATTTAAATTTAGGCGATTTTTAAATCCAGCTGCTACGTACTTAGACATAGCCGGAAGAAAAATAAATACCTAGCTAACTATCAAACGCGGGGAGTGGGGGGGGGGATCACCTAATTACCAAAAAAACAAAAAATAAAGCACATCGCCCACGATTATCTATTAACACAAAAATAAATAAAGGATTCTGTACAAACAAGCTAAAAGAAAATAAATTAAGTGTTATTATTTCACAGCAAACAATTATATTGTACGGACAATTTAGGAATTTCGATACGAAGTGCGCATCTCGTATTTTACATAAAATAAAATTAATCAGTAGTAAATCAATATGTGAGAGCTTTTGTCAAACGTTTTTAAAATTTCACCTAATACTTATTGTAAAATAAACTAATTAGTAGAAAAGAATTAACGCGTGAGAGCTTTTGTCAGACATCTTTTAAATTGTACATAGTACCGTTTGTAAAATAAACCAACCAGTATAAAAGAATAAGCGTGTGTCTGGTCCAACACTTTTAACAATGGTACATCACACCTGTAGAGCGATAATATCGATTATCAGCAACAAACAATAGTTCTATAATGTCACGTTTCTTATCAGGTAACTACACCAAACGCTGATACAGAATATGCTCTTGATATACACAAAAGAAAACTAGTTGTATACCTGTATGTGTCTGGATACTTAGCTTGCAAGACGTCGGGGCGAGTCAGCACAGCAACGCCAGGGTTGTCAGGATATATTCACCCTGCTACCGTAACTACAGCAGCGATCCACAGACAAAAGCAGCAGGTCCACGGCAACGAACAGGTGGGCCTACACAAAGAAAGAACCCACTTGACCTCCAGCTAAAAGAAGCTAAAAAAGGGAATCTGATTAGAATAGGTACGTGCGGGAAAACTCACCGATCCACGTAAGACACCTCCTAGTTGTCGAACAGAAAAAAAAACAAACGTGCATTGCTTTTGAAATACGGTGACGAATAATGTAGAAAATATTTCGACGCACAACCTCAGAATCAAATTAAGCAATGGTTCAAATAACACGAATTCGAACTGCAAATCCTCGCTTATCGAAGCGCGATTGAAACAGGAAAACCCGGGTTTTATCGGATAGTGCGCGACTTCATTTCAACAAGTCTTTACATCGGAACAATAAAGAAAACCATTATACGCGGTCATAATGTATAGCAAGATAGCCGGTACCTAAAACAGGATATAAACTATTTAATTGTAGCATAAACTTGTCGTTTCAAAGCAACTAGATTTAAGTTGAAGGATTTATTCGACAGCGTGTTTATTATTAATTATGTTGAAGGATTTAACAGTAGAAACGGAATTTATTCGAGCGGGTATTGCATTAACAAGGGAGAAAAATAGAGTAATTAATTTATGCTGAAAATAAACGTAACACAGCATGGAAAAGCTTTTCTCCCATCCTTAAGTTTCAACGTGTAAAGTTTCACGATTATAATTTCCCACAAACTCCAGGACATTAACTCCAAGCATTATAACATGTAAATCGCATTCGTTTGCATTCCCAGGTTAAAAGAATATGGATGTGGTTAGATAGTTGACCGTGGGAAGCGTGAAATGGTGAGGTTACTATGTACGTGAAAACGAAGCATCTTAAAAGTAAAGACATTACTATCGACGTTCGAACAGATAGGAAATGTGTGGTTAAGTTTGGCGAAATGATCCCCTCCTATCTCCGTACCTTCCACTACATAAAAACTATCTCGGTGCTTCGCCGTTAAAATTTTAACACACAAAAAAAGAACCCGCCGTCGATGACCCAAAATGGTTTTAGATTTTTAATACGCCGACGTCCTTGAGGTTTTATGTTTGAATCTTGTAGTCCATAAATAGTTTTTTTTTTACTTTTCAAACAACATTTTTTCTTTTGGTCATTACACGCAAATAATTCGATTTCTTTTAAATTTTCATGTTTTACCTTGTTATTATTTCATAACCTACTACATTTTTTTTATCGTGGTTAACATATTTTTCGTCTGAATAACCCAGCGATCTTTACAACTTATACTAGTTGATGTCGAATTTTTTATTTACTCTTTGGATACCCATAGGATCGCAATCTATGCCTCTGTAGCAAAAAGTCGATTTCCACAGTTGCAAATACAAAAAATGTCTATTCCATATATTTTCTTACGTACATATTTCAATCATTCCTTACATTTTTCCTTATCAACTGTTCTTATTTCAAAAAACTTTAAAGCATTTTTTCTGAACGTGTTGGTGAGAGGCTGACATCTTTGTGGTTTCCAATATTATTATTTACTGTGTTGTTGTATTAAAAATTTTCCTATTTTTATCTTCGATTAACTGTCTATCGTACAATTATTGCTATGTCCATCGTAGTTGTCTTTGAAATTATTGTGTGGGTATATTTAAGTTGATTGTGTTACCGTTACTTGATTTTCTTATCACAGTGGATGCGCTCGATAGGAAGATGATCTGCCTGGGTCTCATTCGGAGCATAGTTGTTTTTAAGTATCGATGTGTTGGTTAGGAATTATGTTATCGTTAATGTTGCAGGTGATTCTTCAGATCAATCTGTTTTAATAGGGATATTTCTATTCTCTACTGTTTCTCTAGGATGCTTATTCCAAAACTCTACTTTTTCTTCTCTCACTATCTCCTTTTTCAAACTTATTTTTTACTTTATTGGAACTGTCTTAGTCCCATGACAAACAGTCCATCACATAAGATTGGTACTCCCACACTCCAGGCTGCTGACTACATTTTGTCTGGTCGAGTAGTGATTCGCTATCCACCATTTTTTCAAGTTCCTACGGGATCACTCTACTCCCTCGGGAGTCCCTTTTCTGAATTATATTTGTAGGATAGGCGGCGTGCCTTGACAAGAATAAGGCTTCCAAACTAAAAATTAATTTTTACATTATCTTTAAAAATTTTTTTTAATTATTAGATTAAACCATTTGCTACGTTCATTTTCGGCGGTATTTGGTTATTTCATTTACATCGATTCCGTTTCTACTCATTCATACGTCGACAACATCCTGTTTACATTAAATACGCTTTCTCTAATTTTCATTTTAAACATATATATTTCGAAACGAAAAGTTTATGCTAAAATTAAATAGTCAATACCTTGTTTTAGGTATCCGTTAACTTGTTATACATTACGACCGTGTATAATTGATTCTTACAGGATTTCCATCTAAAGACTCGTTGAAATGAGGTATTGACCTATCCGATAAGACCGTGTTTTCAAATTTTCTAATCTCGTTGGATAACACTAGTATTACTTTGAACTCGAATTATTTCAAAACAAAGATACATGCATTTTCTTTCTTGAACACGACAAAAGCACTCGTCGGTATCGCTGAATTTTTCGTTTCTGGTTTTTTAATGGGATTTCGCGCACACAATATTGTGTGGTAAGTATTTCTAGTTTTAAGAAAAGTGCACTTTGCGGCGACAATAAAGTAATTGTACCTGTAATTATTCTAGCTTTACCCGATGGATTGCCGCCCCTTTTTGTGATGGGAGGACATCCCAAGGCGGGATCACGCGCCCCCAGTTTTGCCACATCATTAGAGACGGCAGGAGCCAGTTCTACGTTGTAAACTCGAGGGTGAGTGTTTAGCCACAATTTTATTATAGGGGGTTAGATAGTTGTTGATTCTACATATGCACATGGCTCTATAGATGACTTACCTTGTTCCACGTAAAAATGACAGTGTTTATCTGAGGAGTTATGTATGGTTCCGAGTAGAATGCATGCTGATTATGTCCTGAAATAATTTTAGATAATTACTGTGGTATCTACTATAAATATTTAGAGCTATGGTTTTTAAATGGGAAATTTTGTTCTTTTCTTGTTTACATTTGTTTGGGCACTACTGTGCTGATATAACACGTTTTTTGTTTGTTTACTTATAATTTTTTTATGTTGCATGTGGATTTATTGAATGAGTTTGCCAGCATGTTCTTTTTTATTTCAGGCCTTCCTTCCTCTTTGGTAATTGAAATACCCCGCCTACTCACCAACTGAGCCCGGCCATTTTCTTTCGTTGATTTTTTTTGTTAGGCTACGTCCATGCACGTAACACATTAATGTTTAGTGTTTAAGTTTCTCTTGGACAATATCTTGAAAATTTTATCTCAACTAATTAATATTTCAAACCACAAAGGGTTTGTTACATATTTTTCTCTTCAAAGTTATCTTGGAAACGGAATCTTATCTAATTAACACATGACTATCAATGGTTAAGTATTTATCTTTCTCTCTGCAATTATCTCTGAGATGTTACTTTATCTTACCTTTACCTTAAAGTAAATAAATTACCTATATCTTTCTCTTGAGAAATTATCTTATCTATTCGCTGTTCCAAACCATTCATACTTATGACCAAAGATAGGATTTATTATTGAAACATAAAAAGCTAACTTGTTTGTTAACATTGTAATTGATAGGATGGGATTAAGAAAATTTCATATCGTTAAAGCAGTAGCACTGGCTAATTTGCTAACTTAATGTTTTTACTGCAGCAACATATTTTGTCTTACGCTGTTAAAAGCCAGTAAAAAATTTGTTTAGCTGAAGAGAATATTTAAAAAGATATGAATGCAAATTTGTATGCATTGATATGCAAATATAAAAATGAATTTTATTATTTAGTTTTATAGTGAATTTAAGTGTTCGTTTTAAGTTTTTGAGTCTATATTCTCTGACTAAATTTGTGCAGTCGGTGTGGCAGCAAACACGACCTTTGCACGCTTAGTTGAGGTAGCCTGAATATCGGGTGGCTACTCACTACCGTTTTCTGGTATCTCAAGTATTGCTATGGTTCAAAAACCAGGTGGCGCCTACAGACATTATTTAATTCAAGATTTCCATGCACGTGAGCTCTCGTACATAGAGACTTTTTTCTCTGTTTGTCTTCTTTTTAAAGCTTTAAGGGATTGTTGTGCCTTTTTGACTACATTTAATTTTAATATTTAAATTTCAGGGATTTTTAATCCAGCATGGAAAAACTATTTCCAATCATTAATTTAAATTTCTAGGTGTGATGTTTGACGATTATTGTTTCCCACAAACCCCAGGACATTAATTCCATGAATTATGGTATGTAAACCGCATACGTTTGCGTTCTCAGGCTCAAAGAGAGTGGTTGTGGTTAGGCAGTTGGTCGTAGGAAGCGTGAAATGGGGAAGTTATTATCGTTAGTCAGAACGAAGCATCTTAAAAGCAAGAATTTTACTGTCGCTGTTCGAAAAGATCGGACGTATGTGAGACAAATTGATCTCTTCCTATCTCCGTACTTGCCTCTTCGTAAAAACTATCTCGGTGCTTCACCGTTAAAATTCAGACCACACAAAAAAGAATCCACCGTCGATGACCCAGACATGAGAAGCAGCAAAAGGCCTTGGCTTTCAGTAAAAGCCAGGTAAGCTTCTGGTTTGTTTGTTAACTTGTGGGTTTCACCACGTGATGGCAATCCATGCAGCCAAATTTGTGGACGTAATATTTTACATCCAGAGTCATGCATGACGCGAGGAAGAAAAATTTCCAAACATAATACAATGTCACATTCGCTAAAAAAAATCATAATTTAGTGTTACAATGCTGAGTTTTACAGTCAATAAATAGGATAATATATTATGCAGCGTCAAATTCAACGAACTGTTTGGAAACAAATGGTTTTCAAAAAGTGGACACCAGATTTTAGATTGGATATATATATTCAGGTTTAACGTAGAAACAGTGATTTTTTAATACTAAAGAATCCTGTGATTGTTCTCAGTCCGTTTGTAAAGTAAGACGGTCGTTTAGCACGCGACGGTCTTAAAGGTTCATAAACAGCAAACAATATATGCGAGGAAATATTTTATTTTGTAATCTATTGATAGGGTTCGATTGTTTTCAAGACGCACGTAACATAAAAACATTCGATAGTAAGCAATTAAGTGCAGACATTTTATTAATAAATAAAATTTCAATTTTATGGAGCTTATATGCTATTAAAGTTTGTTACGTGCTAAATTGACGCTAGTTACCTGAATTAATGTTACTGTACAAAATATACGTAACAGTAAATAATGCACCGGCTTTCAGTGGTAAGTATAAAAGCAAATGCAAATCTTTTTATAGGTGCACTTTTACTAAATACTCTTACACCTACCTGGAAAGGTCTTTGAACTTTCTGTCCAATAAAGCCGTTGAGCACCAACCCACCTGGATAATTTTAAATAGTGCCTGCCTGAAAGATGGGTGTTTCGAGAGACAATGTAATGGTTTTTACTGCAGTTGCAGGTTAATAGAACTTGCTCACAGCCTTATTATTTCTTACCATTAATATACGTTAAATGCAAATAATAAAACAAAAACTCCACATCTGGTACACCTAACTTATATTAGTAAACAATTTTCACAGCCATTTGACAAGACATTTACAAACCACCGACACAAGTCATATTCACATGTTACATAATTATTGATATTTTTCATTGTTAATGTTGTACCATCTTCAATTACTTCGTGAACAGAACTTTCATTACTCAGTGATAAAACCTAGGTTTTCGTTTCAATTTCATTGTGCCAAATAAAACTGTGGTACTGTTGTGTGCCTTTTATTGGTTTAGCTTCTTGCTGGCGGTGTTTCATTAAACTTTCTTCTTCGGTATAACCTTTATCTGTTCTGTACATAAACTATATGTTAGGAATATTTTCCTTACTCCAGTTAAAAAGTTGTATTGGTGTCACTATTTGGTTCAAATATGGTCTTACAGACTAGCCCTTGCTGCAAGTCATTCGACCGTGCCCCCCGACCAACATACACCCCCTTCCCATGAGCTATGGCAAAAAAATGTCTCTACTTAGAAGTCACGTTCATGATGGCAGATTATTAATGAAATTTTTTCTATTTTTGTACTGGGCTGCTGAACCATCAGAAAAGTAAAATATATTTTGCAAGGAAGGTAGAACATCAGGAAATCGGCATGTCCTTGAATCATGATTTAAGCATTCAGAAACAAAAAATTTTTTATTTTATAATTCCTAGCTCATTGTAACGTATTACTGCAAAGGGATGTACAGTTGTTTGATTGTTATTTTAACGAAGAGATTGTGCCTCATCTTGGACAACAAAAAAATAGTTCTTGGAAAAGACTAAACTGACAACAGCTTAATTTTTATTGTTTCCCTCGAGTTGATTGTAGTATTTTAATTGTTGGTGGGTTATGAATGACTGTTTTTAAGTAGAATGAACGCTTTGCAAAAACAATGCAGAGGTCTTCAACATTTTTGTAACAGTCTCAAAATTGCACCCATCAACCAAAGTTTTTCTTTTTAAATTGTGTATTCCAGGACAGTTTTCACAAGCATTACGAAAACAGTTAGAGTTTTGACCGACAAACCTGTAACGAACCTATCTTATAATCACAAGATTGGTATTATCGTCCACTTTTACCTCATCCACTTTCCTCCAACAGCCATAAATTTTACGTTCTGGTGTGTAGTACACAAACTGGGTGGGTTCAACTACCATCTGCTAATACACAGCTTTTTGGCAGCAGCTCAGCAAATTTAGAAGAGCCTATTTTATCTGATGAATATTCTTTCTTAAAAAGTTCGTATGTTTCTTTCAAATTCATTAAAACTGATCTCTTTTAAACATGACTTCTTTTATCACTGGCTTTCATTGACACATAGTCTTTTTTACCAGGCATGATTCGGCTTACATCATCATTGTTAAAAAGATGTTTAACCTAATCATCTACAGATTGCTGGAGTGTTTTGCCAGGTTTTGAATCAGGAGTAGGCAATATTCCTTTTCCGTAAATCGTTCAGAAATGTTGACATTTCTGATCAAATTTTTTGAAAAAAAAGGATATATATTTCCATTTGTTTAGTCATTGTCAAGCAACGAAAAATAAATGTAAGATAGTGTTCATCTTTCTGAAATCGATCAAGAATGTTTACTTTGTCAGCTCAAAATCAAGAGTCAAAGTACAGTATTCCAGTATATGTCAAAAAAACGTCATGAGAAAATAGTATTCCAGTCTAAGCCAGGAAAATATTTTACTGTACAGTTTATTATCCTCATTTTAAACTATATAATACGCTTCAACAAGCATTACAAAGTATACACAAGTGAATTTTCTTTATTAAAGATATTACACCTGTACTACCAACAGTTATAGTACAACTACGATTTATTTGTATTTACAGTAATGTTGCAATTTGTATAACCATGAAAAAGTGGCTGAACTTTTCCAGAAAAGCTGGAGGCACTCACTACTGCTGTCTATTGTTAGTAATTCTTCTGCACACTTGTCGGTATATGTTTCTTTAAATATTTTATTTGCTATGTCTACTTTATTACATAGGGTTCTTCAGCAACATTTGAGAATTTCCACCCTCCATACCGCTTTAATGCAATTAAATTTCCCCCAGCGTTAACCAAAACTATGGCGGAGGACCTACGGAAGCAGTGTCCTATGTATTCATTAGCATTGGGTAAATTAAAAAAGTTTGCTAAATTTGAGGCATTTTTCCAAACTGATGTATACCACCCACTAGTTGCTTGCAACCTTTGCCTTTTAAATATTTAAAAAACAAGCAGCAATTTTCAAAGTTCTGTGGACGACGTATTATATATTTCCAATACAAAGGCATATAAGTTTCGTTTATCACAAATAATCTTGGTTTTTGGTTTTAGTATCTGGTATTTTAATCAGAAGCTTGGAACCCAAATCTTCTATGCCAGTCAAATTTAATTGGCACAGCTCTTCCTGACAACATTGAACAAAAGAATGTGCAAATTTTATACCTTTATTAATTATTGTAAACATGAAACATTTCTCTGCTACTCAGGCATGTAGAGGTATTGAAGGAATTGAGACAAATTTAATATCAGACCAATACTGATAATATATCGAGACGAAGAATATAAGGTCATCAGTAATATAAACCGCATAACCTGCCGCTTGCGAACAATGCCACTATTACTTAATGATCAGATTTATATTACCTTATTAATATTACAACTCCAGTGCATATAAATGCAGCTCGACACATAAACAATATAAGACGCGATATCGTTGTCAGACTTGGAAAACGCGTGTTCTCGATCCAAGTGCTCAAGGCATACTAACTTATATCTTCCTGCGCATCATACACTTAGTTAAGGGTTGCCGCACCAGTAGCGCACCACATAGTTCAGAAGGAGTTACAAAAATGAATAATTCATCATCATTTCATACTGGTACTTTCAATATTTTGTAACAAGTTTATTTTTCTGCAATATCTTGACAAATATTTAAGTTAATATTTTTATAAAAGGTCAATTCAAACCTAATATCTCTGCACAGTCCACGTGATATTTATTACATGTTGTTGAATCTAACATAAGCTTTAGAACTGCGAGCATAAATTATAAGTTAAGCGGTGACAGAAAATACCATTTACGAGCGTCATTATAAGAGTTCCCTCCTTCGATATTTATGAAAATAGTTGTAACTGTTGTCAGGCGGTGGTATACGTCATAATGGAACACTTTCACCTGAGCTGTTGCTTGAGAAGGTTGTTCGTTCTTTGTATAGAAGAACATGGTATCGGATTATTGCACCTGGTGTTGGAAACACGTGAAGATAAAAGTTGATTTTGAAATTAAATCGTCTTTGTTAAAGGTACTATATGTCGCCGCTTGGCAGAATAAGTTTGCACAAAGCGGCGTAATTTAAAATGGTTGGCTTTAGAATATAAGTAAGTATTACAGAGCTTTAGGGCTTTTGTTAATTTAAATTTGCAGTGCAACTTATATGAAATGCAACTTATTGGGAATGTAAATTTTATTTGAAATGCAACTTGTTTGAAATGCAATTTAATTGGTATGCAACTTATTTAATATGCAGTTTATTTGATGTGGCAGTTTATTCAACGTGGATAATTTACTTGATGTGGATGCACGTGATGTTCGTTTGATATTCTGTAACAAGGTTAATTCGATTATGTGGTTTTGGAGAATTCTAACGTGATTATTGTTGAAATAAGAAGATTCCAATTATCATTTAATATTCCGGAAATGGTTCAAATACATTGCAAGTATTCTTCTGATGGATAAACATCTCGTATGTAATTAGAGTTTTTAAGTACGTCAAGCTGTAAACTTTGGAATGACAAACAAGTAAGTTTTTGTTTGTTCATGTGGAAATTTCCTAGTTCATTATGTGATTGACCTCTGGTTAATTTTATCATTGATGAAAGGAATCTAATAAACTTCACTTTAATTTTTTATTAGTACAAACAAAAAATGGCAGAGGGCATAGAATACGGGTTAACTTTCAGGATTAACAATAATTAAAGCTATTATTTGAATACCAAACTATCTAGTTCAGATAACTAAATTGTTTCATTTTGCTCTACAATAGTTATTAATTGGAATATTTTATTATACAATTTAAATGTGAAGTCTAAGTAGTAGTACCGAAGACCAAATAAAACAAGTTGAAAATGCAAGGCATTGTCGCAACGAACTTCCAAATGTAGACTTACTTTAAAACAATTTAAAGAAATTAAAATTATTATGTTGTAATAATTATAAGTATTCAGATAAAATACAAAAATTTATAAACAACAAAAGAGACATTTTAATATATTTTATTTTATTGAATAAATATTTTAAAAGCTATATATTAGTTCTCATCAATAAGATAAGAAATTTTTTATTTTTTTTATATGAATCTAATTATTTTCGGTAATCAAAATTTAAGTTTAAACAATGTCTATAATATTGGAATAATTGGCATGAAATGCCATAAATTGTTCAAATATGTGTCGCATATTGATTTTAAACTTATTTAAAATTTTAATTATCCCTGTGGATTTTCCTGGGGGCTCGGCGTCCCCGTGGCCCGATTTTAACTGACATCAAAACTTAAGCTCTGGACACCAAGCTGAATCGATTGATGTATCACACATTGATGTCCGACCATTAAAAAGGCCTCGGACACACAGACAGACAGACAGACACACAGACAAATAGATTTCATAAACGAACGAAGTTCGTTGAAAATATGTAGTATACATTTAATCATTCATAATGCTCAAGTTTAAACAATTACAAGAATAATTATTGCCAGACTTTTATAATGTAAAAATTACAACACTCTAATTTTTGTGAGATACAGATGTTGAGATCATTATCGTGTATATAAGTACATATTTTTTCTAATCATAATTTGGTCAATCTTTGAAGTAAATTTGTTAAGATAAAGCTTTGTAAATAATTTTCAACTGAAACTTAAGAGAATAGAAGTTCATTTTTGGTCAAGTCTATGATTATTAGATGGAATGAATGAGGTTTGATTCCTATTAATTATAAATTTTTTGAAGTAAATGCACAAACTGTGCTAGTCTTGGTTTAATCTGATTACAGGTGTAGCAGTGCATCTCTAACGATCAATATCGAGCAATAAGGTAAACATTTATAAGGGTTATGTTCTCGTAATATTTTTGGTATAGCGGTATTTGAGTATAGGTTTCCGCATTCCCCTTATACAAACCGACTCAATTTAGGTCTTCATTGTATACAAAAATTCGGTGGCGCCATATTCACTATATTTTTGGTCGTAATCCAACCCTGACCCCAACTCATGTTCTACCTAGAGCAAATCGATCGACTAGCCGCTTAGCCTTTGGAGGTTTCCTTATCTACAAGCCATTCTCCATCTAAACTAACCTTGGGCTTTTTACATCATCAGGAAATCCTCGTTATCTATCCTTGTGCCTTTCAACTGGCAATATAGGAGAAAAAACCCATTAATAAGGCAAAAAGTAATAACTTTCAAAAATACCAGCAATCAAATTTCAAAGCGTCAAGTTTGACAGTTAAGTATCATGATACATTTACATTGTTATGCAAAAATTTTTGCAAAGAATTTCATGGCACCATTTATTTAGAAATAAAATTAGTCATTCTTTTTAAAATTAAATAATGTTTGAATTTCTGTTGTTCTTTACGATTTGTGGAAAAATAGTATCCATACCATGTAGCAAAAGCAACAATCCCAGACTCCATGTTAATTGTCTCAACTTGCGTCTTGACGAGCAATCTTCATGCGTCCGAGAATGTTAAGCTTTTCTTATTAGGTATACAATATACTTTTTTCTTTACGAATGGTTTTAATTTTTCTGGCCATTATATTACTTACATTGAACTCATCTTGTATACTTCTACATGTCCACTCTTGGGAAGTGCAGTTAAAATAATGAACAGCTCATTCCTACTTTCTGTATTTAAAAATTTTTCTTTCAGTTGTTCATGAATTTACGAATCTGGATCATCTTTTTTCACTTTCAACTTCTGCACCTACCAATTCCCAAGTTAGTTTTTTAATTACTTTCTGTATTGTAGTGTATTTGAAAGAGATTTGTTTAGAAAGTCGGTTGTTAAGTCTGGTTTAGTAAAATCTGTATATATCTGTGAAGGCTCTTTTAATGTTTCTAAACTCCTTTTATCTTTTGAAAGTTGTTTTCTGCAACTGCCACAAATTATCATTTTATCTTAAAGTTTACTTCAAACATCTAGTCCTAGACTGGCCAAAGACTTCGTTAATTGGTGAGCACTTTTTTCAAATGGGTTGTAACAGTATACAACAAAAGTCATGTCTACTTTCGTATTACTTGCACTAGCCGTTTTTCTAGATAAAGTAACTGTTTCACTTTAACATGTTTAAATTTAAAAATAAGTATACTAAAACAATGCACCGAGTTTATGGTATGCCTAGGCCTATAACATACGCATTACCCTACTTGTTAACAGTTGATTCAATACTGTACCATGTTAAAAATTTATAAATCCTGATTATATTATAGCCTGTAAATTTTTTGAAAATTTATTATAAAAATAGTAAAGTAAATCTATTAAGCAAGCCAGTCTTGTATGTATTTGTTATATTTGAGAAAGTTAAGGATGAATATGAGGTTAAGATTGATATTTTAGGAGGGGTTCTTTTTTTTAGCTTTTTATGACAAAATATAATGTAAACCATCAATAATTATCAGCCCTACAGTACCTGAATCAGTAATTTTGGTATGATTTTAATTTACATCTCCCGTTAACAACTAACCCAAAGAAATTAACAGTAATACAAAAAATCGCAACACTCTGAACAAAGAACTAAACTGAACTGCTCAATTCAAATGATAGTACGAGACTCAGAACCCAAGAGGAGCTCTAGCTACAAGCTCCTGCATGTTTATTTCAGACTCAACATCTTCACTTCCTAGTCCTTGGCAAAAACTCTACAAAACTCAGTACTGACACCCAACAAAACTACTGGTGAATATAATTTGTAATAAAACATTAAAAAAATTACAAATGTACATATTTTGCAATTATAAACTAAATAAATACGGTAAATTAATTATGCTATTGACTGAAATTCATAATTTGATACTCACTATAGTAGTACTTACACAAAACGAAAGGAATAAGATATTGGATGAGTTCTAGTTAAAGATTAATTCAGATTCAGATTACTTGATATGGACTGACCCTTCAACAAAAAGTTTATAAACATTCATAAAGTTGAAAGTATTATATTAAAATTGATCAAAGCGCACTTCTAAAAAATTGAGTATAGTAAATATAGTATTTGGAATAATAGAATATTAATTTCAATTCTTAATTGTTATGTAATTTAAAAGGATAGAATAGTCATTTAAAAAACATTATAGTTCTTTTGTAGTTACTGATTTCATGTTAACTGGCTTAATTGTATTGAATTTTGTAAATATAAGCAAAAGAAGCTCAATCTATTAAAAATGATATTTTATTTTGTTACAAAAGTTTAAATATATATAGATATGATTCCACCTGACGTTTTCAATAACAGGCACAAACCAAATAAAACATTTGATTCACTTTCCAAAATGCTAGTTCAATTTTAAAATTCGTGTCTATTGCTAACTTATAAAATGCAGAATGCAACAATCTACAAATTAAACGTTCTTATATCAAAATAAAATATAATTTAAATAAACAAAATGTAGTTTTAAAATTAATTAAATAATATTCTAAGTTTGGAATGGAAAAGAACAGAATTAATTTTAAGCACAGTTGTTAATCAGAAGCTGATGTTAATCTTAATAAGTACATATTTCTGTTTGAATTTTAACGTGAAAATTGGTTGGAGCTTGGATTTTTAACAGACTCTAGGAATTATGAAGCTGGTGGTTGAATATTTTGGAGTCTAGGTTTTTGAGTTTGGTGTAGAGAAAAATATTACCTAGAAATTCGACATATCCAAGATTGATAAATTTTGAAAATAAAATGAACATTATTACTGTATATATTAATTGTACGATTGTATATTTATTTATTTTATTACCATAAAATTATTCTGATTTTGTATTCATATTTTGTGTTAAATAATCACCATTTGCCTTTTGTACACAACATATAATGCCACTAATATCTATTGTATGTTTAAACATCTGAAGAGCATATGTGACAATAAATCATAAATGTAATACATCAATTATATTCACGTGTATTTTAGGTCATCGATTGACTTGGACTTCGTATCACAGAGCTGAAAACATTTACAGTTTTCTAAACTATGTGGGAACATCCTATCCAAAACTATGTAAAGTTATCAACATTGGAAAGTCAGTCGAAGGTAGACCATTGATAGTTGTTAAAATATCTAATGGAAATCCAAACAACAGACGTATATGGATTGATGGTGGGATGCATGCACGAGAATGGATTTCACCTGCAGCCGTTACATACATTATAGACTACTTAGCTGAAAACTTTGAAAATTTAGATTCTTCATTACAAAATATAGATTGGCATATTTTAGCATTGGCTAATCCAGATGGTTATGAGTTTACACACATCAAAAATAGGTTATGGAGGAAAAACAAAGCACAAACTAGCTCATGTTTCGGTGTTGATCTAAATCGTAACTTTAAGTAAGCATTTAAAATAAAGCATCCAAAATAATAAACCAAAATTATAGCTACGCTTGGGGTGGAAAAGGAACAAGCAGGAATCCATGTGATGAAATTTATGGAGGGCCAAATGCATTTTCAGAACCAGAAAGTAAAGCTATAAGAGACTATATTATTCAAACATCAAATAACGCAAGTTTCAAAGCATTTGTAACGTTTCACTCATATGGTCAATACATATTATATCCTTGGGGTTATGATAAGGTTTTACCAGAAGACCATAAGCAATTACAAGAACTGGGCGATCAAATGGCACAAGTATACAATTTTAATGAATATTCTTTTTTAAATTTTAATCTTAGGCAATACAAACCAGTACACCTGATGGAACTAGATATAAAGTGGGTTCATCTGCAAAACTGTTATATCCAGCATCAGGTGGTTCTGATGATTGGGCAAAAGGGATTGCAAAAATTAAATATGCATATACGATAGAACTAAGAGATACTGGTCGTTATGGTTTTGTGCTTCCTGCAGATTTCATTAAACCAACAGCTAACGAAGCATGGGCTGCAGTAAAAGTGATTGCTAAAGTAATTAGTGCCTATAATTTATAATATCACTTATAATAGTAATTTATTTGAATGCAAATTTTTTATTTTATGCTCGTTTTATTCATTCATTCGCATCTCACTGCAGTTCATCTTCTGTATGATAAACAACTGCTTTTATAATTCATTTTATTTTTGTTTGTACAAATTTCTCAGTACTGCCAAATTCATATTATTTCTCAAAACTATGCCTATTTCTTGGTTCCTATGGAGTATTTGAATTCAAAATGCTACTTGTAAATAGAGTCTTTAAATGTTTAAAGTGACCGACTAAGAAACACAAAAACAACATATTCCTAATGCAAAATTTGTGACTCTAAAATAAGGGTTTGGAAAAATTGCATTCTACATGTGATACTTAATTATCCTGAATGTATCCTAGATCTACCGATATGATGCAGTGGTGTGTAAAAGTTCAGGTGACTCAGTGAATTAGTTAGGTTCATATGTGATTACTAACGTTAAGCGCCAGGGTTTGAATCCCAACATAGACCACATGAAAACGTTGGGTGAGCAGTCTACAAAAATATGCCGTTGTTCAGATGAGAGGTTAACTGTAGGTTTTTCTTAATCTTCTTTGGGAATTAAACCACTCATAGTTGTAAAAATCGTCTTTATTTACGCTTCAGTCCATGACCAAAGATCGTTGTCAAAATAATAAAAATTTTAAGTTTGACATTTATGACATAAATTGAAAATGACTTTGATTTATTAATGTTTGATTTGAATACTTTAGGGGAAAATGTTTACCTAATATATTCAAATCAAACATTAATAAATCAAAGTCACCTTCAATTTATGTCATAAATGTCCAACTTGAAATTTTTATTATTTTGACGATTTGACATTTATGACATACATTGAAGGTGACATTGATTTATTAATGTTTGATCTGAATACATTAGGCGAAAACTTTCACCTAATGTATAGCAATCAAAAATTAATAAATCAAAGTCACCTTCATATTATGTCAGATTCGTATAATAATATTTATAACATAAAATTACACATATTTATTCAGGAAAATTTACTATTTAGGCAATATAAAATATATCACCCATTCTAGGCAGACCTGCACCTTGAAGAAGTTCTAAAATATTAGAACAGTAGAATGGCTTGCGTGTTTCAGCGAGCTAAAGAACAGAACTATAGTGGTGTCTTTAGTGAAAAACAAGACTAAGACAGGCAATGAAAGAGGGCAGCAGTTCTTTCGATACTTAGAGTGGCAGAGACCACCACATTACCTGCCAGGTACACAGCGTACTGAAAATGTTTTAAAATGATGGCATCCTTTGGGGTAAAAATTCCAGAATTAAACTCCTCCCATTCAAATCTCCGGGAGGGGACTATTTCAGAGAATGTGATCTACAAGTTTAAAGAAAGAGCAGGGATTATTTTGCGAGTCGGAGCATGTAATGTCAGAAGCATGAAGCAAGTAGGTAAACTAAAGAATATGAAAATTGAAATGAATAGGTTAGTATTAGACGTAGTAGGGATTAGCGAAGTTCGGTGGCCAGAGGCGGGGGATTTTTAGAGCGGAGACTTTAGGGAAATTCATACTGGAGCAGAGGAAGGAAATTCAGGTATGGATGCAGTCATGCAGAAAAAGATAGGACACCGTAAAAAACTACTTACAAAAGAATGAAAGGGTGCTCTTGGATACATTAAAATTTAAACCGGTACATACAGTGATAATAGCAGTTTACATGCCCATCTTTAGTTGCAGTGATCTACAAAGATATCGAAGACATACTAAGATTTGTAAAAGGACATAAAAATTTAATAAATACGGGAAAATTATATGCAGTGGTAGGCGAGGGTACGGAAGAGGCGGTAGTAGATTTAATTGGTTTAGGCACAAGAAATTGCAGGTGAAATAGGCTCGTAGAATTTTGTGACAAAAACAATTTAATCACCACAAAAACATTATTTCAACATCATGCTTAGAAGATGATACATGTGGAAGATGCCAGGAGATACCAAATAGATTACATTCTTGTTCGACAATGGTTTGTAAGTCAAGTAGAAGACTGTAGAAGTTACCTAGAAGCAGATATAGACACTGACCACAACATAGAAATTATGAAAGCCGTGCTTAAATTTAAAAATTTGAATAAAGGAACGGGAAAAGGCACTTTGCCTGTGAAAAGATAAAGATATCCACAAAAGATTTGAGAAAAAGCCAAATGAATTATTGAAGAACATTGGGAAAATTTCTAATACTAAGGAAGTAGAAACAGAATGGCATAACATTAAATCCAGCTTAGATATGGTGACCAAAGATATTCTGGGTTATAAACAAAAAGAAAATAAGACGCCATGGATAACAAAGGATATTCTATAATTAATAGAAGAAAGGCGAAAATACAAAAACAGACCAGATAAAGCAAAAAAATAGAGATACAAAGCCATAAAATAAGAAATTATTCGCAAATGCAGGAAAGCTAAAGAGCAATAAATTGATGAAAAGTAGGATAGGTACAAACAAAGATGAAAATAGAAAAGACAGACGAAGCATACAAACTAATTAAAATGAACTTTAGTGATATAAAACTGTATAGCAAAAATATAAGGAGCGTGGGTGAAAAAGTCTTTATAGAAAATGTAGAAAAAGATTGGAATGAGTTATAGAGATAAATGAATAGTACATAGCTTATACAAAGAGCAAACAGTGGTAATAGAATTAGCGCAGGAACATGGAGAAGTAAATATTAGAAAAGGGGCGATACATGAATGTGCCCATCTCCATTAATTTTTAACTTATATATCAGAGGCAAAAAATACTGTCAAATGCAGAAAGACAATTGGTATTACCATGCAGGAACAAATGATTGATATGCTTAGATTTGCAGATGATATAGCGGTATTGGCATCCAGCAATGAAGAATTAGAAGAAGCTGTTAATAAAATGGAAACAGTTCTAACAGAAAGATAGGTATGAAAATTAACAAAAATAAAACTAAAGTACTAGTATGTAAAGGAGGGGTAAATAAGTAAAAAACCAGAATTCACATATGAAACAAGAAAGTACAAGAGGTTAAAGATTTCTGCTACCTAGGTAGTCAAATAACACAAGATGGGAAGAGTACAAAAGATATAAAACAAAGATTAGTGCAAGGCCTTGCTGCATTTTCCAAGAAAAAGCAAGTACTATGTTCAAAGACTACAAACATAGAAACAAGGAAAAGATTACTTAAAACATGTGTGTGGAGCATGGCACTGTATGGCTGTGAAACGTTGACAGTGGGAGATGCGGACAGAAAAAAAAGGTAAAAGCCTTTGAAAGGTGGTGCTACAGACATATGATGAAGATATCATGGACATACAAAGTTACGAACAAAGTAGTTCTCGAAATGATAGGGGAAGAAAGAAATATGTGGAAAACAGTAAAAAATAGGAAATATAGGATGATCGAACACATACTAAAGCATGAGGAAATAGTGCGTAATATATTAGGAGCAGAGAAAGAAAAAAAGAGACGTAGTGGTAGACCTAGATTACATTATAGGACACATATAGTGAAAAATGTTGGCTCTGGGAATTTCAGGAAAATATGTAGGTTAGCTCAGAATAAGAAACCATCCAACCAGTTCCAGGACTGAAAACCTAATAATGAAAATATATCACATAACGACAATAGTATTTATTTGGTGATTTTTCTTTCCAATACTAACCACACGCTTGGACTTGTTATTTAAATATCTTTTTTAATGGTATTCAACAAGCTTCCAACAAAAATTCAAACACCTGCTTTTCATATCCAATGATCGTGTATCAGGTATTTAACAAGTATAGAGCATTTATCGGGTATTCATCAGATATCAGACATTTATTGAATATCGGATATCAAAATTGCAACCGGATATTGAGTTATCAGGTACGTCCCCGGATACCCGGGTATTCGACATCATTCCTACTACACAATATAACTCACCATAAAGAATTACTTGTAATTATTTTTGCATAATATACAAATAACCCTACAAACAATCAATAATAAAAATTTTAGGTCCTAACTTTACAAAATAAAAATGTGTTAGTTGGATGACAACTGTATATGCTGCTACAAAATTGCTGTCACATTGAGTAAATGAAGTAATCAATATCATGTTGCAGAAATCTGCATTGCATATTTAAGAGCCTTTAAAAGTTGTGGTTGATGAAGTATGATGCCTAATTGTACCAAATACCCTTGATTTACAACCAGTCTGGTGATCAATAGGTCTGCAGAGAAGGCATATCTATAAATAAAGACACCTCATATGCCCTACTACTGTAAGCATTATTGTGTATTGGTTTATTTTTGAGTACTATGATCCACCAAACTATCAGAGCTGTAATACTGTCAATCACTACACTGCCTTTGCACTACAATGCAAACATAAAACGAATTCATTATTAGGTATAATCAAATTCTATTCTACATCCAAGACCAGTCTTTTCCTACTACATCACGGATGCTCGCAACATGCTCAACAGTTATTGGAAATATCGTGTGTTAAATGAACCAAAATTAAACAAAGCCATCTTAACACATAAATAATGGATATATGTAAAACAGAACATAATATAAAAGATTCATTACTTTTTTATTTTGTTTTGTAACATACATTATTAAATACATTTTATTATACTAATTATAGGCTTATTTAAAGCTTATATTGATTTTCTTTATAAAACATTAATGAAAATCAAAAAGTTCAAGTAAAGAATATATGTTTGTGATGAAGAAGATTCCTCTTGATTTGATATTTTGTGTTTCTGTGTAAAATAGTATCTAAAATCTTTCTTGTTTCGTTTAACAATTGTCAATATCAAGCCATCTCATCAACGACACTTTGTCTTTTATTTGAACTTCTGTTAAAATTTGAATTATTTGGTATAATCAAATCCACAATTTCCATTACAAAGGTTAATTTTTTTAGAAAATCCATTAAAAGTTCTGTTCCTACCTCATTTTCAGAATTGTTAATTTCACCATCTTTGTATAATTGTTTTAATATTAATGTTTCCAGATCGCCAGTTGATACGTCTGTATTTCAATCTTACGCCCAAGGTCCCGGATTCGAATCCCGACACGATCCGCTTGAAAAATGTTAGGCGAGCATTTTTCACAAAATACACCCTCGTCCGGATGAGAGGTAAAATGGAGGTTCCGTGTGTGAGTGTTGTCATGCACGTTAAAGATCCCTACCTTGCTTGGAACAGCAAGGGTTCGGAAAAATTCAAAATTTTCCAGGTTAAAAAAAAACTCGCTTCCTGGCCAATGTAGTACCTTCGGGTAGAGCATTGGAAAATCACATGTAATGTAATTTAATCCATTACTAGGTTAGGAGGCACCAATATATCAAGATATTTTGTTTTAGATGTACTATTTCATATTGATGGCTTAACAAACTAGGCAACATGCTTTGAAAATCACATTCCTCGAACAAAATCAACCATTACCTTGTTCAAAACAGGATTTTACAAACTAAAATGAATCCATAATTCCCACTGTATTTAATCCTGTCTCAGTCTCTCACTCTACAAGATATTTAGGATGTCCTACTTTGAATCATGAACTGTACAAAAATATACAACAGCAGTGGGAAAGTCTTAATTGATTAACATACACGGCATAATTATACAACAGGTATAGAGAACAGCTCCTACATTTGGCTTTTCCAATGCTCCATCCGAAGGTACTACATTGGCCAGGAAGCGAGTTTTTTTTTACTTGAAAATTTTGAATTTTGCCGAATCCCTACTATTCCAAGCAAGATAGGGATCTTTAAACTGCATGACAATACCCACACACAGAACCTACATTTTACCTAACATTTTTCAAGCGGTCCGTGTCGGGAATCGGACACAGTATCTTGGGTTTAGTACTTACATGCGAACCAATTAGTCACGGAGGTGCCTCCTGGAAAGCAGCCACTTAGTCAATAGAACACCTGATTAGTAAAATACTTCTCTAAGAATTATAAACGATTAATTTTTTATATGAATTAAATTTGGAAGTCCACAAATTATCTAACTCACAAAAGATACTAGTGGCAACTTTGAAAAATTGTTCTGTAAAACTCCTTGATTTACAGAATTTAAACATCTTGCAGAAGTTTTTCTATACTAAATAATACAATAAGGAATAGATGGTCCCACCATTGCAAAAAAACAGTAACTTAACTATTGACAATCCTGCTACACAGAAACTACTAGTTAAAATCAGATTTGGAGAAAAATATATAACCCCAAAGAAAGATTAAGGAAAAAAAATTTTGAAATAATTTGTTCCAGCAAGATCCCTTTATATACAGTTAATATAACATCACCTACTTTTTCATGTTAAATACTGACTAACAGTAAATATTTAAAAGAATTAATTCATGAGCGTTTAAGTGAATTGAGACTTTGGTCTTAACAGTTATAAACAAATGTTATATCTTAAAAGCCAGAGATCACTTTATTTTAATTTAAATGTGTAAATTATCGTGTCAACGATGTTTGAGTCAATTTCTTATTGAAATTATTTTTAAGCTATTTACAACTTTCATAACTTTGTTCTATACGATAAGATCAAATATAGTACAGATATTCATAACATCAGTATAACGCATAAGGGCATGCTAAAAATTCCTTTACATACAACACGTCTCTTTGAACGCTCATTTTCATATAACGCCATACAACTTTATAATTCTCTACCTCCTGACTTTAAGATTTTGCTTCCTTTACGCTTTAAAAACAAATTAAAAAGTTACTTTTTAAAACAAGGTTCTACATAGATATCTTAAATGTTGTGAATGAATTCTGTGCAAACTATACTCATTGTTCATTGTACCGAAGCAAATGCCATTGTTTGTACATTATGATAAATATTAATTTTTTTTATTTGGTTGGGTTAAGTGTAAGAGCAGGAGGTTATTCAAAACCCATCTGAACTTCGCGTTTTCACACATTATGTAACTGAATAATGTATCTATATTGTTTATATTATTGTTGTGCAATAAAGACATTATTATTATATTAAGTGGCATACTTAATAGTTTATAACATGCGAGTTGAAATAAACCAATTTGTGTTAGTAAAGGTGGTTAGAAAAAGCTGGAATTATTTGGTTAGTTTGCATTGGTTTTTGTTAAGTACTGAACTAAAAGTTATTGCAATGGTTAATTGCATAAAATTTAAACTGATGTGGTTTAAAATTATACTATTCTAGTAATCAATCCAAAACAATACACATTCTTAGAACTGCAATTGCTAGTGAAAAAAGTAAGTATTGAAATATAAACATTTTTAGACTTCACTTTTTAAATTGGTAGATGTAAAGGTTTCAAACATACATAACAGTAATTGTGTGATTTAAAACTGTGCTTTGTTTTCAGATTCTTGGTTTGTACAAAATTTTCAGATATTTTTAAAAGTATGCTCACTTTTTCGTTTTATCTGTTCGTGCTACTTTGCCTTTCCTGCTTACTAGCATACTGCTACATGTATCTATTTTCGTCTTCATCCCTTTCTTTATTTATGCAATCATTTAATCAGTTTTCCATTTGGCTTTTTCTATTCAGTACACTCTTGCACTCTAACATTACCTCTCTATTTGACATTTTCTT
Organism: Platerodrilus igneus; assembly: GCA_036346225.1. Classification (NCBI taxonomy): domain Eukaryota; kingdom Metazoa; phylum Arthropoda; class Insecta; order Coleoptera; family Lycidae; genus Platerodrilus; species Platerodrilus igneus. The sequence continues at coordinate 4,477,668 of JARFIW010000139.1, read as the reverse complement.
AATGCTTTTTTACATTCATACTGTAACAATCTTCAAAATAGGATTCTTTCATATATATTTTTAAGAAAATAAATTATAATCTTAACTAAATATTACAGAGACTTAAACGAAAGACAAAACCTAAAACCGACAGCTAGTAAACATTATCATTACTACTTTTATGTGGAGGACAAAAACTTCGATATATTGGGTAATACTGCAAAATCCAAAATCAATGTGATGGGATGCATTTTTGCTTAATGGCTAACTATCCGAATGAATTAAATACTCAGTAAAATATTGCAACAACAGCATAGCTAAAAATTACATATTGTTCGTCGTTCATGTTTTACTGTCATTATTAAGTGATTTTATATGTATGTGCGATATTAAAAACATCTTGGTTTTAAATAAAATCTTTTTAGCTTTTTGTAATTACTTGAAAAATTCCTTAGATTCATACATTAGCTTAATGAGTGATCATATGCACCCGCAAAAAGGTGTTGCTCCTTTTCTTGTTTGCTATTATAATTGTTTTGTGATTAATCAAAGTGCTTACTCTGATTAGATTTCTCAGTACGTCAACATGTAAACAGTGTACCTATTGTGTTGGAGTTTCATATAAATTATTGTATATTTTAAAAGCCATTAAAATTTATTAGTAAATAATTTCGTGTCTAAATGCAGGTTCTCTATGTCATTCATTAGATTTATGGGGATTAAATCCTATATCTATACTATTTAACAAACAAAACATTAACCTTGATGACATGCTGCATGTTATCAGCCGTGTTCACCTGTCTGTATGTGAAACAAACAAGTCTTTCTTCAATAGTCGTCCACTTCAATTCGTTTCTAAACACTCTCTCAAACCATATCCCTTATTATTCGTTAGGGTGCAGGCTCCTCTAATTATGTTAAGGTCGTAACTTTACATAATCAGTTTTCAGTTATACCAGTTAGTAAAGGCTGTTGAGCTCTTTACAATTTTGGCTATTTTCTCTTATGAAGATTACTGATTGATTTCAAACAAGGGCGATCCGTGTTTGCTGATAGTTTCTGTTCATTCTTAACGCAAATGCGTGCTTCTGGAAATATACAACATCAATATCCAAAGCTTAAGCAAGAAAATTAATTTAATTGAACTATTGTTATGCAAAACTTCTCCATCCTTTCTTTGTCTCACTGAACACTGGTTTGTAGAGACCAATATTAACTCTTTATACTTTTCGGGTTTCCAGGTTATCAGCACTTTTTGTCATAAGTCATCAGTACGGGGAAGGTCTATAATCATGGCTAGAAACCGTATAGCTGATTTATGTAAACCTTACTTAGCAGTGTGTAGTCTATCTGTGGAGTTGCATATAGAATTATTCTCCATCATCTTCAATAAATCAATTTGCCTAATCTGTGTATATCGACCAAGCAATGGTGATTGTGACATTTTCTTTTCTAAACTATCACTGGCTCTGTCAAAATGTACCAATCAATTTAAGTATGTATTACTTTGTGGCGATCTTAATCTTAATCCTAATGCATCATAAATGAAATGCAAGATGCTGTTATTAGATCTTTTCAATCCCTTTCAGATGTATTCTCTTATAACTGAACCAACAAGAATTTTCTCAACATGCCGATATACCAGTACTTCAACTCTTGACTTCATCATTTCTAATACTCAGAAGCTTGTATCAGTGACAAACTCTAGTAGAAATAACCACTTACGAAACTTACCGATGCACAGAGGATATTAGCTTCTCGTGGAAGACGTGCATTGCTCTTGAAGTAATACAAGCAGCCATGCAAAAAATACATGCTAGGATGAAAGGCAGGATCAAAGTGAACCCAGTTTAGGAAACAATATTATAATCAATTGAAATATTAGGATACCACATGTCAAAAAACACTTCTAGTCTTTTTAATCCATAAATAAATAAAGAAAATCAGCAAATTCTAATCCAACCGCCTCATTAATCACACATGTAGAAAATCTATTCTATTCAAACTTATATTATTACTTTTAAATAAAGCGAACATATCCTTTCAGAAAGCAATGATTGTTGATAACCGAATACATTTGTTGTGTTATATCAAACAATAAAGATAGATTGAAGTACTTTGACTTAAACTAAATACACTAATAACATTCTATGGGGTGTTAAACAAGCACTTATTGCAATTCAATTGCAACTCAAAAAGTAGAAGGTTAAGAAAATTTTTATTTCAGTCGCTAAATTAATAGTGATCAAAAATATAAAAATATTAAGTTTCATAAACTTTGGAAGCACAGTATGAAAGATTCAAAGTTTTGAAAAAGTATGATTTTCAGATTTTGTTATAATTTGAGAACAGTTTCAGGTTAGGCAATATTTCGTAATGGCAAATTGTATAGTGCAAATTGCATAACTTTTTCCTATTTAACCAATCTTTGAATATTTTATATTTTTCGAGATACCACTGGTGGGTATCAAAAACTTCTTCACCCTGTACACCAATTTGCAATTGTGAATAGTTAGAGGATTGTAAATATTCTACTGTAGAAATTATATGAATAACCAATAGGTGTACGTTATCCGCTAACAAAATTGTAACATGAACCAATTTAATACAGTCTTATAACCACACACTACATAATTTAAGACATTCAGTGTGTACCAAAAGCATTTATGTGGATTTACATTTTACAGCCTCTAACGCTTCATATTGTTGTTAAGTAAATAAATACATTAGCTATAGAATACGTAAAATAACATTCTTGGGAAAAATTCTGAGATGCTGCAAAAATAAATGATGAAAAACTGAAAATTGTTAATAATCTTTTAAAGTAACTTTGTAATTATGCAGTGTTTTAAAAGCACTTTAATTAAAAAAAACCTTTTTGCTAATAACTTTCTAGTTTTTTATTTTATTTTTATTTGGTTAGCCGTTTACTTGTCATGAATTTTGCAAATCCTAATCTGGTGTACAATTGATACGGCTTTGTGAACTCTCCTTACATACATTATTTAGGATTTAAATCAAATATTTACTCATTGTAAGACGGTGATAATTTTTAATTATAGTTTGCTTGATCTTATGCAATAAGATGTAACGTTTGTATATTACAGAAAATAATAATCATACAAAAAAAAAGTAATTTAAAATGGACAAAGCACCCTTTATAATTTTGATTTTAGTATACTAGTGTTAAATAAGCATTGCAATATATAAAAGTCATAAATTTAGAAATCACATCAATTTATTTCTGTACAATAAATGCATTTGAAATGAAGCTCCGATTCATTAATTATTTTAAAAGCCACCAAAAAGGAAGACAGATGCCAATACATTTCTTATAAAATATTAAGAAATCTTTTGTATATCGTTCATTAAAAATATTTCGTTTAATAGTACTCCAACATAATTACAGATATCAGCTACAATGTATGCAAGACACACTAAAACTCGAGTTTTTACAATGTAGTTAAATACAAAAAAATAATCATGAGTTAATGAAACCTATAGAGATTGAATTACCAACCAGATATCATTTAAGCGTGGTTAACAGAAAGAAACCATAACAGTCAGGCATCTTACGCATTTTAGGTAGATATTAATAGCATAACCCTCTGAGGAAGAAAAGTGGGGATAATGGCAGATAGTTACTTGAACTAAAGAATTCAATTCCTTAGAAGTCATGAGCACATACAGATGTGGGGTGAGAGAAAAAAATAAATGTTTGATTTGTCTTAAACACTTTGTTGATAACAAATGAGGGTCGACGTGATTGATCACGGATTTTTGACATCACCTACAAACACTAGTACATTAGAATGGCTTGCTTTTCAGCAAATCAGTTTGAAATTCAATGAACCCCGAAGGATGAAATGATATCTATCATCTTCAATGGAATTGATGGTAAATTTAAGATGAAACTGTAAGGTAAAATTTTTGTAGAATTAGATGTGTAATTTGATGCGTATTTATGTTTGATAGCATTTATAACGTATTGCCCAATGTGTAATGTTACATTATTAGGAATAAAAGGTTTGGACATTGCAAGTTTAAATGCAATTATGACATTTAACCATAAAGGTTAGATGAATTAAGAATGAACTGACAATCAATTTTAACCATTTTTGTTTATTGCATGAATTTATAATAGGAATATCTTTAAGTCACTAACCTCAACATTAATGTAAGTACATTTAAAAATTGTTTTATGTCCATTTGTTTAAAGAAATGCTCGAATAATGATTTTAGAATAGAGTTAAGCAACGGGTGTTGAGAGTTGTTTTATTTGTTCAAATTAACAGGTGATGTTTTGTAAGGAAATTCATTTCACCAAGAAAATACTCCGTAATTAACAATAACCTGGGTTACATGTTGTCCAGAGGAAATCCTATTAGAACTAGAGTTGGTGCCCTTTAAAACTTGAGAGAGTGAAAACCTAACAGGGTAAGTACTAACGTAGCTTGAAATCGCACCTAAGTAAAATTTTGATTACTACTCAATTTGGTTCAATTTTCTGCAATTTATTGTCATAAGGACCCACTCTTGTACCACTGTAGTTGGCCAGTGCATCTTGATTTTGTTATGGGATTTCCGCTCTTTTTAGGCAATTCCAAAGTTAAAACTTAAGGCTGCAAACACCCGCAACAAAGACTATTTGTTTACTATTTTAATTGTCTATATTTTGTTAATTAACTTAGTTGTTTTTAGGAATCCTGTGAATTTTTTTGCTGCTCTAGGTACTATTGCCACACTTCTGAAAGTGAGTGAGATAATTTGTACTGTAATTGCGCAGCAGCATAAGCTAGCATTCTATTATAATATGTTTAACTGATAGATAAGTTTTACACTCCTGTCACACAGATTGTCTTACACCCTCTAGCAGTCGCATGTGTACAGACTTTTCATTACTTGAAAGCTGACTTTCATACTTTATTTTTCCTATAAACGGTTTGCACAATGTCAGTTTTGTTTTGGACTGGCCCCATTCATATTTTTGTGTTCAACTGCAATCACAACAACTTGCATTCTGATTGGAATAATATCTGGCTTGGTTGACTACCTGACTTATTAGCTTTCTCGTTGCCAGGTATTCTTACATGATCAGCGCATCATACAAATACTATTGTTGTCATACATTCTAAAAGCCATTGATGTGTTGCCAGTATATTTTGGACTAAGGAGTCCATAGTAAATGTACATTTGATGGCATTTAGTGGGATTGATGAGTTTGAACAAATCAGAAATATACTGGCTTTTGAGAGATCAGCATATCTTAGTCACTGCCAGATTGCATACAGCTCAGCTGTTTTCACAATGACAGAGCTACTGAGGCTCCATGCGTGCGTTTCCATAGAACAGTATATTGCACTACCTACTCCTAGTTGTGTCTTCGAGCCATCTGAAAAATAGATACAGTTGTTGGATATTGGTTAACAATTTGTGTATATCTTGCTCGGTAATTATTACAGACTTATACTTATAGAAATTGAGTACTACTGCAACAGGTGATAATGACCATGATGCTACTTCATTTAGTTGTAATGGTAAGACTGATGGTAGGGGGAACTCCAAGGTCCGACAAAAGTCCCAAAGTCACACTCACAGTGGTTTGGTGATTTGTCGGTCAAGCATCATTTAATTCCACTGTTTCTGTGCCAAGAATGATTGAGTGATTTGGATGGGCCTAAAATTCCTACACTATGCAGTAATACAAAGCGGCCTCTTGGATAGAATACAGGCGACAGCCCTTCTTCAGAATGTAAAGATAGAAGAGAGCTGGTCACAAAAGCTTTGTGTCTACTCAAATTACTTCAGCTTGGCTACTGTTCGGTATTTTTATGGTGGTATGTCAGGCAGCTGCATAAATGGAGTATCAGAAATCTATTTTTGATATTATTAGTGATGAGAGTAGTCCAAGTGGTATCTCTTTCTGTGTCCCACAAAAGGTTTGATACATAATAAATAATATTGAGAGATTTTTTACACCGGATTGCGAGCTACTAAACATAAGGTTTCCACAAAAACTTTCTGTCAAGTGTAAGACTTTGTAGTTGAATTATATTGCTAATTGATATTATCCTGGATTTAATAGTTATTTGTGGATTATCATACATATGTCGTAGTCTCTGGAAGTGAGCACACTGACATTCCGCTAGGGAGAACTAAATGTGGTAATTATCTGTCACTGCAGCTATTTTATCAATAGTACTCTTCAAGGTTTCGCTATTTCGTTGATTGAAGGAGATGAACAACGCAAAATAAGTACACGGAGCCTCATCAAATATTATTAGGTACTGCTTGCTATTACACAGTTGATGAAGTTTTAAATGACAACCTTTCAAGTAAGTAATATTAGGTCTAATTAATTAATTATAATTAAATTGCATGAATTGTATATTGATTTTAAGGTGTACTTTTATATGAGTGAACTACCATCTATTTATGGGTACAAATAAATCTATCTATCTATTAGTTTTTGCTATTTAAAATTTGTTTATACGAGCGTCACCTTAAAAAATGATAAATTATAACAGTAATTTTTCGGTTGTTTTTAACTACTATTTACTAACAGTACCATATTAATATCAAATATGTTGAAAATTTCGTCTCAATGACTTAGAAATGTTTGTAACTAATTATTTGCAGGAATGGGAATCGGCAAAAAATAGAAAAATAAAGTACAAGAATGGTACAGAAAGAGCACTGGAAACAAAAAATACAATTAATACAGGCTGCCTCATATAGCCAACAAAACTTCTTTTTTTCATAAAAATTGATTAAAAATTATCAACGGCATCAACCCATGATCCGCCTAAGGAAATTTCTAAGGATAAGTTAAGGATGAAAGAACGTCAATTGAGGAAAAAGAATTACGAGCTAGAATCAGTATCAAGTAACTCCGACAGTGCATCCATATCCTTTTTAATGGTAGAAAATTTCAAATCTTTAGTGCCCAGGTCATCTTCGACAGAAAAAGTGAAGGTAGACTTTGGTTCAGATTCTGATGCGAATTATAAGGTTAAAAGTAAATTTACTACAACGTAAATAAAATTAAATAAAAACCCTTAACCACAAAAAATATTTAAATTACTAGATACGTATTTCGACCACTATGTGGTCATCATCAGTAGGAAACCTCTTAGAATTTGACATTTATAGAAAAGAAACCAATGTAAATCGCTTTATTTTGTCTTCCTCTAATCATAGCATACAACATAAGTTGGCTTCATTTAACTTTTTAATTAATAGATTATTGAATTTCCCTTTAAATAAAAACAGATTTAATAAGGAATTTGCTCTTATTAAACAAATAGCGAATTACAATGGTTTCTCTTCTGATATTATAGATAATATTTTTAGAAAGTGTAAAAATAGGATCAGCATCCGTAAATCAACGACTTTGCAATCAACCACCTCTAATGATAATGTTAAATATGTTAAACTTCCGTTTCACAAAACCACAAAGGGTCTTGATAAAATATTCAAACAGTGTAATTTCAAAATTGCTTTCACTAATACTAATAAAATTAAAGATTTGCTAGGTAATCCAAAAGACAAGGTGGAAAAATTGCAAAAGTCGGGAATTTATGAAATTAGTTGTGCAGGGCCAGGATGTTTTCAAAAATATATTGGTCAGACCAAGAGGAATATAACAACAAGATTTAAAGAACACATTGCTCACTTCAAATATGGTAAATATGAAAGGTCTCAGGTCGCCAAACATATATTTGAAACCAGCCACCCCGTTAAACTAGAAAATGTTAAATTGTTAAAAGCGGTACCAACGTTTTCCTCCTTAAATGCCTATGAATCAATTAAAATTGTTAAACATAAAGGACCCCTCTTAAACACCGATAAAGGGCCAATAGCGCCATCTGCTTTGCTTTCCCTATTGGTCAACAACCAATGAGAAAGCAAGATTAAATTGGTTCCGCTTCAGTAGATTTAGAATTAGTATAAATTAAGTAGATTTAAGTTATAATGTCACAATTCACTTGTTTGTTGTTGAGAACACCAGCCTGCGGGTGAGGAGAATATCCTCGATAGTGTTTAAAGCAACAATATAGTAAATTATAGGTTGGGAAGGTTCACTTCAGCCTAAGTGGTGAGGAGAATATCCTCTGAAGTGTTCCAGAACAACAGCTAATTATTATTATTATTGTTTTTTTTTTGTTTTTTTTTTTAAGAGGTTTCCTACTGATGATGACCACATAGTGGTCGAAATACGTATCTAGTAATTTAAATATTTTTTGTGGTTAAGGGTTTTTATTTAATTTTATTTAAATCGTGCCACAGTGTTCGTATAGATTATTACTACAACGTGTAAGAAATTAAATATATTTAATCCTCCAGCAACACACGTATTAATAACCGAAAAATTAGCATTTCTAAAAGAGCACCATGTGCAACCTAGTTTTGCTCAAGATAGTCAACTGTTTTTAAACCAGTTGTATATGAGAAAATTAGCTAGTGATGAGTGGATCCAAAGAAGTTGGTCGTCTTACCCTTTGGAATTAAAAAAGCTGTTCTGTCATGTATGCATGGTCTTTAACAAAAATGAAACTAATTTTAATACAGTAGGTGTTAATTTTAACTTATACGTTATATGTATGAGACAAGTGAGATACCCAAAGATTTCAAACGTAACATCATAGTGACCATACCAAAAAAGAGAGGCGCAAATAGATGTGAAAATTTTCGAATAATAAGTTTGGCAGCACACGAGTTAAAAATATAAACTAGAATTGTACAAAGACAAATGGAAAAAGAGCTGAAAAAATACTAGGAAAAGATCAATTTGGGTTTAGGCAAAACAGAACACGGGAGGCTATTGTGTGAGGGTGTTAATGAAGAAAACAATAGAAAATGGGGAAAGCATGTATATAGGGTTTGTAGATCTGGAAAAAGCATTCGACAATGTAAAATAGAAAAAAATGTTCGAAATACTCAAAAAGATTGGAATGAAAAAAATTACCGTACTTAAACATGATGATTATTATAAACAACTACAGGTATTGGTATTCAATATTCTCAACTAATGCTAATTGTGCAAAAGGATTTACTAGAAAAGTATTAATTCGGTAAATGTCTATGTGTGTGGGGGTGGGGGTCTTTGAAAACCACAGGCTGCTCCCCCACTCACATACCAGCACATAATTAGAAACCAATAGAAGGAGAACCAAGCTGTATATAGGGTGTTGTGGGAATTTCAGGGAACTGTGTACGCTAGCTCAGAACATAAATAAGTGGAGGTATGCCTCCTACCAGTTTCAAGACGTAAACCTAATGACGAAAAAATAAGTGCACTTAAATCGGATGACTATTATAAACAACTACAGGTGTTGGTTGTCAAATATTTTCAACTAATGTTGATTGTGTGAAAGGATATATTAGAAAAACTATTAATTCGACAAATACTCAAGTGTTGAGGGAACTTGGCACCCGCAGGCTGTTTACCCTTCTTCACTTACCACTGAATATTGAGGAAATAAGGTATATAATGTTACATGCCGAAATTCGGCATTTAAACATTTCCATAAGTTCCTAATTTGAAAGTGATTTCGCACCAATAATTTTAAAAGACTTGTGCGTACAATTCCGTCCCTTTAGACAGTCGCGTCGGCGCTCCGAGATTGCGCAGACGCAGAGGGAAAAGAAAGTGGTGAATTTCCGACACGCCATGACTAGTCAGCCAGACGTCGAGCCTAGTGGTTTATCTTTGTATTGTATTGGAAGCCGATCCTCTGACACATAGCATACTAATAAACCTTGGAAAAATAGCAATCGGGTGGTCAAAGGGATACGTGTCCAACCATCTGAATATTGCCCAATGTTTCAAGTGTATGGGATTTTACCATCATGCAAAAAACTGTAAAGAAGTAATTTGTTGCTCTAAGTGCTCAGGGAACCATGATTATAAGTCGTGTGAAACTAATACTATGACATGTGTTAATTGTGTCAAAGCTAATAAAAACCTACAATTACATCTCAAAACTGACCATAGTGCAACAGACCATCAGTGTCCTTTTTATATAAAACTGTTAGAGAGACTAAATTCCAAAATTGACTATGGATCTAAATAGCAACCACAGAAGTCTTCCCGTGAAATCAAAATCTGCCACTATAATATTAGATCACTCATAACCTATTTTGATGAATTTTGTACTTTTGTTCAAGATAAAAATTTTGTACTTATTTCACTTTCTGAAACATGGCTCTCAGTAGACTTTCCCTCTACATTAATTACAATTCCGGGTTATACTGTATTCAGAAAAGACAGGCCCACTAGAGGAGGAGGTGTTTGCTGCTATGTGCATAATAAAGTAAATTGCAAAATTATCGAAGCTGAGTTTACACAAATGGGAATTGTAGAACAGTTATGGTTAAAACTCACAATTAAGAAAATAACATATGCTGTAGGCGTTATTTACAAACCACCCCTTAGTCCCTTATCTTCACTTCACGACTTAGAACGTGCCCTTTCAATATTATACCTAAAATATGATAATATATTACTGATGGGGGACTTGAATATTAATCTCCTGAAAGAAAACTACAATTCTCAATACTTAAAAACAATATTCTCAACATTTAAGCTGACACAACATGTCTATAAGCCAACGAGAATCAATGACACTACTGCTTCACTTCTTGACCTTATTTGTGCTAGTGAAACCCTACAATGTGTAAATATTGGCTATTATGACTTGGGTCATATCTCTGATCATTTAATGGTGTATTGCAGTTTATGTATTCCTCTTGATAAACAACAACTTGAGTTAAAAACAATCCGTAGTTTTAGATACTTCAATCAACAGAAGTTTGCCAATGATGCAATTAACATTGACTGGCTACATTGCTGTACCTATACGACAATTGATGAGAAATTATCTTATTTTAATCATGCTGTTACTTCACTTTTGACATACATGCCCTATTCATATACTAAAGAATAAAAGCAAAAACCAGGATGGCTAACTGAAACTTTAGCAGAAATGATTAAGTTAAGGAACAAAGCTCTTGAAAAGTTTATTAGAACAAAACAAACAACAAGTTACAACTATTATAAAGAATTACGAAACTACATTACACAAGCTGTTAGGAATGAAAACAGGCATTCTACAGATATCAAGTTCTAGCAAATATAAAAACCCTAAAAACTATGGAATTTTTTGAGCAATATAATATACACACCAAACCTAAAAATATGTTAATTTAGCAAGTAACGATCCGAATTACATTAATCAATATTTTATAGATAGTGTTCCAATATCCACAGTATCTGAAGAAATAGTAAACTATTTTTCCAATAACAAATATCCTTTGGCAACTGAAGATCTGATGTTTCACACCGTACATTCTAGTGAAGTAATCAGGGCTATTACAAGACAGAAATCAAACGCTACAGGTGTGGATGGGATCAACTTACATACGATAAAACTTATTCTTCCTTATTGTGCTGACGCTCTGACTCACCTTATTAATGTCATTCTAGAAAGTTCTACTATGCCCAGTATATGGAAAAAGTCCATAATTACACCTTTACCTAAGGTAACCACTGCTACCACCTATAAGGAACTCAGGCCGATAAGTATTTTACCAGCATTATCGAAAGTGTTAGAGTATATTGTGTATTGTCAAATTTTACAACATGTTGATGCAAACAATATTTTCCTAAAACCCAGTCTGGGTTTCGTGCAAAACACAGCACTGCAACTACTTTGTGCAAAGTTACAAATGACATTATCAAAAACATGGATGAATCAAAAGTAACTGTAGCTGTATATCTGGACTATAGCAAAGCATTCGATTTAATAAACCATAAATTACTTAATGCTAAACTAGTGTACTACGGTTGGAGCCTGCCTGCTTTGCAATTGATGCAAAACTACTTATCATTACGACTACAGAAAGTGAAATTTAATGGCAATACATCCAATGAATTGTATGTAACTCAAGGTGTCCCCCAGGGAAGTATACTAGGGCCTCTGCTTTTCGCAATTTTTACTGCAGATCTTCCCTCGATTGTAACCGAAAATTGTGGCATCCATATGTATGCTGATGACACGCAGTTGTATGTGTCAGGTAATCCTTACAGTGCTAATTGGATTCTTAATGAGCTTAACATTAATTTAAATGCAGTACATCAATGGTCATTATCCAATGGACTACTCCTAAATCCTGGGAAAACTGTTTGCCAGTGCATACGATCTTCCTACAATAGTACAATATTCAAGCAATTAAAAAGTGAAAATATCGTTCTCGACAATTGTGTATTAGATTTTAGTCAGAAAACAAAAAATTTAGGTATAATTTATGACACAAATTTAAATTTTGAAAGCCATGTAAAGAAAATTTGCAGCGTAGGATACTTCAAACTCAAGTCGCTCTACAGATATAAAATGTCACTTCTGCCACAAACAAAGTGGAAATTATGTCAATGTCTTATACTAAGTCATATTTACTACTGCAACACAGTATACTTTAGTTATCTTTCAGAACACTATAAAAATAAGTTACAAATCTTACAGAACAGTTGTTTAAGATTTTCATATAATGTGCCATATAGGGAACATGTGACCCCTGTATATAATAATTTGGGCATTCTTAAGCTAAAATTTCAATGTGAGTTGTTTTTTGCCATTTTTTTGTTCAATATTTATAAGAGTAAACAGCCTAGTTATTTATATAATATTTTAAATGTACGATGCTCTAATCACAACTTTAATCTTCGCAGCAACAGTACATTAACAATTCCAATCCATAAAACAACTAAGTTCAAGTGTTCATTTGAATATCATGCTGCAACAATATTTAATAAATATTTTGATTTATATTTAAGAGCAAGTTCAGTTCAAACCTTCAAAAAGGCTTTGTTAATTAGAATTATTGAAAGGCAGAACCACATATAATTGGTGTACAGAGGTACTCTGTGAAAATCAGCTTTGCTGACATTGTACCATTTAAATAATTATTATGTTTATAATTTATTATTTAATAAACTTTTCTATTCTATTTCTATTTCTATTCTTTGTGCCATTTCTAGTCTTCTTTTTCAGGGAATGTAGGTTTCCTTCCTTTTATCTACCTAATTATCGTACCTTTACCTGTATTTCTGTTGTCCCTCTACATAAGGAAGAAGAAGACGAATTAAATTTGGATTCAACCGGGGGCAGACGGATGACCCACACCCTCAATGCTCCCCGATGCCCAGCTGCCACCAAAATAGCCGTAATGCTGTGACAAGTCCTACAGTTTACGTGCGTACCTTTTGTTTTCCCTTATAATTAAAATAAACATTTTTTATATGTGATAATAATTTGATCAAAGGTATGACGTAAGCGTTTATGGTGCAATATTTTGCAATTATTTATCATTGTTACCAACGGTCATAGTGGCTCTCATATATTGCCGCCGGGACTTTAAAAAGTATACCTTGAGTGTAGACCTAAAGTGCAATAATAATTGTAAAACAATAGAAGGTGACCGAACTGCATCTAACAAGAAAAAACAGCGGCTATGTTCAAAGACAACAAACTGAAACAAGAAGAAAATTGTTCAAAGTATATACGTGGAGCACAGCACAGAACGCCTATGAAATAGGGGCAGTAGAAAAGCAGACAGAAAGAGATATAAGCCTCATTTTGGGGAATTGTACGGAATATATTACAAGCAGAGATAGGAAAAGAAAGGTAGAGGTAGACCAACATCAGACTTTCACATGCAGATTGTGATAGATGCTGACTGTGCAAATTTCAAGGAAATGTGTAGATTAGTTCAGATTGAAACAATGAGGGTATGCGTTTAACAGTTCCACGACTGAAGCCCTGATGATGACCGATGATGAGCTGTTAAGGATTTCCCACATATTTTTCAGAGGGCTTCGGAACATGAATCCCCAATATCACATACAAATGCTGTTATTGCTAATTCTATTCACAAAATAGCTTAAATATAAAAATGTCATATTGATTTAAAATTTCAAAATGGAAAGAGATAATAGGAAAAAACTATTTGAAACAAATGAAAAATTGCAGTACAAGATGGTGGAGCAAGTCAAAGGCTTTAGAAATATTATTTGGTTCTTATACTGATTAGAAATATGAAACATTCCAAGTTATTAATTGTTTTACATACAATCTATACTAGTGAAGAATCTGACAGTAAGACGAGCTCAGAAGCTAAAAGTTTTTAGATGGTTTTATTAAATTTGAGAAAATTGTGGTATTATTCATTTATTTGTGTCTGTTTTAGTATTTAACATCAGCTTCTAATTATTTACAAACAAAAGGTTTAAACTTTCAACAAGCTTTTCATATTATTAATAATACGATAAAAATATATCAAATTTATGTTTGATCAGTATAATGTCGTTGTCGATAGTGTTCAAAAATTTGGAAATAGTATTAATCCACAAGAAAATATAATTAATTGTGATATTTTAATAGAATTAGAATTTTCAGTAACGAGATTGAGAAAGACGAAAAAAGGGTCAGGAGAATCTTGCCAAGATGAAATATCAGTAATACACCAAGTGGAAGGAATGAAAAATTTGAAACAATCTTTTAAAATCATAATCAACAAAATAATGCAGTTTGGATTCTAGGGATTCTAGGGAACCTAGGGAAGCTTTCCTCGGAGTGCTTTGTCATCAATTTCTAATTTAACGGACATAGAAGCAGATATATTAAAGCAAGAATTATTAAGTTTTGCACAAAACTACAACGATTTTAAATTGGAAAATTTGGAAAAATATAATTTAATAAAACGACTGTATTTCTCGGCCTCAGAATCCTCAGACACTGAATAACGTGATAGTGATAATGATGTTCATCAAATGAATAAATTTCAACTTCAAACTATACCTCCACTTCACAAATGTGGTAGGTGTATGTGTTGCTGTTCTTTTGTTTCACATAAATACAACTTGCAGACCTTATCTTATACAACAATTTGAATATTGCTTATAAATATTTATTAACCTTGTCTTGTACACAAGTTTCTTGTGAAAGAACTTTTTCTAAATTAAAGATTATAAAAACAAAACTAAGATCCATCCTCTACCAATATTTATTAGAAATATTTATGCTATTTAACATAGAGAATAAAATGTTAAAAGAGATTAATTACGACAAAAAAATAATAGGCATTTTATCTACAACTTCATCTTTGATAAAGACTAAGCTCTTCTCAGCTCAGCCTCAGTTTGATTAATCAGATTTATCATATCATTGACTACTAAAGCTTCATTATGTTAAATCGTTATTGATAATTATTAGTATCATCCCGTGTGGTTGGTGGTGGTTACCCATCAGGCGCATCCCTAAGTGGCGGAGAGTTAAGGCCCAGTGTCACCGTTCAAGTAATCGACGTTGTCATCAGGCTCTGTAGACGAATAAGCCTTGCATTCGTGCAGATCCAGAGCGTTGAGTGGCCTAAAAACCACAACATACAGGGAAATAAATCTACGCCAGTGCAGGCTAAACCCTGCACAATGATGGTTAGGCTAATCCCACATCACGGACCACACCACCATGGCTAAATGTACTGCCTTCGAGGTCATTGGGTACGTTATTGGACAAAATACATTCCGAATTGCAGTTGGACTAAGAATTGGATGTAAGTTTTGTGAATCCCATTTGTGCATTTGTAGATCGGAAGTATTATCTAATGGTCAGCATGGACTGAGTTGTGGAAAAAACTTAGGTTGCTATTCAAGGCACCTAGAAATAAACTCCATTCTATCCAAGACACTCGTTTCGGCCAAAATTCCTTCTTGTTTGGAACCAATAGGCCTAAGCAGAGATGATGGGAAAAGGGTAGATGGGATGACTTTGATCCCATGGGGAAAAGGCCAATGCCTTGTTTGGGATGCTACATGCTCGGATAGTCTTGCACCATCTCACATTTCACAATCATCAAATCAAGCAGGATACGCAGCCAAAACGGTTACAGCATTAAAAAGAAGAAAATATGCCAATGTTATCGATAAGAATTTTATTTTTCTTCCTTTCGCGGTGGAAACTTTAGGACCGTGGTGTGAAGAAGCTATTCAATTTGTTATCAATTAGGAAGATTGCTAGCATTGCAGAGTGGAGAACCTCGCTCTCGTCTATACCTCACCCAAAGAATAGGAATAGCAATTCAGAGAGGAAATGCAATATCAATCACGGGGACCTTCCCTTCTAGTGAAAAATTGGATAAAGTTTTTTACATTTTAAAACATAGAAATTAGTTTAGTTGTTACGATTCATGTTTAAATTATTGTAAACTGTGAAATGTTGAATAAAAATAGTAAAACTTAAAATATGTGAAGATAAAAACACTTATAAAAATAAAATGCGGTAAGCACACAAGTGGCCTTACTCGATAAATTTGCATTTCAACAGATTAGTTAAACTTTTGAAAATTAAAATGACATTTCAGTACCAAAAGGATATATGCCACAGCACATTTCCTTCGAAACAGCTATTTAGCAGACAAGAAAAAAGTACGTTCTGGAGTGTCAAAAAATATTGAAAAAAATACAACAGTGATGAACAATTCACAACTACAAAACATTTAAGATAATTACATACCTTATTTGTATTAGGCACTTCTCTGATATTTGCTTCTGTGGGTACATTTTCTACAAAATCTTCTTCACTATTAATATTAACATTTAATGGCCCAGAGTAACCATTAGTTAAGATTTTATTCGGCAATTTTAATTTTAGTTCTTCATTACCTATAGGTTTTAGCACACCGTGACTTAGTTCTTCGTCAGTAAAATCATCACTATAACATTCATCGTGATTATACTCAACAGTTTTGTCTAAAGGTAGGGGGCTTGTGCCTTTCAAAGAAGGTGTTGAATTCCGATAGTCATTTAAGCTATGTGATAAATTCGCAGACGTTTTAGATCGTACACTTAATTGTTCAAAACTTTTAGAACTTTCCATGAATATTTGTTCTGCTTCTTTCATAATGTCTTCGACACTACGTTCCCTTGTATCCTTTTCATAAGGCCCAAGAGGACTCTTAGCGACTAATTTATTTATTTCCTCTATTATACTACCAATGTCGCTTTCAGCATCATCAAAATCATCTAGTTCATGATCTTTATTTAAAGTGTCCTGCAGGATAGGATAATTGGAGGTTATATCAAGAATTGGTATGTCGTCTACATCTTTAACAGGCTTCTTACCCTTTAACCACCAAAACGGTTTAGGCGATACAGCTGTTTCCATTACTATTTACAATATGCAGTTTAAAAATCACGCAGTGAAAGAAACAATTTTTAACCTATAATTCAAACTAAAATAAGTTTTAAATTATTGATTGTTTACAGTTAGTCGATATGGCAGAATACTAAATTACTGACAAACGTGTCAAATATAACGTTTTCGTAAAATAATGTTCACATTGCACAGGTTTAAGCCATAACTAATCCCATTTATGTAATTTTAATAGGCATACACGGAATGCCAAATAGGACGATTTTAACAACACGACCAACATTTATGATGACATTTGACAAGCTTTGCTTTTAACGGAAATGGTGCGTATCACAATACCTACAAAAATAAAATTTATTGGCACGCTTTGCGTATCACATTACTTTCCTTTGTACACGATTTATATCTTTTAAGCAATTAATCACTAAATTTAAATAATGTTTACAACTGACATACGTCTAGTGATGTTCATAAATAAAACGTCCTCTCCAACAATGCTAAATATATTACAGAAGTTTAAATGAAAGGCTAAATAATTTACGTATAAAGTTTGATAAGAATTTAAACTTAAAAGTAGGTAGAAAAGTTTAGGTTGGTAACCAAATTAATCCCCTTCTGATTTAAATAACACTATGTACCAGCTTCAATTCATTTAGTGCTTAATTTATTTAAGGATTACTTCCAAATTTACGAAAATTCTTTTTTTCTTTAAGTCTACTTTGTTTTCTATAATGATATACGGTACTTATAAAACAAGTTGCTTGTTAAAATATATACAATAGTTTGTAGTGTAACAGACCTGAAGGCTGATCAGAACGGCCTCTACAGACGACAATACCGGGCTCAATGATCTAAGATCTAATGGCAGTGGCTCAACGACACCTACGTTGTGTTGTTATAATGTAACCCAAATTCACACTGGAAAGATGGCGTTAAGGCGGGAAGGTTTGAAATAAAACTACAGAATTTACCTAAGTTGACTTTTAATCAAAAGAATAACCAATATATAGGTCATTCGCATGAAAGCATAGAAAAATTGACATTTAAAGCAGACAGTGCCGTACTCAACCTGAGCAATTGGGGAAAAGGCACGGCAGAGAAAACCCCAAACTGCCCTCACGCTTCCAACTGCATTTGGCACATCTCGACAAGGACGGGTAACGTACAAGTACCCAGGTCACCAACACTGAAATTGACGGAATGCCAACTGTTACCAAGACATGCCACACATGACAACTGAAGAAACGTTAGTGTAAACTAACTGGTCTTTTCTAGTAGGTACTGAGGTCGGATAACCAATACTACCCAGTTAAAGTTAAAGAGGGGGACACCAGGAAGGTAAAATCTGCCTTGACTACCAATGTTCCTTCCCGCACGAACATAAAATGTTAGTAATATTCCACAAGGCTCAATCACACGCGCCCACATACATTCTTTAACAGTCTCCAGTCCGTGTTACAAAATATTTTACAAAGGTTAGCCGATTTCCTATTATTTGCAAAAGGGCACAACTGAATCGCTGAAATGAACTTATGGTATGATTACGTATAGTTAAAAAGGCGCTTATAATTGAATAGACTATCTCCAACATGTCACAACTGCAAACGCGAAATTCCCGAGATGGTCGGTCATACCAGAGGTTCAATTTAATTACATCACAACAATTATCACAAGCGTTAAATACTAGTTCATTATATATACATGGGCTAGATAATAGGATATACAAAAACAACAAACGTATAATTAAGTGTAACCCAAGATGTGAGCAGTGCAGTTGAATATATGGTTAATATGCTGAAATAAAACAATTACACATAATAAAAATGTCAAATGAATCACAAATATCAAACAAATATAACATATGTTGGCAGCAAATACAGATCCAAAATTCTACAGCATAAAACAAGCCCAGATTCAAGCGCTAAATCTTTATATAAGTGCATGTTAGTTAAATATATTAAATCTAGTAAGCAAATGTTAAAAAGTATTCATTTTGTATGATTCGGTTAAAACGTACCTTTAAAAAAATTAAACACATCGTGGCATTACAAGTTACCAACACAAAATATACACAACAACGTTGTGGTTAATTCAATTTCCCTTTCAAAACCAAAACAAATATAACATAAAAATATAATAATGTTTATATTCAAACTTGGCTAATAATTTGATTCAATATATTTAGAGTATGATGGTACTAATAGCTCGTAATATTACAGTAAGGGTACATTTACTATTGATTCGGTAACAGGTGCAATACAATTGGAGTTGCAACTCCGTATTAAATACTAAATAAACGTTATTTCAAGTAAACAAATATTAGTTTTCGGTCGATGAACCAAACAACACTTATTTATACATAAACATGTTAAATAAAATTGTGAATCCACCTGGAAATTACATATTACACATGATAAGTAAAACAACTGGCAAATTCAGACACAAAAGTAACATTATCATAAACATACTTCCTTCAATGGTTAAATAATTAACGGTTTTACAATAAGTACCAACATCACATTCAAAACAACGCTCTGATTACAGGATGTATAATCAGATAACCTTAAATAACCACTACATTATAAACTTAAAAACATTATCTTTAATAGAAAACCGCTAAGTGAAAATGTTTCAACCATCCAACTTGAAATCTCAAAACAAAGTCGTTTTAACCCTTGTCGGCTCGATCGATCGTTCCTACACATGTGCGCATTGTAACATAAATTTTGACATAACGGAATGCGTTCAGAAACCTGCAAGTGGTTACTAAGCTATTTTAACAAATACCTTCAAATATCAAAATGTACACTATAATATTTTTGATAATTATCAACCAATCAGAAATCGACTTAGAAACACTACGGATCACTTCAAAGTTGCTTGTTAGAATATATACAGTAATTGAAAACTACTATTTCAGAATAATATAACTTATATAAGTTCTGTTGCTCTAGACTAATGGTTTTCAACTAGTCTGTCGTGGCACAATAGTGCGCCGCAAAACGTTTCTAAGTGCCCAGCATATGGGGCCCAGAATACAACTTCCAAAAGAAACAATCCCAATCTTGAAGTTTTATGCGCATGTCCAATTCCGACCATATTCTTCCAAGAATAATAGCTATTTTACACACAATAATTTATTGATCGATTTCTAGAACTTGTTGACCTTGGGCTGCAAGTCAGCTCAAAAATGTGTATTACATTTCACAATTTATAGATCAATTTCAAGAACTTGGCGCTCATCAATTTAAGCCGGCTTGGAGCAAGTTTTAATTTTTTATTAATCTTCTGGCTATATTCTATTACCAACCTATACGATGGTCACTAACTGGTTTATTTCTAAAATAATTAAAAGCTTATATATTTATTGTTTGGTGTTTTTGTGAATTACTTAAAATGCTGTAATGTTTTCTAATTTAAATTAATATATATCACGTCAACAATCTGTAGAAGACTTGTAAATAGAAAGTAAATATAGAAATAAACGATTGTTGCTTCTAGAATAACCAAAGAAAAGTTGATAAATTGATGTGTGTAAAACTATTTAAAGTTATCAAGATTCTTGATTTAAGTTATCAATAAATTGTTGTGTGTAAAACAGCTATAATTTTGGTGATATATCAACTGGAAGCTTTTTCCGAATAAATGAATTACAGTTAACCTATTTTATGAATTTATAAGACTCTAGAATAATGGCGGTGTTTATGTTTAGTGTTTAATAACTCTTTGTGCAATATTGAACTTTTGCAGTCACTGCGTTTTTAGTGTTAAATTTAGTGATGAATTTGGTAGGTACAGTGATGATAAAACAATGAAGAAATGTGGTTTGTACCGTTCAGTATTTGAATGTTCGAATTTAACAGCAACCAAAGAAACTTCATTTTTCAGATATCCCAAGGATATTAACAGGTTAGTGCACTAGGACACTTCTGACTTCCGTCTGTTTCTATTCTTAAGTTCCTTCTAAGAAATGGTGGCTTTCTTAAAAAGAGAACAATTAAGAAGTGATTTGCTCTAACGTTTGGAGCTCCTTTTATCTTCTGGGTTTGCTTGTATTGTACGTTTGGGCGGTTCTATTTTGTATTCGAAGAGTGTCGGACGATTCCATTATTGGCGGAGGAGTGTTTTAAGCGTACATGCTATTTATTTGCATGCTGCATACTTATTGGTCAATTATGAGTATGGTTGGTTGCATACTCTTACATACCCCCTTTCTAATGGCTGCTTTAGTCACGATAAAAGTGATATATTTCTTTATGAAGTGTAGTACTTTACCACTTCTTGTAATTGTCATTGGAGGAGTACAACTTGGATTTTTTGGAATTGTGTAGACTGCTTCTTAGGGTTCGTTTTCTATGTATGTTGGTTTGACCCTGTCGATTGAAACAGTTGTTTTCTTGCTCTGTTTCTTGATGATGACCGCCTTGTGGTCTTTGTGAATTACTTTGTATAGTTCATTAGTATGTACTTTGTAAAGTGTTTTTGTTGCCTTTGCAGTGTAAGAAATGTACTTTACGTTTTTAAACCCTGTGAATATGAATGTTTGTTTTGTGCTATTCTTAGTGCCCTGGACTGGTTGTAGTTGTTGAAGATGGTAATGTAGTTAGTTTGTAAGTGCCTCAGGATGTGTTTGTTTTGTTAGCCTATTCGAACTTGTAAAAAATTGTTTTGATAAACTTAGCATTTCGCAAAATGTAAGCTCTGTAGCTGTGGCGTTTAAATCTTCCTTCCAAGCTTTTCGGATTCCAAGTAGGACTAAAGGTATCGCTTCTGTTCATTTTTCTGTATCGTGCCAGATCAATACAGTTTTCAGTTCTCGGTGAAATCGTTTCACTATATCATTGGACTGTGGATGATATGCTGTTGAACGAATTCTCGTGGACCCAATCAAGGTTTTTAGTCGTATGACCGCCTTGATCTGTGGTGACTTTGAGTGGGTACACCAATGCATGCGATTTATTGTTCTATGAATGCTTTAGCTAACGTTTGTAATGCGCTGCGTTACACTAAGCATTAATTAAATAAAAAAGAAATAATATTTAATTTTGAACGAACTAACTTGTTAGAGAATCGCCGTGTAGTATCTCAATTTCATGTAAAATAGTGTTTAAAAAGCAAGACTTGAAATTAAATTGGTATTTTATACCAATTAAATTGAATACCACAAAAAAATCGTTTTAATTCTGTAAATACACAAGGAGATTCGGAAAACGGGTTGTAAATTATGTTAAAACCACAAGAATGTAAACAAACCAATTATAACCAAAGAATTGCATAGTGACAAATATTATTTTTAGTAGTTTTAAGTTTATGAAATAACTGGATTTCTTAATGTGTGCGTCCCTATATATGGGCTTTTGATGTTTTAGCTGAATAAATTCCATGCAATGACATAGTTTTAATAGTCATTGATGCAACTATCATAAAAGGCAAACCACACATTTTATTGCAAAGTATTAACTAGATGTTATATAAGCAGAATACACAAGATAGGATTACACAGATAAAGTCATCGGCTCATTATAATAAACTGAACGCATGTGAATGATGAAAAGTACTCTATACAATGTAGTAACACAGACGTTGATCGTAATAAAATATTATTTATAGTGGGAGTAAAGAGTTTTGTTGAATGTAACGAAAGTACTATTAGAAACAATCGTATAGAAATCGGTCAACTGAAAACATCGAAAATGTAGAAATATAATATAATAAGGGGAGGGGTCTTAATGCGAGACCCCCAGAGCAGTTAATTTAAGGGGGTTTGAAATGGATACAAGTGAATTGACTCCTTGAAAGGGATGTTAATGTCGAATTTGGAGAATGTAGCGAGGTTAGGGCATTTTAGACAGTTTGACGAAACAGCTAAACGAGAGAAAATACGCGGCATACGAAATTTACGCCGGGGGTTTTGCAAGATAAATTTCGAAACGCCTGCGAGAATTTGCTTCGTAATGACCGTTTGGAATTTTGAAGTTATGTTGCAGCTGTTGTTTTAAACGGAAAATTTATAACGTTCAACTCCGCATTCCGAAATATAACCCTGGGCAATTAATATTAATAAAACACTTCCCCTAGAGTTTCCAAACTGAGGCGGAGGTCTTCGTCAGGGGAGGTTCTGGCTGCTTGGTGCTGTGTTGATTGCTGCTTCTTGTTGATGTTGCTAATTGGTGATGCTTTGCTGAACGATAGTATAAGGAAGGAGTAGGAGGGTGGGAGTCACTAGTCGATACTCGATAGGCGCGAAGCACTCACGTCAGCACTCAACGGAAAACTATACCAAAATGTCCGAGCTATGTTCCATTTCTCACATAAAATGTTAACCCACTCTAACCGAGGTTGACGTACTTTCACTCGCGTTGGTGGGAACCAAACCGTTCCCATCTGAAAATTGTTGTCAGTATGCTCGGCGATCACAAAGATAGATTCATGACGTCAACAACCGCGTGGTTTTCACGGCGTTAGAGATATCGTTAGGATCTGCTGGGAATTTTCCCACAAAAAGTTCTAAAAAAAGTCCCTAAGCCTAAATTAATTCACTAATATATGTGAGCTTTAAAATAAAGCGTAACAAACTGGTGTAGGCTGAACATTACCTGAATTAGATGAATAAAACTGTAAGTAATAGTATGGGCTTGGGTATAATTTGGTATAATTTATATGTGGACGTGGACGTAAATATGATTTGGCACGTTTATCTACATAGAACACTAATCGAAGGATAAATTTATTAGTAGTAAAATATTAAGAAATATGTAGGGGATATGTATTTTGGAAAGAACAACTTGATAGTGCAACGTTGGTATTGAACTATTTTCTTGTTTGATGGATAACAGTACCAAAAATTTAAGACTTATTAACGTAATAGTTAAATAGGAAAGCAGGAAAATATGGAGCTTTTAAATAGTTTTGTTAACGTTTTCGGTTTAAGTTTTTTAAGATTTTCTTTAGGATTTATTTCAGAAAAACCTGATCAGATTGTATATAAGTTATTGTTATTAAAGTATATTTATATGTGCATGTGTAATGAACTAGGTTTTATGTAAAAGAAGTTAAGTTTACGTGGATTTTTATTTTAACTTATTTAGAAAATAGGCAATCGAAATTTGTAAAGGATAGCCAGCTACTCCAGTGCTAATCATGTCTGGAGGGAGTATTTTATTTTGACAGAGAAACGTAATGAGAACTTAGAATACTAAAGTAATGACGTTTTATACGGAGTAACAGTCTTCCACTAGAAAGGACATCACAAAACTTGCAGTAACAGACTGTGGCGCGTTTTGTATTGCTTTATTTATTCTTTCTATTTTTGCTCATCTACCTATAGGAACCCACTCCTGCACCACTTCAGTTAGCCGACGCACCCTTTTATTGTTAGGGGTCCTCTCACTTTCTGAATAAATCAAGATTTAAATCGTTTTAACGCCTATTTCACCGGCAACAGTAGTATTTCACCCGTGACACGTTTCAGTTTTAATGTTTTGCAAAGGTATTGCGTCTGGCCATCATGTAAAACGATCAATGCAGTGAATGTGTATCGGTGTCCCTCTGATACTGATACTGAACCGACAATGTCTGTGTGGACATTCTCGAATCTTGAAGATAGTGGTTTGAAACTTTGTTTCTGTGAACACATGTCTAGTGACTTTGAATCTTTGCCATTAGATACAAGTTCGTGGCCAGGTGTTGCACTCTAATTTGACGCCAGGTCAGACGAATTTTGTACACGATTTGTAACCTTGTAATCGATTTTATTAGTAATTAACTATTATCCTAGTTCTAAATTTAAGCATAAAAATTAAACCTACATTATCTCACCTAATCTTATCCCTATTTAATTATATTGCAACGTTTTAAATTCTAAATTGATTCTTACATACTTAAATACAATACTTAAATACTTAAATACTTAAATAAATAAATGTTTGACTTATGCACACCTATCTAAGCTTATAAAACCACAGTAATATATATATATATATATATATATATATACATATATGTATATCAACAGTAATATATATATATATATATATATATATATTATCGTGTAATTAAAAGAGACAATAAAATACATAAGTTAATTCATAGGGGTAAGAGCGATTAGGTCCAGTAAAACAAATTTATTGAGTTAAAATATTTCCAACTATTATTTTCAAGCTTAATTAATAGATAATAAGAGAATATCGATTTAGTTTAACGCGTGATTAAAGTAGGAATAATTTATTTTAATTAGATTTAGTTAGAGACCATGTATCATAGTATTTATGTAAAAGAGTAAAGAAAATAATTTGGGGTCAAAATATAGCATAATAAAGTTATTAGGGAACAGTTGTAAAAGCGTTAAGCTCGTTAAAAATAATGATTTCTACGTTTGAAATAACAAGGGGGAAAATTGGATATCTTGGCAAAGTTTGCTGTAAACAAATGTAATAGCTTAGTAGAACCAACAACCGTTGGAATTAAAGCAGCCAAAGCCGAAAACAAAACCACACAGGATTGATGTAAAAGCGGTATACGTTAGTTAAAATATTGAATTTTAATCTTAGATGTAGAGTTAAAAGGAGCCATGAAAAGACGAAGATTGAATAAAAGCCTATAGGTATAAGAGAGATACATAAACTATATCCAGAGGAAGGGAATTAAAAATCGATAATGTCAAGGATAGGTGTAAACAAGGCACGCGTCGCTTAGAAAGTGGGAAATTGGAGCCAAGCGAGTTGATTGGTGAAAGTTAAATAAGAAGGGCTAGAAATTCAGGTGGTAGAAGCATATGAGTGCAATAGAGCGATATGTACATGGAGGATAAAATGATGTTTGTTTGAAGTTAGAGGCGTGCAGTATATGCTAATCCGGAGAATTGGAAATGACAGTTGACGTGTTTAAGTGCTTTACCGCGTACTGTCGTGTTATGTTATGAAAATTACGAGAATTCGACGGTCGTTAGTGATTTTTGAAGAAAATAAGATGACGGTTAAACACATATACGTGCTCTTTTGTTAAACAGGGGGAGGAGGGCAAGTTCGATTATATAATCAGGAACAGAGAGTGGTTTCGGTCTCTTTTCTCTTTGTTTTTTGATTCCATCGGTGATACAATAAGTTGTTACGTGCCAATCGACACTTAAACATTGTTTTAGGTTAAGTTTGATGTGCGGAGGTTTCGCGCCATAAATTTCAAAAGACGCGGTGCGCGGAATTTTAAAAGACTATGCGCGTAGTTCCGTTACGTCACAGTGCGTTTGCGCAGATCGCGCGACGCGAAAGGGTTGGACGAATAACTTCGCGCCGACGGGTAAAAGACAAAAAAGTGGGGACAAGTTTCCGGTGTTCTCTATAACGTGGCTTTTTGCCTGAACTATCGAGTGGAGTGGACGTTTTGAGGTAGGTAATCTGCAACCTAGGCGAACCGTACTGCAGGACCCTAGACGAGTCGGATGTCCATGTTCCGCCGAAGCACCGGAGCCGTACCATCTTTAATTACCGCAAAAGGGCCTTGAGTAGCCTGATGGACTTGAAAAGAAGTCAAATTTAACGCAGGGACATATCCAATGTGAGTAATTATTGTACTATCTTTTGTCTGAAATTTATGTATTTTTTCCGATTATGGCGTAATATAATTTGTGCATTGGTGACGTCATTGGCAGTGGCCACGCGGAATCTGTAATAAGGTTAGTGCTGCCTTCCGCGAGTGGCGTCGCCCGTTTTACTCATTGCGCTTGCGCGATGTATTTATGAACTCTTAAACTGTATTTATCGACGTTCTTTAACGGTAATTATCGACTTTTTAATTGTAAGATTTATCGAGTTTTAAAGCGTAATAAACTGGCGCCCAACGTGGGCACGATTTATCTCTAAAGATTTTCAGAATTTCGTTAAAAGTTACAAAGTACAAAAAATTTGGTTTAACGCAAAATACCATCCCCAAGTAAACCCTACCGAGAGAATAATAGAGTCTTAATTACCGCTATCTCTTCCTATGTTGATTCAGACCATACTACATGGGATGAACATATCTTTAAAATTGCTCAAGCTTTGCGTACATCTAAACACGAAGCAACCCAATTCACACCGTCATTTCTTGTTTTTGGAAGATATACACCAATCGATGGGAGTTACTATGGTTTAGTGCATGACGATACTAACGTAATTGAATTTGACAATAAAGTACGCTGGGACATAGACCAACAGTCATTACCTTCTATCTTTAACGACGTTAGGAAAAATTTGTTAAAAGCTTACGAAAAGAGCAAGGACCACTATAACTTACGTAAACGAAATATTTCTTTCGCCTTGGGCGAACAAGTTTGGAAAAAGAATTATGTCTTATCGGATGCATCTAAGAAATTTTCTTCAAAATTAGCCCCTAAATTCATTCTTTGTAAGGTCACTCGTGTCATTAGTCCCCTTATCTACGAACTTCAGGATGCAGAAGGAAAACGCCAAGGCAGGTGGCATATTAAAAACCTTAAGCCATTCTCTGCTGACCCAAATGCTACTTAAGTTTTCATGTTCCATGCTCCTCACGATTTACCTAATATTTTTCTGTTCTCACCATCAATTAGTTAACTTTAATTACTTATTCCCTCTCTCATACAGTATATAATCTCTTACACGTTTAACTTTACTTCCCTTAAATTAGCTATCTTTTTCTTTTGGTTGACTTTTCCTTGACCATACCGTTACTTATATATCACTTCATTCTCTACACCCCCCAATATAACTCTGTCGTTTCATTTAATCAACCCTCGAACTTTTCCTACAGCATATTATTTGGTTTTTAGTATTTTTTCTTACGTCATTTAATTTTGTGTGGTAATTGTCGTAACTTTGGTTGAAATAACTCATTGAATTTTTATGATTGGTTTTAGCTGATGTTAGAGTAGATGTTTTTCTTCTTTGGGCTCACATAGGACATGTGCAACCTATGCCATTGTTAGAAATAGTTTATATTCGCAGTCGAAAAAAACTAGGATTGTCTATTCCATGTGTTTTTCTTCTGAATTATTGCAGTCGCCCACATTATACTACACCATTATTTGTTTCTTTTTCTATTAAATCAACATAACTTATTAACATTTTTTTTCATTGTTTTTTATTGAACTTTGTGGTAAGGTGCTATTGCTTCTTATTGTTATCTTATTATATTCACGGTTGTTTTAGCATATTGGAACAGTGTACCTGTATTTAGCTGCTTATAATTGGGCATTTTTGTGTGTTTAGGGTGCTACCGTTTTGAAAAACTACCTTAAAACAGTTTGTTTTTGTGTGAATGTATCTGTAATGATACTTTTAAGTTGTTGTGTCAACTTTTGTCTGATTTTCTTATCGTAGTGGATGCACTCGTTAGGAAAATGATCGTACTAGTTCTCTTAAGAGTCTAGTGAATTTTAAATTTATGTTTATACCTTATCTTGTCGGATTAATATCGCAGGTGGTCCTTCAGACTGCGCTGTGTTTAACAGGGACAACTCTCTACCTTCTCTCGGACGCTTGTCCAAAAACTATACTTTTTCTTATCCAGCTGTCTCCGCTATGCCTTATTCTTCTTTCGGTGGACCTGTTCTTGTCCCGGAACACCCGTCTGCCGCATAAGAGTGATGTTCCCTCACTCCGAGCTACTAGCTACATTGGCTGGTTGAGTAGCGCTTTGCTATCCACCTTTCTCTGTCTCTTTTGCTCAGTGCGAGCCCTTCCTCTACTTTCTTCTACCAGGAAGTGCCTCTAATGCATTCCAAATAACCTACCTCCTTCTTTTTACCGTTCCTGTTTCTCTACTGCCTTTTCATTTCCGTTAGTCACCGTGTGGTTGCGCGGGAGGTTTTCACAGACACCTGGACCACGTCTCTGCGAATCTTTCGTGGGGTCATGCGGTGCCGCTGTCAGCGCATGGGCACTGGCAGGGAAGGTATGTATGAGTGTGTGAATGTGTGAGTGAATGTGTATATATCTGTATACCGTATATACCGTGTGGGTATCGGGTGATTAATCACCGATACCGATTAACGCCGGGTGCAGGGATGCACCGAAATGTCTTTACCGGTCCCTCGTGCCGTTTATTGCAAACGGACCTGCTTCACAGGTTTCTCTTGTTAGAGGGCACGAGCCAATCCCTATTTAACGGCTCTACTGGAGCCACTCTAACTTTACCTTATTCATTGTCTTGGGTAATAACTAGGCCAATACCTTTGTCTTCTTTATTATCTTTGATAATACCCTTAGTTTTAATATCGTTATCTTACCGATTACTTTTAATATTAACTTTAGTTTAGTCTCGTTATCTTACCGACTACCGTTAGTAATAACTTTAGTTAAATTCGCGTTATCTTACCTGTTATCTTTAGTAATAACTTTTGTTTAATATCGCGTTACCTTACCTACTATCTCTAGTAATAACTCTTAGCTTAATATCGTGTTATCTTATCTAGTATCTCAAATAATAACTAAAGCTTGACACCGTTATCTTATCCATTACCTTTGATGATAACAATTTAAGCTTAATATCGTTATCTCATCTCTTATCTTTAACAACAATTTGAGATCTTTTTTTATCTTTTTATCTTCCTAACGTGTGGTATCTATGACCAGACGTGGGAATTATTTTTTCTGAAGTTTGAGTAAAAAGGCTAGCCTGATATAGATATGCAATTTGTTAGGTTAGCCATATAAGGATTTAGTAGGGTGGTACTTTTGGTAAATTTGTTGATTCACAACTATGTCATGGACAAGTTTTAAATGTGCATCGTTAGAAAACCAAAGTACCAGTAACAAAATTTGCTAGAGTGCAGAGTGACGCACTCCATGAACATTTTTAAATTTGGGCACTTCTTGCCAATAGAAGAATAGTTTTGATGCAACACTCATGTGTGTTTGCATGTAAGAACTTTTATGTTAGCTTTAGTTTAGATAGTTTAGGCGACTTGTCGCATTTGCTTTAATGTAAGTAGTGTTTCATGCTCCCCGACAAATTTGTGCTGTTGATTATTAGTGTAGTCAAAAACAATGGGGCTACATATTCCGTTTCCTGGTACTTCGGTAGACGTGTTATCGGTCGAAAACCCAGGTGGCGCCTTATATAAACATTTTGTAGGTTTTAAGTTAGGGTTTTACGTAGGGTAGTTAGGATTTAGATTTTAAGCTGTTACTGTGCTAACAGGCTTTTTCTTTTTTTAAGTTTTTTCTTTTGTGGCTTTGGCGCGATTGTTACGTGCCAATTGACACTTAAACATTGTTTTAGGTTAAGTTTGATGTGCGGAGGTTTTGCGCCATAAATTTCAAAAGACGCGGTGCGCGGAATTTTAAAAGACTAGGCGCGTAGTTCTATAATAAGTTCTATAATACCTTCACGTAACATTTCCTCAATTTTTTTCTTCACTCTATTTCCATATACTACTGGAATATGATATATTTTACTGTTAAACGGTTCCTTATTTATTATTTCTAACTTGTGCACATAACCCTTGGCAATTCTCGACTTCGACCCAATTAATTCTGAATGCTTATTCAATAATATATTTACCCTATTTCTTAAATCATCTGAACACTTAATATCTTCATTTTCATTACCCCCATTATTTATCTCTTCACTAAACTGATTAATATTTACGCAGTCATCTTCTATTACTATATTCCCCTCTTCATACCATTTAATATTTTTCCCATTACACTCAATCTCTTTGCATTCCGCATTTATCTTCAACCCCAACTTATCTATCATATTCATCCCAAATATAACATCTATCTTCAGTCCAGGTACTACCATAAACTCATTTTCCCATATTTTATCCCCCATTTCACATCTCAAAATTACCATTTCATTTATTACACTAAATCTTTTATTATTTGGTGCCACTAAATTACACCTCGCTATAGCTATCGCTTTATCCCCCAATTTCTCTCGTTTAACAAACTCTTCCGCAACAAGTGATGCTTCTGCTCCAGTATCAATTAACACTTTAACTATTCTATCTTCCACCTTTAAATTAATTATTGGTAATAAGTTCCTTTCAAATTTTCCTAATTCATTATCCATTTCATATTTAATAAACTCGCGCTGGTGTTCATATCCGTTAATTCGTAGAATTTTCCTTGGTTCGTCCGTACTCAAAAATCCTGATTTCGCGTCGAAGGTCCTGCCTGACTCATTATCCCTGTATCTGTGCAATTCGTATTTCTTATTTCCATACTATTAATATTTCTAGCTTGCGTCCGTCGATCATCATTTTCCTGTCTATTTATTACTCTATTATTTCCCTCATGATTCGTTCTCTCCATTCGTTGCCTTGGCATCTGACCATTATCCCTGTTTTGCCTAAAATCATTATTAAAATTGCCATAGTTCCCCCTATTAAAATTTCTTACACGATCATAATTGTAACTGTTCCTTCTATAATTATTCCGAGTCTCATCATTCCTTATAAAATTCGTGCGTCGATCCCTAACATTATTTTCAATTTCAAAATCATTTTCCAAATCATCATATCTCTGCAAATAATCAATAAACGTATCTCTATCCACTATATTTTGCGTCGTTATGTATCGCTTAACTTCAGCGTTAAAATGACTTGCTAAATACCTTATAATAATTTTATCTTCTAAAGGAGGATCCAATTGCTTCGCTACAGTAAATTTCTCAATCGCATATGATTCTCGCGTTATCCCTTTCGCCGAATCGTATCTTCCCATAATTAAGTTACTTCGAATTCGATTTTGCTGATTGTCATTCCAGAATTGACGTAAAAATTTGCTTTCAAACTGTTCAAATGTTTCTATTTCACTCTCAACTAAATTGTACCATCTTTCAGCATTCCCTCTTAATATTGCCCTAATTAAATTTAATTTCAATAATTCATCTGTAGATCCCTGTATCAACATTTTAAAATTTTTCAGAAATTTCTTAGGATTTAATTTCCCGTCCCCGTAAAATTTCGTAAACTGTTCGATTGAAAGATTCGTTTGAATTAACCTATTTGATTCTCTATTAAAATTTATTGGATTACCTTTTAAATTATTTATTTCTTGATTTATTGATCTAAACTCCGTTTCGCAATTTTCTTCAATTTTGTTTAATTTAATATTTAAATTCGTAATTTTATTGTTGGACTCGATTTCGTACTCTTCTCGTTTCATTTTGATTAAAGAAATATGATCCCATAACCCGTCTATTTCCTCAGAAACTCTCCCAATTTTTACATTCAATTGTGCTTTAATCTCCGCGACAGTGTTGTTTGTTTCTTTCAGTCCATCACTAAGAATTTTGATTTGATTCCCTAATTTCTCATTATTTGCCTCCATTTTTGTTGTAACTGTATTTATGGCTTGTTCACTCCTGTCCATTTTATCATTTAATGCCATTAAAATATCCAACATTTTGGTTTCTTGTGAAGTTCGCCTTTCTTCACTGGAACTGGTTTCCTGAATTATCACGCTCTCCTGGGATCCTATCTCCTCTCCTTGTTGCCTTAAAGCTTCCCGTGTTTCCCGTATTCTCTTGTCCATTATTATAATTTTACTCTAAACTTTTAAATACTAAATAAATCTACCTAACTTTAATTACTGTACAAATTTCTCTATTTTTCCTTTAATTGAAACTTTTCAAATCCCCGGTTTAGTTTAATTTATTTATTTGAATCTCGCAATCGTATTTAAAATTTATTTTTAATTTAATTCGCTCCTCCTAATCTCAGGTTATTTTATTGTGGTTTAATTCATGCTTTTAATCCGTGCCCTAACGTTGGTGCGACATCTTTATTGCTATAATATTGGATACTCAAGCCCCTTCGTTGGGCTGCTATCTTTATTGCTATGCTATTCGTAGAATTATCATGCCCCGACTTTGAGCTGCATTATTTATTTTCTACGTACTCTAAATTATTGGACCACCATTTTAATATTCACGATTAAGTGTAATTATTTCCTTCTCCAGCTGTTTTCTTAATATTGCTATCAACTGGACTTTATCTGTAAACAACTATCTACCAATGGCAAAATTCGATACGTTACCGCCTTGCGACTTATCACTTTCCTGCTCAACTGGTGGCTCCGCCTTTTGTACTATTTAAATCTTATGACCTCGGCTAGCATTTATTTGCAATTATAAAATTCAGTAAATTTAGATTTTGTATAATAGAACCAATATGTTATGTACAGCTTTTGAAATTATTCGAAATACACTTTTCAATCAGTTAATTTTATAAATCTCATTTATTAACAATCATTTACTCAAAACCCAAAGTCACCAAAGAAAATTTATGATCTTTACCAACAAATGTAGAATATTCTATACCTGTTTTCTTATTACTCATTCAATACGTATGCAACTTCTTTTGTTGACTTTTCACAAGCATTTCTTATTTAACAAATTCAATATTAAAAATAAAATAAAAATTCATATAGAAAAACAAGTGTCTTATAACTGAAAATCTGACCTGGTTTTATCTTTTCCACATCGACGCTTCTAATAAAAATAATCTTCCCCAATTCTGTATTCCATTCAAATTATTACGCTGCAGACCAGCACCATTAAATTATATACCCAATTTATTTCAATTCTTCAAATTTATCATTCTTGCCCCAGACTTAAAATTGTAGTTTGTTTCATCCCTGTACTTCAAGATTGTATTATTCTTCTTTTCCCCTTGACATTTAAATTGTAGTACTGTACTTTTCTTTTCTTAACATCATAATCCTAGTCTATTTCCCTCAGACCTCGAAACCGTTTAAACGGTAATCATAATCTTCAAATTCGCACTCATTTTATTTTTCACTTTTATACTTGTTGCGTATTACTTTATTTAATGGCAATGCACTTCGGCCTTCATTGAGTTCAAAACTGACTTTCCTATCAAGGTGCTTGCTAATATAATCTCGAACTCCCTCTCCATCCGTGGGTTTGGTCTAGAACTCGTCGCTTGTCTCTGACCAATCAAATAATTACATATTGAGCAGTTTCTGATGCAATGCTCTACGTTTCCTCATAATCACCACCTGCCCATATCTGTCTATTATTATCAACATGCTGTATTTTGATAGATTCCTTGCTTTTCTATAAACAACTGATGCAACTCGACTTTAGATTTCCATGTTTACATGCGATTTGCGCAATCTTTAATCATTTCTCTTATCAAACGATTAGATCTTTGTATGCATTTATATTAACTACCTGAAACTCTATTTCCATATCTGTATTAATTTAATAGTCTGGAACTCTTTTTCTTAATGCGTGTCTAATTACACTTTATCATTTATTACGCGTGCTTCCACTGAAAAATATCCTTATTTGTTTTACCTAAATTAACTAAACTTTATCTACAGGGTATTTAATATTTACTATCTACTTTAATACATGTACTGCTCATTCCTACGCCAACCATGCGTCTTCCTATGTTTACCTGCGTTGCCCAAAATTATCTCTACTTTATATACAGGGTGTTGACTACTTACTATCTACAAACTATGTCTATTTCTTAATTATTTCCTTAAATAAGTACAGTTTTCTGCTGCCTATTCTAATTATTCATTCCCGAACGACCTTTACTATAATGTGCACCCCCAAGCAACCCCTTATCACAGCAATATATATATATATATATATATATATATATATATTCTTACATTTATACACGATTCTTACATAACCGTCGGCGCGGTATATGCGACGCAAAAGGCAGTTGGTAACGCTAATCCAATAAGTGGAAATTGACGCGCATATCTGTCAATGACGTCACACAATATGCAAATTTAAACGCGCAATTACGGAATAAATTTCAAATTCGCAAACAGTTCGTAAAGGTTAAATACTTACATGAATAAGTCCCGCTTCCTTCATGGTTGCTAGGACTCCCTTCCGGGTTATTTAAAGATGGTAACTGCTCCGGCTAACTGATAGCGGGGCTCCCTAGACTCGTTCGTGGTAGGGTCGTGGACTGCGGTTCGGGCAGGCTGCTTGAAAATTACCTTCTACCTATGTAGGGAACGAATAAGGAACAAGTATAGGGACGACAATCAGATAAGGCAAGGAAATCTACATAAATAAAGATAACGATACGATACGATACCTAAACCAAACCACTCTTCTGGAAGTCAAAGGCAAAAGGCCACGTTACCGCGTCTCCCGGAAACTTTCCCACTCTTTCTCCTCCTCGCGTCAGCGCGATCTGGCGCAAACGCACTCTGACGTAACGCAAATACACGCCAAGTCTTTCAAATTTAAGGCGCGAAACTAACGCACATCAAAATTAAACTAAGGAATGTCTAGTGCCAAATTGGCACGTAACATATATATATATATATATATATATATATATATATATATACAGAGTGGTAGAAAAGTCCCGGAACGGTCAAATATTTTGGAAAATGCTCATCGCATCAAAAAAAGAAAAAATACGTGTTCAATATTTTTTTAAAAGCTATCCAATGACACCAAAATTGAACCCCCACCCCCACCCCCGGGGTAGGGGTGGGTCAACTTTAAAAGTTTAAGTGGAAACCCCCATTTGTTATTGTAGATTCGGATTTCGCAGGATAAATTACCGCAAATTGACCTACGATACAAGTCATTTTGGATGATAGAAGGCGTTGTAATTGAAAAAACCAAAATAGGGTACAAAAACATTTAAAATCGAAAAATGTCAGAATTACATTCATTTTTAGTTTTCATTTCGTTACTAGCTTTTGATATTATTTCGTGATGTCTCTGTCTGAAAGAGAAAGAATAATTGTCCTGATGATGCAGGGGTATGGAGATAAAGAAAAATCATTGCAGCAAGTCGCAGATTTATTCAATGAAGTCAATGCGGAACGTCAACAGATTTCTAAATCGACTGTGAGTCGAAGTTTTGAGCGAACTGGTTCGGTGAAGGATGAACCAAGATCTGGAAGACCTAAAAGCGCGACAAATGGTCAATTTGAACACCTTCGGCGGTAATTTCGTTATGTATGAAATAAATAATTTATTATTTTACTTCTTTTATTTTCTGATCCATCAATTCTTCTAGAAATAGTTAATTTTTGTCGATTGCAGCGCCATCTGCAAAAAACCTAAAAAAATTATGACTAACATTTTGTGGCGAATCCGAATCTGCAATAACAAATGGGGGTTTCCACTTAAACTTTTAAAGTTGCCCCACCCCTACCCCCACGGGGTGGGGGTTCAATTTTGGTGTAATTGGAGAGCTTTTAAAAAATATTGAACACGTATTTTTTCTTTTTTGATGCGATGAGTATTTCCCAAAATATTGGACCGTTCCAGGACTTTTCTACCACTCTGTATATATATAAATATTTTAGGTTGCTTTTTCCCCACAAGGTAAGTTCCGGCAAAACTGAGATGCAGGTTCAAATCTTGTCCAAGACCTTATATTTTCGTTCTTTCAATTACTAGCTCGATTTGAAATGATCATTTGGGTTTTGCATAAAAGTCTAAGTCATTATTTCATCTTATTAATTGCTATAAATATTTATATATATATATATATATATATATATATATATATATATATATTACTCATATTTAGACCAGGGTAGAAAATTAAATAATCACATCAAATAATTTTAATCACCGTGTATAATGAATATTATTAGATAATACGCGTTATTAAAACCGTGAAGCATAAAAATTTATTAGTTTCATTAAACATAAGAGATTTAAATCATGTACAAGACGCTTTATATCAAAAAAGCAGTATTAAAAGCTCTGCGTGTAATGTAATTATTCCTAAACAAATGGAAATTACGTGCAAAATTTATATTAATTAACTCTATTTTAAGTAACCGGTAGTAAAACAAAGTGTACACATAATAATTAATATTTAACTTGTATTCGCTAAAAATGAAAGGATAGAAGTCAATTTTAATTGAAGTTAATTGAATCGTTAGTAACAGATAATATCTATAGAAACTTGTAAAAACCCAATAAAATGTAAATCCTAGAAGTGTTAGTTAGAAGTAGGATGTTTGAACACACCTGCGTATTTTAAAAGGCAATTTCAGTTTAATTTGTTTAGATAAACATGTCGATTCTAAGGATATTGGAAACGGTCAGATGCTTTAGCACGAAATACAAAACAGGGTTTATTTAAAAGCTCTGAGAATTAATATTATTTTGAACACCTGCGTAGTTTAAATATCACGTACGGCGAAAATTGTGTAGATAACAAATGGTTTCAAAGAATCTTGGAGAAACCGGGGCTTAATATTCACGAGAATGTGCGATACGGGGTTATTTAACCCAGATAGTCCACATGGACTAAAATATAATCGATAATAAAGAATAACAATTTGCACCAATACGAACAGGTTAGAAAAGGAAAGAGAAAATGCGTCAAGCAAAGACACATATAGTAAAAGGCGTGATTTAAGCAACGTCACGAGGGTCACAATTGGTTGAAAATAGGATGCAAATATCAGAGGTAGAAACAACAATTTCTGTACAAAATTAATTAGTTTTTCTCGGACATGTTTGCGTGCCGTGTGAGAATTTCTGAGATTTAAATGGGGCCAGTGAAAATTTCGTAAAACCGACGCGCGAGCGACGGACTGGGAACATAGAATGAGAAATTCTTAAGAATTGTCTGTTTTGGGGAACAGACCGACAGACAGGCTTTTGCTATATATACCGGTGGTAATATGAATTTCGGCCTCTTAGACTTTTGACTATTCGATGCGTTAAAAGCTCTTACATCCGCGACTTGATTCAAGATGTTAAACAGTGCATTTTAGTTTGATAAAATAATTTAAAATTTTGCTCGTATATTTTAGTGATTCAAAATAGTTTGTTATTTACGTGCTAACATGAATGTACTTCAGTGCACTTAGATACAAGGTAATAAAATTTAGTATCACTGTACCAATTAGCAAAATTTACAACGACAAATGTATACACAAAAGTAGGCAGTTTTGGCGTATATTGGTGAAAGACGCATGAATTCTTTGCTATTTTTCGGGGGTGTTAATAATTAAATGGTTCAAATACGTGTCTGGATCCACGAAACAAGGGTCAGATATACACAGATGAGTTCCGGAAAAGCCCAGAAACAACTTTAAATAAATGGTGATGGAGAAAATTTTAAAAGCGTTGAGAATTAGAAGCCGTAAATATAATCCTGTTGGAATGGTGTGATTAACTAAAGGGACGATGTACATTGATGCTACGAGGATAGTAACCTTCAGGTAAATTATACTATTTTGTTTGACATTTTGTGTGTGTTGAATAACTTTATAATTGATTTACTTTAAATGGACATTAGTGAAATTGTACTAACCATAAAATTTTAATTTTAAGATGAAATTTGCTTGTTTAAGTAGAAAGGGTATTTAGTATTGATGTTCTGAATTATGATGAAAATATGGGTATGTCTTTGAGCTCAATTAGACGAACCTGGTTAATTAACGTAAAGGGTGGTAGATGCTCCTTTATACTCAGACTCCGGTCTGCTTATATTGTTATATTAATTAGTAGGCATCCAACAAGGACTTTAATTCTGGATGCACGTTAAAGTGATAATAAAATTAATCTTGAAATTCTTTTAAAACTGAATTTTATGCTGAAATTTAATTTGAAAATTTAATGTATTCTGAATATTGATGTAAATAGAGTTAACGTTGATGTTTGTGGTAGGAATGTGTTGTTTAATTTTATGAATGAGGAGGTTTATAAAATTAGGTGAGCAGCCGAGGCGAAAACAGGATCACAGCAATTTATGATGCATCAATAGGTGGGACTAGAATTTTTTTGTTGAAAGGGCCAGTTCCTGCAGACGGAGGAGGTTTCACAGCAGTATATATATATATATATATATATATATAAAACAATATCACTAAATGACTTCTGAAAATCAATTCTACTTGTTCAATTATTGAAGTGCAAAGTTAGTTTTCATTATCTTTATTTGTTTAATTGTGTAAAATGGCCTAATTATGATATCTTTTATTTAGGTTAGTAACCTAATAGCAAACTTATTGGATTACAAAATTTAACGAATGAATATAACATTTAGTTAAAACAAAAGGAACAGCGTATTATTTTGAAGAAAATCATTCGATTAATTGTTCGAGAATTGTTAACAAAATGAGATAAATGCTTGACTCCTATAAATTGCTGCTCCAAATACATATGAATTATGTTCGTAATAACAAAGATGATGACACATAATTGACTAGACGTTAAATTTTCCAGAAAATTCTGGTATTGCAAGCTTCAATCGCAGTGTCATGTACCGGACTTTTATTTTTACACTAAGAACAAGGTTTAACAGTTATAATTATTGTAGGAAATTATTCAAAGGTTAAATTATTAATGTTTGTTTTCGTTTTTCCTCTATAACTTAAATAACTGCAATAGAAAACAGTATGAAATGAAAAAGTGGTATTTTATTTAACGAGGTTTACTATTGTACCTAAGCAGTCTCCCCCCGCTTTAACCCCCCAAGTTGTAAGAAATATTAATTGAGCTCCTTTTTTAATTTTCGAAATTTAATAGTTTTAAAAAACATTCACACGAATATTTAACTACAATGTAAACTATTTATGCATGGGAAGTAGGCTTAGAATGACATACTCTTGGCTTGATACTAAATAAAATAGTAGATTATAAAATACATTGTAAAATCAGCAAGATTTTGTTATTTACAGTTTTGACACTCTGAATATCCAGCAGATAATTCACAGAAAATTCAGTTAATTACACCACGAAAAATTCCGTACCGTTAAATACCGAAATCTCGGCTGTACGAACAAAATAAGTTCTTGTTCAGCCGACTAACCAGCGGGACGGGATGTGTAAGTGTTGTTCCAGGATGCTATCGGGTATCGGTGACCGGTAAATACTTTGGATGCCACCTAATCTCACAAGGATGCTGGAGAAAAGCACTAGAATGAGTAACAGAAGGGGATGCCCAAAATCGTGAGATCAGTAGAGTGATTCTGGCTTACAAATATACCTGAAAATTCATCGAAACAAACATTATTTGAAATCTAACCCAAATCTAACCACGTAGACTTATTTATGACTACTAACGGCCACAAAGATTTCAGAAAATAAATATTGAATAACACCTACAATATTTATCACGCTTTAAACAAGATTCACGCCTTAATTTATTTTGGTAAAACTGTTGCTATACCGTTTACAATAATAAACAGAATAAATATACACTTTTTATATAATTTACTCATCATCATTAGGTCAGTCCTGGAACTGGTTAGACGTGTACCCTCATTGTTTCCTATTCTGAGCTAACCTATTTATTTTCCTGAAATTTCCGCAGTATGTATCTTTCACTATCTGCGCGCATTAGTCTGATTTAGGCCTACCCCTACCTCATGTTTTCCTATCTCGGCTTGTAATATATCCCGCACTATTCCCCAAAAATGCTTTAGAACGTATCCTGCCCTTCTGTTTCTCCTATTTTTTTTTGCTTTCTACATCTGCTTTCAACAATTTTCTCCTTGTTTCTATGTTTGTTGTTTTTGAACATAGCCGCTGCTCTTTCTAGTTAAATGCAGTTCGGTTCACTTCTATTGTTTTACAAATATATACCGTATTTCCCCGAAATACAGCGGTATGTAAAGGGGGGCGGTCCGTGGCGTAGTTGGTATGTGTGTGACTACTATGCCCAAGGTCCCGGGTTCATATCCCGACACGGTCCGCTTGAAAAATGTTAGGCGAGCATTTTTCACAAAAATACACCCTCGTTCGGATGAGAGGTAAAATGGAGGCCCGTGTGTGAGTGTTGTCACGCACTTTAAAGATCCCTACCTTGCTTGGAACAGCAAGGGTTCGGCAAAATTCCAAATTTTCCAGGTAAAAAAAACTCGCTTCCTGGCCAATGTAGTACCTACGGGCGGAGCATTGGAAAATCACATGTAAAGGTATGTAAAGGGGGGGGGCGTCGCCGTAAATCAATGTAGTAAGCGTAAGACTACGGATCCCAAGGTCCCGGGTTCAAATCCCGACACGGCCGACTGCTTGAAAAATGGCAGGTGAGCATTTTTCACACAAATTACGCCCTCGTTCGGATGAGAGGTTAAATGGAGGTCCCGTGTGTGAATGTTGTCACGCACGTTAAAAATCCCTACCTTGCCTGAAACGGCAAGGGTTCGGCAAAATTCTAAATTTCCAGGCAACAAAAAACTCGCCTCTTGGCCAATGTAGTACCTGCAGGTGGAGCATTAGAAATGTAGATAAACGGTATGTAAAGGGAAGGCGTTGCCGTGGATTAATGTAGTAAGCGTAAGACTACGGATCCCAAGGTCCTGGGTTCAAATCCCGACACGGCCGACTGCTTGAAAAATGACAGGTGAGCATTTTTCACAAAAATTACGCCCTCGTTCGGATGAGAGGTTAAATGGAGGTCCCGTGTGTGAGTGTTGTCACGCGCGTTAAAGATCCCTACTTTGCCTGGAACGGCTAGGGTTCGGCAAAATTCTAAATTTCCAGGCAACAAAAAACTCGCCTCCTGGCCAATGTAGTACCTTCTGGTGGAGGATTAGAAATATAAATGCACGGTATGTAGGGGGGGGAGGGAGGCTCCGTGGTGTAGTTGGTATGCGTGTGACTACTATGCCCAAGATCCCGGGTCCAAATCCCGACACGGTCCGCTTGGAAAATGTTAGGCGAGCATTTTTCACAAAAATACACCCTCGTTCGGATGAGAGGTAAAATGGAGGCCCCGTGTGTGAGTGTTGTCACGCACTTTAAAGATCCCTACCTTGCCTGGAACGGCTAGGGTTCGGCAAAATTCTAAATTTCCAGGCAACAAAAAACTCGCCTCCTGGCCAATGTAGTACCTTCTGGTGGAGGATTGGAAATATAAATGCACGGTATGTAGGGGGGGGGAGGGAGGCTCCGTGGTGTAGTTGGTATGCGTGTGACTACTATGCCCAAGATCCCGGGTCCAAATCCGACACGGTCCGCTTGAAAATGTTAGGCGAGCATTTTTCACAAAATACACCCTCGTTCGGATGAGAGGTAAAATGGAGGCCCCGTGTGTGAGTGTTGTCACGCACTTTAAAGATCCCTACCTTGCTTGGAACAGCAAGGGTTCGGCAAAATTCCAAATTTTCCAGGTAAAAAAAACTCGCTTCCTGGCCAATGTAGTACCTACGGGCGGAGCATTGGAAAATCACATGTAAAGGTATGTAAAGGGGGGGGGCGTCGCCGTAAATCAATGTAGTAAGCGTAAGACTACGGATCCCAAGGTCCCGGGTTCAAATCCCGACACGGCCGACTGCTTGAAAAATGGCAGGTGAGCATTTTTCACACAAATTACGCCCTCGTTCGGATGAGAGGTTAAATGGAGGTCCCGTGTGTGAATGTTGTCACGCACGTTAAAAATCCCTACCTTGCCTGAAACGGCAAGGGTTCGGCAAAATTCTAAATTTCCAGGCAACAAAAACTCGCCTCTTGGCCAATGTAGTACCTGCAGGTGGAGCATTAGAAATGTAGATAAACGGTATGTAAAGGAAGGCGTTGCCGTGGATTAATGTAGTAAGCGTAAGACT
Source organism: Platerodrilus igneus (assembly GCA_036346225.1). Taxonomy (NCBI): domain Eukaryota; kingdom Metazoa; phylum Arthropoda; class Insecta; order Coleoptera; family Lycidae; genus Platerodrilus; species Platerodrilus igneus. The sequence continues at coordinate 4,434,977 of JARFIW010000139.1, read as the reverse complement.
ACGGATCCCAAGGTCCTGGGTTCAAATCCCGACACGGCCGACTGCTTGAAAATGACAGGTGAGCATTTTTCACAAAAATTACGCCCTCGTTCGGATGAGAGGTTAAATGGAGGTCCCGTGTGTGAGTGTTGTCACGCGCGTTAAAGATCCCTACTTTGCCTGGAACGGCTAGGGTTCGGCAAAATTCTAAATTTCCAGGCAACAAAAACTCGCCTCCTGGCCAATGTAGTACCTTCTGGTGGAGGATTAAAATATAAATGCACGGTATGTAGGGGGAGGAGGCTCCGTGGTGTAGTTGGTATGCGTGTGACTACTATGCCCAAGATCCCGGGTCCAAATCCCGACACGGTCCGCTTGAAAATGTTAGGCGAGCATTTTTCACAAAAATACACCCTCGTTCGGATGAGAGGTAAAATGGAGGCCCCGTGTGTGAGTGTTGTCACGCACTTTAAAGATCCCTACCTTGCCTGGAACGGCTAGGGTTCGGCAAAATTCTAAATTTCCAGGCAACAAAAAACTCGCCTCCTGGCCAATGTAGTACCTTCTGGTGGAGGATTGGAAATATAAATGCACGGTATGTAGGGGGGGGGAGGGAGGCTCCGTGGTGTAGTTGGTATGCGTGTGACTACTATGCCCAAGATCCCGGGTCCAAATCCCGACACGGTCCGCTTGAAAAATGTTAGGCGAGCATTTTTCACAAAAATACACCCTCGTTCGGATGAGAGGTAAAATGGAGGCCCCGTGTGTGAGTGTTGTCACGCACTTTAAAGATCCCTACCTTGCTTGGAACAGCAAGGGTTCGGCAAAATTCCAAATTTTCCAGGTAAAAAAAACTCGCTTCCTGGCCAATGTAGTACCTACGGGCGAAGCATTGGAAAATCACATGTAAAGGTATGTAAAGGGGGGGGGGCGTCGCCGTGAATCAATGTAGTAAGCGTAAGACTACGGATCCCAAGGTCCCGGGTTCAAATCCCGACACGGCCGACTGCTTGAAAAATGGCAGGTGAGCATTTTTCACACAAATTACGCCCTCGTTCGGATGAGAGGTTAAATGGAGGTCCCGTGTGTGAATGTTGTCACGCACGTTAAAGATCCCTACCTTGCCTGAAACGGCAAGGGTTCGGCAAAATTCTAAATTTCCAGGCAACAAAAAACTCGCCTCCTGGCCAATGTAGTACCTGCAGGTGGAGCATTAGAAATGTAGATAAACGGTATGTAAAGGGGAGGCGTTGCCGTGGATTAATGTAGTAAGCGTAAGACTACGGATCCCAAGGTCCTGGGTTCAAATCCCGACACGGCCGACTGCTTGAAAAATGATAGGTGAGCATTTTTCACAAAAATTACGCCCTCGTTCGGATGAGAGGTTAAATGGAGGTCCCGTGTGTGAGTGTTGTCACGCGCGTTAAAGATCCCTACCTTGCCTGGAACGTCTAGGGTTCGGCAAAATTCTAAATTTCCAGGCAACAAAAAACTCGCCTCCTGGCCAATGTAGTACCTTCTGGTGGAGGATTGGAAATATAAATGCACGGTATGTAGGGGGGGGGAGGCTCCGTGGTGTAGTTGGTATGCGTGTGACTACTATGCCCAAGATCCCGGGTCCAAATCCCGACACGGTCCGCTTGAAAATGTTAGGTGAACATTTCTCACAAAAATACGCTCTCGTTCGGATGAGAGGTAAAATGGAGGTCCCGTGTGTGAGTGTTGTTACGCACGTTAAAGATCCTTATCTTGCTTGCAACAGCAAGAGTTCGGTAAAATTCAAAATTTCCAGGTATAGTAGACTCGCTTCCTGGCCAATGTAGTACCTTCAGGTGGAGCATTGTAAAATCAAATGTAGGGGTATGTGAAGAGGTGGCGTAGTTGCTATGCGTGTGACTACTACGCCCAAGGTCTCGGTTTGAATCCCGACACGGTCCACTTGAAAAATGTTATGCGAGCATTTTTCACAAAAATACGCCCTCGTTCGGATGAGAGGTAAAATGGAGGTCCCGTGTGTGAGTGTTGTCACGCATGTTAAAGATCCCTACCTTGCTTGGGACAGCAAAGGCTCGGCAAAATTCAAAATTTTTCAGGTAAAAAAATTCTCTTCCTGGCCAATGTAGTACTTTCGAATGGATCCTATACTTAGCGATGAGTTTAAATTAGCGCCGGGTACAGATAAGGTGCACAGCAGAAACTCTAAAAGCCGCTGGACAAACTATAACAGAACGTCTCTTCCAACTTGTAAGCTATATGTATAAGACAGGCAAGATACCCAAAGATATCAAACGTAACATCATAGTAACTATAAAAAAGAGAGGCGCGGATAGATGTGAAAAATTTCGAATAATAAGTTTGACAGCACACGAGTCAAAATATTAACTAGACTTGTACAAAGATGAATGGAAAAACTAGGTGAAGCAATACTAGGAGAAGATCAATTTGAGTTTATGCGAAACAGAGGAACACGGGAGGTTATTTTAGCTCTGAAAGTGATAATGGAGAAAACAATAGAAAAAATGAAAGCGTGTATATAAAGTTTGTAGATCTGGAGAAAGCATTCGACAATGTAAAATAGAAAAAAATGTTCGAAGTTCTCAAAAAGATTAGAATGAGTTATAGTGATAGACGAATAGTACGTAGTTTGTACAAAGAGCAAACAGCAGAAATAGAATTAGAGCAGGAACGTAGAGAAGTAACCATTAGGAAAGAGGTGAGACAGGGATATGCCCTACCCCCATTAAGTTTTAACTTCTACATAGAAGAAGTAAAAAATATTGCCAAATACAGGAAGACACTTGGGATTACTTTGCAGGGACAAAAAATTGATATGCTTAGATTTGCAGATGATATAGCGGCATTAGCATCTAGCAAGGAAGAGCTAGAAAATGCTCTTAATGAAATGGAAGCGGTTCTAACAGAGAGACACGGTATGAAAATTAACAAAAATAAAACTAAAGTACTAGTATGCAAAGGAGAGGAAAATAAATCAAAAACAAGAATAAAATAGGTAACAAGAACTTACAAGAGGATAAGGATTACTGCAACCTAGGAAGCCAAATAACGCAAGATGAAAAAAGCGCAAAAGATATAAAACAAAGATTAGAACAAAGTCGTGCTACATTTAACAAGAAAAGGCAACTACTGTGTTCAAAGACAACAAACATAGAAACAAGAAAAAGATTGCTTAAAACATGTGTGGAATTCGTAAAACCGGCGAGCTATCCCGATAAGAGAGAGGGAAATAAAGATTATATGGTTCTTGCCGGAGAGAAATTGATGACAAAGGCTAAAAAGAAAAAGATTAGGCATAATCGTAAGACGCGTAAATTTACCAGTTTTGTGGAGATCGAGTGTTAGTGCGTTTTCATTTGCAGTCTTCTGTCGAAGACAAGGTAATAAAAAATTTTCTTTTGGTTTTTAAGAGTCAGCGAGTTATATATCCCCCAATCTACATATGTACCATTAATAGAATTTAATAGGAATTATTAAAAATTGTTAAAAAAACTTAAGTATATGCAACAATGTAAATTTAAGGATAAACACAGAAAGGTTATTAACAGTTCACAAGCAAGTTGTGAGAACGTATGAAATACATTGTATTGCAGACGATAGTGATACTGTAGGTGGCAGGTCACAGACGGTTAAGAAACTGCGAACTTACAAATTAAAATTGTTACATTGTATAATGAACAGAATTAAGAAATAAGTATACATGAGCTCTGCAAGTTCCCACAGACATATGAGGAACAGGGACAACATAAATATCCCGGGAGCCCCAAGACCATCAGTCAGTCTACAGTATTTCAGTTTTAACATTGCAGTTTGCTTAGGCTATTCACCATGATAAACTCCAATTATTATTAAATTTTCGACTTAGAGTATTTTACATCAGTTTGTCAAAATTCAATTGTAACTTCTGTTGAACCAAATGAATTTTGTTACGAAGATTTGGAAGAAGTTTTTAAAAAACCGCTCCCAAGGCCCGAAACGTAACTGGCGCAGCCTTACGGATCCAGAAAGGTACCACTAATCCAAAAATCGGAAGACTGGTGACCAAGAATTTCAATTTACAATCTGGAAGAACCCAAACAAAGTTGGAAGAGGTACAAGAATCGACCGAAGCCAACCAGACAAATTTAGAAGAGGTACAAGCATCGACCGAATCTAAATCAATAGAAGCGACGATGAAAATAATGTAAGTTCATTTATCCTTAAAACCCTCAACGACTATCACATTTACGAAGTATAAAAATACACAAATTCAAGGCTACAGCAATTAATCAGACATTACCAAGCACAAACCCCTCAATGCAATTATAGCACCGTATAACTACGTATAAAATACAAGTAACTCAATTCTTTAAATCCAACACAACTCAAACTAAAAATAACAAATACCCACCAAACTGAAAAGTAATAAACCAACCGAAGTAAACATCAATTTTTACAAAAATGTGAAGTTAATTAAAACCGAAAGTAACTATTAATTATTAGAACAACCCTTAACAATCACAAGTTCAGATATAAAAATTTATCTCGAAAGCATCCCTCAATTCAACGAAGATCAAGCTTTATAAGTAAATTGCTTTACAGCATGCGAAATATTTTTGAAAACCATCTATAAACCAGGAGATAACAAAAGAAATGTATTACTTTTACACCTAATAATAAGTAAACTGACCGGACGGGCCCTAGCGCTACTAGCCAGCCGAGATGACTTAGAACACTGGGAGGACTTTAAACGCATATTAATTGCATATTTTAAGACCAAAGAAACATAAAATGTTTTATCCGCAATCTGATAAACTTAAGAATAAGAAATAACCAATCCCCGTATCAATTCGGAATAAAATGCCAAGACGTAAGAAGTTTAATTTTAACAAAATTAAAAATTGAAGAACCCGATCAAAATATCCGCCTACTAAAAACTAAAATGTATGACGAAATGGCACTGGACACCTACATAAATGCATTGCCGGAACGACTATCAAATAAAATAAGATTCCAACACCCCCAAAACTTAGAAGAAACAATGAACATGATCATTGAACGAATAAATCGTAATCCATTATCGAAATAGACTATATAACTCAATCGCGAATAAAACTCATTTACCAACTAATCCATTTAAGCCTCAAGATAAACAACCACTCAACCAAGGCTACACGCCATTCAATCAGCAAATAAACCAACCAAGCCTAATAACTCAAATTTCATAACACAAATTTTAACAATCAATTTAAACTAATTTTTAAGACAACCGTAACGTCAATCCAATACATACTTAAACACTGTAAATAGTAACCGATTTATGTAAAATCAATTTTCCAAAATTGAAAATTAAAACCGAAAGTAACTATTAATATAGAACAACGTTACATCACGAGTTCAGATGAAGTTTGCTCAAAACGCACCTCAAGAACGAGGACGAATAAGTTTAAGTAAATTGCTTTACAGCACAAAATATTTTGAACAAGTTTTCCTAAAACGCTCGAAAGACGATGCTTTACTTTTGATCTCTAGTGAATGTAAATCGGACGGGTCTAGCGCTATAGCCAGCCGAGATGACTTAGAACAGTGAGGACTTTAAACTGAATTAATTGCATTTTTGGCACCAAGAAACTGGTTTGTCCTGCCCGTCCCTGCATAGGTAAGAATTAGAAGCCAACGATCGTATCAATTCGAATTAAAGCCAAGACGTAACCAGTTTGATTAACAAAATTAAAAATGACAGGAACCTTGATAAGAGGCCTACTAAAGTTAAATGCTGCAGAAGGCACTGCACCTACATAAATGCATTCCATGAACGACTTTTTACTGAATATGAACTTTGTTTAAATCCCAAAATTACGATTATGGCGAATATAATTTAGTACAAAAGTAATCCGTTAGTTGGAAACGCGAATCTGCGAATAAAATTCATTACCGATAAAGCCAGTTACAAGCCTCAACAAATCAACCACTTGCGCGATGTATTTATTACGCCATTCAATGCAAATAAACCAACTTCGAAACTATCGACTCAAATTGTAAGAACATAACCAATTTAAATAATTTTAAGAAAATCAACTCAAATTTCACGGAACCCGCATTCACACCAAGATTCAAGCAAAATATGAACCAACAAAGACCATCATTCAGCGCAAACCCCATTAGAAATACACCGATGATAAATAATAACAATAACCCCAACAGTTATTACAAACCAACCCCGATGAATCAAACCAATTAGAAAATTACGAACATAACAAACCAGGTGAAAACTATGAAGAGGACGACGAAGAAAACGCGTGCTCAAATTTTCAGATAGACCAATTTATAAACGACCAAACGTAATCAATTTAAATAATATCACGCAGAATTTAAATTACTAATCGATACCGGATCCTCAAAAACACTAAATTAGCCCCCGAACTGTAAAAATACACTATTTAGATTTTGTAGAAAGAGAACCCCTTTAAAATTAAAACACCCCATCAAACAACCCTACATCAATTTATTGCTAATATACCCTTACCAAAAACATTCAATGTAAAAATGAATTCAGCGATAAATACGACGGACTAATAGGAATGGACTTATAAGAAAACTAGGAGCCAGCAATTGATATAAAAACTATTTATTAAGAACGGAACACGGACAAATCTCCATTAAATTTCAAAATACCCAAACCGAGCAAAATACACGACAGAACCCCGAACAGAGAAAAAAATTTAAATCCCAGTAAACGTAAAAACGAAGTAGGAATTATAAACCACATAACATTTCAACAAGGAGTAGAAATCCCCACCGCAGTAGTACAAATAAAAGATAATTATGCCACTACAACAATTCTAAACTAAAATAACTACCCCGTAGAACTATCTCTGACAAACCCAATTAACGTAGAAGAATTAAATTTTAACGAAATGGAAATAGACGAAATAGACGAAAATTTAAGTAACATTCGCTTCAATATCGAAATTAACATAGAAGAGCAGGGAGCAATTAAAAACTTATGTTTTGAATACCGCGATATATTCCATTGTGATGGAATACTCTTAACCTTTATCAATACAGTTAGACATAATATCGAACTAACATATAACAAGCCAATTTTTACAAAAGCATACAGACTACCTCAGGCAAGCCAAGAAGAAGCCGATAGACAAGTAGCAGACTTATTAGAACAGGATATCATACAACAGTCCAACTCACCATGGAGCAATCCCGTATTAATAGTACCTAAGAATAGACGTCCCAGGCAAGGGAAAATAACGAATGGTAATAGACTACAGAAAGCTAAATGAAAAAACGGTAGATTTCAAATATCCACTACCCAATATCACCGAAATTTTAGACAAATTAGGAAAGTGTCTATATTTTTCAACATTAGTACTTGCATCAGGATACCACCAAGTAGAAATGGACGAGAAAGACACATCGAAAACCGCATTTAGCACACCTAGAGGACATTATAAATACGAATGCCATTTGGACTGAAGAACGCACCCGCCACTTTTCAACAGTCATGGACAATATAATACGAGGAATACACAACGAAAAATGTTTTGCGTACCTAGACGATATCATAGTTAATTCAAAATCATTAGTAGAACACATAGAAAGATTAAGAGAAGTATTTGAAAGACTAAGACAAGCACATTTTAAAGTACAACTAGATAAGAGCGAATTTTTACAGAAAGAGATATTATTTTTAGGACATATAATAACCACTCAAGGAGTCATGCCAAAACCCGGTAAAACGAACGCAGTACTAAACTACCCCCTATCAAAAACGAACGAAGAAAGTAAAGGATTTTTAGGACTTAATGGTTATTAAGGTAAATTCATTAAAGGTTACGCACAGATAACCAAGCCCCTGACAAATTGTTTGAAGAAAGGAAATAAAATCGAACACACCCCTAAATTGATTACAGCCGTAGACAAAATTAAATGTATACTTACAATTCATCTTGTATTAGAATATCCAGACTTTTCAAAACCATTTATATTAACGACAGACGCATCAAATGTAGCTCTAGGCGCAGTATTGAGCCAAGGAAAAGTAGGTAGCGATAAACCAATCAGTTACGCATCCGGAACCCTAAATGAGACTGAACAAAAGCATAGTGCAATAGAGAAAGAATTATTAGCCATAATTTTGGCAACAAAATATTTTAGACCATACCATTACGGACGAAAATTCTATATATACACCTACAAAAGACCATTAGTATGGCTATGCAAACTTAAAGAACCAATCTCAAAATTACAACAATGGAGAATCAGACTAGAAGAATAATATTACGAAATAATATACAAAAAAGAAATTTATAACAATAACGCAGACGCCCTAAGTAGAATACAGCTCAACGCACTAGAAACGGAATCAATTATAGGCAACGTAGACAAGACAGTAGTAAGAGAAGACCCAGAAAAGATAGACACAATATATTCGACACAGAATAAAGAACCAAAAACTGCGATTAAAATTTTAAACGAAGCAATCGATATAAAACCAAATCAATTTATAGTTACAGGATTTTTAACTAACCCTAATCCCGTAAAATATACAAAAATAGACAACAAGAAAATATACCAAATTCAAACAACCATGGACAATAACGAGGAAGAAATAATTAAAATTCTAAAAGAATACACCCTCGAGATAAAACGATTTTACTTTTATTTCAACACCGAATATTTATATAAACGATTTTTAGAATTATACGTTAAATTATTCAATAACTCTGGCCCTGAACTTATTCGTAAAAGAAAATTAATAACCTTAGACGACCCTGACGAAATAAATGACCTAATAAAAAATCAACACAAAGGCAAAACCAACCATCGTGGAATTAGTGAAACATTAAAGCAACTTATAAGATGATACTATTTTAAAGATATGAAAGAGTTAACCACAGACTTTATTAACCAATGTGAACTATGCGACAAGGCAAAATACGACAGAACACACCCAAAAATATCCTTAATGTTAACCAAAACACCTGACAAACCTTTTCAAAAATTATATGTCGATACTGTAGTAGTAGAAGCACAAAATTTTTTAACCATTGTAGATGCATTCACCAAAATAGACCAAACAATACTCACCATTTCTTAAAATAGCATTTACGTAACACAAGGATTTTTACAATACTTTACATTTTATGGCACACCCAAAACCATAACTTTAGATAACAGCAGTGAATTTAAAAATGAAACGATACAAAACACTTTAGAACTCCACAAAATAAAAATTAATTTTATAACTGAAAACCACCCTGAATCGAATGGATTAATTGAAAGATTATATTCGACCCTGTTAGAACAAATCAGATTATTAAGATTAACTTACAAGAAGGAACACATCACCAACTTAATGTCACACGCACTAATCGCCTACAATAATACCATCCATTCATCAACAAATTTTACACCTCTAGAATTAACATTAGAACTTTCAGATTCCCGAAACCCTTACGACATACATTATAACAAAAAAGTATATCAGCAATAGGCTAAAGATCACAAAGAGAAACTAAAAATAACTTACGATAAAGTAAAAGATAAACTAGATAACGATAAAGAACGTATCACCACACCACGCAATAACAATACCGACGCAAATAAATTTTCAATAGGACAAACCGTGTACAAGAAAAATTTCCAAAGTAAACGACACAAAACGGCACCCAGGAATTTATGGCCGTTTAAAATTAAGAGAATATCATACAAAAATATAGCCGTAGTAGACAACGGCAAGATAATAAAATACATTCATTTGAAAAACTTAAGACACCCTGTAATTTCAGATGGACAATCATCACCTTTACCGTCAACCTCCGCCCAGGTAGAACGGACATTATAATTTGAATTAGGGCCGCTATACTTGCGGCCACGCCCCAATGCTCCACCCGGAGGTACTACATTGGGTTTAAACGCGAAAATAATCGTGCTTCTGATTAATTCTGACTTCATAGTTAATCCACCCTAAATAAAAAACTAAATAAAAATCTAACAAACCTAAAAATCTTTTTGAATATATAATCCTACCTTATGGGTAGATGAAACTTGTATTATCTTTTCTTAAACATGAATTTTATATTTACAATTTTTATGAAGGAACAATTTTAATTAAAGAAGCAAAATTTAATTTTCTTAATTAATTGTTTTATTCTGAACAAGTACGTTCAGAAATAGGGTAACAACGTATAAGAGCAAATAGCGTAAAGTGGTAAACCCAATTTAACAACAAGCTTTGATAGCCTTTTCAGAATTTGAAGCATAAAATCTGTGCTCATATTATTTTTGCCTGATTAATCTTTGTTGTTTTTTATATGAGGTAACAAGAGAATACTTCTTGTGTTCTCATTTTTGTAAATTTAATTAAATTTTCTTAACAGCTTCTGCGTTAGCAGATAATACGGTATTCCTTCCTAAGGACGCGCAAGTCCCCCTTAGGGAAACCCTGTGTTTAAAGTTAATGACTTGGTGGTGCCCTATTTAAACTCCTGTTTTGTTAAGAATCTAGCCCTAGTAAGAAAATAATGCTTTGTAAAAAGAACCACGACCAATCCTCATAAGCTCTGCCCAAGGAATAGACCCCTAGCATAGTCGGAAGATATTTGCGTTCCACCATTTTAAGGAAATCCTTCCTTAAAGGTCACTGGTCACATTAGGCGATAAAAGGAACCCGTAACACCCTACCGATCAGTGTATAAAACATATTATAATGTCAAATCCCGATAAAACGAACGCAGTACTAAACTACCTCCTACCAAAAACGAACAAAGAAATTAAAGAATTTTTGGGACTTAGTGGTTATTACCGTAAATTCATTAAAGGATACGCACAGATAACAAAGTCCCTGACAAATTGTTTAAAGAAAGAAAATAAAATTGAACTCACCCCAGAATTCATTAAAGCCGTAGAAAAAATTAAATGCATACTTACGAATCACCCTGTATTAAAATACCCAGACTTTTCGAAACCATTAATATTGACAACTGACGCATCACATGTAGCACTAGGCACAGTACTCAGCCACGGAAAATTAGGTAGCGATAAACCAATCAGCTACGCATCTAGAACCCTAAATGAGACCGAACAGAAATATAGTACAATATAGAAAGAATTATTAGCCACAATTTGGTCAACGAAATATTTTAGACTGTACCTTTATGGAAGAAAATTCTATATATACAACGACAATAGACCATTAGTATGGCTATGCAAACTTAAGGAACCAAACTCAAAATTACAACGATGGAGAATCATTACCAAATTATATACAAAAAAGGCATTAAATAACAACGCAGACGCCCTAAATAGAATACAGCTCAACGCACTAGAAACGGAATCAATTATAAGTAACGTAGATGAGACAGAAGTAAGAGAAGACCCAGAAGAAATAGACACCATACATTCGATACAGAACGAAGAGCCAAAAACCGCAATTAAAATTTTAGACGAAGCGATCGAAATAAAACCAAATCAATTTATAATTACCGAAGTTTTAACTAACCCCAATCCAGTAAAATATACGAAAATAGACAATAAAAAAATATACCAAATTCAAATAACTAAAGACAACAATAAGGAACAAATAATTAAAATTCTAAAAGAATACACCCCCGAGAAAAAACGATTTTACTTTTATTTCAACAGCAAACATTTATATAAACGATTTTCAGAATTATACATTAAATTATTTAATAACTCTGGCCTTGAACTTATCAGATGCACAAGAAAATTAATAACCTTAGACGATCCTGACAAAATTAATGACGTAATAAGAAATTAACACGAAGTCAAAACCAACCATCGTGGAATTAGTCAAACATTAAAGCAACTTATAGGACGATAACCATTGTAAATGCATTCACCAAAATAGGCCAAGCAATACCTATCACTTCTAAAATAGCATGACGTAACACAAGGATTTCTACAATACTGTACATTTTATGGCACACCCGAAACTACAACTTTAGATATCGGCAGTGAATTTAAAAATAAAACGATACAAAACACTTTAGAACTCCACAAAATAAAAATTCATTTTATAACTGAAAACCACCCTGGATTGAACGGATTAATTAAAAGATTACATTCGACCCTGTTAGAACAAATCAGATTATTAACATTAACTTACAAGAAGGAACACATCACCAACTTAATGTCATACGCATTCATCGCCTATAATAATACAATCCACTCATCAACAAATTTTACACTTCTAGAATTAACATTAGGACATTCAGATTCCCTCAACCCTTACGACATATATTATAACAAAGAAGTATATCAGCATTACGCTAAAGACCACAAAAAGAAACTAAAAATAACTTACGATAAAGTAAAAGATAAACTAGATAACGACAAAGAACGTATTACCACAACCCGCAATAAAAATACCGACGCAAATAAATTTTCAATAGGACAAACCGTGTACGAGAAAAATTTCCAAAGTAAACGACACAAAACGGCACCCAGGAATTTATGCCCGTTTAAAATTAAGAGAATATCATACAAAAATATAGCCGTAGTAGACAACGGCAAGATAATAAAATACATTCATTTGAGAAACTTAAGAGACCCTGTAATTTCAGATGGACAATCATCACCCTTACCGTCAACCTCCGCCCAGGTAGAACAGATAACGAAATATTAATTGAAGACATAAAAAACAACCCCGGTACACTACCAATAAAATTGGGTAGTATGCAAAATACAATAGACTAGTGGACATTCGCACAAAAATTCGATTTAACGGAACTAAAACAAGAATCTCAAACAATCAAAGACAATTATTATCGATTAAAACAATCAATGGACACACAAATTCGGATAGGAATACGCCATAGAAATGATGAATTACAACAGTATAATGGAAAGCATTTCAAGGAGCATAGAAAATAAATTTAACAGATTAATACTCACAAAACAAATTTAATGACGAAAGAGAGGACTAATTAACGGACTAGGTAATATAATAAAAGCTATCACAGTCAAATTAGATAACCAAGACGCAGAACGTTATGACAATGCAATATAATAGCTAATTGAAAATCAAAACGATATAAAAACCACTGTGAGCAACCAAATATCTCTAACTCAATCAACTATAATAAAATTCAACGAAGCATTAAGAAAGCTAGTAAGAAATCAAGATAGTATAGCCAATAGAATACAAACCCTTGAAACTAACATGCAAACTACCATATTAGGAATGCGCGACTTAATAAAATTCAATACGATATTCACTCAAATAATATTAACCCTTACTGTAATTCAACAAATTTTAGCCACATTAGAAAATGCTGTAACATTTGCAAAATTAAACACACTACACTCTAGTATTATAGAACCAACTGACTTATTAAAAGAATTATTAAGAATTAGATCATTTATAACTAATAGTAAATTACCCTTTGATGTAGGTAATAGAATCAAACATTCTCATATTGGAAAAAATAGCTATAGTAAAAGGCTATGTAAAGAATAACGAAATAACATTTTTAATAGAAATTCCAATAGTAGAAAGTAATAATTATAATTATTATCATTTATTTGTTTTTCCAATGAAAACTACTAGCATGTAAAAAATTATCATACCCAAAAACCAAGTTCCTATCCTTAAATGAACTAAGATATGGTTATACAAACGAAAAATGTAACGAAGTCACACCAAATCAATATTTATGCCAATCGTTAACAACAACTATCCAAAAAGACAGCCCTTACTAAGATTTTGAAACCATTACGACAACTGTGAAGCAAAACCATTCAAATCACCAATATGAAGATTCCAAAAGGTTACAGAAAACAAGTGGATTGCCATATTCTCAACAGAAGTAATAGCAATCGTCCATTGCAATCAAGGCGAGAAGAATCTAGCACTAACCGGAAGCAAATTAATCACCTTTAAAGAAGACTGTTATTGAAAATTGAAAAACGAAATAATCAGAGTTTATCAAGATCCCACAGCAACTAAGAAAGTCGCAAAATTACCAGAGCTACAATTCAAAACAACGCAAACCAAAGACGAAGAAATAATCAAAAAATCATGCAATCAGAACATCTAGACTTCGATCTCAACCACGCCATGAAATTAATGGATTATTATAAAGAACACTTAAGTGAACTAAGAGTGCCAAAGTTACACTCTGACAATATAAGCGTTTAGACAATTTTATTAATCATTTTACTAATTTTTCTAATTATTTATGTATTTTACAAAATGTATCTTAGATATAAGAATAAAGAAAACAATTTTAGAAATAAGGAAACAAAGAGAAATAAAGAAGTAATAGATGTACCTTTAGAGACAATAAATTTTAAACAATGAATTTTAAACAATGAATTTTAAACAATAAATTTTAAACAATGAATTTTAAAAATTAAGCCAAGAAAATCTTAATTTTTCATTTCCGTCAGGAGGAGTTATGTATTTCCCGATCTATATATGTACCATTAATAGAATTTAATAGGAATTATTAGAAATTGTTAAAGAAACTTAAGTATATGCAACAATGCAAATTTAAGGATAAAACAGAAAGGTTGTATTCCAGACAATAGTGATACTGCAGGTGACAGGTCACAGACGGTTAAGAAACCACGATTACTTAGAAATTAAGATTGTTACATTGTATAATGAATAGAATTAAGAAATAAGCAGACATGAGTTCTGCAAGTTTCCACAGACATGTGAGGGGCAGGGACAACATAAATACCCCGGGAGCCCCAAGACCGTCAGTCGGTCTACAGTATTTCAGCTTTAACATTGCCGCTTGCTTAGTCTACTCACCATAACAAACTCCAATTATTATTTAATTTACGACTTAGAATATTTTAAATCAGTTTGTCAATTCAATTGTAATTTCTGTTTAACCAAATATATTTTTTTACGAAGATTTGGAAGAAGTTTTTAAAAAGACCGCTTCCAAGGTCCGAAACGTAACTTGCGTACTGTTGTTCTGGGCTGTCACTTGGGGTCCACATTATTGTTAATTTGAAACCATATCATATGCCAGTTGATCTAATCGGTTCTCTAGATAAATTGAATTAGTATCTTGACAATACTTTAATTCAATCGGGGGGTGGGTTTGGTACCGCGCCTGATTATGTACGTACCCAGCTTTCCACTCACAGCTACCTGAAATAAAGAGGGGTCCTGTTAAAACCGTCCCAAAGGTTTAAGAAATTCCAGGTTTTTTATATTTAATTTCAGCAGTCAAATATAGATGTTTATAAACATACCGGAAATGCAATATCAAGTAGAAATCATTCACCATTCCAAGAGTAGCGAAAGTTGTAACCGGAATATTACAAAACCATTCATCCGATCACAATGCATTAATGAATAAACTTTTGTCTTAATTTTAAACTATGGAACAAATTAACAAAACGTTTATACATTTTAGATTAATAATTAAAAAGTATTTTCTATGTCAGTAAGTTTAAAATAATGAATGCTTAGAATATAATATCACAAATACGTTTTTTCGTAGCTTCCTGTTAAATAAAAGAACGAGGTTTTAATAATAGCGCATACCGAAAGTTTTATAGAACCTGAACAATGCTTGACACAGACACACAACACTATAATAATATACGTTCAAACATTTTCCAATTTTACAACTTTGGCTTGACCTTAATAAATAGCTTTCTAAATGTATATACATTCTATAGCGTTAATTCGGCAGAAATCTAAACAATAATTTATTTTAAAATAAAACGCAATTTCCTAATAATTTGAAGCGCATTACTATTACCTACAATTATGGCAATTATTTACACAGTTCCAGAATTTTCCAGTTATTAAAAACGTTAGCCTTTCCTAGCCTTTCGTAACAAATAAGGAAACACAGGCACTTTGCACTTATCTTAATATTAAGTAACGTCAACTTACATGAGCTAGGTCACCTTATCAGTTACGCGCGTCACTTTTTATTATTTAAATTTGTTTTACAAATTGTTTTATTATTAAAGTTCGACACCAAAATGTTGGGCTACATGCTGTATCCAAGGTAAGTAGTACGTTATCCTTGTGTAAACTCCCGGTCGATCGCGTTTTGCACAACCGTCTCCCCACGAAACTAGACCTGTTAATTCCATACGCCCATTTTGGTTACAGACTAACGGACCACCTGAATCACCACCACAAGCATCAATACCACCCTTTAAATGACCCGCACATACCATCGAATCTAGTATAGGCTGCTGTCTTCCACCATAAACACCGTCTTTCCTACAGGTTTCCAATGATAAAATCGGCACTGCAGCCACACGCAAAACCGATGACAAGTCGTCCGGTTTTAAAGGATCTTCCGCTCCCCAGCCTGACACTTCACACCAAGTTCCAGGAGCGGGCGACGTATCCGATAAACATGCTGGAGTAACCACGGAGTTTAATTGAAGACCAGGATTGGATAGAAGAAGTACCGCAATGTCGTTACTATAAGGTCCGTTTTTGCGAAATTCTGGATGAGGTACTGCGCGTATCACTCTCACAGACTGTTCGGTCCAGCGTTTTTGTGGATTTACGTAAGCGGCGGCAACGGCGACAAGACCATCCGACCAACAGTGTGCGACTGTGAGTATTAGTCTAGCGCTTATGAGAGCGCCTCCGCATTGATGCACGTTATCACGTCGTAACTGCACTTGCCAAGGTATCGCACCATAAGGCGGTTCTTGACCGCCAACGACGCGTGATTCTCTTTGGGGATTCCACTCGATAACCCTTGAGCCGCATTTTTCGACAGGGAATTTAGGAAAGCCACCACTTCTTGTTTGAGCAACCACTAGATCAGCCGCACAAAAATATATGAGAAATATGAGCGCGTTCAACATCGCGAATTTACTTACATAAACATAAACAGTCGCTCTTATATCCGCACCCACTACCAAAAATTCGACCCGGAATCGTAATTAATGTTTATGTCTGTATGAATTATGTCGGAAAGTTTACAAAACAGTGTTACACTGAGCTATGACAAAGGGCTAATTTTCTGTAGCATCGTTACAATGCGGGCTAATAAAGAGTAACCGCTTCGCAGACCTAGTTTGATAATTGTTGCGTCAATTCAACATAATTTAACTAACCTGTAAATTGCGCAGCGCTCTCAATAGATAATCACTACCTTGGCCTCGTAATCAGCAGAAGAGGTATGCATCATCTCACTTTCGTTACCGCGTTGCAGCCCACTTCGCATTTAAACATTAAAATCGAAAGTCACGCGAAAGTAGTACCCAAACCTTATGTAAGATATCAGAACGTACCCAACACAGATAATACACATAATCAAGAAACTACTTTCATGAAATATTTTAATCGATAATAGGTAATAAACTACATTTAGTAAGTCATTTACCGATATGTGTCAAGTGAATGCAAATTTTTTATATGTTTACAACTATTAAAATAACGTAACAGATTTGGTTACAGTCAGAAGTATCTGTTTGATTTTTTTCATTGTCAAGCTCTGGCTGAATGCCTTTTATTTATTTGCTATTAAACAAATTGGCCGATGCAGTTCTGTAGCAATCGAAGTCGTACTGGCCATCACCCACAAACCTGTAAAAGCGGACGATGTTAATTTCTTTCTCAATTACATGGTATGAATATTAAGTATTAGCGACAAGTTCATGTTCAAAATCAACAACTGTATTTACCTTTCATTTTTTTAGGGTACTGTATGTACTTTCTTTATCAGTCTATAACAGTGCTTAATAACAATGTTATTGAACTTGTGATAAATAGAGCAGTTCCAAATTCACAGTATATCCCTTGATTATCAATCGTTTCTGGATTCCAAATACATCGTTCCTCATTGTATTCAACATGTTAAAACAGCAATCGTTTCTAAAAGAATATGTTAGCTGCAGGTACTAATTTTTCTTTAGGTTGTTTAGATGGATTTTATTATTTTAATAAAGTGGATTGAATTCTTACAAGGTAATTATGTCATATTGCTATAGTGAAAGTAGACTTGAGCTCAAATTCGCAATATGTGTAGGTGAATTTATGTAATGGTACAGATAGACGTAGCAAGTATAAATGGCACACTCCTCATTTGCAGTATTTTTGATCTAAATTATCGTAATCAATTAGTTTATGGTGTAGTGTAACCGACCTGAACGCTGACCCAAACGCTCTCTATAAACGGCATACCGGGTTCCATGATCTAACATCTAGTGGCAGCGGCTCGACGACTCCTACGTTGTGTTATTATCATGTGACCCAAGTTCACACTGGGAAGATGACGTTAAGGCGGGAAGGTTTGAAATAAAATTACAGCATTTACCTAACTTTACTTTTAATCAAAAGAATAACCACTAAATAGGTCATTTGCGTGATCATCATCATCAACAGGTCTTCAGTCCTGGAACTGGTTAGACGCGTACCCTCATTGTTTCCTATTCTGAACTAACCTACACATTTTCCTGAAATTTGCACAGTCTGCATCTATCATTATCTGATCTACGTCTACATCTACCTCCTTTTTTCTATCTCTGCTTGTCATATATCCCATACTATTCCCCAAAATGCTTTAGAACGTATTCTGCTCTTCTATTTCTCTTATTTTTCTCCACAGATATCCTTGTTCACCTACTATTTCTATAACCTATTTGTTATTAACTTTGTCTGTCTATGCTATCATCCTCATACATCTGAAACACAGAATTCCAAAGGCTGCTACCTTTTTTCTGTATGCTTTTCCTACTGCCCGTATTCAATGGCATACTGTGCTGTGCTCCACGCCTATGCTTTCAACCATTTTCTTCTTGTTTCTAATGTTCGTTGTCTTTCATCATAGGCGCTGTTCTTTCTTGTTGGATGCACTTCAGTTCCCATCTATTGTTTTACGATTATATACCCTATTTCTCCGACATTCAGTGGTTGTGAAGGAGAGTAAGCAGCCTGTGGCTGCCAAGTTCCCCAGCACTTGAACATTTGCCGATTTAATATTTTTTCAATATGTCTTTTCGCACAGTCAATATTAGTTGCAGGTATTTCACAACCAACAACTGTAGTTGTTTACAGTAATCTTCAGATTTATCTGCACTTATTTTTTCGTCATTAGGTTGGTTTTCTGTCTCAAAACTAATTGGTCATGTACCTGCACTTATTTATATTCTGAACTAGCCTACACAGTTCCCTGAAATTCTCACACAGCATATATACAATTTGGTTCCTCTTCTATTGTTTTCTAATTTTATGCTCTATTTCACCGAGATTCAGTGAAGGGGGTTAAGCAGCCTGTGGCTGCCAAGATCTCCAGCACTTAGAGATTTGCCGAATTAATAATTTTCCAGTAAATCTTTACACACAATTAACATTATTCGAGAATATTGCCCAACCAATACTTGTAGTTGCTTATAATAATCACCATTTTTAAGTACAGTTAGTTTTTTCGTCATTAGTTTATCCATCTTGAGACTGGTTGGATGCATACCTCCATTGATTTTTATTCTGAGCTAGCCTACACATTTCCCTGAAATTCCTACAGCATACATCTTTCACTATCTGTGTGCAGTAGTCTAACCTAGGTCCTCCTCTACTTCTCCTTTTTCCTATCTCTGCTTCTAATATGTTCCGCACTATGCCCTCATGCCGTAGTATGTGACCTATCATACTATCTCTCCTATTTTTTACAGTTTTTCACATATTTCTTTCTTCCCCTACCATTTTTCGTTCTTCGTTCTTAACTTTGTCTGTCCATGATATTTTCATCATACGTCTGTAGCACCACATTTCAAAAGCTTCTGTCTTGTTCTTGTCCGCTTCTCCTACTGTCCAGGTTTCACAGCCGTACAGTGCTGTGCTCCACACATTTTTTTAAGCAATCTTTTCTTTGTTTCTATGTTTGTTGTTTTTGAGCACAGTAATTGCTTTTTCTTGTTAAATGCAGCACGACCTTGTGCTAATCTTTGTTTTATATCTTTTGCGCTTTTCCCATCTTGTGTTATTTGGCTTCCTAGGTAGCAGAAATCTTAATCCTCTTGTAACTTGTTGTTACCTATTTGTATTCTTGTTTTTGATTTATTATCCCCTCTTTTGCATACTAGAACTTTAGTTTTATTTTTGTTAATTTTCATACCGTATCCCTCTGTTAGAACCGTCTCCATTTTATTAAAAGCAGCTTCCAACTCTTCTTTGCCAGATGCTAATACCGCTATATCATCTGCAAATCTAAGCATATCAATATTTTATCCTTGCATGTAATTCCAAATGTCTTCCTGCATTTGACAGTATTCATTGCCTCTTCATTGCTTGAAGTTAAAAATTAATGGGGATAGGGCACATCCCTGTCTCACCCCTTTCCTAATGTTTACTTCTCTACGTTCCTGCTCTAATTCTATTACTGCCGTTTGCTCTTTGTATAAGCTATGTACTATTCGTCTATCCCTAAAACTCATTCCAATCTTTTTGAGTATTTCGAACATTTTGTAACGGGCATTTTTGTAGTTTTAAACTTTTACGCTGTTTCCCAATTTATAAATGCATTTCTGCAAATTGCTGTTTCTGTATTTTATATTTATTAACTCGCGTGTATTAATTTTAAAAGTAGTTTAATTAAAGATAGATAAATTGAAGTTTGATTCTCATTAATAAAATGTTAAACAGTTTGTAATTATAATGAGTAGATTACATCGTCCTTGTCTTGCCGTAAATATAAATTTTGTTGCTTATGTGAATATACGGGTCTAGATAAGAGACGATAAGCGGTTGTAGAACGAGTGGAATAAACAGATTAGGAGTTCTGTTCTGTGTTCCGGAGATTAAGTACGTTGAAAACAGATAGTCGAGTCGTAGTTTTGTTCTTGGTTGCTATATACTAATTACGTGAAAAATACTGTTTTCTTTTTGCTTTTTGCTTTTTGCTTTAAGAATGAGAATTAATGCGGTCTCAATTCTCGAATTGTTACTGAACAAACACGGCACGATTTTAGTTGTATTTTAACTGCAGAATGTGTTTACTCGACCGCACGGGTTTTAAGGTCATTGACGGACGGTCTGAGTGATACGCGTTGCTTTGCTGATGGTGTTTTTAGTTGTTTTTCTTGTAAAATAAAAGTTTTACGGAACATTGGCTTAGTGATTACGCGTTACTTTACTAATTTGTGGTTTTTAGTTGTTTGTCTTGTGAAATAATAGTCGTGGAACTTGCTAAACTGACCGATTCTTTCTTTAGGATTAATGTGTGTGCGATCTAGTCGAGTGTCCCTTTGTTTTATCAGATTAGTGCATACTGGGGATTATTTAAATACAGTTGATACTGTAGTTCTGAATTTTTCTAACCACAAAGAATCTAAAATAGATCATTGCTTGCCCAAATTTCGTTGTTTGCGAAATATAACAGATTACCGATTTACCAAGGTATTGGTTGAAGTTTCTCACTGCTTTTTGGACGTTTCTGAAAATAATATACATTCGGTCCCATTTGAGATTAAACTAGTGCTGCAAAATATTTCGAAATTAGTGTCTCAGGAAATAGAATTAACAAGAAATTTATCAATGCTACGTAGTTCCATCAGCAGGATAATGTCTGCTGCTAACACCAGTGAAATACGTAGGTGTGAGTTAGTGTAAAGTGTAAGCAATTCCATCCACACCCTCACAGTCAAGGGTGCAGTGCTTCGTTAGTGTAGGACATCGTGAATCCCCCACTCCAATTACAAGAAAGCGTTACTGAAGGACTTTCTGTAAGTTGAACTATTTCCTACTTAGTATTACTTTAAATATCTACCCGTTGTTTTTGCCATATCTTCGTAGTTCTGAGACCTTTTGCAATAGAACTGCATGCTCTTAAGAAAAAAGAAAGAAAGAAAAATCAATGCTACTAGATTACTCATACCAATTGTGTCTTACCTATTTGTTTACTGAATTACTCATATCAATTGTGTCTTACCTATTTATTTTTTTTACATTTTGTCTGATTTATGTTTAATTGGTGTGTGAGGAAACGTTTCTGCTACTCCCCAATATTACCTCACTTTGTACTAAACATTTCTCTGTATTGCTTTTACTGTTGTTATATTATATAGTTTATCTAAACAGTTTCTTTTATTTACATTCTACAAAGTACTGAATAATTTAGACGTTTCATTGCTGCTATGCTTATTCTTTTTTTTCAGGTTTGCTATTCTAACTTTTCTTTATTGCAGGTATTGTTACTAATTTCTTACAGCCCCGTACGTTATATGTTGGTCTGCTTTCTACACCCCCCCCCTACTCTCCGATTGAGCCCGGTCATTTTTTTCTTCGATTTTCTTTTTGTTACGCACGGCTACGAGCCAACGTAACATTTTTGGCGCCCAACGTGGGTGTCCCAAAAAGAAAACGTAACAAAATTTGGCGCCCAACGTGGGGCTCGAAAAAAAAACGTAACAATTTTTTTCCATTTTACATTGTCGAATGCTTTTTCCAGTTCTACAAACCCTATATACACGCTTTCTCCTTTTACTATTGTTTTCTCCATTATCACTCTCAGAGCTGAAATAGCCTCCCGTGTTCCCCTGTTTCGCCTAAACCCAAATTGATTTTCTCCTAGTATCTCTTCAGCTCGTTTTTCCATTCGTCTTTGTATAATTCTATTTAATGTTTTTGACACATGTGCCGTCAAACTTATTGTTCGAAAATTTTCACATCTATCCGCGCCTTTCTTTTTTGGTATAGTTACTTACTATGATGTTACGTTTGAAATTTTTGGGCATCTCGCCTGTCTCGTACAAATAGCTTACAAGTTGGAAGAGACGTTTTGTTACTGCTTGTCCAGCGGTTTTTAGAGTTTCTGCTTGCACTTTATCTGTACCCAGCGCCTTGCCATTTTTCAGACCCTTTAATGCTAATTCAAACTCATCTCTAAGTATAGGATATCCCAAATCATCATTTTCAATGTCTGATTCCTGTTCTAACGATGCCAGTTAATCTCCTGCGTATAAATTCCCTATAAATCCTTGCCATCTATCTACTTTCTCTACATTTTCTATAATGACGTTTCCTCCCGCGTCCCTTATATTTTTGTTTTATATGCCTAAAATTGGTTCAAATTAGTTTGCATGCTTCTTCTGTCTTTCCTACTTCCATCTTAGTTTGTATCTCTTTGCACTTTTCATCAATCCATTGTTCTTTAGCTTTCCTGTATTTGGGAATAATTTCCCATTTTATGGCTTTGAATCTCTGTTTTCCTGTATCGTCTGATTTATTTTTGTATTTTCGTCTTTCTTCTATTAAATTTAGGATATCCTTTGGTATCCATGGTTTCTTATTTTCTTTTTGTGTATACTCCAGAATATCTCTGGCTGCTATGTTTAGGCTGGATTTAATGTTATTCCATTTTGTTTCTACTTCCTTAGTATCAGATATCTTCCCGATATGTTTTAGCAATTCGACTTTTTTCCGAATCTTTCTTGAATATTTTTATCTTTTAGTTTCTCTAAGTCAAAGTGTCTTTTTCCGTTTCTTTTTTCAAATTTTTAAATTTAAGTGCGACCTTAATAATTACGATGTTGTGGTCAGTGACTATATCTGCTTTTGGGGGTAGCTTCTACAGTCTTTTAGTTGATTCATAAATCGTTCTCTAACAAGAATGTAATTTATTTAATATCTTCCTATATCTCCTGGCATCTTCCACGTATTATTACTGTGTTTACCGGTTTAGATTCTAACTTAACCATGAGTACTCTTTCGTTCTTTTGTAAGTAGTTTTCTACAAAGTATCCTATCTTTCTTCGCATAACTATCCCCTCATCCAAGTTTCCTTCCTCTGCTCCTGTATGAATTACCCTGAAGTCTTCATTCCAAAAATCCCCCTCCTCTGGCCACCGAACTTCGCTGATCCCTACTACGTTGTAACAAGTTTATTTTCTAGCAATATTTTCCCAAATACCTAATTTAATTAATTCATAAAAAGTCAATTTAAATATAGTATCTCTACGCAATCTACGTGATAAATATTACATGTTGTTGAATACAATATAAGTTTTCGAATTGAAAGCATAAAATTATAAATTAAGCGGTGACAGAAAATGCCATTTGTTAGCGTCACTGGAAGGGCTCCTTCCTTTTGATGATTGTAAAAATCGTAACTGTTGTCAGACTGCAGCATACGTCAATAGGACACTTCCACCTGAGCTGTTAGAGAAGGTCAATTGTTCTTTAAATAAAAGAACATGGCGTTGCAGACCACGTGTTGGAAGCACCGAAAGATTAAGGTCGATTTTCAAGATGAAATCGTCTCGACTAAACTCATTATATCTCCACGCTTGGCATTTATTAGTTCGTATAAGACGGAACGTTAAATTGTTCTGATTGGCTTTAGGATAGCAGTAAGTATTACCGAGTTTAAAACCCTTATTAATTTAATATTTGCAGTGCAACTTACTATAATTTAAGAAATTTATAAAATTTATTTAGTATTCAATGAAAAATTTATTGGCAACTATTTGAAATCTTGTAGGAATAGTAAAACATATTTGAAATTTTACTTGATATGGTAGTCAATCTGGCGTCGTTCATTTGTTCGATGCGAACGCTCGTAATGTTGTTAGATATTCAGTATCCAGTTTATTGGATTGTGTGGTATTGAAGATTCCTAACCTGTAAATGCTGAAATAAGAAGATTTCAATTTATTAATTATCATTCCGGGTATGGTCCTAATACATTGCAAGTATTCTTCTGATGGATTAACATCTGGTATGTAATTAGTGTTTTTTAATACGTCAGCTGTAAGTTTTGGCATGACAGACAAATAAGTTTTGTTTGTTCACGTGGAAATTCCCTAGTTCATTATGTGAATGACAAACAAGTTATTTTTAAACTTTGCTGAAAGGAATCTATAAAGCTTTACTTTTAATCTTTGTATTAGTACTAACAAAAAATGGCAGATGGCGATATAAAGATAGAAAAGGTTAACTTTCAGAATTAACAAAAATTATAGCTATTTTAGAGAACTAAATTGTTTCATTTTGCTTTTCATTAATTAATAATTGGAATATTTTACCATTTACTGTAAAGTCTATGTAGTACTACCAAGACCAAATAAAGTTGTAATACAAATTTAATTGATCCAAAAACTCAAATTTAAACATTTTCAAGAATAAATTCTTGCTAGACTTTACTAATGTAATAACTACATTATTCTATTTTTGAGAGATGCTAATTATTACCAAGTACATATTCTTCATTATCATAATTTAGTCAAATGTTTTAAAGATGATATTTTGTAAATAATTCTAAACTGCAACTTAAAGGAATAGATATTCATTTTGTTCAAGACTATGATTATTAGTTGGAATGAATAAGGGTTGATTCTTATTAATTATGATTTTTTTTGAAATAAATGCACAAACTGTGCTAGCCTTGTTTTAATCTGTTTACAGGTGTAGCAGTGCATCTTTAAAGGTCAATGTCGAGCCATAAGGTAAGAAAACTTTAGGGATTGGGTTCTCGTAATATTTTTTGTATAGCGGTATTTGAATATAGGTTTCCGCATTCTCCTTATACAAAAGACTCAAGTTGGGTCTTCTTAGTATACAAAAATTCGGTGGCGCCATATTCACTATATTTTGGTCGCAGTCCAACCCCGACCCAAAGTTCATGTTCTACCCAAAGCAAATAGCTCGACTATCCGCTTAGCCTTTGGAGGTTTCCTCATCTACGAGCCATTTTCCACCGAAACTAACCGTGGGCTCTTTACACCTTCAGGAAATCCTCGTCATCTATCCTTGTGCCTTTCAGCTGGTCACATAGAAGTAAGGAAAATAACCCTCTTAGCAAGGCAAAACGTTATAACGTCTAGTGCTAACCTATTCATTTCTAAGTTCTCTAGTTTACCTACTTGCTTCATACTTCTAACATTCCACGCTCCGACTCGTAAAATGTTCCTGACTCTTATTCTGGACTTTTCGATCGCATCCTCCGAAGTAGTCCTCCCGGAGATCCGAATGGGGGACTATTTTAACTCCGGAATCTTTTATCCCAGAGAATGCCATCATTTTATTTCAATTTAAGTACGCTAGTTAAAGTTCGGGCCTTTGGAGCTGTGTTTTTAAAAAGCTTTGACACTTTAACGAATTTATTTAATATAATTTGTACATAATAACTTTATAAAAAATTAATTAATTGTACAGGTGAGTAGTCTAGGTAGACAACAATGTAAAAGCTGTAATACGCAGACTGACTCGGTTGAGTAGCTCAAACAACGAAGTATGGAGTTTGAAGACTGACTGCCGGGCATTGAGCTCCCGGGCTTTTTATAATAACCTGCCCCTCACACGGCTTGTGGGAACTTGCAGATCTCATGTCTGCTTTACACTTTGTTACAATGTATTAATCTTAATTCTAAGTAACTGCGGTATGTTGACCGCCTTTGACCTGCCACCTGCAGTATCACTGCCCTCACGGATGCAAAGTTGCATTCCGTTCTCATGAACTGTCGATAACCTCTCTGGGTTATCCTTGTGTTACAATGTTGCATTGAACTTATACTTTACTTTACTTAACAATTTCTAATAATTTCTATTAGATTCAATATATCAATATATAGGTAATTGGGGGATACATAACTCCTCCCACCGTAAATGAAAAATTAAGGTTTTTCTTAATTTTTAAATACATAAAATACATTATTCAATTTTATTTAAAATTCATTATTTCTAAAGGTATACTTATCGTTTCTTTATTTTTCTTTGTTTCCTTACATCTAGAACTGTTTCCTTCATTCTTATATCTAAGGTACATTTGGTATAATACATACATGATTACAAAAATTATTAAAATGATCAATACAATTGTCCAAACACTTATATTATTATAATGTAACTTTGGCTTTTGAGTTCACTTAATTGTTCTTTATAACTTTCCACTAATTTCACGGCGTGGTTGAGGTCGTCTAAGTCTAGATGCTCTAGCTTCATAGCTTCATAGCTTCATAGCTTCTTGTTGTATCTTAAACTG
This sequence comes from Platerodrilus igneus, assembly GCA_036346225.1. NCBI lineage: Eukaryota > Metazoa > Arthropoda > Insecta > Coleoptera > Lycidae > Platerodrilus > Platerodrilus igneus. The sequence continues at coordinate 4,408,047 of JARFIW010000139.1, read as the reverse complement.
TAGTTCCGGTAGGTTTGCAAGTTTCTTTGTTGCTATGGGATCTTGATAAACTCTGATTACTTCATCCTTCAATTTCACATAACAGTCTTCTTTGAGGGTAATTAGTTTGCTTCCGATTAATGCTTGGTTATTTTCATCTTGGTTGCAGTGGATGGTTGCTATTACTTCTGTTGAGAAAATGGCTATCCATTTGTTATCTGCAACTTTTTGAATTTTCATATTAGTTATTTGCACTTATTTGGTTTCACAGTTTTCGTAATGATTTGAGAATTTTAATAGTTGTACTTCACAAGGGCTGTCTTCTTTAATGGTTGTTGTCGTCATCGATTGACATAAATATTGGTTTGGTGTTACTTCAGTACATTTTTCGTTTGTATAACCATATCTCAGTTCATTTAGGGATAGGAATTTGGTTTTGGGTATGATTACTTGGTATGTGCTAGTAACCTTTGTTGGAAAAGCAATTAAATGATACTAATGATAATTGTTACTTTCTACTATCTAGATTTCTACTAAAAATATTATTTCGTTTTCTTAATGTTGCTAAAATTTGTTGCATTAAAGTAAGGTTGGATATTATTTGAGTAAATATTGTATTTTGTATACTGCTTAGTTTATTGGTAGTATACCGGGGTTGTTCTTTATTTATTATTACTTGGTTGTCCGTTCTACCTGGGTGGAGGTTGACGGTAAGGGTGATGATTGTCCATCTGAAATTACAGGGTGTCTTAGGTTTTTTAAATGAATGTACTTTGTTATTTTACCGTTGTCTACTACTGCTATATTTTTATCTGATATTTTCTTAATTTTAAATGGTCCTAAATTTCTGGGTGCTGTTTTATGTCGCTTGCTTTGAAAGTTTTTCTCGTATACGGTTTGTCCTATTGAAAATTTATTTGAGTCGGTATTTTTGTTTCGGATTGTGGTGATTCGTTCCTTATCGTTCTCTAATTTATCTTTTACCTTGTCGTAAGTTATTTTTAATTTTTCTTTGTGGTCTTTTGCATATTGTTGATATACTTCCTTGTTGTAGTGTATGTCATAGGGATTTCGTGAATCTGAATGTCCTAAGGTTAATTCTAAGGGTGTAAAATTTGTTGATGAGTGAATAGTGTTATTATAGGCGATTAGTGCGTATGACATTAAATTGGTTATATGTTCCTTTTTATAATTTATTCTTGATAATCGAATTTGTTCTAACAGGGTTAAATGTAATCGTTCAATTAGTCCGTTTGATTCAGGGTGGTTTTCCGTTATGAAATGAATTTTTATTTTGTGGAGTTCTAAAGTGTTTTGTATTGTCTCGTTTTTAAATTCGCTACCATTGTCTAAAGTTATTGATTCGGGTGTTCCGTAAAATGTGAAATATTGTAAAAATCCTTGGGTCACGTCAATGCTATTTTATGGATGTGATTGGTATTGCTTGGCCTATTTTTGTGAATGCGCCTACAATTGTTAGATAGTTTTGAGCTTCTACTACTAGAGTATCGGCATGTAGTTTTTGAAATGGTTTGTCGGGTGTTTTGGTTAACATTAAGGGTATCTTTGGGGGTTTCCTATCGTATTTTGCTTTGTCACATAATTCACATTGGTTAATGAAATCTGTGGTCAAGTCCTTCATGTCTTTAAAATAATAACGTCTTACAAGTTGCTTTATAGTTTCGTTAATTCCACGATGGTTGGTTTTTCCTTCGTGTTGATTCTAATTACATCGTTTATTTCGTCAGGGTCGTCTAGTGTTATTAATTTTCTAGTACATCTGATGAGTTCAGGTCCAGAGTTATTGAATAGTTTAATGTATAATTCTGAAAATCTTTGGTATAAATGTTCGGTGTTGAAATAAAAATAAAATCGTTTTTTCTCGGGGGTGTATTCTTTTAGAATTTTAATTATTTGTTCCTCATTGTCATCTTTAGTTATTTGAATTTGGTATATCTTTTTGTTATCTACTTTTGTATATTTTACTGGATTGGGGTTATTTAAAACTTTGGTTATTATAAATTGGTTGGGTTTCATATCGATTGCTTCGTTTAAAATTTTAATCGCGTTTTTTGGTTCTTCGTTTTGTGTCGAATGTATCGTGTCGATCTCGTCTGGATCTTCCCTTATTTCTGTTTCGTCTACGTTTCCTATAATGGATTCCGTTTCTAATGCATTGAGTTGGATTCTGCTTAGAGCGTCTGCGTTGTTGTTATAAATTCCTTTTTTATATATAATTTCGTAATCGTACTCTTCGAGTCTGATTCTCCATCTTTGTAATTTTGAATTCGGTTCTTTCAGTTTGCATAGCCATACTAGTGGTCTATGGTCAGTGTATATGTAAAATTTTCTTCCGTATAAATAAGGTCTAAAATATTTTGTTGCCCAAATTATGGCTAATAATTCTTTTTCTATAGTGCTATATTTTTGTTCGGTTTCATTTAGGGTTCTGGATGCGTAGGTGATGGGTTTATCGCTACCTACTTTTCCTTGGCTCAATACTGCGCCTAATGCTACATTCGATGCGTCTGTCGTCAGTATAAATGGTTTTGTAAAGTCTGGGTATTCTAATACAGGGTGATTCGTTAATATGTTTTAATTTTGTCTACGGCTTTAATAAATTCTGGGGTGTGTTCAATTTTGTTTCCCTTTTTTAAACAATTTGTCAGGGGTTTGGTTATCTGAGCGTAACCTTTAATGAATTTGCGGTAGTAACCACTAAGTCCTAGAAATCCTTTAATTTCCTTGGTTGTCTTTGGTAATGGGTAATTTAGAACTGCATTTGTTTTGTCTGGATTTGGCATTACTCCTTGGGGTGTTATTACATGTCCTAAAAATGATACTTCTTTTTGTAAAAATTCACTTTTGTCTAATTGTACTTTAAAATGTGCTTGTCTAAGTCTTTCGAATACTTCTTTCAATCTTTCTATGTGTTCTACCAATGATGTGGAATAAACTATGATGTCGTCAAGGTATACAAAGCATTTTTCATTGTGTATTCCTCGTAGTATATTGTCCATGACTCTCTGGAAAGTAGCGGGTGCGTTCTTTAGTCCAAATGGCATTCGTTTGTATTCGTAATGTCCTCTAGGTGTGCTGAAGGCTGTTTTTGATATGTTTTTTTCTTCCATCTCTACCTGATGGTAGCGTCTAATTTCTTAGGTACTATTAACACGGGGCTGCTTCATGGTGAGTTGGAGTGCTGGATTATGTCTTGGTCTAATAAGTCTGCTACTTGTCTGTCAGCTTCTTCTTGGCTTGCATGGGGTAGTCTGCATGCTTTTGTAAAGATTGGTTTATTGTCTGTTAACTCGATATTATGTTTTACTGTGTTGGTGAATGTTAATGGTATTCCTTCGCAATGGAATATGTCTCGGTATTCAAAACATAAGTTTTTAATTGCTCTTTCTTCTTCTTGATTGATGTCGGTATTGAAGCGGATGTTAGTTGAATTTTCTCTTAACATTTCGTCATGTTCTATTGGGTTGTATTCGTTTTCTAAATTTTCGTCTATTTCCATTTCGTTAAAATTTAGTTCTTCTACGTTAATTGGGTCTGTCAATGATAATTCTACGGATAGTCGTTTGAATTTAATATTGTTGTGGTTGCATAATTATCTTTTATTTGCACTAAGGCGGTTGGGGTTTCTACTCCTTGCTGAAATGTCATATGATTTATTATTCCTAAATTTTTGTTAGAGTTTACTGGGATTTTTATTTTTCTTTCCGTTCGGGGTTCTATAGTGTATTTTTGTTCAATTTGTGTGTTTTGAAATTTAATTGGGATTTTTCCGTGTTTTGTCCTTAATAAGCGATTTTAATGTCAATGTTGGCTCCTAATTTTCTTAGAAGGTCCATTCCTATTAATCCGTCATATTTATCGTTAAATTCGAATACACAAAATTTATGTTTCATTTTAACATTAAATGTTCTCGGTAAGGGTATATTGGCTACGAATTGGTGTAGTGTTGTTTGATGGGCTGTTTTAATTTTAAATGGTTCTCTTTCTACGTAATCTAAATAGTGTTTTGTACGGTTCTGGGGCTAATTAATGTTTTTGATGATCCGGTGTCGATTAATAGTTTGAATTTGGCGTGGGGTATTTCTATGTATGGTAGTACTAAGTGATTTATGTTATTTAAGTTTATTAAGTTTGGTTGTCTATAAATTGGTCCATTCGAAAATTTGAGTTTGAGTTTTCTTCGTCGTACTCCTCGTAAGTTTCGTATTGTTCGTCACGTTCATAAGTTTCTGTATGGTTTGATTCATTGTTCGTAGGTGTCTCAATGTAATTATTCTGGTCAGTGTCAAATTTTTCTATTTCTTGATGAAATAATTCTTCCGATGTAAAATTACGTTTCTGATGAGGGTTTGGTCGGATATGTGTTATTTTTGTGTTTTGTCTGGTGTTACCAGATGAGGTATCCATTGGTGTTGGTTTATAATAATTATTAGGATTGTTATGATTATTAGTCATTGGTGTATTTCTATTGGGGTTTGCGTTGAATGCTGGTCTTTGTTGGTTTAAGTTTTGATTAAATCTTGGTTGGAATGCGGGTTTCGTAAAAGTTGGGTTGAATGTTGGTCTTGAAAAATTTCTATATTGATTATTAAAATTGGTATTGTTAAAACTTGGGTTGTTACTTCGCGGTTGATTTGTTTGTGCGTTAAAGGGTGTGAATCTTTGTTGAGGGATTGTTTGTCGTGTGTCTTGTATGGTTTTTATTGGTAAATAAATTTTATTCGCGTTGGGATTGTATAGTCTGTTGCGGTAATACATTACATTTTCTTCTTCTATTACTAGGCTCATAGCTTCTTCTAGATTTTGGGGTCGTTGGAATCTGATTTTATCCGATAGTCGTTCTGGTAAAGCGTTTATGTATGTGTCTAGTGCCATTTCGTCATACATTTTGTTTTAAATGTCTAACGTTTTGATCGGGTTCTTCGATTTTAATTTGGTTAGTATTAAACTTCTCACGTCTTGGCATTTCATTCCGAATTGGTAGGGGGATTGATTGTGTTCCATTCTAAGGTTTATTAGGTCTCGTACCAGGCATTTTATATTACGTTTGTCTCCAAAATATGCAAATAGTAGCTGTTTAAACTCCTGCCATTCCTGTAAATCGTCCCTACTGGCAATTAAGGTTAGTGCCCTTCCGGTTAGTTTACTTATTACCAAGCGTATAAGCAATGAATTTCTTGCGTCATCTCCGGGTTTGTAGAAGGTTTTTAGGAACATTTCAGATGCTCCAATGAAATTTGAGAGATGGGCCTGCGTGCCATCAAAAGTCTGTATTGTCTCCAAATAGAGTCGCAAGTCTGTGTTGCTCATGTTGGTTAAGGGTTGTTTTCGATTTTGGGAAATTTTAAAGAAAATTTTCTTTTTTTATTTTTTGAATTAAAGTTTATTTCGCTATTTGTATTGTTACTTTTGCTTTGGATTTATTAATTTTCCGTTTGGGTTGTAAAATTTCAAATTTTGTAGAAATTGGGGTTGGTTTTGCTATTTGAAACGTTAATTCCGGTTTGGGTTTATTAATTTTTAAATTAGATTAGGTAATTTCAAATTCTGTAAAGATTGAAATTTATTTTGCTATTTTCGGCGTTATTTTTAGTTTGGAATTGTTAATTTTCAGTTTGGATTGGGTGGATAAAAATTTGGTAAAGGTTGAGGTTTATTTTGTTATTTTTCAGCGTTATTTTTAGTTAGGATTTGTTAATTTTCAGTTTAGATTGGGTAAGTAAAAAATTTGGTAAAAATTGAGATTAATTTTGTACTTGTAATATTAATTTTGGTTTGGATTTATTAATTTTAAGTTTAGACTGGGTAAGTAAAAATTTTGGTAAGGGTTGAGATTTATTTTGCTATTTTCCAGCGTTATTTTTGATATGAATTTGTTAATTTTAAGTTTAGATTGTGGAAATAAAAATTTACACAGTGCGGATGTACTTGTGAGATTTATACTCAATACCGTAGTCTTGGATTTGCTTGTTTTTATGCAGTTTTTAATTTGTCTTATATTCTAAATATAACTTGAGGTTAATTGCTCCTGTACTCTATTGTTGCAATTTAAATACTTAAGTTGTAGTCTTTGTTATTTAATCACGTACGTTGAGGTAATTGTACTTACAGGTGTTATTTTCAATTTATAGGAATTACTAATTTACTAGCTAATGCTTTGCATAAAGTGTTACGTTTAGTTTTATTCTTAGATATCTCGGTGTTCACGACTTGAAATTGAACTCTTCGTTACGTGCGTTTTCAGGTTTACAATTATGAGCGTATGATAACGTTTAGCGTTATTCTGTATTCGTATTGGAATAATGCACTTTATAAATGCTGATTAATTAATTGAAAGACGTTTAGATTTTATACCGTGTTTGTTGCAATTGTACACGCTTTTATGGATTAATTACTTGTAGGTATTAAATGCAAAAACTGCGTTGCTTTATTATGTCGTGATGAGTTTATTACTTATGATGCAAATTAAAATTATACTTTAATACTGTGCAAAATTCTGAAAGCTATTTCTTTAAGGTAATAATGATATTGCGTTCGCAGACTTCGCTTATCCTAGGTGAGGTTTTGGGTTACGGTAGTTTTAAATTACCGTAGTTTCAATTATTGCAGTGTGTTTTTGCTGTGATTTATTCAGTATTATAGAGGTCAATGGTTTAATCAATCGTTCCGTGGTTGCTTTTTGAAGAATTAACTTTAGCTTTGAAATTAATTTCGCGTTCTGTGTTTTTATTTTATCGGATTGAAAACGTGCTTTTGAATCGCGCTGGTTAATGTTTCTTATTTTGGTGTTAGTGAATGTGCGCCCGTTATTTTTTGGATTATTTTCGTTCTAATAATTGTGGTAAGAATCTCTTAATATCAATTCTCATTTACTTTTTAAAAGAAAATCTCTTTTTAAAATTCAAGTCTCATTTGCTTTTTAAAGAAAAAAAAATATCTCTTTAACACTCGTCTCATAGATTCTAAAAAATAAGGTCTCGTTTTTTTTGGAAATAATTCACTTTGTAATTATTTTCAAAACAATATTCATAAAAATAAAATTCATAAGACAATAATAATAAATGGTAATCAATAATTATAATACTAGCATATATCAATTATAGTTTTTGGTTTAAAAAAAAGGTATGGAAATGAACTTACATTAATTTCATCTGTTTCTTTGGTGGGTTCGATCGATTCTGTATCTTGTCCACCTTGGTTTGTTTGTTGGCCTTAGACGATTCTTGTTCTGCGTCCAACTTGGTTTGTTGCTGGATTCAGACTATGCTTGTTCTTCCTCCAACTTGGTTTGGGTTCTGCCAAAATTTCGAATAAAAATTCTTGGTCACCAATCTTCCGATTTTTGGATTTTCAGTGCCCTTTTGACATCCGTTACGACTGCGCCAGTTAAAGTTCGGGCCTTTGGAGCTGTGTTTTTAAAAAGCTTTGACACTTTAACGAATTTATTTAATATAATTTGTACATAATAACTTTATAAAAATTAATTAATTGTACAGGTGAGTAGTCTAGGTAGACAACAATGTAAAAGCTGTAATACGCAGACTGACTCGGTTGAGTAGCTCAAACAACGAAGTATGGAGTTTGAAGACTGACTGCCGGGCATTGAGCTCCCGGGCTTTTTATAATAACCTGCCCCTCACACGGCTTGTGGGAACTTGCAGATCTCATGTCTGCTTTACACTTTGTTACAATGTATTAATCTTAATTCTAAGTAACTGCGGTATGTTGACCGCCTGTGACCTGCCACCTGCAGTATCACTGCCCTCACGGATGCAAAGTTGCATTCCGTTCTCATGAACTGTCGATAACCTCTCTGGGTTATCCTTGTGTTACAATGTTGCATTGAACTTATACTTTACGTTACTTAACAATTTCTAATAATTCCTATTAGATTCAATATATCAATATATATAGGTAATTGGGGGATACATAACTCGCTGTGTACTTGGGAGATAATGTGGTGGTTTCCCGTTGCCTTCCACATCGCGGTAGTGTGTCTTAGACTGCCATACCGACCATTATAGTCTTTGCCAATCTAAGTACCGAAAGAGCCGCTGCCCTTTTCAAGGACTTTTCTTAGTCTGGTTCCTCACTAACGACCCTACTACTTTGGCTGGACCTGTACTTTGGTTCTTTAGCTTGTAACAATTTTATTATTGATTAATAAATCCCTTCATCAAAGTGCGAGAATAATAAAACACTTTTATTAAAATAATGGTAAAATACATTTAACAACTAAGTTAATACGTTAAAACAGCATCGTCCTTTGGTATTCTATTTGTGGTTGAATATCTGTGTCTTCTACAGCTATTCGCAGGCGGGTTTCGGTTTGACAGTCCCCTCCTTGGACGCCTCGGTCGCCCGAGCTAGTTTTGTAATCAGTCGGCCATACGTGGAAGAAGCGATAAGATGTACCAAAGACTGCAGGCCGGCAATTTGCGTATCAACTTTGAGGAGTCGGGACACATCTTTCAATAGCGCACGACGTGAAGAATGCTACAATTAAAAATGCAACTTAGAAAATAGAAAATTTAGTCCATTTTATGAAGACCACTTTGTTATACGACGTGAAGAATGCTACAATTAACAATGCAACTTTGAAAATAGAAAGTTTAACCAATTTTAAGAAGACCACTTTGTTATACAACGTAAAGATGCTACTTTGGTGAGGCGGTGTGATTCAACATTGCAGCAGCTGCCGAATGTATCGTGACCGTATTTAATTCTACACCTGAAACAACTCCATTTGGTAGAAGCTGTTTAGTATGAGCTTGGTTCACACTACATGCAGTAAACTTCGCATGATATAACAAGTACCTCATCAAGGCGAGAAAAGCAGTTTTTGGTTCGTAGTTAGCTTTAAGTACTTTTTTGGTGTTTCACATTAGAAACACGTTAATTTGTTCTTATGTGTAAAAGCATGAATATTATAAAAGTTTCAACTATTGCTGAGCTGGATTTCCAGTGTCGAAATTAAAATTCACTAATTTGATGTTTTGAGAAACAACACGCGTGGTTCATTATGAATCGTTAGTAACAACAACAGGTGTTACTGACGTCACTTATTTTTCTGTAGTATACTGCTGACAGATGTGTTCTTGAAAGCAAATGCTTCGAACACCTTTAGCACAAGTTATGTAAACAAGAATATTTTTGTGATCTGCTTTTTTAGAAACTAAAACTAGTACATGTAACTTAAAAAGGAAAAACTTGAGTAGTAACATTTTAGATGTAACCTGCCTGAACAGATCTGCACGGGTCGGAGTTTTTGTGTAACAAGTTTACAATATACTGTAAAATGTTTGATTATGAATAATTTAGATAAACCTGAAATTAAAATTCACGAAGTAATTCAGTTATTAATTAAATTTTGTTGCAATTCATTTTATTTTAAAAGAGATTCTTTTAGTAAATAATTGGTTCAAGATTAAAGTTTTTATGTTGATCAAATATGATCAAACCTAACCACAGAAAGCTAACATCCTTAAGAGTAGAATTTTGATGCCAACTTTATATTGAAAATATCTTTTACTACTTTATGTATATTTGCGGGACACAAATAGTGTTCCACCTTTTTTATTAACCTAACTATTATAATTTCTTACAGGAACAGCGTCTTATTTTATTAAGACAGGTTTTTGTCATCGAAGGCGATCTTTTTTTCTTTGTGTCTCCACGTCCGCCCTTAGAAATATGCCATGCCATTATCATGAATAAGTCCGGACTTGGTGGCGCCTATTTGTCTGAGATTAAGTTTGACCTACAAACAGATTTTGACTTACCCCCCATTTCTCATAGTCTACCCAAGGAATAGACCCCTAGTTATGTCGGAAGACTTCGTCTCACTAGCGCCCATGAGTGGGGCTGGTGCCTTTAGAAAATCGTTTCACTGGCGCCCATCTGTGAGGCTTGCTATATATATGAAAAATTTGTTTAATAAAAAAAATTTAGTTCACTGACGCCCAACGTCTAGGCCTCGAGATTTGTTTGTTCAAAATTATTTTGCTTTGAAATTTGTTTGTTCAAAAATTATTTTGCCTCAAAATTTGTTTGTTCAAAAATTATTTTGCTTCGAAATTTGTTTGTTCAACAATTATTTTGCTTCGAAATTTGTTTGTTCAAAAATTATTTTGCCTCGAGATTTGTTTGTTCAAAAATTATTTTGCTTCGAAATTTGTTTGTTCAAAATTTATTTTGCTTTGAAAGTTGTTTGTTCAAAAATTATTTTGCTTCGAAATTTGTTTGTTCAAAAATTATTTTGCTTCGAAATTTGTTTGCTCAAAGTTTATTTGGCATTAAGATTTGTTTGTTTAAATTTGCTCTTGATATAAGTTTGGTTGAGACGTTAACCCCCATTCAGTCAATTAATTACCTTAGTCAAATTTATTTTTAACTTTCATTCTGTTTTGACCCAATATAATTTTTTTTTGATATTGTTTTGGCAAAATTTATTTCACCAAATACACTTTTTGACTTTTACCTTTAGTTGCCCGAATTTGTTTTGACAATTTTTGTAAGGCTCAAATCATTTAGATTTATCAGTTTGATTTCATTAAAATATTAGGCTATAGCAATCATGTCGGAAAAATTCCAAATTGTTTGTCTGCTTAAAGAGGAACTGGAGTATGAACTGAAAATCAGAGGAGTAGTGAGTGAGAGACCAGTGTTGGAGAAAAGAAAAATTTTAGGAAGACTGTTAGCTAAAGAAGCTGATAAGCCTGGAGTTTAATTCGCTTGAGTCAATAAAGAACATTTTTGTCCGAATTTGATGATAAAGCTACGAATTCTATTTTGAGGGTACACTGGTTGGAGCTGTCGTCGTATCATTTGAGAATTGCTCTTGTGCATAAGCACGTTTTTGATTTTGTTAGCAGATTTTTATTTAGATCGGCATTGCAACGCAATTTAGTCTAGGCGGAACTTGTCGTCGTGGTTGGTCGCTCAGCAGTATGTTAGTCTAGACGAGACTCAGGAAGAGTTGGTCGCTCAGCATTACGTAAGTCTAGACGAGACTCGAAGTGAGTTAGGCGCTCTAGAATTTTTGCATCATATTTTTTTTTGAGTTGATGTAATTTTTGTATTGCTAGTCTAGGTGAGACTCGTAGAGGGTTTGTCACTCTAGCAAATTTAGGCGTTGTGAAGCATTGTAGTTGTTTCGACAGTTCGGTTGGTAGTAGGGTGAGAGTGTACCTGAACACTGATTTTTTTGTTAGCTATCGTCGTGATTAGTTTATTTATTGATGATTCATAAGCAGGAAAATGGCTTTTAATTGTTGGTAACTGGTTCTCGAAGTATTCGATTTTACAACCTTTGCGCAGTGCCACGGCACATTTGATAGAAAAGTTTTTGGAAGAAAGTGTTTCTTGTCTACGGAGTACCACAATTTGTTATTTGTGATAATGGTCCACAATTGATTGGACGTGTTTTTAAAACTTTGTGTGCAAGGTACGAAATCCAAAAGATTTGGTACAATGCTGTTTATGCTCCTCAATGCAATTTTGTGGAAAGAATTAATAAGACAGTTGGTACTGCCATTCGTTCGTACATAGAAAAACATGATGCGTGGGATAGTGAGATATCAAAAATTCAGTACGCAATTAATTCAGCAAAACACGAATCCACCAACTATTCTCCAAATTTTTTAGTCTTTGGTCGTCAGGTACCCTTAAGTGGAAAAGCTTATAGTGATAATTTTAAACCTGATGAGGATGTAGATGTTGTTTCAAGTAGTAGACCTTCTTATGTTTTGGATCGTCAACCTTTGTTTGATATTTTTGGAAATGTCCGTGAAAACTTACATGTAGCTTATCAACGTTCGAGTAAACGCTACAATCTTAGAAGAAGAGACATTTCATTCCAAGTCGGAGAAAACGTTTGGAGAACTAATGAGGTACTTTCTAGTGCTGGTGATAAATTCTCCGCTAAATTAGCTCCAAAGTTCGTTTTGTGTAAAGTTCGAAAAAAACATTCCAATTTAGTGTATAAATTAGAGAATGAGGATGGAACAAAAGCCGGAAAATGGCATGTTAAGGACTTGAAACCAGTTGAAGCATCATGTCCATACGAGAATGATGATTTTGACGATTAGTTCCAGTCTAGTCATTTTTTTGATGTTAAGCAAAACAATAGTTGTTTGCTTCGTTTTGTTCCGATTTTTGATTTAGTATCGTTTAACTAATACTAAATGGAGACTGCCCTTTTGTAACTCATTTTGTTTGAAAATTTTGTTTGATAATTGAAGCATGTGGTTAAGAATTTATGTAGTAGTTTAGTGGTGTGCATTAGTGTGCATACTGGTTGTTTTAGTCGCGCGTTATTTGAAGATGTTGTTAGAAGATGTCTTTGAAAGATATCTTTAGAATGTAGAGATAAGTTGACTATTTAAGTTGCTAGTCCTGATTTCTACATATTTAGGTAGAGAGAATATTGACTTATTCTTTCCCTTATTTCGGACCTTTTTGGGATTTTTGTTTGATAAGGTCGGAGGTTTGCATGGTGGACCTCACCATTTGATCCATCACTAATGAGATGTGTTGTTTGAAAATTAGTGATAGGATAATCAGTAGGGTGTGAGAGATTACAGCCCTGACTGGTAATATTTTGAATTCGAATTTTGTAAGTAACCTTTTGGTTGGGTTACCTTTATTTTGTATTCGATTTTTATAAGTAACCTTTTGGTCAGGTTACCTTAGTTTTGATTATCACTTTGTGATAATAATATTTTGAATTTAGACCTATTAGTTAGGTTACCTTTTTGATTATCACTTTATAGTGATAATATTTTGAATAGTTATGCTATTTTGACGTTGTAGCGTTCTTTTTTTTTGGTAGATAGAGCTGCTTGAGCTCCAGGAAGTGGAGTTTTTATTTTTGAAAATTAAGATAATTTGTAGTGTGTTTAGTTACAGTTAGTAGATACTAGCCTTTGTAGGAGTAAGAAAACTCTAGTTAAAGGGTTACCATAAATTTAGATTTTGATTAATTTTTTTGTCCCGTGGAGTATTTGACTTTTTAATTTGACCTCTCCCAATTTTGACATACACCGATTGTGACTCCCCGATTTTGTCTCCCTATGGACGCTTGGTACACGTAGTTACCGACACACTCAAATTTGTAGATATTTGTCCCCCTCGTTTTAATAGGTTCATAAGAATTCATAATGATAATTAAGAATGTGGAAGAGGCTAGTATATGGTTAAAAAAAAATCTTTTGTATTTGTTTTACTTAAAAATTTTTTCTTTGTTAAAAAAAATCTTTTGTATTTGTTTTACTTAAAATTTTTTCTTTGTTAAAATAAAAAAAATCTTTTGTATTTGTTTTACTTAAAATTTTTTCTTTGTTAAAAAAAAAGATTTTTTTCTTTTAGGAAAGGGGTAGTGTAACAATTTTATTTTTGATTAATAAATCCCTTCATCAAAGTGCGAGAATAATAAAACACTTTTATTAAAATAATGGTAAAATACATTTAACAACTAAGGTAATACGTTAAAGCAGCATCGTCCTTTGGTATTCTATTTGTGGTTGAATATCTGTGTCTTCTACAGCTATTCGCAGGCGCGTTTCGGTTTGACAGTCTCCTCCTTGGACGCCTCGGTCGCCCGAGCTAGTTTTGTAATCAGTCGGCCATACGTGGAAGAAGCGATAAGATGTACCAAAGACTGCAGGCCGGCAATTTGCGTATCAACTTTGAGGAGTCGGGACACATCTTTCAATAGCGCACGACGTGAAGAATGCTACAATTAAAAATGCAACTTAGAAAATAGAAAATTTAATCCATTTTATGAAGACCACTTTGTTATACGACGTGAAGAATGCTACAATTAAAAATGCAACTTTGAAAATAGAAAGTTTAACCAATTTTAAGAAGACCACTTTGTTATACAACGTAAAGATGCTACTTTGGTGAGGCGGTGTGATTCAACATCCGGATTGCAGCAGCTGCCGAATGTATCGTGACCGTATTTAATTCTACACCTGGAACAACTCCATTTGGTAGAAGCTGTTTAGTATGAGCTTGGTTCACACTACATGCAGTAAACTTCGCATGATATAACAAGTACCTCATCAAGGCGAGAAAAGCAGTTTTTGGTTCGTAGTTAGCTTTAAGTACTTTTTTGGTGTTTCACATTAGAAACACGTTAATTTGTTCTTATGTGTAAAAGCATGAATATTATAAAAGTTTCAACTATTGCTGAGCTGGATTTCCAGTGTCGAAATTAAAATTCACTAATTTGATGTTTTGAGAAACAACACGCGTGGTTCATTATGAATCGTTAGTAACAACAACAGGTGTTACTGACGTCACTTATTTTTCTGTAGTATACTGCTGACAGATGTGTTCTTGAAAGCAAATGCTTCGAACACCTTTAGCACAAGTTATGTAAACAAGAATATTTTTGTGATCTGCTTTTTTAGAAACTAAAACTAGTACATGTAACTTAAAAAGGAAAAACTTGAGTAGTAACATTTTTAGATGTAACCTGCCTGAACAGATCTGCACGGGTCGGAGTTTTTTTGTGTAACAAGTTTACAATATACTGTAAAATGTTTGATTATGAATAATTTAGATAAACCTGAAGTTAAAATTCACGAAGTAATTCAGTTATTAATTAAATTTTTGTTGCAATTCATTTTATTTTAAAAGAGATTCTTTTTAGTAAATAATTGGTTCAAGATTAAAGTTTTTTATGTTGATCAAATATGATCAAACCTAACCACAGAAAGCTAACATCCTTAAGAGTAGAATTTTGATGCCAACTTTATATTGAAAATATCTTTTTACTACTTCTTTATGTATATTTGCGGGACACAAATAGTGTTCCACCTTTTTTATTAACCTAACTATTATAATTTCTTACAGGAACAGCGTCTTATTTTATTAAGACAGGTTTTTGTCATCGAAGGCGATCTTTTTTTCTTTGGGTCTCCACGTCCGCCCTTAGAAATATGCCATGCCATTATCATGAATAAGTCCGGACTTGGTGGCGCCTATTTGTCTGAGATTAAGTTTGACCTACAAACAGATTTCGACTTACCCCCCCATTTCTCATAGCTCTACCCAAGGAATAGACCCCTAGTTAGGTCGGAAGACTTCGTCTCACTAGCGCCCACGAGTGGGGCTGGTGCCTTTAGAAAATACGTTTCACTGGCGCCCATCTGTGAGGCTTGCTATATATATGAAAAATTTGTTTTATAAAAAAATTTAGTTCAAGCTCATTAGAACACGCAAGCCATTTCACCTGTTCTAGTAATCTAAAACTTCGGCAAGGTGCAGGTCCATTCAAAATGGCATTTGCGTGAAAGCATAAAAAAATGGCATTTAAAGCAAACAGTGACGTACTCAACCTGGGCGATTATGGAAAGAGCACGGTAAAAAAAACCTCAAACTGCCCTCACGCTTACAACTGCATTTGGCACATCTCGACAAGGACGGGTAACGTACAAGTACTCAATTCACTGACACTGAAATTGGCGGGATGTCAACCATTACCCAGACATATTGTTACGGTATTCCGCGCAAACACAAAAGAAAACAGTAAAAGTAAGTAAAGAAATCGTTTACGCCGAATACCGCAACAGAACGGGGACAGAATGGTAGAATTCGGGCTAGCTCAAAATCGTCGTAGAGGGGTGTGGATGAAATAGAAAGAACACATTGGAAACCTCTGTAAAACTACATTGTTAACATCCAATCTCAAAGGACTATTTACAAAACAATAAAAACCAACAAGTTACGTAATCGTTTGCTACGTGCTAGTAAACAAAGCGTCATAACATAAGCATATAAAATTGGTAAGCAAAATAAATGTAACATCTTATAATCTAAATACTTACTTATTGGCTCACCTTAAATACATATAAAAGAAAATAAAACATAAACTATACAGTACTTCAGGAAAAGAAATCTACATACGTTATCTATACATGATGCATTGTGAAGTGCACCTCCTCAAGAAATAGTATAACATTAAAATTAGACACCCTAACTTAAATTAATCAAATACTTTTAAATTAAAACACAAAAGAAACAGAAAAACGGACTCTATCACAAACTTTGAATAAATAATTTTTAATTTGAAGAATGATTATTACATCGTCGCTTGTGCATTGTGAATGTGTTTGGTAACGTGGTGTTGGTAATTTAATGGAAAATTATGAGTAGCGGCAAATAAAATGTCTATACTCCACAGCAGCATAAAAGAATTACGAAAATAGAAAACTGTACCTTGAACTATTTGGCTTCGTATCATGTTGTGGATGGAAAAATGCGACTGCATTTCTTTATTGGCTGCATGCTAAAACTACCAACTTCACTTACATTAGCACAGAAAGCATTTTTAGTAGCGCGACTTTACAACATGTATCTTCGGCAAAAAGATGTTGTCTTCAATCTCCTCTTTCAAAGCACGGTCTCTATTTTATAAGGCCAGAATCATGTATGGGGGTAGGGTATTTGGCTTTCAAAGATATCGCCGAAGAATCATGTGTGCAGAATTCCCAGACAACAGCTGCCGAAATACAAACTGTAACAGCTTGCCAACAAGCAGATAACGCAACCATCAAAAGGATTTTTAGACAAAGGAAAACAATTTTATTACTTTGTAACATCTTAACAGCTGTAGAATACCAGATAACAAGTCTATTGTAAGCAGATGTAAGCAGGTGGTAAGTGGTCTTATCTTTTAGAAGAAAGCTGCGCATTTACATGCACCTTTTAATTAAAATGTAATCACTGCAGGTGCTAAGAAATATGGCAACTCCTTTGTAACGCAATGTATCTTAGGCAACTGTTATATTTTATAAGGCAAACTTTTATACAGAGTAATTACTTGAGAAATTTTATAAAATAACACTAATTCAAATGATGGGAAATCGAGCTTGTTGAGCAATTTTTGGGTATTTTTAAAAATAAATGCAGAAAAAATTACTTGCAGGGTTTTGAACGTAACAATATCACACATGACAACTGAAGAAACGTTAGTGTAAACCAGCTAGTCTTTTCTGGTAGGTACAGAAGTCGGCTAGACCAATACTACTCAGCTAAAGTTGAAGAGGGAGGACCCCAGGAAGATGACCTGCACCTTGACTACCAATGTTCCTCCTCGCATGGATATAAAATGTTAGTAATATTTAACAAGGCTCGATCACACGCGCCCACATACATGCATTAACAGTTTCCAGCCCGTGTTACAAAATATTTTACAAAGGCCAGCCGACTTCCTATTATTTACAAAAAGGTAAACTACAGGTACACTGAAAAGACAACAAGCATCGCTGAAATGCACTTATGGTATGATTGCGCATAGTTAAAAAGGCGCTTATTATTTAATAGACTATCTCCAACATAGTCATACATGCAAACGCGAAGGGCACAAGATGGTCGGTCATACCAGAGACTCAATTTAATTACATCACAACAATTATCACAAACGTTAAATACTAGTTAATTATATATGAACATGGGCTAGATAATAGGATAAACACACAACAAACTATATAATTACGTGTAAACCAAGATGTGAGCAATGCAGTTGAATATGTGGTTAATATCCTGAAATAAAACAATTACACATAATAAAAATGTCAAATGAATCACAAATATCAAACAGATAAAAATATATTGACAGCAAATACACGCTCCTTAATTCTACAGCATAAATGCAAACCCAGATTCAGGTGCTAAATCTTTATATAATTGCATGCTAGTTAAATATATTAAATCTAGTAAGCTAATGTTAAAAATTATTCATTATGATTGCATTGGTTAAAACGTACCCTTTAAAAATTAAATGCATCGTGGCATTACAAATTACAACCAAAAATATATACGCCACTTTGTGTATATCTCGATTACTATCTTAAAACCAAAACAAATTCAACATAGAAATATAGTACTGTTCGATTCAAACTTACCTAATAATTTGATTCAATATATCTAAGAGATAATGGTACCTTTCATAAATTGCTTGTAAAATCACAGTAAGGGTACATTTACTATTGATTCTGCAATAAGTGCAATGCAATGAAAGTTCAAACTCTGTATTAAATACTAAATAAATATTATTTCAAAAAAACAATTATTAGTTTTACTCTGATTTAGATACTAAATAAACGATTCAGATAGATAAATATTAGTTTTCGGTTGTTTAACCCAACCACACTCATTTATACAGAAAAATGTTCAATAAAATTGTAAATTTACTTGGAAATTACATATTACACCTGATAAGTAAAACAACTGGCAAATTCAGAGACAAAAGCAACAGGTAATCATAAAAATACTTCCTTCAATGTTTACATAAGTAACGGTTTTACAATAAGTACCAACATTACACTCAAAATAAAGCTGGAATTACAAGATGTAGTCAGATAACCTTAAATAGCAACTACAATATAAACTTATAAAACATTACCTTTAATTAACCGCCAAGGAAAGTTTTTCGATCTGTCATTTTGAAATCTACAAACAAAGTCCTTTCTACTCTGTCGACTAGCTCGATCGTCCCTACACATGTGCCCCTTATAACGTAAATTCTGACGTCACGGAAGTGGTCACTGAACTATTCTAACAAATACCTTCAAATATCGAAATGTAATACTATAATATTTATAATAATTCTCAACCAATGAAAATTGACTTAAAATCACTGCGGATCATTACAATACCTTTTATGATCTTAGTATTAGCATTGAATGAATTATAAACTTACAAGCTGTATTTACACGTTTTGTGGGCTGTGTTATATTCAGGCGCTAAAACTCCTTATAAACGTTTGTGTGTCGCTTTAAACAAGTAGTAGGAGTGTCTTTTTACGCCTATGTCTATAGCTAACGTTTTTCCGAAACGAATATTAATGAGAATTATATGTCATTTCAAGACTTCGTAAAGATGCTCAAGCTCGTTTGAAGGGCATGCAATCTGAGAATTGTTCTCACAATTTAATAAATGAGTCTTAGTTAGTCATGTATTGTATCTCTTCGTTGATGATTTGTAACAAGTTTGCCTTTAATTATTTGTTACGTTAACTTTTTCAAATAAAATATTACTTGGTTATCCCCTCCAAAAAAGGAAAAGTGTGCTACGTGCATTGACGCACTCATCCATACTCACAACAAAACCTACAAAAAGAACAAAAACAAAATTTATAATTAAACAAAATATGTTACAGAGGCACAGTAGTACCAACAATGAATAATCAATAACTACAATTTACACTAAATACAAAACCCCAAAGAAATCAATTGTAACATGGCGAGTTGTAGTTTTAGGTCCCCCGATATTAATTGCCAAAAAAACCCAAAATTCCAACTCTAAAAACCACAGCTCCAAATTATCATCGTAAGCCTCTACTCAAATATATACAATTAAATATATACAGTGGTCCCCGCAAATAAAATATTAATAATTCATATTTTCTCACATACGGACAATCATTTTAACTACAAGGTCTTAATTTACAAAATTTCGGATTACAGCACCACCAAAGACTCTAAATCGCCATTGTGAGAATAAAATTAATTACCTGATATTTCCACGGTAAAAAAATCAGGATATACACTGCAAAGTTTAGTCAGCAATAAAAGAACCGTGTCCATATGTTGCTTCACCCCTTACGTAAAACCCATATAAAGAATAGAGGATCTACACTCGCCCACGTATCGCTGATGCTGGGTCTATAACCTACCTTAGGGCCGGAGCGGAGCAACGGGACCTAGGATCACGTAATTCGTGCCATATCAAAAGAAAGGGTCAATCGTCTCATCAATTAGGGTCAAGGTGACAGGGAGGTTCTACCCACCGGAAGACGCTATATAAAAAGAAATACAGGCAAAATTAGACCATGTACAAAATAAAAGTACATTTTTTTCCAATTACAAGTACTTACCACACAGTGGTGTGTCCGAAATTCCCACACAGAAATACGAAAACAACCAAAAATATACCAAATGTTTTCGTGGTGTTATTCGAAAAAAAAGTGAATATTAATTTTGTTTAATTAAATAACCAGAGCTCAAAGTAATACTCATGTTATCAAGCGATTAGAAAACTGGAAAACGCGTTTTTCTCGGATAGTTCAATACACTATTTAGACGAATGTTTAGATAAAAACACATAAGAAGCAATTATACACGGTCGTATTGTATAACAATTTCACGGATACCTAAAACAAGGTATTGACTATTTATTTATAGCATAAACTTTACGTTTCAAAGCAACTAGATTTGAGTTAAAAATTATTGTAAAGCGGGCTTATGATTAACTGGTAAAATAGATAGGATGTTGATGAAGGATTTAAGAATAGCAACGGAATCGATTTAACAAAATTATTGTAAAGCGGGCTTATGAATTAACAAGGAAAAAAGGGGTATTTAAGTTATCCCGAAAATAAAAGTAACAAGTGTTAAATTATATGTTATGGTAAGACTTAAGCAGCGAAACGCTGGCAACATGCCAGACCGCTAACTAATTGTGAGTTATGTTATGGTGATATTTAGTTAACTGATTTTTATATATTTACTTTTTTTTGTTTTGTTTTCGAACTTACTTATGGTCGGTTTGACGCAGCTCTAAATTCTTTTCTACTCTGAGCTACTCTAAAAAAGGTCTACATACCCTTCACAACTTAAATCTCTAATAATTTGACTAATATAGCTTTGCCTAAATCTTCCTACTCTATTTTTATTTCGTAGTCTATAATCTAAGACCTTACTAAATAGTCCCTCATGTCTTAACCAGTGCCCTATCATTCTATCTCTCCTGAGCTTTAATTGTTTCCACATACAGGGTTTCTCACCTATCCTTCTATAAACTTTCTCATTTTTTACTCTATCTGTCCAACTAATCTTTAACATTCTCCTATAACACCAAGTCTCAAAAGCTTCTATTTTTTTCTTATCTACCTCTTTAATTGTTTAAGTCTCACTACCGTATAATAGAACGCTCCATACGTACGGCTTTAAGAAACTTTTTCTATTATTTAAACTAATACCATTAGCTATTAGTAAGTGTTTCTTTTTTAAAAACATTTTTTAAGCTTCAGCTATTCTAGCTACTATATCTCTTCTGCCACGTCCGTCCTTTGTAATTATACTACCTAAATAGTAAAATTCATCTACCTCCTCTAACTCGGTACTACCCATTTTTAATTTTGGTTTAGAGCTAGGCTGTGATTCACTTGTCATTATCTTTGTCTTTCCTGAGTTAATTCTCATACTATAGTTGCTCTGTAGTATCTCATCTAAAATATTTAAAAACTCTCCTAACTCTTTTCAAGACTCTGCTATAATGGCCATATCATCTGCAAAACGTAACATGTCTATTCTCTGTCGCTGTATACTAATACCTATCTCTTTTCTCTCTCTAGCTAAGTCTAAAGCTTCCTCAATATAAACATTAAAAATCAAGGCAGATAGTACACAGCCCTGTCTAACACCATTCTAATCTTAGCTTCCTTTTCTATTTCCTCAAATCTAATTACTACGCTTAGGTTTTTATATAGACTAATTTTTCTATCCCTATGAGAGATTCCTATTTTTTGAAAAACCCTGAACATAACAATCCAATTAACCCTATCAAATGCTTTTTCTAAATCAACAAACGCGAAATGAGTTTTTAAATTTTTTTGTAACTTTTTTTCGATAATTACCCTAATCATTAGTATCGGTTCTCTAGTCCCTCTATCTTGACGAACACCATATTGACCTTCGCCTAAATAATTCTCAGTCAAAGCTTGTACTCTATTTTTAATTATTATTGTTAGTATTTTGGAAGCGTGGGAAGTTAAACTAACCGTTCTAAAATTCTCACACCTATCAGCTCCTGACTTTTTTGAGATTGGGATAATAATATTTATTTCGAAATCTATTGGGACCTCACCTGTGTCATATATTACTTTTACTAGTTCATATAATCTGTCTAAAGTTTTCTGACTTGCATATTTTTTTAATTCTGCAGGTATATCGTATATACTCGGCGTTTTATTTAGTTTAAGATCCCTAACAGCTCTATCAAATCCCTCTCTTAATATTAAGAACCCTATTTCTACATATTCTTCTTAGTCGTTCTCTAACTCAACCATATCGTCTCCCTTGTATAAATCTTCTAGATATCTTTTCCATCTATCTACTACCTCAACTTTATTTATTAAAAGCTCATTATTCTCATCTTTAATACCATTTTTTTCCTATCTTTTCCAAAAAACATTTTAACTGCCCTGTAACCCCTGTCTGTCTTACCTACTTTCAAATCATCTTGTATTCCTTTACAATTCTCCTCCATCCATTTTTTTCTTGCTTTTCTACATTCATGTACTATCTTATTTCTAACTTTATTATATTTTTGCTTACTTTCACTATCCAATTCTCTGAAAGGTTTAAGCTTTCTTCTATTCTCTATTGAATCTACTATCTCCTTTGTTACCCAGGGTTTTCTCGCTTCTACTTTTTTCTTATCTATAGTCTGTGTTGCTGTATCATGTACAGCCTTTTCTATTTCTTTGCATCTATTTTCTACGTTCCCTCCTATAGCTATCTCTTTGATCTTATTATCTAGTACTTGTTTATATTCCTCTTTTACCCTACTATCATTAAGCTTACCTAGATATCATCCCCCTCTTTTAACCTTTCTCAATTTTTTGAATTTTAGTTTACACTTTATTTTAACTAAGTTATGATCGCTATCTATGTCAGCCCCTGGATAACTACGACAGTTTTTAACTTGGTTTCTAAATCTTTGTTTAACTAAAATATAATCTATTTGGTATCTAGCCCTATCACCTGGCGCTTTCCAGATATATCTTCTTCTAACATGTTGTTCGAATAGGGTGTTTATAGTTTTTGACAAAATTCAACTAATCTTTCTACTGTATCATTTCATCTACCATACCCAAATTTTCCTACCATTTTTCCCTCACTACCTTCTCCCTCTGTCGCATTAAAATCGACCATAACTATTAAATTCTCATCTCCCTTTACTTTTCTCACTGTATTATTTATATCCTCGTATACCTTTTCTACTTCCTCATCCTCATACTGAGTTGTTGGCATGTAAACCTGTACTAAAACAGTGTCTGTGTGTTTTGTACTCAATGTAACCATAATTATTCTATCACTAAATTTTAAGTAATCTTTAACTTTGCGTCCTAATCTTTTACCTAACACTATTCCTACCCCTGCCTGTCCATTAGTTGAAGAAGTTGAAATTATTCTATAATTATCTTTCCAAAAGTCTTTACTATCTGACCATCTCACTTCACTAGTACCTAAAATGTCCAGCTTTCCTTTTCTCATTTCGACTATTAAATTCGTTAACTTATCTACTCTAAGTAATGACATTAAATTCGAAGTCCCTATCACTAAATCGAACCGTTGTTTTAAATTCTTACGATGTCTAGCCCCAAGTATCCCCTCCCGGAGATCCGAATGAAGGGGTATTTTACCTCCGGACAAAAATTTTACTTATGTACTCTCCATCATACATATTTCGTGTTTTAGGTCACGCATACTTGGGAAATATTGTGGTAGGTTCCCATATCTTTACACAACGCAGTTTTTAAAGATTTTAGTAAAAAACCGCATCCGTCACGGCCAACTTCCAACAACCTTGTAAATTATCGAGGATCGCCCGAGACCAACCGAATCTCCTCCAATATCTTTTAGCCAGCAAGACTGCTGCGCCTTTTAATCGCCTCTTACAATAAGCAGGCTTACTATAGCAGTATTCTTTGTCCCCAACTATAGCTTTGCAACTAGCTTAATTAAGCGCCTCCTAAAGACGTTAATTAAAATCCTTTTTATGTTATTCTCGAATTATATAAGCCTAACAAGTTCAATAAATATGTAAAAACCGCCCTGTACAAAATTTTCTTTCAGTGTAGAAAAGCGTGGAATATATCCTTCACCGCGTTTAGAAATTTTTTGAAATATTGCTTATCGTTGAAACAACTCTCTTTGGAAATTTGTCGAAACAAGCAAACATTTTGCTGGTTGTTAAAACTACTTCTAAGAAATATTCATGGTTCCGGGTTGGGACCGTGTCATTTTATAAACTAAGGTCGACGTTTTGCCCACTTTTGTAAAGGGCTTGATCAGAACAAGAAAAAAAGGTAATAAAATAAAAATAATAATAAAGATAAAAATGATAATATTAAGTAGATAAGTTAAAGTGTAAAGAGTATGTATATTGATTCCGGCCGTGAAATCCTCCGACAATATCACTTCTAAGAAAGATTAAAATTTATCACTCATTAAAATACTTTAATGGGTTGGTTATCTGCTCGTTTACTGTGAAATTCTATTTTGTTATCTGCACGTGTTCGACAGCTCAAGCTTTATGGGTAATAAAACCGTTTTCCTAATTAATGTATTCTTGATATCCCCTTAGCGTGAATTGATAATATAACAAATCGTGTTCGTTGTTACAAGCTTTAGGCAACCGGTTTCTTTGGCAGTGTGCAAGGTTGCACACTCGCTCGATGTTTTCAAATATATTATGCTTTCCCGTGCCAACAACGAAATTTTATGGAATTAACTAGTATATTTTGCCTTATCTACTGCTTGCATTCTAGGAATTTTTCGCAGCTGTTGTCTGGAATATAGTTTAACTTGCTTTCACAGATTATTTAATATTCTATTGCTTGGAATAGTGTTATGTTAGTTCCCCTGTGGTTCTCGATTTGTATAACTACAAGTCCAGCGTATGAAAAGGTCTCTTATTTATTCGACTCTTCCCTTATGTATTCGATTCTAATTCTATACAACGTCCTTTGAGCGTTGTAAGCCGCGATGTTAAAATGCGTTTTTGTACATAGTGTGATAGTATAGTTAAGTTGTTCGATCCAGTACCCAGTCGTAGACAAGTGCAGCCAGCACTTCCAAATTCTTGAAGATGTTGATAGTTTGGCTTAGGATACAGTTTTTTCTGTTTGCTTTACTTATGTTGCTGTTTTGGAAGATAGAAACTTTTTGGTTGATTCCGCAATAAGTTGCAGACTGTACGTTAATAAATTCACGTCCACAATGCACAAACGATTATGCAATTATTCTTAAAGTCATAAGTAGTTAACCCAAAGCTTGCGTTAGAGTACTATTTACTGTTACCTTTCCAGTGTACATTAATGCTAATGTCAATAACTTGCTAACTAATACTTGATTACGTTATTTAAAATTTAATATTATGTTCTTAAATCTTACGAGGTGCACTTCCCAAAGTAGATAAAACAGTATTATTGCTAGTTTATATTACTGTATTACTTCTTGTGTATATATTTTGGGTTGGAAAGACTATGTAGGTATATAGTATTTAGATTATAAGATATTATACTTGATATTTTAAAATATTTAGGTTTATGCTGTATTATATGTAAATTGACGCTTTATTTACATCATGTAACAAACGATGACGTTATAGTGTATTTTTTACATTTCTAAGTATTCTATTGGGGCTGAGGTTTCCAATTTTTCTTTCTGTATCACCCACCCCTCTCTAAGACGTTTTTGGGCTGGCTCGAAATCTAATTCTTTTAGATTTCGATTCTACCATTCTGTTCCTGTTTTGTTGCGGTATTCGGTGTAGGGGATTTTCGTTACTTTACTGCTTTCTTTCTTGTGTTCACGGAATACCGTAACATAAAAATTTGGCGTACCCAACGTGTGGCTACAATTTTTGAATTATTTTTTTTCTTTATGTTGGGTACGATTCTCAAAATTTTTCTTTTACATAATGCGGGATGCGAGTTTCTAAATCTTCCCGTTGTGGTCAAAAGTTACTCGATTTCTGAAACCGTTCTTTTTGCTTAAGAGTATGTCCCCGATTTTTTGAAACCTCTGTTCGTAATTAATATTTGGTCCGAATTTTCTCTGAATATACTGTTTCGTCCTGGTAAAATTTTTTGCGGTTGTTTTATTGTTTCTTGTACGTTACGTAGTAATTTACTGTACATTCTTCTTTATGCTGAGTTACCAGAATTGTTATAAATTCGAGTTTTTGAAATTACTGGCACCCTATTTCTATTCCTAAATTCTATTTTGTTGCTCCAATCTTATTAATGTTCTTAGATTCTATTTTATAAATCCTACCAATTTTTTGGTTCCTTTGAATTTCAATTTTTCCTCGGGTATACTTTCTGTTGGCATCGATTTTATTTATTGAGTTAAAATAAACCTTTGGCGCATACATGTAAAACATTTACGCAAAGCTGAGCTGTAGTACGAACTACATTCTCGTGGTTTTCATTCCAAGGTCTATGGAAATGAACTCTGCAGATCTATGAAGGATGCTTTTTGCATAAAACCCATCGGAGCTTTAACCCCCCCCCCCCCCCAATTGTCTTCGATTACACTGCCGACCTTACATTAGTCAGAATTTTTATACAAGAGCTTGAACAATCACTTGTTGAATTCGATGGTGATAAATCTTCACTTGCGTTCAAATGCATTAGCTCCCTGTGGCTCCAATCAAGATGTCGCCGTTTCCCCCACTAGAAGTGCTTCACACTTCGGACAATTTCCGCATTTCTTTCGAAATTAAAATAGAAAATTTCCGTCCCGTTACTACTCCGGCAGCTATTTCTAGTCCTACTCACACTTTTACTGCAGAGTCGAATTCTGCGTATAAGTTCGTTACGATTGAGAAAAATACTTTTACTTCACAAAGCCGAACTGCAATTCTTGCTGTTCCTATTCCTATGTCTACTTCTACCCGTCAAGTCACATGCTTCAATTGCAATCAATCTGGTCATATGTCAAAACGTTGTATTCGTCCTCAAGCACTCCATTGCTATGGTTGCGGACATAAAGGAGTTACTCGCCGCAACTGTCTGAACTCGTATCCTACTACTAATAGGTCTTTGAATAATACTTCAAATTCTGTCTTCGGCTCTAGGAGTTAAATTCCTTCTACTTCTAGCTCTACGTTCTCTTCTGTACCTGATCCCGGTCATCCTACTACTACTATTACCAAAACATACCCTTCTTCGGCAAATATGGCTTCGAACAAAATTTCTTCCGTCTCTAGTGCTACATCCTTTTCTGCATCTCCTCCTGCTTGTCGTACTACCATCACATCATATCCTTTTCAGCCATATAAGCCTTTGAACTATAATATTGATTTCTACGGATATCACGTCCATACTTACAGAACACCTTCTAGTAAGAACCAAATTTCTTCTATCCTTAGCTGCTGGAATGATGATGAATCGAATTCTGCGTATTCACTTTCACCTCAGACTGGGCCTCCTCTACCATTGGAGCTCATATTTCAAATTAGTGACTTACAGGTAACAATTTATCAAAGGTTTGTTCCTGCTTTCTTAAATGATTCTACCAAAGAAATTCCTGCCGTGTCTGCAATAACCGATAAAGCTGAAGTGACGAAAACTTATCATACTGATAGAGGTCTTGTTGAAGTCAGTGAACCCGTATCTATAATGCCTGTTGCTGTTGTTGTTAAAGCTTCATCTGATCCTGTTCTTGCATCTGCTGTTGTCGAGAAAGCCATTCATATTATACATAAAGTTTCGCCTGCTTCTACTCCTTTATCTGACGTTGATAAAATTAACCTTAACCTACTCTTTTATCTGACGTTGATGAAATTCACCTTATCGTGCTCCTTTATCTAAGCTAGCAGAAGTGTTGTCTGATTGTTTATTTTTGTAAGGTTGATACTCCTACAGCTCATGCTGTTCTTTTTTCGAACGTTGACTTTCCTACAACCAATATTAAAAACAAACGGTTTTCTTCCATAAAATGTACTGAGCTTCCTAAACCACAACAATCACTACTACCTACACCCTCGCCACCACCTCTTCAACCGCGTGTTACAACCACTACACCCCATGTTAATCCTGTTTTGCGAAAAACCACCCAATCGCATTAAATTAGTCCCACGGTACGACCTCCCTCTCGTAAGAGGCGACTAAAGTGGTCCGACACACACACACAAACACACACACGCACACACGCACCCACGCACGCACGCACACACGCACGCACGCACACACGCACACACGCACACACACATTTCCGATTGGTTCTCTTTTCTTTCGTTCTTTCTTTGTACCACATCCCGTGTGGTTTCGGGTTAGAATAGTCCCACGGTAAGACCTGCCTGTTGTAAGAGGCAACTAAAGCGGTCCAACACATAAACACACACTTCATACACACATACACTTCTGATTGGTCCTTTTTTTCGTTCTTTCCTTGTACCCAACCCTCGTGTGGGTCCTAATTAGAGTAGTCCCACGGTAAGGCCTGCCTTTCGTAAAAAGCGACTCAAGCGGTTCAACACACATCGACCCACACACATTTTCTTTTGTTCTTGCTTTTATTTGTTTGGTCCTCTTCTTGTAGTTTTGGTGCTGCCTTTTTATCCTTTTTAGTTTTAGTTTTACTTCTTCGTTCCTTTTGATCCACTTTCCTTTCTCTCTACTTCTGCTGGTTTTCTTAGTGTTAGTCCTCATACGGACTTTATAAAATTTTTCGATTCACTTCCTGTGGTAGGTGCTTCCTAGACCTTTCTTTCCTTCGGAAACTACGACTTAGTCGACTTTCAGCTTAGTTAGCTAGTCTTTTCTTCAGTTCTTCGTTTAATACGATTCTTGGTTACCACAGCTTGAAGTACTTCAATTTATCTATCTAGCATTATCGTTATTCCCTTGCTTACTTTGAGGCTCGATAGTCATTGTCTCGTTTTGGCTTATACTGTTGATCCATGCTTCATTTCTTACTTTTTAGTTTTTCGCAAAAAACCAATATTCTTTTTTGAGGTTGAAAACTATACTGTTTCTTTACTAGAGATTTTTAGGTTAATGCTGTATTATATGTAAATTGACGCTTTGTTTACATCACGTTAGAACACGATTATGTAAATGTGTGCTTTTGACTTTTATAAATATTTTTTTTGGGACTATATGTTTGTAATAAATCCGTTCACTGAAGTTTCCAATTTTTTCTTTCTGTATCACCCACCCCATTCTACGACGCTTTTGTGCTAGCCCACAATTTAATCTTTTGGATTTCGATTCTACCATTCTGTCTCTGTTTTGTTGCTGTATTCGGTGTAGGCGATTTTCTTTTCTTACTTTACTGTTTTGTTTCTTGTCTGCACGGAATACCGTATCATATTAGTAATACTCTTTACTTGCAGCATTAAGTTAGGAAGATAATTAAATGATTAATTAATGTTGGAGGCAACTGTTGCTTATAATGGCGTCTTAGATACACTGAAAGACTTTCGCCGGTACCTAAGATGATAAAAGTTTATTTGCTAGCTCTGGATTTTACTCCAGCGGTAGCGATAGAGCGATCAGCAAGGAGGTTCACTGTAAAATTAAAATGTAAAAGAATTACAGTTGGGCGCCTCTACACCTATTTAAGTAATAGCTGTTACTGTTCTAGAAATAGTGTAGGAACCCTAAGGTAAATATCCCTAATAACAAAAGATAGACTATAAACAGCGTATGCTTGAAATAAAAACAAGTTATTATTATACAAAGTGAGACGACTGTAGTTTGCGTCTCTAAATAATAATGAAATAGGTAATAACATTTAGGCGAACCTTTGAAGGTTCCAAGATTTTACCATAAACACTCATGTACATTAAGATCACCTTAAAAAAATATGTACTCGCATAAAAAAATATTAATTATTTAGTCATCATCATTAGGTCTTCAGTCCTAGAACTGGTTAGACGCGTACCATCATTGTTCCCTATTCTGAACTAACCTACAGATTTCCCTGAAATATGCACAGTTTGCATCTATAACTGTCTGATCTAGGTCTACATCTACCTCTTTTTTCCTATCTCTGCTTGTAATATATCACATACTATTCCCCAAAAATGCCTTAGAACGTATTCCGCCCTACTATTTCTCTTTTTCCCCAGATATCCTTGTTCCCCTACTATTTCTGTAACTTATTTGTTATTATCTTTGTCTGTCCATGCTATCGTCCTCATACATCAGAAGCACAGCATTTCAAAAGGCTGCTACCGTTTTTCTGTCTGCGTTTCAGACTGCCCGTATTTCCTAGGCATACTGTGCTGTGCTCCACACATATGCTTTCAACAATTTTATTCTTATTCTATGTTTGTTGTCTTTCCTCATAGGCGCTGTTCTTTCTTGTTAGATGCAGTTCGATCACTTTTTATTGTTTTACAGTTACATGCCCTATTTCTCCGACCTTCAATGGTTGTGAAGGGAGGTAAGCAGCCTGTGGCTGCCAAGTTCCCCCAACACTTAACCATTTGGCGATTTAATATATTTTCCAATTTATCTTTTCGCACAGTCAACATTAGTTGCAGGTATTTCGCAACCAACAACTAGTTGTTTATACTAATCATCAGATTTATCTGCGCTTATTTTTTCGTCATTAGGTTTTCCGTCTCAAAACTGGTTGGACACGCACCTGCACTTATTTATATTCTGAGCTAGCCTACATAGTTCCTAAAATTCTCACACAGCATGTGTATTCAGCTCGTTCCCTTTCTATTGTTTTCTAATTTTATACCCTATTTTACCGAGATTCAGTGAAGGAGGTTAAGCAACCTGTGGCTACCAAGATCCCCAACACTTAGACATTTGCCGATATAATGGTTTTCCAGTAAATCCTTTC
Source organism: Platerodrilus igneus (assembly GCA_036346225.1). Classification (NCBI taxonomy): domain Eukaryota; kingdom Metazoa; phylum Arthropoda; class Insecta; order Coleoptera; family Lycidae; genus Platerodrilus; species Platerodrilus igneus. The sequence goes on along the minus strand of JARFIW010000139.1, from coordinate 4,377,436 downwards.
ACACACTTAACATTATTCGAGAATATTGCCCAACCAATTCTTGTAGTTACTTATAATAATCATCATGTTTAAGCACAGTTATCTTTTCGTCATTAGTTTATCCATCTTGGGATTGGTTGGATGCGTACCTCCATTGATTTCTATTCTGGGCTAGCCTACACATCTCCTGAAACCTCTACAGCCTACATCTTTTACTATCTGTGTGCAGTAGTCTAATCTAGGTCTGCCTCTTCTTCTCTTTTTCCTATCTCTGCTTCTAATATATTCCGCACTATTCCCTCATGCCGTAGTATGTGGCCTATCATCCTATCTCTCCTATTTTTTACCGTTTTCCACATATTTCTTTCTGCCCCTACCATTTTTAGTACCTCTTCGTTCTTAACTTTGTCTGTCCATGATATCTTCATCATACGCCTGTAGCACCACATTTCAAAGGCTTCTACCTTTTCTTGTCCGCTTCTCCTATTGTCCAGGCTTCACAGCCGTACAGTGCTGTGCTCCACACATATGTTTTAAGCAATCTTTTCCTTGTTTCTATGTTTGTGGTCTTTGAGCACAGTAGTTGCTTTTTCTTGTTAAATGTAGCACGACCTTGTGCTAATCTTTGTTTTATATCTTTTGTGCTTTTCCCATCTTGCGTTATTTGGCTTCCTAGGTAGCAGAAATCCTTAACCTCTTGTAAGTTCGTGTTAGATACTTGTATTCTTGTTTTTGATTTATTTTCCCCACCTTTGCAAACTAGAACTTTAGTTTTAGTTTTGTTAATTTTCATACCGTATCTCTCTGTCAGAACCGTTTCCATTTCATTAAGAGCAGCTTCTAACTCTTCCTTGCTAGACGCTAATACCGCTATATCATCTGCAAATCTAAGCATATCAATTTTGTCCCTGCATAGTAATTCCAAATGTCTTCCTGCATTTGACAGTATTCATTGCCTCTTCTATGTACAAGTTAAAGATCAATGGGGATAGGGCACATCCCTGTCTCACCCTTTCCTAATGTTTACTTCTCGACGTTCCTGCTCTAATTCTATTACTGCTGTTTGCTCTTTGTATAAGCTATGTACTATTCGTCTATCCCTATAACTCATTCCAATCTTTTGAGTATTTCAAACATTTTTTCCAATTTACATTGTCGAATGCTTTTTCCAGATCTACAAACCCTATATACATGCTTTCCCTTTTCTATTGTTTTCTCCATTATCACTCTCAGAGCTAAAATAGCCTCCCGCGTTCCCCTGTTTCGCCTAAACCCAAATTGGTCTTCTCCTAGTATTTCTTCAGCTCGTTTTTCCATTCGTCTTTGCACAATTCTAGTTAATATTTTTGACACGTGTGCTGTCAAACTTATTGTTCGAAAATTTTCACATCTATCCGCGCCTTTCTTTTTTGGTATAGTTACTATGATGCTACGTTTGAAATCTTTGGGTATCTCGCCTGTCTCATACATATAGCTTACAAGTTGGAAGAGACGTTCTGTTACTGCTTGTCCAGCGGCCTTTAGAGTTTCTGCTTGCACCTTATCTGTACCCGGCGCCTTACCATTTTTCAGACTCTTTAATGCTAATTCAAACTCGTCTCGAAGTATAGGATATCCCAAGTCATCATTTTCAATGTCTGATTCCTGTTCTAATGCAGTTAGTTCCTCTCCTGCATATAAATTCTATATATTCTTGCCATCTACTCACTTTCTCTACGTTTTCTATAATGACGTTTGCTTGTGCGTCCCTTATATTTTTACTATACGGTTTTATATCCCTAAAATTCATTCTAATTAATTTGTATGCTTCGTCTGTCTTTCCTATTTCCATCTTAGTTTGTACCTCTTTGCACTTTTCATCAATCCATTGTTCTTTAGCTTTCCTGCATTTTCGAATAATTTCCCATTTTATGGCTTTGTATCTTTGTTTTCCTGTTTCGTCTGATTTATTTTTGTATTTTCGTCTTTCTTCTATTAAATTCACGATATCCTTTGTTATCCATGGTTTCTTATTTTCTTTTGTGTATACCCCAGAATATCTCTGGCCGCCATGTCTAGGCTGGATTTAATGTTATTCCATTCTATTTCTACTTCCTTAGTTTCAGATATTTTCCCGATATCATTCAGCAATTCATTTGACTTTTTCGAATCTTAATTGAATATCTTTATCTTTTAGTTTCTCTAAGTCCAAGTGCCTTTTTCCGTTTCTTTTTTCAGATTTTTAAATTTAAGTGCGGCATTCATAATTACGACGTTGTGGTCAGTGTCTATATCTGCTTCTGGGTAGCTTCTACAGTCTTTTACTTGATTCCTAAACTGTTGTCTAACAAGAATGTAATCTATTTGATATCTTCCTATATCTCCTGGCATCTTCCACGTATATCGTCTTCTAGCATGATGTTGAAATAATGTGTTTGTGATGATTAAATTGTTCTTGTCGCAAAATTCTACCAGCCTATTTCCCTGTCGTTTCTCGTGCCTAAACCAAATAATCCTACTACCGCTCCTTCCCTACCCTCACCCACCACTGCATTAAAATCCCCGTAATTATTAAATTTTCATATTCTTTTACATATCTTAGTATGTCTTCGATATCTTTGTAGATGGCTTCTACCTCTTCGTCACTGTAGCTAGAGGTGGGCATGTAAACTTGTATTATTACTGTGTTTACCGGTTTAGATTCTAATCTAACCATGAGTACTCTTTCGTTCTTTTGTAAGTAATTTTCTACACAGTATCCTATCTTTTTCCGCATAACTATCCCCACACCCAAATTTCCTTCCTCTGCTCCTGTATGAATTACCCTGAAGTCTCCACTCCAAAAATCCCCGCCTCTGGCCACCGAACTTCGCTGATCCCTACTATGTCTAGTGATAACCTATTCATTTCGATTTTTAGGTTCTCTAGCTTACCTACTTGCTTCATACTTCTAACATTCCACGCTCCGACTCGCAGAATGTTTCCTACTCTTATTTTTAACTTTCCGATCGCATCCTCCGAAGTAGTCCCTTCCCGGAGATCCGAATGGGGACTATTTTAACTCCGGAATCTTTTACCCCAGAGAATGCCATCATGTTTGTATCAATTTAAGTACGCTGTGTACTTGGGAGATTAATGTGGTGGTTTCCCGTTGCCTTCCACATCGCGGTAGTGTGTCTTAGACTGCCATACCGACCCCTATGGTCTCTGCCAATCTAAGTACCGAAAGAGCCGCTGCCCTCTTTCGGGGACCTGTCTTAGTCTGGTTCCTCACTAACGACCCTACTACTTTGGTTGGACCTGTAGTTTGGCTCTTTAGCTCATTAGAACACGCAAGCCATTTCACCTGTTCTAGTAATTTAGAACTTCGGCAAGGTGCAGGTCCATTCGAAATGGAATTATTTAGTAAGTTTCATTAATTAAACAAAACAAAAAAAATTACAATAACATACCTATAGTGTGTACATACGAAAATCTCTTTGTTTGAAGTTCTTAAAAAGTTTCGGTTTAATAATACTGAACTAATTCGAATCTAGTTTCGCTCTATGTTTAAACAAAAGTTTCGAAAAATAAATTCAATAATCCGGAGAGGTTAAGAATTTAGTTTAACAAACATAATTATCTCTATATTATATGATAAAGGACAACATTAAATCGATGACCAAATCTTAGATCTTTAAGTTATTAACGTAATTAACGGTGTCTGAAAGTCAGATCTGCCTTCCTTACAAATTTGCTTGTGAGTTTTTAAAACAAAATTCTTACTTCAAATTTTATTCACCAATATACTTTCTAATGTGAAAATATAACTAATACAAAGTTTGCTTTAACAACTATAGCAAGATATATAAGAATCAAAGTTACAACATAAAGAAACAAAAGTTGTCAAGTATGATATAGTTGCTGTCTAGAAAGAAGTACTAAAAGCTGGCTACATTTAATAACGTTTTTATAATGGTCCAGCTCTATCATATTTTAATAATTATGTACTAAGAATGTTAGTTATGGTATTCCGTGCAGACAAGAAAAAAAAGTAAAAAGCAAAGAAAAACGTCTGCACCAAATACCGCAACAAAAAAGGAATCCAAAAAAGGCCGTGCTAATTAAAAGTCGTTGAGTGAGGTGGCACAAAGATAGAAAAAGAAACCCTCAAGAAAGGAAGTGTATTTACACACATTTAATTAAAAAATCTTACAAGAAAAACTAAAACCAATCCGTGTAGAAAACAACACTTATCCAAAACATATCCCAAGGAATTTACACAGTGTAAAAGTCTACTCAAAAATAAATAATACCTTCCTTAACTACCTTTAACTAATTTTCTACTTCAGTTCTAACATGAACATAAAGCAAAAATTAAACAAAAATATGTATCGTGGACTGTTTTCAGTCCTGTGGTTACCGCGATTTTAAATCTTTATATATGTAAAATATTCATTAGAAAACGTATATGATTACAGGACCCACACGGTGTGTTTAAATTCTAACATCTACATAAAGCAAAAGTTAAACAAAGCTATGTACAGCGGACTGTTTCAGTCCTGTGGTTATCTAATTTTAATTATTTGATATTAAATTAGTCATAAAACTATATACTTACATATTGTCCACGAGTAACTCTTGGTGAATAAATACAAAGAAAATATTGAAATAACGGGAAACAACAACAATAAAGGAAAAATCCATATACACACACGAAATGCATTTCGCTGCAGCTGCAGCAAAAAAATTATATAAAAACAGCCCATTTAATTAATAGCCTACTTTAAATTATTACATAGAAAGGTTTCATGGTCAGTCAATGTAAATCTTAATATCTAAATAAATACCCAAACAATAACAATCATCGTCATAAACATACTTCGACGATCCGAGTGAAGCAAGTCCAATCTCAACACCTAAAGTTGTGCGATGAGTAACCTTAAAAATTCAGACCGAATTTTTTCCGATGCAAGTCATCAAAGCGATGCAGAGAAGAAGCAGCAATTCCTACAGCTGAGCAAGACGTACTGCACTTATACTAACTCGATGATACCGGATAATCTTGCTCTATACATTTTACATAGTAATGAGTTGAATTAACTGAAAGTAACATCAATTGCAGTAAATGATTTAGTTGTTGGAAAAATTCCATTTCTCAAAAGAACAACTTCGTACCAACTAATTTTCAGAACTCCGTATTATAAGTTTATTAGTTGTAGGAGCACATTTTTACAGCACTTGTTTACCTGCGATTACAGATAAAGTTAGGAAAATATCATCACATAAATTTATTTATCTCCAATCAAAATTGCAATATTTTATCACTGTCCTTTATTAAATAAAAGTTTATACAAAATAAATTAGCACACGTCGTTATCATCGTATAAAAACCACTGCATCTTTGATAAACTTCATCTCTGTGTCGCAAACAACTCGTCGAAGTATTTCTTGTTATCACTAACAGCATGAGTAAAGTTCAAACAAACAAAGCGGACAAACAGCAAGCTGAATAACACAAAACAACCGATTAAGTTTGCAGTTCTTGTTAATTATTATCAACCTGAATTTAATACCATCATCGCAGAAATGAAATCGCGTGCGCTATTCACTAAACATTATACAATTAAGTCCGACATAGAATATTTCTAAGTTTACACCAAGAAGACTAAGTAATGCTCTTTAAAACAAATCATTCCAGGTAACCCGTACGACATCACTAAAAACAATTGAGTTCTGTTTTCGCGAGGAAGAAGCACACAATAATAGTAATAGACCGTGTAACTTTTCTTCAACGACGTGAGTGGTATTTTTCAAAATTGTTCCAATAAGCGAACTAAGATTGATAAATGGGAAAAATCCACGTTTAACGTCTGCTCTCTACAACCAGTCACCGCGCTATACGAATAACCATCAAATTCAAGGACTTATTACAAACCCGCAAAAATATATTGCATACTTTCGCGTTATAAAAAACCACTTATTTACGTTATATTAAATACAGTCTACAAATAAGCGGGCTCAAAACAACTTTTCAGAAACTCGTACATAACACATTATAATCTTTTAAAAACAAATTATTCTGATAACCAAAACTACGTTTTAAACGTATTTTATAAATTTTTAGAAAAATACCTGCATCAGTGCTATATTGAAATAGAGTAGATTTGCAGTGTTTAAATTAGAATTACTTGCACTAATAAAATCTACAGAGTGTTGAATAAGCAATTGTTTAAGTTGAAAAGCGAAATCCTTAATGAAAATTCGCGAATGATCGTGAATACAGTAAGAAATATGAAATTTAATTAGATACGAGCGAAAATACTTATATGCAGGGACGGTACGTAACATGTTTTTAAGATCCTTGAAAACAAATGTCCAACCAAAGGAAATTTCTAACGGTAATCAGACTTTATGCAGATGTTTTCAATTTGTCAAACAAACAAAGTAACAGATTCGACTTACCCGTTAACTAAAGAAATCCTTTTTTTAAACAAATCAGGAACAAATAAAATCCTCTCTATAATCTTCAGCATGAAAACAGATGATTATTCCTCACAAAATAACAACTGCATGATGCTTAATTACATAAACCTACTATGTAGTTCATTCACAACTTATATAAAACGTAGGCCGAAGTTCATCGGTTATAAAACCATAAAAAGATATTATTTCCTGTCGAAAAGTATTAAGAGATCATAAACGATAAGAGCCAATTTTCATGTCAATCATAAAAGACCGATTCCAAACAATAAAAGATTTTCTTTTCGGAAACAAGGTATCATGTAATCTTAAGCGGTATGACTCAAATTTCCAAGTTGAAATTAGTCGGCTGTAAGATCACAGAAAATATTCTATTTCCAGTAAAAAACTATCAAGAGATCTCAAACGAAAAGAGCCACCTTTCATGTTAATAAAAAAAGATCGAATAACTATAAAGGTTTAATTCTGGACACAAGGTATCAGGAGATCATAAACAGTACGAGACAAATTTCAATCATAGAAAGATTTTATTTCGCGACGAATGGTATCGGTAGATCATTAACAGTCGGAACCAATTTTAATGTAAATCGAATAAGATTGATTGCAAAACCATAAAAGGTTTTCTTTCTGTACACAAGGTATCAGGAGACCATAAAGGGTACGATTCAAACTTTGTAGGTTGAAGTTAATCGGTTATAAAACTATAGAAAGATTTTACTCCCTGCTGAAAGGTAGCAGGAGACCATAAACCATATGAGCAAACTTTCATGTAAACCAAAACGGATCGATTACAAAACCATATAAAAATTGCTTTCCGTATGCAAGGTATCAAGAGATCATAAATGGTACAAGTCAAGTTTTTGTAGGTTGAAGTTAATCAGTTATAACACAAAATTTTTTTACATCCAGTTAACAGATATCAGGAGATCATAATTGATACGAGCCAACTATCATGTAAGCCAAAAAGAACCGATTGCAAAACCATAAAAGATGTTTTTTCAAGACACAAGGTATCAAGAGATCATAAACGGTACGAATCAAATCTCCTGCAGGTTGAAGTTAGACGGTTGTAAAGCATAACAAGCTTTTATTTCTCGCTGAAAGGTATCAGGAAATCATAAACGAAAGGAGCCAACCTTCATGTAAATCAAATAAAATTGATTGCAAAACTATATAGGGCTTTCTTTCCCAAAACAAGGTATCAGTAGATCATAAACTGCATGAGTCAAATTTTTGTACCTTTGAAGTTAATCGGTTATAAAACCATAATAAGATTTTACTTCCTGCCGAAAGATATAAGAAAGATCATAAACGAAACGAGTCAACTTTCATGTAAACCAAAAAGGACCGATTGCAAAACCATAAAGAAATACTTTCCGGACACAAGGTACTTGGAGATTATAAACGGTACGAATTAAATTTTCAGTAGGTTGAAGTTAGAAGGTTGTAAAAGCATAAAAAGACTTTGTTTCCTGCCGAAAGGTATCAAATGATCAAAAACTATAAGAGCATACTTTCATGTAAATCAAGAAGGATGGATTGCAAAACCATGAAGGATTTCCGTTCCGGACACAAGATATCAGGAGATCATATAAGACATGAGTAAAATTTTTTGTAGGTTAAAATTAATTGGTTGAAAAACCATAAAAATATTCTATTTCTTGCTGAAAGGAATCAGGGGATCGATGATAAACGATAGGAGTCAACTTTCATGTAAATCAAAGGAGGTTGATTAAAACCATAGAAGGTTTTCTTTCTGGACACAAGGCATCAGGAGATCATAAACAGTACAAATAAAATTTCTTCTAGGTTAAAGTTAGACGGTTGTAAAGGCACAAAAAGCTTTTATTTGATGTCAAAATTATCAGGATATAAATGATAGGAACCAACTTTCATGCAAATCAAATAAGATTGATTGCAAAATCATAAAATGTTTTTTTCCAGACACAAGGTATCAGGAGGTCATAAACGGTAAGACTTAAATTTTTTATAGGTTGAAGTTAGATGCATGTAGAACCATAAAAACTTTTATTTACTGCTGAAATGTTATTGACGATAGAAGCCAACTTACATGTAAATAAAAAATATCAACTGCAAAATCATAAAGGCCTTTCTTTCCAGACACACGGTACAAAAAAAATCCTGTAGATTGAAATTAGTCGATTGCAAAACCATCGTAATCGATAAGAGTTGACTTTACTGCAAAACAAAGTTGGTCGGTTACAAAACCAAAAAATAATTTTATTTTCTGCCGAACGGGATCAGGACATCATATATGATAAATGACAGCTTTTCATGTAAATCAAAATTGGTCAGCAAAACCATTAAAAGACTTTTTTTTCTGCTGAGAGATACTATAGGAGATCGTGATTGATAGATTACATCTATCATGTAAATCCGAGTTGGTTGATTGCAAAACCGTGGAAGGATTTCCTTTCCTTCCAAAAGTTATCAGTAGATCATAAACATATATCACAACTTTCATATGAATAGAAGTTGGTCGATTGCAAAACCATTAAAGGAGATCATAAACAATAAAAATCAATGTTGATGTAAATCAGAGACAGTCGATTGCAAAACAACATAAGGATTTCTTTACTTATCGAAAGATATCAGCAAATTATAAACAACAAAAGTCAATTTTTATGTAAATCAAAGTTGATCGATTGCATAACCATACAAGATTTTCTTTTCCTGACGAAATATTTGATGAGATCATAAGCAACAGGAGCCAACTTTCATTTCAATAGAAGTTGATCAACCGCTAAGCCATAAAAAGTTTTCCTTTCCTGTGAATGGCATCAGACGATTACAAACCATAAGATTCAACCTTATGAGAATAGAAGTTTGTCGATGGGCAAAACATAAAAGGTTTTCTTTTCCTATTGAAAGGTATCAGGAGAACATAAACATTAGAGTCAACTTCTATGTAAGTCAAAGTTGGTCAATTGCAAAACCATAAAAGGTTTTCCTTTCCTGTCGAATGATATTGACAGATTATTAAGGACAAGTGAACCGAAGTTTGTCAATTACAAAACTATAAAAGGGCTTCTTTTCATGCCGTAAGGTTTCAGGAAATCATAAACGGCAAGAGTCAAAGTTGGCCGCTTTTAAAACTGTAGAAAAATCTATTTTCCCACCAAAAGGAGTCGAGAGATCATAAACGATAAAAGTCAACTTTCATGTAAATTGTAGTTGGTCGATTTCAAAACCAAGAAAAGCCTTCTTTTCCTGTCGGATGGCATCAACAGATTATAAACAATAAAAGACGACTTTCATGTTAGTTAGTCGACTTCCAAAACTTATAGGGTTATATTTTTGTCGAATGGTTTCAGCAGATTTTAAACAATCAAAGTTAACTGTTATGTAAATCATAAGTTGTCGACTGCAAAACCATAAATAGATTTCTTTTTCTGCCTAAAAGAATCAGGAGATCATTAAAGATGATAACTCTCACGTAAATGTAAGTGAATCGATTGTAAAACCATAAAGGGTTGCTTCATGAAGGATTCCAAGAAATCATAAACAATAAGGGTCGACTTTCATTTTAATCAAAGTTGATCGTTTGCTAAATCATAACAGATTTTCCTTTCCTGTCAAAAAGTAACAGGAGGTCATAAGCAATAAGAGTTAACTTTAATGTAAATCGAAGTTGGCCGATTACAAAACCATAAAAGGATTTCTTTTCATACCGGAAGATTTTAGAAGATCATAAACAGAAAGGGTCAAATTTCTAGTAGTTCGAAGTTGGCCGCTTTCAAAACCACAAAAAGATATATTTTTTTGCCGAAAGGTGTTTGATCATATTATGATAACAGTTAAGTTTGATGTAAAACGTAGATGGTTGATTGCAAAACTTAAAAGGACTTCTTTTCCCGTGGAAAAACATGAGATCATAAACGATAAAAATCAACTTTCGTGTTAATCAAAGTTTGTCGATGGCAATATCATAAAAGGTTTTCTGTTTCTGTTGAAGAGTTACAGGAGATCATAAGTGATATTATTTTTCTTTTTTGCAGGTAGAAAGTGGCCGTTAGCAAAATCATTTGAAGGATCCCTATTTTTGTTATTGAATAGTAATTTTATGTGTAAAAATTTAAAATAGTTTTTACTTATTACTTTTGTACCTGCTGATTTTTCAATATTGGGCTATATGTATGTAAAAAGGTTGTGCATCTATACAGCTAAATTAATTATAATTTTCTTCATTGACAACGATCCTAGGTCATGGATCGAAACGTAAATAAAGACATGAGTGGTTTAATTTCCAAAGAAGATTTAAAAAATACAAAATAAACCACAAAAAACCTACAGGGGGTATTAATTATACTTTATTGAAGGTTTTTTATCTCTGTAAAATAAATGGCATTAAGTTTTTTTTTGAGGACTTATATTAAGTGCTTCGAAGTGGAGGACAAAATTAGCAGTTCTACCCTGAATGCTAGAATCATTTTGTTCATAATAACTATAATAGTTACACTTAATATAACTAATATTTACACTTTCTGAAGAAATTTCTCCACAAGCCTTATCGCTTGTTTTAATAGTTTTCGTGAGTAACTATATGCAAAATGTTAGATCCTTGTGGAGGGAGATCTTTGTGTTCGATTGTGCAGATTATATGTTTTAGTAGGTTATGAATAGTCTCTTAATAGAATATTTTTAAAATTAGTTGATAAGGGAGTAGTCGGGTATCTGCTTTCGGCACCTAGTTCTGTATAGCCTTTGTATAAAACATCTCGTAAATAAGGTGGTAATATATCAGGATCTGGATAAATTAGTTTTCTATAGAATAATATATAAGGTGTTGCAGGTAGTCTTATACCACATAGATCTCCAAAAGTAACTCCAGCAACAATATTATCATTAAATATATACTAATTACTACTATCATGTGCATATGTGTAGTAATGACCGGAATTAAAACTTGATCGGCCGTGGACCACTGCCGCATACAATTCATAAAGAATCTCATTTATAACAATAAATAAATGTAACTGTATATGTCTAGCAGTTTAGTTCTTTTCTCGGTAACTAGCAAATAGAAAGCTCTAGTGTTAAAATTAACCTAGCGGGTGGTTTCACAACTTTAGGAAATTTTTCATTGTCCATTAAATTACAACACTTGTTGCAGTGATATTGATTATTTTCACATAGTTTCTCTGTATGAAGATAATAGTCCATCAATTTTTATACCGACTAATGATAAAGTTATTAAGAAAAGAAAGCTGTAATTTAAGAAAGTGATCTGTTTGCTCACTCTTGAGTGCTGCAAACAGTACATCTATATATAGTTACAGATTTGCCACTAAACAAACGTTGTGTGATTGTCGGATTTATCAAATTTGAAAATACGATAGAAACATTTCCGTTTATAGGTTAAGCATCATTAATTTGTTCTTGCTCATGAAAAAATCCAACAAAAAGCCTAGAAATTCAGAACTATCGTGTTGTCCTTGTTGAAATCCAGGACGTCTTGCACTAATATTTTAATTTGTGAGAGAGCATTTCTTTAAGAATATTGCAGAAGAGCAAACAAAATTTTTAAATGGGAAAATATAGACATTGTTTCTTCTGTACTTAATAAAATGTCGTCACAGAAGAGTTTTGTCATAAAAAGAGTTTGAAAAATATTATTCATATGTGTTTCCTAAATTTACTAAAACAACTTTTTCTATACAATCTTGTTAAGGGATAGTTGCAGCTGAAGAAGGATACTGTGTTTCTAATTCAGATTTTTTGGATTTAAAGTATTTTTCTCGTTAAGCAACAAATCCACATAAACATCTTCATTTTCAGGAAAATTGTTTTTTAAGGTAATGCGTATTTCTTTTTGTGTTTTGGAAGCCCAACCTTCTTTTTTTCTCTGTACTGCTGAACTAGATTAGGGGTAAGGTAAAGGTTTATATTCTGAAGCTTTAGTTTGAAATTTACAATAAAATATGTGTTGGATAAAACGATTGGTAGTGGAGAGAATTTTGCGTGTTCCGAAGTGAGTAAGAAATAGTTCATCTAATGATTGGCATGGTGCAATTGTAACAAGAATTGCAGCTGCGCTACCGCGCTGTCTTGTTAGATGGATTTTTTGTAAGAGAAAGGAAGTTGCTTTTGGAATCAAAGGTGCAAGTACATATTCTTTTTCCAATCTCCTCGATAAAAGTGGTAGCATGGGAACCGAAAACACAGAGTTTCTATAGCTATAGGGAAGAAAAAATATAGTTCTGATAGACAAGAGTATTTCCTTATTTTATTTTTTCTCCATATAAAGCAGCGGTTTCCACTTTTCTGGAGCAAGCAATAACATGAGAGTTAGTTAAGGTATCATTACAAGTAAAACTCCAGACAACAGATTTTGCAAATTTCCAAGTTACCATGGATGTGCCATCTGTACGTTTACCGTCATCTCAGAAAATATTATTAGGTTCCAGAATAGATGTAATATTTGTTGATGCTAAAGCACATCGAATTAAGTCATTAAGTACTATGTGCCTAGAATGGCGGCCAGTACTATATTTGTAGTATAAACAGTGGTAACCAAATTCGTCTATGGGAAAACCACAAATACAAGTGTAAAGGATGCATAATTCAGTTCCGAGTCTTAAACCAGTTGCTATTCTAAAGCTACGATCATCTAATAAAGTGCCCAAGGGAGAGACAGGAAGTGCTGTAAGCCACAAGCATTAGCGTATTTAGAAAAGGCTGCTAAAATGCGTACCTTGTCAATGGTTTAGTAAAGGAATTTAATACCTTATTAAAAATACAGTCTAAAATTGATTCATCCCAAAATTTTTGGACACATTTATCATGATCAATTTTAGATATGCCTGTTACGTAACATCAAAGGTTTTCAGTTTTCATATATAGTTAATGGTTAATTTTGTAATTTAAGACAATTTCCATAAAGGGTAGACATGAATGATGATTAGAATGCAGGAAGAGATGGAGATGAAACTAGACGAATACCAAACCCTCCTCTGGATATTCAGAGTGTTGCTTGAAACCAGCAACTATCTGTGAGTTTAATACTAATAACTACTTCTAAAGTATTACGAACGATTTTGTCGAAACAATTGAGTATATCTGGGAATTTCCAGGATGGACTGCACCTAAGTAAGTATGTAACTTTGAGAATAATACGGCAGTTTTCTAAAAGAAAGAAAGAGATATGTGAAGGCAAATTAAGTTCACTGATTTTATTGAAAACTAATTGGAGTTTATCTATTTTTTTTTAAAACAATGTTCAACTGCTCCAAAACAAAGTGGTGCTTTGAGTAAATTCCACTTATTTCTTGGTAGTATAATAATATTAGGGGCAATTGATTGGAATGGAGTGATTATGGATTCTTTAGGTTGATTAAGGAAAATAATTTGCATTTATTAAAATTGAGTTTAAGACCTATGCTATCGGAAATATTAATTATGTTGGAAATATTATTTAAAACAGACTCGGAAGTGCCAGTGATACTACCGTCATCTAAATACTAGCAATTAAACTCTAAATTAATATTTTTGTCAGATTATCAACTGCTAAGTAAAACTAGGGTGAGTTAAGTGGATCTCCATGTTGAATTTCTGTTTCAGAGAGAATAATTTTTGAACCGAAATTAAGATATGATTTAGTCAGCTAGTATGGGGAAACGAAAGGAAAAACTGATGGGATGTCTTTATATACTAGTTTGAAAAAGGTATGTCTATGAATGCTATTAAAGGTATGTGAAAAATCCAATTTAAGGACGACTTTATTTTCATATGATAAATTACAATTCACAAATGTTTGTGTAGAAAGTAAAAGTATTTTGTATTGTTCCGAAACTAAACTGAATAGGTCTAAAAAGATTTCCTAGAGTATTATGTATCTTTTTACAGCAAATTTTTGCGACAACTTATCTCTAGAACATAGTACCAATAGCAATTGGACGAATATTTCTACCTTTTTTTTTTGAAAGCATATAGAAGCACCATATATAATCGGACAGATGTCTTCATTTATTTTGCCTGCTATCATAAGATTGCATAAGCGAGGAAGGGATTCCAAGAATTTCTGTGCATTGGCTCCACAGGAGAAAGATAATAGGTGCTGTAAATGGGAAGAATGTAGACCATCTATTCCTGCTGCAGAACTCGTTTTAAAGGAATTCATTGCTAGTTTAACATTTTCTTTTGTAACAATCAGGAAGTTATTGGAATTATAATTTAACTAATCATAAATTATTGGAGTAGCTTTACGATGCTTCTCTTTAAGTTCTACAAGAATAGATTTAGAATATGGTGTAAATATAAATCATTACAACACAAGATGATGATTGCAGATGATATATCTTACATGTGATTTCCCAATGCTCCATCCGAAGGTACTTCATTAGATATGAAGCAAAGTGTTTTTTACCTGGAAAATTTTGAATTTTGCCAAATACTTACTGTTCCAAGCGAGGTAGATATCTTTAACTTGTGTGACAACACTCACACACGGCATCTCCATTTTACCTCTCATCCAAACGAGGGTGTATTTTTGCGAAAAAGCTCGCCTAACATTTTTCACGCGGACCATGCCGGGATTCGAACCCGGGACCTTGGGCGTAGTAGTCACACATATACCACTAGGCCACGGAGCCGCCTGCAGATGATACATCACCATCAGAAACTTTAGAAATATTTTTCTTTGTTGGTTGACATAGCAATATTATGTTTGTCTAAATTAGTATTCCTATTAGTTTTGTGGTAAAAATTTTTTTTGGGTTTTTAAGATTTTCTAGAATCTGAAAAGAAAGCGAAATGTGAATAGAAAATTTATTAGTTTTAATAAAACTTAAAGAGAATGTTTGAAATGCAAAAGGAAAAACGATTTCCAAGTTAGGAAACAATTGGTATTATTACAATTATCAAAAGTTTCGCTTAGGGAAAGGGCACATTTTGGTCGTACTGATTTTTAAACTCGTTTTATTAAATTAAGCGAGTTTTTAAATTGTGATAATTGAATATCTTGTTCAGCTGCATTTTCTGCTACTTTATAAATTTCTGGAATATCAATGGTATCTCCTATTATAAAGCTTGAATTACTAACATTTGCCTCAGGTCAATCCATTTCAAGCACTGGTTGCTTGATCATTAAAAAAAATGTATTTGTAGAAAGTGATGACCTTGATTATGTTGATAGCATAAAACTAATATTCCTTTAATTTTATATTGACTTGTTTAAAAATGGCAGTCATTTTTACTTCACATCGTGTGACATCTCTTATGGAAAACCCTATATTTTAGCTATGGTTTGTTACAGAGCTATGAAACAAATGCAGTTATTTATTGCACATTCTAGATTACCTTTTTGTTAATTTCTTCATTTGGCTGTCTTGTTTCTTTATGCCGAACTTGACACTTGTTACAAAAAAAAAAATTAAAAGTAATTTTTGGATAGGGTTAAAATATCAGACGTCAATTTTTTTGCAAATACCTATATTAGGGTAGTTTATATAATCACACAATTACGCTTTGATACTTGTCTCCATGCAAATATATTTGGTGGATACCTGATAATATTTAAAATTTGCACACAATAAAATACTATATGGTAGTAAACAACAGAAAAATTTCGAGTTTGATATTCAACTAGGAGCAGCGTTATGAGAGGTACAAAGCTTTAAAAAAATTTAAAAATGTGCATCTGATACAGCTCATAATATATTTTATGTAATTTTTAAAAATATAAATTATTTGTTGAAATAACAGTCAAATGTAGAGTCTAAACTTCTAAACTGGTGAGGATAGAACTTTGTAAATAGCAAGTGTTTGGGAAAAGAATAGACGAGTTAACCTGGGTTGACTGTGCCTGTTAATCCCTTCGTGTCTGTTGGGATAATGCTAGATGAAACTATATGTTCGAATATGTATACTGTGTTAGGTAAATGAAAACATTTGGAGAAAATTAACACTACAATGTTTATGTATTGTAAAAATACTAAACACTTATTTTATATAGACAAAGGAAAATACAAAACGTATATAAAAATGTATTATTTCAAATATTTTGAGTGATATTGTTCGAAATGTTCTTCGGCACAAAACAGTTTGTCACAAGCGGAACAAAATAGATACGTAAACTTGATAGTTTTATTTACACTGTAGCACACCTTTTGTAGCTCCTTACATAGGTGGATCAAATTGTGCTAAGTCTTCAAGTCTTTGAAGGCTGGTTTTTATTTTTGGTAGTGTTATTACATGGATACCCAATTTTTTGAACCAGCTATAATTCTTTTGTGCGGCTCTCTACGGTTCCAAATTCTGATCAACAATGTCGACCGAGCCCATATTTGAATTATAGTGTTCAATAAGTTGAGGCTTTTTGAAGACAACTTTTGATCTTGTGGCAGTATCGTATCTTTGCTTCTCCGCGGAATCGGTTGTAAATTTGGTTGTCAGCACATACACACCGCGCTTATCTCTAAAACATGCTATAAGTACATCTTTGAGAACAAAGCATGTTTGGTATTTAGCAAATGGAACCTCTGTCATTTCCTAGGGAACACCCCTTCATAAGTTGATAGTACCAGTAACGTAAATGTTTCTGCTTAGCAAGAATTTTGCAAATGTACTAATAAATACCAGTTATATAATAGAACTTCTCAACTCCATTAAGTAAGTTTTGCATACCGTAAACAATAATCCTTTCGGGCATAGATAACCTTTCTGTACCATCAATATGCGATATATCGTAAATATCTTTCTCCAAAATACATTCCAAAATTATAAGCATACCCTCTAAGTTTAGGGCCACTTAAACATAAACAAAATAGTTTTATATCAAACCGTGTTCTTTTAGTTTTATGTAGTTTGAAATGCAAGCGACCTTTATACATCAAACATTCATCTACAGCACATGTTTTCCCTGGGTCAACAAGTAACTTTGCATTTTCACGTACGTAAGCAAAAAACATGGCAAAACGCAAACTGGACATGCTCTAACTGCAGCACCTGGAGAACTAAATCTGAAGAATTATAGTATAGAAAAGAACTTATCTCTGCTCATTACACCTGATGAAAATACTAGAGGACCACCTATTAGAAATCCCTTTTTCCAATAATCGTGTTGTTAGGAAGGTGCAACAATCCCATTACCAATGAGATATAAATACATACATTTCAGCTGTAATAACAATTTTCCATAGACCATGAAGTTTTAGTGCCAAATTGCCATCCGCCTCCAAAAACATTTGAGCATGCTCATTAATCCACTGCAGGTGTTTACTATTTTAGGAGCAATAAATGCTTCAAAACATTCTCTTGTGCTTTTCGGAGATTCTATATCAAGAGCTGAACGAAAGTCGAACTCAAAGTTACTTGTATAAGTTACAGTGTTCTTTTATCCTCGAATGGATTAGAAATTAAACAGGTTCTTCATCCTCCGATTCGTCGGTGTTAGAATAATCTTCATCAGAACTCAAACTACTTTCTGATGCAATATAATCTTGATCTTCCATATCAATATCACTACAATCAGATACCAATGACATAGTGCACATATTTTAAAAATTAAAAATCAAACGACCACAAACCTACAACAAACAGAACCCTACTAAATTACTAAGTCCAGTTACATAAAGTCCACAACTTTTACTAATGTATCATTTCCTTCTGTTTTGTTTTGGAAAAAATATATATGTGGGTGTCACTCCTATACCCTTCCATTTGAAAATTGAAATATCCTGATACCCTACATGTGATTTTCCAATGCCAGAAGGCAAGAAAGCAAGTTTTTTTACCTGAAAAATTTTGAATTTTGCCAAACCCTTGCTGTTCCAAGCAAGGTATGGATCTTGAACGTGTGTGACAACACTCACACACGGGATCTCCATTTTACCTCTCATCCAAACGAAGACGTATTTTTATGAAAAATGCTTGCCCAACATTTTTCAAGTGGACCGTGTCGGGATTCAAACCCGGAACCTTGGGCATAGTAGTCACACGTATACCAACTATGCCACGGAGCCACCTAATATCCTGATACCACCACCGTGACTTAGAATTGGTGCATAGGCTTGATACATCGTACATGCAAATGAAATAGAATGATGCATCATCCACATGTAGCGGGCACTTGCACATGATGTACAAGGATGCATCATCGTACTAAAAGGGTTAATACAAGCCTATTCATGCAGCACCTGTAGAGTCAATTGCACCCTTTCTAGTTACTAGTCGGTTCTCTGGCTGCTGTTATACTGAAAGGTAGTTATCAGGTGATATTGTTAAACACATTGATCATGTTTGATTCTGAGTGTAGTATAGGTGCCTATATTGATGAACAATGTCATAAAGTGTTTATAGCATTGTGGGCAAGGAATCAAGGGCTATTAGTGTGGAGAAGAAGATCAATGATTGATTTCTTTAAGAGTGTGTTCTGAGGTTTTAACAGTTTGTAGGCACCGTGAAGCAAAATATTTGAGTAAATATCATCAGCTTGTTGATCAATCATACAGTGGCCCTTTCCAAAGACACAAAAAGTCATTTCAAATGAGTTGAGAGAAATTAAACTGGACGATTTTTCCAAGGAAAAACCTATTAACCTTTGTGCCAGGTAAATCATATGTTATAATTTTTACCTTAAAATATTTGTGTTACGAACTAATGATGATCATAACCTTACTCCTGAAGATACTATTGAAACATTTCTCTCACCTGCAGAAAACTTGGGCAACACAGATGGTACTTGTAGTCAGTTAAGATTATCGCCTGTTTTGAAGATAAGAAATCTTAGTTATGACAAAAGAGAAAATGATGTAATAGCTAAAGTAGACACAGTGTGTTAAGTAGTGAAAAAATCTAAAAACGTCTTTTGATGTTATTACAGGCGATGTATAACCCCAGACTTTGTGTAATGAGTACAACGAATTAATTGATAAGCTGCAAAAATGTGCTGTTGATCTGAAAGAAGATAAAGTAAAAATCCTTAGCTTACTTCCCAGTTCATGGTCTTGCAAAAAGATAACTCTGATCGTCTCATTAAATTAAGCAGACAAGCAGCCAACGAACAAGGAATTCTCCCCGAGTTAGGAAAAAGGAAAGGCCGTGGAATTTCAAATTAGACTGTGAAAGTAGTGGCAGATTTTATGAAGATGATGAATATAATAGAATATGTCCCAGCAAAAAAGGTTGCGTATCAGTTAAAATAGGTGGGTCAAAAGTGAATAAGCAGAAACATTGCATGTTGATTAATTTAAATGACCTGTATCTTCCACACAAAGACGAATATCCCAGTTGTAAAATAGGACAATTCAAATTTTGTGATTTTAAGCCCAAGCGGTGTATCATAGCAGGAGCTGCTGTAACTCACACAGTTTATGTTTGTCTGTATCATCAAAATGTAAAGCTTATGATTGCTTAACTAAATGCAGATTACAAAGACTTCATTGATTTATGTGTATGTGATTCAAGTAGTTACAATTGCATGATGAACAAGTGCGATAAATGCCCAGGTAAGAAAATTCATATTCGACATGCTTAGGGATTCCGAGGAGTATGAGTCATTGCCTGACAATATAACATTCAAACAATGGATTACAGCAAACAGCTGAGATAATTACATTAATAAAATCCGGGAATGAGTATTTTGAATCCCTAGCAGAGAAGCTAGAATCACCGAAGGTGCATCATTCTATTTCAAAAGTTCTGAATCAATTTTTGAAAAAAAGGAAAACGTCTCGCAAAATTAGAATGTATTGTTATGGCAGACTTTGCTTAAAACTTTTCATTCGTCAAACAAGATGAAATTTAAAGTTTTCACTGAGTAAAACAGCAGGTTACAGTTCATCCATTTGTGTATTACTGCATATAAGAGGATAAAGTAAATAGCCACTGTGTCTGCATTCTTAGTGAATACTTAGAATAAAATACCGGTTCTATTCACGATTTTCAAACACATGTTGTTAGGCATATTAAAGAAATACTTCCACAAATAGAGAAAATTATTTATTTTTCAGATGGTGCAGCTAGCCAGTACAAAAACAAGAAAAACTTCTTTAACACTTTTCATCATAAGCGAGATTTTGAGCTTGATGCACAGTGGAATATTTTTGCCTCTGAAAAAATGCATTGATGGAGTGGGAGGAACCTCCAAGCGAGAGGCTGACAAGACAAGCTTGAACAGTGTATGGTCGAATGCTAACCATTGAAGACATACCAATTTAGTTGAGATAAGATAACGGGAATAAGTTATATTTATGTTAAAAGAGAAGAAATTGTTTGTTGCGAAAAGGAGTTACAGGACAGATTTAATAGCTGTGAACGGATTGTACAAAACAAAAGATTTCATAAATACATTCCAGTTTCCGAAAGTGTCATAAAATGCTTTATAACATCAAAATCTGAAAAGTACAAGAACTTTCAAATGTCTACAGTAGTGCCTCTAACACTGTTGTATGTGTCTATGATGAACAGTGGCGGTTCGGTGAAATAGAAGACATCAGTTTGCACAACAAGGACGTATTTATTCACAGTTACCATTTGCAAGACCAAGACCATCATTCACAAAGTCAACAGGAGATAAAGTGTGGGTGAAAACAAGAAATATTCTTACGAAAGTGATGCCAACGGAATTAACAACAGTTATTGGTCGGTGTATGATAAGCAATGGATGTAAAAAATCCTGCATTGAGATTTTCTCCAGATTGCTCATCAAGTGCAATTTTCCGATAGCTGAGTGGACTGTTGTTTGAATGGTGAAAACCGAATTGATAATAACAATAATAAATGCTGAGGTTTTACAATTTCGACAATAATAAAAATGCAATAAATCGGAACAGTGTAAACACTTACCCAACACTTGTAGAGAAGATCTTCAATGTTGCGTAGCACAAAAAATTGAGAGTCCCGCGAAGGAATACAGGTACAATTGCAAAATGTGGCGCACAAGGCCGTGCATCTACCATACGTTGCGAAGTATCAAACGCGACTCGTTTTATTTTATTGTTGTAGATAATAGGACGGGTATTATCTTTCACGTGTATGCACAGTTACGATAAACCGCCTAATATCGTCAAAAGAGGAAACCTCATACATTTCTAACATACCCCCCACCCAAAATGATAATTTTGTTTAAATGCAAGGAGAAGAGAGAAAAAAAAAAGGAAAAATTTAACTAAAACATCGTTTGCTAAACATAAAAAAAATGTAAACTGAATAATGTGCCAATGTAACTATTGAGGAGGGAGCGGTACGACTTTGTCAACAGTGCGCACCTTTTCACCAGAAGGTGTCCTAAGTCGTACAACTCTCACAACTCCGTCATCTCCTGGTATCAGCTGTACTATTTTTGCCAAAGGCCAACAAGTAGGTGGTAGGGATTCAGGAGTATAGTAAAACACAATGTCGCCCACCTGTAACTTTTGCGCGGGCGTAGTCTATTTTGGTCTATGCTGAAGACTGTGAAGGAATTCTTTTGACCAGCGCCGCCAAAACGACTGAACTAATTGTTGGGCGAGCTGCCAGCGATTAAGTCTGTTAACGGGAACTTTAGTTAAGTCAATTTCAGCTCTGGATAAAATGGGACCACCGGTCAAAAAATGTGCTGGAGTAAGGGCATCGATTACCCCCCTCGTCCAGTGAAGCAGAAAGTGTACAAAAGGGGCGAGAATTTAAAATACCTTCAATCCTCGTAATAGTAGTGATAAATTCTTCAAGGGAGAGGGCAGCGTTACCTACTATTCGTTTTAAGTGGTATTTTGCGCTTTTGATTCCAGCCTCCCATAACCCGCCAAAATGGGGTGCGTAGGGAGGATTAAGGCACCACTTTATACCTCTACTGGCTAAATAATGAACGGCATCCGGATTAGAAATATCAAATAATTTAGCAATTTCGGATATTTCACGAGCGGCGCCACGAAAATTACTACCTTGGTCTGAATAAACGTTGGTCGGTAATCCGCGTCGTGAAATAAATCGATCTAAAGAAGCAAGGCAAGCCTCTGTAGTCAGTGCCGTAACCACCTCGATATGAATGGCGCGAGATACCATACATATAAATAATGCTTCTAATTAATTGTCTAATAGACGGAATCCAATAAGTTCTGTTTATTAGTGAGTGTACCAAACGAATACCTCCGTGACCGGAATAAATATGATAATAATCACATAGCAATGTAGCTAGTCGACTTTCTTTAGGAACTAAGTAAGGGTGTTTAGTCATACTTGGGAGGCTCGAATGGCGCAAACGGCCCCCCACCATGATAAAACCCATGGGAGAAAGAAAAGGTGACAACGCACGAAGTTTTTTTGTGCTCGTTTGGCCCTTTTCTAAAAGTAAAATATCGGTATGAAAGTACTCGTGTTGAGTGATTCTAATAAGGAAAAGAAGGGCATCGTGATATTCAGAAGCAGTGAGATGACCAGTAAGCGACCGAAACATGCGTACTCGAGCAAGACAGTTATGTTTAAATCTTAAAACATAAGCAAATATTCTTTGCACTTTCAATAAATTAGAAAAACGCTGTAAAACTTGTGTGAATTGTTCCACTTCATTTGTGGTCAGTAGAACACATTCAGAAAGCTGAATCGATTCATCAGGATCGACCGTGAAATTAGTCTTGGGCCAATTTGTATAATTGGTATACATAAAATTAGGACCATTCCACCAAATACTACAATTTACGAGTTCGGACGGCATCAAACCGCGACTAGCGAGATCAGCAGGGTTATCCGCGCTAGGGACATATCTCCAAGTAGCAGTGGGTTGGTTTTCGTGAATTTGAACAACTCTATTGGCAAAGAATGTTTTTAATTTATATGGAGGACTACGAATCCACGACAACGTATTAGTAGAATCACTGAAACAAATCGGGTTTAACAAACGAAAATTATCAAAAGCCAAAGCAGTATGTTTCATTAATTTAGATAAGAGGCAAGCAGCGCCTAGTTCAAGACGCGGAATAGTCCACGTCTTGAGTGGAGCAACACGTGTTTTCGAAGCTATTAAATGAATAAAAATTTTATCGTCAATTTCTATTCTTAAATATACAACCGCGGCCATACCAAGTGCACTTGCGTCGGAAAACCCCACAAGACGAGCCTGTATATCACCTTGTTTCCAAATACATCGAGGTATGGTTATATTTTCCAGAAAGTGCAATTCTAATTGTATTTGTTGCCACTTTTGAAGTATTTCGCAAGGAAGATCATCGTCCCAACCTATTTTTAATATCCATAATTGTTGAATAAGGGACTTAAGAACGAAAGTAAATGGACTAATGTAACCATTCATGTCGTATGTTCGAGCAATACGAGAAAGAATTCCCCTTTTTGTGGACGTGTCCACAACATGTTGAATTTTGCATTTCAGAACATCTGTTTGAACGTCCCAGCAAAGACCCAAAACTTTTAGAATACGTGAATCAATATTCGTATCGGGTAAAGCTAAAATATTGTTATTAGAAGCACTAACTACGGATGTATTAGAGCTTGCCCATTTGCCAAGTTCGAATCCGCCCAACCTTAATAAATCGGTTAATTCTGATTTGAGAAGTAGTGCTTCTTCTACAGTATCTGCACCTGTCAAAATATCGTCCACGTATGTGGACATAGCAAGGGCATTAGCGGCCCGTGGGTAGCGACCGCCCTCATCCTCTAACAATTGTTTTAAAACGCGAAGAGCAAGAAACGGGCTACAGGTAGCACCAAAGATTACACGAGTATGTTCCCATTCGGTTAAGGGATCACTTGGGTTAAACCGCCAGAAAATACGTAAGAATTTTCTGTCATCGGGATGACTTAATATGGAACGAAACATTTGTTGAATGTCACATGTTAGTGCATTGCGGAATACGAAATCTTGTGATAACCAAACTAATATTAGCTTGTAATTTAAGCCCCGCTAAAAGAATATTGTTAAGGCTTAAATTATTTATGTCCTTATCAGCGGGACTAAACACAACACGAACTTGTGTACCAAGTGACGTTTTCTTTACAACTCCGTGGTGAGTCATAATATAGGGAGATGAAACTAGAGCAGGGGTCAAATGATTCTGGGAAATGTATTCAGACATATTTTCCGAATATAATTTATGATATTCTTTATCATGCTGGAACCTCATTTCCAGTTTCATGAAGCGATTTACAGCGAGCGCTTTCGTTGATCCTAATTCGCGAGAAATATTTTCTTTAAAGGGTAAACGAACCATATATCGACCGCAGTCGGTGCGTTCTGTTGTGGATTTAAAATATTGTTCGCAAATACTTTCTTCCGGTGAAAATAGTGGTGGGAAAATTATTTCTTCTGATTCCCAAAAAGCACGTATTGTTTCGTTGAGCGAAAGTTCCTCCGACACACTAACGTGTAAAGAAACACTAGCAGGGGCATGAACTAACGTGGGTACTTCACCCATGATTACCCAACCAAACGTCGTAAGAACCGCCGTGGGATTTCCTTTTAAATATGACGGTTCGGTGGGGGTAATATCTAAAACGGATTGTACCCCCAACAAAATGTCTACGGGGGATTTTATGTAAAAATCTGGGTCAGCTAATTTCAGCGACGAAAATTGCTGTTTAAGCTGAACCGGTAACGTTGCGGTAGGTAGCTCAGCGGTAATGCGAGACAAGACTATAGCTTGAAAATTAAGGTAAGCGCCATGGCTTAGCGACGAAATTTTACAATCAACAAGACCGCCTACATTGTCTAACACGGATTCTCCCACCCCGCGTATCTCAAGAGGACATTTTTTACGTTTCAAACCTAATCTGTTTGCCAAAGAAACAGTAATAAAATTGGAGTGGGACCCGGTGTCTAAAACTAGGCGACAGCGATGCCAATTATTATCGTAAGATAAAATCCATGCTTGTGCTGTGGCTAAAAGCGCAACAGTTATCTTTTCATTGGCAATAGAATAAACTAAAGAAATGGGGGCAGAGGGGGTTTCCTCTAAACCATTCGAATTACTGGGAACTAAACTGATATCCTTATCAGGGTGTGACGCAGTAGGTCCACACTGTACGATTGTATGGTTAAAATGCAGTAGTGAATTATGCTTTTTGCTACCGCAGTGACGGCATTGATTTTTGGATCGACATGAAGCAACATTATGTGGCGCTAAACACGCGTAACATCTGCGTAATTGCTTCACTTTTTCATGTCTATCAGGCGAAAGTGCCAATAACTGTGGACAATTAATAAATTTATGGTTTTCGTTGCAAGCAGGACAAAAAATTATCGCTGCTTTGGGTTCAATAACATTAATTTGTTGTGTAGCCATAGCTATACGTTTATCGCTTGCTTCAAAATAGCGTGAAATAGATTTTTTAGGTGCGTTAGGAATATTTTTTAACGAACAAGCAGTACTACTTCCAATCATTGCGGAGATTGAACATTTGTTACGCAAAAAATGCAATAGGTCCTCAAATGAAGGAAATTCTTGTTATAAATAATCCTTTTCAAATTCTTGTCGCGTTTTTGAATCTAACAACTCCAAAGAAAAATATAAAAATATGTAATTGGACAAATGGTTTAATTTCATGTTCATTAGTGCAGAAACGTTAGCCTGTAACGTTTCACACAAGTTACTGAGGGAATGTTCCGAATCAGTTTTCAGTTTAGACATTGAAAATATTTTTGACAGATAATGATTGGCGATTAAACGTTTGTTCGTGTAACGTTGAACAAGAAGATTATAAGCTATCAAATAATTTTCTGGTGAGAATCGTACGCTTTGAACTACTTTCAAAGGCGTATTTTCCATATAAGAAATTAAGTATGTAAACTTTTCGATATCCGATAAGGATTTGTTATTGTGAATTAAGCTATCATAAAGTGATTTGACAGAAGAGAATTGTTCGGGTTTACCATGAAACTTATCAATTTTTATTTCAGGCAAATGTACATTTGACTGTTTACCGGCGGTATTAAGTGCGGTTACGTTAGGCGCTACTGATGAACTGTAGCTACCGGCGACGGACAAAATATTAAAATATATGGAATTAAAATTTGATTCCAGGGTTACGGTGTCTGTAGCCAAGGTTGCATGAGTGTCAGTTAACGATGCAAGTTCATCAAGAATTCCTAAAAATTGATTACGTGTCTCATCAATTTGAGTAACACGGGCTTTGAATTGTTCGAGCTGTGTAGGTAAATTCTTAATTAGATCATGGCAATCTTGTAAACGACGCCAATATCGTTCTTTACGATTAGTTAATTTTTAAAGTAAGCGAGGGTTTCCCTATCAGGTTCCATTTTAAGGAATTTAACAAATGTTAAGAATAAATCGGCAATTAGTAAGCTGATAAGGGATTGTAAACAAAACTTGTAATGCAAGTGTTAAAAATACGATTAGCACAAAATTCCAATTTAATAGCAAACAATGTTTGTAATCACATAAATTATATAAATTATAATTCGGTTAGCGAGGTCAATTAATTTTGACTACAAAATAAGAATTTAAACCCCCCAATTTAACAATCAAAAATTATTAAATCCCAGTTTTAAATCCAGCGATGCGAAGTGACCAAATCTTATATGATAAGCAATGGATGTAAAAAATCCTGCATTGAGATTTTCTCCAGATTGCTCATCAAGTGCAATTTTCCGATAGCTGAGTGGACTGTTGTTTGAATGGTGAAAACCGAATTGATAATAACAATAATAAATGCTGAGGTTTTACAATTTCGACAATAATAAAAATGCAATAAATCGGAACAGTGTAAACACTTACCCAACACTTGTAGAGAAGATCTTCAATGTTGCGTAGCACAAAAAATTGAGAGTCCCGCGAAGGGAATACAGGTAAGAATTGCAAAAATGTGGCGCACAAGGCCGTGCATCTACCATACGTTACGAAGTATCAAACGCGACTCGTTTTATTTTATTGTTGTACATAATAGGACGGGTATTATCCTTCACGTGTATGCACAGTTACGATAAACCGCCTAATATCGTCAAAAGAGGAAACCTCATATATTTCTAACAGTCGGTCTCGTAACATTTCACAAAAACTATGTAAAGAGATATCCCAACTTTCACTATATATATATATATATATATATATATATATATATGTTATGGATTCAAAGGGTTAAATTTGGGGTAAGAAATGCAATTTCAAACACCCTGTATAGAGAAAGGAACAAATTAGTTACGCGCAAAATTTATTTAATTTATTTAATTTAAACGGACAAGTATTGACGTATTTTTATAATTAATGACTGAAAGGCTAAAGGTACATAAAGAAAACCAGTTTTGAAAACAAATAGAAACGCATAATGAATTTAATTAATTTTACTTCAACATGTAAAAGCATTAGAAAGCACACCAGGGTATAGAAAATCAATAATCCCAACGCAAAAGGATTTCTTGGTAACAAACAGACGTCAGTTTTATTGGATACGGTGAAATATAGACTCCAAAAATTGTTGTTTTAAACGGTCTATAATTAAGAATACCTGCATGTTTAAAAGGTTACATTCTTCGAAATTATCAGCATAATAAAGCGGATTTCATAGAAAATAGTTTTCAACCGTCAGTTGATTCGAATAACAAACTAACAAAGTTCTTAAAGAGCAGGGGAGATGCACTATCGGTAATATGCTACAGATAAAGACAGAGATAAAAGCGTTGATATTGGGAAAAGCACGTACGAATACACGTAGAGTGGACATGGGCTGTCAGCAATATCGATTTTCTACAACTCAAGTGGGGTTTGGAACGCGACCTCAAATATGCATAAGACAGAGATAAAAATAGTACAGGCGGGGTTTCATGACGACACAGAATAGTATCATTGGTTAGGAACGAACAGTTTCGAAACGTACGAACACGCAACAAGTGGGAGCGATTTTCGGATCATACGGCGCGGCGCGTCCACGAAAACAATTTCAGGAATTTTTAAATTGGTTAAATCAAAATTAGGAAAATTGTTATTTGATAATAAGTTTTTCGCGTGAAGTGTGTCCTAGAGGTGGCAGGTTGAAAAATATAAATACTCTGGGAGAATTAGGAGGGCTCTCTTTGCATTCTCATCGTTTTATACTACGTTACACCGATAGACCGACGTTATAGTAGAGTTCTTGTGAGTATTAAAGTATTCATAATACAGTAAATGTAGTGCTAGTATTTGTAACTTGGTAGTTGAGGCCTCATAGTTATTAACATGAGTAGTGTCGAGTGAATTAAATTAACCGAGGTCCAACTAATACCATACCAAGCTAGTAAATCAATAAACAGAAGTATAATATATGTGAGTTTGTATGCTGTTATGGAATGGTAATTGGAAGCAAGGCGCTTGGCGAATATTGGGGTTATCATCTATGAATATGTAGAGTATTAAAGCGCATAGTCACGAAGCCAAGGGATTCTGGTGAGCATCGTCAAAGGGATGGAGGCCTGAAGCATTCTCCAGGTAACTTATTTGAAATTTCTGTTATCTGATAAACTGTTGTATTATTTGGTGAGGTGTGAGTAAATATTGGGGTTATTTGTGATTATATAAACGTATCGGAGAAGATACGTGTGCTGCACAATTATTGGGGTTATTTAAAAATATTGCAAAGGGTGTATTTAAACATACTAAATTTTATTATGAATATACATTAGATTGTTAAGGGTAAACGGGTCTATTAATCTTGTATTAGATTTATGCAAGGTAAAAGGCATACATAAATAAACTGGGTTATTATGAACTCACCATACTCCAGTAAATGATAAATTTAGGGTATTATTTGGGGCCCATCTACTCATATTTTTCTTAAATGTGTTTGCAAATAATAATTTAAAGCAAGGACTTTAAAACCTAGCACTTATTGAGTTGTAATTAGTGTACCAAACTGTTTATACCTGTGTATAATTTAGCTGTAAATAGTGGTAAATTGAAAATTGTATGATTGTTATATTATTTGATGATTTTATTGAATGGTGTGTGAGTGGGAAGGAAGAATGATTGTAAATTTAGGTATCCGAGAAGAGGCACAGCTGAGCTAGCCAGGGAAGCTGCGGAAGAGATTCTTGAAGCAGAAAATCAAGCGGGTAAGGAATGTTTTTGAAAATTTTTATTTTTGAAAAGTATTTAATGACTCATCTCGATTCTTAAACTTTAATCCCCGGTACCACAGCAATACATATATATATATATATATATATATATATATATATATATCCTTATATTCACTTAAATAATTGAAAAGCGCATTTGTGAGATCTTATAATAAAAAGAAGACAAGTATCAGTGCTTAATTATATGATTACATAAACTACCCTAACAAAAATATTTGTAAAAAACTGGGTATCTGATATTTTAACCCTATTCAAAAATTACTCTTCCAAAATTTCATTTTTTATAATGACAAATTTCAAATGCGACACGAAATTTCAGACATAAAGAAACCAGATAGCCAAAGATGTAATTAACAAAAAAGTAGTCTAGAATGTGCAATAAATAACAGCATTTGTTTCAGAGGTCTGTAACAAACCATAACTGAAATATAGGACTTTACGCAAACTTCTAGAAACGTAAGAAATGTCACACGGCGTGAAGCATAAATGGCTGCCATTTTTAAACAAGTCAACATAAAATTTATATAGTTTTATGCTACTAACATATAGGGGTTATCACCTACAAAAAGTTTTTTTTTTAAATGGTCAAGTAACCAACCAATTATTTTATTTTTGGACCACTTACGATGTATTGACCCTGCTACGTTCATCGACGTAGGCTAACACAATAAAACCAAAGAAAGACTGACCGGGCTCAGTCTGAGTCCAACACATACACACACACTTTATACACATACACACACACACACACACACACACACACACACACACACACACACACACACACACACACACACTTCATAAACACCCACATTTCTGTTTGGTTCTCCTTTCTTTCACTCCCTCCTTGTACTCCACCCGTGTGGGTCTGGGAATAGAATAGCCCCATGGTACGACCTGCCTGTCATAAGAGGCGACTACAGCAGTCCAACACATACACACACGCACACTTTATACATGCACATTACATACACACACCTACACATACATCAACACACACACACACACACACACACTCAGATACTCATACATCAACAACACACACAGACACACACACACGCACGTACACGCACTCACATACTCATACATAACTACACTGGGATTCTGCTTTATTTTCTTTTGTGCGATTCTTAAGTTTTTTTGGTGGTTCTTGTACTTGTTGTTTGGTGTTATTCTTTTTGGTTTTTTTCTTTTTTTTCTTCGTTCCTTTCGTTCCACATTCCTCTCCTTTTTCCAGTCGTGTGTGCAAGCACAAATGTTGCTGAAGTGACGATAATTTCCAGGATAAAGAAAGTCCTGTTGAAGTTAGGGAACCTGTATCTTTAATGTCTGTTGCTGTTGCTGTCAAAATTCTACATGTTCCTGTTTTCTTAAATGGTTATACTCAAGAAATTTCTGTCGTGACTTCAGGCACGTTAGGGGCCAAAATTTATGCTACGTTCATCGACATAGTCTAAAACAAAGAAAGACTGACCGGGCTCAGTCAGTGAGTAGGCGGGGTATTACACATACAAGAATTAAAGAAAGGCTTGAAATAAAAATACACACACTTTTTCACTTTCTTTTTATTATTCTACATGTTCCTGTTTTCTTAAATGGTTATACTCAAGAAATTTCTGTCGTGACTTCAGGCACGTTGGGCGCCAAAATTTATGCTACGTTAATCGACATAGTCTAAAACAAAAAAAAAAACAAAGGAAGACTGACCGGGCTCAGTCAGTGAGTAGGCGGGGTATTACACATACAAGAATTAAAGAAAGGCTTGAAATAAAAATACACACACTTTTTCACTTTCTTTTTATTATACACAACAAAAACATTTGTTGTATTTTTGGTTGTTTTCGTTTTTCTTTATGAAAATTTCGCGCACGCCCTACAGCGTGCTTCTTCCTCCGGTGGACCTGACGACCCATTGCTTTGCCGCTCCTTTTCTTATGGGAGGACACCCACACTGCGGGATCTCAAGCTCCTCTGCTACGCTCTGTCAATAGGGAAGGTTGCGACCCAAACCTACACTGTGGAGGCTCGGGTGAGTGTTCATGCACTATTTTCTTGTGAAATTGGCCGGAAGAGTATAATTATAAGGCTCCACGTGTTGAATAAACTTAGAATTTTTAAATTGATTATCGTCAAGTGAGATGATATTTATTATTAATATTGTATTTATCGTGACCATCCTATATGTTTAATTTTATATCTACAATGATTTAGAACTGTGGCTTTTAGTGTTGCGTTTGCATTTTTTTCTTTGTTACTAAATAATGTAGGGCGTAGGTACCTAAAGACGGCAGCTCAACATTTAAAAAAATGTTTCCTTTTGATTTTGTTGATATGTGTAGCTTGTAATTATTGATTGTCTATTTTTTTTGGTACTACTGTGCTTTTGTACATATATTTTTGTAATTAGAGATTTTCCTTCGTATATGTTGTGAGTTGTGAATGAGTGTGTGTATTTTTATTTCAGGCCTTTCCTTAATTTTTGTATGTGTAATACCCCGCCTACTCACCGACTGAGCCCGGTCAGTCTTTCCTTGTTTTTTTTTTTGTGTTAGACTACGTTGATGAACGTAGCATAATTTTTTTTTAAAACAAATAGATTTGAACTTGAAAATTACTAGAAGCGTATTTTATTGTAGGTAGGTCTAATATACCAGGTATTGTTGGAGGATTTAAGTAGGATTTAAATAAATGAATAATGAATCAAAAGGGTAAATTTTAATTTAATCATAAAATGAATATAACAACCCCTCAATATTTTGAGATTTTTCCTTAGATTATATAGTTACTTTGTTTAGTGTTTGAAATTTTGTTAATATTTCTAGTTTCCTCATTCTAATTCCTTCTCTGTGTTTCTTTATGATCAATTTCATTTTCTGGGTATTTTAAATTAACTATTACAAAAGTTATGTAATCAAATTTCCATTTTGAAATTCTCCAAATTAATTTTCCATTTTCAAACAATTATATGGATAGAAGGACATGCGATTGCATAGTACAACACAAGCCTTTCTTTGATAATGGATATTCATAAATAAAATATTGTATAAATAAAAAATTATAAACAAAAAAGTTTAAGAGCGCAAAATGACAGTTAGTTACTTCGAAACAATGCAATCGTTGCATTTATTTAGTAATCGTGGATAGGACCTGTACTTTTAGCTTCTAATTTGTAAAGTAGTGAACATCGAAAAGTACACTCTAACATTAGGATGGTGAGATAGTTTGTTGTTGATTAGTTCTTATATTTAGAAACACTTAATCAAGTCTATCTTAAACTTGATCTGATGATTTACTTACCTTTTAGCTGTTGAGCTTTCAAATTGTGTGGTGTGTTTCTATGGGAAGGTTTACAACTAGACAATTTAGTTTCAACTTGGGAGTATAAATACCTACCCTTGAAAAGAAATCACAAAAGAAAATACAAATTGTAGATGTTTGGTAAATATATAAGAACAACAAACTAAATACTAAATATTCTTTAATATAAGTCGTTGTTTTATACAGAGCCACTTTGGCAGAATATGTATAAGTACCTAATTTTAAATATTACAATAGTATTGCTTAGCATGACAGGACTAGTTATGGTGTTCCTCAGGAACTGGAGCAATAAGTCTTTGTAGACTTAAGTATTCATTGCCGGACCGAGGTCTTAATGTGCAACTCGGTGGTGGAGCTTCTGTAGAGCTATGTGATGACATTGACAACGTTTCAATATAGTCAGACATATCTGAAGTTGCACTACTATTCGATTCGGATTGACATACTGGAACTTCCGCTTCTGCACTTGCTGACTTGCTATCCATTTTTTGAAATTGGAAACTTAGATCCTGTAAAGGATCAGAAGATTTTGATCGTCTCGGTAATGTAGAAATACACGTGCCTGTACGTCGAGGAAGTTCAAATACACCAGAATCGTTTGAACTAGATGAATCACGATTTGATTTACAAGGAACTGAAGAAGATCGGCGTACAATAGATTGTGCACAAGTGCACAAAGACCCGTCTTCTTCACAACGACTAGAATCAGCAGAATTTGAGCGTTTGCGTCGCTGCTCAAGATTATCAGTAGAATCGAGCAACTGCTTTCTTTGGTAAACATTGGCTTGGAGCATTGCAGATCCCGATGGTTTACTGCCACGGTCAACAACAGGTGCTAAATTTGGATTACTAGAAGAAAAAACTTTATCTAAACGTTGTTTAACAGCAGGTGACATGGGTAGATAACCAGCTATAGTTTGATTTTTAATAACAGTTGGTTGCATCATTAGGTAGTCTTCCTGTGAATGACCACACTTGTTACATAAACCTGCATTTTCAATAACTTGTTTTGCATTTTCGTATAATTCTAGTGACTGGGCAAAATCAATGTTAGCATAATTAGAGGCAGATTTAGATTGTAAATTAGCATAATTTTGGTTTCTAGAACATTTCTTGCTCATATCGACAGTTGCATACAGAGCTTGTATATCTTCTTGCGCCGACCAACAAGATAGCAGACGCTGACAAACACACTGAGTTTCGTGTTCAGGTTGTCGTACACGCAAAACGCATCCACATGGTTTACGGACTGCTTCCAAGCACTCCTTAATCTTTTTAGGTGTATCATAATATTCTTCGTTTGACATTTCATTAGAATTAACAGGATACGGAATTTTAGGAATGTCGTAATTATCATATGACATTGGAGAAGATGATACAACTTTTCTGTGGGGTGAATTTAAATTTGGTTTAGGTGGTCTAGGTGGTTTAGTAACTGCTTGACTCCAGCCACTACAGTCTGAACCACTGCTGGTAGAATGCCGATCACAAGCATGCTCCCAACAAGGAGGTATGCTAGGTGTTGTTGCTACAGTGGAAGACCTGGAAAGTGCTCCTAATTTGCTTATGCAGCTCATGCATCGTTCCATAGTTGGTTGATTCCAATTATCTATAGTAACATCACCACAACCATAACTGCTTTCTAGGTCTGTATATGGAGAATCTGCCCTTGAACGAACGGAATCGATTAACTCTTGCCTTCGAGACTCGATTCGAGTAGTAGATCGTCTAGGGCTATCCATTACTAAAACATAAAAAAAATACAATTAGCTTCTGTATCACAAATTACTTAATTCATTGGAAATACTAGCTAAAAATAAATTCGTCACAAACATTTTTTATTTATATGCAATTTCTTAATTCGTTTATAAAAGTTTCATTGTATTTCAAAGCGTCTGTATTATACGCGTAATTTTTTTAAATCATTAAATTTTTTTATGGATAATTTTACAAAGATTGGACAGATAATTGCATTTTACCACAGATTTATTCACTAAACAAAACCAATAATATAAGTTTTTAAGAAAAATCCGTTTAATCTGATCGTTATTGCTAAAATTCGCGGAAAATACATAAAAATGATGTAATATAAATCACTTTATTACTTCTCAAAATATTCCCCATTCGTGGTCGTACACTTTTGAATCCGATGAATCCAATCTTTAAAACGATTCTTTCGTTCTGAATGAGGTGCCTCCCAAACAAACCAATCAAATGATTTAACAACCTAGCAGACGACGAAAAACACTCGCCACGTATTTTATTTTTGAAATATCTTAATAGAAAGAAGTCATTGGAGGACTGATCTGTCGAATTTTGGCCATACGTCATTATTTGGATGTTCTGTAATACTCGCGTGTGTATACAGGAAAGCTATTTATCAATTTTAGCTGGTTCGGGAGCTATCCTAAGAAAAATACCCCTAAAATGTTATAGAAGTTGGGTAGTGCACAGTTTATAATGGGACTATTCAATTAGATTATTAAAGTAAAATATCGAAATAAATAGTAAAGTACTTAGTGCATTATTTTAGAACCAGCAATTAAAAACCTGGACTTTTACCATAGACATACCAAATTAAAAAATCACCAACATACTTTCCATGAATAACCATCCTACCAACGTGGATCTAAAAACATTCCAATACATTGAAAAGAACTGAAATAATTATAAATTACTCAAATAGACAGAAGCTCATAAAATAATACAAATTTAAGACGTATTGGACATACCCGATGCCGTAGACGTCAATAGTAAATAGCAACAGAAGCAGTATCTACTATTCCCATGTATCGAGAAACCCTTTGACCCCCAACCACAACTTCAGTTCAAGTCGCATGAACCCTGTAAATCAGTACATGGGGCGTTTTAACTTATATATGCCATCAAACCATAATAAAGGGTTCTTCCAAACACGGTCGATCACTCATGCTGCAATCGACCAACAATCAGCGCCAAACGATGACAAGGTTTACTTAATTTGAGTACGGTAATTTCATAAATTCAGACTTACTAATGAAAAAGCTCCCAGACGCATTCGCGAGCGCGGAATTAAATAAATTACTGTGACTTAGTGAAAGTGATTCGGTAAGTAGATGCTTTCATCAACATTAGTTGGATTCAAAGAATTACTTGACTGACGCCCCATTGTTGTCTTGTACGATGTCGCTCAAACCTTGGAAGAAAAAGCTGTAAGTCTTTAAATTTTTTCCATTCGCTACATATTTTAAACTGTTTAATATTTAAATACCTACAACGAATTTTTCTTATGGAATGGACTTGGGTGCACGCTTGATTGAAAGCGATTTATAACCAGGAAAAG
This sequence comes from Platerodrilus igneus, assembly GCA_036346225.1. Taxonomy (NCBI): domain Eukaryota; kingdom Metazoa; phylum Arthropoda; class Insecta; order Coleoptera; family Lycidae; genus Platerodrilus; species Platerodrilus igneus. The sequence goes on along the minus strand of JARFIW010000139.1, from coordinate 4,341,359 downwards.
CACCATTATTGTAATCACAGAAACTTTTACACATACATTTAGCCAAATAGGGATACTCAAATTAATCACTTTGTTTTAAGATGAGATTAAAGTTTTAATATAGGTGACTAGAAACGGCTTGTAGTCCTTTCGGGACTACATTAAGCGCCATAAACCCATTACGCCCAAGACCCCATATAACCTTTCATCAACTTTGGGAAGTTGGTCGCATCAACTTCGGGAAGTTGGTCGCACCAAGACCACTTCGTCCTAGTAGACTTCATTGAAACAACCTGGAAAAGTTGACCGGTTCAAAACTACATCGCCCAAGTAGACTTTGTAAAAACTGAACACTTAGAGAAGTTTGCCGAGAAAAGCTCCGAAAAACTTAAAAAATTCGAGAAAAGCCTAGAAAATTTGAGAAAAGGCTAAAAAATTGAAGAAAAACCTAACAAATCAATAGAAGCCTAGAAAATTCGAGAAAGGCCTAGAAAATTCGAGAAGAGCCTAGAAATTTCAAAAAAATTTGGGAAATCCTAGAAAATTCGAGAAAAGCGTACAAAATTCGATGAAAGCCTAGAAAATTCGAGAAAGCCTAGAAAATTCGCTGAGAAGCCTAGGAAATTGCCGGAGAAGCCTAGGAAAATATCGAGGAAGCCTAAGAAATTACCGAGAAAGCGTAGGAAATTACCTAGAAAGCCTAGGAAATTGCCGCGAAAGCCTAGGGAATTGCCGAAAAAGCCTAGGGAATTGCCGGAAAAGCCTAGGAAATTGCAGGAAAAGCCAAGAAAATTGCAGAACAAGTCAAAAAAATTACTGGAAGAGCCTAGAAAATCACCGGAAAAGCATAGAAGATCACTGGAAAAGCCTAGAAAATAATCGTAAAAGCCTAGAAAATTACCGGAAAAGCCAAGACAATTGTCGTAAAAGCTAAGAAAATTACAGGAAAAGCAATGAAAATTGCAAAAAAGCACATAAAATTGCCGGAAAAACCTAGAAAACCACCGGATACGCCTAGAAAACCACAGAAAAAGCCTAGAAAATCAAATGAAAGACTAGAAAATCACCGGAAAAGCCTAGTAAATCACCGGGAAAAACTAGAAAATCACCGGAAAAGCCTGAAATCCTCCGAAAAAGTCTGAAAAACTCCGAAACAAACTGAAAACCTCCTAAAAAACCTAGAAAATCTTCGACAAAACCTAGAAAATCTCAGACATAGCCTAGAAAATCTCCGAAAAGCCTAAAAAACATCCAGAAAAACCCTAGAAAATCTCCTAGAAAGTCTTGGTTGAGACAGTTAAGTTAGAATAGTTAGGTTAGGATAGTTAGGTTAGGATAGTTAGGTTAGGGATAGTTAGGTTAAGACGCTTAGGTCAGGATGGTTGCGTTAGGATGGTTGTATTAGAATGGTTGGGTTAGGGTGGTTTGGTTAGTACAGTTAGGTTAAGACAAGTCGGCTAGAACGGTTATGCGAGGACGGTTTGGTTAGGACGGTTAGGACGGTCAGATTATGGCGGCTAGGTTATGACGGTTAGGTTAGGACGGCCATGTTAGGACGGTCAGGCGAGGATGGTCAAGTTAGGGTGGCCAGGTTAGGACGGTCAGGTTAGGACGGCCAGTTTAGGACTGTCAGGTTGGGACGGCCAAGTTAGGACGGTCCGTCTAGGACAAGCCTGTTAGAACGGCCAGGTTAAAACGGCCAGGTTAGAGCGGTCAGGTGAGAACGCTGAGGTTAGGACGGTCAGGTGAAAACGGTCAAATTAAGACGGTCAGGTTAGGACGTCCAGATTAAGACGGTCAGTTTCGAACGGCCAGGCCAGAACGGTCAGGTTAGGAGGGTCAGGCTAGGACGGTCAGGTTAGGACGGTCAGGTTAGGACGATCAGTTTAGCACGGTCAGGTTAGAACGGTCAGGTTAGAACTGTCAGGTTAAAACGGTCAAGTTAGAACGGTTAGGTTAGAACAGTTAGGTTAGAACATTTGCGACCGTTTGTGACAGCTCATGATCGTTCGCGATCTTTCGCGATCGTTGGCGATCGTTTGCAATCGTTTGCGTTCCTTCGCGATCGTTCGCAATCGTTCGCTACCGTTCGCGATCGTTCGCGATCGATCGTGATCGTTCGCGATCGTTTGCGATCCTTCGTTATCGTTTGTGATCGTTCGCGATCGATCGCGATCGTTCGCGATCGTTGGCGATCCTTCACGATCGTTCGTGATCATTGCTGAAATGTTAAACTGTATTAAAAATAATACAAAATCATTACTTTAAAACACAGGTCAAAATTTTCATTTTTACATACAAATATTCTTTATTAAATTTTGTTGAAACGAAACTGCTAGGTTTGAAACCGAATTGTTTTGACTCATTTACAGGTTAAAAATTTAAAATTTTACGAATATGACAATTGCAGAACGCTGGCAATACAAGGTGTACTAGATACAGTAACTTTTAGCAGTGATCCTTATATCAGCAGGTAACTCAGTTCTGGGATGGCTCTGTGGATCAAACAAGTTCGCGTATGAGTGCTAATCCCAAGGTCCTGGGTTCGATTCCCGACACGCACGCTTATAAAATATTAGGCGAACATTTTTCGGCCTCGTTGGGATGAGAGGTAAAATGTAGATCCGTGTTAAATTTAAAATTTCTAGGTAACGAAACTCGTTTCATGATCAATGTAGTACCTTTGGGAGAAGCATTGGAAAATCAAAAGTAGGTAACTCGGTTCTGTCTAAAATGTTAGTTGTGTACCAAGGTCTAAATAGTGCAAAGTTGCACTTCATTGTAAAGAGATTTTGGTAATACTTCCTGCAATGTTAATAATTATAAAAATAAGGGTTCAGACATCAAAACCCATGATGGACCTATGCATTGCTTGCTGATGCATTCATTGACGGACAATGGTTCCAATTATTCGTAGTAAGGTTTTAGACGATAGTTGTTTATTCTGTTGTTGGTAACGCCTCATCATTAGGTCTTCAGTCCTGGAACTGGTTAGAAGCGTACCACCACTGTTCCCTATTCTGAGCTAACCTATTCGTTTTCCTGAAATTCCCACGACGTACTGTAAAAGAATCATCGGGTCTAACAAAGCTATATTTCAGGCAGTATTACAACTAGGATAGTAAATGATATGTCGGTAGACAGAGAAAACATTAAAGTTATAGCGCATTATAAATGTTCAATATGTGCTCCTTGAGTCACACGACAGACGTCCAAACGATAGTCCAGTTCAGCTCATACACGCTGCAATGTATCTCGGTCGATACGGTTAATAGTAATGCGTCTTCTGAGATCAGCTAGTGTTGTAAAGTAGTGGTAGTACGAAAACCGTGTCTTTAATATACCCCCAAAAATAAAAATCGCACGGTGTAATATAAGGAAAATTGAGAAGCCACGCAAACAATGCCAACGATGAAGAAGTTTTTCGTTTAGATACCGACGCACTTCGTGATGCCAGTGAGGTGGAGCTCTATCTTGTTGGTATATAAAGTTGTTGGAATCAGCCGTCAGTTACGGAAATGGTTACAGTTGCAACATATCAAGGTACGACATACGGTCACAGTTTTTTCATTAAAGAAATACGGTCCGTCCATACACTTTTGGGCTAAATACGGTACAAAAACCATTCAATTTTTGAGGATCCCTTTCATGTTGGACAATTTCATGAGTATTTTCCGTGCTCCCATATTCGAATATTGTGACGGTTCACCTTGCCACTTAAATGAAATGTCGTTTCGTCGCTGAACACTAGTCGGTTAGCAAATCCATCATCCTCCATTGCTTCCTGCATGTTATTACAAAACCGGGTTCGCTTGACACAGTTGTCTTGTTATAACTTTTGCGCCATCTTTATACGGTACGGTTTGAATCGCAAACGCTTCCGCAAAATTTTCTACGCAGCTTGTTGGGGAATACCAAGTACACGGCCTGCTTGACGGGTGGATTGTTGTGGCGAACGCAGAAAATATTGTCTAACCGCATCCACTGTTGCGCCTGACACTCGTGCTATTCAGGTGTTTTTACGTTTATCAAGTACAATTGTGGTCTTGAATTGTCGATACCATCGTAGAATGGTCTGATGACCTGGAGGATCAATTTCGTATTCCTGTCGGAATTCACGCTGCACTGTAACAACCGATAAATATCGCGCGTATTCTAACACACAAAATGCTTTCTGCTGCATAGTTGCCATTTTGATTACTGCGGATGTGACGTGGCCGTGCGCATGACAAGCTGCCTACGCAAGCGCGAGTTTTAAACGTAGATGTTGTCGCTGCCTATAGACATGTCATTTATTGTTCTATCTATATTTTCCGAATTATAGCCTTGCCAAACCCAATGATACTTTTGTAGTAATAATCTAATCTAGGTCTACCTCTCTTTTTCCCTATCTCTACTTGAAATATATCCCGCACTAGTTCCTGAATGCTTTAGAACGTGTCTTATCCTCCTAGTTCTCATATTGTTCGTCTTCCACAGATATCTTTCTTCCCCTACTATTTCTAAAATCTCTTTGTTATTAACTTTGTCATCATCATACATCTGAAGCGCTACATTCCAATCGGTTTCTACCTTTTTCCTGCATGCTTTTTCTACTGTGCCCATTTCATAGCCGTACAGTGCTGTGCTCCATACATATGCGTTCAACAATTTTTTCCTTGTGTCTATGTTTGTTGTCTTCGAACATAGCAGCTGCTTTATACACTGTTCCATTCTATTTTTTTATAAATATATACCGCGTCTCATCGAAATTTAGTGCTGTATAAAGGGGGTTAAGCAACCTGTCGGTTACCAAGATTCGTCAACACTTAGTCATTTAGCGAATTAATAGTTTTCCAATAAATCCTTTTGCACAATCAGCATTAGTTGACAATATTGCAAAACCAACATCTGCAGTTGTTTATAAAAATCATCAGGTTTAAGTACAATTATTTTTTTGTCATTAGGTTTTCCGTCTTGGGACTGGTTGGATGCGTGTCTCAATTGATTTCTGTTCTGAGCTAGCACATTTCGCTAAAATTCCCACAGCCTACATCTTTGACTATCTGTGTGCAAAAGTCTAACCTAGGTTTTCCTCTACCTCTATTTTTCCTTATCTCCGCTTATAATATATTCCGCACTATTTCCTCATGCCATAGTATGTGACCTATCATCCTATCTCTCATATTCTTATTGTTTTCCACATATTCCGCTCCTTATCATTTCAAGAACCACTTTAATCTTAACTTTGTCCGTCCATGATATCTTCGCCATACGTCTGTCTCACCATATTTCAAAGGCTTCCACCTCTTTCCTGTCCGCTTCTCACACTGTACACGTTTCACAACCCTACAGCGATGTGCTACACATACATGTTTTCAGCAATCTTATCCTTGTTTATATGTTTGTTATTTTTGAACATAGTAGTTGCTTTTTCTTCTTAAATGCAGCACGGCCTTGTGCTAATCGTTGTTTTATATCTTTTGCGCTCTTCCAATCTTGTGCTATTTGACTTCGTCGGCAGCAAAAATTTTTAACCTCTTTCTATTTGTAGGCTGGTTTCATTAAGAGCAGCTTTTAACTCTTCCTTGCTAGATGCTAATACCGCTACATCATCTGCAAATCTAAGCATATCAATTGTTTGTCCCTGCACAATAATTTCAAATGTCTTCCACATTTGACAATATTTCGAACATTTTCTCCCATTTTACATTGTCAAATGTTTTTTTCCCGATCTACAAATTCTATATACAAGCTTTCTTCTTTTGTTGTTGTTTTCTCCATTAACACCCTTAATAGCCTCCCGTGTTCCCCTGTTTCGCCTAAACCCAAATTGATCTTCTCCTAGTATTTCTTTAGCCCGTTTTTCCATTTGTCTTTGCATAATTCTAGTTAATATTTTTGACACGTGTGCCATCAAAAATCGAAAGTTTTCACATCTATCCTCACCTTTCCTTTTTGGTATAGTGACTATGATGTTACGAGGATGGTTTATAAAGTTCGCGAAATGGAGCACAAATGGCAGCATCGGTTCGAATAAAATATATACAATTGATGGATCCAACTATCTAGGCGCAGATGTGAAATTTGACATTTTTCTGTGAAATAGTATTAATTTGGTGCTATATGAAGTAAATTAGTTTTGTGAGTTTTTCAAAATGGATAAAACTGAAACGCGCGCTGTTATCAAATATTTTGTAAAAAAGGGTTGGAAAGCAAAAGAAATACATAAAGATATGCAGGATACATTAGGAGACTCCGCTCCATCATTTACAACTGTGCACAAGTGGGTGACGGAATTTAAACGTGGTCGTGAGAGCCTAGAAGATGACCCGCGCAGCGGACGACCAAAAACTGCGACCACGCCTGAAATCGTCCAAAAAGTTAATGATATGGTTACGCAGGATCGTCGATTAAAGGTCTCCGAAATTGCTCAGGATGCAGGTATTTCAGGATAAATGAGCATTTCATATCTTAACTGCGGAATTAGATATGAAAAAGCTTTCGGCAAGTTGGGTGCCGCGCATATTCACAATTGATCAAAACCTTCATATGAAGAGAATTTGTCAACAGAGTCTAAACCACCTTAACTTCAATAAAACCGATTTCGTCCGACGATTTGTTACGACAGATGAAACTTGGGTTCACCATTATACCCCTAAAACCAAGCAACAATCTAAACAATGGAGACATGGGAGTTCTCCACCACCAAAGAAAGCAATGTCCGTGAAGTCGGCTGGAAAAGTTGTGGCATCAGTTTTTTGAGATGCTAAAGCTGTCCTACTAATTGACTATCTTCCCAAGGGCCAAACAATAAACGGTGGATATTACTCTAAACTTCTAGGCCAATTGGATAAAAATATTCGTGAAAAAAGACCTGCATTGCGTAAGAAAATCATTTTTCATCAGGATAATGCACGTCCACACACAGGAGCAGTAGCAATGCAAAAATTGAACGATCTGAAGCACGATCTGTTGCAACATCCACCTTATTCACCTGATTTGGCTCCTTCTGACTTCCACATATTTCCACGATTAAAAGTTTTCCTTGGGGGAAAACGATTTTCCACGGACGAAGAAGTAAAAGCAACTGTCGACGACTATTTTGGAGACCTTGAAGAATCGCACTTTCGTGATGGCATAATGGGTTTGGAACATCGCTGGATAAAGTGTATTCAACTTGACGGAGATTATATTGAAAAATAAACTATATTTTAAAAACAAATTTTTTCATTTTCCCCTTCGTTTCGCAAACTTTTTAAACCTCCCTCGTACGTTTGAAATCTTTGGGTATCTCGCCTGTCTCATACATATAGCTTACAAGTTGGAAGAGACGTTTTGTTATTGCTTGTCCAGGGGCTTTTAGAGTTTCTGCTTACATCTTATCTATAACCGATGCTTATTATTTTTCAGATCCTTTAATGCTAATTTAAACTCATCTCTAAGTATAAGATATCCCAAGCATCCTTTTTAATGCCTAATTCTGGCTCTAGTGCTATTAGTTTCTCTCCTACATAAAAATTCTGTACATATTCTTGCCATCGTTCCACTTTCTTTATATTTTCTATAATGATGTTTCCCCTCACGCCCCATATATTTTTGCAATACCGTTCTACATCCCTAAAATTCATTGTACTTAGTTTGTATGCTTCGTCTGTCTTTCCTATTTCCATCTGAGTTTTGTACCTTTCTTCACTTTTCATCAATCCATTATTCTTTAGTTTTCCTGCATTTGGGAATAATTTTCTATTTTTGGCTTAGTATCTCTGTTTTCCTGCTTCGTCTGGTGTTTTGTATTTTCGTCTATTTTTTTATTAAATTCAGGACAGACATCCTTTGTTATCCATGTTTTTTTTTGTGTATATCCCAGAATGTCGCTGACCGTCATGTTTAAGCTGGATTTAATGATATTCCACTCTGTTTTTACTTCCTTCGTATCAGAAATTTTCCCGATTTCTTTAAATCTTTCGTGGATATTTATCTTTTAGTATCTTAAAGTGCCTTTTTCCGTTCGCTTTATTCAAATTTTAAATTTAAGCGCAGCCTTCATAATTACGACGTTGTGCTCAGTGTCTATATCTGCTTCTGAATAGCTTCTACAGTTTTTACTTGCTTCTTAAACCGTTGTCTAACAAGAATGTAATCTATATGATACCTTTCTATATCTCCTGGAATCTTTTACGTATATCGTCTTCTAGCATGATGTTAAACTAATGTGATCTTAATGGGTTAAATTGTTTTTGTCGCAGCATTCTATCAACCTATCGCCTGTGTCGTTTCTCGTGCCTAATCCAAATAAACCTACTACCGCTCTTTCCCCACCCTCACCTACCGCTGCATTAAAATCCCCCGTAATTATTAAATTTTCATGTCTTTTTACGCATCTTAGTATGTCTTTCATATCTTTGTAGAGTGTTTCTACCTTTTCCTTACTGTAGTTAGATGTGGGCATGTATACTTAAATTATCGCTGTATTTACCGGTTTAGACCCTAATCTAATCATGAGTACTTTTTCGTTCTTTTGTAAGTTTTCTACACAGTGTCCTATCTTTTTTCGCATGACTATACCCACACCCAAGTTTTCTTGCTCTGATCCTGTATGAATTACTCTAAAGTTTCCGCTTAAAAAATCCCCCGCCTCTGGCCATCGAACTTGGTTAGTACCTGCTATGTTTAATGCTAACCTATTCATTTCAATTTTCAAATTCTCTAGCTTACCCACTTGCTTCATGTTTCTGACATTCCACGCTCCGAATCGCAAAATGTTCCCGACTCTTCTGTTAAACTTTCCGGCCACATCCACCGAAGTAGTCCCCTCCCAGAGATACAAATGGCGTACTAATTTAACTCCGATATTTTTTACCCATGAGGATGCCATCACTTTAAATAACAATTGAAGTACGCTGTGTACTTGGTAGGTAATGTGGTAGTTTCCAGTTGCCTTCTACATCGCGATTATCTGTCTTAGAATGCCATACCGACCCCTATGGCCTCTGCCACTCTAGGTACTGAAAGAGCTGCTACCCTCTTTTGAGGACCTGTCTTAGTCTGGTTCCTCACTAAAGACCCCACTAATATGGTAAAAGGTTCAGTTCGACTATTTACGTCGTTGAATCACGCAAGTGGTTTTGCCCGTTGTAGTAATTTAAAACTTCTTCAAGATGCAGGTCTATTCAGAACAGGTGCAATTACTAATATTTATAATTAATAGTTGGCTCATAGCTGTGAATTTAAGCATCACTTCCTGTCTATATCTGACATAAGTCAAAAACTTTACACTGTCAGATATGATTGACAAAATGCCAAATGTAATTGAAAATTAGGTAGATGTATGGTTGCATACGTGATTTAGATTTGTATATCCTTCCGATTATAATCACTAGTTTGGGTGGCGCAATTAGTTAACGCATCGGCCGAGAAACCCGAAGATACACGTTTTAATCTCTTATTCGGGAAGTTATACATTCCATTTTTCAATTACTAGCTCGATTTGAAATGATCATGTGGAACACATGTGATAACGGCTAATAATTATTCAAGTAAATAACTTTATTTTAGGTCCAAAAATAACAGATATCAACTTGACATTTTAAAATTAATTGCTTGACATTCCCATTCCCCTCTTACAACCGTAGTTCCTCCTATTTTGTATCGTAACCCAGCGACCGGCTGCTCAATAACATGGCGACATCATCCATCAGGGTTCATGCAGTGATGGCTGTGGTCAGCAACACAAGAGACCGCTAACACTCGGCCATTCTGACTGGATGATAGTCCCATCAGCGTTAACTGCCAACTCAGTACACAGGGACGCCTGTCACCTCGGCTGAACAATAGCCTAAGGGTAGTTATCCCAACGACAATTTATGTACAGGGATAAACTGCCCGATGGCATAAGTGGCCCAGGGACAGTTCACCCGACGACAAGTTAATATAGGGGGCCACTAATTCCGACGGCGTAACAATGGCCCAGAGATAGTTAACCCGACGACAATTTAATGTTCAGGGAACACCTAATCCCGACGGCATAACAACGGCCCAGAGATAGATTACCTGATGACAATTTAATGTCCAGGGAACAATCCCGACGGCGTACCAACGGCTCAGGGATAGCTAATCCGACGACAATTTAATGTCCAGGGAACAACTAATCCCGACGACGTAACAACAGCCCAGGAATAGTTTACCCGACGACAATTTAATGTCCAACGAACAATCTTGACGGCATAACAATTGCCCAGGGACAGTTTACCCCATGATAGTTTAATGTTCAGGGAATAATCTCGACGGCATAACAATGGCCCTATTACATATTATCTTAGGTGACCCAATTTTTTATATGCTTGGCAGCATATACACCACTGTAAAAGTTTCTCGTTCTGCTAAAGCCTGGAATATCAGTCACCTCATAACGGTCATCCTTCAACACCTTTGAGATTCTGAATGGCCCCTTCCACTTGGGCATTAACTTACGACTTTTACCGGTACCGACGATCGAGGAAATCTTTACCAACACCAACTCGTCTTCCGTAAAATACTTCGGGTTCGCTCTATATGAATCAAAAATTGCTTTCTGGCGAGACTGGTCAATGTCTATCATCTGCTTATTAATAGCATTACGCAGCTTCAAAGCATCAATCGCGCCGTCGAATTCCAAAAATCCCACATTTTGTGGTCCGGATCGATAACCAACAAGTGCCTCAGAAGGTGTCGTAAAGATGGCTCTGTTCAACAAATTATTCAGACCCAACTGAATGCTAGTAACGTTTTCATCTCATTCATCGTTCTCCTAGCCTGCGTCAATAGTCGCTAAGCAATCGAGCACCGTTCTATTGTATCGTTCAACTTGGCCGTTGCCACGAGGCATTCCGACGGCAATAAGGTGCACGTGTATTTGCATTTCATTGCAAAACCTTTTAAACTTTATAGCAGGAAACGCTGTGTCTCGATCGCCAATTACACGCTTAGGCACTCCAAAGATTTTAATAATGCTGTTCAACTGTTCTACCATATGCTTCGTTTTAGTACTTTTTACAGGTTTAATAAAACAAAATTTCGTGAAAGCATCATTAGTAATCATGATATAACTATTTCCTTCCTTAGATTTACAAAAGGGACCTAAATGATCCACATGAATGTATGAAATGGGCGAGGGATTTTCTTTATTGGGTGCAAGTATCCTGGTCGTTTCACCGATGGAACTTTGTGATACATACAATTTATACATGCCTGTACATATTTTTTTATAAATTTGTGCATCTTAGGAAACCAGAAACTGTTAGCAATTTTTTTAAACGTCTTATCGAGTGCAAAGTGACCTATATGGTCATGGTTGTATCTTAAGACTTGCCACCGACACGCTTTAGGAAGAACAGCACGATCTCCGTATTCAGTTCTACGGAAAATTATGCCTCTACGCAGATTGTAGTCATTGAATATTGCTATGTTAGCATGTCGTTCCCCAGACTGAATTACTCTTTTAATATTCTTTAGCTTCTTTCGGCTTCTTGTGCCGCTAAAAGCCATGTTCAGTGATCACGGCCGCGTATACTCCATGAGAACGTTCTACACCGGGTTTTGACTTAAGGCGTCTACGTGATCCATTCGACTTCCAGACCTGTGTACAATTTCAAAATGGTATTCTTGTAGATTAAGAATCATCTTCCTATGCAACGATTTAAATCTTTTTTAACTATAGCGCTTTTTACAGTTGCACAATCGGTATACATATTAAACTGCATTCCAATTAAATAATGTCTAAATCGTTTGACACTCCGAACTGCAAGGGCCTCTAATTCAAAAGAGTGGTATCGCTGTTCTGCATGAAAGGTGGTTTTTCTGTAATACCTTATTGCCTTTTCACGTCCCTCTTCCACTTGTACTAATACTCCGGCCAAGCCGATTCTACTGGAGCTGTTATCATATAATTTTTAAGACATTTGTATGCGCTTTGTTGTTTTGTTGACCATACCCACGCTTTACTTCTTTAGAAGTTCAGTTAGTGGTTTTGATTTTTGTGGAAAGTGAGATACAAATTTTCGAAAGTGCCCAACTAATCCTAAAAATTGCCGCACTCCATGGACACCTTTTGGGATGGGAAAGGTTTGGACTGCTAGTACCTTTGCTGGACTGGATCTCATTTCATCGTTTTTAACAATATACCCTAGGCATTCGATTTTCTGAGTTAGAAAATGGCATTTCTCCAGATTGAGGCATATGCCATGATTTTGCAGTCTAGACAGAATAAGTGTCAATGTTCTGAGACCCTCCTCAATAGTTCTTGAGTGTATCAGCACGTCGTTTAAATAAACAACCGCTTCTTTAAATCTTAAGTCACCCAGAATAGCTTCCATCGCGCGTTGGAAAACACGGTGCATTCATCAGACCAAACGGATACTCAAATTCTCCTTCGGGTGTAATGAAAGCAGCAATTGGGACAGATTCTTCCGACACTCTGATTTGATGGTCGCCAGACTTACAATCTAACACAGTAAAGTACCTTTGACCCACTAATCGATCAATTAGTTCCTCGATTATGGGAAGGGGGTAACTATCTTTGACCGTTTGTCGATTTACCAATCTATAATCTACGCACAGTCGCCGCTTGCTCGATTTCTTTTTAACTACAAAAGTGGACTTGCAAACGGTGATTGTGACGTACGTATGACCCCCGCCTTCCAAAAGTTCATTAATAAGTTCACGTAACATCACTTTTTCGGCTTCTGATAGTCGATAAGGTTTTTGAGTGATGAGGTAATCTGATTTTAATTTTATATTAAATTCAACACCAGTAATACAACCTAATTCTAAAGCATCGTTCGGGAAGCAGGTAAGGAATTTCTCTATAACTGTTTTGATTTGTTCTTGCACACCTGGGTCATCAACGTCTATTCTAACCATTTGGTTAACCTGCACATCTGTCTGAACTACATTAACATCTAGGGTAGGTACACTAAATAACATGTGACCAGTTCGACTGTATTTAATACCCGAATCTTCGGTAAAGTTTTGACCGATGATAATGTCAATACTCGGAATACATTTTAGTACTATTAATAATGAAATGGTCAAGTGCACCGAAGCAATCGAAATCTTACAGGTAACCATATTAGATACTTCAATTTCGGATCCGAATACCGTTAATACAATGGGTTTGGAAAGCGAATCTGTCTTTAAGTTTATTTTTTAAAAAAGCTTTCGGTAATCAGCGAACATGCACTACCAAAGTCAATAAAGCAGAATGCGTCAATTTTGCTGTTAATGCGGGTGGGTTTATAAAATTTGTTTTTATCGCCATCTCTTTCTCTTGAGATAAATATTTCCATTGCACGGTATTGGTTGACTTTCGCTAATTCTTCTATTTCGTTTAAAACAATTTTCGACTGTATGTCCGTTATTGCGGCAATACTTACAAAACAGTTTGGGATCAGAAGGTCTTGCGCTTTGAGGAGAATGTCGCTGCTTGTGCTCCGTTTGTTTACATCAATAACAAATGATTGCTTTTTCACCTTCACTCGTTGCATTAGAATCCACGTGCGTTTTATTATATTTTTAGAAGATGATTGACGGTCGGTAAATTTTCGTCAGTTCACCGCTAAGTTTTCTGGTTGTTGCATGCCAAACTGGTCATGTATCATGTTTTAATGTAAAAGATACTTTATAGGTTAATTGCCGCGTATTTTTGAAATGATACGCTAACTTCCACCGTTGGTGACGGTTGAGTCTGCGCAGAAGGGATGCGGAAGTGCGCGTGTCGAGGAAGCGACATTACGCAACGAGACAGTGACGAATCAACAAGTGTTGAAAGTGTGGCGAATTTCTAAAAAGGAAAGTATGTAGTTTCCCTTTATGTTCCCTTAACTTATCGTTCCTCTACCTATTTCCTTTCAAACCCCTACGAAATGCAATAAGAAGTTCAGCAACGGATAATAATTTGATGTTCAACCCGGCGTAATCACAGCCCTAGCACGTGGTGGACCCTGAGATGAAATTTCGAGATATACATATCACGTAAGTAATTTGAACATTACCTAGAATGTGGATGTAAATTGACTTAGACAGTGATTGCATCATCCGGTCGTGGTCTGTATATGTTATAACAATGGCGTTAGAGTCACGCCTAAAGTGTAAAAATAGCGCGTAAAATGTAACAACGACGCGAAAACGGTACCACGGTTCAAACGCTTTTAAATATACTGCCAATTTGGACCGGTCAGTAATATTAGCAGCTTTAACGGCGAATTTAATATTGTTGTTGTCCACGTCACCAACAATGAGATTAACTTCATCGTTACCGCTCAGATTTAAATTCATTTTACGGATTAAGGATAACTTTTCAAAACAATACTCGTACAGACTTTGATTAGATTTGGGTTTTGAATTTATCACTTCTGTCATTAGAACATGTAAGTAGCGGCCCGACGGAAAAGTTTCAGTTAATAGACATTCCCAATCATTCCAAGATTTTAGCACATAGCCTAGACTTTTGTACCAAAGTTCAGCAGGACCCTTTAATTTATTTATTGCTAAATGACAGGTACTAATATCACTCCAATTGTATATAGTTGCGTACTCATCGATCTTAGCAATCCAGTTATCAACCTCGGATAAATTCTGAAATGTCAGCATCTCGTACTGACATACCAAAGTGCGGCCTCTGCATATTCTTAAGTAAATTAACTATCTCTACCAAACTTGAATTTTCAGACTGCAATTCAGGGGTGTATGAGCGGTTATTTTCATCAAGATCGTCAGGTCTACTCCTTTTACTATATTCTTCAGAACTAAACGAGGTCTCACCAATATAAGAAGTATGTCTATGCTTACGGCGATTACACATAATTGCTGCACAATGGCTTTTACTCAATTTAAACTTACAAATGGTGGAATATACCACTTCTTATGATAACGACTAATAATTATTCAAGTAAATAACTTTATTTTAGGTCCAAAAATAACACACATCAACTTGACATTTTAAAATTAATTGCTTGATATTCCTCTCTTTAAACCACAGTTCCTTCTATTTTTTATCGTAACCCAGCTACCGGCTGCTCAATACCATGACGACATCATCCACCAGGGTCCATGCAGTGGTCAGCAACACCAGAGACCGCTAACACATGCAACCTCGAGCGTTAAAAAACCGAGTTTAGAGTAGCTATGGTCTATAAGCTAAATCATTCAACAACTGTTGAGAAACCTTTCACGTAATTGAAAATCGAAACAAATCCACATCATTGAGATAGAAACTACGAAAACGCTAGGAACTCATGGCACAGTTGGTTAGAGCGCCCGGACTAAAAATCGAGAAGTTGCTGGTTCAAGTCCAGAAGAGGCGTTTATTTTAACGATTTTCAATTCCTAATTCGCACACACGTAGCCATAAATGCACACTTGCACGCACATACACGTGCGCGCGTGCACATACAGATACACACACCTATCTATTCATTTAGCACTTATCAGAATCTATTTCGTGTCATTTTATATCAGAGCACTAACATTACAAAACCTACGTTTTGAGTTGAAACAAGATTGCACCAAAAACCAATTTATCTGGTTTTATTCCAACCTATATAACAAATGAAATAAAAACTGCGGTTTATATTTAAGTCGCGCTTATAATTAATTACTCACCAGACATATTTCGGGAAAGAGGTCTTTTGCGTGACATAAACAGTTGTCCTTGAGCTGCTACTTTTAAAGTATTTGCAATTTCTTCTCCTTGATCGGTCAGTAATACATATAGGCCTTCCCCAGCACCACATCTAGATCCTCCCTCAAAGCAAAATCGGCCCTCGATAACTCCATATCGTCTTAGGTGAGAGATCATCCAATGCCCTGCAAGTTTTGGTGGTACGCCGGTAGTTAAGCAGAATCCTAGCTCCTGAACGTGCAAACGTGCTGGACCAGGTTGCAGTCGTGCTTTTGAGGGCGCCGATGATAATAAAACTAAAAAATGCGGTGCGTCCCCAAGATGATTGTTTAATTTTACTTGCCATTGCATCAGTCTTTCTCTGGTATCAAAAGCTAAAACTACTACAACATCTTGGCACAGTATTGCCACTGTATTAGATTCTTTATCAAGCGTGAAACCTGTTTCCAAACCCAGAAAATGTTCCAGTGAAAGAGATGCTTTAGTTTGACCTTGTTTGTAGCGGTCTTTTGAATCACGATACAGTTGCAGGTGTAAACAATCTGAAACAAAACGTTAAAGTTAGTTTGATGAACGGTTAAACCAATTTGTGAAATCTAGTCACAAAGTAATAAAGTAAGTAATTTACAACATTGCGAAAACAGTTCAATTAAGATAACTTCCAAAGATTTTTTAGGTAAGTCGATTTAAATTTATTAAGCGAAGCTATCTATGATCAAACAATATTGTACAAGTGATGCTAGTTTACTATTTTACTTCAATAGCTTTAAAAGTTTAAGTAGTTATACATAAAAATTGAGAAAAAGTGTTAATGCCTTTTACATTTAGTTTAATTTGTAACAAATCAAATATCACATATTGCATAAATTGTTAAGTGCCATCCTCGCTTACATTTATGGTTTTCCAAAATAATCCAATCCGAACCAAGTCAAACACATCCCTTGTTTTTCTATTTTAATCTTAAAAATAACAGACGTTAATTTGTGTCACTACGTGAGTTAATGTTCGGGCCTTTGGAGCATTGTTTTTAAAAAACGTTTCCAAGCTCTTAACAAATTTACTTTATCTTAAAACAGAAATTAACATGGAATTTTGAATAACTGTAAAAAATAACTTTAAATCGAAAATAATTAATTAACTGTAATAAGATGAGTAGCTTGAACAACGAAGTATGGAGTTCGAAGACTGACTGCCGGGCCTTGAGTTCCCGGGATTTTTATAATAACCTGCCCCTCACATGGCTGTGGGAACTTCCAGATCTCATGTCTGCTTTTCTCTTAATTCTACACTTTATTACATTGTAACAATCTTATTTCTAGGTAATTGCGGTATGTTAACCGTCTGTGACCTGCCACCTGCAGTATCACTGCCCTCTCGGATACTAAGTTGCATATTCGTTCTCATGAACTGTTAATAACCTCTCTGGGTTAGCTTTGTATTACATTGTTGCAATTAACTTATAATTTATTTATCAATTTCTAATAATTCCTATTAGATTTAATATATTCAATATATATATATATATATATATATATATATATATATATATATATATAGGTAAATTGGGGGATACATTACTCGTGTTTTTCGTTCGTCCTTAACACGTTGTGAATATCACAAGTGCACGTTGCACTTAACAAGACACATAGTTGCTTAACTGGGTGGAGTTAGTTGTCGCAGTGTAAACAAAAACAATCAGTGGTTATAAAATTAGTGGCAAAAAAAAAAATTTACTTGTCGGCATCTTTAAACATTGGTGATATGGCATGGAATGGCAATTAACCTATGAAATACAGTCCTAAACAACAGCAGATTTATTCGTTATCCAATTTGGCATTACCAGCGTGGTTGAACGTATTGTAAGTAGAAAGTTATTATCATTTAATCTTTCACTGCATGCAACAAAAGGAAATCTCATTTTGACCACTATTAAATTGTGACCTTGAATCACGTAAATTCCTTTGCATTTACTAAGATATTTAATAGCGTTAAGCTCGTCGAAGGATTTTTAATTTCCAAACATTACACAAAGTTCTGTTCTTTCCTATTCTAAGCTACCTACACATTTCCCTAAAATTTTGCATAGTCTGAATCTTTCACTATCTGCGTGCAATAGTCTAATCTAGGTTTACCTCTACCTTTTTCCTATTCTTTTCCTATCTCTGCTTGTAATAGATCCCGCACTATTCTTCATAAATGCTTTAGAACGTATCCTAACCTTCTATTTCTCATATATTTTTTTTGTTTTCCACAGATATCCTTATTCCCCTACTATTTCTGTTCCTCTTCTACTGTATACAAATATATACCCTACTTACCCGATATTCAGTAGAATGTGAAAGGAGTTAAGCAACCCTTGACTACCAAGATCCCCCAACACTTGAACATTTGCGGAATTAAAAGTTTTCCAATATATCCTTTCGCACAATTAACATTAGTTCAAAATATTTCAAAACCAACACCTATAGTTGTTTATAATAATCATCAGGTTTAAGTGAAATAATTTTTTTCGTCAATAGATTTTCCGTCTTGAAAACTGGTTGGACGCGTACCTTCACTTATTTCTATCCTGAGCTAGCCTACACCGTTCCCTGAAATTCTCAAATCCTAAATACAGCTCGGTTCCTCTTCTGTTGTTTCCCAATTATATGTTCTATTTTAACAAGATTCAGTTGTATGTGAAGAGAGTTAAGCAGCCTGTTGCTACCAAAAATCACCCAACACTTAGACATTTGCCGAAATACTAGTTCTCCAGTAAATTCTTTCGCATAATTAACATTAGTTGAGAATATTGCAAAACCAATACCTGTAGTAGCTTATAATAACCATCAGATTTAAGTACAGTTATTTTTTTCGTCATTAGGTTTACCATCTTGGAACTGGTTGGACGCGTACCTCCATTGATTTCTACTCTGAGCTAGCCTGCAAACATCTTTCACTATCTGTGTGCAATAGTTTAACCTAGGTCTACCTCTGCATCTTCTTTTTCCTATCTCTGCTTCTAATATATTCCTCACTATTACTTCATGCCTTGGTATGTGACCTATCATCCGATCTGTACTATTTTCCACATACTTCTTTCTTCCCCTACTATTTCTAGTACCTCTTTGTTCTTAACTTTGTCTGTCCATGATATCTTCATCATACTTCTATAGCACCACATTTCAAAAGCTTCTATCTTTTTCCTGTCCGCTTCTCCTACTGTCCAGGTTCCACAGTCGTACAGTGATGTTCTCCATACGTATGTTTTAAGCAATCTTTTCCTCGTTTCTATGTTTGTCGTCAATGAACACAGTAGTTGCTTTTTCTTGTTAAACGCAGCACGACCTTGTGCTAACTTTTGTTTTATATCATTTGCGCTCTTCCCATTTTGCGGTATTTGGCTTCTAAGGTATCAGAAACCCTTAACCTCTTGTAAGTTCTCGCTACCTATTTGTATTCTAGTTTTTATTTTATTTTCCCTCCTTTGCATACTAGTACTTTAGTGTTTCCATTTCATTAAGAGCAGCTTCTAACTCTTCTTTGCTAGATGCTAATACCGCTATATCATCTGCAAATCCTTTGCCCCTGCATAATAATTCCAAATGTATTCTTGCATTTGACAGTATTCATTGCCTCTTCGATGTACAAGTTAAAAATTAATGGGAATAGCGCACATCCCTGTCACACCCCTTTCCTAGTATTTACTTCTTTACGTTCCTGCTATCCGCTAAAAATCCTTCCAATCTTTTTGATTATTTCGAACGCTTTTTTCCATTTTACAATGTCAAATGCTTTTTCCAGACTTCCAAACCCTATATACACGCTTTCTCCTTCTTCTATTGCTTCCTCCATTATCACCCTTAAAGCTAAAATAGCCTCCCGTGTTCCCCTGTTTCGCCTAAATCCAAATTGATCTTCTCCTAGTGGTTCTTCAGCTCGTTTTTCCATTCGGCTTTGTACAATTCTAGATAATATTTTTGAACGGGTGCTGTCAAACTTTTAGTTTGAAAATTTTCACATCTATCTGTGCATCTCTTTTTGGTACAATGTCTACGAGGGAAATCTTTGGGTATCTCGCCTGTCTCATACATATAGCTTACAAGTTGGAAGCGACATTCTGTAACGGCTTGTTCAGCGGTTTTTAGAGTTTCTGCTTACACCTTATCTATACCCGGTGCGCATTATTTTCAGACCCCTTGATTCTAATTTAAACTCATCTCTAAGTACAAGATATCCCAAGCATCACTTTCAATGTCTAATACTTGTTCTAGTGCTATTAGTTCCTCTTCTGCATATAAATTCTGTATATATTCTTGCCATCGATCCACTTTTTATAATGATGTTTCCTCCTACGCCTCTTATATTTTTGCTATATCGTTATATATCCCTAAAATTCATTGTAATTAGTTTGTATGCTTCGTCTGTCTTTCCTATTTCTATCTTAGTTTGTACCTCTTTGCACTTCTCATCAATCCATTGTTCTTTAGTTTTCCTGCATTTGCGAATAATTTCCCATTTTGTTGCTTTGTATCTCTGTTTTCCTGTTTCGTCTGATTTATTTTTGTATTTTATAACTGTATAACTGGATTTAATGTTATTCCATTCTGTTTCTACGTCCTTAGTATAAGAAATTTTACCGATATCTTTCAGCAAATCATTTGACTTTTTTCAAATCTTTCGTGGATATCTTTATCTTTTAGTTTCTCAAAGTCAAAATGCCATTTTCCGTTCCCTTTTTCCAAATTTGTAAATTTAAGAGTGGCCTTCATAATTACGAGTTGTAGTCAGTTTCTATATCTGCTTCTGGGTAGCTTCTACAGTGTTTTAGAGTAGTATTATTATCTCATGGCGGGTGACGTCACATGCGCAATAGGTTCAATTTAAACTTAAACCTCAAGATTCACAACGCTACAGTACAACCCACAAACATCTTGCTAGCAATGTGGCTTTAATACGTCGTCACGAATATCCCATTTATTACGTTAAGTAAAATATTGTTTGTAAGGACCCCGTTCATGCTGGCGGTATCTAGAAATTCATAAATATATGAAATAAATCCAGACCTTCATATAATATCGGAGCTTTTACTTGTTTTTACTTATAAACAATTCTAGGTTCGTAGTTTCTTTATCCGTAAATATTTGCTGTGGCAACAGTGCACATACTCAGCGGATCCCAATACTGTATATACCGAATGTGAACCGTAACTGTCATTGTCATTCTCGCTCTTATCAAGGTCTTATTGTTTTCAGTTTTCCGTTTTAATATTTGTATCAAGTAATAGTCATCAAAACAGTTTTTTTCAAAACTAACTGATAGTTAATTTCTTCAGCAATGTAAGTATTTAAAAAGAATGTTCGTTCAATGATTAATTATGATATTGTTTAGAGTAATATTATGAATAAGAAGGAGGTGATTCATAGTCAAGGACGACGGATTGTTTTTAATGTGTTTCAATATTTGAAACGCATAAAAGATTCGGGCGCCTCCAACCTGAACAATTTGCAAGAGTGCGTGGCTGAAGCAACAGGTGTGTCATTGCGGACGGTGCAAAGAATTGTAAAGGAAGGCACAAACAAACCACCCTGCAGCAAGTTCAGTTCACCAAGGAAACCGTAAATAAACCAAGCCCTAAGTCTACAGTGAATGGATTTGACGAAGAGATTCTAAGAACCGTTATGTATCGGTTTGCAGCAATACATAAACGTAGACCGACTTTGAAGTTAGTGTTTGACGAATTTAAAAATTGTTTATTACTGAGGTGTTGAAATAAAACTTGCTTAAAAAGGGAAGCAGTCTTTATATCAAATTATGTTCAGTAGTGCTGTGACAATCGATCACTTTTAAAGCTGAAACAATCAATGATTGGCTTTCAAAGTGATTGAATCATTTTACATTTTAATTCAATCATAATCAATTCTGTTAAGCATGTCCATTCTTTGTCTCCAAAAGGGATTATTATTGACTGTATTTATCTCGGCGCTTCTATCCGATCGTGTTAATCCGCTTCAGTTTGGCGACATAAACCAGTTTTCGATCCGATGCAGCGTCTCCAGTCAATCCATTAAAACAAGTGGATTGTACTACTCGATCGGATCTGAATTCCGCATTCGACGACATTATGCAGGCTTGACGATTTAAATAATCTATGATTATAATATCAACAGCAGCTGATCAGGCCGGTGTAGTATATCTAACTTCAGTCGTATAAGAAATATTGCTTTTGTTTAGTCAGAAAGGTTAAGATTATTAATTATTCAAGGAATTATTTTATAGCTAGATTATCGATGAAGTGCGTAAAAAATATATTAATTTAGCAAATATTTCTAAACTATAAATGAGGTTATGTAAAAAATATATAACCTGACAAGATGCAAACCTTAATTACCTTTCTTTTCATACTATAACTGTTCCTCCTCCTTCAATTCTACAGCACGGAATTGTTGATTTTATGATCCATTAAAATAAAGCACGAGATATATGCAATTTATAATAATATTAATATAACAAATGACATAAAAACCTTTTGGTATTAATTAAAAATTGTTTTTGTTTTGTTTTTGTTAGTTACAACACCATGAGTGTCATTGTGTAAACATATTCTTAAAACGTTTTTGTAATAAATCTTAGTAATATTTTCGAGGTGGGCATTTGCCATTTTTATAGTGTTTATAGTTTATAGTTAGTGTTTAAAACAAAAACGTCTATTGATTTGAAAAAACCGAATATGTAGTACTACTAAATTGTTTTTGTTCTACTAGTGACTATAAGTGATAAAATATCTTGTGTACACTGATCCAATCAATCAATAATCTGGGGTATCACATCTAACAATAAGCTCAGATCATTTTTATAGAAGAGCAAAAATCAACATAAAACTATTTAAAACACATTCCTTAGTTGCTCGACAATTTTTGCTCTGGCAACACTGGACGTGCAAGCAGTCGATGTTTTCTAGTCTCACTTTTTTATTTTGATTATTAATATAGCTCCTGCTCGTGCAGGTTTTTTCAAGGTCACCCGCCATGAGATAATAATACTACTATACTTGATTCCTAAACCGTTGTATAACAAGAATGTAATCTATTCGATATCTGTCTATATCTCCTGGCATCTTTCACGTGTATCGTCTTCTAGCAAGATGTTGAAATAATGTGTTTGTGATGGTTAAATTGCTCTTGTCGCAAAATTCTACGAGTGTATTTCCGCTATCATTTCTCGTGCTTAAACCCAATAAACCTAATACCGCTCCTTCGCTACTTTCACATTACTGCATTAAAATCCCCCGTAACTATTATATTTTCATGTCCTTTTACGTATCTTAATATGGCTTTGATATCTTCGTCGCTGTAGCTGAAGGTGCTATGTATACTTATATTATTACTGTATTTACCGGTTTAGATTCTAATCTAACCATGTATACTCTTTCGTTTTTTTATAAGTAGTTTTCTACACGTTGTTCTAACTTTTTTCGCAGAACTATCCCTATACCCGAATTTACCTCCTTTGATCTTGTATGATAATAATAAAGTTCCCTCTCAAAAAATACCCCGCCTCTGGCCAGCGAACTTCGCTGAACCCTACAATGTCTAGTGCTAACCTATTCATTTCAATTTTCATGTTATCTAGCTTAACTACTTGCCTACCTACTTCTGACATTTCATGCTCCTACTCGCAAAATATTCCCTGCTCTTCTTCCTTTAAACTTTTCGATCACATTCTCCGAAGTAATCCCCTCCCGGAGATACGAATGGCGGATTAATTTAACTGGCGGACTATGTTAACTCCAGAATCTTCTAGCTCAGAGGATGTCATCATGTTACGTCTAATTTATGTACGCTGTGTACTTGGGAGGTAATGTGGTGGTTTTCCGTTGCCTTCCACATCGCAATAGTGTTCTTAGAACGCAATACCAAAATATCTACTGCCCTCTTTCGGGGACCTGTCTTAATCTGGTTCCCTACTAAATACCCTACTACTTTAGTTAGACCTTAAGTTTGGCGCTTTAGATCACTAGAAAGTGGAAGCTATTCCACCCTTTTATAGTAATCTAGAACTTTTTCAAGGTGCAGGTCCATTCAGAACGGAATTTAGTGTTGCTAAGGATTATATAATAGAGAAACGAGTTAGATAATATGGGTGACGTCCATTTCTTGGTAATACGCACCGAGTGGAAGAAATGCACAAAAAAGCGGTATTGAAAATTAAAAAAAGTTAGCCAAGAGCGACTCGAGCTCGCACTATTAGGGTTTCGTACCAATACTACAGTGAGCAATCAATAAACCAAATTAAGCTGTTTTTATTTTTTAAGTATATTTAAATCTTATCCAAATTTGATTGTAATAAATGAAAAATGAATATATTGTCCCAAAATGTACTGGTACATTAATAAATACGTTGTCTATTATTGTGTTTAAAAAACTTTTCCCTGCAATTATTACACTGACAAAAAACCCTGCAGTTTTCTGATAATCTATGACTCAATATCTACAATCCCTATTAAAATCAAAATTTTAGCTTTGCAAATGTAGGAGAACAGGGGGGGATGGTCATTTTTGGCACATTTTGAGCTATATCATGAAGGCTACTGGACCGAAAATTATAAAAAAAATTTTTAGAAGCCTTTTAGTATCCTCTTTCAAATGATACCTTCCCACGATATATTTCTTAAAATTTTTTTCTTTTGACCGAATTAACCCCCGCCATTTTAATCTAAAATTATTTTTTTTATTTTCGGACTGTCGATATATGTGCGCGCCATAAAGACCTAGCATTGTGACAAATTTCAAATTCCTACGTTACATAGTTTTCGAGAAAAACCTCTGTGACAGACGGACGGAGATAGGAAAAAAGAGAAGTAGAGGTAGACTATTGCACACAGATAGTGAAAGATGTAGAATGTGGGAATTTCAGGGTAATGTGTAGGTTAGCTCAGAGTAGAAATGAATGCAGGTATGCATCCAACCAGCACCAAAATGGAAAAACTAATGACGAAAAAAATAACTGTACTTAAACATGATGATTATTATAAACAGCTATAGTTATTGGTCTTGCAATGTTCTCAACTAATGTTAATTGTGCGAAAGGATTTACTGAAAAACTATTAATACGGCAAATGTCTAAGTGTTGGGGATCCTTGGCAGTCATAGGCTGCTTAATCCCCTTCACAAACCACTGAATCTCGATAAAATATGGCATATAATTAGAAAACAATAGAAGGGGAATCGAGCTGTATATATGCTGTTGTGAGAATTTCAGGGAACTGTGTATGCTAGCTCAGAACATAAATAAGCTGAAGTACAAGTCCAACCAGTTTCAAGACGTAAAACCTAATAAGTGCACTTAAATCTGATGATTATTATAAATAACTACGGGTTGTGAAATACTTTCAACTAATGTTGATTGTGCGAAAGGATATATTGGAACAATTATTAATTCGGCAAATGCTCGTGCTGGGTGAACTTGGCAGCCACATGCTGCATACTCCCCTTCACATACCACTGAATATTGAGGAAATAGGGTATATAACTGTAAAACAATAAAAGATGACCGAACTGCATCAAACAAGAAAGAACAGTAGCGACGAACATAGACACAAGAAGAAAATTGTTCAAAGCATATGTGTGGAGCACAGTACAGTACGTCTATGAAATAGGGGTAGTAGAAAAAGCAGACAGTAAGAGATAGGAGAAGCCTTCTGGAATGTTGTGCTTCAGATGTTTGGGATGGTAGCATAGACAGACAAAGTTAATAAGAAATAGGTTATAGAAATAGTAGAGGAATAAAGATATCTGTGGAAAACAAAAAAAAAGATGAAATAGGACAGGATACGTTCTAAGGCATTTCTGGGGAATCGTACGGGATATATTACAAGCAGAGATAGGAAAAAAGAAGTAGAGATAGACCGAGATCAGACTTTCGTATGCAGATAGTGATACATGCAGACTGTGCAAATTTCAGGGAAATGTGAAGGTTAGTTAAGAATAGGAAATATTGAGGGTACGCGTCCAACCAGTTCCAGGACTGAAGACCTAGTGATGAAGATGAGGATCTAACCAGCCTAAGATACGCTCTGGCCAGATCTATAATTTTGAACTGACTAAAGACCGACTTTCAAAACCATAAGGAATATCTTGCAAACAATACAAGCTTACAAATAAAATAGACCATGAAACAAAAAACAACATACCAAGTTCTAAAATCAGGAAATCGAGTTGTTAATAAAAAATAGTTCGAAGATTTGCGATTTTCCAAAATTTTAAGCAAATAACAGGTGATAGAAAAATAAATATCCCCATAAAATTGTAACTAAATAAGTATTTAGGGCATTTTTATTAGTCAGTTCATCCTTCCAATTGCCTGTTCATGGGTATACGATTAGTTTAAAAAACCTCAAAGAGATCCTTTTAAACGTAATTTATTCTTGATCGTATTCCACATGTCCATTAATTCCCACAAATAAACAATTACAGTTTTCCAGAGGCAAATATTCCGGTCGATTTTTATTCTCTGCGTAATAACAAAGTGGTACATTTATCTCGCAAACCTTTTAAACCCGTAACTAAATCTTCTACCGAGCAACGTGTACGATTCAGTTAATCAAAGCAAAGCGATGTAAATATGTTTATACGGCCCTAAATATGGGAACCACATTTTACTGTCGCTCCCGGAAAAACTGGCATAAAAATACCACAAATTCACTCGCGAACAACGCGCCTACATTTGTATTTGTCACTGTTTAAATTCTTGTAACACGTTTTCCCTTATTCTGCTGGAACAAAGCTTTCATAGCAAGTGTGAAGAAGATTTAGAAACTGAGATTGATATTTCCCCACGCTCGTATTAGCGTGCAATGCACCTGAGCCCCACGTTATTCATAACCCCCGTTAACGTTGAACAAGCGATGCTATTCAATTCCATACACTCGAAACTGTATCGGAGTTAGCTGTGCATAAAATATATTGCTTCTATTTGAAGTTTAAAAATTTGAGGATGTTTGCAAAAGTTTCGAAGCGCCTGGATAATGTTTACACTTTTCAAACGTGTTTTTACGTGTCGTTCGTTCGTTACTTTGGTCCTTCGCAGTTTCACTGTAATAGAATCTAATTTGTATGAAACTTCCCATCATAAAGTTTAAACATGTTTAGTAGCTTCGTATATTGAGTTCAGTTGCCTAGTAATCTGTACGTAGCAAAGGATTATCTTCCGGGGGTTGTTCTAAATTAGACGCTACTGCAAAGAGGGTTTTGTAACTGTATTTGAATACGCACGCGCTGTATATACATATTTAATTGCAAACTCGCGGAGCGTAAGTGAAAATTCGCGTCTAATTTAGATTTGGGTTTTTTGTCTCGGGGTCTTTAATCACCTCGATCTTCTCTTTCAAATCATACTCTCAACTTATTTATGAACAGAACGCAAACTTGGTCTTTTCGCAATCTATAAACGCAACTGCAGAGAAGCGCTTAGGAAAGTAGATCATTTAGAAGTTATGCTTAGTTTCACTTAGATAAATTTAGTTCTCATTACAGGCAATGTCAAATATAATGACAATTGTTCTATTGATGTTCACGCACGTCGTTAGGTAATCCCTTTGCTAATGGGTAATGTGACATTAGTGCAGCACAAATCTTATGCTCGTTTTACACATATCAATTTATTGGTCAATTTCTAGTACTTAAAATTGATGGATAAATTTAACAATAAATTCATGAGCTTAGAGGACTTTACATTCTACAAGTAATTGCTTAATTTATTGTCTCAATTTCAGTGGTACTATCATAAAAATGTAGATGGTAACAAACTATGTTAAATAACATAACCTATATTTAGCAATAGTTGAAAAATCCATTCTGAACGGACCTGCACCTTGACGACGTTCTAAAATACTAGAACAGGTAAATGGCCTGCGCGTTTCAATAAGCTAAAGAGCCGAACTATAGGTTTAACCAAATTAGGGGGTCTTTAGTGAGGAACCAGACTAAGACAGGTCGCCGAAAGAGGGAAGCAGCTTTTTCGATACTTCGAGTAGCAGAGACTATAGTGGTCGGTATGACATTCTAAGACACACTACTGCGATGTGGACAACGGGAAACCACTACATTACCTCCCAGTACACTGCGTACAGAAAGTGTTAAACATGATGGCAACCTCTGGGGTAAAAAATTCCGGTGGTAAAGTAGTCTCCCATTCGGATCTCCGGGAGGGGACTACTTCGGGGGATGTGATCCGAAAGACAGTAATAATACAAGTATAAATGCCCACCTCTAGCTACAGTGAGAAAGAGGTAGAGGCGACCTACAAAGATATCGAAAACATACTACGATACGTAAAAGGACATGAAAATTTAATAACTACGGGAGATTTTAATGCAGTGGTAGGTGAGGGTAGGGAAGCAGCGATAGTAGGTTTATTTG
This sequence comes from Platerodrilus igneus, assembly GCA_036346225.1. Classification (NCBI taxonomy): domain Eukaryota; kingdom Metazoa; phylum Arthropoda; class Insecta; order Coleoptera; family Lycidae; genus Platerodrilus; species Platerodrilus igneus. The sequence continues at coordinate 4,313,345 of JARFIW010000139.1, read as the reverse complement.
GTTTAGGCACGAGAAATGACAGGGAAAACAGGCTGGTAGAATTTCGCGACAAGAACAACTTAACCATCACAAATACATTATTTCAACATCATGTTAGAAGAAGATACACGTGGAGATATAGAAAGATATCAAACAGATTACATTATTGTTAGACAACGATTTAGAAATCAAGTAAAAGACTGTAGAAGCTACCCGGAAGCAGATATAGACACTGACCACAACATCGTAATTATGAAGGCCGCACTTAAATTTAAAAATCTGAAAAAGAGAAACGGAAAAAGACTCTTTGACTTTGAGAAGCTAAAAGATAAAGATATCCACGAAAGATTTGAAAAAAAGTCAAACGAATTGCTGAAAGATATCGGGAAAATTTCGGATACTAAGGAAGTAGAAACAGAATGGAATAACATTAAATCCAGCTTAGACATGGCGGCCAGAGATATTCTGGGGTATACACAAAAAGAAAATAACAAACCATGGATAACAAGAAGAAAGACGAAAATACAAAAATAGATCAGATGAAACAGAAAAACAGAGATACAAAGCCATAAAACGGGAAATTCTTCGCAAATGCAGGAAAGCTAAACAACAATGGATTGACGAAAAATGCAAAAAGGTGCAAACTAAGATGAAAATAGGAGAGACAGACGAAGCATAGAAAATAATTAGGATGAATTTTAGAGATATAAAACCATATAGCAAAAATATAAGGGACGAGGGAGGAAACGTCATTATAGAAAATGTAGGGAAAGTAGCTAGATGGCAGGAATATATAGGAAATTTATATTCAGGAGAAGAACTAACAGCATTAGAACAGAAATCAGATATTGAAAAGATGACCTGGGATATCCTATACTTAGAGATGAATTTGAATTAGTATTAAAGAGCCTGAAAAATAGTAAGGCGCCGCGTACAAATAAGGTGCAAGCAGAAACTCTAAAAGCCGCTGGACAAGCAGTAACAGAACGTCTCTTCCGACTTGTAGGCTATATGTATGAGAAAGGTGAGATACCCAAAGAGTTCAAACGTAACATCATAGTAACTATACCAAAAAAAAAGGCGGGGATAGATGTAAAAATTTTCAACCGCACACGTTTCAAAAATATCAAATAGAATTGTACAAAGACGAATGGAAAAACGAGCTGAAGAAATACTGGGATAAGATCAATTTGGGTTTAGGCGAAACAGGGGAACACGGAAGGCTATTTTAGCACTAAGGGTGATAAAGGAGAAAACAATAGAGAAGGGGGAAAGCGTATATATAGGGTTTGTAGAATTGGAAAAAGCATTTGACAATTTGAAATGGAAAAAATGTTCGACACACTCAAAAGGATTGGAATAAGTTTTAGGGATAGGCGGATAGTACATAGTTTATACAAAGAGCAAACAGCGGTAATAGAATTAGAGCAAGAAAGTAGAAAAGTAAGTATTAGTAAAGGGGTGAGACAGGGATGTGCCTTATCCCCATTAATTTCTAGCTTGTACATAGAAGAGGCAATGAATACTGTCAAATGCAGGAAGACATTTGGAATTAATATGCAGGGACAAAAGATTGATATGCTTAGATTTGCAGATGATATATCGGTATTAGCATCTAGCAAAGAAAAGCTAGAAGCTGCTCTTAATGAAATGGAAACAGTTCTAACGGACAGATATGGTATGAAAATTAACAAAAATAAAACTAAAGTTCTAGTATGCAAAATAGGGGAAAATAAATAAAAAACAAGAATACAAATAGGTAACGAGAACTTAGAAGAGGTTAAGGATTTCTGCTACCTAGGAAGCCAAATAACGCGATGGGAAACGCACAAAATATATAAAACAAAGATTAGCACAAGGTCGTGCTATATTTAACAAAAAAAAGCAACTACTGTGCTCAAAGACTACAAACATAGAAACAAGGAAAAGATTGCTTAAAACATATGTGTGGAGCACAGCACTGTATGGCTGTGACGCCTGGACAGTAGGGGAAGCAGACTAGAAAAAGGTAGAAGCCTTTGAAATGTGGTGCTACAGACGTATGATGAAGATATCGTGGACAAACAAAGTTAAGAATAAAGAGGTACTGGAAATGGTAGGGGAAGAAAGAAATATGTAGAAAACGATAAAAAATAGGAGAGATAGGATTATAGGCCACATACTAAGGCATGAGAGATTAGTACGGAATATATTAGAAGCCGAGATAAGAAAAAAGAGAAGTAGAGGTAGACCTAGGTTAGACTACTGCACACAGATAGTGAAAGATGTAGGCTGTAAGAATTTCAGGAAAATGTGTAGGCTAACCCAGAATAGAAATCAATGGAGGTACGCTTTCAGCCAGTTGCATGATGGAAAAACTAATAACAATAATAATTACTGTATTTAAACATGGTGATTATTATAAACAGCTACAGATATTGGTTTTGCAATACTCTCAACTAATGTTAATTGTACGAAAGGATTTACTCAAAAACTATTAATACGGCAAATGTCTAAGTGTTGGGGGATCTTTTGCAGCCACAGGCTGCTTAACCCCTTCACATACCACTGAATCTCAGTAAAATAGGGAATATAATTAGAAAACAATAGAAGGGAATCGAGTTGTATATAGGCTATTAAGAGAATTGCAGGGAACTGTGTAGACTAGCTCAGAACATAAATAAGCTGAGGTACAGGTAAATTGAAAAAACTAATTCGACAAAGGTTCAAGTGCTGCGGGAACTTGGCAGCCAAAGGCTGCTTACCCCCCTTCATATACAACTGAATATCGGGGAAGTAGTGTATATAAATGTAAAACAATAGAACTGCATCAAAGAAGAAAGAACAGCAACTATGTTCAAAGACAACGAACATAGCTACAAGAAGAAAACTGTTTAAAGCATACTGTGGAGCACAGCACAGTACATCTATGAAATAGGGGCAGTAGGAAAAACAGACAGAAAGAGATCGAAGCCTTCTGGAATGATGTACTTCAGATGTATGAGGATGGTAGCATGGACAGACAAAGTTAATAACAAATAGGTTGTTGAAATAGTAAAGGAATAAATATATCTGTAGAAAACGAAAAAAAAATAGGAGAAATAGAAGGACAGGATACGTTCTAGGGCATTTCTGGAGTATAGTACGGGATATATTACAAGCAGAGATAGGAAAAGATAGGTAGAGGTAGATTGAGATCAGACTTTTGCACACAAATAGTGATAGATGCAGATTCTGCAAATTTCAGGGAAATGTGTACGTTGGTTCAGACTGGAAAACAATCAGGGTACACGTCCTACCAGTTCTAGGACTGAATACTTGATGATGATGAGTTGAAAAATTGTGAAAGTAAATAAAAGATGTCATTTTGTTTTGATAAAGATACTGTTAAAATATTGATTTCACTTTATGAACAATATCCTGAATTGTATAATGTGAACTCTCCTGAATACAAAAACAAAAGTATGCGAACAAGTAGATTGAAAAAAATTTGTAAAGAATTAACAGAAGTCACAGGTTTAAAGAATATACTTAACTGTACAAGATATTCAAAAAAAAATTGAATAACCTTCGTACACAATATTTTCTGAATTGAACAAAGTGAAAAAATCAATTGCGAGTGGTGCAGGTTTGGACGACGTGTATGAATCTTCTTGGTGGTGCTGCAATGATTTAAAGTTGTTATTAAATAGTAACCCAGTGCATCAAGGAGGTGTATCCAATTTAAATATGCAAGAGGAAGGTGTAGTAACACAAGTAACATTATCGTTAAAGGAATCCAAATGAAAATTCATTAATTTAATTTAAGAAAATAAAATTGTTTTTGATGGAACTATTGAGAATATAAATCAGGGTTCTTACACTATTGATGAAAAGGAATAAATGACAAGTGAATCAGTTACACCAATTTCAACTGAAACGCCAAGTAGAAAACGAAAGCGAACGGAAAGTGATAATACTGCAGCCCTTTTAAACACATCTGCTGCAATACTAAATGATGTAAAAAATGATAAACCAGATCATTTAGATATATTCGCGAGGTGAGTGTTTTTGTTAATTGACGACTATTGAACTACAATTATTTTTAGCTTACTTGCAGTAGAATTACGGAGCCTGAAAGCAAAAGTGTGAACAAAACTTAAGGCCAAAATACTTAACATGGTGTAAGAGACTTTGGAAAATGAAGATAATTAAGAACTTGTCAGTATTTATCATATATAGTAAACTTTATGTATGTTGTTATTGGATAGACTCTATAAAATATCTTACAGTTTCATGTAGGTTTATAATAAAGACCAAACTTTTAACTTTTATTACAGAGTATTGTTAATATTATTTGCATAGTCCATAAATTCTTATCGCAACTCCAATGCAGTAACTGATGACCTGTTGCCCGTTTGACGTGAAAGCCCATACTTAAAAGTATACTTTTCATTAAACTCTTCATTATCTCTCATACAGAAGGGTGATTCAGTGCACAACAAATTGTGTAGAGCACAGCATGCCAAGGTTATAACTTTAACTTTTTCCGGGGCTAAATTAATGGTAGTTCAAAAAATTCTAAACCTGTTGGCTAAAATAGCAAAAGCATTTTCAACCACTCTTCTAGCACGACTGAACCTATAATTATAATTTCTTTGATGCGATGTCATGCTTCTAAATGGAAATGGTTTTAATATATGTTCTGTAATGGGAACGCTGCATCAGCTACTAACACCTGTGGTACAATTTTTATACGGCCCCGTAAGTGGTCGGTCTTCTGACAAGTTTAATTTGTTTTGAGTTAAAGCAAAATTCAATGATGATTGCCAAAAAACTCCCCCGTTGGATACTCTTCCATTAGTGCCAACGTCGATATATGTAAATTTATAATGAACATCAACTAATGCTAAAAGAATAATGCTGTTCTGGTGTTTATAAAGTAACATGTCAATTCGCCGTCGCTTTGCCATGTTACATTGTACGTCTCACTTCCTTCCATATAAAAGTATTCTTCATTTTAATATTATATTAATATATATCACTCCTTTTGTATAAATAATATAAATAATTATAATCATATGTAATTTTCTAATTGGTAAACCTCTGAATTATGTCCATAAATACACAACTGGTGTATACATAAATCTGTCATTTAGAATGATTTTCTTGTTTGTCCCTCTCTCAAAATGTGTGGTTATCTTCGAACCAGAATAAATTTTCGTTTTCTTCATACCTGACTGCTTTCTTGTGCACATGCTGTTTCCCGATATGGAAGTTCTTTCTAAGGCGAAGATGTCGTACCTGGTATGTAAAAGGTGTTTTTATTCATGTTGAAATATATAAATATCGTTTTAGAATACTAGTAAAATATGTACGGAGAAAGCCGACCCGAATTACCCGTTCAAAATGTTTATGAATGGTAAGTTCTATACAGATAAATTTTCTGAGTGATTCCTCGTGGCGTATTACAATACTTCGTTCTTGTAACACGTTTATTTTCTAGGGTTCTCTGGTGCAGTGTTTAACTATATATGCTAGGCTATCTAAACCTATGTATTAATTCTACTATTTTACAAAATATTATTTATTATCGTACAAGAATTTTATGTTGCCGTTTAATTACCTTCTAAAAATAAATTAAATGTCCGTTAACAAAACACGTGTGTGGAACAAAAGTATTAGCCCTTAAAATTTGAAATTTGAAGTTAACAACCAAATTAAATATGAATGGTGTTCGTCTTAATAAAGCCGTAAGAAGAAACTGAAACGTCTATAATTCTGAAAAAGATGGTGCTCAATACTTAAGTATACGTTTATTTCAAATTACATAAATACAGGTATGCGATTTATCTTACTTACTTTTGTGATAGAACAATGTGCACGTGTTTCAGTTCTAATCTCAAATATCTAGAAAAATAATGCATTTAAAATATAAAGTCATACTTTTACTTACTTATTATTTTAACTAATTTAATACTACATTTACTTTCCTGGTATAACCTTACAAGTGTAAACATAAAAGCTTTTATGAAACTTTTTGTGGATATGAGGTGATTTTCAATTTAAATGTTTAATACAATTTTTCTTAAGTATGATTAATACAACAAAGCGTATTTATGATTTCTTTTTACTTGGAAAGTTAATACGAACTTATGTCTAAGTACAAAAGTAATTTTAGATTTTCTAATATCTTATCTGGAAAAGTTTAAGACATTTTTAAAATTATAAGAGTATATATATATATATATATATATATATATTATTAATAGAGAAGAATAATCCACATTTGGAATGCAAATGAATGCTTAATATATATTAATAGTTATTAAGATGAAATGAAAACCCAACTTTGTATTTTAAAGTTGAATTACCATTTCAAATCGAACTAGTAATTGAAAACCACTAAAAGAACGGCTACAGCAGGACTTGAACCTGCAACCTCTGATTTTCCGGATCAGTGCTCTAACCAATTGAGCTATCTAGCCTAATTGTTTAGATGATGTTGTACTTAATACTACTGAAGCTTGGCTCTTGTTAACGATTTTCAATTACGTTGCAAAAATGGGATGATCAAGTTATTAGTACATGAATTATGTATATAACTAGATTCAATTTCCTTAAATGCAAGACGTAATTGAAAATCGTTAACAAAAGCCAATCTTCAGTAGTATTAAGTACAACATCATCTAAACAATTAGGCTAGATAGCTCAATTGGTTAGAGCACTGATCCGGAAAATCAGAGGTTGCAGGTTCAAGTCCTGCTGTAGCCGTTCTTTTAGTGGTTTTCAATTACTAGTTCGATTTGAAATGGTAATTCAACTTTAAAATACAAAGTTGAGTTTTCATTTCATCTTAATAACTATTAATATATATTAAGCATTCATTTGCATTCCAAATGTGGATTATTCTTCTCTATTAATAATAATATAATTACATGTTTGTATTATTCCGAACGTTGCAAAAATGGGATGATCAAGTTATTAGTACATGAATTATGTATATAACTAGATTCAATTTCCTTAAATGCAAGACGTAATTGAAAATCGTTAACAAGAGCCAAGCTTCAGTAGTATTAAGTACAACATCATCTAAACAATTAGGCTAGATAGCTCAATTGGTTAGAGCACTGATCCGGAAAATCAGAGGTTGCAGGTTCAAGTCCTGCTGTAGCCGTTCTTTTAGTGGTTTTCAATTACTAGTTCGATTTGAAATGGTAATTCAACTTTAAAATACAAAGTTGGGTTTTCATTTCATCTTAATAACTATTTATATATATATATATATATATATATATATATATATATATATATGTACTACACTTAGTGATTTTATCACATGAAAACTTGGTTGTAAAAAATAAGGGTATATATTTTGTTTTTCTAATGTTATTAACTAAACGTCAAAAGTTGTCTTGAGGTATTTTATTTTGTCATATTTTAAATTACATCCCTATACCTTGTCTGGGTAAAATGTAACTTTGTTCTCAAAATATGTAAGAGTAAAAACCCCTGATATATAGTCTTTTGCAATCTACCGCAGCCACAAAAGGCCGAAGCTAGTCCCGCCAGAGTTTTGTTTAGACTTTGTTGTACACCCATACCTACCTGTAAAAAAGGAAAGGAGCAATAATTATAATAGATTGAACCACTATTTGTAGGAGCTCTGAACAACACATGCTGCCCATCTAATGCACCAAAAGTATTAGGAAAATTCCACATTTTGTCAAAATCCTGCACAATATTCAACCACTATGGTGGGGTACTTGAAACCTGTATCATACATTGTTAAATATCATCATAAACGTTAGTTTAATACCTCTAGATAATCCTCTTGCAGAGAATCATAAATAGCTTGACAAACACAAGGTATAAATAATGAGATAGTTGATTCCGATACTCGAAATGAATACATTAAACTGCGAAACGTTTCTCCGGTTGTTAGAAATCTAAGAGTAATGGTCAATTTTGTTTTAGCTGAAATACATTCACGCCAAAATGTATCTTATTTTGAAACTTGTGGAGATATTTTTTCCAACAAAATATTAAAAAGTTGTTTGCTCATACGTTAGTATTTTCTAAACTGCCGAGGATCTGATTGCAAAAATTCTTTGTGTACCAAACTGATACTGTTCTTTTTAGCATTCAGTCAGTGTCTTATCCACCATCTTCTTGAGATAGCTAATAATAAATTTGAAATAATTTAAGTACAGTTTATATTTTTTCACATACCAGTTCTTCCATTCAGTTTTAAGTTACATAAAAGGTTAACCATAATAGTTAGATCCTTAATTTTGTTGATTTTTATCTCCTTTTTAATTATCATTTTAACAATACCTTATAGTGATAAACAGGATAAACTCAACAGTTGGCCAATCTAAAAGTCACTAAATATAACCAAAAAATTGATGAAGAAATAGGGCATGTTTTAAGTTGAGAAAAGTTGATCGATTTTAAGTACTTGAAATTCATCAATTTATTGTCATGTGTAATAGCTGAAAATTCAATTGAAGGTCAGTAAATACTAGAAGTTGACCAATAAATTGATATGTGTAAAACGAGCATTAGGACTTTTGATATTTTGTGTTATTTATTTGCATCGGGGGAGTCATTAAGATTACAACTTATAATTTGTGGTAAATCGTGACAAGGCAATATTTGTATTTGTTTACAGTTAGTTAAAATTAAAATTTAAAACATTTCCGTGCGTTCAGGTAAGATAGGGTATCTCGGCAATGATTTTACAACGTGAGCACGTAGTTTTCAAGTTGGTACTCGCATGAGAGCCACTAAGTAATATATTATACTAATATTTAAATATTTTTTTATTTACGATACAATATGTGATCTTTAAATATGTAATATGTAGTAGAATTTAATTATCTTTCTATTTAAAATTAAAAGAGAAAGAACAAGTCTGATAGGTCCAGTTACCCTTTGAAATTGGGGCTACTGGACCATAAAAGTGTTGGTTTCATACAAACTATTATTGTTTAAATTGAGGTAAGTGGGCTTGTTGGTAAACATTTATAATCCATAAAAAAAGTACAATGACTCTTTAAACCACACAATAGTCGAGTTACCGACGATCTAAGCGAACTCCCATTAACAATTGTTTGTGAAATTAATTTTGAAATTACGAAACTTTTATTACAGAATGAGAAGTACAATTAGAAATATATTGTAATGTTCAAGGTTAGATGCACTAATTTATCACTCATATTAATGAGATTTCTAATTTAAAACTGATGATAAAGAAGATCGTAGAATCAATTACTTGCTGAATTTATATCGAATGCTATTTCCGTGTGATGCAGCTTTTGAGATTTCAAATAGGTGTTTAAGTAATTTTATTTAAAAAAATGAAAAGTAATTCCAATTGAATAAGCTTGTTGATTTTATTTAACGTTTATATTCACTATTTAATGGATACTACTGTTCTTGAAAATGATATGTACCATAATACCTGAAATATAATTCATTTAACATGTTGTGTTAGAAATAAGTAATTGTAAGATTAATGAAAATGGTAAACAAAATTTAACCAATGACAAATAGTACTCAAGTGATCCAAATGAAATGTTTTTGTAAAAAGTTAATAGATCGGTTTGTGATAGTTGATCCAGGAGTGTAGTATTGTAAGAATTTTGTATCGACTAGGCAAGTAGAAAATTTTAAAAGATCTCCTAGGAGATAAGTAACAATGTAAAATTTGATAAGAAGACTTGTTAATTTTTATTTAAAAAGAATAGATGTGTTTTATATGCTCTTGAGTTTTTATTTAATAATTTGAAGCTGAAGTTATTTGAAAGAGTTTAGCAGTGAATTAAAATAGGTCTTGTGCAACCGGTAACAAATTTCAAAGGTTTATACAACCATTTGAGGCCAAGAAGATTAATTCCTCCAGTAAAGTGAAATGTGTACAGCTTACAAGCTGATATGAATTGAAGTTAAAGAGAGCTCCAAATATTTTCAGCGGATTCCAAATATTATGAACAGTGTTCCAGCAGTGGTGGTAATTTGAGCGGAAGTTCCTAGTTAGATCGCCGGTTCTGAATATATGTTTTCTATAATAATATTTTAGTATTCCTAAAGCCTAAAAATAAAGCGTAAATTCTTTAAAATACAAAATATTAAAACTTACTTTTAAACAGGTATTGTGAACTTCAAGTTTCTGTAACTGTAAGCAGTGAAGAGGCCCATTCTTGTAAACTCAGGCGACTTCAGTGGAATTACAGGTATTTAATAAATTCATTCTCATATTTGTTGTAATAAAAAATTTTTTTTCTTAAACTTGTTTTTTTTTTAAATTAAGTTTAATTATCCTCGTGACTATCAGCTAATAAATTACACCTTTAAATTTTCTAAACCCTAACCTGATATCACAAGGTCGAGAATTTCTTATTATTAATGCAAGCCCAAGGTAAAGCTGGATGGAAAATGGCTTGAGAAAAAGAAAAACTCTTAAGACATAAACGGCTAGTCGAGTGTTAGCTCTGGGTAGATCATGAGCTTGGGTCATGGGTTGTCAAAAGATCAAAAATATATTTAATGAGCGCCACCGTATTTTTCAATACAATAACCACCAAAATATAACTGTGCTTGTATTAGGGGAATGCGGAAACCTTATGTCAACACCACTAACATAGCCATAAAACCAGAATTTCACTCTTTTAAACACACTTACCAAAACCTCAAACACCAGATGTCATACAGATGTCTCGGCTTGACCTGTGAACAAACAAAGGTACAACATGGACACCATTTGTGTCCTCAAAAATATCTGCCAAAAATAAAATAATGGAATTTAGGTTTCTAAAATATACACCCAGGGAATTTGTTTTCATTACACACAATTTCTGATCAGGGATGACTTGTAATTTTTACTTGAATTTTAAATAATAAAAAGTCATTCAAAAACAAAATAGATTCAATTTGAATAAATTTCTGGATTCATGTTACTATAATATTTTAATTCGCATCTCTATAATATTTTCACTTAATAATTTTTATGGAACAGAAATATACTAGTAAAGAATTGTATTCGATAATATAAAGATCTCTGAATGGATCTTTCTACAAAATTTAAATGTACTGACTTGAGATTTTCTAAATTATTCATATTACATAATATTTTTTCTAAGCCATAGAAGTACTTCTTTGACCTTCATAGTGAAATTTAATTACCTAAGCGCTGATAAAATAGTATGTAGTTACCCTAAGTTACTTTTACTTAACAGTTAATACGCGAATTCCACATGTCGATTAAAAATGAAAGTTCATGACTTCAAAATATTTAAACATACTTTAAATTAACGTAAGACGACATGTGAGGTCTAAATAGGACAACTGAATCTATGTTTTTTATATCTGTCATAAAATGTCATTCACAAGTTTTTAAATGTACACTTTGTGTGCATGTGCAAACATTCTGACAAACAATAGATTTGTTATTTAATTCGCTGTTTCCTTAAAAGCTTTTTACGTTACAAAATTTTTAATGTTCTATTTTCTTATTGCAACTTAATTAATATTCAAAGTTATTAAATTCTAAGGAACACTCACGTGTTGTGATACTGCTCTGAACGAAAGAAATAGGACCTTGACCTCAGCTGTCGGAAATTTCCATAACCATCGATTATCAAAGTTCTTCTGAATACAACCATTATTTAACGAAACTAACTTCTGCTTGATTAAATTTAATACTCCAACAAAATTTCTAGATCCAAGATTTGCTTATTCGATATTATTTATTTGTGAAGTTGAATTATACGAAACATATATGAAATTGCCTTCTATGATATTGCACTATGAGGAAAAATATTAATATAATTTATTTAATTAATTTATACCAACTGTATTAATGATGTAAAGGGGGGGCTTCCATTTTCGTAGGCCTGCAGGGATCAACTGAACCGCTCTAGGTGGAACTTATAGGAAGACATCCTCACGCTACAGCTGCTAGGTTCGACCTCCAGACACCAAGAATCAATCAATTATTCATCTTTTTTCTTACTCTGTTAGAGGCCACGTGCTTAGACACGACCATCTTGACTTCACTATCCTGCCGAGCAGCTTACCCGTTCGAACGCTGATAGAGAAGTGACAAATTGACAACTCGACGAAGCTTAGTAACGAATCTTAGACCGTAAAGGTAAAGGAGTCTATATGTTATTATTAATTTTATGTATTAATTTGTTACCGAACGGAAAGCTATAAATTATATATTTTATTTTATTGCTGACTTATTCTATATTAAAGAACGAAGCGTAACAAGAAAAAAAATACGTTACATTGTATCACCTAAAAACTTTAGTACTAATTGAAATCTAAAATTTTTATCAAATTTAAGTATTCTGGGCTTTGTTTACATTACAAATACAGCCACACCTACGGCGAGTGAGTATCTATCCATGAGTACTCTTTCATTCTTTTGTAATTAGTTTTCTACAGTGTTCTAGCTTTTTTCGCATACCTAAACCCACACCCGAATTTCCTTCCTCTGTTCTGTATGAATTACCCTAAAGTCTCCACTCCAAAAATTCCTCGCCTTTGGCCACCGAACTTTGCTAATCCCTACTATGTCTAGTGCAAACCTTTCTATTTCAATTTTCAGGTTCTCTATCTTACTTACTTGCTTCACACTTCCAACATTCCACGCTCTGACTCGCAAAATGTTCCCTGCCCTTCCTTTAAACTATCCGATCACATACTCCAAAGTAGTCCCCCCCGGAGATCCGAATGGGGGACTACTTTAACTCCGAAATCTTTTACCGCAGAGGAGATGCCCAATTCATTATGGACTTACGTCATAATTCAAATAAATGCTGTGCTATCATGGTTAACTTATTTTATGTGTATTTAATAACCAGACTTCTAATTTTTAGAGGGAAAATGAGCCAAGATTATCCCGTTCCTTCTCAAAGTATTGAATTAGAATAGAAATTATTTCTTGTGCACGCGAATCCAAATGTTTAGGCACGTGGACGCTAAATACTCGAAACTTGCAATATATAGTGTTTTGAGTTCTGAAAAGAACTGCTTTACTCAGCAAATATAAAGCATAATCTACTTATTACAAATCTAAACCAAAAATACGATGAGAATTGTCAAAGAAAAAAAACAAAATATGCTACACGGCATAAAACTACCAACTGTTACTTAAAGCTACGTTCATATTATACAATAGCTAGCACTTAATTACTGTTTATGACGTAATCCCGTATTTATCGCGAATAGGATAAGTGTTCATTGTTCCATACTCACAACTATATTGTGCGTGCGTGTGTGTGTATGTGAATGCGTGGACGGATGCATGCGTATCTGCGTGTGAGTGTATGTGCGTACGCACGTGCGTGCGTGCGTGTGTATCTGTGTGCATGTGGTGGACACGTGCTCGCGTTTGCTTGCATGCGAGCTGCGCATGTAGACCAATGGGCGTGTGCGTCAGTACGTGCTCTTGTATAGAGCCGGTCGGGTACGTGCGTTCATATATGTATTTCTTAGTGCATACTAGACAACGTCAATAAAACTGAAAATAACGTAAATCTTAAATATTTCTCGTTGGAATTACAACTGTATTTTAATTATTACAAGCGAAGCCAGTCAGCTGGGTATGAATATAGCTTTTATTGAAATTAAAAAAAATCAAATATTCCAAATGTTTACCAATACCATCCTTGTTTTGTACCCTGTTAAATTAAATCGGAACTTCTTCTGTGATTTCTTTTAGTACTTCCCAATGTCTGCTCAAGCATGGGTTAGGAAATTGAACTATATCGCTAATAACCATTAGCATATTCTTGGATTAAGCTACCAATTATATCAAACAGCAGTTGCATGCTCAACATCAGTACTAAGATACGCAAGTCGCGTTTCAACAAACACAGGCAAAATGTAATATTATACTTAGAATTTTCTCATAGATCAGTGCTTTAATTTTCTGTGCTTGTAGTCAAAACCACAACGTCAAGTAAGGGATCTAATAATTTCAAGCAAAAGACGTACATTATTTACACATTTCGGGGTAGGATCATTTAAAGCTCGTGTCAGGTTTAACTAACTGACATACATAAATACGCATCTCACAAACCTCTAATAATCCACAAAGACTGACATCCTTCAAAGTATCGTTGTCGTTAAGACGTCCACGGCAGCGACTGTAATATTTAACACCAATTTGTTAGGTAGAGGGATAACTAATAACGTCACTAAATTGTGACAATTACACAAGTGAAGTTCATACAGAATATTTTTCAGTCATATGCTTCTAGTGTTTTTTTTATGTAATAGCAGGCACATTGAATAGAGGCGTACGAACGCGTTGAAGGGCCACAAAAAATCGCTCTACTTATTCGATCTCTAAATTTAGTTAAATTTCGACTTCGATGTCGAAATTTATTAAATTTCGACTTCGACCTCGAAATTTAGTTAAGCTTCGACTTTGACGTGGAAATTTATTAAATTTCGACTTCGATGTCGAAATTTAGTTAAATTTCTACTTCCATCTTGAAATTTAGTTCAATTCGATGTCGAAATTTAATAAATTTGCACATCGAAGTCGAAATTTAACTAAATTTCGAGATCGAAGTCGAAATTTAACTAAATTTCGATATCGAAGTCAAAATGTAATAAATTTCGAAAAGTCGAAATTTAACTAAATTTCGAAATCGAAGTCGACATTTAACAAAATTTTGACATCGAAGCCGAAATTTAATAAATTTCCACGTCAAAGTCGAAGCTTAACCAAATTTCGAGATCGAAGTCGGAATTTAATAAATTTCGAAATCGAAGTCGAAATTTAACTAAATTTCGAGATCGAAGTCGAAATTTAACTAAATTTCGATATCGAAGTCAAAATGTAATAAATTTCGAAAAGTCGAAATTTAACTAAATTTCGAAATCGAAGTCGACATTTAACAAAATTTTGACATCGAAGTCGAAATTTAATAAATTTCCACATTAAAGTCGAAGCTTAACCAAATTTCGAGATGGAAGTCGAAATTTAACTAAATTTCGAGATCGAAGTCGAAATTTAACAAAATTCGACATCGAAGTCGAAATTTAATGAATTTCCACATCAAAGTCCAAGCTTAACTAAATTTCGAGATCGAAGTCGAAATTTAATAAATTTCGACATTGAAGCCGAAATTTAACTAAATTTAGAGATCGAAGTCAAAATTTAACTAAATTTAGAGATCCAAGTTGAAATTTAACTAAACTAAGTAGAGCGATTTTTTGTGGCCCTTCTACGCCTTTGTACCCCTTCTACGCCTTCGTAGAGGTGTATTTTTATGATAGGCTGCGCGTTCATCAATATGGCGAAGCATTGTTTGCATACACATGATTTTTTCATTCAAGGATTGTGTTCAGGTGTTGGTTATCTCGTCATCATCGCTCCTTAAGTGGCATACAAGCCAAGACAAAAAATTTCAAACGTGTTGTCGCTATGCAGACGCTGTACCATCATGTAATATGTCATAGTGGCTGCCGACTTACGATAACGTGGCTCCATGGCGTAGTTGGTTTGTGTTTGACAACTATGTCCAAGGTCCCGGGTGCATATTTCCGTTTCCTATACAGATTGGTGACCGGAGTCATTAAATTTATATATGAGATTTCGCGGATGACTGTGTAAAATATTTTCGATTAACTTTCTCTGTCTTTTGTTTATCTTTAGTTTCCTAATGCGATTGGCTTGTAAAGATGTTGACGGCTTCTAGTTGCTTCTTTTTCGCACAATTGCATTTGGTTTACTTAATTTTTTTCCGTTGCAATATTTACTCATTTAGGAATGAGATTCAAAAAATGTTAATAACTGCGTTAGTTTCAATGTTTTCTAAACGATTGTTAAATTTTTTAAGGACTTCAATCATGTGCTTGCTACAATTTGATTTTGCCCGTCGATCACTTCCGAACTTCCTCCGTCTGCTTGTGCATTTGATTTTATTCTTGTTCATCATCATTGGGTCTTCAGTCCTGAAACTGGTTAGACGCGTACCATCATTGTTTCCTATTCTGAACTAACCTACAGATTTCCCTGAAATTTGCACAGTCTGCATCTATCACTATCTGATCTAGGTCTACATCTACCTCTTTTTTCCTATCTCTGCTTGTCATATATCACATACTATTCCCAAAAAATGCCTTAGAACGTATTATGCCCTTCTACTTCTCATATTTTTTCCCAAAGATATCCTTGTTCCCTTACTGTTTCTATAACCTATTTGTTATTAACTTTGTCTGTCCATCCTCGAACATATGAAGCACGACATTTCAAAGGCCGCTACTGTTCTTCTGTCTGCTTTTCAGACTGCTCGTATTTCCTAGGCATATTGTCTGTGCTGTGCTCCACACATACGCTTTCAACAACTTTTTGCTCTATGTTTGTTGTCTTTCATCATAGGTGCCGTTCTTTCTTGTTAGATGCAGTTCGGTCACCTTCTATTGTTTTACAATTATATACCCTATTTCTCCGACATTCAGTGGTTGCGAAGGGAGGTAAGCAGCCTGTGGCTGTCAAGTTCCCCCAACACTTGAACATTTACTGATTTAATATTTTTTCCAATATGTCTTTTCGCACAGTCAACATTAGTTGCAGATATTTCACAACAAACAACTAGTTGTTTATAATAATCATCAGATTTGTCTGCGCTTATTTTTTCGTCATTGGGTTTCCCGTCTCAAAACTGGTTGGACATGTACTTGCACTTATTTCTTTTCTAAACTAACCTACATGGTTCCCTGAAATTCTCACACAGTAATACAGCTCGGTTCCCCTTATATTGTTTTTAATATTATGCCCTATTTCACAGAGATTTATTGAAGGGGGTTAAGCAACCTGTGGCTGCCAAGATCCCCACCACTTAGACATTTGCCGAAATAATAGTTTTCCAGTAAATGCTTTCACGCAATTACCATAATTCGAGAATATTGCCCATCCAATGCTTGTAGTTGATTATAATAAATATCATGTTTCTTCTATTGTTTTCTAATATTATGCACTTTTTCACTGAGATTTATTGAAGGGGGTTAAGCAACCTGTGGCTGCCAAGATCCCCCAACACTTAGACATTTGCCGAAATAATAGTTTTCCAGTAAATGCTTTCACGCAATTACCATTATTCGAGAATATTGCCCCTCCAATGCTTGTAGTTGCTTATAATAAATATCATGTTTAAGTGCAGATACTTTCTTCGTCATTAATTTATCCATCTTGGGACTGGTTGGATGCGTACCTCCATTGATTTCTCTTCTGAGCTAGCCTACACATTTCCCTGAAACTCCTACAGCCTACATCTTTCACTATCTGTGTGCAGTAGTCTAACCTAGGTCTACCTCTTCTTCTCTTTTTTCCTATCTCTGCTTCTAGTATATTCCGCACTATTCCTTCATGCCGTAGTATGTGGCCTATCATCCTATCTCTCCTATTTTTTACCGTTTTCCACATATTTCTTTCTTTCCCTACCATTTTTAGTACCTCTTCGTTCTTAACTTTGTCTGTCCATGATATCTTCATCATACGTCTGTAGCACCACATTTCAAAGGCTTCTACCTTTTTCTTGTCCGCTTCTCCCACTGTCCAGGCTTCACAGCCATACAGTGCTGTGCTCCACACATATGTTTTGAGCAATCTTTTCCTTGTTTCTTTGTTTGTGGTCTTTGAGCACAGTAGTTGCGTTTTCTTGTTAAATGTAGCACGACCTTGTGCTAATCTTTGTTTTATATCTTTTGTGCTTTTCCCATCTTGCGTTATTTGGCTTCCTAGGTAGCAGAAATCCTTAACCTCTTGTAAGTTCGTGTTACATATTTGTATTCTTGTTTTTGATTTATTTTTCCCTCCTTTGCATACTAGTACTTTAGTTTTACTTTTGTTAATTTTCATACCGTATCTCTCTGTTAGAACCGTTTCCATTTCATTGAGAGCAGCTTCTAACTCTTCCTTGCTAGATGCTAATACCGCTATATCATCTGCAAATCTAAGCATATCTATTTTTTGTCCCTGCATAGTAATTCCAAATGTCTTCCTGCATTTGACAGTATTCATTGCCTCCTCAATGTACAAGTTAAAAATTAGTGGGGATAGGGAACATCCCTGTCTTACCCCTTTCCTGATGTTTACTTCTCTACGTTCCTGCTCTAATTCTATTACTCCTGTTTGCTCTTTGTATAAGCTATGTACTATCCGTCTATCCCTATAACTCATTCCAATCTTTTCAGTATTTCGAACATTTTTTCCATTTTACATTGTCAAATGTTTTTTCCAGATCTACAAACCCTATATACACGCTTTCCCCTTTTTCTATTGTTCTCTCCATTATCACCCTCAGAGCTAAGATATCCTCACGTGTTCCCCTGTTTCGCCTAAACCCAAATTGGTTTTCTCCTAGTATTTCTTCAGCCCGTTTTTCCATTCGTCTTTGTACAATTCTAGTTAATATTTTTGATACGTGTGCTGTCAAGCTTATTGTTCGAAAATTTTCACATCTATCTGCGCCTTTCTTTTTTGGTATAGTTACTATGATGTTATGTTTGAAATCTTTGGGTATCTCGCCTGTCTCATACATATAGCATACAAGTTGGAAGAGACGTTCTGTTACTGCTTGACCAGCGGCTTTTAGAGTCTCCGCTTGCACCTTATCTGTACCCGGCGCCTTACCATTTTTCAGACCCTTTAATGCTATTTCAAATTCATCTCTAAGTATAGGATATCCCAAGTCATCATTTTCAATGTCTGATTCCTTTTCTAATGCAGTTAGTTCTTCTCCTGCATATAAATTTCCTATATATTCTTGCCATATACCCACTTTCTCTACATTTTCTATAATGACATATCCTCCCGCATCCCTTATATTTTTGCTATACGGTTCTATATCCCTAAAATTGATTCTAATTAGTTTGTATGCTTCATCTGTCTTTCCTACTTCCATCTTAGTTTGTACCTCTTTGCACTTTTCATCAATCCATTGTTCTTTAGCTTTCCTGCATTTTCGAATAGTTTCCCATTTTATGGCTTTGTATCTCTGTTTTCCTGTTTCGTCTGATTTATTTTTGTATTTTCGTCTTTCTTCTATTAAATTCAGGATATCCTTTGTTATCCATGGTTTCTTATTTACTTTTTGTGTATACCCCAGAATATCTCTGGCCGCCATGTCGAGGCTGGATTTAATGTTATTCCATTCTGTTTCTACTTCCTTAGTGTCAGATATTTTACCGATATCTTTGAGCAATTCATTTGATCTTTGTTCGAATCTTTCTAGAATATCTTTCTCTTTTAGTTTCTGTAGGTCCAAGTGCCTTTTTCCGTTTCTTTGTTTCAAATTTTTAAATTTAAGTGCGGCCTTCATAATTACGATGTTGTGCTCAGTGTCTATATCTGCTTCTGGGTAGCTTCTACAGTCTTTTACTTGATTTCTAAACCGTTGTCTAACAAGAATGTAGTCTATTTGATATCTTCCTATATCTCCTGGCATCTTCCACGTATATCGTCTTCTAGCATGATGTTGAAATAATGTGTTTGTAGTGATTAAATTGTTCTTGTCGCAAAATTCTACCAGCCTATTTCCTCTGTCGTTTCTAGTGCCTAAACCAAATAAACCTACTATCGCTCCTTCCCTACTCTCACCTACCACTGCATTAAAATCCCCCGTAATTATTAAATTTTCATGTCCTTTTACGTGTCTTAATATGTCTTCGATATCTTTGTAGATTGCTTCTACCTCTTCGTCACTGTAGCTAGAGGTGGGCATGTATACTTGTATTATTACTGTGTTTACCGGTTTAGATTCTAATCTAACCATGAGTACTCTTTCATTCTTTTGTAAGTAATTTTCTACACAGTATCCTATCTTTTTCCGCATAACTATCCCCACACCCAAATTTCCTTCCTCGGCTCCTGTATGAATTACCCTGAAGTCTCCACTCCAAAAATCTCCCGCCTCTGGCCACCGAACTTCGCTGATCCCTACTAAGTCTAATGATAACCTATTCATTTCGATTTTTAGGTTCTCTAGCTTACCCACTTGCTTCATAGTTCTAACATTCCACGCTCCGACTCGCAAAATGTTCCCGACTCTTATTCTTAACTTTCCGATCTCATCCTCCGAAGTAGTCCCCTCCCGGAGATCCGAATGGGGGACTATTTTAACTCCGGAATCTCTTACCCCAGAGAATGCCATCATTTTATTATAATTTAGGTACGCTGTGTACTTGGGAGGTAATGTGGTGGTTTCCCGTTGCCTTCCACATCGCGGTAGTGTGTCTTAGACTGCCATACCGACCCCTATGGTCTCTGCCAATCTAAGTACCGAAAGAGCCGCTGCCCTCTTTCGGGGACCTGTCTTAGTCTGGTTCCTCACTAACGACCCTACTACTTTGGTTGGACCTGTAGTTTGGCTCTTTAGCTCATTAGAACACGCAAGCCATTTCACCTGTTCTAGTAATCTAGAACTTCGGCAAGGTGCAGGTCCATTCGAAATGGTTATTCTTGTTATAAAAATTTTATTTTACATTATGCACTAATATACTTACGTCTCACCCAATTCTTCTTCTTCATATTGGACCACAGTTGAAGTATTTAAATTATCATTAAATGTTACTTCTTTCGTTGACATATTTTGAAGAAATGTTTCATCAATGTATTTCCTAACGCTATTTTTGCAAAAATCACCTATTCTCAAAGTCAAGAGAGGGAGGTGTAATTATGTGAGCATCATGTTCTATAATTATTGCAAAAAGATGCTTACAAGAAGCACCATCAACGCCTGCTGAACAATCACATAAGCGTAATTCTGAATGCACTGAATATATGAAATTTGAAATTTTGTAGAGCTACATGAAATAAATTATTTGGAATTTTTTCTACACTAAGTTTAATTATATTGGTGTCATATTTTTTGTAGTCAAGTTTAGGTTTATATATTCAAAAACTATGGTATTTTTGTATGTCTCTGATGGCGCTACTATAATACTTTTATAACAAATTCAGCTAATGGCATCGTATTAAATGCTTTGCACCGTTTCAAAACAATATCCTTAAAAACTGGAATAGAGTCTTCCACAAGATTGTTAGTGTTATGTCCTTTAGTTATACAATCTTGGCGATATGCTATACACCATTCAGTTTTCCTTTGGATTAAGATTTAAAGATATTTTGAAAAGTGTGGGTATTTTGTATCCCAAGAGCTGCATCGATTAGTTCATTACACTCAGTAAGATCTATTGCTTATAAAATCTCACGAATGATCTACATGAGCAGTTTTCGATCTAGTTGTACCATATTTTATGTTGGTGGTCCCTGAAACACCGCCAAGCAGCTTGACACGCGAAATGAATATAATAACTACCTAGAAAATGGGGAGACTCTGTTTAAACCCCTTCTTTCAAGCGTGGAGTCATGTGTCATAAAAACACACGATTCACCTTTACCATAAAAGCCACTACTCCCAAGTAATTTTTTCAAAGCAATAAATGCATCGAAATAATCTTTTTCAGTTTGACTATTATGAATTATACATCCTTCTGGTATAATACCGCCAATTTTGCTTCCTGCTATAAAAAAAAGTAATACTTGCACCGCTGTCATCGCAACTAACTGTAAAATCAACAAAAATAATGTCAGCTGCAAGTTTATAATTGTGGGCCCTTTTTATTGGGGGATTACTATGCAAATTGTGATAGGAAATTCTTGTACAGATACGAAGGCTCCTGCTAGTTTATATGCAGCTATTTTAGTTTTTATTAACTCAATGGTAGAGGAAATGCTTCCATTTCCATAACTTTGTTCTCTAAAAGCAAAATATTGGATCAATAAAGGCGATACCTCTTTCTATCTATACATACCTACATTTTTCATACAGGTAAGAAATATCCAGGTCAGTAGGTTATATCTGCGCATTGCGGAGTTTTAAAAATATCATTTCATTAGCGTGGACAATTAAATTATTTTCATTATACGTTTTGCTTTCAACAGGTCCTGGGCCGTTGTTAAAGTAGCTGAGGCGGCTCCGTGGCGTAGTTGACATGCGAGTGACTACTAGGTCCAAGGTTTCGGGTTCGAATCTCGACACCGTCCTTTTGAAAAATGTTAGCGAGCATTTTTTACAAAAATACGTCCTCGTTCGAATGAGAAGTGTGTGTGTTGTCACGCACGTTAAACATCCCTACCTTGCTGGGAACAGCAAGGGTTTGACAAAATTTAAAATTTCCAGGTTAAAAAAAACTCGCTTCCTAGCCAATGTGGTACCTTCGATGGAGCATTGGAAAAATCAAATATAGTGTGGCGGTTTACGAGAATCATCAATTAGGAAAATAGGAAGGAACATTTATAGGTCCAATCAAATTAATGGGGCCTTTACTGAGGAACAAGACTAAGACAGGCCCCTCAAATGCGGGCAGCAGCTCTTTCGGATCATAGAGTGGTAGAGACCATAGAGGTCGGTATGGCATTCTAAGACACACTACTGCGATGTGGAAGGAAACGGGAAACCACTATATTGCCTCCCAATTACACAGCGTACCATAGAATAATTATTCTATAAGCGTACTTAAAATGTTACTTAAGATTATAACATCCTCTGGGTTAAAAAATTCCAGAGTTAATATAGTCCCCTATTCGAACCTCCGCGAGGTAACTACTTCGGAGGATGTGATTTGAAAGTTTACAAAATAGTTGGGAACATTCTACGAGTCGGGACGTGGAATGTCAGAAGTATGAAGCAAGTAGGTAAACTAGAGAACTTGAGCATTGAAACGGATAGGTTAGCATTAGGTATAGTAAGGATTAGCGAAGTTCGCTGGCCAGAGACGGGGGATTTTTGGAGTGGAAACTTTAGGGTGATTCACGCAGGATCAGAGGAAGGAAACTCGGGTGTGGGGGTAGTTATAAAAAATGATAGGACACTGTAGAAAACTACCTACAAAAGAACGAAAGATTACTCATGGCTAAATTTGAATCTAAACCAGTAAACACAGTAATAATACAAGTATATATGTCCACCTCCAGCTACAGCGAGGAAGAGGTAGAAACGATCTACAAAGATATCGAAGACATACTAAGATACATAAATAGACGAGATTTTAATGTAGTGGTAGGTGAGGATAAGGAAGGAGCAATAGTAGGTTTATAATAAAGTGAGGCATGTCGTAAATAAAATAATAATAAAAGCCAATAGTCAACCGCAACGAAATCATGAGGTTCAGGAAGCTGCTAGATCGTATTTTGTCGGGCAAGATCGAAGATTGGATAAACATAATGTTTACTTGCATTAATTACCCCAACTAACGGAGTTACTTATAAATAGAGGGCAATTATGCAGCCGTAAATTTTCCTCTAATTTTACAAAAAAAACTTGCGAAGAATGGGAAAAATAACAACGCAACTGAATGAAATTCCTGGAATTCAACTTTTTATTAAGCGGAACATTCGCACAAACATTTTTTCGCTTAAATCAAAAGATAGCATACGCCTATAGAATTGTCTTTTAGTCATTTCGGCAGCTGTTTCAGCTTCTTCCAGCACATCCAAAACAGCAAATAATGCTGCCTCATCAAAGTTTGCCATAATTGTTTTTAATAATAATTATTTGTCAAACACCCGCGAAATAGACTAAAAACAGTAGCAATTTTTTTGGTTATGTGCATAGAGAAAAGTCTATGGATATGTGTTATGTCACTCAATTTTAATATACTAACCATGCGCAATATATCACTTGGTAGTACACCTCTTTTTGCAGTTTGTGCGATAAATATCTCTTGCGAAATTTGAAGAATACCAACTTCGACGTTTCGTGCGAAAATCGTAAAATACCGCATGCGATAAATATCACCGTCTTTTGAGAATAGTTCCCCTGGACCATCGGCAGTCGGAAATCCCAGTCGTCGAGAAAGAACGCTCAAATACCATAATTTATGTATAAATTCAAGATTTTTTTGGTGGTTGTGTAGAGAGAAATGGTCTAATCTGAGGAGCTGCAATAACAGCGAAACCGTGTACGTATTTTTTTTCTAGTTACATTTAGTTCAATAAAATAAAAATAAAACAGCTATAATTTAAAATATTTAATTTGAGTATTATCATCCAATAAAAATTAATATACAATATTCATTATAACGCATAGATTCTTGTATGTATATACTCTAAAGTTCGTTACCAAGCCCTGTCAAGTTGTCAGTCGGCACTTCATTCTCAACGTTCGAAAATGCAAGCCGCTTTTGCAGACGAAGTGAAGTCGAAATGGCCCTGTCGAAACACATGGCTTCTAACAAAGTTAGGAAAAAGTAGAGCTTTGAAAATTCTTGGTGCCTGGAGGTCGAGCCTAACAGCGGTTGCGTGAGCGTGATTTTCGATAAGCCTCGCTCCGAACAGTTTAGTTGATCCCGACAGGCCTGAGAATATGGAACCCCTTTGGACATCATTTTAGACAGTTGGTATATATTAATACAATAGATTATACTAATATTTTTCATCTTAGTGCAATATCTTGAGGACATATCTTGAATAACATTTCCGATAATAAATTAAAACAAATTTTAAAGGCAGTAATTTAAAGCAAGAATTTATGGTTTCGTTCTATTCAATATAACATGCAGTAAAGTAAACGCCGATTCCACATGTGTTCCCGATATTTCAACCTTACCGATGACTAATATCACACAAGGATATTATGATGGAAATCTCCGACAGCCGAGGTCAAGGCCCTGCACTTGTGGTACATTTTTGATGCACGTGAGTGTTTTTAACTTTTGATAACTTTGAAATTATAGTAAATTATTATGAATTATCCAACATTAATTGCTTGAGTAATGTAGAGAGAAAGTAGTTTTTTTGAGAAATCAGTAAATTAATGAATATGTTGTTTGCTTGTCTGATTGTTTGCACATGTACGCAAACAGTGTATTTTATAAAGTTCTGAATGACAACCTATGTCAGACAAAAATATGTAGATTCCGTTTTCCTATCTAGACGCCATATGCTGTCTTGATTTAATTTACATTATGCTTGAAGACTTTCAGGTCATGTAAAAGCACTTTCATTGACATATGAAATTCGCGTATTTATTGTAGATTACAATTAAATTAGAATAATTACATTTTACCAAGTCTGCACTTTGATAATTAATTTATGTTGTAATAATCAAGGAAGTACTTCGCTGATTAAAAGAAACTTATGTGTTATAAACAATTAATAAATTATATGTCTATCTAATTAAATCTTATAGATATGATCTACACATAGATCTTAATTTGAATGTAAAACTTCATTAGCGTTATTATGAAAAAATTCGATAAAGAGATAAACTTTAATATTGCAGTCATATGTACATAATCAGAAATTTATCCAAATAGAATCCTTTTTGTTTTTGAAAGATGTTTTATTATTTAACATTTAAAAATTTGCAAGTCCTCCCGGAATAGAAGGGGGGTGTAGTGAAAATAAATTCCCTCAGTATATTTTAAATGCCTAAATTCTATTATTCTATTTTTGGCAAATGTTTTTGAGGACACTAATGGTGTCCATATTGTGCTTTTGTTTGTTCACAGGTAAAGCTGAGACATCTGTATGACATCTGGTGGTTGAGGTCTTGGTAAGTGTGTCCTAAAGAGTGAAATTCAGGTTTTATGGTTATGTTAGTGGTATTAAGATAAGGTTTCCGCATTCCCCTTGTACAAGCACAGTTAAATTTTGTTGGTTATTGTATTAAAAAATACGGTGGCGCTCATTAAATATATTTTTGGTCTTTTATTCACCCATGACCCAAGCTCATGATCTACCCAGAGGTAACACTCGACTAGCGGTTTATATCTTAAGAGTTTTTCTTTGTCTCAAGCCATTCTCCATCCGACATTACCTTGGGCTTAAAAGAAAAAGAAGAAATTCTCGACCTTGTGATATCAGATTAAGGTTTAGAAAATTGGGAGATTTAATTTATAGCTGATAGTCACGAGGATAAAGAAACATAAAAGTATATTTTTAGAATACAACCGGCCATTGAAATTTTCTCTTTTCAAAATAACCAACAATTTATATTAATTTTCGTCCACTATGCTCGAATTACTTTCCTAATTTCAGACAAAATTATTTATTATCAAGTAACAAGAAACGTATTAGTTTCAGTTGGCCAAGTTCCTCAATTAGAAGGTCCGCTAATGTTAAGTAGGTACTCTGCTACTTGTTTATTTTACATAAATAAGCTTTTTCTTAAATTTTCCTAAATTTTATCGGGTTTATGACGTTGGATGTTTATTCTATAATATAACATAACTCTTCTATGACCTCTAATCACATCAATATATATATATATATATATATATATATATATATAACATAGATCTTTATGCAAATGACCATCTCAAATCGAGCAAGTGATTGAAAGATGGAAAATATAAGGTCCCGGACAGGCTTCGAACCTGCTGTGTCAACCAGACGGGCAATGACAATGGGAAATATATACAATTATAAATCATACATCAACCAAACTTTCATTTGCGATTACCATTTGTGTCAATCATCTGACTGTGTCAAGTACATTGAATGACAATGTTGAAATTTACGTTGTCAATTTGTTTTCGTATTTTATTCAAATAATGGATAGATGACGTTTTAGTTCAAATTTTTAATATTAATTGAGATTGGAGATTTTACAAATATGATCAAACCAATATATCATGCACGTGTGTAACAACAACTAAACAAGGTTTTCAAGGCCAGGTTGAACGGTTCTTGTACCGAATCTGGCTTCTTGCTATTAATAATACATATATTTCTATCGCACTAATCGTAAGCTAATTTTGAAGTGACAGAACTGTCTGCTTTTGTTGAAATTGCATGTTGTTATTTAATTAACTATCTTTGGCACAGCCACAGATCGTTCAAAATTTTTTGTGCTTAAATACGATAATCTGTGATCTAACAAATTTTATATTAAAAATTTAAAAATGCAGAAGCTTTAATATATTAAGTAAGCTTTCAGAACTGTAAAGAATTTTGTGAACGAAATGCGCATATCCTAACTTAAAACTATTCATTCTTGAATGAAATCCTAATCTATTTAAGTTTCATTAAAAGAAAAAGAATTTAAAGTATTAGTTTGATTTTTAATAATTGCATGAAAATGTTAATTTCCTAGCACTTTTTTTTTAGTTTAGAGAAATGTACCTAATGCTCATAAATATTTTTCTTTTGTAAAAATGTAAGAGTTAGCAAAAATTATAATTATTTCCATTTTTTTTTGTTTGATCCTTGAAATTAATTAGTAAATAGGAATTTAGAACACTTCAAATTCACGTTAGATTGGATGTTTCAGCAGGAATCGAATCAAGGACAAGGAATCAATTTAACTGTGTTATAATTTGTAATGACTAATTTTATCTGGCATTGGAAAAGTAATTCGAGTAGAGTGAACGAAAATTAATGTAAATGCTTGGTTATTTTGCAAAGAGAAAAGCCGACTTCGCTGTTGTTGCAAGTCGTCAGACGGGTGCATTTCTCTCTGCACAACAACCAACCAACTTCTTGAATTATACACAAATCATGATGCATCAGTAAGTACAAAATATTCCTCATGCGCCCGATATACTGGAATGTAAACAACTAACTATCTGTGATTTTGTCAAGCCTGCGATATGATAGCGTAGATGACATTGCAAGACAAAATTGCTCCTTAATGCACCATGATTTGTGTATAATTCAAGAACTTGGTTGATTGTTTTGCAAAGAGAAATGCGTCAGTCTGACGAGCTACAGCAACAGCAAAACCGGTCATTGGCTTTTTCTTTGCAAAGTAACCAACAATTTACATTAATTTTCGTTCACTATACTCGAATTACTTTCCCAGTACCAGACAAAATTAATCATTACTCTTTAGTTGGAAACGTATTAGTTTCCATTGATTAACTTCGTCTATTAGCATTAGTTGTAGTACCTCCTTACAAAGTCCGACAGTGTTGAGTAGTTATTAGGTCCTTTGTTTATTTTCATGCGTTATAATTTGTATAGTAAAGAAATAAAAATCCCCAGATGTCAGTAAATTTTTATTTTGAGTTCTTTTATTGTCGAAGGTTTCGTTATGTATATGTTCCAAGGTGCTCTAGTTTAGTGTCCATTTAGTATATGCAGGTTCAAGTGTGTGTTTTGGCTGATCATGAATGAGGTAAAGTTCTATAAAGATTTGTGTAACGATGAGGTTCTGCAGAAATTAATGTATCTCTAATTATTTCTTTTGTTAGTAAAAGCTAAGTAATTTCAATTTAAATTCTTCTTTGTGAAAAGGGGCTTTCCACCCTCCACTTCTTTACTTCCTTTTCCAATTAGGTGGCGCCCACGTTATCGCAGAATCCCCCCCCCCCCCATATTTTCGAAGACCTAATCTCAGCTAATCTTATTCTCCTTCGGAGTTTTCTAATTGCATTGCCATTATTACCACCTCCAATAAACGACATGGAAATTTTCTCACTACACCTACACAGCGTTTTTGAGGCAAGATTGTTCGAAACGTTGTCCTCAATGTGAATAACGTAACACTTAAGTATATAATGCAAGAAGTTATATTAATGCAAACGAATGCGAAACAGAATTGAAAGGAATTATCACGTGGGTGTACTTCTAACTGCGCTTACCCATGCTCCGCACAAGGAAGATACAAAAGAAACATGGCAAAAGCGACTGTGTTGGTGATTGTAATTTGTGATGGTGATATGGACCTTTCTGTAGTGAATTTATAACACTATTTTTTTTTTTGTTTCTATATAAATAAAATACTTGTATTTGCATTTTAAACAGGCTACAGTACAACATAATTCATATAGAAAATCACGTATCCATGTTCAAAGTACAAAGAAAATATGACATGGAAGTAGAAATAACTGCACTACAAAATATATCGGAACAAAA
This sequence comes from Platerodrilus igneus, assembly GCA_036346225.1. Classification (NCBI taxonomy): domain Eukaryota; kingdom Metazoa; phylum Arthropoda; class Insecta; order Coleoptera; family Lycidae; genus Platerodrilus; species Platerodrilus igneus. Next base: position 4,284,520 of record JARFIW010000139.1, on the reverse strand, counting down.
AATTGCTATTTCCAACATTCAGCTAGATATTTCAGTCATCCCTTCTACTCGTAATTCAAGCAAACTACGAAATAAAAAGAAGAATGAAGCGCACTGCAATATTTTCTTTGTTGGCTATAAAGATGAATTGGTACGTCCCCAATAGGAAGACAAATCCACCCGAGGGATACTAATAAAACATAAGATACACTTCTATACATATCATTGCAGTGCAGTAAATAAACACAATGCTGCTTGAATTACATAAAGATTAGAAATGAGTTCAAGCTCAAAATATAACTTAGTTCGCGAGCTTTTTTCACACTGATTTAAATTAAATGGGCGCGTACCATTATTAAAGCAAATACGCCAAAGGTATCGCAATACCGCCTACGAAAAATAATAATTTCATCTTTTATTTGCGTCGTATAAAAGAATAAAAACTTTATTTGGGTTTTATAAATAGATAGTAGTGTAGGAAAAGCAAAAAGTCACAATGTACGAAATTTGCTTACGCACATCGAACTAGTGTAAGCTCTACTTGCAAAATACTTCAAAGCAGCTACGAACGCTGTAAAATGCAGATAACCAAAACATAAGGCCGTTCTATACATCCTTATACCATACACCGTCGAAGATTATATACAATTTTTACGCAAAGCTCTTGAGAAACCAGAGAACAATAAAGATTTTAACTTTCCAAATTATTGAAAAAGTTAGAAGTCTCAACGAAACTGCGACATATCCAAAATGTAAAACTTTCAAATATTCTTATACATTTGAAACAATTTAGTCACATGATGAAATCAGAAGTGTTAAAAAGCATTTCCAATTCTCTAAAGCTACGAAAAAATTTATAATGCGGTAAATAATGGTATATAAAGCGTAGTATCCTGTGTGAATGTGAACTTCCACCGTAAGAGTAAGTACGGAGGGTCTAAAGATACTAAAACTTTCTTGCAGCAACTTACCTCAAAAGCCGAATGTGCTTGGGTTCTAATTAAACTGTCGACTTTGATTAACCCGATCGGAGTAAATAGCGAGATTTTGGTCAACTTCTTGTAGAGGATACTTTAGCCGCAGAATTGCAAATTTCTATGATTTTAATAAATATAAGTTCTTCACAACTACTAATAAAGGAAATTATGCATTTATTGGTATTGAAGGGGTGCATATAGAACTGAATCATATAAATATTAGGAACGATGTTAAACTTCCATTTCGATCCAATTAGATTGGTCTATAGATGATTGCACAGAAAGTTTTTATTACTGGCTGTACTTTTTTATAACATTGCTTTCATCAAAAAATATTTTATGTCGAATTTGTTACGGTCATTTTGCTACTTCCTAAATATTTTAGAATTTCTTAAATAAAAATTGCCCGATTCGTAATTTTTCACGTTTATTGCATTACGCTCTGCCTACTCCGACTTTTGTTTAAATTTAAATATCTTTTATTACCGTTCTAAAAGGTAGAGTTCGCCTTTCATACTTTATAAATTTAGGTTGTTACGTTTGTTTTCGACGATAGATTCAAATACGTCCTTTTTGTCGTAATTCGTTTTTCATTCACCTAGCTTCTGTTTCTATTCAAAACCTCATCCTGTATTTTTACTTCGTTTCAATTGTACGCGCAATCATAAAATTTCTTTCAAATCTATTTATTCTAAAACGAAAATTTATTCGATAAATGTAATAGTCAATGCCTTGTTTTAGGTATCCGTTAATTTGTTAAACATTCCGGGAACGTATAATGGCTTTCTCTTGTGTTTTCCATTTAAAGACTTGTCGAAATAATAGATCCTACTATTAGTTGATAGCGTGTTTTCCAGTTTGCTAATCGCACTTTTGATAACGCGAGGATTACAGCTCGAACTCGTGTTATTCGAACCAATTTTTAATTTGATTCTGCAGCTTGTGCGTCGAAATATTTTCTACATTACATGTCCCAACTTCAAAAGCGATGCACGTTTTTTTGTTCGACAAGTAGGAGGTATCTTGCGTGTATGAAGAGCGTATTAAGTGGGGTGATGAAGTAAATGTTGACGTAAAGAAAAGCTGTATTAATTTAAATCAGTGCAAATTAACTGAAGTAAATGAAGTAGAAGTAAAGAGTATCGAGGAGCCAGATGAGGTACTGGATGAAATAGAATCAGCGTTGATTAAAAATTCCGATATGGATGATAGAGAGTTGATATTGAAGATTTCAGCATATCTACAAGTTGCGAAGTTAAGGCAGAAACATTTAAAGAAGATGAGATTAAGGATAAATTGATTAAGAGAGAGAAAGTTTTAAATGAGGGTATCAGTGACAAATTAAGTACTTATGTTGTACATCATGAAGTTATAATAGAAAGAAGCGATGTTAATAAGAAATTAGATTTAAATATGAAAAGTATAAATCGGAGTAACATAAAAGCATAATTGTCCAACGTCAATAGATAGTATCTTAGCGACATTCGAAAATAAGGCTCTTTTGAAGAGGAGATATAAAGAATTTTTGGTAGATAGATGTATTTATCAATTTAAAGAAGTCCCTTTCTTTTGATTTGCCTATGGGCACGATAGCATTAGTAGTTGCTATATTGAGTATTTGGGACCAGCTACTAAAATTTTTATGCAATATTTTGTTGAAATAGCTATGTCGAAGAAAATTGTTTTGAAATGAACTTGATATTTGATATCACTTTGTGTGAATACAAAAGAATGAGAAATATAGGATGATGATAAAAGATGATTTTAAGTTAAGATTATCAAGTAACAGAGAGTTATGCGAGAGAAAGACAGACCACTACAAGAAGAAAAGTATGCATGTGTATTATAAGTCTGATATAAATAGGAATAGAAAAGTATTCATCAATACAAAAATATGACTCCGAAACGTGAACTTAGCGGGATTGGTTTCAAATTTTATATTTTAATTTGAGGGAAAATGAAGTGATAAAAGCTCATATAAAGGTCCTTGAGTACTATTCCTTGTAGATACAACATGCCAAACCAGAAAACAGAATTATTTTTGCAAATACTAAGGTAATTGTAGAAAAACTTTTCTAAATAGAAATACTCTGTACATTAAGCGAAAACCCCGTGATTAACAAATTTAATTAAAGTTGTATAACATAATCGTATCTTTAATAAGATTAGAACATATCACGAAAGCAAACATCCGTGAATATCACCTAATTAATAAAAAGTACTCGATACTACCTTACAGAATTAAAAGGTATCTAATTTCATTTTCATCGAAAAGCCTCCAAACTATTGAGCGCAAAGCATGCAGCTGTGATTTTTAAATCGAAAAGAGTATTTCGTTTCTAGATTGTTCAAGATGTTTCAAATTTATATTCATCGAGTAGCAAGAACCATAAATCAAATGGATCACAAGTAGAAAATGACAACTATTAATCAAGATAACAGATAAACATTCAATAAGAATAAATTGACATTCCAATCGAAAAATATAATGAGATAGAACATTTAACGAAATGATTAAATCAAAGATAACATGCGACCAACGCTATTTAGACAAGATATGCACGTAAAGTGTACTAATAACGTCATTTTCTGCGAAAATTACATCGTCCGTATGAATGAAAACAGGCAGACTTTTCTGGATTTTATAACATAGTAAAATTTAAATTATATAAACAGATTGAGAATGCACTCAGGTTTAATTGAGTTCAGCTCACGTCGATGCCTTACTGTACGTTTAAAAATATCAGTCAACAAATGAGTTTTTAAAACCATAAACGTATAACAATCGACGTTAGCGTTTATTTGAGATAATGAAGAAATAAGATTTTGAAGTGAATAATGGAATTAGTTTTTGAATGAACGGCAATAAATGCCTGCACAACAGTTTTAACTTGAATGGTAATAAATTCCTGCAAGATAATTTTAATTTAAACGGAAGAATATTATGATTTGGATTTTCAAATGCAATTGACGGTAAATTGATTGAACGATATTGATATGGATTTGAGAAAGAATGGAACAATATGGATGTGGAAGCTTAATTAATATTTTTGGACATGGACAAGTTTACAATAACCAACCAGCATAAGTTAACGGTAAAAACAGGAATATTATTGTTTTAAAATCTTTTAATAGAAATTTTTGCTTTATTTATTTAAGTAGGTTAGATCAAACAGGATTTTAGTGTGTAAAGATTTTTTGTGCAAGAAGATAATTTAAAATTTTATTTGTGTGGTCAAATTTCGGTAAGTTTATTGAACATAAATAGTGGTAGGCATTTGAAAACAGCGCCGCCGCCGCCGCCGCCGATAATCGCATTTTAACGGGGTTTCTCATTAAAAACCCAATAACACTAATCACTTTTAATGGGTTTTCTCATTAAAAACCCATTAACACTAATCGCTTTGTAATGGGTTATCTCATTAAAAACCCATTAACACTTATCGCTTTTTAATGGGTTTTTCATTAAAAACCCATTAGCACTAATCCTTTTTAATGGGGTTTCTCATCAAAAAAACCCATTAACACTAATGGAGTTTTAATGGGTTTTCTCATCAAAAACCCCATTAGTCCCAATCGCTTTTTAATGGCTTTTCTCATTAAAAACCCATTAACACTAATCGCTTTTTAATGGGAAAACTCATTAACAATGTTATCATTTTTCCTAACGTCACATATTTCCTCCTTGCTCCCTCCTTGCTCCCCTCACATAAATGTACCTTGTTTGGTATCAATTAATATTAGATTTTTCTCAGCTACCCGAATTTCTAGGAATTTTTTAGATTGCATCATCTCCCAGAGAGCTACCCCAATTTTAAGATTTTTTACCGCTAACATTCTGAACCAAATAGTTTTCTTCGACTAGCCATTTCCACCCACGAGATAAATATATCTTGTTTGGTATCAATTAATATTAGATTTTTCTTCGCTACTCGAATCTCTAGGAACTTTTTAGATAGCATGATCCCCCAAGGAGCTACACTCATTTTAAGATTTTTTGCTGGTAGCCTTATAAATTTTTAGCCATGCGACACATCAAATTAGTCTAGAATTTTACGTACAATCCGAATCTGTAAACAGATTTAAAATAGGACCACCCCTTACAAAGTTACACATATACCCTCTGTTAAAGTGAGGGTAGCTCCCTGGGGGGATGATGCTATCTGAAAAATTCCTATAAATTCGGGTAGCTGAGAAAAATCTAATATTAATTGATACCAAACAAGATTCGTAGATGGTTGGTTAAAGCATATGTCTTGGGTAGCGAAAAAGGTTTTAAAAATAGAGTTAAATATAGATGAGCAAAAATTTAAAGGCTCGGAGACTTTAAAAGTGTAACTTTGTAAGAGGTGGTCGGATTTTAAATCTGTTTGCAGATTCGAATTCTGCGTAAAATTCTAGACTAATTTGACGTATCGCATGGCTAAAAAATTTAAAAGGATGGTTAGAAATCGCTGCTGCTGGTAAAAAATGTTAAAGTGAGGGTAGCTCCCTGGGAGATGATGCTATCTGAAAAATTCCTAGAAATTTGGGTAGCTGAGAAAAATCTAATATTAATTGATACCAAACAAGATACATTTATGTGAGGGGAACAAGGAGGAAATATGTGACGTTAGGAAAAATGATAAAATCGTTAATAAGATTTCCCATTAAAAAGCGATTAGTGTTAATGGGTTTTAAATGAGAAAACCCATTAAAAAGCGATTAGTGCTAATGTGTTTTTAATGAGAAATCCCATTAAAACGCCATTAGTGTTTTTAATGAGAAAACCCAATAAAAAGTGATTAGTGTTAATGGGTTTTTAATGAGAAAACCAATTAAAAAGCGATAAGTGTTAATGGGTTTTTAATGGGAACACCTATTAAAAAGCGATTGGTGTTAATGGGTTTTTAATTAGAAAACCCATTAAAAGCGATTAGTGTTAATGGGTTTTTAATGAAAAAAATCCATTACAAATCGATTAGCGTTAATGGGTTTTTAATGAGAAAACCCATTAAAAAGCGATTAGCGGCGTCGGCGGCGCTGTTTTCGAATGCCTACCATCCTCTACTAACATAACTGATCAGCAACGTTTGATTTCGATTTAAGAAGGATTATTAAAAATTATTCGTCTTCATATCTAAAAATTTGTACATAGTGTGATTCACTTAAAGCAAGAGTTCTGAAATATTAATTAAAAAAAGAGATTTTATGGACTCTATTTTAACCTGATATTGGATTCTATAGATTTTCATGCTTGTATGTAACTATTTTTTTAAGTATTGTTTGTTGGAGAAAAGATGTCTGTGGAGGTAGCAAATATTATTGAAAAGATTGTTTGTTAATAAATAGTTGACTTTCATGTTTGATTGTCGTCGTTTCATTTAAACTGCGCTAGCAAGGTAATTTGGGCATATTCGGGCTATAATTCACAGCAATTTTATTGACGCCCAACATTTTATTTTTCTCAGATTGCAAACCACAGCATTATATACAAAAATATAATATATTGTATAAAAACAAATACATACATAGATAGTTAAAAGATTAAAGTGGTTGAACTATTGGAGTGCCAGAAAACGCGCCTCAATACAAATTTTGCAATTGTGATACAGAAAAACCAAATAAAAACGCTCATCTACAAGTTTTGACTAACGATTCTATTAGCCTCCTGCCTTTGTCTCTTTTCTAAATTTTGTGAAACGGTAAAGATCTGGAAATATAGCAACTACTTTGATATTTAATTTTAAAGCTTGAATTTTAAAAGATTATACTAGACATTAACTACGTAACTCTCACAAACGCTTAAAAACCATCTCAAATTCAGATTTCTAAAAATATCGATTTTCCATTTCAGCAATCACTCAAATGGAGAAAGATGCATGAACCAATGATACCGCTTCAAACTGTACAGCTACGAAACTGTCTGGGAAACTGCATCTGTAGTATTATGAATATTGCATAATTTATCACTTACTTGTTTTCCTTCGACCACTAAAATATTCTAATTTATAAAACACAAAGAATCTTAAACCGCATGAGCTTTAACTTTGAGTAAGAAAGACTACCTAAAACCCAAGTAGATTAAATAATTCCATTTATCACCGTATGGCAAAAGCGGTATGTATTTCTCTCTATAACATGGAGCTGGTAGGGAAACCATTAGTAACCGTATCAATTCAAAACGAAGCTTGAATTCCTGAACTCGCTACATTACTGTAGATTTGAAAGCATATATCGATTTACTTCATAATCAGCTTATTAAAAGATTAATAGTACGCGAATACAAACTCGGATCCCTTTCGCGTCATGTTATCCCATACACACCTGAGGATGTAACATACATCCTCTATGTAGGAAAAGACTTTGGCCCGCGTTTACATTAATATCTTTAGCATCAGGGATCCTAAAATATTATACATCTGCACTGAATAGAATTTGCAATAACAATAATTAAATGTGCGGGGTTTCTCTCGTATCAAACTTTAAACATTTTAGTAAATGAAGCATGTGCTTATAAAATTTCTTGCTTATAAATTAAAATTTTCGAGGTGTCTGGGTTTCGCATGTAAAATACCCTATTTTAAAATAATTTTTCACTTTAGATTCAAAGAATTCGCTTAAGAACTATAAAACACCCTTGGTATAATAAATCATTTAAATATCAACATTTAATTGGTAAGTCTGGCGATTTCCAAACCCTACAAATTATAAACAGTATAAATTTATCTAAACGGCTAGAAACACATCAATCATTTTTTAGTTTACTATGATAGCTCCAACCTACGTATTTCTAACATGAAGGTACAATTTCTTGAACATAAAAGTCGTTTTCAGACCGTAGAAATGTGTCTGACCGATTACAATTAGGGATGGACTCGGGCCCGAAATTTCGGGCCGGGCCGACTTTCATTCAGTGAATGAAAAGATATTTTTTTCAGTTGTGTTCAACAAGAAACTATCACTCTTTTGTTTGATTTAAGAGTATAATAATATTGAGATTGAAGATACCTGTGGAACATACCGTAGTATATCATTTAATTTATGATTCTTTGAAAAATCCTAGAAATATGTAACAAAAGTACAAAATGTTTAGCAATTTTTAATGTTTATGAAATTGTTACAGACGGATTTTTATAGTGTTTTTTACTTTGAGAAACTAAAACTTTAGGAGTTGAACTTTGCTCTATAATTTGACTGTCTTTGTTCTAATTCTTTTAAAATTTTAATTGACCGACTGACAAATCGTGACAAAGTTCAAGATTTAACACTTTTTGTGAATTACGGAATGCTAAAAATTAAATAAATTGTTTATAGATCATAGTATAAACGGTACCAAACTTCATCGGTTAGGTACCTATTGTTACTAGAACTTAATGAACCTGAAAGTCAAGTAATATACCAAATGTTCGCTTAAAAAAAGTTGGATTTTCAAATTGTTGTATGTAGAGGATACCTTATTCTTTAGAAATACACATCATCTGATGAAATAGCAGTAAAATGTGTTACAAGCCAAAATGTACATTGTGAAATATGTAAATAAATTCCCGCGAATATTTTTTAAATGAACTTGTCAATTTTCGTCGTCCCCGAGTCGCGCCTGCGCGGAGTGAATAGCGCAAGTACGCGCGGTGTAATGAGACGTCATTAAGCTACGAGACCTCAAGCCCAGAACATCTATCTGTGCGGGGTTGTTGTCTTTTCTCTTTTAGGATGTAAATTCCCTTCTACCATATTTTCGTGTGCCTCTACCTGTATCCTTCTCGTCCCACCTACGAACGAGCATAGAGGATGGACGGATGAAATTTGGTATCAATAATGGCATAGCCTACCCACACAAAAACAACAAGGATCCTGAGATGTTAAAAAATACGAGTGAGTACCCGTTTTGTTTATATTGTGCTTAAACTTCGACCATTGTATCACTTTTAAAGGTGTTTGGTATTTGATACAAATGGCGCGTAATTTGCCGCGTAATTATACGTTATATTAAACAATTGCGCAATAGTAAGAGACGCAGGAAACCGTAGTAAATGAAGTAATTGTTTTAGGTTGAAAAGTTTTTAAAAAAATTATTACCAAAAGGTATAAATTAGTAGATTCTTTTATATATCAATAAAATGTTATTTACTTTATCCTTTTTTTTATGGCATGACTTCGATAATGGCATTATTATACATTTTCCCGCAATAAATAGAAAACTATATCTGCAGCCAAATCCCACTATTCAACAATAAATTAAGTGATAATCATGCACGTAGCTAGGGTGTAGGGTATTTAGAAAGCACCCCCCCCCCCCCCATATTCTAGCCAAACCCCAAAAAGGACGTTCAGAAAACGCTAAAGATAAAGTTGTGTTTAGAAAATGATTAATGGCTATTCAGTCCCTCCCCCCAACAAAAGGCTAGTTACGTTACTGGTAATAATATCAAAGTATGAAATTCAAAATTTCAAGTACCCTAGAAGTGTCTGCTATAACTATAGTTTACGAATAGACGATTGACGTATTGTTTTCGAAAGTTTTATTGAAATCGTTATTTTAAAATACATGCAGCAGTAAAGAATCTAACGCTAATTAATATATACTACATGGTAGCGTTTAAATAGTTATTTGTATATCAAGGCCGCGAAATTGGTGTACCGAGAGAAAGTTTATCGCATAGATCGCTTGCGACGGAAGCAATATAATCTCGAGGTCCCTAAAATAATTTTGTGGTATAGGTGCAACCGTTCATGATTAAGCTATAGCTAGAACGTATATGTTTATGTAGTGGCTATACATCACACGTTGCTATGGAAATGATATATTTAAAAAACCGACAGTAGTCTTAAAAAATTCCTGAAAAATGTTAGGCTGGGCTAGTACTATATAGTTTAATTTCTTACACAATTTCAGAGCAAGTGTTTTTTCCTTTACTCTTTATTTTGACATATATGTTTAGTATTCTATATTATATTCAGTTTATAACACAATTATCTTTGTGATTGTGCCGAAAGCATTTAACTACTTTAATTCAAAAATTTTATTCAGCAAAACATGACTTTATTGATTCATTTAATTCATCAGTATTGCAAATGTTTTCAGGATACATCGAGTTTACAATACACTGTTTTATCTTAACATAAATCTGTCATAATTTTCACTCAAGCATTAACCTCCTGATTAGTGACTTTATCATCTTTCAGTTTATACAACTGGATATTATGTCTTTAAATTTTATCAACATTTAATTTCACAATCTATCAAGAAAACAATTAATAATTAGTCCAGTATATTTCCATGCTAGTTACATCAATAGGTTAATCGTACTAAACCAGATTCACAGATCAGTACAACACATTTCTTAAAGCTTATACGTCGCACGAATATCCCATTTCACATCTAAGTAAATTGTTTGTAAACCCCTTCAGCTGGCGTAATTTAGACCTCTAAATATATATATCCGACCTCCTATTAGAAGCACTGTTTTACAGAGTTTTTCCAATACTACCTTTTGCCAATTCATTGCCCCAATCCCAAGGACAAATCAGCTTCCCTTCATTTAGCACCCACCAGACGTTTTCTTCGACTAACCACATTCTGCCAAAGTTTTTCACTGCCATTTTTTTCACGGCCAAAGTTTCTTTCAGCCAGCCTTGAAAACCACTTGTTTGGTAATTAACATTAGAATTTTTCCCCCTTCTTTAAATTTTAATATATAAAGGTACCCCTTTTAAATTTTTTACAATTTGTTTAACCCCTTCCTTTTAATACAAGTTTTAACCAACAATTAAAAAAATTTAAAATTTTTTTATCCATTTACATTTTAAATTTACAATTTTCAAATTTTTCCTTTTGGAACCAACAGAACCTGTTAAAAATTAAAAAAAGCATTTTTCGAAAAGCATTTTGTTAACCTAACAAAGTTTTACCTAAAAACGGGAAAAAATTTAAAATTTTAAAAAAGTGCAAAGTACAATTCCAATTAAAATTTTACCCCCAAAATTGGTTGTTGCTTTTTAAATGTTTAAATCCTTTTTCCGGTTTTGTTTATTCTTTTTTTAAATCGAATAAATCCCCTTTTTAAAAAAACACCCCGCCCTTTTTAATGCTGAACATTGAAACGTTCTCCATTTTACGCCATCTTCAGAGCGGTAACTGTGCTTTTATGTTTGTTGCCCTTAAAGGGCGGCATACGTAGCCTTTCGAAATCGTTTTACACAAACGGGTTTTTCGACGGCCCTTTAACGCTGGCGGGGAATTTGGGAAACCGGCGTTTTTCCGCGCGTAATTTTCCAGAAAAGCAACCGCAAGCCCCAGTTTAAGCTTTTCACCAACCCGGGCGATTTACCAACAATTTTTCGGTGCCTTTGAGGCATTTTAGGAAGGAAGCCCGAAGGGGACATAAAGTTTGCGGACCATTTTAGCAAAACCCCGCCATAGCCTTTGGTTAAATTGAATTTAAAAAAAGACCACGACCGATTTATTTCCAAGAAGCAAACCGGGTTTCCGAAGAACCAACAATTAATTCCAGAACAAATGGTTCAAACCCTTTAATCATTTACCTCATATGGTTGTTGGATTCAATGCCGAGAGAAAACCGGAAAATCCCATTTTAACGGTTCAATTAAAAATAAAAGGGTGGAGCCACCAACTTTTGCAACGGCTGTAGGTCGTTCTTAACCAAAAACACTTTAAACCATTTAAGAAAATCCAACGTTTCACGGATATTCCAATTTAATTTTAAAAACTTTATCAATTTGGAAATGGGCTTAAATTTTTCCAAAGTCCCAACAAAAATTTCCCGGGTTTAAATTACCCAAAATTTTCGACCGGGTTAATTATAGATTAAAAATTTGGCACGCAGCCTCGAAACTCATATTTTAACAAAACCTTATAAAAGATACCCTTGGCCCCAGCACTGAATTAAAAAATCATTTCAAACGCATAAATTTTATATTTCAATGACACGCGCACTTTCGGTTAAATTAATTTTCCGTTTACCATTTCGAAATTTAGCACGTTGATTTCAAACCGAGTTATACTCCAAAAATTAGTGCTTATTCTTAATTCCAACCCTCAAGGAAAAAGGTCAATTATTAAACTTCGCCCTCCGTTTTGATAATTTCCAAATATCGCACGCAGGCGATTTTAAACCCCAGGATTTGTCACAATTAAATCCGACTCAAATCTATTTGAAATAAACATGCTCCCCTTTTCCACTCAGAGATTTTGAAACGTCGCCTTCCAGGCCGTAAGCAACCATTCAACTAATATTGCCATCGTTTTGTGTTTTAAAATTTTTTGTAGCCCACTTTCCTTATTTAAACATCTATTGCCGGAATTAAATTTGTTTATTCTACGAACCAAACATCACGACCTTTTTTTGAATCCAACGACCTTGACCCGACACACACCAACACCACCTTATTTGTTAAACAAAACCACCGGTATCGCCATTGTGGACGAAACAGGGATGTACGAGATAACATAACAACCAGTCTGTTTTATTTAGTCCACGAAAACACTATTTTCAAACCACAATTTATTCAATTCCACTTGCCTTACCATGGATTTATCTTGGAAATTATTTCAGGAGTCCTTATCTCGTTCAGCGGTTACCACCTTTGAGATAATCTTTAATAGGAGACCCTTATTAACACAATTCAACCCTTTAATCTTTTAACGTACTTTTTAATACGAGGTTACCTTTAAACAAATTTATTGCACAAAATCTTAATTTACAGTTTTTTACAATGTTATGGTTTTTTAACCTTCATCTTTTTAATAATAATGCGGTATCAATTTAAAAATCAACCCCAAACGTAAAGATTTAAATAGCAACCCAAAAAGAGCGTTTTAAAGGGAAATTTTAATTTTAAACTACTTTAAAACACCTTTTCTTACCGATTTTGCCTTAGCAACCATCTTCCCTCAAAACCCCTTCGCCCGTAATCAATACTTTCAACCGAAGAAGCGAAGGATAATAAAGGCTTAAAATGGTCTTCAAAATCTAAACAACTTTACCCACGCCCCAGCGGATGTTGCCTTTGGAATATTACTTTGTCATCCCCTATAATAAAAATAATCTATAAAATGTATTTTACCCATACAAAAAATATTAATCCATATTTAAAATTTTACAACATCCTTTCCCCGTGCGCCCAACATCCCATGGCACCGCATTCCCCCCCTCACCACCCTCGGTAGACCCTCCCAAGGGTGCCCATGGCCCTTCTGTCCGACCCGAACCACAGCTTTAAAAAAACCCAAATTCATAAATTATCGCATTAACACAATTTAAAATTTACCAACCGGGGTCAATTTAAACAATTTTAACAGAAATACAAAGACCGCTTTCATTTGTTTGAGCCTTAATAAAATGAACCCATTTTCGCCCGTCCTTATCCTTTTTAAAATAATTTTACATAGGTCAGGTTTAAGAAATACCGAAGTTTTCCAAAAAGTCTTACCAAACCAGATCTCTTCTCGGAATAATCTCTTATTCCATCTTTTAACAAGGTTTTCCAAACCGATAATCAGCACGACCTTTTCAATTGTCCTTTTCCCACAGATGTTGCTATGCATTCCCTTTGGGAATAATGGTTGTTATGTGAAGACCCGGTTTTAAAGTCCGAAATTTTTAATAGGAATCAATTTTAAACACCCCTTGGTGGGACGTAAGATTTATTTATTCTCTTTCCCTTTAAAAACGTTTAGAAACTAATTTTCCCGGTTTAAACCACCCCGCAAACCCTTTTTCCCAATTGAGGGAAAAACCCATTTCACCAGAAATTCGCCGCTGTGCATTTAAACCCTTCCCGCCCCGCCGCAAAAACTGGTCCCAAAAACCCCAATTTCCCTCCCATTTCCGAGCAACCACCCACGTTCAATTTCTACCAAACAGCTTTAAACCCACAGGCGCGAAAATAACGCCCTGTTTGAACCAAAGGTAATATCCCGGAGTAAACCTCCAAAGAAATCAGACCACCCAAAGCCCCACAGCGACCAATGACCCAACAGAAACAAGCCATGCCCTTCCAAACATAGACCACGACCCATGAAATGACCAAGCGAATTAAAACCCATTCCTAAAAATTAGGCCAGCGCCGGGCGCTGGCCAACCTATTAAATTTTCCTTTTATCTAACCTAGGTCCACACTTGTTTTTAATGGAAAACTCATTAAAAAGCAATTAGTGTTAATGGGTTTTAATGAAAAACCAAAAAGCAATTAGGTCATATGGTCATGGGTCATATGGTCTGTGGTCATTGGGTCTATGGTCATGGTCATATGGTCGGTCATGTGGTTGGTCATATGGTCATTGGTCAGGGTCATTGGCGGGCATGTGGTCATGTGGTCATGTGGTCATATGGTCATGTGGTCATTGGTCATTGGTCATATGGTCATGTGGTTATGTACAGGGAGATTAAATTTATAAAACCCATATATCCGGATATGTGTTGATGCAACCCTGCCGACCTAGGTGGATAACAAAAAGCCAAAAAATATTCGGGGACTATTCCTTTTTCGGAATATACGCCCCACTTGTAGAAACTAAGGAACAATTTTCGTATTCAATTTATTATTTGACGGTAGGCTAGAACGGTAAACATGAGCGTCTCCAAGGTGATTAACGTTTCTCAACTTTGGGAATAAAGTGAAACCGACAAATGAGCGATTTGGATTATGGCTGTTGGCAGAAAATATGTGCAACAATAATCTGGTGACAGATATTGGTAATATTTGTTATGTCGAAGGCGAAAGATGCTGACTGGGGACCACACACCAAACAGAACCATTTTGTGACAATATAATGTTGGTTAAAATTTGGACCTTTCTGACACCGAACAAGCATCTGCAAACAAAAGGATGTTTATCCTAAAAAGAAATTTGTGGTGCATTTAACAGCTATCTACGAAGAAAGTTCAACCGATTTGTTTCCGCTAGGCATGGTGTTAAAGCTGCTTCCGTTTTCTTGGAAAGCAAACAAGATAGGCCAGAGAGTAAAAGAAATTATCGGAAAAGAAGACTCGAATGCATTAATAAAAATTCCAAAATCCTATATGTGTTCCATACAAAGTGGAACTAGCAGATGTTAAGTTGGAAACTTTATTGGAGGAACTACCAGATATATTAGACGAAGTCGAAAAGATTATTTCTATCTTTTGACATGGATGTAACCCAAGATTTTGCAGGATATTTAGCAAGATGGAGATGTAATTATTTAACTACAAACCATAACTTTTGCTATAAGGGCGAATACGAAGAAAAGTGTAATATTATAGTTGACAACGATAAAACTGGGGGTTGATTGTTTAACATGGCTAACAACCAATGCAAGAATTAAGATTTACAACAAATTTGTGTGCCAGATAACAAGTCCTGGTGTTAATAAACAACTTGGCAATCATATACTAGATTTTTACGTTGTCCAGATGTACGTTTAAGGGAAACATTTGCGTCTACTTTGGCCAAAGAACATGGTATTACGCGATTGAAGCGACAATATACAACTGTGCAATTGGAAGTATGTCAGTGCGGAACGGGTGTATAAACCCTTAAAAGACTGTTTAACCTTATTGGAAGATAGTGTTATACTTCCTAAAGGCGCCAATGTACTCGGTACCACTTACCAAAATGTGGAGTAAGTATCGGACAAGCTACAAAATAGCTGCTGTTTAGTGTATAATAACCTGCTACAGTACGTGTATTGGGGAATGGTAATACAAAGAAATTGACGGGCTTGCAAATTGTTGTCCAAAAACCAGAGGAAAAGGAAAAATTGATAAAGTATGTGCTGGCTTTTAGTTTTAACTATTTACCTGTAAATTATTTGGAGATAGTAGAGGAAGATGTCCAAGATAAAATAAAATCTTACACAAGTGCTACATTAAAGCAGGTAGTACATATTTTACACAATCTGAACACCATATTCTACAATTCCAAAAGAAATAGTAATTTCGGATTGGGATTGATAGATACGCCAACATTCGTCCAGAGGTTGTACGACAACGCGTAAATATTGGTAGTAAACTCTATCCGTTTACGCTAAAGGAAATTCCCCATTATGTATACCATACGCTGTAAGTGGAAGGAAAAGACAACTGGAATTAGAGGAAATGGATGCAAAAAGGCGAAAATTGGACTACATGGAAAACACTGCGACAATACGTGATCAATACAAAGATGTGTTAGACAAAGAACATCTTATTAGAGAAAATGAGGAAGAATTAAAAGATTATTTTATGTGCCGATGGACTGACTTAGATACATCTGGTTTCTACAAGTTGTATGCATTTGCGGTTAGTAAGAAAGACTTTTAGTTATGTAGGCGTTCTTGCAGAAAAGGATGGTACTAAATCCGTATACTTTTTAAAAGGTTATTCTAAAACGTATTTATCAAAATGGCAGATAACAAAGACGAACTAAGGAATGCGGGTTTGTAATCTTTGCGTACACCACACGCAAAGGGGGTCCGTTAAACATTGTATATTTGCCTAGTAAAGAACCTTTCGGATCATTTAAAACCGAGGGTCTTACAACCTATAACAACCATATATTCCCAAAAGTGGTGGACATGCAACTACGCAACAGTCTGTGGGAGAAAAGGATTTCTCCAATACCGACAAGAAGAAGTCGATCAAGCTAACAAGATACGTATGCAGGATATAGTGGGAAAGCTGCGATTAAAAGATTGTCACAAGCTGCAAGAATTACACGAAGGAATGGATCTGGTTGTCGGCGGAATCAAAGACTTTAAATATAGAGGCAAACTTCGGTACATTTTACAATTCGAAAACCTAGACGGTCTCTATGTATCAAACTATTGGTTAGAAAAGGAGATAGAGGATTGGGTATCGATTTAAATTTTAAGCTGCGAATAAAATTAGATAAAATTAAAACCTAAACAAACATAAAGAAAGGACTGTCTTCTGTGTATAACTTTGTATTAAAATTAAGTTTAAATGACCCCATGCTTGGCATTAAATATTTTAAATTTGTTATGTATAATGTCAGAATAAACATTTTATAATAGTATATAACATTGTTCTTTATTTATAAAAGGCTGTGACGTTACCCGAAATAGCAGTCGCAAGGAGGGGGCGCATGGGCAGGGGCGACGCGCAGGGGGCGCATGGGCGGGGGGTGCATGCGCAGGGTGCTCATGGGCTGGGATGTGTCTGGGCGTACACGAGGGAAGCGGATGTTAACAGTCACCAAGCATCCAATTCTTTATTTGGATGGTATCGAGTACTTGCCTGCGTATGTATCCGGAGTAAAAATACGATTTGTATACGCAGCTTATTAATAAAATTAGTTTATCGAGGGAAGATGACAAAAGGTACATCATTCCTAATAGTACAACAATCTACGCATGGGGCGTAAAGATATAAGATAGTTGTTTATATTTGTATATATTAGTTTTAAGATTCCATAATTTTTAAGTTCTTCTCCCACCTTCCAAATCCTTCCGGCTTCTATCCTGGTTGACAGAGTATACGTGTTATCTCCACGTGGTATTCGCGGGACACGGCGGTTTTAGATTTCTCGGGGATGGTTGGCTAAGGCATATGTCTTGGTTAGCGAAAAAGGTTTTAAAGATGGAGTTAAATAAAGATGGGTAAAAATTAGTCTTTAAAACGCATAACTTTGTATGGGTGGTTCCTATTTAAAATCTGTTTACAGATTTGGGGTCCCTAGAAAATTTAATATTAGTTGATACCTAGCAAAATATATTTATCTTAAAAGAGTGACTACCCCGCGTATAATAAATACAATATAACACTTGTCAAAAAAATTGTAGGGAAAATTAAAGACGTATTTAATGGGGGTCCAGTATTAGAATTTGTTGGTAGTAATGTTAAGTCCTACTGTATTGTAGGCGAGAAAGATACGATTAAAAAGATTAAAGGGTCTCACGAATTGTAGTTAAGTAAAACCGAGGGTCTTACAACCTATAACGAGCATATACCTCCAAAAGGAATGGCATGCAACTACGCAGCAGTGCGCGGGAGAATAAGAATTCTCCAATAAGAAATTAAAGTTTCCATGTACGTAGCACCAGTCATTGGGTAATGGTCGAAATGTGGAACCTATAAAGACGATTATTAATTGTGGTTTAGAAAATAGTAGTTTTCGTGGACTAAATAAAATAGCTTAGACTGGTTAATGTATATGGTTACATATTCTCGTACACATCCACAAACATCTGTTTACGTCCACAATGGCGATACCGGTAGTTTTGTTTAACAAATAGTAAGAAAGATACGTCAGGTGTTAGTGCGGGAAGCCCATAGGATCGTTGGATTCAAAAAGAACGGTGCGGTGGGATGTATGGTGGCTCCGTTAGAATAATCGAAAGTGGTTAATCGGTCGTATTAGATGTTTAAATAAGCGAAAGTGTAAAGGCCTACATAAACAAAAATTTAATTAACTGACAAAAAGTGCGCGATGTGCTACACTTATAAAAAAGTATGGAATGGTGCTTTTAGCGGCCCTAGCAGTAAAAAGGGTGACTGACTTTTCCAAGCAACTACAAGAATAGCAGTAGCGCAGAGAAGGGGTATGCATGTATTATACAGTTGCTCAAAATATGTTAGTTTACGCGTAGCTCGGATGTGTAATTGATCACGACTTAAAGATCCTCGGAGGTTTAAAAATTCTCAGCCCATTGTCGTTCGAAAAATGTTTGGAAATTATCAAAACGGTAGCGGGTCGAAGTTTAATGGATGATTGACCGAGTTTTTCTACCTTTACGAGGGAATCTGAAATTGACAGACATCGAGCATCTAATTCTCTATTTGGACGATATCGAGTACTTACCGGTTCTAGAAATCATTCGTGCGGTCGACCGCTATGCGAAAGTGTAAAAGCCACAGAAGCATTTAATTATCAGACGAAAAGTGCGCGATGTGCTATAGAAAGTATAAAAATGGTGCTTTGCATCGGTCCTAACAGTAAAAAGGAGAGTGACTTTTCTAGCAATTACAAGAATAGCAGTAGCGCGGCGAAGGGTATGCATGTATTATACAACGCATTGTTGCTATAAAATATGTTAGTTTACGAGAAGCTCGAACGTGCACAAATTAAATTTCAATCTATAATTAACCACGGTCGTAAAATGGGAAATTAATGGTAATTTAATACCGCTAAGCATATACTTTCGCTTGGTGATTCATTTGGAAAATATTCAAGCCTATCATTTCCTAAAGTATGACGTAGAAGTTATTTAAAATTAAATTGTTGTAAGTATCCTGTAGACAACAAGTTGGTATTTTCTTAGTAATGGTTTAAAGTGTTTTTGGTTATAGTAGCATTGCATCTTCTACAGCACGACTTGCAGACAATTTGTGTGCGTGTGCTACCACCTCTTTGGATTTTTAATATGCACGCGATCCGTATAACATGGAAGACGTTTTCCGGTGTTTCTACTAACGGCATTCGCACCATCGACGAAGCGAACCAGGTGCATGCATTGCGCTAAATGTATTGGACGAGCAGCAAGGATTATGACATCATTTAGTTCTCGCCGAATCCTCAACTTCGTTCGGATGTCTTCGGAAACCTTCGGTTTGCATTCTATAAGGGAACATAAATCAGGTACGCGAGTAAACTTTTTTAGTTAGTTCGTTACAAGTTTCCAAAGTGCTATAGTGCGGGTTTTGTTTTGTACTAAAATGGTACCTGCAAACGTTTATAAGTGCAACCTTGCGGTGCTTCCTATACCTGGAAAAATGCTCTCAAACGGCACCAGAACAAATGTCGTAGTGTAACATCGCCCAGGTTAAGCCGTCCGCAGCAAAGTACTTAAACTCTGGGTCTTGCGGTATCGCTTTTACGAGAATGGACAGCTTACAGCGACACAAGGAAAAACAGCACGGCATGTCATTAAGCCGTAAACGTTCAACGCCGCCAGCTGTTAAAGGGCCTTGTACGAAACAACCACGAATTATGTGTACAGTATGCGATTTCGAAATGGAAAAACTACGTACGCCGCACACTTAAGGAGCAACAAACATAAAAATGCATCAGTTACCGCTACTAACGAAGATGGCGTAGAAATGGTTAGTACAGCGTTTAACAACTGTATGGCTAGCTATCGCATAAATAACGCCAGCGTCGACGATGGAGTGTCCGAGTTTCTTTGGAAGCAGAAGGAACGATTTATTCGATTACTTAATAAAAAAAGAATACAACATATAATCCGGAAAATACGTACGAGGTCTTAAACATCATTCCTAATAGCACAGCAACCTAATTAAGGTAGGTCAGTAAGCAATATTTAATTGCTGTTAATTGACTAGCATTTAGCGTACTTTCCTATTTAAAACCCATTACATTGGAATGTGTTTACCTCCACGTGGTGTCGCTGGACGGTAAAACATATTGTTAGGTTAACGATAATATGTCTTATTGACTGAAAACATGTTTCCTCTCTTTTACTTTAATCTCTTTTTATTACAGGTTAACCTGCTTGGATTCGGCTACACACAGGAAATACTTTGTAAAAATTGTAATTAGTTTATTAAACTGTAAATCGGATAAAATAAATTATTAAACTTTTGTGTTCTTATTATTGTTGGTTAAAGGACTGTAGATATTAAAAAGGAGAGGTGATTAGAAATCAACATTGATAAAAAAATCTTAAAATGGGGGTAGCTCCCTTGGGGGTGATGATATCTGAAAAATTCCTAGAGATTCGGGTAGCTGAGAAAATTCTAATGTTAATTAATACCAAACAAGATAGGTTTATCTCAAAAGATGCATTGGCTAGACAAAGAAAACTATTTGGTCCAGATGAAAGATAAAAAAATGGCTAGTCGAAGAAAACTTTTTGGTTCAGATGAAAAATGGTTAGTCGAAGAAAACTATTTGGTTTAGATGTGGGAGCAAATGAGGAAGGAAAGAGTTGCTCCTCCTCATTTGCTCCTTATGGGGATTTACATGTAAATGTGGGAGCAAATGAGGGATTTGGGAGCAAAAGAGGCGGCAGTATTGCCAATTATACCCTACTTACTTATAAACAATTCTAGGTTTGTAGTTTCTTTATCCGTAAATATTTGCTGTGGCAACAGTGCACATACTGAGCGGATCCCAATACTGTATATACCGAATGTAAACCATAACTGTCATTGTCATTCTCGCTCTTATCAAGGTTTTATTGTTTCCAGTTTTCCGTTTTAATATTTGTATCAAGTAATAGTCATCAAAACAGTTTTTTTCAAAACTAACTGATAGTTAATTTCTTCAGCAATGTAAGTATTTAAAAAGAATGTTTGTTCAATGATTAATTATGATATTTTTTAGAGCAATATTATGAATAAGAAGGAGGTGATTCATAGTCAAGGACGACATTGTTTTTAATGTGTTTCAATATTTTAAACGCATAAAAGATTCGGGGCGCCTCCAACCTGAACAATTTGCAAGAGTGCGTGGCTGAAGCAACAGGTGTGTCATTGCGGACGGTGCAAAGAATTGTAAAGGAAGGTACAAACAAACCACCCTGCAGCAAGTTCAGTTCACCAAGAAAAACCGTAAATAAACCAAGCCCTAAGTCAACAGTGAACGGATTTGACGAAGAGATTCTAAGAACCGTTATGTATCGGTTTGCAGCAATACATAAACGTAGACCGACTTTGAAGTTAGTGTTTGACGAATTTAAAAATGATTGCCCTCATTACACGGGAAAATTAGATTCGTTCAGAAAAATTGTTGTAAGACCAGGGTTTCGTTGGAAGAGAACTGTAGATAACAGAAAAATTCTTGTTGAACAAAGCAATATAAGGGCAAAGCGCACCATATTTTTGAAAAATCTTAGTAAGTATAAAGAAGAGGGCAGAAGCATTGTGTATAACGATGAAACATATCTGCACAGTTCTCACAGTGTAACAAAGTGTTGGGATGACGGCACCACCAAGGGTTTGAAATCGCCAGTTTCAAAAGGGAAGCGTTTGATAATTGTTCATGCAGGTGGAAAAAATGGGTTTGTTCCAAATGCAGAATTGATATTTAAGTCTTGTTTGAAAACTGGGAATTATCACGACGACATGAATCATCGCAATTATAAAAAGTGGCTGCAAGAAAAGTTAATACCAAATTTAGAACCAAAATCAAGTTTTTGTGATAGACAATGCGTCATATCATAATGTTCTTGTGCATCCTAATCCTACTTCAAGTTGGAAGAAAACAGATATGCAGAAATGGTTGAAGGAACGAAATATCCTCTTTGAATGTAAGGAAACCAAGCCTGAATTATATTTCAAAATTAAGGCACATAAACCTGTTCATCAGTTGTTTGTAATTGACTAGTTACTGGCAGAACTTGGTCATGTAGTATTACGTTTACCTCCATATCACCCAGAACTAAATCCTATCGAGATGATTTGGGTGTTACTTAAAAACCGTGTCGCTGCATGTAATGTAACCTTCAAAATAGATGATGTATGGAAGTTGGCAGAAGAACATATAAAAAATATTGGAATCATTGAGTGGACTAAAGTATGTCTGCACGTAGAGAGAATTGAAAAGGATTATATGGAACGAGAAACTTTAATAGACGGGGTTCAAGACCTATTTATACGGGTTGATGATAATAGCGATAATTCAGATGGATACTTATCCTCAGGCGATGAGTCTGATGATGGGGATGAAAGTTTAGAATGTGAACCCATTTAAAATATAATTTATGTAAAATAGTTGAATGATGGTCTTTATTTAGCGTTGTAGAAAATATGTGTCATAAATACATTTGTTTGTACATTATTGTTTATTACTGAGGTGTTGAAATAAAACTTGCTTAAAGAGGGAAGCGGTCTTTATATCAAATTATGTTCAGTAGTGCTGAGACAATCGATCACTTTTAAAGCTGAAACAATCAGTGATTGGCTTTCAAAGTGATTGAATCATTTTACATTTTAATCCAATCATAATCAATTCTGTTAAGCATGTCCATTCTTTGTCTCCAAAAGGATTCTTATTGACTGTATTTATCTCGGCGCTTCTATCCGATCGTGTTAATTCGCTTCAATTTGGCGACATAAACCAGTTTTCGATCCGATGCAGCGTCTCCAGTCAATCCATTAAAACAAGTGGATTGTTCTACTCGATCGGATCTGAATTCCGCATTCGACGACATTATGCAGGCTTGACGATTTAAATAATCTATGATTATAATATCAACAGCACCTGATTAGGCCGGTGTAGTATATCTAGCTTTAGTCGTATAAGCAATATTGCTTTTGTTTAGTCAGAAAAGTTAAGATTATTAATTATTCAAGGAATTATTTTATAGCTAGATTATCGATGAAGTGCATAAAAAATATATTAATTTAGCAAATATTTCTAAACTATAAATGAGGTTGTGTAAAAAATATATAACTTGACAAGATGCAAACCTTAATTACCTTTCTTTTCATACTATAACTGTTCCTCTTCCTTCAATTCTACAGCACTGAATTGTCAACGAACTTCGTTCGTTTATGAAATCGATTTGTCGTCCGTCTGTCTGTCCGTCTGTCCGTCCGTCTGTCCGTCCGAGGCCTTTCTAATGGTCGGACATCAATGTGTGATACATCAATCGATTCAGCTCGGTGTCCAGAGCTTAAGTTTTGATGTCAGTTAAAATCGGGCCACGGGGACGCCGAGCCCGCGGGAAAATCTACAGGGATAATTAAAATTTTTAATAAGTTTAAAATCAATATGCGACACATGTTTGAACAATTTATGGCATTTCATGCCAATTATTCCAATATTATAGACATTGTTTAAACTTAAATTTTGATTGCCGAAAATAATTAGATTCATATAAAAAAAAAATCTTATCTTATTGATGAGAACTAATATATAGCTTTTAAAATATTTATTCAATAAAATAAAATATATTAAAATGTCTCTTTTGTTGTTTATAAATTTTTGTATTTTATCTGAATACTTATAATTATTACAACATAATAA
This sequence comes from Platerodrilus igneus, assembly GCA_036346225.1. Taxonomy (NCBI): domain Eukaryota; kingdom Metazoa; phylum Arthropoda; class Insecta; order Coleoptera; family Lycidae; genus Platerodrilus; species Platerodrilus igneus. Next base: position 4,260,650 of record JARFIW010000139.1, on the reverse strand, counting down.
TTTTAATTTCTTTAAATTGTTTTAAAGTAAGTCTACATTTGGAAGTTCGTTGCGACAATGCCTTGCATTTTCAACTTGTTGATTCTATGATCCATTCAAATAAAGCACGAGATATATGCAATTTATAATAATATTAATATAACAAATGATATAAAAACCTTTTGGTATTAATTAAAAATTGTTTTTGTTTTGTTTTGTTTTGTTTCTAACAATCTAACAATAATTTTTATAGAAGAGCAAAAATCAACATAAAACTATTTAAAACACATTCCTTGGTTGCTCGACAATTTTTGCTCTGGCAACACTGGACGTGTAAGCAGTCGATGTTTTCTAGTCTCACTTTTTTATTTTGATTATTAATATAGCTCCTCCTCGCGCAAGTTTTTTCAAGGTCACCCGCCATGAGATAATAACACTACTATACGTTAGGCATGTGGTATATGTCAAAATTAAGGCGCCTTAAATAAAAGCATTCCTTGCATTATTTAAATTAAATAAAGATGTACTGTATTTTAATACAGTACAAACATTAAAGGTGTGTTAATTGCGCATGTGTAAATGTCAAATAAGGGAAAACTTTGTTAAAAAATAGGTAAAATTAACGTTGCAATAACTCTTTGGTGTTCTAGGCTGTATACATAAACTATACACCCGATTGATAATATCGACGTTCGCCGCATGACTGAAATTTAAAGTATATACATATACATAATATAAATCGTACAAACTTTTGAATTATGAATAAATCACCTAGTTCGATGTTCCTGGGCATTTTTAACTTGCCCAAAGTACAACATGAGGGACATTAAATAGGACTAGAAAAAAATATTCGGGATAAGAAGTGAGTTATAATATCACGTCTCCTTTACACTAAACAAGACGGAAAACTGATTATTAATGGGTGCATGAAGATACTACGTGAAAATATAATTAAGAACGTTTACTTACTTAATGTGAGATAGAAGTGAAAGACAGTGGAGTATCTCATGCGTTTTTCGGCCCGAAAAATTCGGGCCGGCCCAAATCGTTGGGTCCGGCCCGGCCCGGGCCCGGCCCGAATAAAGTAGTTAACGGCCCGGCCCGGATTCGAGCCCGAAATCGGGTCGGGCCCGAGCCGGGCCGGGCCGAAAGCCCGAGCCCGAGTCCATCCCTAATTACAATCACATTTTCCTTTTCGAAATACCGATAAATTGTAAACTAATTATGTTACTGTAAAAATTCAAGATGTCTAGAAAGCTTCATTCCAAAGCCCGTTAACAAAACACACGTGCGGTTTTGGTCTTACTATACGAATGAATTGACCATGTATCGTTATTTTGTGAGCAAATTAAACTCAGCAAGGTTCTACTTCGCCTTGAAACGATATATAAAACTCCTGATTTCCATTCAATGCAAGTCAATTCAATCGTTTAGTAGTTCAAGAAGTTGTTCCAATTCAAATAGTTCCTTTAGACCACGAACCTTCCACTTTCTTAAGTACTGTAAAAGTACAATTGTTCTTTTTGAAGTATTTTGATTTTTCTCTATCCAGCATTCTTGTTGTTCCTTAGCAAAAAATTATGCTACGTGCATCGGCGTAACCTAACAAAAAACCATAAAAAGAAAGTGGCCGGGCTCAACCGGTGAGTAGACCGGATCTTACACATGCAAAACAAACTCGGGGCAGAAATTAAGCGCAACCAAATCGAAGTAACCGTTAAATAAAACAAAATCGGGGTCCATGTTGGGCGCTAAAATTTATGCTACGTGCATCGGCGTCGGCTAACAAGAAACCAAAGAAAGAAAGTGGCCAGGCTCAACCGATGAGTAGGCGGGGTCTTACACATGCAAAATATAAGGAGGCCTGAAATATACTCACTCATGATAATCGACTCTGCCGCGAGTGAAGAACACAATAGCTTTCCCTGAAAGGAAGTAAACATTTTTACCAGTACCTTGAATTAGTGAGTTCGCTGCAACGAGTGTTATAGAAGAAGACCTCTATCATATTCCTTACCTTTATTCTTTTTTATTTCTTCTTGGGTTTTCTACAGGAAACATGCGGTGGAATCTGCAGATAGACACGGATCCTAATCTTAAGGTTTTGTTAAAGAAACTTCTAGTATTGAGAATGTGAACTGTATGTACTTTATCATGTTGCTTTGCGGTACTATAAATCTATAGATACCCTTCACACTACGGTATGATATTACCCATTTTATTTTTACCGGAAATATGTTGCACAATGTGGCGTAATAAACAACAGGTGATATAACTGTCAAATTGCACCTTAAGGTGTAGCAATCACGTTTAAGTAAAAGACTTTTTTATTTAACATCTCAAGTTTGCAGAACTCTCATGAAGTCAAACTCTGTTGAGTCAACATGTTTCAAATTAGATGAGAAGTATGAACCGTTGGACAAGCTACATTAGAGGTTTTAAGAGTAATAATTCTCCCGCATAGCATAACCGCAAAATTGAAACGCCCCGTCATTTGCATAATAAACGAAAAGGGTTCTCGTACAATTTCAGTAATATTATATTTAGCTCGTAGGATTCTACATACCGTAGACCATCAAGCAAATCCTCTTCACATAGCTTTCAAAATCAATTTAGAAACATATTTTAGACGCCTAGAGGCTCCACTTTACAAAGAAGCAGCCGATTATTTATACATTATGAAAATAATGTTATATGCAGTTAAAGAGCAAAACAGTGTAAAAAGCATTTATACTAAACAAACTGTCGTTTCTGTAACAATATCAAGTTACTATAATGGAAAATATTTTATGAGCAGAATTAGTTACTCCCTAAGTGCGCTTTTATACGATGTTTCAAGAACTCGTAGAGTAGCTTTAAGTACAACGTTACATTGTAAGATTAGTACAAAATTTAAGTCATCGTGTATATACGATCTAATTTAAATCTATGAAAGATGCCGAACTTCTGGCTACTCTTGTGCAAAGTGTGTTACACTGTCATTCTCAACTCCACATAATTTTCGGAGTCATTTGTGTAAAATACTCAAACGAAGATTTGACATTTATACTTAAAAGATCAGGTAATACTGTAATGAAAACTCAATTTGCAATAACAACATTTCTTTATTTTCAAACTGATTATACAAGCCTTTCCAAAAACTCCTAGCTACAATGAAATTCTAAAAGCTCTCACAACAATGTATTTCCAGCTAATCGCAGCAGTACAAGTTAGCTTCTTAAAACTACGATACTTTCTCAATTACTTACTATCCAAGCACTAATTATTAATTTTAATCACTACAATAATCTATATCACACAGACTAATTTTTAAAAACAGTAACTTATGTCACATATGTACCACTACTTTATTTCATATCACGACTATAAAAGTATTAAATTAGAACTAGTATCGTAATCAAAGCTTCCATCAGAACTAACCTAACTAACAATCATCATGGCACTTTATATATATATATATATATATATATATATATATATATATTCATATGATAACGCTGCACGTCGATGTGATTATTCTCTCTGTGTTCTTCTAATCACCACCGCTCCGTGTATTTTAATCTCCTGAAATTTTAGATCTGCCTCGGCTAGCCCAGTTTAATTTACACAGAGTGCACAATGTTACGATAATCAAATAGTTTACCCCTTTTCCTTAAAACTTTATCTGCTTTGAATGATAAAACGAAGTCGATTAATATTTCTATAATGAGAAAAGAAAAATGATTTACACTTCACAGCTTAATCTGTTTGACTGTATGATTAAATTATCCTCTGAATCAAATAACAATAAATTTTAAATTGTTTATCTCAAAAATTAAAGCTTCCTTTCCTTATTTTAAAACCAGCAAAATGACGTTGTACTCTACTGAAAATTTCTCTGAACGTTCAAGATTTTCCCTTTATTTACGAAATTTTTCACGTATAAAAATAAATTTTTAATGACTTTACAAAAAAATAATATTCATGTTGATAGACGTAGCAATTTGCACTTTTCATATCATGCGTCGTACCATTTGAACTGTAACCACACACCAAAATCAGGTACAGTATCTCTAACATATTTCGTACCACCCTCCAGTTCAACCCATCGAGCCCACAACCGATCTTGGATATGGCCAACTTCTTGTGACCAAATTTGATCATTTGACCATTATGGTCTACTAACGCCTTCCATAGATGCTGATAATTCGGTTCACCAGAAGGTTGTTACTTAGTCATCAAGTAGTACATACGCCGACCTCAAGCCGCATGATCTTTTTAATTTCTAGTTGTTGTCGACGAAGTTGATGCAGACCACCAAATTTATTTTTAAACACCCAAACAAGTGCCCGGGACATATCAAAGTCCGCCGCCACGCAATTTGCCAAGAAGTATTCTGACAACGTATCGAATAGATCCCCTTGAATCTTATCCGTAACCGAAAATCTCGCTTTGCCTGAGCCGCTTTACAGAGACATAAACCAATCATAGCTCGGCCCAGACCTTCATTCATACTCGCGAATGCAACTGTTTGTTCGTCTTGCTGTTTGCCGTTCTTCGGCATTATCGGCGTTATCACTATTATTGGGTACTAACCAGTTAAAGTGCACCACTGTTGTTCTTCCATTTGGGAGGTTACGAATTCGCTATGCCACGCCGTTAATCATTTTTACAACTTTGTACGGACACTCTCAATGTCTTCGTAATTTTAGCGACAGTCCACGCCCTCGTCTGAGGTTGTATAGACAGACGCTGTCGCCCTCTTAAAAACCACGCTCCTACGCCATGGTATTATATATGATCTTCATAGATCGCTTGCGATCTGGATATTATTTCTAACGTCACCATAAATGTCATCCATCTTGCGCTTTAGCGTTTCGACATAGCTCTCGCCCACGATGTCATCTTCGGGCTTACAACCCGCCACGTAAACAACAAAAGAACACCACCCTACCGTTGCACTGTTATTCAGCGCGATATTGTAGTGATTGGCGTTTAAGATCCTGACATCCGTCACTTTGATCAGAACCTACCACAGAAACACGCACTTTCCGAGCGATTCGTCACGAAACGGTTCAATAGCGCGCACAAAGCTTTCCAGAAGAGCACTATCCAAACGTCCCATCAAAAACTTTCTGCCCTTCCAGGTAGGATACCGTCGTTCGTCAAAAACTAACGCAGACACGTCGTGTGCTTCGCAAAATGGTAATTCCTCGTTCCCTACTCCCATTACATGCTCTTTCATGTCTACATCGAATATACTTCGTACAATATGTATACAAGATGTTCGTTATTACTACCTGATGGGCAAATATCTTGCACCCAAGTCTGATTTTTACATCTACCGTCCCAGGTATTTGAATTTTCTTACCAGCCACGGTTTGAAGACGCAACGTCGCGGGTGACACCCTGCGACTGTCGCGCATTACATCCGAATTGGCAATTGTCCTACTGGTTTCAGTATCAAATCAACAACTTCACAGTCTTGTCGTAAAACTGTTCATATATGTAAACGCCGTCTGCATCAGCATGTTTAGATCGTACGATGCGGATGATGATCTCCGGAGCAGAATCCTTGCTGGTCGATTTTCGCCCCCTACTGTTGACCGCTATTTGTTATCCGACGTCTCGGCTTCCTTCTGGTTCTGTTTACATTTGGGCTCCAAACTCGCCACAATTCCAGCATGTGGCTCCCTTCCTCTTTGGTTGATAGTCACGAAATACTCGGTGAATCACCTCTTCCTTGCTTCTTGGCCATCCTCCTCTACGGAGAATCTTACCTTGCCTCCTCTATGAAGCATCTTACCTTGTCACTACAACGATATAAATGAAGCTTGCTTTGCTGCTTCACATTCAAAATGAGCTAGCACATCATCTAGCGTCCTCTGTCGAGCCAGCCGTAGAGCATGCTGGATCTCTCGGTCGGGTATTCCGTCAACAAAAGTTTGAATGCTAGCTATTCTAGGAAGCCATTCGACGCTGTTGGGTAGATTAGTCTCACCAAGCCAGCAATATCTGCTTCAAACTCTTGCAAATTTTTGTTAATCTATATGTTCACGCCTGCCATTCAATTCCATCTATGTTGACTCTTGTTAAGATAACACATCGTCAGTACTATGAATTTGAAATTGCTCAAATAAAAGAGGGTAAACTCACTTCCAGCTCCATAAGAAAACTTTCGCCTTTTCTAGATTCTGGAGGTCTTCTAAGGGCGGGCGTAAGACTTCGTAATTCTTTAATGCCCTACGATTACAAAAATCCCTTTTTATTACCTAAGCGTGCAATCCTTTCTCGTCTTCTATGTGATTATTCTCACAAATTGTTTTTACATTCTGGTCCTTCGAATACTCAAGCTTTTATTCAACGCAAATTCTGGATCGTTGGTTTGCGATCCCTAACGCGACAATGCTTACGCAAATGTTCGCTGTGTTTCCGGTTTGCTGCTAAACCCTGCAATCAACAATGTCAGATTTACCTTCGCCACGAGTTCAAATAAGTCGCGCCTTTACTAATGTGGGCGTTGACTTTGCTGGTCATGTTCTTGTCAAGAGTTCAAAACGTCGAAATGCTTCCGTTCTAAAAAGCTATTTGTGCTTATTTGTCTGTATGTGCACCAAAGCGGTGCACTTAGAACTCGTTTCTGAGTTGACCACGGAGGCTTTTCTAGCCTCATTCACCAGATTCACTTCCCGACGCGGTCTACCTACGTCGGTATATTCTGACTGCGGTAGAAATTTCGTTGGTACTTCTCGTGCCCTAAGAGAAGCCAGCGATTTCCTGATACAAAATGAACAAGTAATACTTTCTGCTATGGCTTCTCGTGAGGTTCGTTGGCTTTTCAGTCCTCCATATGCCCCAAATTTTGGTGGAATTTGGGAAGCCGGCGTAAAATCCGCTAAGGCTTTGATGTTACGTTCTTTCGGTAATCAACCTCAGAATTTCGAAGAAGTTTCTACGATTTTCGCTCGTATTGAGGTGGTTCTAAACAGTCGCCCTCTCTCTGTACCCTCTGCCGATCCTAATGATAGCACGGACTATCTTACTCCGGGTCATTTTCTTATAGGTGATCCGATTCTTAGTTTACCGGAAATTACCTTCGCTGAAGACCTATCTCTAAGTTCTCAGTAGAAACGTGTCTCGTTCAGACTACCCAATCCTTTTGACGAAGATGGTCTAAAGAGTATCTGAATACTCTTTTACAACGTAATAAATGGAATAGTTCCTATAAGAATCCGGAAGTAGGTGATTTGGTTTATATCAAGGACTTGGAAACTTCGCCCTTGTCATGGCCCATTGGTCGCCTAGTGAAATTGTTTTCCGGCAACGATGGTGTTTCCCGCGTGGCCTCCGTAAAAACGTCTGGTGGTCTTCTTACGCGCCCCATTACAAAATTTATTTTTCTTCCCAAATAGAAGTAATTTTATTTTCATTTTTTTCTTTCCTTTTTTATTTATCAAAATTGTTTTTTTTTGGCAATCAATCCGAATGTTTAATGTATTAGGTTATTTGTTCTATGGTTAATTTTCATTCTTGGTAGGTTTAATTCACTAAATGTTAAGTTTAATTAAGCATTATATTTTATTTTTTTCTTCCCTTCTGGAGCTTACCGCGTTCCTTGCTCCTCTTGTTACGTTTTTTTCGTGGCAGCACGTTGGGCGCCAAATTTATGCTACGTAACACAAAGAAAGTCAAAGAAATGACCGGGCTCAATCGGAGAGTAGGGGGGGTTGTAGAAAGCAGACTGACCTATGATGTATGCGGCGGTAAGGAGTTAGTAACAGTACCTGCAATAAAAGAAATTAGAATAACAAACCTGCAATAAAAAAGATTAGTCCTGCAAACCTGAAATAAAGAAAAAGCATAGCAGCAATGAAACGTCTAAGTTATTCAGTACTTTGTAGAATGTAAATAAAACTGTTTAGATAAACTATATAATATAATCACCATAAAAGCATTACAAAAATTTTTATCACAAAGTGAGGTAATATTGGGGAGTAGCAGAAACGTTTCCTCACACACCAATTAAACATAAATCAGACAACATGTTAACAAAAGATAAATAGGTAAGACACAATTGATATGAGTAATTCAGCAGTATTGATTTTTTTTTCTTTCTTTTTTTTTTCTTAATCGCAGGCAAGTCTATTGTAAAAGGTATCAGAACGACGAAGATATGGCAAAACAACGGATAGATATTTAAAGTAATAATAAGTAGGAAATAGTTCAACTTACAAAAAGTCCTTCAGGAACGCTTCCTTGCATTTGAAGTGTGGGATTCACGGGGTCCTGCACTAGCGAAGCACTTCACCCTTTACTGGGAGGGTGTTGATGGAACTTATCACACGTTACCCTAATCACACCTACGTATTTCACTGGTGTTAGCAGCAGACATTATCAGGCTGATGGAACTATGTAGCATTGATAAATTTCTTGTTAATTCTATTTCCTGAGACAATAATTTCGAAATATTTTGTAACACAAATCGTAGAAAAAAAGGTAATAAAAATTTAGAATCACGGGCTTTCAAGGCACGATGTAATGCATTAAACTAACAGTAACGTGAGGTGTTTTATTTGCTACCTATGGTAACAAAGAAAAATCTAATGCTTTTGAAACACTCAAGCTTAAAACTGTGTTTGGATAATCCAAAGTATGCACTACTCTGATAAAAAAAAGGACCACGAAAACTAGATCGCACACACAGTTCACATATAAAAAGACAAATCAACTAAAAAAACACAATCAATAAAGCACGTGCAAACACTAAGCAAGTCCGTCAAATGCTCCGAACAACACGCGTGTAGGTTGAGTCCAACAAGTTATACCACTTTTATTTCCAACAGAAAAGCAACAAAAACAATTAGTAAGCCACGCGTAAGTAATAAAAACCGTCCGTCAAATGTCCTTAAAACACACGTACGTCGACCAAACACGTTACATATAAAACATACTATTTCAATCGCTATCAGAACTACACTGCTTACAGTTAATATACAGCTTTTCATTTCACAAGAAGGACAACTAAAACACAATTTGACAATTTATACTGCATTAATTCTCACTATTTTTAAAGCAACAAGGAAACAGTACTTTTCACATAATTAATATCTAGGAACCAAGAACAAACTCCAACTACTCATCTGTTTATATACCATCGTTGTTACTACAACCGCTTATCGACTCTTATCTAAACTTGTATATCCACATAAGGAACAAAATTTATTTGAACGGCCAGACAAGAACGATGCAATTTATAATTAATTACAAGCGGTTTATCATTTTTCAATATGTTGGTAAGTAATTTACGACTAATCCTATTTAAAATTCGTTCCTTGCAATTTATTTATTAATTGAAAATCAAACTTCAATTAAACTATCTTTAATTAATACACACGAGTTAAATTGCACACACTTCTGAATTATTCTGAAGTATTTACTTTATACTAATAAATATAAAATATAGAACTAGTAGTTGCAGAAATGTATTTACGAATTGAGAAAAAGCGTAAAATGTTAAACGATTAAAAATGCACGTTACACTCTGAACCCAAATATCGGCGGGTAAGCCGTAATCCTGGCTGGAAGGAAATGTCCAGTCTCTTTCTTGTTACCATAAAATTTGTTTAATTTTAGGTGGGCGGTATGTTCACGCCTGCCATTCAATTCCATCTATTTCTCCCCTTATGGGTCTATAAACACAATCTAGATTCCCTGCTTAACCTTCAAGTAGTATCTCTCGAGCGCTCAATCAAGTACGTTACCATACGGGTCAGTCTGGTGAAATGTTTAAAGTTTCCCGACAATTCCTGAATTCTTTCCTTCCTTAAACTCTCTACCTTAATTACAGTGTGTACCAGTACTGGAACGTAGGTAAATACGACCTTCATTTGTTATTCCTGAATTGTAACTTATGCATATCTACCGTTTTTGCGTAAATTTAACTACAATGGTCAGCCCCTTGCTCTAGCTATCGAAGTTCTATACACTATATAAGATTATTCTAAATTGAAATTACTGTTAAATGAATTTGAGTAGCCTGAACCACCAACAATGTAAAAGCTGTGAGGCTCCAGACTGACTGACCATCTTGGGGCTCCCGGGGTATTTATGTTGTCCCTGCCCCTCATATTTCTGTGGGAACTGCAGAGCTCATGTCTGTTTATTTCTTTATTCAATTATATAATACAAAGTAATAATCTTAATTCTAATAATTGCGCTTTTTATAACCGTCTGTCCGTCTGTGACCTGCACCTGCAGTATCACTTACGCTGGAATATATTGTATTCACATCCGTTCTCACAACTTGCTTGTGAACTTTCATTAACCTTTTCTTTATTTATCCTTGAATTACAATGTTGCATCTAACTTAAGTTTCTTAATAATTTCTATTAAATTATACATATATCGATTTGGGGGATATGTAACTCACGAACGCGTTATAATTCTTTCTGTACTAACTTACGGCCTAAATCCACCTTTGATAAAGTACAACCAAAAAACAATCGGTTCCACATTTTGCAACATGGATCCTTGCATTTAAATTTTAGAAAATTAAAGATATACTCAAAATTTTAGTTTGTTATCCCTTTGATTTTGCCTTTGGATTAATTTGTTTAAACAATTTCGTAGTATAAAAATTGTTTTTCATTATATAAGTTGAATTCGTTTTTATATTATTGTAAAAGAATATGAATATGGTTGAGAGTATATCAAAATGTTATAGGTGGTTAGTTATTTTGCGATTTGTATACTAAACATCCTCATAGACTTCCATCATTAAACCCTTAAACGAGTTAACACAGCATTATAATCCCTAGGCAGTGATTATTTATTAATTACAAAGGCTTGAATCATAACGTCAGGTATCATTTGCATTATTCCATTTGTACCTGTGTTTATTCAAATTACTGTTTCGTATGGAAATCCTTTCAATACAGAAAAATCGATAAATAGTGAAACAAGAACTCTTATCTCAGATGTCTTGCACTAATGATTTGACACTGAAATTATTTTGTAAAGACTTTTTATAATAGAAAGCTCTTTAAGCTACCCTTAACTAAAATATGGCGTTCACCAGGTCGTTAAAATGAACTCCAACTATCATAAATTTCAACCCTTTCAGCTAGTTCTCAACTGCAAAGGTCGTTAAGCAGCGAACTTACAAATACCGCTCTAGGATTGACCGTCGTGCTTCCTATTGTACCACTATCTATTTACATGTTCAAGAAGGGTTTTTGTATGTTCAACGTATAATGAGCTCTATGACTTTATGCTGTAGGTTTCAGAACTTCTGCGTTTTGCTATGTCAAATACTTATGAAAATGTGGAAATGAGGAGGCGCTACGCTGAGAACATAAATTATATACATTTCTGCTTTAATATTTTATCAAATGGGTTAATCACATTCCTGAAGATGACTTACTTGAATGTGCGATTTCATAGTAAGCTAATGTTGTACAATTAATTGTACGAAAACGACCAGTTTTGTAAAAAAAAATGCTTTATATCAAATGCATGCGTGGTTGAAGATGACAGTGCGTTTTTTCCGCTTTATTTTGCAGAATAAACCATAAAGGCATCATAATGGGCATAATGAAAGTCTAAAGGATAGCTTATTTAACACTATAAATTTCTTTACAGTCCCCCTTGAAAACTTATTTCTAACTCATTTTTTAAAGTTTTTTTATATCGTTATATTATTTTAAGGCTTGTGGTAGTATAAAGCATTACTTTACTGTTATATAATTTTATTTGTTTATAAGATTATGTTTATTGTATTTAAAGTCATCATTTGATAAGTGATACTATTTTATAAAGAAAATATTGACGGTACTCTTGTTACACCTTTTTTTTTGCGTTACAAACTTTTTTCTTCAATAATTCGGATAGGAGATTTCCAGTCCTGTTGCATATAACTTAATAATTTCTTTAATGATTTCTAATAATTCCTAATACTTCTATTTTATTATACATACTGCTACACTTCGTTTACAGTTTTACCTGGTCGGTAATGCAGTTAACAAAATGTTACGCTTAGATTCTGGTACATTGAAATGGCGATAGATGGCTCTTCAAAGCCGGTAATACAATTACCAAAGTTCATAAGATACACATGACGTCACTGATAATTTATATTGCGCCATAATTAAGAGAAGGTACATAAAATTTAAACAATAAAAATTAGATAATCTACTCACGTGAAGGATCCGTTAACCGGCAGGAATCACGCCACGGTAACCTCGGCATCGCTGCTGGTAGAGTTGGACATCCAAATTATCTCGGGGTCATGGGATGCTCCAGGGTCATCTCCGTTCCTATATGCAGTGGAAGACGGGGATAGGGAATTAAGGAAAGATACTCAAGATAAGGAAATCTACATAATAAGATAACACGACACCCGGCACGACTGTTCACTTCAAAGTTCGGCGTAAAGCCACGTTTCCGCGCGAGAACCGCGGAACTCCCTACTCTTTGTAGCATTGCTATACCCCTATAGGGATAATTCACACTTCCAATTGCACTATTGTGACGTGCCGGAAGCCCCGCCCAGTTCATTTAAAAATGTTCGCGCGTCTTGCGTATTTAAAATTATGGCGGGAAAACTTCCGTACATTAAAAACTGAACTAAAACAATGTTTAAGTGCAAATTCAGTTTGCACGTAACAATCGCGACAAAGCCACAAAAGAAAAACTTAAAAAGAAAAAGTCTGTTAGCACAGTAACAGCTTAAAATCTAAGTCCTTACTACCCTACATGAACCCTAACTTAAAACCTACAAAATGTTTATATAAGGCGCCACCTGGTTTTTCGACCGATAACACGTCTACCGAAGTACCAGGAAACGGAATAGGTAGCCCGATAGTCTTTGACTACACTACTTACCGACAGCACAAATTTGTCGGGGAGCATGAAACACTGCTTAAACTAACACGGGTGCGACAAGTCGCCTAACCTATCTAAACCTATCTAAACTTATCTAACTAAAGCTAACATATAGTTCTTATATGCAAACACACATGAGTGTCGCATCAAACTATTCTTCTTTTTTTGGCAAGAAGTGCCCAAATTTAAAAAGTTCATGAGAGCGTCACTTGCACTCTAGCAAATTTTGTTTCTGGTACTTTGGTTTCCTCCGATGCACATTTAACTTGTCCATGACACAGTTGTGAATCCACAAATTTACCAAAAGTACCGCCTACTAAATCCTTATATGCTAACCTGACAAATTACATTTCTAAATTGGGTTAGCTTTTTCACTTAATTTTCAGAAAGATAATTCCCACGTCTGGTCATATATACCACACGTTAGGACGATAAAAGATAAGATAAGATCTCAAATTGATGTTAAAGATAATAGATAAGGTAAAGATATTAAGCTTAAGTTGTTATCCTCAAAGGTAATGAATAAGATAACGGTATTAAGCTTTAGTTATTATTTGAGATACTCGATAAGATAACACGATATTAAGTTAAAGTGATTATAAGAGATAGTAGGTAACATGAATTTAAACAGAAGTTATTGCTCAAGATAACCGGTAAGATAACGCGACATAACTCGAAGTCATTCCTAACGGTAGTCGGTAAGATAACGATAAATTAAACCAAAATTATTACTAACAGTAATTGGTAAGATAACGATACTAAACTAAGGTTATTACCAAAGGTAATCAATAAGATAACGATATTAAACCTAAAGGTATTATCGAAGATAATAAAGAAGACAAAGATATTGGCCTAGTTATTACCCAAGACAATGATAACAACAAGAGTGGCTCCAGTAGAGCCGTTTAAATGGGATTGACCCTATAAAACACAGCGCAGTCTGAAGGACCACCTGCGATATTAATCCGACAAGATAAGATATACACATTTTTTAAAATTCACTAAACTCCTAAGAGAACTAGTACGATAATTTTCCTAACGAGTGCTTCGACTACGATAAGAAAATCAGACAAAGATAGACACGACAACTTAAAAGTATCTTCACAGATACAAACACACAAAAACAAACTGTTTTAAGGTAGTTTTTTAAATCGGTAGCACCCTAAACACACAAAAATGTCCAATTAAAAGCAGTTAGATACAGATACACTGTCCCCATATGCTAAAACAACCGAGAATTTAATAAGATAACAATAAGAAGCAATAGCACCTCACCACAAAGTTCAATAAAAAACAACGAAAAAAAATGTTTATACGTTATGTTGATTTAGTAGAAAAAACAAATAAAGATATAGTGTAATGATGTAGTATAATGTGGGCGACTGCAGTAATTCAGAAGAAAAACACATGGAATAGACAATCCTAGCCTTTGCAACTGCGAATATGAACTATTTCTTTCAATGGCATAGACTGCGCGTGTCCTATGTGAGCCCAAAGAAGAAAGCATTCACTCAACATCAGCCAAAACCAGTCATAAAAATTCAATGGGTTATTTCAACCAAAGTTACGACAATTACCTTTCAATTAAACCATATAAGAGAAATACTAAAGACCGAACAATATGTAGTAGGAAAATTTCAAGGGTTAATTAAATGAAACGACAGAGCTATATTGGGGGGTGTAGAGGATGAAGTGATATATGAGTAACGGTATGGTCGAGGAAAGTCAACGAAAAGAAAAAGATAGCTAAATTAAGGTAAGTAAAGTTAAACGTGTAAGAAATTATATACTATATGAGAGAAGGAATAAGTAATTAAAGATACTAATTGATGACGAGAACAAAAAATATTAGGTAGATGGTGAGGAGAATGGGACATGAAAACTTAATTAGCATTTGGGTCAGCAGAGAATGGCTTAAGGTCTTTAATATGCCACCTGCCTTGGCGTTTTCCTTCAGTATCCTGAAGTTCATAGATAAGAGGACTAATAACACGTGTGACTTTACACAGAATGAATTTAGGGGCCAATTTTGAAGAAAATTTCTTAGATGCATCCGATAAGACATAGTTCTTTTTCCAAACTTGTTCGCCTAAGGCAAAGGAAATATTTCGCTTACGCAAGTTATAATGGTCCTTGCTCTTTTCGTAAGCTTTTAACAAATTTTTCTAACGTCGTTAAAGATAGAAGGTAATGACTGTTGGTCTTTGTCCCAGCGTACTTTATCGTCAAATTCAATTACGTTAGTATCGTCAGGCACTAAACCATAGTAACTCCCATCGATTGGGGTATATCTTCCAAAAACAAGAAAAGACGGAGTGAATTGGGTTGCTTCGTGCTTAGATGTACGCAAAGCTTGAGCAATTTCAAAGATATGTTCATCCCATGTAGTATGGTCTGAATTAATATAAGACGAGATAGCGGTAATTAACACTCGATTTACTCTCTCGGTAGGGTTTACTTGGGGATGATATTTTGCGTTAAACCAAATTTTTGTACTTTGTAACTTTTAACGAAATTCTGAAAATCTTTAGAGATAAATTGTGCACCATTGTCACAAAGAATAATCTGGGGGACACCAAAGATAAGAAAGACATTCTGTTCTAGGAATTTAATTATTGCAGCGGAGGTAGCTTTACGTAAGGGTTGCACCATAACAAATTTAGAAAACCAATCGGTAACAACCAAAAGATATTGATTACCTCTTTTCGATCGAGGGAGAGGTCCTAATAAGTCAAGCGATATTAATTGAAAGGGATAAGATACACGCTTAAAGTTACCCATTAAACCAGGGCGAGCATCTTGCGAACTTTTATGGGAACCACAAATTTTGCAGCTTTTAATGTAGCGACAAACAGATTGCTTAAGTGTGGGCCAGTAATACAATTCAGATATTTTCGCGAGAGTTTTTGTAACACCAAGGTGTGCAGCTAAGGGATCGTCGTGACATAATTTGAGCACCTCACTGCGATTTGCAGTGGGCACAACGAGTTTCCATTCAGGTATATTCGATATTTTATGTGGGGACGAGGATACAAATTTATACAGTCTATTATTAGTTACTCGAAAGGTAGGAAATTTGTCGGGATTATCGGAAACTTTTTATCATATTGAGGTACCAGGTATCCAGAATTAAATTTGGAAGGTTAAGAGAAAACATCTCGAGATAACGCATCAGGTACGATATTTAATTTGCCAGGCCTATGCCTAACATCGAAAGTAAATTGAGATATACGCAAGTTCCATCTTGCCAAACGACCTGCGGGTTGTTTCAAGTTATTAAGCCAAGTGAGTGCTGCACAATCAGTGATTACGGTAAAGTGTGTACCTTCGACATATCCTCTAAATTTCTCGATGCCAAAGATAACACCCAATAGTTCTCGTTCGGTAGCAGAGTATTTTGTTCGGCAGAAGTTAAGGCACGGCTCGCATAAGCGATTGGATGTTCTAAACCATTGTTTACCTGGAACAACATTGCACCTAACCCGGTAAGTGAGGCATCGGTTTGTATATAAAACTTATCATCGAAATTTGGAGAGATTAAGATAGGTGCTGAAGTGATTAGTGTTTTAATTTGTTCGAAAGCTTGTTGGGATTCTAAATTCCACTCGATAGTTTGGGATTTCTTTTATTTTTAATTAAAGCGGTAATGGGTGCAGATATAGTTGAAAGGTTAGGTAAAAATGCGATAATAGCTAATCATTCCTATCAAACGTTTGATTTCGGTAACAGTTTTGGTGTTTTAAATTTAGTAATGGCATCAACTTTAGCAGGATCGGCTCGTAAGCCTGTCCCATCGACAATAAAACCAAGAAATGTAAGGGATGAACGACAAAATTGAGACTTTTCCCAGTTTATCTTAAAACCTGCTGCATTTAAACGTTCAGCAACTTCATCTAATGTGGCGATATGTTCATCGAAAGAACTTGAGATAACTAAGATATCATCTAAAAATACAAAGGCACGTTCTTGATGTAAGATAGGACCTAACGTTTGATCCATAGTACGTTGTAAAGTTTGTGGAGCGTTACAGAGACCAAATGGCAAAAAATTATATTCGAAAAGACCTCGGCCTGGGACACAAAAAGCAGTTTTTTGACGAGAAGATAAGTCAAGAGGTATCTGATAAAAAGCTTGTCTAAGGTCGATAGATGAGATAAATTTTGCATTACGAAGCCTGCTCAAAATTGAATCAGTTCTAGGTAAAGGATAAGCGTCTGGAACAGTAACAGAATTTAGCTTCCTGCCATCAAAACAGACACGCCATTCGTCATTCTTTTTCCGAACTAGCAATACGGGAGAGGTCCACGGTGAATTTGAAGGAGAGATAACACCAGATACTAACATTTTGTCTATTTCCGCATGTAAATGCTTTTGTAAGGCAGGCGATAAGGGATATTGACGTTGCTTAAAGGAAGGGCATCACCTGTAGAGATAACGTGTGTTGCCGTTGTAACACAACCAAGTTCAGAGGTATTAAGTTTGCGAAATTTGTCGATTGTAGCGTTAAGAGTTACATCTTGGGAATCAGTAAGAGAGATTTTGTTAGATATTCCTGTAGATGCACAGGAGTTCGTTTTAATAGAGGTTTGCCATGAAAAATCCTGAAAGTAAAGTGACAGATTAAAAGTTTACAGAAATCAACGCCTAGCAGAAAAGGATACGCTAATGCAGGGACAATCAAAAATAAAACATCACGTTCAAGAGACTCTACACGAATTTTTAACTTAAGGGAACCGGTTACATGTATTTGATTATCGTCAGCTAAATTTATGGAAGTTTTTCAGGAATAATTTGAATTTTGATATTTTGTTGAGATAATTGATGTAAACCTTCGTTATTTATAAGAGAACATGAAGAACCTGTATCCAGTAAAGCAATTACATTTAAGGAACCAATTGAGATAGATAAGTGTGGACGGTTATCGAAGGGTTTTTAACAAATTGTGAAACGGTAGCAGTCTTTTATGATAAAAGGAATTGACGGTTTGTAACCACTTAGACCACTCGGCTGGAGTAGTGTAGCATAATTCCTCTAATGAAGGTAAGGTATTTTGTACATTAATAGTAGCGGTATTATTATTAGATAAATTTAATGACGGTACAACGTTAGAAGTGGTTTTATAATTTAAATTTATTGGCGTCTGTGTCCGTTGAATGATTGGTGTTGAGGGCGATTTTGGTTTCTTGAGATATTCACACCCTGATTTAAAATATCTCGACGGGAGTTTCCCGATACGTTAGGATTACAGTTGGTGCAGTTAGATTTGTAGATATTTGAACGACCACAACCATAACAAAAAATATTTTTAGGGTATGTGCAGGCAGTATAGCTATGTCCACTTCGCTTGCAGTTCCAACAGGTAAGTGCGTTATTAGTTATGGTAGGAGGAACGTTAAGGGTAGATAGTTTACGGAAGGTCGAACTTGGCAAGCTAGATCAGGTTCTAGGAGACCAGATAATTTCTCGGTGGTGGTCGATATTTGTCAATTCTTGACCTCACTTCTTGGAGAGAGCGACATAGGTCTTTAAAATGAGCTAGCGAAGATATGGGCTGTAATGCCAAACGTTCTGAGAAATGGGGTTCAAATTTCTAAGTAATTGATCGATAATTTCTGATTCGGAAGGTTTTTTGTCAAGTCTGCTATATAAAGCTTCTAATGAGGTAATAAAAGAAACAACATTTTCGTCGGGACCTTGAGTTCGGTTACGAATTTCGTTCCAAAGATCGTTAATGTAGCCATAAGGTAGGAAATCTCGTTTTAAACAGGCAACTAACTCATTCCAGGTAGAAATTTGGTGTCGTATGTTTCTATACCATATTAATGCTGAGCCTGCGAACAAATCACCAGCTGAGATAAATAGATCTTGGTCGGTACACCCGCGGGAAATTTTAAAATCGTTAATCCGGTCAAGAAAGGATGATAAAGAAACCTTCGAATCAAACCCTTCAAAGGTGAGACCCCATTTGTATACAGGTATAGGTTTTCCTAATGGTTTAGGTTCGGCAAGCGCAAGATTTGAAAAAGGTGACGATATATCTACGTCTGCGTTAGGATTAAGTCTTTCTAAAAGAATTCCTTCAAGCAATAACACCTCGGACAACAAACTTTGTTTAGCTTGAGTCGCTTGGTCATCGTTATATAAAGATAATGATTCGATACGGTGTTTGACGTGGGTTATTCTTGAAGTCAATCTCCCTAATTCGATATTAGTGGCCGCAGGATCTGTTTTGTTTATTATACCCGATATATCATCTAAAGTTAATTTAATTTCTGATACGTTGAGTGGCCAATCGCCAACAGGGTTCTTTAAGATAGCAACGCCTTTGGTTTCCTGTGACAAAACAGCCCTAAGTTGAGATCGCCTATCATTCTGATTGCTCGCAGCTATGATACTTCTACATTCCAGCTCGTAGATTAATTCCAGCGATTTTAAATGTGATACGTTCATTATGAATACAATATTCAAGACACGATATAAAAATATGCGATTTTGACGCAGGTTAGAAGGTAAAAACACGTTACAGTTACTTTAAGGTAATACGATACGATATTTAGAGGTAAGAACTTGTTAGAACGTCACCGATAACACCAAAGAAACACATTTAAGGTATATGGAAACGAAATCAATGTTCAGTTAAATACATATTTTATAGATAATGACAGACAAGCCTTCCAAAATGGAAAATGGGCGCAGAGGATATGTTATTTAACCTATAAGGCAACAACGTATAGTCAAACACTTCTTAAAAAGGTATACTAGCAATTTATTTCACTCAAGTGTTTTTTAAACACAAAATTTTCATGTAAAAGATAAACCATAATGCAATTTTAGAATGTAACATAAAGAACAATGTATTTAAGTTTCAAAAACGGCCTTTCAAAGTTAAGGAAAGCAACTAAAGATATTTTAATAGGTAATTCTATAATACTGTATTTAAAGACATAAGGTAAGGTAAATACTTACATGAATAAAAGTAAAGTTCTTTAAGTGAAGAAGCTATTAATGCATTGTATCCTTATAAAGGAAATTATTCTAACCTAAAACAAAGAAGAAGCCCTGAAGTTCATAGCCTGAACAGGTTGAAGGCGCCATCTGCTACACTTCGTTTAACGTTTTACCTGGTCGGTAATGCAGTTAACAAAATGTTACGCTTAGATTCTGGTACATTGAAATGGCGATAGATGGCTCTTCAAAGCCGGTAATACAATTACCAAAGTTCATAAGATACACATGACGTCACTGATAATTTATATTGCGCCATAATTAAGAGAAGGTACATAAAATTTAAACAATAAAAATTAGATAATCTACTCACGTGAAGGATCCGTTAACCGGCAGGAATCACGCCACGGTAACCTCGGCATCGCTGCTGGTAGAGTTGGACATCCAAATTATCTCGGGGTCATGGGATGCTCCAGGGTCATCTCCGTTCCTATATGCAGTGGAAGACGGGGATAGGGAATTAAGGAAAGATACTCAAGATAAGGAAATCTACATAATAAGATAACACGACACCCGGCACGACTGTTCACTTCAAAGTTCGGCGTAAAAAAGCCACGTTTCCGCGCGAGAACCGCGGAACTCCCTACTCTTTTGTAGCATTGCTATACCCCTATAGGGATAATTCACACTTCCAATTGCACTATTGTGACGTGCCGGAAGCCCCGCCCAGTTCATTTAAAAATGTTCGCGCGTCTTGCGTATTTAAAATTATGGCGGGAAAACTTCCGTACATTAAAAAACTGAACTAAAACAATGTTTAAGTGCAAATTCAGTTTGCACGTAACAATACATAGATTGGGGGATACATAACTCCTCCCGACGTAAATGAAAAATTAAGGTTTTCTTTGCTTAATTTTTAAATTCAAGTGGTTAAAATTTGTTAGATTAAAATAAGGGTTGATATTATTTGAGTGAATATTGTATTGAATTTAATTAAGTCTCGCAATCCTAACATGGTAGTTTGAAGTTAGTTTTAAGGGTTTGTATTCTGTTGGCTATACTATCTTGATTTCTTACTAGCTTTCTTTACGTGTCGTTGAATTTTATTATGGTCGATTGGGTTAGAGGTATTTGGATGCTAACAATGGTCTTTATATCGTTTTGATATCCATTAATTGCTGTATTGCGTTGTCATAACGTTCTATGTCTTGGTTATCTAAATTGCCTGTGATAGCTTTTATTATGTTACCTAGTCCGTTAATTAATCCTCTTTGTGTCTTGTAATTTGTTCCGTGGGTATTAATCTGTTAAATTTATCTTCTATGGTTGTTAAAATGTTGTCTATTATACTGTTGTAGTTCATCAATTCTATTGCGTATTCTTTTCCGAATTTGGCTGTGTCCATTGATTGTTTTAATCGGTAGTAATTGTCTTTAATTATATGAAATTCTTGTTTTAGTTCCGTTAGATCGAATTTTTGCTCGAATGTTCAGTAATCTATTGTGTTTTGCATACTTCCTAATTTTATTGGTAGTATACCGGGGTTGTTTTTTATGTCTTCAATTAATATTTCGTTGTCTGTTCTACCTGGGCGGAGGTTGACGGTAAGGGTGATAATTGTCCATCTGAAATTACAGGGTGTCTTAAGTGTTTCAGATGAATATATTTCACTGTCGTTGTCTACTACGGCTATATTTTTTTGTCTGATATTCTCTTAATTTTAAACGGGCTTAAATTTCTGGGTGCCGTTGTAAAAAAAATTGTTTCTTGCTTGATTTTTTTTTATTATTAACTTTATCCTCGTGACTATCAGCTAAAAAATTATACCTTTACATTTCCTAAACCCTAACCTGATATCACAAAGTCGAGAATTTCTTCTTATTAATGTAAGCCCAAGGTAAAGTTGGATGGAGAATGGCTTGAGATAAAGAAAAATTCTTAAGACATAAATTGCTAGTCGAGTGTTAGCTCTGGGTAGATCATGAGCTTGGGTCATGGGTTGTTAAAAGACCAGAAATATATTTAATGAGCGCCACCGTATTTTTCAATACAATAACCAACAAAATTTAACTGTGCTTATATAAGGGGAATGCGGAAACCCTATGTCAACACCACTAACATAGCCATAAAACCTGAATTTCACTCTTTAAAACACACTTACCAAGACCTCAAACACCAGATGTCATACAGATGTCTCGGCTTGACCTGTGAACAAACAAAGGTACAACATGGACACCATTTGTGTCCTCAAAAATATTTGCCAAAAATAAAATAATAGAATTTAGGTTTCTAAAATATATACCCAGGGAATTTGTTTTCATTACACACAATTTCTAATCGGGGATGACTTGTAAATTTATTTTTTTTTGAATTCTAAATAATAAAAAGTCATTCAAAAACAAAATAGATTCTATTTGGATAAATTTCTGGATTCAAGTAATTATAATATTTAAATTCGTATCTCTATAAAATTTTCTCTAAATTATTTTTGTAGAACAGAAATATACTAGTAAAGTTTTGCATTCAAAATTAGGAAGATCTCTGAATGGATCTTTTCTATAAAATTTAAATATATTGACTTGGAATTTCTAAGTTACTCATAATACATAAATTTCTTTGAATCAATGAAGTACTTCCTTGATCTTCACAATAAAATTTAATTATCAAAGTGCGATATTGTAGAATGTAATTACTCTAAGTTATTTTTATTTAACAGTAAGTACGCAAATTTCACATGTCGATGAAAAATGCAAGTTCATGACCTCAAAATGTTTAAACATATTTTAAATTAAATTAAGACGACATGTGACGTCTAGATAGGACAACTGAACCTATGTTTTTTAAATATCTGACATAAAATGTCATTTACAGCTTTACCAAATGTACACTTTGTGTACGTGTAAACATTCTGACACACAATAGATTTGTTATTTAATTTGCTGTTTCATTAAAAGCTTTTTTTCGTTATTCAAATTCTTAATGTTATATTCTTTATAGCAATTTAATTAATGTTCAAAGTGATTAAATCCTAAGGTACACTCACGTGCTACGAAACTGATTTGAACGAAAGATATGGGACCTTGACCTCGGCTGTCTGAAATTTCCATAACCATCGAATATCAAAGTTCTTCGTAATACAGCGATTACAAAGAGAAACCAACCTCAGCTTGATTGAATTTAATTCTCCAACAAAATTTTAGCTCCAAGGTTTACTTGTCTGATGTTATTTATTGGTGAAGTTGAAATATATGGAACACATGTAATTGCCTTCTTAAAATATTGCCTTAAGATACTGCGTCAGGATATTGCGTTACGATATTATATAAGATATTATACAAGATATGTCCTTAACCCCTTAACGCACAATTAAAAAAAAAAGAAAAAAAAGAAAATGTATGTTTGAACATTATTTTGACTAAAAATTTAAAAAAAAAGTAAAAAACTACTCGAAATTTAATAATAGTGGATAAATAATTACAATGGATTTTGATTCACATTGCAGATCGAATATTGTAATTTTACACGCAATCATACATTTTTTCGTTTCCAGTTAGGTTTTATTAAAAAAAAACATCTTTTTAACTGCAAAAATTTTTATTTGTACCTACTTTTAAATATATATATATATATATATATATATATATATATATAAATAGAATTAACATTTTAGTAATATTTATTGAAAAATAGTAAATTATTCAAAATTTTCTTTGTGTGGTAGATTTCAAAGCAAGGTGCAGCACATAGCCCAACATTGCAAACATTGCACATATAACGGCTTTCTTTTCTTTTTCTTTTCCTTTACTGTCTCTTTTCGAACAGAACACTGCACAATATCTTGTGGAACCTTCTTTTTTTGGCGTTGGTGGAACAAAGCTGGGAAAATGACGTTCTGTTAGTCGTAAGATTCCAGGAGCTTTTGGTCTACCTGATTTTTTATATTTATTTCACTATGGTAATTTTGAATAAGCCTCTCTACCAGTTTGCTTCTAAAATCTAAATTAGATTTTTCACCTCCATTTTTTTTGTACAGAACATAAGCATTCCAAATACTAACGTCTAACAAATGAAAAAATATTTTCTTATAATATTTCTTGCCCCTCTTCCTAATAATCGGATAGTCGTGTAAATGTTGATCTAGACCAGAGGTTCCCAACCTTTTCTGAACCACCGCCCCCTCTACTGGAAAAAAACTTCCAACGCCCCCCTCCTCATCATAGTGCATTATAACGAATATTAAAATATTGTTGCATAGTATCTATATCTATATATATATATATATATATATATATATATATATATATATATATATATATATATATACATAGATACTCATATACGAACGTTGCACTTTTGACTGCTATTACAAGCGTTCACTAAAGCGTTGGACAAGGTATATATATTAAAAATCGCAAAAGTAAACCTTAATTAAAACGACTATCAAATGTAGTACAAACTTGTTTATTAAAACTTAAATATGAATACATAATGAACAGAAAAAGATTAAGAAGAAAAATTAATGAGATAGTTGAGGCTGGTGAAGTTTTAACAATTTGCTAATGTCGGGTTCCAATTTCGTTAACATCAGCCGCAAATCGCCACGTTCAGTAATGTGCAGTCTGTTCCTTTTCTTAGACAATAAATTAGCTACTGCACTGAACCCACGCTCAGCCAAATAAGATGAAGGAAATGCAATTAAAAATATCTGTACTCTTGACCACAATCCAGGGTAAAGAACTGGTATTGGTTTTGAAGCCAGAACTCTTGATATCCATTTCTGAATTTTACTTTTAATTCTTCGTTAGTTGTGAGTTCTACGAGTTCCTCTTCTAAATTTGATGATTCTGCTGTATCTGCATTTGCGAAAGGATCTAAAACCCAACCCGGTATATTCATGTTTAAAATATCCTGAATCGCTCCACACAATCAACATGAAGAACGTCCAAGTGTTGGCAGTAAGTAAGTAAATCTTCATGTTTTGCAGAGACTGCTGATAATGTGGGAAAGTGGCTGTATTCACCTCTCCCTAGATTTCGTTTGAATAGAAGAAGTTTTCCCACAAAAGCAGCTATGACATTTTTTGTTTTAATTAAATTCAATTCGTCACCTTGCAATTGTAAATTGACTTCATTAAATATTTTAAACAAGTCTGTCAAATAAGCGATGTCATTTTTATGTATAATCAGGTTTTCGCGCAATTTTTCGTTTCTGTTTTCAAAAAAGTCCAGTACTGAATCAAATAGTTGAAAAAAACGGTTCAGACAAGTACCTTTTGAGAGCCAACGAACTTCTGTGTGCAGCAGCAAACGATTGTAATCTTCATCATTTTCACTACAAAGTTGGCTAAATAATCTGTCATGCAATGAATTGCTTCTAATCGTATTTACTGCTCTAATAACGTAATGAAGCGACGAATGCAAACGTTCGTTCAGATTTTTTGCAACCAAGTGCTGACGATGAATAATACAATGTATAGCGAGTATATTTGGTACTGCTTGTTTCAAATGAGCTATGAAACCCTTATGACGTCCCGTCATTGCTGGAGCACCATCAGTAGCTGCCGACAAAATATTATGCATAGGTATTTCTTTCTCTTGAAAAAACGTACTCATGGTATTAATATTAAATATCGTTTCTCCCTTTGTATCAGTTTCCAAATTTTTTGCAAATAATAACTCTTGATAAATTTTTTCGTCTTTTATGAACCGAACGTATGATAACAGCAGTACTTCGTTATTTGGTAGAGTGGATTCATCAAGTTGAATGGAAAAATTGCAAGTTTTTAAGTAATCGCATAATGATATTTCAACGTCTTGAGCCATTTCGTCTATTCTCCTTTGCACTGAGTTATTACTCAGAGGAATTTTCTGATGACATCTGCCGATGTCTTATGATGAAGAACAGTTTTATTACCTCTCTGACTGCCGGCAAGATAAGTTCCTCGCCAATGGTATGTGGTTTGCCCGTTTTGCGATTAACAATGAAATGTTATATGATGCTCGTAGTCCATCATCTTCTTGTTTAGAAGACGACGCAAATAGGTTTGATATAGTTGGCTGTTTCAAATATTTCTTCTGCAGTTCTCGAAAATAGGACAAATCTTTGTCCTTTTTATCAGTATGCATTTTATTTAAATGTTCTTGTAGCCTAGAAGGCTTCATGGCTTCATTTGAGAAAACTTTTTGGCAAAGTAAACACATGAATAATGATGGGTTTACAGGAGAGTGCGTAAATCCATATTTCAAATACAAAAGACTGTACTGCCGGCATTTCTTCTTAGATTCAGACATTTTGAAATCCAAAACTAGCCACGGTTTAAAATAAATTAACTTTTCAACGAATTTATAGATAATTATAAAATTAATGGTTATAATGACTTATATAACTTATCACTCTCGAACATGGATTATTTGCGAAGCACACAAAAATAATAACACATTCCTAGAGCTATCCCTGCCTTTTATACGTTTGATTTCATACAAGCATCAACTTGTAAGTTTTATCTTGTTTGCGATGCCGGTGCACTTTGTAAGCAAGTCATATCGCGTCTTTGCTTATCAACTTGCAAAGACTTGTTGCGGACAATATTAAACGGAATTAGGTATTCATAGACCTAATGCTGAATTAAATGTTTTAAAGTATATTTTCTCGATAACAATAACATAGACATTTTAGATACCTAAATAAACTGTCTATTCATGCCAACTAGGTATTTTCAAAGTATTTTAATATATTTATTTTCTAAAAAGGTAAGTACGTCACGAACGCCCCCCTTGATCCTCCTAACGCCCCCCTTTTGCCCCTGTACTCACTACCGCCCCCTTTGAAAGCTACAGCTCCCACTGGGGGGCGGTACCGCCCCCGTTGGGAACCTATGATCTAGACGATCAACACCTCCCATCGTTTCGTTATATTCTATCACCAATTTTGGCTTAGATATAACATTGCCATCTTTATCTTTTTATACTTATAAATCTTGTTAGGTTTATCAGTTTTGGAAAAATAGGAGTACTCCACATTTCATTACTTGACCAATACATTCTTTCATCTGGTTTTTTGATAAGCCCCTGAATGATACAAATGGTAAGAAATATCATCATTTCATTTTTGTCGACGTTTTTCCATTGACTGGTAGACTTGCCAGGCTGTTGTTCAGCATATCTGTTCGTTTCCAGTATTATAATGTCCAGCACAGAATCATCAAAAAATAATTTGAAATACTCCAGTACATCAAAATTGTCCGCAAAAAGGAAAGTTGGACCTGGAGCGGCAACAAATGGAAATCTTGGTGGAGGTGGATTTGGTTGGCTATCGCTTATCTGCTTCCAATCAACAGCGATATCTTCATCAGAACTATCTTCAGAATCACTGGAATAATTATCAGAATCTTCTGAACCACTTTCTGACAAATTTGCATATTCGTAATCCGATTCGGAATCGCTCATTTTTCAATATTTATTTTACTAGAAATAAAATGTAAAATAAAATAATAATCCTTATTTGAACAGTAAAAAATGTACCTACCTTTTTTATAGTAAATATCCAATTAGCGTAATTTTTTTTGTATACACAATATAACTGTCTATAAAAATACACTATAAAACAAAAAAGTTCTTGTATTGTTGTTCTTGTAGCACTGATAATATTTATAAAAGATAACAATTATCTTCGTATAAATTCACTGTAATAACGTCTGCTTTATTTCAAGACTGGCGCACAACTAATTCTCTAACTATTGGAAACCACGTGAATAAAAATGTATTTACTAACTGACCCCATAAATACTAAATATTGGGAACCACGTGTATAAACATTTATCTAATAAGTTAGTCATAACAAGGATCGTAAAACTGCCGACATAAATTCGCGGCGATAACGTCTTCTTTGTTTGAAGACTGGATCACAAATAATTCTCTAAATATTGGATACCACCTGTATAAACATTTATCAAATAAGTTAGTCATAACAAAGATCATAAAAATACCGACATAAAGGGTTCTAAGAAGATAAACAATAATAAAATCGCGTACTTATCGGAACGGATATGTTTGTAAACAGTGTCATGTTTCCAAACAATGTTGTACTAAAGGCTATATTTTAAATAAATAAATAAATAAATTTTATAGCTTATAATGCAGAAAGAAAAGCTTAATATCAATAAAACGAATCTTTTTCTTAGTTTCTATAAAATTATTTTTAATATACGAATATATTCGAGTGTAAACATTTTAGCGTCATAAAATGAGACGCCGCTCGAGTTAACTCGAGTGCGTACAATTTGGCCGGTTTAGCTCGAAATAACTCGAGCGTGTGCGTTAAGTGGTGTCCTTAAGATATTGAATTACGGTATTGCACTAAGATGAAAAATATTAGTATAATCTATTTAATTAATTTATACCAACTGTATTAATGATGTCAAAAGGGGCTTCCATCTCAATCAATTAATCTTCTTTTTTTCTAACACTGTTAGAAGACACGTGTTTACACACGGCCATCTCGACTCCACTTATTCTGCAGAGCATCTTGCTCGTTCGAACGCTGATAATGAAGTGAACAAATTGACAACTCGACAGAACTTAGTAGCGAACTTTAAAGCATAAACGTAAAAGAATCTATGTGTTATTATCAATTTTATGTATTAATTTCTATTGGACGGTAATTCACAAATTAAATATTTTAAATTATAGCTGTTTTATTTTTATTTTAAAGAATGAAGTGTAACTAGAAAAAAAAATACGTTACACCGTTTTGTGTCTTTTACTTTGGAAGTTTTTCTCGTGCACGGTTTGTCCTATTGAAAATTTATTTGCGTCGGTATTCTTATTGCGGATTGTGGTGATACGTTCTTTGTCGTTATCTAGTTGATCTTTTACTTTATCGTAAGTTATTTTTAGGTTCCCTTTGTGATCTTTAGCTTATTGCTGATGTACTTCTATGTTATAGTGAATGTCGTAAGGGTTGCGGAAATCTGAATGTCCTAATGTTAATTCTAGGGGTGTAAATATTTTGATGATTGAATCGTATTGTTGTACGCGATTAGTGCGTATGACATTAAATTGGTGATATGTTCCTTCTTGTAATTTAATCTTAATAATCTGTTCTAACAGGGTTAAATGTAATCTTTCAATTAATCCGTTCGACGGTTTTCGGTTATAAAATGAATTTTATTTTATGGAGTTCTAATGTGTTTTGTATCAACTCATTTTTAAATTCGCTGCGGTTATCTAAAGTTATTGTTTCGGGTGTGCCATAAAATGTCAATTATTGTAAAAATACTTGGGTTACGTCAATGCTATTATTAAAGGTGATAGGTATTGCTTGGCCTATTTAAGGAATGCATCTACAATAGTTAAAAAGTCTTGTGCTTCTACTACTAGAGTGTCGGTATGTAATTTTTGAAAAGGTTTATTAGGTGTTTTGGTTAACATTAAAGGTATTTTTGGAAGTGTTCTGTCATATTTTGCTTTGTTTGGGTATTTTGAAATTTAATGGGGATTTGTCCGTGTTTTGTTCTTTATGTCAATGTTGGCTCCTAATTTTTTTAAAAGGTCCATTCCTATTAGTCCGTCGTATTTATCGTTAAATTCGAAAATACAAAATTTGTGTTTCATTTTTACATTGAATGTTTTTGATAAGGGTATATTAGGTATGAATCGGTGGAGTGTTGTTTGATAGGCTGTTTTAATTTTAAAGGGTTCTCTCTCTACAAAATCTAAATAATGTTTTTTACGGTTCGGGGGCTAATTAATGTTTCCGAGGATCCGGTATCGATTAGTAATTTAAATTCTGCGTGGGGTATTTCTATGTATGGCAATACTAGGTGATTAGTATTATTTAAATTTATTAGGTTTGGTCGTTTATAAATCGGTCTATCTGAAAATTTGAGCACGCGTTTTCCGCGTCGTCGTCCTCCTAATTTTCACATGGGTCGTTATGTTCATAATTTTCGATATGGTTTGATTTATCGTTTGTACTGGGGTGAATGTAATTATTCTGGTCATCGTTAAATTTTTCTACTTCTTCGGAATTAAAGTTTCGTTTTTAGTTACGACTTAGTCGGATTTGCGATATTTTTGTATTTTGTCTGGTGTTATCAGATGAGGTGTCCATAGGCGTTGGTTTGTAATAACTGTTAGGGTTATTATTATTATTTATCATAGGTGTATTTCTAATGGGGTTTGCGCTGAATACTGGTCTTTGTTGGTTCATATTGAATCTTGGTGTGAGTGTGAGCTTCATAAAGTTTGAATTGAACATTTGTCTTGGAAATTGTTTAAATTTATTGTTAAAATTTGTGTTATTAAAATTTGGGTTATTGATTCGTGGTTGATTTGTTTGTGCGCTAATGGAGAGAATTTTGGTTGGGTGGTTGTTTGTCTCACGGCTTGTATTGTTTTTATTGGTGAATAACTTTTATTTGCGTTGGGGTTATATAATCTGTTTCGATAATACATTACGTTTTCTTCCTCTATGATCATGTTCATGACTTTTTCTAAATTTTGGGGATGTTAGGAATCTTATTTTATCTGATAGTCGTTCTGGTAAGGCGTTTATATAGGTGTCCAGTGCAAATTTCGTCATACATTTTTGTTTTTACAAGGCAGATATTTTGGCCGGATTCTTCGATTTTTAGTTTTGTTAAGATTTAACTTCTTACGTCTTGGCATTTCATTCCGAATTGATACGGGGATTGGTTACTTTCCATTCTTAGGTTTATTAGATGGGGGGTAAGACATTTGAGGTTTCCTTGGTCTCCAAAATATGCTACTAATATGCGTCTAAAGTCTTCCCACTGTTCTATCTCGGCAGGCTATTAGCGTTAGTGCCCGTCCGGTTAGTTTACTTATCAGGCGTAAAAGTAATACATTTCTTTAGTTATCTCCTGGTTTGTAAAAGGGTTTCAAAAATATTTCACACACGGTAATGTGTAATAAAGTTTACTAACAAAGCTTGTTCTCCGTTGATTTGAGGGATGCTTTCGAGATAAATTTTCATATCTGAACTAATGATTGTTAAAGGTTGTTGTAATAACTAATAGTTACTTTCGGTTCTAATTAATTTCAAATTTTTGTAAAAATTGAAATTTATTTTACAATTTGTATTGTTACTTTTTAGTTTGGTTTGTTAATTTTCAGTTTGGATTGTGTTGGGTTATTTAAGAAATCGCTTTACTTATTTTTTATACGTAGTTATACGGTATTATAATTAAATTGCGGGATTTGTGCTTGGTAATGCCTGGTTGATTGCTGTAGCCTGGAATTCGTTTATTTTTACTTCACGGATGTTAAAGTTTTCGCGGGTTTTAATTTTCTGAAAGGTTTCTTTTGTTGCGCTAGTTACGATCTTATTTTATTCTTACCGATTAATCAAGTCTGTAATGGTCAGTTGCTACTTCAGTCTCACTAGGTGTGTGTATAAATGATTCCTTTCAACTATATTGTCTAGTTACCTTGAATGTCTAAAAATATAGTTGCAAGTTTTCAGTCTACCGTTTCGTTACAGTAGCCGCATCAAAGTTTCCTTTTATAATTTATACAATAAATTGTTTAAGTTATAAGTTTTAAGTCTCCTGAAACGTTTTGTTTTCAGTTGGTGATAAATTAAATTGCGTCTTTTACAATCAATTACTTTATGCTGAAGTATTTAATCATAAAATGTCACGTTTGAATGAATCTTTTCAGTGACGTTGTAAATGTTTCGCTATAATTAGATATATTCGTACTGAAATATCCAATTATAACTTTTTATAACGTAGCGATAAATGGGTTAATAAATGGGTTAATTTTATAATAATTATTACTAAGTGCTTCTATAATTTATACACTTGGAGTGTTTAATTTATAGAAATGCAATGAAGGTTACGTTCGAGTAAATCGTTTCTATAATTAATCGGTATTGCGTTTTGTACATTAAGTTTTCCGTGATTAATTGGTAAAAATTAGTTGCGTTCTATTTTTGAATTTTAAAATTGTTTTCGTTTTGTATTAATAATTCGTGCGTCAGTTATGTTTTGGTTTATTAACAATTCGTAATAATTGTACTAATAATTGCGTCTTTTCGATTCTCTTGGTTAAAAATTCTCTTGTTAAAAATAAATTCTCTTAAAATAGTTTTCGTTTGAAAATAATTTCTCTTAGTAAATTATTTTCATAAAATGGCATAGATTGCAATAATTAAGAGTAAAAAGAAATCTGTACATACATAAAATAATAATAAAAAAAATTCTTTACTAGCTAATATCAATAAATTTGTAAAAAGAATAATTGGTTTAGGAAAATGAACTTACATAATTTTCATCGTCTGTTTCTTTTGTTTTCTGGCTGTGGGCTCAGTCGATTTTTGTACTTCGTCCACGTTTTTGTTTGGTTTGGATTCGGTCGGCTTGGTTGGGTTCGGTCGATGCTTGTACCTCGTCTAACTTGATTTGGGTTCTTCCAGAATTGGGAATTGAAATTATTGGTCACCAGTTCTCTGATTTTTAGATTCGCAGTGCCTTTCTGGATCATATCGATTGCGCCAGTTACGTTTCGGCACTTGGGAGCGGTCTTTTTAAAAACTTCTTCCAAAATTTATTTAGTTAAACAGTAATTACAATGGAATTTTGACAAACTAATTTAAAATACTCTAAGTCGAAATTGAATTAATAATTGAGTTTAATAAGGGTGAGTAGCCTAAGCAAACGGCAATGTTAAAGCTGAAATACTGTAGACTGGCTAATGGTCTTGGGGATCCCGGGGTATTTATGTTGTTCCTGCGCTTAACATGTCTGTGGGAACTTGAAGAGTTCATTTTTGCTTATTTCTTAATTCTATTCATTATACAATGTAACAATCTTACTTTCTAGGTAATCGCGGTTTCTTAATCGTCTGTGACCTGCAGCTGCAGTATCACTTACTGTCTGGAATACAATGTATTGCATCTGTTCTCACAACTTGCTTGTGAACTTTCAATAACCTTTCTATTTTATCATTGAATTATATTGTTGTACTTGACTTAATAATTTCTTAATGATTTCTAATAATTCATAATAATTCTATTTTATTATACATTCATAGATTTGGGGATACATAACTCGCATAGCAGTGCGGCTGTTGAATTGCCGTACACGAGTAGGTGAATAAACTATAGTTTATCGTATATAATTTGTCGGACAAACGTTTTCATGCACTTTGAAGACTGTGCAGCCATTGTTTCAACTAATGAAAACGTGATTGGAAGGATTTTGAAGAGTTACCATGAATAGATGCCATGATTGTGGCAGATTATCTTGAGCTACCTAACTGAACAGACGATGTGAAAGTAAGCGGGGTAATGCACTAAGTTACCTCAGCCATTCTTACCGTTCCTGTACCAAGTTTTGCTTTCATATAAAATATAGGGATGTTTTTAACACTTTATTTTCCTATCAGTATTATTGTACTATAAATTAGGTTATCACGCATAAAATTGCGCTTATTAGTTCTCATAAACTAGAGGTAAAGAACCTATAATCTATTGATGTACTTCGACGAATAGGGCTTTTCACGCGCATTTTTTTCACAGCCGAAAGAATGCGTAGTTATTGTCGGACGTGGTAAATCAATTATCGCAAGTGATATTTCTTCCAGTATCAGATATTGGTGAAATTAGTCTCGCTACAACACTATTTGAATCATTCGTTAGCCGGTATGGACCTTCAAGTTATATACAAAGAAAGGGCTCCAAATTTAAGGCAAATCGTGTGTTTTAGCATGCACAAGGGCAAACATGTTTAAACCATATTTATTCGGTTTAGATGGAATGTATTGTTTAAATTCGCAACTACCACGAAATCCTTATAGCTTCTCATCGATGGTTCCATATTTGCTTATTGTACATGTCTTTTGACAGTTATTTACAAAAGTTGCGAATAACGATCTGATGGGAACCAATCTAACTACCGACTTTCTCTCTTCCCTAGTATCCACATCATTAAATCGAAGATGTCTCAATAAAAAAGAAAGCGCCGTTGCGACATTGTCAATCAAAATGGTTCAATGCCACTTCCATTGTAATGCCACAATTCTATATTACTAAATCGGTTGCTTTAACCGTCCAGCTAAATATAGTAGCCCTAATAAAGCTCGAATTTCAATTAAATTTGTATTTCTCGCAGAACGGTTTTTTTGTACCGATCTTTCATTTTATTTATATATTATTGGTACTTTCAACGATAACATCCAATAATTTCCAATAGCCGGTTATTAATTTAGCATTTCGTGCACGAGCTTTCACGCCTGGTAAATAAATAACTATGTTTCATTTTCGTGTTCTTACATTTTGACTGCGTCAAACCGACTTTAAGTAAGTTTTAAAACAAAACAAAAAAAATAATAAAAATCAGTTAACTAAATGTCACCAGGACATAACTCACAATTAGTTAGCGGTCTGGCATGTTGGTAGCGTTTCGTTGCTTAAGCCTTACCATAACATATAATTTAATAAACGAGACCATGACATAACTCACAATTAGGTAGCGGTCTGGCATGTTGGCAGCGATTCGTTGCTTAAGCCTGACCATAACATATAATTTAACACTTTTCCTTTTTGAAGCGGATAACCAGGTTATATTTCGTTTCCTTATAAATGGTAATCATGTAAACATGTTAGATTTCTTTAACAACCATCAGGTTGCTAATATCTATGTAGAGTCAGCTGGATAGGAAAAAGATAGAAGGATATAGGAAGACCTAGACCAAACTATATTAGTCAAATTATTAGAAATTTAGGTTGTGAAGGGTATGTAGAGCTTTTTAAATTAGCACAGATTAGAAAAGAAGTTAGAGCTGCGTCAAACCGACCTTAAGTAAGGTCGAAAACAAAATGATGATGACATTTTGACTTGGACCATGCTTTTTCCAAACAGAACCATCCTTTTCAATGAAACTAGGAATCCGAGGAATTTTTTCACTTGGTTCAGCTTCAGGTTCATTTTCACCATGTTGCTCTCTCAAAATCCGACGATCGTTGTTTAATATTGTCTTATTCTGCCTTAGACCCCTCACCATCACAAAGTTTAATTCTGTATCAGTCTCTACTTTCTCCAATAACCTAAGCATAGCTCATAATTCTATAAATTTATAAAGAATACAATTATTGCACATATATGTGAATAAAAATTATTTTTCTACAATCGATAGAGAATGTAAGATCAAAATCAAGCGTCAAAACAGTATTCCAATATACGTCAAATAACGGTACGGGAAAGTACAGTTTTTTAGCTTCAATTTAAGCAATATAATGCACTCTAACAAGCAATCTCACAAAGCATACACAAGAGAATTTTTTTATTAAAAATTTTACACTATACTACTTACAGGTATAGTACAACTATGATTTATTTACATGTGCAGTAATGTTGCAATTTTTAAAACCATTAAATAGTGGTTGAGCTTTTCCAGAAAAGCTGGAGGCAACACTGCTGTCTATTGTTAGTAATTCTTCTGCACACTTGTCTATGTATGTTTCTTTAAATATTTTATTTGCTATTTCTACTTCATTTGTATATGATTCAACTATATATCCTTCAGAACAGTTTGAGGATTTCCACCCTCCATGCCGCTTTATTATAATTAAATCTGTTCCAGCGTTGACCAAAATTGTGGCGGAGGACGTAAAAGGTTTGCTACAATTTGAGGCATTTCTTCAAACTGATGTACACTCACAACTTGCTTGCGTTTGTTTATCTTGATTATCATGGAAACGATTTCTTAAGCAAATAGATTTTAATGCAAAAATGTAACGCATCCTTTCACAAATTGATACACTAATAGTTCTTACATTTTCAAAAATACTGAATGCGATTAAAAAAATTACAGTTTTCTGATTCATTTGTATTGATTAATAATATAGTACTTTGGCGCACCTATGACCTTATCGCCTGGTATTGAAGACTTCACATGCAATGTGTGCTGATGCAAAATATACAAATCCCCTTTCTCTGGTTCTAATCGATCTCTTCGTAAGTTAATTGTAGATATATTAGATAAAAAAAAAATACACAAATGTAAACCCCAATTTGCAGTTTTAATTCACCTGTTAAAAATTTGCCGAAGAGGTTTGGGATTATTTTATGAAGGGAAGATCTATTTCTTATTGAGTACTTCGTATTTACCATCAAAATAATCAACATATAACTTTGAGTGGGTTAGTTACCTTATATAATAAGTTATAGAACAGACCAAAGTAGTCAACAATGTTCAGATAATACCATACTAAGTTGTTTGCATTTAATTTTAGAGACACATGGTTCCCAGATCAACAGCTTTGTGTTGGAGATAAGCACGTTGAGAACAACTAGGTTCGAAATCAAAGTAGATGCATTTAGTGGTGTCTTCATTGGCTACAAACAACAACCTCTCAACAGGTATATATGAAAACCTCCGAAACTAACCAGAAAAATTTTTAAATACATGAACATTCTTAATTCATTGCATGAACTGATCCTACAGTACTTCTGTGTGATTAGATTAAGAATTTAGCTAAGTAATTTTTGATATATTTGAGATTTAATATTTGCTTAAGAATGTCTATCATGCATTTGTAATGAAAACGTAAGTGCGTAATATAGGTGAAAACACAATCGTGTAATACTATAAAGACCTGTTGGCATTTGTTTTTTCAATTAATGTCAAGATATAATTACACTTTTGTTGTAATAAATCGTTTTCCAATTATCCAGAGACGTGATTGAATCATTTAACATTTGA
Organism: Platerodrilus igneus; assembly: GCA_036346225.1. NCBI lineage: Eukaryota > Metazoa > Arthropoda > Insecta > Coleoptera > Lycidae > Platerodrilus > Platerodrilus igneus. The sequence continues at coordinate 4,224,138 of JARFIW010000139.1, read as the reverse complement.
TTTTAAAAACCTTCCTTTGTTACGTTCATTTTCGGTATAAATTAAAGTACCTCGTTTTCCTTTTTAATTCATTACCCGTTCGAATAAATTCCGTTGCTATTCTTAAACCCTTCATCAACATCCTATATATTTTACCTGTTCAGAATAAGTCCGCTTTTCAATAATTTTTAAAGCAAATCTATTTGATTGGAAACGACAAGTTTATAATAAACTTTAAATAAGTCAATACCTTGTTTTAGGTATCCTTTAATTTGTTAAACATTCCGATAACGTATAATGGTTTTCTCTATTGTTCCAGTTTACAGACTCGTCGCACTAAGGTCGCGCACTATCCGACAAAACCGTGTTTTCCAGTTTCTTAATCGCGTCCTGATAACAATATTACTTTGAGCTCTGATCGTTAGTTAAACGAAATGAATATTTACTTTCTTTTCGATATACATAATGAAAACACGTGTTGAATTTTTGGTTGTTTTGGTTTTTTTAATTAAAATTTCGCGCACGCCCTACAACGTAGTAAGTAATGATGGTTTTATAAACCTGTACTTTTCCACGTAAATAAATTAATCTTTTCGTAAATATTATAGCTTCTTCCGTCGGGAGATCTAACTGTCCGTGGGATTGCAGCCCCTTTTTAGTATGGGAGGACATCACTGTGTGTTTTCGCCGTTGGACATGACGGTCCGATGAGTGTCCGCCCCTTTTTGGTGTAGAAGGGTGCACAGGAGGCGTGGTTCCGGGCAGCTACCAGATTGGTTCGTGATATATATATATATATATATATATATATATATATATATATATATCTATAAACATTACTGAACGATGTTAGTATTTATGGCCGCCATATGGAGGCATTGCTGTTTGTGCTGAATGACTCAGAGTGGTAGTGGCAGAATGATTATTATTTGGGATATGGGCTGGTACGCTATAACTATTTAAGAATTGGGTTTTCTTCTTTTGTGGGACAATTGGATACGTTAATTGTATGTTTACGGGGAGGGATTTCAAACTGTTCTTTTTTAATTTGTAACTTTGGGTTAATTAAGAGATATGGGTTGGTACCCTATAATTATTTAAGAACTTTAGGCATGTAACTTTAGGTTTACTGTGGGAATTACGAGCTGTGGTTTTTAGGATTGACTTGGGGTTTGTTTCTTCCTTTTTTTTGGTTGTTATTTCAGAGGGGTAGCACCCTAAACACCGCAGCTCGTCATTTTTGAAGTAATTTGGTTGTTCCACCGCATAGATATGAACATATTTTGTTTTAATTAGAGGCTTTTCTATTTTTGTATGTTTTGTTGTAAGTTGTGAATGAGTGAGTGCTTTTTTAAAAAATTTTTAGGCCTACCTCTATTATTGATATTAGTACAGCCCCGCCTACTCGTCGATTAAGCCCGGTCTTTCTTCTTTCCTTGTTCTTTTTTTTTAGGCTGCGTCGATGCACGTAGCACCTTTCAGCTAGCGTTTTTAAATAGGTATATCAGTGTTTTTATGGTTGATGTTTGTTTTATGTTTAAGCAAAAGTTTACTTATTGATTTCTTAGGTAAATTCTAAGCCACAATCACTCTCCTGATCTCAAGTTTTGGCATTATCTTGTTATGTTTTTAGGGTTTTTCCCTAGAACCCCAGCTAGTTTAGGTAGCGTCCAAGATACTTCCCAATCAAAACCATATTTCACACCCGATAGCATTCCGGAACCCTCTTCAAACATACTTACACCAACACGTCCCACTGCGTTAGTCGGCAGTCATTTTGTTACCACAGTCGAAGTTTTCGGTATTTTACCGGAGTAGTTGACCGAGTTTTTCTGTGAATTACTGGTTAGATTTTCTGGGACCAAAACTGTACGTAACACGATTTCATTATGCGCTTTGAACCTACAATGCCATTAATCTACATCTGTAACCATTATACATAGATATATTTCAAATAAAATAACAAAATTTCATGTAATTCTTTTAGCAAACCAGCAAGAAGTGCTAAATAAGGCGGAACATAAACTAAAAGTAGACGTCGCTATCGTCTCGCTTTACTACAGATTAGAAAGCTTCGCTCGAAAGTTCCTATTGCTTGTGAACTATTGCCACTTTACCACCGCTTTTTAAATTAGATTATGTAAGTATTTGCAGTCGTAAATTGAAAGAAATATGCATTTTCCCATTAGACCAAATACCAAAGCGGATTTAAGAAACAAGAAAAACTCGAGAGCACACATGCAAATTGTATGCAAACACAATAATAGCCACGAGTTGTATTTTCTGTTCGGTTAAATATTATTAGGATTCTAAGTTCTCAAAGCATATCAATTTCTTACAAATATATTCCATTCCACGGAAAAGTGATGTCTTTTTCCGATAACGTTCCGTGTGTAATAATACCATAATCCTGAAAAAAGCTTTTCGATAAGAAGCAAAGTCAATATCATGGCTCAATAGTTTTATTACCGATCCACATACGTTCGGCGAGCTTGAACTGAGATTATTACATACAACCAGTTTAATAAAAAAAGGCCGGAACTACCTTTGTAACGCAAAAATAATATTTCGTGTTTTTGGATTAAAAATAAAAACATGAAAATTGGGCAATTAAACGGGGATATAGAAACCACTTTATAGGAAGAAAAAGAATTGAGAAAAACTTGCTAGGGGTTTCACTTAAAGCTCTGACAAAAGCTGACATGTACGAGGGTGTTCGCTATGTTCTGGATAATATTTTTTTTTATAATTGTCGATCCAAAGGGAGGCATGTAAATTGCTAAAGTTACAGTAAATTATCTAGGATTTCAGAATATATATTTATAAAAAAGCGTGCAACGCAAATTCCAATTTTCTGTGGTAAAATTTTTTAATATTTGGTGTAGAAAAAGTTCTGAGTTTTAGATTTCATACAACCGAAACCACAATTTAAAATTCATTAGTTTTACCGCCATTTTACGGTTTTACAACGTTGACATTTGGTCATTGAAAATACCATGCGGTTTGACGTTTGATACACATAACCTACAAAATCAGTAGTGTTCACAATGGCAATAACAAAAGAGCGTATTTGATTTTCCATCCACTTTGCGTTTCATTTGAAGAAAAATGCTGCTGAAGCACCTGAAATGATTTGTTATGCATATGGAGAAAAGGCTGTAAGTCATGCTACGTGTAAAAGGTGGTATCAAAAATTTCGACAAGGAGATTTCAATCTTGAAGATGAACCGCGTGCTGACGCCCTCAAAAGATTGAAACGGACGAACTGCAAGCATTGTTGGATATAAATTCTGCACAAACTGAAAAGGAGCTTGCACAACAGCTTGGCATTACGCAGTAAGCCATTTCCACACGTATCCGAAGACAACATAAATCGACGGCGGGACACCGCACTCACTTTGCTTTCAAGGTTCCATAAAAAGGATTTTCTGCATCAAATCATTATAGGCGATGAAAAGTGGATACTTTATATTAACCCGAAGCGAAAAAAATCATGGGTTGACTCTGGTCAACCTTGGACATCGACTCCAAAGCCCAATATCCACGGCAAGAAAGTTTTGCTCTGCATATGGTGGGATTGAAAAGGTGTATTGTATTACGAGTTGCTACGGCCGGGTGAAACAATTACGGCAGACCGCTATCAGCAACAATTGACCAATTTGAACAATGCGTTTGAAGAAAAGAGGCCATTTACTGGCAAAGGACGTCGTAAAGTGATACTGCTTCATGACCATGCCCGACCACATGTTGCGAAAGTGACTCAGGACCATATCTTTGCGTTACGCTAGGAACCTCTCCTACTTGCGGCGGATAGCTCAGACATAGCGCCTTCCGATTATTACCTATTCCGGTCGCTGCAGCATCACTTGGACGATACACGCTTTGTGACACTTGAAGAAGTACGAAAATGCATTGATGACTTTTCGCCTCGAAGCCAGTGAGCTTCTATTATCAGGGCATTCGCAAGCTGCCCGAAAGATGGCAAAAGGTCATCGATGCAAACGGGAAATATTTCGTTGATTAATATCTTTTTGTTTGTTTTTAAATAAATATTGAATTTTGCAAAAAAAAGCTCAGAAGTTTTTTGTACACCTAATAGAAATACGCGCGTCCAAGTATAAATTCAAAGCTTATAGGTTCAAATTCGGTCCTGGAACTTCTTTCATTATCTAGTTCGATTTTAATGATCAGTTAGTTTTGCATTAAGTTCCTGATCTATTTACAAAATAAAATTCGAATTCGGTGTAATCTACCTACAGTTCATTTTAATAGTATAACAATATTCTGAAAGTTTGGGGAGCACTCTGGGTGTAGAGGGTATAGAGTAGAAGTTTTCCGTATCCTATAATATTATTTTTAAAGGTATAAACGCATTTATTTTTGTTGTGTAAAGGTGAACAATCACTTCTCTCGATAATTCCGTTACCTAGTCTTTCGACAACAACGTATGTGCCTCTTTCTCCTCAACCTTCAACTTCTCAAAGCTGTACTATCTCTGCAAATCAAAAATTTTTGAGACTACTCCTGTTTGGAAAAAATCATTTTGTTAGTTGCCTGTGTACCAAATTTTATTGTAGCTGTTGGCCCTACACATAAAGTAAATAAATTAGAAACTAAAACTCCTCTAGCTAGTTTTAAGTTATTTTTTCCGATGAGCTAGTAGACCATACGAGTATTGCATTTTACACCAATTTATACGCTACACAAAGAAATTAACGTCATGATCCTACTTCGCCCGATGAGATAAGACTTTTTTGGGTATGAATTTATTTATGGCAATGAAAAGATTACCAAGTTATCGTGACTACTGTTTATCTGCACCCAATTTTCAAGATTATTTGATTATTATATTTCTAAGATCATGACACTAAACCGTTTTGGATGGTTGCTCTCGCATATACACGTTAACGATAATTCAGTTATGGCAAGTAAAGATCACCCGAACTTTGATCGATTATACAGAATTAGACTAGTAGATTACTTGGGGAAAGTCTTTTCTGAAAGCTATAATCCATACCAAAAACTAGTTGTAGGTGAAACTATGGTGAAATTTTAAGGTCAAAGTAGTCTAAAACAATATATGAGAGACAAGCCAATAAAAAGAGGATTTAAAATTTCGATGCTGTGCGATGAGAAGGGCTTTAATATTCGACTTTAGGTTTATACTGGCGAGACGGAAATTCTGTAGATAACGACCCGGTATCACAAGTTGTTATAGACCTTTGTACGGAATATGAAGGAAAGAATCATTTTATTTTCTGGTAATTTTTTTAACGGATATTACCTACTAGTATCTCTAAAGAGAAGTAGTATTTTCGCTTGTAGTACAGTATCTCCTAGTGTAAAGTATCTGTCTACTGTGCTTGATGAAAAGAAAATGAAAAGAAACGAATACGATTGGCAGGACCGTAAAGGTGTATATATTTTTAACGAAGTATCGTAAGCCTGACGAAACAATCGTGGTGGAGAAAGGAAAAGAAAATGATGACAGTGTAAGTGACATTAGTGCTTGAAAAGTTTCAGAGGACTATTATCAAAATATGAACTTTGTTGACAACTTTGATCTGCTAAAAATGATTATAGTTTAATCAGAAAAAGTAAAAAATATTATTTTAGGCTGTTCTTCCATTTCTTGGATGCGTAGATGCAACAATGTCCAATAAACAACTTAGAAGATATCTTTATATATCGCTCACAGCTAAATACTTAGTAAATCTAAATAAAAGTAAAACTCCAAAAAGAAGCATACAATTAAAAAACATAAACCTTCAGTAAGTGAAGAGTTCAAAGTTCTAAACCATCAACCAGAATGGAGAAAATCCAGAAGATGTGCTCACTGTAGCACCAAGCTAAATTCAGTGCGGTGAATATGAAATGGTTCAGTGTGTCAAGTGGCGTTATACCTAAAAAAAGGACAGTAATTGTTTCGAAATCTTCCACAACAAATAATTCGTTAAACACTATTACATTTGCATAACGGATTTTGTTAATAAGTACTTTTTTATAACATTTATTTCTTTTTGTATTATAAAACCCTGCGTTTTTGTAAATAATATAAGTTATAGTGATATTTTCTTATTATTAACCCTCTACTATATTCAGTTTTTTAGATGAAATATTTTTCTGTACTTTAGAGATCAATAAAAGGTAACATTAGGCCAGTGAAGGTAACGGCCGCTATCTACTGGCCGCTAAACATGGATACGCCCACCAATCCCAATCACTACGGAATTATGTTTACTCATTTCAAATCTAAGGATGACTGAAACTAAATACTTTTACCATTCCTATATTATTCAGACGTCTATTTTTTTAGTAGTTGCCCTTCTAAACTGAAATACATATAAATGATTTGATTATCTTTATACAACCAAAATTTGTGTTTCTTCTAGCAGATACTTTTTTTAGTTGAATTCAAGAACATTTTAAAGCACACACAAAACTATGACAAGTTATAACTATCCCAATTTTAAAAAACAATTACATTTAACTAGGGTTTAGAATAATGCGTAATTACTAGGAATACTAGGAGTACAATAAATGTTTTACAAATATACCAATTTAAACACAGAGGAGAACCTAACAGAATACAGCTGGAAAGGATTAAAACAATTTTTAAACATTCTTTATTCAGTGTCTCCATTCAAACTTACCACGATTGTCGGTATGTGAAAAGTAATGTATTGCAAGGAATCGCATTTTTTGTGAATTTGCAAACACAAAATATAATAAAATCGTTACTTATAATTTTTATGAGACCTACGCTCTTGAACCTTGTTAGGCAACTAGGGTAGGTGTATTAAAACAACACATACCTTTTACAGAAACGTGTTCGCCCCGGTTCACAAATTTTTCGGACTTTGCATAAGGACACTTTAAGAAAACTTAAAATTTTTTTAGCTTCTGTAAGACCTGCGCTCTTGAAACTTGGTAGAAGGCTAGTATAGGTATACCAAAACAACGCATACCCTTTACAGGAACTGACTTGCCCCGGTTCATCTGTAGGACTTGGTCTTATAGAACTTGTTGCCGCCAGATTAAACATTGCGTTATCGGTGGACTGTGGGTGATATCTATTTATCTCGCTAACAACATTTTACGAAAGTAACGTACAGTAATCCATAGGTTTTCAATTATAATCTTAATCAATATACACGTTGTAAATTCAAGAAAACTCACCGTATACAAAGGCTGCTTTTTCAGGAGTTGATTGTCACTAGCCAGTGCTCTGGTGCATCAGGAGACGCATAGCATTTGCACTCTGAAACTAACACGTTCCCGGAAAAATGTAAAAGTATTATTAAATAGCAGAATGGCACATCTTTTTCTATGAATAGTAATTAATTACTCTTGTCGCGTTGCTTGAGTTATCTCTCCAAAACAACGTGCATTTATAGCTTTGAAATTAAAAGTGAAGTGGATATTGTGATAATAAATACAGGCAAGCAATTTGCGTTAACAGAAGCTAAGAAAAAATTTTAATTTTCTAAAGGTGTCCTTATTCAAGTTCGGAAAAAATTGTGAACCGGACGAACACGTTTCTCTAAACGGTATGTGTTGTTTTGTACACCTACCCTAGCTGCCTAACAGATTCAAGAGCGTAGGTCTCATAAAACTATAAGAAACAATTTATATTATTTTTTGTGTTTGCAATTTCACAAAAAAATGTGATTCGTTGTAGTGAGCTTGAATGGAGACACTGAATAAAGAATGTCGAGAAATTGTTTTAATCCTTTCCAGCTGTATTATTATTAGGTGCTCCGCTATGTGTAAATTGAAATGTTTTTAAAACAATTATTGTATGCCTAGTGATTGGGATTGGTAGGCGTATCCATATTTAGCGGCCGGTAGACGGTGGCCGCTACCTTCACCGACGTGTTAAATTACTTGTGCTTCAAAGATTTAATAAAGTAAGCAAAGATATTCTTGTTTTCGTTATTTGCGTTAGAGGAATTTAAAGTGTTAGGGTGGATTAAACCACTCTACTTGCTGGTAAGTACTTATATTTTATTACCGAGCTATTGAAAGGTGTCCAAGCAGTAACGCGATATATTCACTAACACCTAGCACTATATTACTGGTGGTGTACAACCGAATTTGTCATTAACATTGCTTTTACGGTCAGTTACCAGTTGAATTTCAGGCCCGTAAGGCAACCCAAGCTATGACTTTTAACCTTATCCACCTCTCACCGGCTAGAGCTAAGCCGCTCACGGATTGCGATCCTTCGTCTGGTGTCGTAGTACCAAACAGGCCTACAACTCAATGCAAAGAGTTATATAATAATCCTAATAATAAAGAAGTAAAGATGTAAATTTAAGAAATATGAAATTATTTAGGTGAAATGACAATTTTGTTAAAACTAGGAACGAGAGAACTACGTCATTTTGAAATAAATGAGATATTTATGAAACAAAAAGGTTTGAAATGAATCAAGGTTCAAGGATAACATACATTTATATACAATAGAAACGGACATTAAAAGAAGCCTACAGGAAAAAGGTAGAATCCTTTTAGAGTATGGTGCTTCAGATGTGTAAGGGTAGCATGGATAGACAAAGTTAATAACATAAAAGTTCTAGAAATAGTATGGGAAAAGAAATATCTGTGGAAAATAAAAAGAATAGAAAAAATAGAAAAACAAGACACGTTTTAAGGCATTTGGGGTATAGTGAAGAATATATATATATATATATATATATATATATATATATATATATATATATTACAAGCAGAAATAAGGAAAAGGGAGGTAAAAGTAGACAAATCAGATTAATGCACGCAGATAATGAAAAATGTGGGCTGTTTGAAATTCAAGGAAACATGTAGATTAGCTCTGAATAGGAAGCAACGGAGGTATGAATCTAACCGCTTCCAGGACTAAAAGACTAATTAGGACTAATAAAGAAAGTAACCCAAGCGAGTACCTACCAGAATATTGCACTAAATATTATGTAAACCAAGGGGCTTACAGCATTGAAATATCTACACTTAATTGAATACAGTGGAATCTGTGGGTGTGATTTCGAAATCACTTTAACTGCCCATGGTTATTCGCTATTTATAATATATAAATATAATATAATATATAAATGTAGATTGTTAATGAGATATGTCACTTTTAGCCCTGAATGGTGCTCCAAAGATAACATTAATAGATATACTTGAAACACCTTTTTGAAAGTATTTTTCATTGTACCTAAACCTGATGACTATTATGGGTAACTACAATTGTTGGCCTTTCAATATTTTCAAGTAATGTTGATTGTGCAAAAAGATTTATTGGTAAACAGTTAATTCGGCAAATGTCTAAGTATTGGGAATCTTGGTAGTCGCAGGTTGCCTAACTCCCTTCGCATACCAATGAATATCGGTAAAATAGGTTATATATTTAGAAAACAATAGAAGGGAAAAAGAACTGTAGTTAGGCTCTAAGAATTTGAGAGAAATATGTAGGTTAGCTCAGGATAGGAAACAATGGAGGTAGCGTTTAACCAGTTCCAAGACTGAATACCTAATGATGAGGATAAGTCTAAAAAGTATAAATTGAATTTAGATAAAAGTTAACGAATTCAAAGTTCAATAGTATGATATATTTATACGGAAAAAATTATTTAAAGACATAAGTTCAATTTAATGTAAAGTCACAAACATGATCAAGATACCGTGGACAGACAAAGATTAAGATCAAAGAGGTATTAGAAATGGTAGACAAAGAAGAAATAAATGGAAAACGGTAAAAATAGAATATGTATAGGATGATAGGACACATACTAAGGCAGTAGGGAATAGCGCGGAATATATTAGAAGTAGAGAAAGAAAAGAAGAGAAGTAGAGGTAGACCTAGGTTAGACTATTGCACACAGTTAGTGAAAAATGTAGATTGTGAAAATTTCAGGGAAATGTGTAGGTTAGCCGAGATTAGGAAACAATGGAGGTATGCGTCAAGCCAGTTCCAGGACTGAAGACCTATTGATGATGAAGTTAAATTTAAATAATAGTAGGATAGATAATGTATATAATTAATTAAAGCTAAGACGACATGTATTACTTCTTGTTAATAGTTAGGAATAAAAAGAAGACTTTAGATTTCTAATATGACATAGTTCTTGAAATTTACCATGAAATTCTTGTACTTTATAAATTAATGCAGGAACTATATAATGTAGTTTACCTAAAGCATGAGTAGAAGTTAGTTTTAGAAAGAAATTTTTAATTGTAGTAGATAAGGAATGCCCTGGTTTTATTTTTAATTTTGAAATCTCAAAGGAATGCCTTGGTTTCATTTTTAATTTTGAAATCTCATTTGTTATTTAAGTTTGTATATATGTAATTCATATCAGTTATTTTAATATAGAAAATAAAATCAATCACCAAAATGTACAGGTGAGAAGTGTAGGTATTTACTTCGCGATTCCGTTTTAGGACTGTCTTTACTACCGCATTAGGAAAGCCCGCATGTCAAAAGCAATAAAATATTTTCTTAGAATGTATTTTAGATTTGTCAGTTATACACAAATTTAATAAGACATATCTAATTGAGCTACGTTTGAATATTCTGACAAATATTTGTAAAAATTTTTAAGAAAAGATTTATACAATGTAAGACAAAGGTTTCGTGAAATTCTTCGTCAAATACTAAGTAACTTACTGATTATTTTATTTCAATATTAATAAAACGATACTCATATCTACATAATTGTTGATTAAGGTAGATTTCCAGTTTGTACTGAATTTAATTACAAAAATTTAAATTGGCAAAGGAGTCAATCAATACTTTAATAATTATTGCATTAAGTTTATTTAATATCAAATGGTAATAACGTACCATAAATATGAGATCGCATTTTCGTTTTATTTATAAAAAAGCCCAAAGCTAGAATTTGTTTATAATCTCAGTTATTTTTTGGTTGAAACTTTTAATGAAGAGTACTGAATTATATGTCAAGTATCGTGTTCCAATTAAATGTTTTATTTCATATAGTGTCCATAAAATTATTTAACTTTGTTTATACCACCCTGAGTTTTTTTTTTGTATGAGGTCTTGCTTCTCATCCCGACCTGTAACTATCGATGTTAGATGTGCCAGAGTGAAACTTAACACTGCCGTGTACATATTTTTTTACACCAGTTAAAAAAGGGTAGGATGCAATAAACTATTCTTAGTAATCCCAATAAGTGCTAGGAACGCAAAACCACATTTATAATGCATTGTAACTGTAACTTGTATTAACGTGAACAGGTTCACCTAATTGTAACGTGTGCATGAATGACCCTCGGCTATTGTACTTATTTAACTTTTCTTTCTTAAATCTCCAGAAAGACCTTATCATCAGGGCTAGACAGTGGGTTCTTTGTTTTATCTCTGCGATAGCACACACATGGAAATAATTTATCTTACAAGTCTTCACTGACTTAGGTTGAAATAAGACAACACTATGTGATATAAATACGCATAATAATTGTAATTGAACTAACAAGATAATCAAACTTTAAATTATTTTAGTAAAAATAATAAAAATGTAATCTTTAACCAATTTCAATTCTCTTAACTCTAACAAAACTGTAAATTTTACTTCAGTAAAGTTTCTTTCTTTTCTTTTTAATAATTACAGAGTATCAAAAAGTTAACAAAATAAACCGACGTGATATGAGCTCATGTCTCGGGCGTTTTTACAAGATAAAATTACAACGTATTAATTCAAACATTAATTAAAACATTGAATCTTCACAGTGCTATTAGTATTCAAACATTTGTGAAACAAACAATTATTATAGGTTTTTGTTTTATAAAAATTTAAACGGATATATACATAAATACCTGAATAAAGTATTTTCAAAGTCATTGACCTCGACACAAGTCAAGACAAAACGCGATCAGTGGAACTAACCACAGATGGTGTGTACCTCATGGCAGACACATCGAACACATGATTCTCTAAACCAAAGAATATTAATCCATAAAAAGCAAGTTTTCCAGGATTCAATCCAAGATATAGAAACAGTGTAAATTAGCTCAAATATCTTTGCTATTATTTTCTAATTTATTCATTTTACAATACTCGAACAAGTATTCAAATTCACTTAAATGGCAATATAACCAAAACCAATTTGAATTAAATTAATTTGCTACTACAGATAACCTTATTTTAAAATCATTGTATAATAAGTAAAATCAGCTTACCTCTAGCCGGTGATTTAATTTATTTTTAATAGGAAAAGTTTCCCACAACCAAACTAACATTTGGAAAATAACACGCTTCTTCGTGTCCATCTTCCACCAAAAGTTGAATAAGATAGCCCGGCCTCAATAAGCGGGACTGTGCAGAACACCAGAATACGCCTTTTGATCTCTACCTAACAGAATTTCGACTAATAAGATAAAGAAGACTGCTTGTGTGTTTAACTTATAACCCAAATGGAGGCAAACAAAGTTGTCTAACGTCTAGATTCGTAACAGTAAAAACGAACTGTTACATAACTCACTTTACTAGCTAATTTACAATGGGAAAATTACGGCCAAATTAGGATTAGTAATCCCCTATGATTATTATTAAAATAAAGTTTGTGACACGAAAATGCGTTACAATGCTATTATGATTGTAGCGATATTATTGTTGAGTTTATACTTCTAATGCTACAAAATCTGTATCTCAATCTCTTTTGTATGCCCATTCTGTGTTTTTCAAATAAAGTAGTCATACAGCATATAGTTCGTTTTGATAACGCAAACAACGAATAAACCAGAGATTGACGTGGCAATCGCTTCGTTTAACAAACGAATAGAAAGCTACGCCAGCAAAATCCACTTGCTTTTCATCTTCTACTACTATATGACCGTCCCTTCAATTAGAATATACAAGCTTTTGCAGTTATAACTTCGAGGCAATATACAATTTCTCATTAGATGGAATGCAAAACAGATGCAAGAACAAAAATAAACTCAATAGAATACAGACGAATCCTAAGTAAACACTAAAATACGCAGGAGTTGTATTTTATACCAGCTTAAATGTTATTAGGACAATAAGTTGTAGAAAGCTTATCAACTTTTCTAAATATATTCCAATCCACGAAGGAGTGCTGTCTTTTCTCTTTATAATAATACCATAATCCTGGAATAGTTTTAGAATAAGAACAAGGTCAATATGGCCCAATAGTTTTATTGCAAATCCACTGCTTCGGCGAATAACAAACATACGTTTAATAAAAACACCCCACAGCGGCCTTTACAAATTGCTTGGTCACCTTACAACCGTAAAAACTAAAAGGGCGCAATGATTCATTAGTAAAATAACGCAGCAATTAGCATTACACATTTCTGGATTAATTAGAGCAAGGTATGGAAATCTGACAATTAAACGGACAAATACGAACAAAGCACTTTGTAGGATGAGGAACAGCGAAGTGACATTTGCTAGGGTTTGAATTATTTAGCTCTGACAAAAGCTGTCCTCGGCTAACAATGGTATCCTCGTGTACATTTAAAACTTGGCCGAGGAGATTCCCGGCGCTGCTGCTGCTCATATTACGCGACCAATATTTATCTCTCCACGCTCTGTGTGATTTATTAAAGCCTGACTCGCTCGTTAGCTGGCGTTATCGAGAAATATGCTGCTTGTGTTTTCCTCTTTTGATTAGATGTTATGGAGGCTCTTAATTTTGTTAATTAAAACCCGTCCTAGTATCAATATTTATCAAAAGTTTAATTCGCTAACGCCTATGTGTATGAAATCATCACCACATGTTCCCTAGTATCGGTTGCCTACCTACAATTAATAACAACTGTCCCATATTAAATTATAACTTGAATTCCCATCATTCTAGCTTCTTTTTGTTATCGCTCGGAACTTTATTGTGGTTAAACCGAATACAAATATATGTTAAAATTTGGGGAACATTTCCAGAATGTTGTACGTATTTATAAATTAAATATGAAATATGTGTATTTGTGGTTCGATGATATTCCACAGGTGCACTGTATGCACCGCATATCCAAAAATTTATGGGATTAGTAAATTTGGTTTGATATTTTAGTATGTATTTTCAGGGCCCGTAAAATTGCACTTGTAAAATAACAAAAAAAAACTGATTGATAGTGATTCGTTAGTGCTCTTTAGTGCTTGAAAGTTCATTGTTAGTACTCTGTTACGTTTATTTTCAACAATGGATTATATCCGGTATATTTTATTTTTCTACAATGAATACGCTATCTAATAATTCCGCACCTCAAACCCATTGCGCTCTAAAAACGTCACTTTATGCTATACTTAATTAGTCGAGACCTTGTTGGAGGTATCAGTTGATTTGTTAAACATTCCGATAACATATAATTACTTTCTCTGTTGTTTCATTCTAAACCTTCGTCTAAATAGTGTATTGAACTATTCCGATAAAACCGTATTTTCCAGTTTCAATCGTTCGATAACACGAATGTTTGCATTTCAAATTAATGTTATTTGAACTTGATTCTGCAGCTTGTGGGTCGAGATGTTTGTTTTATGATTCATCACCGTACTTTGAAAGCAATGCACGCTTTTGTTTTGTTTGACAAGATAGAGATGGCTTGCATGTATTGCTTTTTTTTAGCTGGAGGCCAAAGTAGTCCTCTCTTTGTACAGGCCCGACTGTTCGTCGCCGTGGAGCAGCTGTTTTTTTTGGTAGATCACTACTGTAGTTACGATGGCCTTTACGTCGCTGTGTTGACCCAACCCCCACGGTTGGCAAGATAAGTATCTTGACGCATAGAGGTATGTGCCTTGTTTTCTTTTATACATGTCAAGGATTTTTATTTATCAACGGTTGATGGTGTGAAACCAGTTCACCATCCTTGTTAAACAGCTGGCTGCGCAGGTGTTTCTGGTTATACTTCGTTAGTTTTTACTACAACGTGGCCTGTAGTTAAGGCTTAAATTTAACACCTGTACTATTGAGAAAATCAACATTCGCCATTTTTAATTTTACCATGTTTGCTATAGAGTAAATTTACATTTAATCCTTAAATTTAACACCTGTACTATTGAGAAAATCTACATTTAAAACTTGCATTGCTATTGAGAAAATCGAAACATTAATTTTTTTTGTTTCAATGAATTTTATTACATGTTAGCCGCGAAATGCGCACTTCGTGAATCCACTATCAAATTAGTCTTTTACAATATCACTAAAATTTAATACTTTTATTTGTCCATGCGGAACAAGAAATTCTTTTTTTTTATTTTTTTTTTGTTATTAATAGATACTCATGTACGATGTGTTTAATTTTTTTTGTGCTTTATTTTTATTTTTCTTTTTTTGGTATTGAAGTGAATCCCCCCACTCTCCGCGTTTGATAGCTAGCCTGGTACTTGCGTTTCATCCGGCTACGTCATTGTACGTAGCAACTTTTATGGCTTCAGGAAAAACTGGAAAAAACGTGGATGGGTGGGTGAGACGCTTAATGGTCGGCAGTTATATTTTTAAAAAATGAAAGTGCTTATAGATAGTGCTTTGTTAGTGCTCTTTATTATCGCAAAAATTATTGCTAGTCTTTCGTGGTTTCCGGAAAAACCAAGAAATATCGTAGTGGGAAAAGCATAACGGTGAATTTTTTTAAAAACGGAATTGCGTATAGATAGTGCTTGGTTAGTGTTATTTAGTGCTTCAAAGCTCATCATTAAGGTTTTCATGGTAGAGAACACATGTTCTTCGGCCACTACTTCGGACAGCTATCCGAGATAAACAACATGTATATTCTTGATCTGAACATCCTTCACCTGATTCCGAACACTTCAAACATACCCGCTCGCTCCCGTGTCCTTAAGAAACATTCTGCTGCTTACCGAAACCTGCATAATCGGTATAATCACCGCCGTAGGCTTATTCCAATTAGACGAATTCTGTTTGGCGCCGCAATTTCGCTGTTCGACGCTTCACGACACTTTAATGCCAAACTCGTTCCTAAATTCCTTGTTCTCTTCTCTATCCGTATTTCTCCTTGGATCGTTCTGCCACATTCTTAGATATTTGGCACGTGGTAGACCTTAAACCCACACATTCTAAAAATTCCGATATTTCGCTTTCTGTTCTTTCTGGTGACGCAAACATCGTACCCGTTCTGAATTCTCGCGTCTCAAATTCATATGGTAACTCTGCCTTACGTTAATATTTTTTTATAGGATTTTGTGCTCATTTGTATATATCTTTTCCTCTCTATCCTTTCATTCCCCATACTCATTTCTTTCCGCTTTGACTGATTTACTTGTCCGTCCTCGTATTTGTGTTTTCGATCCTCTTCCTGCGGTAAGTGCTTTCTAGACTCTTTTCTACGAAAATGCGACTTAGTCGACTTTTCGGTCTATTTAGCTATTCTTTTCTTACATTGTCTGTTTGAGACATTCTTTGTTATCACAGTTTGAAGTACAAAATTTGTTTCCAGCTCTCTTGCAGTTCCCTAGCATGCATACCTCGGGGTTTGACTATTATGTCCTGTTTAGGCTACTACTGTTGGTTTTCTTCCGCGCTTCTTTTCTTACTTTTTGCTTTTCTGCAGGAAATCACTTTTTTCCTTGGGGTTGAAGATTATATGGTTTCTGACCGAGATACATTTGTCCTTCAACGATTTGTGCAGTGTTGGTGCGATTCCATCTTCACCCTTGTGGATTGATAATCTACACCTTTCCTTTTCCTATAGTTTTTTACATTTATGGCGTTCTCCGACACTTTGGAACATCAAACCGGATAATTTTTTTTTCTTTTTCTTTCTCTCTTTGGTTCTGTTTTGTTATCCAATAGGAATTTTCTTTCTGCTCGCACTGTTGCTATACTGCTAGGTTATTTCTTACACCGACCTTTTAACTTTGCTAGGAACGAATTCATTTTTTTTCATTTCATACTGGTAAATTTTCCTGCCTCTTTGATTTAAAAACCTTTTCAATTTCTACTTATTTCAATATATGAGTAACATACTGCATGTATTAGTATAACACTTTCTCACACTACTAAGTAATATTTTTTAAAACATTTTTCCTTCCCTGTAATAATTAAATTACTTTCTTTCATTATGTACGACGAGTATACAATATAAACTTAATGCATTAGAGAAATCGTATGAGATTGCAGTAATATTTTTTTAAGTTCCGTAATTAAATAATTTGGGGCGTAGTTAATTTAAAATTGCATATCCAGTACTGTTTCCACGGTTATTTTGCGTATATTAGCAAGTCTAACTCCCTCGCAATTTTAAACAATTATTTGCTTAACATCCTGTAAAATCTTATTAAATATTCAGTTATAAAATTTAATGTACTTTGAATTTATTTCGAGCTAGCCGTAAAATCTACGATTATTATTAACATTAGCAAAGTTAAAATATTTTGAATCTATTCTATTTTGATAGTGTTAAACCTCGGATTTTATTATTACAAAGTATGGAAATTTATTATTGTTATCAGAGGTTAAATATATGTATTTCTTCAATAGGTTTTATTCGTACATGCAATTATCATTTAAATATAACAAATTTACTCTTTCAATATAATATTAAAATCTGGTATTTTCCTTAGAGATTGTAATACGTTTAATAACGCGACTTTCAATTGTTAAAGCATTTGTTTCGGAAATATTATATTCATTTAGCGACGTGCTTTATCAAATGGCTTTTCCGTTATCAGTTTGGCTTGACCTTCTACTGTGTCATATTCAATTCATTCGTTTTCAAACTTTTATTTTAGATCGATCTAATGACTATAATGATCCGAATTAAGAGATATTCCTAAGAACATTCACCAATAGAATTATAGCATGGAATTATGAAATTAGTTTGTACAAAGCGGTTACTTTAAGTGATGAAATTTTTCCAATAACGACATTATTCACAGCAATTGGTGCTAAATTACTTTCAACTATTGCAATCCATCCCTACGTAATATGTATAGAAGCTCTATTTCCTGTCTGCGCCGCTTTGATGACCTACACAAAGAAGAATTGTACCTAGAATTTTTTAATTAAGCTCTTCCGGTTGCTCATCGGACAAATGAGGTATCACAAAGTTTAAATTAAATTTACTTTACTCAAACTGGCGAAATATACTAAATGAAAACAGCGTTTTCTTGTTCGGGTATCAATTTTTAGATATAATTTTCCAACTATATAAAAATTTATTATTATGTTGGGTGTGACGTTTGCTAATATTTTTTTCAGCCACGAGAAAAAAAATACATCCTGACTCGTAGCGTAGCTACTGATAGTAATTTACCATCCCTACTTTTTCTTTAATTACTTGTCAAGCATTATTTGTGTAAGTATAGGGTTGGTAAAACTTTTTTTTAGTTTCTGTTTTATATAAATACTAGCATTAAGGTAACAATTTAGGTTAAGGTTATCAAAGACGGGTATTAATTCTTTTTGCAAAAGTTTTTGCACTATGTAAATCTTTTGGGATACTTTTGATAAATGTTGAGTTCTATACGAGTTGGTTTTCCCCTTTTTACAAATTTGATTTCTTAAGCGTTTGTAAATAAACTTCTTTATAGATGTTTCTTTTTTCTTTCTGTGTGACCCAACCCAATGTACGACGTTTTTAGCTAGCACGGCATTACTTGTTTTGGTTCACCTTGTTTTTGTTGCGGTACTCGGCGCGGGATTACTGTTGCTTTGCCTACTGTACTTAATTTTCTCTTGTCCGCACGGATAACCGTAACAGTTTCAAGGTTATTATTACCTCTTACCTACATTACATTTTTTGTAAATTCTTTTAAATGAAAGCACTAGGTGTCTTTATTTACTAGTTCAACACGTAAATGTGTAACAACCATCAAACGTATTAATATTTTTTATTGCATGAAAATTATCGATTATGCTGATAGAAGTGTTCAGCATAAATCACACCCAGTATATGGAACCACGATATGCCACGGTCAATGATAAGTTTTAGTAATATTTTAGATATTCATGATTTTGATTCTTATAGACAGCTTTCCCCCTATGTTTCAAACGAAACCAAACAAATAACGTTTTCATTTAATATTAACGTCCAATGTTATATAAATAATTTTTAGTATATCGAATCATTAGCCTGTGAGTATAACATATCTTGTCGCAAATGTAATAAAAGAAAAACATGTGTTCCTATAAAAAAAGGAAACTAAGTCGGGATTCCACTCGTCATGCATTCTGCTTGCTTGAGGTTCTGTTTCAGCGGTAACCTTAGCGAGATACACAAGACTGTGGAAATAAAAAACGGGTGTGCAGAAATCCTTCAAAGTCATTGAAAGTAATAGCCAATAACTTCATGAATGGAATTATGATTTGTGTATATCAACAAATTGTAAAGTTAGTATTTAGTCGTCACATTTTAATTATAGCACTTTATCGGGTTTCCAGACACATTAATCAAGATTCAGGACATACGTATGCTCAGGTTGTAACGGGCATTTTTTTTAATGGCGTAACATTTTACACTACTATATTCGTAAATACATTTCTGTAACTTGTAACGCTCCCTTTCTGTTAGCGTACTTAAAATACATCGTTTTTGGATCGCTGTTTGTATAAAGTAAATACTTCCGCATAGTTTTCAGAATTGTATGCAATTTAACTCGTGTGTATTACTTTAAACGTGTATTAATTTG
This sequence comes from Platerodrilus igneus, assembly GCA_036346225.1. Taxonomy (NCBI): domain Eukaryota; kingdom Metazoa; phylum Arthropoda; class Insecta; order Coleoptera; family Lycidae; genus Platerodrilus; species Platerodrilus igneus. Next base: position 4,204,549 of record JARFIW010000139.1, on the reverse strand, counting down.
AAGATTGATTTTCATTAATAAATTACTGTCCAACTTATGGAAAATGATAAACAGCTCGCAATTAATTAGTAGATATAAATTTTGTTCCTTATGTGGATATACGAGTCGAGTTGATAGGCGATAAGCGGTTGGAATAACAACGATTTTATATCTACAGACTAGCACTTGTCGTTTGTTCTTCGTTCCTATATATTGTTTACGTTGATAATACTGTGTCCTGTTTGCTTTAACAGTCGGAGTTTGTTCTTGGTTCCGATATACTAAGTACGTTGAAAATACTGCTTCTTTCTACTTTTAACAATAGTGAGAATTAATGCGGGATTAATTTTCGTATTGTTCATGAACAAACGCGGCACGTTTTTTTTAGTTGTTTTCTTGTGAAATAAAAGTTGTATATTAACCGTGTTTGGTCGAGGCACGTGTGTTTTACGGAACATTTGACGGACGGTTTTATTGCTTACGCGTGCCTACTAATTGTTTTTAGTTTTTTTTCTTGTGAGACAATTGCTTTAGGGAACATTTGACGGACTTACTTTAGTGATACGCGTACTTTACTAATTTGTGGTTTTAGTTGTTTGTCTTGTGAAATAGGAGTCGTAGAACTTGCTAAACTGACCGATTCTTTCTTTAGGATTAATGTCTGTGCGATCTAGTCTAGTGTCCCTTTGTTTTATCAGATTAGTGCATACTTTGGATTATTTAAATACAGTGGATACGGTAGTTTCTGAATTTGCTAACCCCAAAGAATCTAAAATAGATCATAGTTTGCGCAACTTTCGTTATTCAAAAGCATTAGATTTTTATTTGTTACCATAGGTAGCAAATAAAACGCTTCACGTTACTGTTAGTTTAATGCATTACGTCGTGCCTTGAAAGCCCGTGACTCTAAATTTTTATTACTATTCTTTTTTACAATTTGTGTTACAAAATCTTTCAAAATTATTGTATCAGGAAATAAAATTAACAAGAGGTTTATCGATGTTACGTAGTTCCACCAGCATGATAATGTCTGCTGCTAACACCAGTGAAATACGTAGGCGTGATTAGTGTAAAGTGTGAGAAATTCCATCCACACCCTCACAGTCAAGGGTGCAGTGCTTCGTTAGTGCAGGACAACGGGAATCCCACATTCAATTGCGAGGAAGCGTTGCTGAAGGACTGTTTGTAAGTTGAACTATTTCCTACTTGCTTTTACTTTTAAATACCTGTCTGTTGCTTTGCCATACCTTTAGCGTTCTGATACCTTTTACCATAGACTTGCATGCTATTTTAAATAAAAGAAAAAAAAAGAAAAGTCAATACTACTGGACTACTCATATTAATTGTGTTTACCTATTTATATTTTGTTAAAATTTTATCTGCTTTATGTCTAATTGGAGTGTGAGGAAACGTTTCTGCTACTCCCCAATATTACCTCACTTTGTACTAAAAATTTGTCATATTGCTTTTAACGTTGTTATATTATATAGATTATCCCAACAGTTTTTTTTTATTCTACAAAGTACTGAACAATTATACTTGATCCGTATGCTATGCTTTTTCTTTGTTTCAGGTTGGCAGGACTAATTTGTTTTTTTTCAGGTTTACTATTCTAATTTTTCTATTGCAGGTACTGTTACTAATTCCTTACAGCCGCGTACCTTACATGTTGGTCTGCTTTCTACAACCCCCCTACTCTCCGATTGAGCCGGGTCCTTTCTTTGTTTTTCTTTGTGTTACGTACGGCCACGAGCCAACGTAGCATAAATTTGACGAACCAACGTGGCTGCTCCGATAATAACGTCACATAGATTTTTGGCGCCCAACGTGGGGCCACACACGAAAAAAACGTAACATAGATTTTTGGCGCCCAACGTGGGGCCACGACGAAAAAAACGTAACAAGGTGTATTAGAAATAATAAACAACTTTTGATTTTATAAATTGATTCTATTTATTCAATCACATATCGAAAGTACGAGAATATCACGATTCGGATTGGAGCGAGGGCATTTTTATTTTCGTGACATCAAGATATTTTGAATATAAATTGTAGAGGAATCGAAGGAAGGTTATCTTGGCTTTATAGTCTATTATGGAGTTTTTCTTAATTGTGAGAAAAGAGCAAGTTTAAGGGTGACAATACCCGTATGAGTTATTATTAAATTTAATAATAATAATAATGTGTTAACCCAGTTGATGATTATGATATACGGAAATTAAACAGTTGTCTTCAGAGAAGAAAATTGGAGTTGCATTTTAATTTGAGTATTTGGCGAAAGTACAATTTAATATGGTTATTGTAATTCAATGGTCCATTTCCAATGGACCTGCACCGTGCCGAAGTTCTAGATTACAACAACAGGTGAAACGGCTTGCGTGTTCTAATGAGCTAAAGAGCCAAACTATAGGTGCAACCAAAGTAGTAGGGTCGTTAGTGAGGAACCAGACTAAGACAGGTCGCCGAAAAAGGACAGCGGCTCTTACGGTACTTAGATTGGCAGAGACCATAGGGGTCGGTATGGCTACACACTACCGCGATGTGGAAGGCAATGGGAAACCACAACATGACCTCCCAAGTACACAGCGTACTTAAATAATGGCAATTATGGCATTCTCTGGGATAAAAGATTCCGGAGATAAAATGGTCCCCCATTTCGGATCTGTGGGAGGGGACTACTTCAAAGGATGCGATCGGAAAGTTCAGAATAAGAGTCGGGAACATGCGAGTCGGAGCATGGAATGTTAGAAGTATGAAGAAAGTAGGTAAGCTAGAGAACCTGAAAATTGAAATAAATAGGTTAGCACTAGAGATAGTAGGGATCAGCGAAGTTCGGTGGCTAGAGGCGAGCGATTTTTGGAGTGGAAACTTCAGGGTAATTCGTACAGGAGCAGAAGAAAGAAATTCGGGTGTGGGGATAGTTATGCGAAAAAAGATAGGACACTGTGTAGAAAATTACTAACAAAAGAACGAAAGAGTACTCATGGTTAGATTGGAATCTAAACCCGTAAACACAGTAATAATACAAGTATACATGCCCACCTCTAGCTATAGTAACGAAGAGGTAGAAGCGATCTACAAAGATATCGAAGACATACTAAGATAGTAAAAGGACATGAAAATTTAATAATTACGAGGGATTTTAATGCAGTGGTAGGTGAGGGTATGGAAGGAGCGGTAGTAGGATTATTTGGTTTAGGTACGACAGGGGAAATAGGCTGGTAGAATTTTGCGACAAGAACAATTTAATCATCACAAACACATTATTTCAACATCATGCAAGAAGACGATATACGTGGAAGATGCCAGGAGATTTAGGAAGATATCAAATAGATTACATTCTTGTTAGACAACGGTTTAGGAATCAAATAAAAGATTGTAGAAGCTACCCAGAAGCAGATATAGACACTGACCACAACATCGTAATTATGAAGGCCGCACTTAAATTTAAAAATTTGAAAAAAGGAAACGGAAAAATGCACACAGGCTGCTTACCTCCTTTCACAACCACTGAATGTCGGAGAAATAGGGTATATAATTGTAAAACAATAGAAGGTGACCGAACTGCATCTAACAAGAAAGAACAGCGCCTATGATGAAAAACAACAAACAGAACAAGAAGAATATTGTTGAAAGCATATGTGTAGAGCACATACGGGCAGACTAAAAAGCAGACAGAAAAACGGTAGCCGCCTTTTGAAATGCTGTGCTTCAGATGTACGAAGATGGACAGCAAAGTTAATAACAAATAGGTTATAGAAATAGTAGGGAAACAAGGATATCTGTGGAAAAAAATAGGAGAAATAAAAGGGCAGGATACGTTCTAAAGATACGCATCCTAAAGAAACAGTAAAGAGTAGAGAATGTCCCTATTAAAACAGATCGTTCTGATGGACCACCTGCAACGTTATCAATAAAATAAGTCCTATACCAACATGTCGATAGTTAAAAATAACTAAGCTCCAAATAAGGCCTAGACATATCGTCTTCCTACAGAGCGCATCCACTGTGATAAGAAAATCAGATAAAGGTAACACTACAAACTTATTTATACCACAGCCACAGAAATAAATGTATAATAGACAGATAAGTGAAAATGGAAGTAGAAACATTTTGCAGTATGTCAAAAACAATAAGAAATGGCATTGAAAAAGATAAAGGGCGACAGCCTCTTACCAACACGTTCAGGTAAAACAAATAAATGTATTAATGTCCTTGTTATATAAAAAACAGTTGATGACGTAAGTAATAAAAAAAAATACGATTGAAATATTTGCGAAAGAATCGAATAGAAATTCTTTGCAGTAGAAACTGTAGAAATTGACCTTTTACTACAGAGATATAATGTGCGCTTCCTACGTCTGTCCAAATAATAAAGCATTATCCCCACATAAGCTAGTACGTCATTAAGAATCCCTAAGTTATTCAAACGAAAGATGTCAACCACGATAGAAAAATGTAGTCGGTTACGTAATCATACGAATAATAGCGAGAAAAAAGATGAAAATTTAATAAAAATGGAATTATTTGAAAGTAGAGACGAATAAAAATTTAAGGTTCAAGAGTAGCATACTTTTAAGTATACGATAGGATAAGTCTAAAAGGTATAAATTGGATTTAGGTAAAAGTTAACGCAATAAAAGTTCAAGGGAGAGATATTTATACAGAAAAGGTAACGTCAAAAGATAAAAATTTGATTCCAATAAAGGTCGAGAAGACAAAGTATATTTATATAAAGTTACAAATAAGGTATGAGTACGTACTACTCGTTAGAAACAGACGAAAAATATATTATATGTAATATTTAAGATCAGAAAATAGATAAACTGAGGTAAAATAAACAATGTAGCGTGTGCTTCTGAATAACCTAAAAAAATAGGGGCCTAAATCATGAAAGTTAAATAACAGTTATAGATAAACGCACTTAGTACCAGGCGTGGTTCTGTAGAGGGCGCAACATTGGATAAATTTTAATACAAGAAAAAAAAACAATTTAATTAATACCAACCGGTTTACCTTCTTTATAGAGGCATTTTAAGGTAGATCTAACGCCTTTTACTTCTCGGTAAACCTGCTCTGGCGTCTAAATGTACAGTAAGGTTTTCGTAAAGTCGACGGTAGTTTTTTTCAAATTCCGCAGTGAAGTTTTTATTAAACCTACAACTTTAGGGAACACAAAAGATATTGAGGTTGCTACGAACATTGACGAAGCCTAAAAGACAAAGAAAAGGATGCCCGGACTTAGTTGGCGAGTAGGCGGGGTATTATAAATACCAAAAATCAAAATAATTATTAAGGACAGCCTGAACTAAAAATAAGAGTTAACAAAACGTATTAATACATATAATTAATCTAAATGACATTTAAATAGACATAGCATAGTAGTGTAACCAGTAAACTAGAAAAAAAAACAAACAAAGCAATAAACCCTCCCTTTTACATATATCAAGAAAACAAAAGTAATAAACCCTGCCTTTAAATATATCAAGAAAACAAAAGTAATAAACCCTTCCTTAAAATGGTGAGCTGCGGTTTCTAGGTCAAATAACTTTGAAATAACAACAAACCAACATACTCAACACAACATCAATACCTCAAATCACACACATACACACACACACACACAAATATATATATATATATATATATATATATATATATATATATATTTAATAGGAAGAATAATCCACATTTGGAATGCAAATGAATGCTTAATATATATTAATAGTTATTAAGATGAAATGAAAACCCAACTTTGTATTTTAAAGTTGAATTACCATTTCAAATCGAACTAGTAATTGAAAACCACTAAAAGAACGGCTACAGCAGGATTTGAACCTGCAACCTCTGATTCTCCGGATCAGTGCTCTAACCAATTGAGCTATCTAGCCTAATTGTTTAGATGGTGTTATACTTAATACTACTGAAGCTTGGCCCTTGTTAACGATTTTCAATTACGTCTTGCATTTAAGGAAATTGAATCTAGTTATATACATAATTCATGTACTAATAACTTGATCATCCCATTTTGCAACGTTCGAATAATACAAACATGTAATTATATTATTATTAATAGGAAGAATAATCCACATTTGGAATGCAAATGAATGCTTAATATATATTAATAGTTATTAAGATGAAATGAAAACCAACTTTGTATTTTAAAGTTGAATTACCATTTCAAATCGAACTAGTAATTGAAAACCACTAAAAGAACGGCTACAGCAGGATTTGAACCTGCAACCTCTGATTCTCCGGATCAGTGCTCTAACCAATTGAGCTATCTAGCCTTAATTGTTTAGATGGTGTTATACTTAATACTACTGAAGCTTGGCCCTTGTTAACGATTTTCAATTACGTCTTGCATTTAAGGAAATTGAATCTAGTTATATACATAATTCATGTACTAATAACTTGATCATCTCATTTTGCAACGTTCGAATAATACAAACATGTAATTATATTATTATTAATAGGAAGAATAATCCACATTTGGAATGCAAATGAATGCTTAATATATATTAATAGTTATTAAGATGAAATGAAAACAATTTGTATTTTAAGTTGAATTACCATTTCAAATCGAACTAGTAATTGAAAACCACTAAAGAACGGCTACAGCAGGATTTGAACCTGCAACCTCTAAACAATTAGGCTAGATAGCTCAATTGGTTAGAGCACTGATCCGGAGAATCAGAGGTTGCAGGTTCAAATCCTGCTGTAGCCGTTCTTTTAGTGGTTTTCAATTACTACTTCGATTTGAAATGGTAATTCAACTTTAAAATACAAAGTTGGGTTTTCATTTCATCTTAATAACTATTTATATATATATATATATATCAATATATAAAACGTTGGCACTACAGTGTCTTAATTAAGAAGTTTACACCCCAGAAAAAAAGGAATAGCCAACAGTGCTGAATCACCATCATGAGTACGCAATTAACTAGGTGGAATGGTCCTCATACGTACAATATTAACATTATCTAGCCCCTCCCGTAAAGATAATCATGCTCCCAAGAACAAAAAAAGAACACCAAGTTTGGGCGTCAAGTCGACCTTGATAAGCATATTGTTGTGACCATTTCACAAGGGTCAAAGGCCCAATAAAAAAAATATCGTAAATTATCACTCACCGACGTGTCCCAGGCGTAGGCGGTCTGTGAGTGTCCTCCCATAACAACAGGAACGACAATCCAAATTAATTTTATTGCCGCCGAAAAGTATAGGTTTGTAAAACCACCATTATTTACCACGCTGTATTGCGTGCGCGAAATTCCAAAAAGAAAACGGAAACAAAAAATATAACAATACCGACGAATGATTTCGTCTTGTACATGGAAAAGAAAGTGAATCTTGATTCCTTTTAAAATAACAAGAATCCAACTCAATGTTAGTGTCATCAAACCATACTAACAGGTGATTAGAAAACTCGAAACACGGTTTATCGGATAGTTTAATACGTGATTTCAACGAGTTTTAGATTGAAACAATAGAGAAAGTAACCACATGCTGTCCTAAAGTGTAGCAAGTTCACGGATACCTAAAACAGGGTATTGACTATTTAATTTATAGAATAAACTTTTCGTTTCGAAGTAAATAGGTTTAAAATGAAAACCTACTTATTGTGAACAGGTAAAATATACAGGATGTTGTTGGTGAATTTGAGCAGAATCTAAGTAAATGAATAATGAAATACCCAAGAAAGGGTAGGTTTTAACGGACCATCGTAAAGTAAACGTAACAAGGTAATTAAAGAAAGAGAAAAAGAACTAAAAGGTACATTTCACTGCATACTTCAACACGCACTAACGTACACAGCAATACGGTAAGGTAGTTCAAGATAGATTCCTGCAAAACGCGCGCTTTCACATGAACTCGTCATCGCCACACCACCTGCGAACGATTTTCATTAGTCAGGGCAATATCCACACATTCTTCAAGGCGTAAAAAATGCTTATTCGACGGATTACATACTATATATAAATTGTGGGTTCTTGTCTACTTATAAGTGCACGAGAACTTAATAAGGGCAATTTTAGTTGGGAAATGCTTTCCTTTTTGAATTAAAAAATCTCTTATAGTTAATATTAAAATAAAACTGCGAATTCAGTAAAGTGTACCAGTATGTCAATTGTTTCTATTGCTACTTCGATGTTTTAATGCTCTCTCAAATTTCGATCAATATTGGGTCTCGGTTTACATTCATCTCAATATTACCTTTTTCTAGAACAATTTAACTACTCACTTCCTCATGTTTCATCTAGCTTGGCTGCCCAGCATTTTCTATTTATTCCATTTCGCAGTTGTTTATACATTATACTTCCCAACTCATTCGTGCATCTTCTGCCTTCTTCATCAACGTCACTATATCTTTTTTGTCAAAGGTTTACTACCAATTCGTTTAATTCTGCCAAGGCTTCTTTCTGCTGATGAATATTTTTTTTCTAATAGCCATACATTCGTATTCTACATATTGTGTATTTTGTTTGCCATTAAGACCGTTTGCAATATAGTTTTGGAAAATTTTACGCACTCCCCTTGCAATTTATATAAATTTCACTTCTTCAATTTAGAACTTTTCGTTAAGTTTTTAAAACTTAGTTGGTATTACATCACAAGTAAATTGTCATCAATATTTCCGTCTGATCCTCGATGCGATTTACCGCCTTTACTACATCTAGGGATGGACTCGGGCCGGACTGGGCCGAGCTTTTAATAAGCCCGGCCTGGCCTGACGCAGAAAAGTGACCGGCCCGGCCCGAGGTCCGGGCCGGGCCGGCCGACTTGCATTCGGTGAATAAAAAGATATTTTTTTCAGTTGTTTTCAACAAGTAACTCTTTTGTTTGATTTAAGAGTATAATGATTTTGAGTTACAATCAAGATACTTGCGGAACATACCGTAGTACATCATTTAATTTTTGTTTCTTTAAAAAATTCTAGAAATATGTAACAAAGATACAAAATGTTTAACAATTTCAATGTTTATGAAATTGTTACAGACGGATTTTTATGACCTTTTTTTACTTTGAGAAACTGAAACTTTTGGAATTGAACTTTGATCTATAGTTTGATTGTCTTTGTTTTAGTTCTTTTAAATATTTATTTGACCGACTGACAAATCGTGCCAAAGTTCAAGATTTAACATTTTTGGTGAATTACTGAATGCTAAAAATTAAATAAATTGTTTATAGGCCACAGTATGAACAGCACCAAACCTCATCGGTTAATATCTCAAGAAATTGAAAATTGGTATCTAATGTTACTAGAACTTAGGAACCTGAAAGTCAAATAATATACCGAATGTTTCCTTAAAAAAAGTTGGAGTTTCGAATTGTGGTATGTAGAGGATACCTTATTCTTTAGAAACACATATTATCTGATAGAATAGAAGTAAAATGAAGTAATTGTTTTAGGTTGAAAAGTTTTTAAAAAAATTATTACCAAAAGGTATAAATCAGTACATAGTTCCTTTTATACCAATAAATTTTTTTTACTTTATCCTTTTTTATGGCATGAGTTCGATAATGTCATTATTACACATTTTTCTGTAATAAATAGAAAACTATATCTGCAGTCAAATTCTACTGTTCAACAATAAACTAAGTGATAATCATGCTCGTAGCTAGGGGGTAGAGGACTTAGAAGGCTAACCTCACCCCCGTAAGTATTCTAGTCCTCCAAAGAAGTGTGTTCATAAAACGCTAAAAATAAAATTGAATTTAGAAAATGATTAATGGCTATTTAGTTCGCCCCTCTCCCTTCCCCAAACAAAGGGCTAGTTACGTTACTGGTGATAATATCAAAGTATACAAAGTATGAAATTCAAAAGTGAAGTATCCTAGAAGTGTCTGCTATAAATATAGTCTACGAATAAACAATTAACGTATTGTTTTCAAAAGTTTTATTGAAATCGTTATTTTAAAATACATGCAGCAGTAACGAATCTAACGCTAATTAATATATACTGCATGGTAGCGTTTAAATAGTTATTTGTATATCAAGGCGGAAATTGTTTTTTTTTGCGTACCGAAGAAAGTTCATTGCATAGATCACTTGCGACGGAAGCAATATATCCTCGAGGTCGCTAAAATAAGTTCGTCGTCTAGGTGCAACCGCTTGCATGGTTTTATTACAAAAATTTTTTACTTAACTGATTAAGCTATAGCTAGAATTTATATGTTAATATAGTGGCTTTACATCACACGTTGCTATGGAAATGATATATTTAAAACACCGATAGTATTCTTAAAAATTCCTGAAAAATATCAGGTTGCGCTAGTACTACATAGTTCAATATCCTACACTATTTCAGAGCAAGTATTTTTTCCTTTATTCTTTATTTTGACATATATGTTTAGTATTCTATATCTATTGGTTATGTTTTAAAAATGAATAAAGAATTAATCTCTTTTGTGATAAGTTGACCTATAATACATGTTTAACTATATTGGAAAAGATAAAAAAAATTCTATTCACACAAAGATGAACCTTTTTTTATTATTTGAGTTTTTCATTTTCCACTGATTCGATAACATTTGTACGTGTTGTCAAAGTGCTTTCACGGAATAATCTTCGAGTTTACTTCAAGACACTGTTTTTTACTTCTTCCCAAGTCTATAGCATAGCTGTTTTCAAAAGGATTTTTACCCCTTACTTCTAGGAAAAGCATTACAAAACAGCATCCTCGTATTTAGAGCGTTGACGTTTTATATCTTTTTCGTGTTATAATCTTGGACATTATATCTCTAAATTTAAATACGGAAACAACACTACAAAAGCCATTTAATTTTATAATATTTATACAGAAAGCAGACATTTAAATGTAAGTTAGTACGTTAGGTATTTGGTATATGTCAAAATTAAGACGCCTTAAGTAAAAGCATCCCTTGCCTGTATTTAAATTAAATAAAGGTGTTCTGTATTTTAATAAAGTACAAACATTAAAGGTGTGTTAATTGCGCATGTGTAAATGTCAAACATGGAAAAACTTTATTAAAAAATTGATAAAATGAACGTTGCAATAACTCTCTGGTGTTTTAGGCGGTGGACATAAACTATACACGCGATTGATAATATCGACGTTCGCCGCATGATTAAAATTTGAAGTATATCATCATCATTTTGTTTTCGACCTTACTTAAGGTCGGTTTGACGCACCTCTAACTTCTTTTCTATTCTGTGCTAATCTAAAAAGCTCTACATACCCTTCACAACCTAAATTTCTAATAATTTTACTAATATAGCTTGGTCTAGCTCTTCCTATATCCTACTATCTTTTCCCTATCCAGCTGACTCTACATAGATATTAGCAACCTGATGGTTGTTAAAGAACTCTAACATGTTTACATGATTACCATTTATAAGGAAATGAACTATAACCTGGTTATCCGCTTCAAAAAAGGAAAAGTGTTAAATTATATGTTATGGTAAGGCTTAAGCAACGAATCGCTACCAACATGCCAGACCGCTAACTAATTGTGAGTTATATGATGGTGACATTTAGTTAACTGATTTTTATTTACTTATTTTTTTGTTTTGTTTTCGAACTTACTTAAAGTCGGTTTGACGCAGCTCTAAATTCTTTTCTATTCTGAGCTAGTCTAAAAAGGTCTACATACCCTTCACAACCTAAATCTCTAATAATTTGACTAATATAGCTTTGTCTAGGCCTTCCTACTCTATTTTTATTTGGTAGTTTACAATCTAAGACTTTACTAAATAGTCCCTCATGTCTTAACTGGTGCCCTATCATTCTATCTCTCCTGACCTTTAATTGTTTCCACATACAGGGTTCCTCACCTATCCTTCTATAAACTTCCTCGTTTGTTACTCTATCTTTCCAACTAATCTTTAACATTCTCCTATAACACCAAGTTTCAAAAGCTTCTATCTTTTTCTTATCTCTTTCTTTAATTGTCCAAGTCTCACTACCGTATAATAGAACGCTCCATACGTACGACTTTAAGAAACTTTTTCTATTATTTAAACTAATACTATTAGCTATTAGTAAGTTTTTCTTTTTTAAAAACATTTTTCTAGCTTGAGCTATTCTAGTTACTATATCCCTTCTGATACGTCCATCCTTTGTAATTATACTACCTCAATAGCAAAATACATCTATCTCCTCTAACTTGGTATTGCCTATTTTTAATTTTGGTTTAGAACTAGGCCGTAGCTCACTTGTCATTATCTTTGTCTTTACTGAGTTAATTCTCATACTATAGTTACTCTGTAGTATCTCCTCTAAAATATTTAGAAACTCTCCTAACTCTTTTCTAGACTCTGCTATAATGGCTATATCATCTGCAAAACGTAACATGTCTATTTTTTGTCCTAGTACACTAACACCTATCTCTTTTCTCTCTCTAGTTAAGTTTAAAGCTTCCTCAATATAAACATTAAAAGTATATACATTGAAGTATATACATATACATAATATAAATCGTGCAAACTTTTGAATTATGAATAAATCACCTAGTTCGATGTCCCTGGGTCATTCTCAACTGGCCCAAAGTACAACATGAAGGACATTAAATAGGACTAGAAAAAGTATTCGGGATAGGAAGTGAGTTATAATATCACGTCTCCTTTACATTAACAAGACGATAAACTGATTATTAATGGGTTCATGAAGACACTACCTGAAAATATAATTAAAAACGTTTACTTACTCAATGTGAGATAGAAGTGAAAGGACGGTGGAGTATCTACTCATGCGTTTTTTTGGTCCGAAAAACTCAGGCCGGCCCGAATCGTTTGGCCCGGCCCGGCCCGAAAAAAAATAGGCCCGAATAAAGTAGTCAGCGGCCCGGCCCGGATTCGAGTCCGAAATCGGGCCGGGCCGGCCCGAAAGCCCAAGCCCGAGACCATCCCAAACTACATCTTTAAACCTCTGTTTCACCGTAATATTGCAAAACTAGTGTGTATCTCTCCTCGTTTCTTGTGTATATGTATTCTTCTGTTGTTATTTTTGAAGAGTGTTTGAAATTACCAATTTATTCTTTGTGCAAAATCCCACTAACGGTCCTCGACAATTTTTTTCTCCAAATCCAAACGCTCTTTTCCTTTATCAATTCCTAGCATTCCAATTTATTATTATTATTATTATTATTATTATTATTATTATTATTATTATTATTATTATTATTATTATTATTATTATTATCAAATTTCGATCTCCTTTAACGTATTTAATGGTTTCTTCTTTCGATCATCATCATCATGGCCAGTTTAAAAACTAAATTCTTACACGTTTTTCTAATTAATCCAGAAACGTGCAGAGTTAAATTTGTTTTATTTATTGTGCTCATTAAATAGTCTAGCCTTAGGGATTTTGCGCTTGTTCATTAAACAAACAGTTTATGAAGGCAATTGCAGGATTCTCTACGTTTTATTCAGGTCGTATTGGAGTCTGTGTGGTTGTGAAAACCGCCATTGGCTTACAATTTGTCGGAAATACTTTCGTGAATTATGAAATTATTACACAGGAAACTTTGTTCGAAAAAGACAGCGCACTGTGGCTTGAAATGTATTCAGAATAAATTGAAATGCCCTCTGGAATTCACAATTTCATATTTAATCTAATATAATATACAACTACTAGGTAACCGGTGTTTGCTTAGGATTGTTCGTGTTGGTTGTCGGGTTTGTTCTAATTTCTTGGACATATTTGGTAATTCACTTTAAAATTTCTCGCGGACTTATTCGAAGGTACAGCGATAATTCTTGCGTATTCTTATTTCAAAGGCAACCACAAGTAGTAAGAGATCAAAAGCAACTGGATCCTGCAGGCAAGACTTTCAGCCTTTGGTAAAACGATACAACTACGAACTCGCTTCAACCTTAAGCTTTCAACTTGTTTGGTTCGTCTCAAAAGAATATGTTTGAATATATAACTTGGAAAGCATGTCTTCAAATATAGATTTATGAAAATTATTAGATCAAACGTTGTAACGATGCAGTTGACAATATTTATCCTTCAGCTAAGTGCTTTTCCACTTGTAATGCACAAGCAATATGAACGCAGTCTTCTAAGGAAATTTTTCTCTATAAAATTCCACTTTGAGCATCTTAACTTTTAGCAAACACAAACTTCTGTCTTACAGGTTATCAACAACTGTTTGCTTTTATATCAAAATGATAGCAAGAAATAATTAGAAGTACAAACAAAATGATAAAAAATAAGAGTAAATGAAGTAATCCCGAAGGAGTTAATATACTACATATTCAAGGAAAAGTCAACTCAAAGTTTGATTGCTGTACATTCATTTGCGAGTTTAAAAGACTTAAGGTACATATTCCATCAAGCCATCAGCAACGATAAGGATTGCGTCAACGTTAACAGATAATGTCAAGAAAAAAAATATTAGGTCTAATATTGAGTTACACACTCGTTTAACAAACATTTCCTATATTCAAAGTAATTCTTTATAGGGCCATAGCTCAATATATGCCTATATGCGGTAAGTTTCTTCTGCTGTCAAAGATATGCAGCTTGTCTACGTCGATACTGTGTAGGGTTTTTATGACTGGAGTCATGATCAACAAAGTGTGTTCCAGATTTGGACCATGTTAAATAAAGTCGATATTTCATCGATTTTTGTTAAAGGCAATCACCACAATAAGATCCAGTTTATTAATGCTGAACGTAGCTACTTACACCTGCAATTACGTCAAAAAGTTGTAGGATAAATTAAGCAATTTAACCCAGTAACACTGAAATATTGTTGTGCACATTCCATTTGCAGTACCATCAACTACAAATCTACTTATGTAATAGTTAATAATCGTCAGCGTTCTATAATTATGAAATTTACCTACTTGAAGGGGCAATACAGAACTGAAACATAAGTATAAAAATGTAGAATAACAGAATAAGAGAAGAAAACCATCAGATAGTAGACCATAAAATAATGGCATTATAATAAATCAAATTAAACATGTGAGACGTTAAGCGCCTTCGTGTAAATTATCTCCAATAAATGAGTAGAGTAGTTCATTTTACTAAAAATAACTTGAGTAAAAATGTAAGACCCTGCCATACAGTGCATAGCGATCCTGTCATGCCACATTTCATACCGATCCTGCCAGTTCCTATCCACATCACATGGAGACCCTGCCAGCTTCGCCCATACATTACATGCCTGCGGATCAGAAGACACCAGGACGGGCGTTAAAAATTTTTTGCCGTTTGGAAATTGGAGATAAAAATAAAATTTGGAGAGAAATTCGACAAAGTATTTCATGATTAAACTATAAGTAGTTAACTAGTAGGCAAAGTATATTTTAAGCGTACATTTTAAAGTTGCAATAAACATCCCAGAATTTGGGAATATTTGCTTTGAATTAATGTTATTATTGCTCTGGGCACCACGCAGTCAAAGTAAAAAGAAAATATTTGTGCAAGCCACAGGAGCAGGAACTAATAGAGACGGTACAAAATTATCCTTCTGCTTATTAGTAATAAAAATAGTTTTAATTGTAGCAAGTTTCATATACGTTCTAGTAAACCAGTACAGAAAACTATAAAATAAAAATACTACAGTATGAGATTTTAAAAGCTTTTAATAACCTATTGATGTCAAATTTTACTAATTTAAGATTTAGATGAAGGTTAAAAACGAGTAAAGAGTTTATGTATTAGAAATTGAAGTGAAAGTTTCGAGCATTCAACAAATTCTCTTTTCACAAATTTAAATAACGAGTATAATATGTCGCTAATAAGGGCAATATTCCAGAAATTGTTGACAGAACTAGAAACATTGTATGCATTATTCCAAGTGGATTATAAGGGTAACTTGCAAACTGTTAATTATTTTATTAGTAAATCGTTAAAAGTAAAAATTTTAAAGTCAAAACTCGATCGAATTATTACGGAACTCAGGCCCAACAATCGACAATGACCAAATGAAGTCACCAGAAAAAGTTATGGTTGTAACAAGTCCCATGGCCGGGTATCAAAAACACATTTTATTTTCCAATGCTCCACCCGAAGATATTACATTGGCCAAGAAGCGAGTTTTTTAACATGAAAATTTTTAATTTCGCCGAACCCTGTAAGATAGAAATATTTAATGTGCGTGACAACACACACACGGAACCTGTATTTTACTTCTTATCCGAACGAGGGCCTATTTTTGTGCAAAATGCTGGCCTAACGTTTTTCAATGGGATTGCGTCGGGATTCGGAAGCGGAACCTTGGGTTTAGTGGTCACACGCATCTCAACTAAGCTACAGAACCGCCTCAGGAACCAAGATAGTAAGACGTAAGGAAGGACCGTTAGACTTGCGTCCACTTCCGCAATGTTCCACCCGAAGGTTCTACATTGGGTTTAAATGCGAAGATATACGTGCATCAAATAAATCTGACTTCAAAATTAACCAAGACAATACCAATAATGTAAATAAAGAAACAGACCATGATGAGAAAGTTAGAAAAGTGATTTTGGATAAAGTAAATATTCTTTAACGCCGGTGAGTTAACCAATATAGCGTGGATAAGTTTTAAGGTAGCATCAACCTATGTAAGTATGCGTTTGAGCAAGAATGAAAGAAGTAAAGCAGAGGAGGTAATCCATTCCATCAAGGGCCGTTTTCCACTAGAAGCACTTCTACAGCAGTTGCAAGAGACGCTGGTGAATTAGGACATCAATATTAAACGATACACATCGGAAGGCAATTTTAAACATTGTACAATTAATTCAAGACGACAGCGTCGTCAATATTGAGTAAAGTATGCGTAACACAATGTCGAAAACCAATGAGTGTAAGAAACAAGGAGCAACGACAGCAATTACTAAAACTATTCAACAAAAACCCAATTTTCAGAGGTCATTGAGGTAACAAGCGATTATTAAAAAAATTAAAAACCCAATACAATTGAAAAGAAACATGATGAAATGTGGCACAATACACAGTCAAATGTCAGGAATGTCGAACCAATAAAAACAACACTAGGTACAACGAAGGAACGGTAATAATACCCACACCTCAAATATGTTTTAATATGATTATCATTGACACAAAAGGGCCTTTTGTAAAATCAAATATAGGAAAAGTATACGCGGTAACAATATCATGTTAGCTAAGTAAGTACGTGGTAATAATTCCAACACCAAACAAAAAACACCAACAATAGTTGATCCTTAGTAGACAATTTTATGCTAGTATATAGACCAATGAAGCAAATCCAAGCTGATCTAGGGACTGAGTATCAAAATGAAATTTTCAAGGATGTAGCTGTGCTATTATTTATACCGCATCAATTTTCTACACCGTATCATATAGAAACTATAGAAAGAGTGGAAAGAATTCATCGCACATTAAATGAATATCTACGATCATACGTGAATGAATTCAGAACTGATTGAGATGAATGGACGCAATATCTTACTTTTGTTACAATACCACACTGCACGGATATACATCGTCCGAACTTGTTTTTGAGAAGACAATTCACCTACCCTCAGAATTAATAAAGACAGCGGACTTATAATACAATATAAAAAATTACAGTAAAGAACTAAAGTACAGACTACAAGTTACAGGAAGAAGAGCGGAATGATATACAGAGCAAGCAAAAAGAGACAGAAGAATACAGTATGATAGAAATAAAGGCATCGACGTCATGTGGTTTGTGGATTAGGTCATTTTAGCAAGGGAGAATTTATCAAAACTCGACAGTTATTTTAAGGAACCATACACTGCTATCTCAAGTAACATCCTAACTGTACAATTACAGACAATTTAGATAAAATTAAGACAGTGTATATGAATAGAATTGTTAAGTTTAAGTCAAGTGAAACATAATTGTCGTAATGAGCATTACAAAGTGTCTAGTTTCAGTAAAAGTGCATAAATATTTTAATTAGGTTAGAAGTGAATAACATTCAATGTCAGCATTTATGAAAACGATGGTTGTACATGCTAGTTTACAAAAGAATACGCAATTTATCTACAGCTGGAAATATAATTGTTTAGAAATTCGTTTATAAGCAACTTGACCATTTAAACTTGCAACACACACTTTATTGTTCATGACATATTGAAATCATCCTACAGGAAGTTTTCGCCTCACGAAAAGGAACGTGTAGGATAAATTAAGCCATTTAATCCAGTAACATGGAAATATTGTTGCGCACGTTCCATTTGCAGTACCATCAACTACAAATCTACTTATGTAATAGCTAAAAATTGTCAGCGTTCTATAGTTATGGCATTGACCTACTTAAATATTATATAATAAATGCAATGTAGAACTGAAACATAAGTATAGAAATGTAGAATAACAGAATAAGAGAAGAATACCATAAAACATTAGACAATAGAATAATGGCATTATAACAAGTCGAATTGAACATACTCTTGTAAATTATCGCAAATAAATGAGTAGTAAGTGTAGTTCATTTTAATTTAATTAGCTTGGTCAAGAAGTCAGATGACTATCTAAATAAAAATAAAAAAGAAAGCACCATATTACAAGGTGTCTTGCAACAAAGTAACTGAAAACGTTAATTCGTTTCTACGTGTAAATCTACACAAAAACTAAGATCCAAAAGACCATTTTGGCTGTTTGCAATCAGATTTGCTTATGGAGGTTTGTGTGTAAGAATGACCGATTCTGGCTTCGTGCACCCATGAAAACTATAGGAAAAGCAAGGGTTCACACTTGCAGCACTAGTAAACGATGCAAGCTGTTTGGTTGTTGTTACTTCGCTTGAGTAGAAGTTAAGGCTAGCACTCCGGTGCACTTAGTGCCATACGCCGTTATTGCGATTTTTACTTTTTCCATACCTGTAAAGCTATTGGCAGCATCTTCTAAAAGCAGCTGCGTCTCTATATAGTCTTATTACGTAGGCGATTAGATTCTCTTTGATATATGAATAAGTCCCAAACACATACATCTTTACAATCATAAAGCAGTATAATGCGCAAAAACAATTCGCGTAAAAATTCTTCATCAAAAATTGGTTTAAACTGATCTAAATGCACTCTATCACGAAGCGTATTATCGAACATGTTACGTTTCTTTGTGGTGGCACAGAAAATACACGTGAAAAAATCAAAAGTTTCGTGGAATCGTAGATATGAACCTTATCTAAAAGAGAAATAGACCAGACACACCTCTAAAGAGCAAAGCGTACGATACGTTCAAAGATTCTTAGAAAAAACGTAACAACAGAAAAAAGCACTGTCCTAAACTGCTGTACCAAGCAAAATTGTAATACCTCCTACACGAAAACGCAACGGTATCGTAATTTTGGAGTGGACGAAACTTGGAAGAAAGAAATTTTAATTACTGCTTCAGAATAGCTTTCAACTCTAATAGCCAGGAAACCTACCACCAAACTTGAACGCGAAATTTCTAACCTCTTAAATTGTATATTTCTATTAATGTTCAAAAACGTACCATTCCCTGCAAATCTAAACCAATGCGTTGTGTTTCTATACCTCCAGAAACTTATAAACTAGAACTCGCGGAGAAGTTTTTAAAATCATATGTTCAGATCAGTCCTTTTCAGGTTTTGAACTTATTAACTCATCTAGTTAATCCTCGATATCACCTTAGGTTCTGGCGATGTACTGTGTTACGTTCCAATTTTGCTTTAAAAATTGCCCTTGTAATTATAAGTCCTTTAAGAAACGGTAATAACACCCACACCTCAAAAATGTTTTAATATGATTATCATTGACACAAAAGGGCCTTTTGTAAAATCAAATATAGGAAAAGTATACGCGGTAACAATATCATATTAGCTAAGTAAGTACGTGGTAATAATTCCAACACCAAACAAAAAAGTACCAACTGTAGTTGAGCCTTAGTAGACAATTTTATGCTAGTATACAGAGCAATGAAGCAAATCCAAGCTGATCTAGGGACTGAGTATAAAATGAAGTTTTCAAGAATGTAACTGCGCTATTATTTATACCGCATCAATTCTCTACACCGTATCATCCAGAAACTATAAGGACAGTAAAAGGAATTCATCGCACATTAAATAAATATCGACGATCATACGTGTATGAATTCAGAACTGATTGGGATGAATGGACGCAATATCTTAGTTTTGCTACAATACCACACTGCACGGATATACATCGTTTGAACTTGTTTTTGAGAAGACAATTCACCTACCCTCAGAATTAACAAAGACAGCGGACTTATAATACAATATAAAAAATTACAGTAAAGAACTAAAGTACAGACTATAAGTTACAGGAAGAAGAGCGGAATGATATACAGAGCAAGCAAGAAAAGACAGAAGAATACAGTATGATAGAAATAAAGGCATCGACGTCATGTGGTTTGTGGATTAGGTCATTTTAGCAAGGGAGAATTTATCAAAACTCGACAGTTATTTCAAAGAACCATACACTGCAATCTCAAGTAACTACCTAACTGTACAATTAATGACAATTTAGATAAAATTAAGACAGTGTATATGAACAGAATGTTTAAGTTTAAGTCAAGTGAAACATAATTGTCGTAATGAGCATTATAAAGTGTCTAGTTTTAGTAAAAGTGCATAAACATTTTAATTATTTTAAAAGTGAATAAAATTCAACGCCAGCATTTATGAATACGCCGGTTATACATGTTAGTTTATAAAAAAATACGCAATTTATCTATAGCTGGAAATATAATTGTTTAGAAATTCGTTTATAAGCAACTTGACCATTTAAACTTGCAACACCCATTATACTTTATTGTTCATGACTTATATTGCAAGGTGAAATCAACCTACAGGAACTTTTCGCCTCACACAGAAGGAACGTGTATGGTAAATTAAGCCATTTAATCCAGTAACACGGAAATATTATTGCGCATATTCCATTTGCAGTACCAGCAACTACAAATCTACTTATTTAATAGTTAATAATTGTCAGCATTCTATAGTTATGGCATTGACCTACTTAAATGTTCTATAATAAGTGCAATGTAAAACTGAAACATAAGTACATAAGCATAGAAATGTAGAATAACAGAATAAGAGAAGACTACCAAAAAAACAGTAGACAATAGAATAATAGCATTGGAATTAGTCGAATTAAACATATGACCCGCTAAGCGTCCTCGTGTAAATTATCGGAAATAAATGAGTAGTAAGTGTAGTTTATTTTAATTTAATTAGCTTGTCAAAAAGTCAGATGGCTATGTAAATAAAATAGGAAAAACCACATTACAAGGTGTCTTGCAACACAGTAACTGAAGACAGAATAATTCGTTTCTACGTGTAAATCTACACAAAAAACTAAGATCCAAAAAGACCATTTTTGGCTGCTTTGCAATCAGATTTGCTTATGGAGGTTTGTGTGTAAGAATGACCGATTCTGGCTTCGTGCACCCATGAAAACTATGGAAAAGCAAGGGGTTTACACTTGCAGCACTAGTAAACGATGCAAGCTGTTTGGTTGTTGTTACTTCGCTTGAGTAGAAGTTAAGGCTAGCACTCCGGTGCACTTAGTGCCATACGCCGTTATTGCGATTTTTACTTTTTCCATACCTGTAAAGCTATTGGCAGCATCTTCTAAAAGCAGCTGCGTCTCTATATAGTCTTATTACGTAGGCGATTAGATTCTCTTTGATATATGAATAAGTCCCAAACACATACATCTTTACAATCATAAAGCAGTATAATGCGCAAAACAATCCTTTAGAAAATCCTTCATAAAATTGATACAAACCGATCTAAATGCACGAAGTGTATTATCGAATATGTTACGTTTCTTTGTGGTGGCACAGAAAATACGAGTGAAGAAAATCAAAAGTATCGTGTAATCTTAGGTATAATCCTTACCTAAAAGAGAAATAGACCAGACACGCCTCAAAAGAACAAAGTGTGCGGTACGTGCAAAGATTCTTAGAAAAACGTAACAAGAGAAAAAAGCACTGTCCTAAACTGCTATACCAAGCAAAATTGTAATACCTCCTACACGAAAATGCAACGGCACCGTAATTTTGGGGTGGACAAAATTTGGAAGAAAACGTTAATTACTGCTTCAGAATGGCTTTCAACTCAAATAACCAGGAAACCTACAACCAAACTTGAACGCGAAATTTCTAAACTCCTAAATCGTATATTTTTAATAATGTTCAAAAACGCACCATACCCTGCAAATCTAAACAATTGCGTTTCTATATCCTCACAGAAACTTATAAACTAGAACTCGCGGAGAAGTTTTTAAAATCATATGTTCATATCAGTTCTTTTCAGGTTTTGAACTCTATTCAACTTATCTCGTTAATCCTCGATATCACCTTAGGTTCTGGCGATGTACTGTGTTACGTTCCAATTTTGCTTTAAAAATTGCCCTTGTTAATTCATAAGTCCGCTTTACGATAATTTTGTTAAATCAACTACGTTGCTATTCTAACATCCGTCAACTTAATTAATAATAAATACGCTGTCTAATACTTTTCAACTCAAATCCCTTTTGCTTTAAAAATGACAAGTTTATGCTACAATTAAATAGTTTACATTCTGTATATTTTATTTTTCTGCAATAAATACGCTTTCAAATAATTCCTCAACTTAAATCTATTTGCTGGGAAACGACAAGTTTATGATAAAATTTAATTAAGTCAATATCCTGTTTAGGTATCCGTGAGCGCGTTATACCTTCCGATAACGTATAATTGCGTTCTAGTGGGTTTCCTATCTAAAGATTTGTCGAAATAATATATCCTACTATTCTTCGGTAAAACCGTGTTTTACAGTTACAATCGCGTTTCCATAACGCGGATGTTTGCTTTTTGAGTTCGTGTTACTTTGAACTCCTATTAAACTTTGATTCTGCAGCTTGTGCGTTGATGCACTTGTAAAAACTACTCGTTCTGTTACTCCAAGAGCGATGCACGTTTCCCCTCTATCAAATGTGTAGATTTGGTGTGGATTGGTAAGCGCTCCTGAGTTGTTAATATTAGTAAGATTTTCCTTTTGTTTAGCTCTTCGCTGGAGGCTAAATTGCTTGTTGCGTAGCCCGATTATTCCTTGATGTAGATCAACTGCTCTTGCATGTAGACCGTCGTTGCAATTACGGTAGTAGCATGATTGTTGCTGACTACCGCGACAATGCTGTGTCAATTTGCTTCCGAAGACTGACAAAATAAGTATCCTGACACATGCATGTGACTTGTTTTCCTTTTCTAACATACCCAGGGATAAACCCAATTTGAAATTAGATACTCTGATGTTTGTTCTGGTAAAATCCTTACTAGAAAAGTTTCGAACTTTAATACTTTTGTTTTTTGTACTTAACCCATCTGCTTATACGAAAGTATCAGCAGTATTCTTTTTTTACTGGTTAGAGTTATAACAAATGCTTCATATGGTAAAATCCCTTCTAGAAAGGTTTCTAAATTTAATGTTTTTTTTTTAATTAATCCATCCGCTTATACGAAAGTATCAGCGTTATTCTTTTTGGTACTGATTAGATTTATTGCATGTTAGCTACGAATTGCGCACTTCGTGGAACAACTAGTCAATTTGTCCATAGAGTAAAATTGTTTTATTAAATATTAACCTTAGTTAATTTTGTTTTGCTGTTTTGATAGAAATTTCTATATTTGTGTTTTTTTATTGTTAATAGAAAATCATTGGCGATGCATTATTTTTGTGTTGCTAGGAACCCCTCCCCTCTCCGCATTGGTAGTTAGCCAGGTATATTTACGTTTTCTTCCGGCTACGTCATGGTACGTAGCAACTGGACAACTTTGACCTATCATTATTATTCGCAAGAGTTTAGGAACTGACGTATTTCATATAGTGAAAAATTCTAGTACAGAATGATAAAACTGAACAGCCTAATTTGTTTTTGGTGGACTTTGGTGGACAGTTTTACAAACAAACTTCTTGTAATTCATGGATTCACAAGTTTTTCTGTCGTGACTAATGTCTTTATGAAGCCATTTGACTCTATGTCTCTAAAGTAACTCCTAATCTAATATGTGAGTTCAGTATGTAGATAATACCTTTGAGGTCTAGCTTCATCGTGAACAAATTCTTCAGAACTTCTCGGATCATTCAAACAACCACTATAAAAATACAAGCTTACCAAAGAAATTAATAAGTTGGGACATTAATATTCCTTGATGTAGTTGTCTGTCAGCCAAAAAAGCAGTTAGGACCATCCTATATACTAGAAACCCTCTTCACACAAGTGGATACCTTCATAGCTCATACGATCGTTACCTTTTAAAAAAAGAGTTGGTAATTAATTGGTAATTAATAGCTTCGTCCACTGTGAGGTTCTCTTCATCAGCAGATCTTGCGAAAGAAGTATCTACCTCAAATACTTAATAGAAAAAAATTACCCCAATATAAAATTCCAGAAGCAATACCCTACACTTTGCACCCAATACAATGCCAAATTCCGACTCAATTCCAATGCGTAGTATTTAACAGTTGTACCTAAGTTTACAGGGCAATCGACGCCATCGCTAAAATCTGACAAAAATAATACTATTTATAAATCCTTCATTAAAATCGCACATATGCTGCTTTCCCCTTAAAGATTCTTATACTTTTTATGCAAACATGGCAGCATTTTAACTTAATGAGTCACGTTGATTTTCTTGTCTAACATCAGTCTCCATTTCGGTAAATTGATTTACCACTTAGTAATTTATAAACCGACGCAATGGAGACCTACCTATACCTCTCCATTCCTGTGTCAGACCCTTCCTCCTTTTCTGCTTCAAGGCTTACAGAACTATCTCTACGGAAGCACTGTATGCCCTTGTAAATATACCTCCAATCAATCTCACTATACATGCTATGATCCAGCGAAAACATCAAAACCAAACAACCTATACAACTATACGGCCGTACTCTACTCCCAAGGTTTATAGGGAACACAAGACCATTTGAACTGAAAATCTTTATATGGAGCTCGTTAGAGATTTTCTGGCAGGAATCCTGGAGGGTCTCTAATAAGGGTAGACACACTTACAATATATTCCCAACACTCACAGAAATTCCAGATCACATCTTTCTATCTTCCCGACCTACAATACAATTCTTCACGGGACACGGAAACTTCGATGCCAAACGTTTTCAATTTAATCTCTCGGACACCGACTTGTGCAACTGTAGAAAATAGACACCCGCATGCAACAATTATAAAAGTGTCCACTTACATTATACATTACTCAAGACCTTAAACACTTGATAAACGTAGATCCCAACACACCCCTACCCTCCATCAATCATACTACACATTTCCCATATCCTTTCAACTCCACTTGCAAACGAATCTAGCAGAAACGTGATACACCCCGGTAACTATAACTAGCAGTGTAGTGTAAGTGTTGTGCTGTACAAACACAGTGCACTAAAATTTTATGAAAAAATATTCTAATAAGTACTACTGCGAGGAATAGTGCATAGCTATTAAATAAAAAAAGTGATTGTTAGTAAAATTGGTGTTCTTGGTTGTAAACAAGTAAAAAGTGACACAAAACACAATATTTTTGTTTTCACGCGCTCTCTAATCCACTACAGTGTAAAAAAAGTTAAAAACTTTTATATTCTTCCATGTACTTCTCTTCTTTCAAACGCATCGTAAATACTTAGGAAGAAATTTTTGAATACAGTACAAATTATGAAGTAGAAAAATACAAAACTTGATTAAAAAGTATTAGATAACAGGCACATTCATGTCTCTGTAATCGGTTTCAAACCAAAAAACTACGTTTGCTGGCAACTTTCAAAAAGAAAACAACAAATGACACGTTGCGCTGTATTTACAGCGCATCAGATTGACCTATTTTTATTTCACAAAAGGTTTGAAATCAAAAACATGATTCAAACATATTTTTTGGCTTTTGTTAGATCTTTGTGAAGAGAAAGGACACCAATCAGACGATCTGTAAATATAGTGAAACCGGTCATTGATTGTTCTCCTGTTGCGAATTGCCAAAACGTACACCAATATGTAATTGAGTTTCTTCTTGAAACCAACTACAGAGTCCTCAATACGACTTTTAAGAAAATAAAGTTCCCTAGAACTCCGTCGTTGAATTTCAATACACGGCGTTTCAAATCATGCTTATGATCACGAGATACTTGTTGACCCTTGTGATGATAAAAACAGATCAATCTGAAGAGCTATAAATACACTACATTTGTTTTTCCAATGCTCCACTCGAAAGTACTACATTGGCCAGGTAACGATTTTTTTTATTCGAAAATTTTGAATTTTGCCGAATCCTTTCTATTTCAAGCAGAGATATTTAACGTACGCGACAGCAGCCACACACGGGACATACATTTTACCTCTCATTCCACGAAGATGTACTTTTGTGAAGAATGCTCGCCTAACATTTTTTAAGCGGTCTGTGTCGGGAATCGAACCCGGGACCTTCGGCTTAGTAGTAACACGCAAACCAACTAAGACAAGGTACAGATTGAGTTATAAATACATTTGATTTTTTTAATGCTTCACCCGAAGATACTACATTGGACAGGAGGCGAGTTTTTTACCTGAAAATTTTGAATTTTGTCGAACCCTTGTTATTCCAAGCAAAGTGGGGATCTTTAACGTGCGTGACAATAATCACCCACACAGAACCTACATTTTACCTCTCATCCGAACAAGGACGTGAAGAATGCTCGCCTAACATTTTTTAAGCGGTCTGTGTCGGGAATCGAACCCGGAACCTTCGCCTTAGTAGTAACACGCAAACGAACTAAGCCACGTAGCAGTTTGAGAATAAATGCAGCAAACCGTTCAGAGATTGATTTCTGTATTAAATTAAACGCCAGTCGAATGTAGTCGGACATGGATGCTCCCGTTCACAGTTCAGGACAGAGGTGGGTGATTGGTACTATTTGAAATGTCTCATCCTTGAGTTCGGTCTACCTCTAAAATAGGTTTGAGCTCGAAGTGGATATCTCGTGGTGACTTTCACGTGTCCTTCGGATGTTTACCAACGCGAGTGACCGCAGTTGTCCTACACGCAATGCATCTATGCAACAGGTATTCGATCCCAGATGAAACGACAAGATGTCGACGCCAGCTAGGTCCAAGGCTGACATAAGCCGGAACAAATGGCACCCACGAAAACAAAAAGGCGCCTTTAACCATATGCGACATCGTAAGGGTTTTTCTCTTGCGGTGTTCTTTAGGAGGAGGCTTTGTTGCGTAGTTGGTATGCGTGTGACTACTACGACCAAGGTCCCGGGTTTGAATTCGAACACGCTCCGCTTAAAAAATGTTAAACAAGCATTTTTCACAAAGATACCCCTTCTTTTGGATGGGAAATAAAATGGAGGTACCATGTGTAAGCATTGTCGTGCACGTTAAAAATCCCTATATTGCTTAAAACAGCAAGGGTTCGGCGAAACTCAAAATATTTCAAGTAAAAAAACTCACTTCTTGACCAATGTAATACTTTGGGGTGGAGCATTGAAAGGCGAATGTATGGATGTTCTCCAATCCGGCGGAACGGAAAGGCTGGTTCGTCTTAAAATGGATGGGGCTGCAATCCATTGCACAAACGACTCTTTGTTTCCTGCACCTGTCATGATAGCCGAATTCGTAGCAATAGCGAAAGACATCGCTGCCTACAACAACCTGCCGCACTCCTGGGCAACGACTACTTCCAGAAGGAAAAGACTGCGCATAACGCCACTAACCTCAGCGATTAGGAGGTGTGGACTAAGTTTTGGCACTGTTACCACAAGGAGCGGCGCAAAACGTATTGCTAGACCGCTCCTCATGCGAGAACAACTTAAAGAGGAAAGGAGCTTATGCAGTCATACAAATTTCCAACAAATACAACTAATCTGTATACGCGCTTCCTTTGCTTATTGCTCTTTATGGAAAACACTTCAGCTCTGGCAAGGATACAAGTATGGTACCAAAAGAAATTAAATTGTACATAAAATTTAAGACATCGCAAATTTTACGCACCTATCTGTAAACGACATATTCGCGAAGTAGTATTACTTTAAAAATCAAGTTATGCCTAAACAAGAATCTAATGCTCTCAGCAAAGTATACTCACCTCAGTTACGATTTTTCACTGCTAATACAAATCGTAAAATGAACTCAACTGAATTTAATATCCCTTATCAGCCACGTCTTCTGGTACCTGACGTGGCGATTTATTAAAATGCGCGAAGTAAAATGGAGAACATTTCTCTAAGGAGAAGGAGAGTGCACTAATATTGCTACTGCAGCGTAAGTGGAAAGGCACTTTGCTGCAAAATAAATATTGTCAAGTAACATTATTACATCATTTGGCCTTATTAAACTTTTAAATTTATATTTTAAGCATGCGTCTTGAATAACAACTCAAGGTATTGTGAAGTAGTTGATAGGATCTTGTTATTTATGAGTTTTAGGTAAGAATAAAAATTACACTAATGAAAGTAAAGAAGTATTGAGAACGTTTGATTGCTTAAGCAATTTATTCTCAAGTAAAAATAATAGTTGACATATAGTGGTTGTAGTTGATATTTTCTGCCAATATGCTTGACTGTAGCTAATTTTAAGTTGCAGCAGTGTTTGTACTATTGAAAAGTTGAAAAAACTTGTGCTCCGGTAGGTAATTTACAAGAGACGTTAGCAGATTATACTAAATGCTTATGCAATGCAAAGTACGCTTTACATTGGAAAAAGTGGAAGGTCAGTATGGCATTTTGTAGTATATGTTATCGACAAGCGAATCCAGCTGAAGAATTCACCCAGGAATTAGGAAATTCCTTAAAATGAATTCTGTACAAAATATTCAGTTTCAAACTAGTTTTCGTAGTAGATTTGCAAACAAACAAAAAATCATTCTTCAAAACATTTGGGATTTGGTTAAGAAAGACAAAACATTCTAGGTGTAATAAATCATGTAAATGTTAACGTTAGTTGACGGTGTCTGGAAGTTTATGAATCTCTATAAAGAATATAAGAGATGAATTTACCTAATTGACTATAAACATGTCAATCACTTAATCGTAATTTACACAAATAATTCACAGCGCTTTTTCGGGCCCTTGGAAGAGCTTCGGTATCTCCTCCTACAGTTCGACTTTTCTATACATACAATTCCTTCATGAAAATTTTCGAGATTATGGTTGATAATAAGATAATTCACCTAATGAGAAGTTATTCAATAATCATTACCTGATGCAGTTAGTGAAGTTGTAACAATATTTTTATTTCTAGTCCACGTTGGGAGAGGTAGTGTAATGTAATTTTTTCCAGCCCCATGTTGTTGAGCTAGTGTTGGCAAAAAAGGGAGGTTTATGGCGAAATAAGCTCACGGTGTTATTTGGATGGTAAATAGCTGTAGAAAAAGAAACTCCTAGCAAGATCAAATGGCTAACTCTGGTTATTAATTCAAGAGAGATCACAAGATGGGACGTAGGCCAATTATGATTTATCTCACACAACAAGAAAAAGTGCGGGCGCCGCAGCGTTTACTGACTTTAATAAAGTCACTATTAAGAACCCTTGATTTTAAAGTTTTATTTGTACACAGTAAAGTTAAAATAATAGTAATTAAATCTATATAGTGTTAAAGAGAATTTTCTCAAGTATTTTTATACCTAAAAAAGTTCTATATGTGCACCATTTGTTGCCCTGGCCACGTCTAAACTATAATAAATTTCTTCCCAGGTATTGGGCAGCATATCAGGCGCGACAGATGCTACAGCTGCAATAATCCTCTCCCTCAAATGAGCAATGTTACGGATCTTCTCGGAATAAACAATGTTTTTTATATATCCACAAAAAAAGAAATCTTGTGGAGTCAAATCTGGGCTCCTTGGTGACCATGCAATCGACCCACGTCTACCAATTCACCTGTCAGGCAAACGGTAGTTCAACGCATCCCGGACACAGTTGCTATAGTGAGGTGGCGCGCCGTCTTGTTGGAAGACAATCGGTCCCTTTTCTAGTTCGATATCATCTATCTGTGGGAAAACGTATAGTTCAAGCATTTCACAATAAATATCCCACTAATTATCTTCTCTGCGAAGATGAAAAGTTCTACGATACGGTCATGAATCAATCCACACCAAACATTAACTTTGGGAAAGTCTCGCTGATATTCTATGAATTCATGCGGTGACTCAGACCCCCAAATCGTGTCGGTTGACAAACCCACTTACGTGAAAAGTCGCCTCATCTGAAAACAACATTTTCTAGGAAGTTCTCATTTTCTTTAATCCTGTTCAAAATGTAGACTTTGTCATTGGGCTTGATTTCATGCAGAAGTTTAATCTTATACCCACGTAATTTAAGCCTCCTTCGCATCACTTTGTACACAGTAGACTTAGATAATCCCAATTCCAAACTTCGCCGTCAGAAGCAGTAGCACTCTTCCCGCACCATGCTCGCTGCAAGGCCACACACTACGATCGAATATTAGCTAAACAATCTTGACAATATACTAAACTCAAGTTCAAAACCCGAAAGTTTATTACTGGTTTCGTTTTTTAATTACGATTTTTTTAAATCAAGGAGCTCTTTCATAAACTCTCTGTATATTAGAAGTGGATCTGGAATACCCCGAAGAACTGCACGGTCTTCATAATGACATGCCTTTCTGCCCCGTAACTAAGACTCTACCATACACGAAGTCGAAAACACATAAACTGCTTGCCACGATGGAGGGCAAGAATAATTATGTGATCCAGTACAGGAACCTACAACAGTGTCTAAAGAATGGACTCCGGTTCATAGTGGTTCACCGGGTAATGGACTAATGGAATTTTGAGCAGTCTCCATTGTTAAAGTCGTACATCGAATTGAACACCGGGCTACGTACACAAGCGAAAAGCGCAATCGAAAATTTGATAAATAACGCGATTTTCGGTAACCACATGGAGAATGTCTGCAAATGCGTTGATGTAAAAATTGTAACTCATTGGGAGCCGGAAAGAAATTACTTGTGTGCGAGTATTTAATTGAACGCCTTAACTGCAAAATAGTACCGTGCTAAGTGAGAGTTTGGTTATCATACAGATGGACCGGGTGAAAATTACGTGCAATAAATTCATTTATGCTGGTTTTGTCATAGACCTTTCAAAGACATTAATGTACGAATTTCATTACAATGTGATGCGACGAATGTATGGTGACCAAATATAAGTCCTCTATACGGGCACAGACGCTTTCGTGTGTAGTGTACAAACTAATGGGATTTACTTAGATCTTAGCACCCAATATAGAGTACTTTGATAACATTGATTATCCAATAGACAATAAATATAATATGTGGATGACGATAAGCGTTTTATTATCCCCAGATCTGTCGATACATATGCCTAGGGGCACCGAAAATAGATGATTTCTAGTTTACGTAGAAGTTATATATATATATATATATATATATATATATATATATAATAATTCAATTTATTGGGGATTGCAGCAAATTAAGAAAGTCTACTCTTTTTTCTTTAACTCAAGCTTTCGAGATTTTATTTTTCTCTTCCTCAGGAGTAACTAAATAAATACAATGGTAAACAAATAAATAAATTTTAAAAGTTAAATACTTACGAATGTGAGGTTTGACTTA
Organism: Platerodrilus igneus; assembly: GCA_036346225.1. Taxonomy (NCBI): domain Eukaryota; kingdom Metazoa; phylum Arthropoda; class Insecta; order Coleoptera; family Lycidae; genus Platerodrilus; species Platerodrilus igneus. Next base: position 4,173,043 of record JARFIW010000139.1, on the reverse strand, counting down.
GATTTAAAATATTAATTTTAAATTACAAAATATGTTTCAGAATTTTGAAGGTAAAAGTAAGTGTCAATGTCAATGGGTACTACAAAATTAAAATTAGTGATACAAAAATAATAATTCCTTGGATAAATTTTAAATATTAAACAAGTATTAAAATAATTAATTAACTAACAAACATAAACTAAAACGCAAGGGTATGTACGTCTGTATGAGAAATTTGTACAAGTAGTAGGAAGACGTAGAAGCAATAGAATCACATTCATTTTATCATATAAACATATATAAATGTATAGAAATACATATATGTGTGTGCATGTACACATGCAAACAATTCACATACAAAAAATTAATAAAACAAAAAAGAAAGAACATGTGCAAGAATACACGTAAGTATAAATGTAAACATACAACCAACAGACACACAAACACCAACAAACAAACACACAACACACATACACATACACAGACACATAAACAAAACAAAAAACAAAGCTAAGAATATAAGCACTAATGAGATTTAGTAATTATGTCTGTGGTACAGTTCTTGTTCTTATTTTGGTGTCTATTTCCAGTAGATACGCGTATATGCAGCTAAGATTATCTATATCTTTTTTTAATTTTAGTGCTTCTGGTTCTTGTGCAATTCTAACCATTTCTATGAATTTCCTTTTTGTAGTGTCCTTTTCTACATCTAAAATTACTGCATCAGTATAGTTCATTTTGTGGCCTGTTTCTATAACATGCGTTGAAAGTGCTGAAGAATTAACATTTCTTCTGGTATCACTTTTATGTGAAGTAATTCGTTGATGGAGCGTCCTTGACGTTTGGCCAATATAACTTTGAATACAGTTACAACAAGGAATTTTGTAGACTATGTTAGATTTTAGTTCTTTTGAAGTAACATCTTTGATTTTAGTGTAAAGACTTCTGCTTAATTTGACATTTTTTAGTGCAATTTTAATTGTAGGGTTTTTGATTATAGATGTTATTCGTTTCGTTAGATCTCTGATATATGGTAAGCTTACGTATTTTGAGAGATTATGAACTTCTGTTAGGTTATTGGTTTCTTCTTGTTGTGTATGCGGTGTTGGATGTTTTTTTGATAGGTGTATTATATAATAGTTTTGTTAGAAATCTTCTAGGATAACCATTCTTTTGTAATATTTCATAAAGGATTTTTAAATTTTTATCGATAAAGGATTGATTTGATAATTTCAGTATTCTTGTTTTTAAATTCAAAATAGTATTAATTTTCATAAACATGGGATGGTATGACATATAGTTTAGGTATCTTCCAGAGGATATTGGTTTCTTGTACCAGTCTGTTACGATGGTTGTATCGTTTCTTATCACTTTTAAATCTAGAAAAGGCACAGAATTGTTTGTTTCACTTTCAACTGTGAATTGTATATGTTCATCGTAGGAGTTGAAAGTAATTAGTATGATGTCCTGTGCATTGTATGGTATGGCACAAATCAAATCGTCAACAAATTTCTTACAAAATGGCACAGTGAACGGTAATTTGGTTAAACAGGTGTCTAATAATTCATCAATGACGTACTGTGCTATTATGGGTGATATAATAGATCCCATAGGTGTGCCTGTAATTTGTTTGTAAAATCTGCCTTGGAATGAAAAATAATTTGAATCGAAAATAAATTGAACAAGTTCTATGAATTTTTGAAGTGGTATTTTGCAGTGGTTTTTAATAATGTCCCATTTATTACTTATGCTTGAAATAGCACGACTTGAAGTTATATTTGTGAATAACGATACAATGTCCAGACTAATTAGAATGTATCCATTGGGAATATTAAAGTTGTTAATGTATTGCGCAAATTCAAAAGAATCTTTAACGTAATATGGATTTTGAGCTTGATAAGCAGAAGTTAAAATGTCTTTTATGAACTGGGTGAGTTTACTAGTTGGCGAGTCAATTGAAGAAATTATAGGTCTTAGTGCAAGTTGAGGTTTATGGATTTTGGGTAAGCCATAAAACTTTGGACATGTCCCATTATATATCATAAGTTTTTTGGCTTCAAGTTTTTCCAAATATCCTTCGTGTAGTAAGTTACTGACTAATTTGTTAGTTTTCTGTTGGATGGTGCTTGTTGGATTTCTGGGTATTGTTTTGTAATGTTCTTCATTCGAAAGTAAATCAATAGCGAGTTCAACATATTGAGCTTTTGGCATTAAAACACTAACATTACCTTTGTCAGATTGAATAAGAAGAATTTCTGGATGTTCTTTAAGAAACAGTTTACATTTTTTATATAGATAAACGAAGAAATCATTTTTGTTTTGATTTTTATGAAAAAAGTTTGTTATGACGTTAGTGATTCTAGTTCTTGTTAAAAGCTTTTCTTTTTCTGGGAGTAAATCGTTTAATTATTTCTACTTCTGCTAATAATTGTGGAATGGATATATCTTGAATAAACGGTCGAATACAGAATTTTGGTCCAAGTGCTAAGAACGTACATACGGTATCTGGTATGCTTATATTTGTTAAATTTTTAAACCATTCACTTTCAACTTGAATTTTGCTTCCTTTACTTTCGCTGAGGTACTTAAATTTTTTTATGTTGGTTGTTTTAATGCTGTGGAAAAGTTTGTTGAATTTTAGATCGATTCTACGTTTAAATTCGAACCATGTATCTTCGGGTAAAATGGTATTAATATTATTTGTGAGGTATTCTTGTCTTTTTTCCAAATATAACAAATTCTGTTGAGTAATTGTAATTTCTAGGTTGATGATTTTGTACTTTAATTTGGTACTGAAGTTTCTGATCTTATTACCCATAGCGGGTAAGTAACTTACTACAGTAACTTACTACACGAAGGATATTTGGAAAACTTGAAGCCAAAAAACTTATGATATATAATGGGACATGTCCAAAGTTTTATGGCTTACCCAAAATCCATAAACCTCAACTTGCACTAAGACCTATAATTTCTTCAATTGACTCGCCAACTAGTAAACTCACCCAGTTCATAAAAGACATTTTAACTTCTGCTTATCAAGTTCAAAATCCATACTACGTTAAAGATTCTTTTGAATTTGCGCAATACATTAACAACTTTAATATTCCAAATGGATACATTCTAATTAGTCTGGACATTGTATCGTTATTCACAAATATAACTTCAAGTCGTGCTATTTCAAGCATAAGTAATAAATGGGACATTATTAAAAACCACTGCAAAATACCACTTCAAAAATTCATAGAACTTGTTCAATTTATTTTCGATTCAAATTATTTTCATTCCAAGGCAGATTTTACAAACAAATTACAGGCACACCTATGGGATCTATTATATCACCCATAATAGCACAGTACGTCATTGATGAATTATTAGACACCTGTTTAACCAAATTACCGTTCACTGTGCCATTTTGTAAGAAATTTGTTGACGATTTGATTTGTGCCATACCATACAATGCACAGGACATCATACTAATTACTTTCAACTCCTACGATGAACATATACAATTCACAGTTGAAAGTGAAACAAACAATTCTGTGCCTTTTCTAGATTTAAAAGTGATAAGAAACGATACAACCATCGTAACAGACTGGTACAAGAAACCAATATCCTCTGGAAGATACCTAAACTATATGTCATACCATCCCATGTTTATGAAAATTAATACTATTTTGAATTTAAAAACAAGAATACTGAAATTATCAAATCAATCCTTTATCGATAAAAATTTAAAAATCCTTTATGAAATATTACAAAAGAATGGTTATCCTAGAAGATTTCTAACAAAACTATTATATAATACACCTATCAAAAAACATCCAACACCGCATACACAACAAGAAGAAACCAATAACCTAACAGAAGTTCATAATCTCTCAAAATACGTAAGCTTACCATATATCAGAGATCTAACGAAACGAATAACATCTATAATCAAAAACCCTACAATTAAAATTGCACTAAAAAATGTCAAATTAAGCAGAAGTCTTTACACTAAAATCAAAGATGTTACTTCAAAGAACTAAAATCTAACATAGTCTACAAAATTCCTTGTTGTAACTGTATTCAAAGTTATATTGGCCAAACGTCAAGGACGCTCCATCAACGAATTACTTCACATAAAAGTGATACCAGAAGAAATGTTAATTCTTCAGCACTTTCAACGCATGTTATAGAAACAGGCCACAAAATGAACTATACTGATGCAGTAATTTTAGATGTGAAAAGGACACTACAAAAGGAAATTCATAGAAATGGTTAGAATTGCACAAGAACCAGAAGCACTAAAATTAAAAAGATATAGATAATCTTAGCTGCATATACGCGTATCTACTGGAAATAGACACCAAAATAAGAACAAGAACTGTACCACAGACATAATTACTAAATCTCATTAGTGCTTATATTCTTAGCTTTGTTTTTGTTTTGTTTATGTGTCTGTGTATGTGTATGTGTGTTGTGTGTTTGTTTGTTGGTGTTTGTGTGTCTGTTGGTTGTATGTTTACATTTATACTTACGTGTATTCTTGCACATGTTCTTTCTTTTTGTTTTATTTATTTTTGTATGTGAATTGTTTGCATGTGTACATGCACACATATATGTATTTCTATACATTTATATATGTTTATATGATAAAATGAATGTGATTCTATTGCTTCTACGTCTTCCTACTACTTGTACAAATTTCTCATACAGACGTACATACCCTTGCGTTTTAGTTTATGTTTGTTAGTTAATTAATTATTTTAATACTTGTTTAATATTTAAAATTTATCCAAGGAATTATTATTTTGTATCACTAATTTTAATTTTGTAGTACCCATTGACATTGACACTTACTTTTACCTTCAAAATTCTGAAACATATTTTTGTAATTTAAAATTAATATTTTAAATCTAAGTCAAACCTCACATTCGTAAGTATTTAACTTTTAAAATTTATTTATTTGTTTACCATTGTATTTATTTAGTTACTCCTGAGGAAGAAAAAAATAAAATCTCGAAAGCTTGAGTTAAAGAAAAAAGAGTAGACTTTCTTATATATATATATATATATATATATATATATATATATATATTGTAAATTCTTGTATATCGTAGCTATAAGATTATTTGGTTTTAATAGTTGTAAGTTTTACCCCACCTTTCCTCCTCCTAAATCCTCCCACCATTATATCTTGGCAAACGGAATGTGCGTGAGACCAGTTGTAATACTGGTTTACTAATAGATGTTTCTTATTTATTTCTCGGTGTTATTTGCTTTTAAAAATAAGTCTTTTACTTTGAAAAGTTATATCTTAGTAAAATGATTATAAGTACATTAGCTAAAAATGGCGGTGACGACTAGGGGTCCAGCCCTATTTAAAACATTTTTTCAGATTCCGGTAGCTGAGGAAATTCTAGGCTAATTTGATTGATCACACGATATATTGATTTTAGACAGTAATGCTGTTCAAAAATAGATTAAAGATTAACTCTGTATATAGTTTGGTAAAGGGTTAATTTTTAAATCAGTAAGGGATGTTCCACTTTGAAGAATTCGAAAACACTTGAGAAGTCGAGAAAAATATAGTGCTAATCAACATCTTACAGAGCGGGTTTATATTAAAAACATCGCTAACAATGGCGGTTGGTAAAAATTCTAAAATGGCGATAGCGGCTAAGGGTTCGGTCCGATTTAAAAAATTCTTTCAGCTGAAAAAATTCTAGACTAATTTGATAGGTCATACGGCATATTTATCTTAAAAAATTTCCCCCAAGCTAAAAATCACTAGTCGAAAAAAACTTTTATTTAAAAAATTTTTTCAGATTCGAAAAATGGCTAGTCGAAAAAACGTTTGTTTAAAAAATTCTTTCAGATTCGAAAAATGGCTATTTTCGAACCGCATCCCCTACTTAAAAAATTAATTTCTTTCCTCTTACGTTTTAAAAATAATTGCGGTTGCTCTCAGTTCGATAAGGGGAGTTGAAAATACTAACTAATTTAAATTATACAGAAAATTCTGCATTAAATACATATATTTAATACATATTTTAGATTTTTGAACGGAATTTTGCTATTTAGAGGTTGACAAGGGTTGATACTATTTGCAAAAGGTTTAAATTCCTTAGAAGGTTTTGCATCAAATGCTTGTGTTAAATGTCTAGAAATATATGTCCTAGATATCGAGAAGTAACCCAAAACAACCTATTGTAAAAAATTTTGGACTCGAGAGCGAGGTGCTAATATTTTAGCAATTTTTTTAAATTATCAAAAATTTTGGTCGGCTAACAGCAGGTGCCATTTGATTACAGTTAATAAATGTATTTAAAGAAATCTCCTTTTCCTAAAGTATTTATTAAGGTTATATTGAACTAAAAAATTCTGGTATACATAAAGCCTATGAAAAGTTTAAAAAGAGCGCCTTTTATTGCATTTTCCCTTTCTCTTACATATTTAAAAATTATGTTATTTATGGCGGTTCTTAGAAAAGGCTTAAAAGTGCCCAAGCCGAACCCTAAAGCTTTGGCAAAAATCAAAGTGTGACTTTTATTTTAACGTAGGAAGAGTGTAGCATTTTTTTTTGGTTCGATCGGGTTGAGTTTTGCAAAATAAGCTGAGAAAATAAATTAACTTCTACAATAAGTTCTGATAGAACTTAAATTTTTTTTTTTATAAAAATTATTTAGATTCGAAGAATTAAGCCATGAACTTTACAACTTTCCCGATGGACTCCATGGTCTAGTGAAATAAACAAATGACCTGTTACCTACTTAACACTGGCGGACCCTCTAAGAAGATACTGCACCCAATGCTAAACGAGGAAGTTGGTCGACGGAAACCAATACGTTTCCAATTAAATTTAATGAATAATTTTGCCTGGCATGGGGAAAGTAATTCGAGCATAGGGAACGAAAATCAATATATATTGTTGGTTATTTTGCAAAAAAAGCCCGTGACCGGTTTCACTGTTCTTGCAAATCATCAGACGGACGCATCTTTTTTTGCAAAACAACCAACTAAGTTCTGGCATAATACACAAATTAAGCTGTATTTAGACTGCAAATGTATCTCATGCACCTTCTATACTCGAATATACGCAACTAACTATCGATGGCTCTTTCCAGTCTCCGACGTAATAGCGTAGATAGCATTGTCAGACAAAATTTTAATAGCGAGTCAAAAGACAAGATGAAAAATAAAATAAACAAATGACCTGTTACCTACTTAACACTGGCGGACCTTCTAAAAAATACTGCAGCTAGTGCTAAACGAAGAAGTTAGTCGACGGAAACTACGTTTCCAATTAAATATTAATCAATAATTTTGCCTGCCATGGGGAAAGTAATTCGAGCATAGGGAACGAAAATCTAGTGGTAAGTACATGCTTTACTTGCAGGCGACACGGGTTCGTTCATGTTAAGAGTTTTGTTACAAATTTCAAGATTTTGATAAAGTGCTCAAAAATATTGGGGCAAATTTTAGGGGGCAGGATTGATCCTACGTTAAAAAATCATAAATAGTCGGAATTTCTAAAAAACTTTAATAAACAAATAAGAGCAGCTACGTACTACAATTAATGCCACTAAAATAATTTTTCATTGACGTTAGTTACATATCACCCAAATCAATATATATATATATATATATATATATATATATATATATATATATATACGATTGTGTTGAAATTAGCAGGTTTTAGGTCGGCTGTAATAAAATAATATAATAATAAAATAAAATGTCAACCTCTAAATAGCAAAATTCTGTTCCAAAATCTAAGATATGTATTAAATATATGTATTTAATGCAGAATCTTCTGTATAATTTAAATTTGTTAGTATATTCAAATAAAATAATAAAAAAAAGTTATACAAGCTGTACTACAATGGGTTTCTATCAAATGATATCAATTATATATATATATATATATATATATATATATATATATATATATATATATATATATATATGTATATATAATATACATATACATACATACATACATACATACATATATAATTACAGTGATAAAGCTCTAAAATCGAGCCCCAGCGTTGGGCCGTCATACAGTTACTGTGAGGTTTACCTGGAATCGAACCCTTACAAATTGGGCTGTCATAAATTATTCCTGAAAAATATAAAATTGCAATATCTCTGGAAAGCTCCCCTAAATCAGCATACCACGGCTAGCTCTGCTTCCAACTTCTTCAGATATACTTACCCATCCTATGCTTACTCTCTCTCACTTAGACTACCAATAAAAGTTACCAATCAAATAATTCAAAAAAACATACAACCTTTTTATTCATACAAATCAAAAAAATTTACGCCACACTAGCTCAATATTTACAAAATTGAATATAAATATCTTCATCAATTTTTACAATATCAACCATTAAATCCTTTAAATTTAACGAATTTAATTTATTTCAACACTTCTTTATATACAGTTCAAGTAGACCTATCAAGTGGACCTATCTTGAAACCCTAAATTGAAAATTACCCTGGTTTATGGTGATCTCAATATAAACCTTCGTTACTCTGAATGCATAAATAAATTGCATTTTTGTTTTCAACAACTCTAAAGATCCGTTTACTCTTTAAATCAAAATTATACGTCATGTATTTATACATTCAAATAATAAATTCAAATTGGCTTTTTATATAACTTTCAAATTAGATTTTATGTTCATAAAATGTACACCCAATATGTCAAATCACTTTAGCACAAAATACCAGTACAAAATGTTCAAGCAATAACAAAAGGAAACAAATTTCGTTACCTGGTGTAAGCTCTGGCACCATCACCTCTGAAGATGTCGTCCACTAAACACTCGTCGTTGCATTCCATCCAACCTCCCTCTGCTACATGTACATCAAACTTATTTCCACACGTTCATCCAATTCTATGCAGACGCTTTCAATACATCTACCCATATAATTTTCCAAATATGTTGATCGGCTTCTGAATCTACCATACAACCAGCACCCTCGTTCCAAAAAATAACTAGTCTTGCTTACCTTAGTAACATCTTTTGTTCGTTATTCGTATTTACTTACAGCCCCATTTATAACATAGCACCTACTCGTGCTTTCAAACACTTTTAATTTAAATTAAACGAACTGCACTATCACCGCTTTACAAGTTTTTAACTTAGATGTTACACCATATAGGTCTGAAGCGAACAGAAGAAATAAGAGAGCCCCACTACGTCTCCTAGTGTATTTATAAGGGTTCCACCCTACCTCCTGTACCCTGTTTCATTGAAATTTATCTCTACCTTCACCGATTCTGAAAATCCAAAATACAACGATCTTTTAAAACTCAGAAATTTCTCATTCTCCGTAGCTTTAGTCCAAAAATACTCATTATCATGCACAACGCTTGCAATACTCCTAGAAAAGTCTCTCACTCCACTCGCAATCAACCAATTCAGAACATTTCTCCCGTTGTAAGTCTATCGTCCAAATATGTTATTCTCGTCTAACTCATATTCGTTGTCTTTATTAAAATCACACTATAGCAACTTAAAATCGATATTGTTGTTAGCCTGTACAAATTATCGCTTGCTTTAAATGGCTGCTTTATCGCGTGTTCTAAATGGCTGCTTTAACGCGTGTTTTAAATGGCTGTTTTATTCAACTTGTTATTTTTCATCCTCTTTTACCCTATGCTATTTATATTCCGTCCCTGCTTTGTTTTCAAACCACCTGCTATTTCTCAACCTTCGCTTCGGCCGTTAGCTCAAATTTTTAAAGAATTATGTTTCAACGTACATTACGATTTCTTGAATTGTTTATTTGTCTGTCAGTTATTTCTATGAACTGTTTGCCAGTTTGAAATTGTATTTTTCCATATTGTTTAACCTGCAGACTTCCTAGGATTTGTTTTTTTAACAAACGCTTTGTTAGTTAAATGAATATATGCGTTTACATTATCGATTTTATATACAAAAGCTCTCCCTTATTATTTGATGTGTTCGATTTACAACTTTAGAATATTAAAGCTAACTGTCCTCGCATTCTCCTTGAGTTTTTATGCCCTACCAAGCTTCCGCACTATGGAACTTTAAAATTACGATTTATTGATACAAATGTATGCTATTATCCGTTTGTTTTAAGGTCAAAACTAATTAATTTGAAGCGTAAATAATGTATTCCTGTTTTCTATATACACGGTCCTTACAAAATTACTCTCTTGACTTATTTATCCATCTTTACATATAACTCTCACAATATATATATATATATATATATATATATATATATGTATAATTATATAGAATTATTAAATCTTAAGTTAGATTGTATAAATTAAAGGACATAATAAAAGGTTAATGAAAGTTCATAAGTCAGACAATGAAAACTTTGTATGAATAAAGAAATAAGCGGACATGAGCTCAGCAAATCCCACAAGCAATGTGAGCGGCAGGGATAGCATAAATATCCTCGAGAGCCCAAGATGGCCAGTCAGTCTCGAGCTTCACAACTTTTACATTGTTGGTTGTTCAAGCTACTCAATTTAATTTTAATTAATTTAAAGTGAAAGTCAACTTAGAATATTTTTTGATTATCATACGTTACTGTATATAACGTACCTGTAAATTAAAATTAATTGTAATTCTGTTTTAAATAAATTTGATACAAGGGTTTTTTGGAAGAAGCCTTTTTAAAAAGCCGCTCCAAAGAGCCCAATACCTATCTCGTTACAAGGCTATTTTTGCTAGATGTTCACTGCACACAAACAAATGAAAATTAACAACAATGTTGGTTGCTTGATCTAGTTAACCGAACGCGTCTAGCCCAACGGCTCAAGAAGAAGAGACTAATTACAGGTAATGTCCTCTGACTCTGGCCGAAATATATGAATGCTACAAACTTGTAATATCTTGTAAATATGAATTGTATTTCTAGAAGAACCTACGGACTTAAACTGAAGATATACGAAGAAAGTGTACAAGTATTGGCGTTTAATTAAAATTCAATTCATTATCCGCTTGGAATTTTCACTTAATGTACAAAGTTGGTATGGAAAAAATAAGCTTCAATACGACTATTAAATAAATTTTAACGAAAAATTTTTTCTTTGTCTAAATATTTACTGTTTTATTTTTAAGCTCAGAAAAGTTGAAGCAGTATAGGAAAAAGCACCTGAAGTATTGCAAAGTTCACACACTTTACATAATGTGCTTCAACGTCAAGTTACTCTAACTATAAAACTATCAAAATCATTGCGGGGATTATAACTTATAAATTTGAACGTTGATCTAAAAGGAAAGTGGTTTAAACCGTTCCATTTATCACTATATCGCGTACTACATGTGTATTTTTCTCTTCAACGCGTGTATGGAAATGAGGTGAAAACCTTAATTCAGTATATCAACTCCTAGGAGAAGCTTAAATCCCGGAAGCTTTCTGTAAGATTAAGGATCTCAAAGGGTTTACAGATTTAGCTCCAAATTAGCTTATTAAAGGATTAGTAGTACGCGAATTCAAACTTACGCCTTTCCGCTCTACATCTTGCCGCACATACACTCGAAAGAAAACATTTCAAACATTCATTAAATGAACTGATATCCACAATTCGCATACATTCTCTCACAAAGAAATGTATGTGAATAAATTAGGGGCTGTGGAGTTTTAATCACCTTCAAGGAGTTGTGTTATCAATAACGATAATAATGAACTTTGTGCCATCCTCCGGTGGCGTACTTTCGAAATGTTATTAATGAGAGGGCTTCTCTTTACTAAATTAAACTTTGCTACGCAATTCTGTTAAATCAGCAAAAAGATGCTGAATAATTACATTGATTGGATATATCGTATTTGGAGTTGAATTAATTAAGGCTAGGGGAGAGTAATGCTTCCATTTACTAAATCCCAAATCATTCTAGTTTGATACCAGTGTAAAAGATAATTGGAGGTTCATGTAACATTATTAAATATTATAATCAATAACGGTAGATAAAGTGTGATTAAATATTAAATAACTGAGGACACCATTATGGTGAGAGATACAAACTTCGTTATGGAAAAACACGCCGTGGCTTTAGAAGAAAAAATTTTTAATCCACTAAGCCAAATCTTCACAACTTTGGATACGCATACCTCGAGAGATACCTAAAACTCTTTATGCGTACATAACGAAAGATAACTATATAACTGTTATACAAACCTGCCTCGTGAGGGTATCAAATTACCAATAAAATAATAGGGCATGACCCTAAATCTAAAGTACCCAAACATTTCGGAACATTGCCTCGAAAGCTTGCTACAGTCGGTGAGAGGGTGATGTTCATTAAGCTACAACACACTAAGATATAAATTTAGATTGTTTTATTAACTGTACAACTAATTAAACCTTAACCTAATGACATATGAGTACAAAATATATACAATATTTGCCGTTATATACGATAGGGCGCCACCGTAAGGGAGGGGAAGGCTTACGGACCTTATCAAGGTATTATCACTCGTTGCACTTTGTTCTTGAGAATGGGAAAAGATTGTCACAAATACGCAGGCAGAAAATTTTAACACTGCACTATTGTGGAGCTTTATAGTCCCCGGCTAGCTAAACATTATATGACTAAACCAAATTAATGTCTAAATTCCTTAGGACTAGTCTACTTTCTAAGGGTATAAGAACCAATTTCGGGCTCAAACACCCCAATACAATCATTAATTATATATACAGTATTCTAATAAAGTTACCTACTGTGACCCACGATCTAAGTTAACAAGGGTGTCTCCAATTAACGAGACAGAAACGACCTTTTCACCGGTCAACTATTACAGTAACGGAACTCGTTCAAGTACACACAGAGATTATCACTACGGGAGTCCTTTACTATAATACCCGACCTGAAAATTGCGTAATCAGGTAGGTTTCGTTGCTAAGCTATTGCGTGAGCCCCCAGGCTACCGTCGAAATAACAATGAAGCGGTGTACCCTGCTGAAACCTCGCTGTCTGCCGAAATAAGTACTCAGGGATTAAAATTTCAACGCGTTCAACTTAAGCCCAAGCTCAGAGCTTTAATCTGAACGTCGGTATTTCTACAGAACGTCGGCACAATTTAGTTAAACAATTACGAATACATAATTCATAACACAACCCTTGAGTTCATTATTTAAAAAAATACCATAACCTCTGTTTTAGTAACTGGGAAAGTACTTACTCAAAATAAAATAAAAAACACACATCACTTTACTTTCAGAAGTACAGAAATCAACAACCTGTCTGTCGGAAGTATCGAAATAAAAAAAGCCCCTTCCATCCCACGCTGAACTCCTTATATACCTTTAAGTTAATTGAAAAATACCCAGTCCAGTTTAGCTCTCATAATCGAAAAGGTTAAACCTGTCATAATTCTTAAAAGTTAATTAAAACTAACAATTGCTTTAGGATAGCCAAAATTTCCCTCGCAAGAAAACTCCAAAACTATAATTTTAGTTAAGTACCCAAACTAATTGAAAATTATTCAGACAACTCGGGCTGCTTTATACATAACTAGGGTCTTAGCTACTTGATTGACATCTATTAGTAGATACTACTAATCTGACACGTTAAGTGCCTTCCAAGTAAAGCTTCGTACGTTGGTAATGTTAATTAAATCTTTGGATTATATTTTCCAAGCTCTGGCTACTTGGGAACGGAGCTTTTGAAGCCGTTTAAACTCGCAGACATATTTATGCTACAAAACCGTTATCCTAATAATTGGGACGCTAAAATTAAACTAAAAAATAAACCAATTTGAGAAATAATAGAGAGTTATTTTTACATAACCGACTGTACTAAAACAGTATGTTACAACTATGCTGAAAAATAGCACAGTGTTAACAATTAAAATAAATAAAATTTATCTGCGCTTAAAAGCCAAATACAAGAACGGTACGGAACCAAACGCACCTCCCCACCATCCAGGCAGAAAATGCAGTCGAAACGCAATACGACAGCAGATGGGTACAGAGCTCGCATTCTACTAATTCCTTGGGTTTACAGTATCGTCATTCTTCAGAAGTGTGCATAGTGTCCTTCAACAGGATCTTCTCGTTAACAAAAGTTGCGGTTCAGGCTTTCAGTGTGAATAAAAACTTTCATAAACAATTTTTTGCGATTTTGTTGTAAAACAAGAAAAATGACAAAAATAGATTCTCTTAATTTTCTTTACCTGCACTAATCTTCTTCATCATTTATGTAACTTGTTTGATAATTTCTTCATTCCTATAGAAAACATAAGTGATAAGAACACGAAAAAATGAAAATGTAATTTGAAAAGGTTTTGACACGTACTTACCCTACCGATCAAAATGTTAAACAGACACAGTCCTCATTTGCTCAAAAATCGAAAAACAAAGTACTGCAATTAAAACATGAATATGAATGAATCTTCGTATATAGAAAACAAAAACTGTCCTAAATCATCATCTGCAGGTTGAACAATAAAGTAATGAAACTGATGATATAAAAATTTTCAGTTACGTGCGAAATTGTCTTTGACAAAATTCAGACAAATGAATTAAAACTACAAATTGAAATTACTTCAGTCACTTTTCTCGGTCTAACACATAAAATTATCTTACTGAAACATTAACTTGGACCGAGGAAAAAGAATTTTCCAACACGATGAGGTCATGGGCGCCCGCGTTATATTAATCGAAACAAATGAACAATAAAACTTTTGAACTTTCTGGTTCATCTAAACAATCATCACAAGAAGATAAACATTACAATGAAATAAAATGGAACCTAACTATTTCTTGATGCACCTGTTGTCCGTCAGTCTAACGAACTATTAAGTCGTTCTATATACCGAAGATCCCAGCGAAAACCCACACAGACAAAGAGATACACTTTCCTGCTTTGCAGCTGTAGTTCGATATACTTTGGTGACACAATGCAATCGGTGTATATCACAGTAAATGACGGTATAAACGTCCGGTAGTAGCTGAACGCCAACACAAAACCGACCATACTAACAATTTTGAATAAATGAAATTAATAGCTAAAATACCCTATTTCTACAGTAAGAAAATCAGAGAAATTGTGTATGTGTACAAATTTCTACCGAGACAACGTTTACCGTCGTTATTTATGACTTCTTGTTATCAGACCTTAAAACACTGTTTACAGTCATAAAACCCAGACGAATGTAATTCATCTTGCCCCGATCACGATAATCACGCCTGCAATCTGAAGAAGAAAACGTATAAACAGCTCTGAATTGTATACTTGTCGACTTTTATCCAAGGAATAAAATCCTACTAGAACGATCGTGACGGTTATCCGAGCATTTAGTATTACACTAAGTACAAGCTACGCTAATTAAATCACACTAACCATAATCAGGGATTCAAATCCTGGTTAACACATATTACTTTTTCATTAAACCGCTGGCGGTTTTAATCACGCTGTACTTATCATTACACAGCCAGTGATTTTATATCCTACTGGCACAAAATCATTCTATTCTTTTACGTAGTCAGTATTTACATTCTGGAAACCCGGAGCATCTCCCCGATGATGCAGTTAGCCAACTAGGTTCTATCAGCGGATCCACATTGTACTACAATGAGCCGTGGAAGTACTGGCTCCGTTACCATCGCCGGCAATCACTTTCTGAGTGCATGTGTCTTCTTTTAGGCCAATAATAATCCTTTATTCATTTCAGAATTGGGGTTGATAAATACGCCTAACATTCGTCCAGAGGTTGTACGGCAACGCGTAAATATTGGTAGTAAACTCTATCCGTTTACGCTAAAGGAAATTGACCCATTATGAATGCCATACGCTGTAAGTGAAAGAAAAAGACAGCTGGAATTAGAGGAAATGGATGCAAAAAGACGAAAGTTGGACTACAAGGAAAACATTGCGACAATACGCGAACAATAGGAAGAAGTGTTAGACAAAGAACATCTTATTAAAGAAAATAAGGAAGAATTAAAAGATTATTTTATGTGCGGATGACTGACTTAGATACAACCGGGTTCTACAAGCTGTATGCATTTGTGGTTAGTAAGAAAGACTCTTTTAGTTATGTAAGTGTCCTTGCGGAAAAGGATGGTACTAAATCCGTATACTTTTTAAAAGGTTATTCTAAAAACGTATATATCAAAATGGCAGATAACATAGACGAACTAAGGAATACGGGTTTCGTGATCTTGGTGTACACCACACGCAATGGGATTCCGCTAAACATTGTATATTTGCCTAATATAGAACCTTTCGGATCATTTAAAACTGAGGATCTTACAACCTATAATGATCATATATTCCCAAAAGTGGTAGACATTAAACTACGCAACAGTGAGTGGGAGAATAAGAATTCTCTCCAATACCGACAAGAAGAACTCGATCAAGCTAACAAGATACGTATGCAGGATATAGTGGGAGAGCCGTGATTAAAAGAGTGTCACAAGCTGCAAGAATTACACGAAGGAATGAATCTGGTTGTCGGTGGAATCAAATGCTTTATATATAGAGACAAACTTCGGTACATTTTGCAATTCGAAAATCTAGACGGTCTCTATGTATCAAACTATTGGTTAGAAAAAGAGATAGAGGACTTTTGTATCGATTTAAATTATAAGCTGCGAATAAAATTAGATAAAATTAAAACCACTCCAAACAAACATAAAGAAAAGACTGTTTTCTGTGTATAACTTTGTATTAAAATTAAGGTTAAATGACTCCATGCTTGGCATTAATATTTTTAAGTTTTGTTATGTATAATGTCAGAATAAAAATTTTGGAATAGTATTACATTGCTCTTTATTTATAAAAAGCTATAATGTCCCCAGGACCTTGGAAAAGTAGCCGAGAGCATAGCGAAGTGGTGATTTTACCTATATGACGTCACCACGATCTTGGAAAGGTAGCTGAAAATAGGTAGTCAGAAGCACGGCGCTGTGGTGATTTTACCTATCTGATTGTGGGAGGTGGATGGTGGCGGAAGAGTGGCGAAAGTGGGAGATGTGTGGAGGTGGGAGGTGTGTGGAGATGGGAGGAGGGTGGAGGTAGGATAGTGCTAGAGGGGGGTGTGTAAGTGTTAGGTGGGTGGTGTGTGGAGGTTGAAAGTGGGGGTGTGGGAGGTGTTGAGGTGGGATGTGGGAGGTGTGTGAAGGGGGGTTGGGAGGTGTATGGAGGTGGGAGGTGTGTGGAGGTGGGAGGTGCGCGGAGGTGGAAAGTGTGTAGAGGTGGAAGGTGTGTGGAGGTGGGAGGGAAGTGGAGGAGGATGGAGAAGGATGAACTTTTTAAGTGGGGGGTGAGGCAGAGTGGGGGGTTGTGGATCGGACTGCACCAGAATTCCTTATAAGACGTATAAGCAAAAGTCACGTGAACTGTGAATGTAGGATCACCCGGGGAGAATGATCTTTGGAACTCACAAAAATGGTTTTTTTGGACCTTAGAATTTCTAATGTTAAATCCCATAAGAAAACCGGTTTTTTATCCAAAACGAAGGTAGCTTATCTACTAGTATAAACCTCATAATTCACAATTATTTACGGAGAAACCTTAATGTACTGTGAAACCTCGAGCAGGTTATATATTTAATTTGTAAAGCTTCCGCATGCTACCAAAAATTACGAGATACCTCCAAACCCTTTGCTTTTGGTTCTTTAAATACACTCTTGTAGGTTCAATCAATCCATTGTTGGTTTAATGGCTTCTAGAGACCCTTTGGCAATTTGATTTCAGTATAAATGTTTAATTATTTATAATACACATCAATTGGCGGTCTAATTAACAGCTTATGCTATTTTAATTGTATAGTTCAATAAAATAACGAGTGTGGGAGCTTTCAAACGCCAGCTGGCTTCTGTGCACAACTAGAATGCTTATGTAGTTAACTTAAGGACGTATATTCGATTATTAGTTTATAACTATTTTTCCTTTTTTTATCGTGTCAGTCGGACACACCAATACTATGATTTTGACGTTGGGCGTCAGTGAAATAATTTTTACTAAGTAAGGCTCTATTCTTAAAGTTGTTACTTCCAATAGACTCACGAGCGTCACAATATTTGCGGCTTAGTTTGAGCATTACCGCAAGGGTGAGCAATGAGAATGGGCGTGGATGTAAAGTAAACTCGACTACAAACAGGAATCAAAAAGGGGAAAGAATGAGCGCCACCGCATCTATATGGACAATAAATATCTAAAATATCCGGTGAGAAAATGCAGAAACCCACAGGCTATGATGACTATCAAAAAAATATACAAGTAAAACAAAGCAATATTGCTGGAAACCTCTCGAAAGTAGCTACTTCAACTTCTGCTGTGAAGATCCTGAAACACAATAGTACACAATAAATTTTAACCTAGAGACTATTTGTGTCTTATTACAGAAATACAATAATATTCATAAGTTAATTAGTATGAAATTACCACTCCAAAAGTGTTATACCTAAAAATAGGTTCCAAAAAAAATCCTTTTCATCATTTGTATGACATAACTCTGCTTTGACGTCTCTCAAGCTTCTGTACTCAAATTTTATCTGCTCGAGTGGCAATGTCATTATATTAAATACTCAAAAATAAAACGACTTAGCATTTTGAATCAAACATAATTTAAAATTGTCTTTCTTTCTAGTAAATGTGAACAAAAATCTCAAGTATATTATTCAAAAATAAAATAATTCTTTTAATATGGAATAAGGATTCATAACTTTATTCTCTAAATAATGAAATTTTGATATTCAGAATTATTTTTAAGAACAAAAAAATTTATAGTAACCTCCAGTTGACAGATCTGTTATATTGGTTCACAGTAATCTTCAAATAAATTTCATACGTAGTATTTGTTACAGAAATAGTGTTCGAAATCAGAAAAATTAAATAAATTCAAATATTCTAATTTGACATGGTACAGGAATAACATAATAACCCTACTAATCATCAGACATAGTATACTTAGATAAAGTTTGCTAGAATTAAACTTTATAAACTTTTTATAAAGGCCACATGCATGCTTCACATGTGTCCTTAAATATTTCAACTTATATCTACGGAATAAGATTTCTTTTCTCTTTATCTGACTTTAATTTCGACACCAATCATGGAAATGTATTTGATATGCAACTATCGAAACATGATTATTCTTACGATCTTTTATACTAGATCCTAAATGCAAAATTTATATTTTCACTAAATGTAATATCTCAAACAACTTTACGAGTATTTCTAAAAGTTAATAATCTTGGTATTAAAGATTCAATCATATCCACACAACGAATTGAAACACTAACCGGGAATAGATTCCTGCATTAATTAGGGCTGTAAATACCTGAATTTTGTACGTATGACAAAAACCCCAACTCCATAAAAATTTCCGAACCAAAAGCTTACGTCATGTTTTCTAATAGATAAACACCATATGGGCGATATCCAATTCTTTTTATTTATTCGTTATCCCTCGATGTGGTCATGTTTTTCTACTAAATAAACACCATATCGGCGACCTCAATTTTTTTTATTACTAAAATTTATTCGTTATCCCTCGATGTGCTGAGGAAACTAAAGATTAATTTAGCTTTAGTATTTCTTAAAAATTATCACCTCGCCGTTAATGGATTTCGATGGCCGATCACCACGTTGTCACTTAATTCTGCGTTCAGGTCGCCTGGAAGGAATCCGACAAAAAATTCCAATCTCGGCCCCTTCCAGGATAACCGTGAACCCACCCTCGACTCAGATGGCTATGCGGAGGAACCAGACGGCACGCAAAAATTCCATCGCCCCCTTCTGCTCCTAACAACAGTTCTGTACTCCTTTGATACTGTCTATCTAATAGAACAGCTGATCTGTGAGGAGTGTCACTTCGTGACAAGCGCAAGCGTTATATTAACTCAACAATCCTACAAAGTGAATGCAGACGCCTACAAATTAGGCAACACAAATGACTGGCTTATAAAATAATCTTAAGACGTTTTGATCTTGGACAATTTAAAAATATTTTTTATAATTGAATAAATTATTACGGTAAATTCAAAGCGAATTAGATGATAATAACACTCACTTCTATTATAAAATTGTTTATTTTGAGGTTATTATGCAAAACAAAAGGATCAGATACGACAGAGTAGTAACAAATAGAAACGTCTTTAAAGTTCGATACTACAGAATTTATATTTGTTACAAGCTGTAGTCGGGGATTAGCAAAACAGTCTTACGCTAAGTTCAACTTGTAAGAAAGTTGATGTTTAGAGTTTGCTGTTGGAATGTAGGGTGTTTAATTGGAGATAAAATGGTTAGGACGCAGGATTGTTGATGAATTCTTCATAGGAGATTCTGGAAACCTTGTGTAGATGATGATCTGAATCCACCTTAAAGGTGGAGTCACTGCAGGCTTGTCCCTAAGGTCGGCCCACCGCTAATGGGTAGTAACACAGTTTCGACAAATTAAGTGCACGAGACCATCGTTACACAGGGTTTTATATGCTCACTTGTTGCAATAACCGCAACAAATGATACACTTCTACATAGACGTATTGAACCCATGAAGAGTATCATGCGTATGGAGGAATGTGCTAGGCGCATGGAAACGCAGTTACACAAGAACTTTACTTCAACTTATTTATCAAGCAAATAAGTCGAAAATAACTAAATATGCATCTCGTGGAAATGTTTGTAAAATTTAAAGCGACACATTGTGTTCCACCTTCTAAGAATCATCCTTTTTCGCCTAGTTGATTTCTGTAACGTAGTTGCGAAAGCGTTTGGCTTACTTGCTGTGTATGAAAGAATCCCGACACGGTCCGCTTGAAAAATGTTAGGCGAGCATTTTCGCAAAAATACACCCTCGTTCGGATGAGAGGTAAAATGGAGGTCCGTGTGTGAGTGTTGTCACGCACGTTAAAATCCCTACCTTGCTTGGAACAGCAAGGATTCGGCAAAATTCAAAATTTTCCAGGTAAAAAAAACTCGCTTCCTGGCCAATGTAGTACCTTCGGGTGGAGCATTGGAAAATCACATGTAATGTGTATGAAAGAATTATGCGAATTTTCATGTGCTTATTTCATAGCGTATATGGAAAAGATACGTGTTGTATAATGGTATAAAACCAATAAAAGCGTAAACGAAAATGCTTAAAGCTGTATGTATAAAGTTTAACGAGGATTTTATGATCTCACAACAATTTATTTGTAATCAACTATTCTGCAGTTATCAATGAATCTCTATATGCTTGTGGAAGCATGATCAGAAAAATTTACCAACCCTAAATATGATACGGTTTCCATAGAGAAATAAATTCCGCATTCAAATATCCGTAAAATGCAGTTGTAATACGAGAACTATCTCTAAATAAATGGAACTTGAGTACTTTTAAAAATAATTCTATACAGGAAACTTTAGTAATATGAATTCTTAAACTTTACGCAGTATTAAAGCTCCTTAAAATTTAGAAACGAGTTGAAAACTTTCCCAACTAAACTGAAATTCAATAAACATATATTACAATCAATAATTTTATTTTATTATAAAATCTAAATTGGTACAAACTCTGGCTTTTCGAAAAAATTTACATTTGGCTAATTGTTTTGATTATTAGGATGCATGAGGAAAGAAATGCTTTAAATTGTAAATCTCGAAGAGACGAAGAGATCCGGGAAGCATTTTCCGTTTCCTATACATCACATCTACTAATCTATGAAATCGTATAGTGAATCAAAATTATTCAGTAGTATTGCCTTTACTAGTTTAGTATCGAAGTAGGGGATTTTGGATGTATTTGGCATAGTGCCACCGCCACTATCCCACTCAAAACGCTACCTAACAGTAAAAGAATTGGTCGATCCGAAAACAGCGCCACCGCAACAGCGTCACTACCTAACCTAGTAGTAGTACACATTCCTTTAAAACAATTTTATTTAATTATAAATATACAGTGTACACTTAACATCTATTTTCATACATATATATTTTTACAGACGGAAATTTTCCGACGTAATTTAAGTATAAATTTAAATTTTCATTTTGGTATTGCAGGGTTCTTTTCTTTATTCCAGTGGACCCTCACATCGGCTTAACTTATTAATATTTATTTTTAAATAGAGCATTTTCTTCAAACTCCATCCAAATCCACGTGCTTCAACTTCCTCTAATTTTACTTTACCCCATACACCGATTTGTTCATATTTTTGCTTTGATCTCGAGTCAACAGATCTCCATAATAAAGATGTATAGGATCCTCCAGAATAGGGTGTTTAATTTTCTTTAACGGTACGTCTGTAGGGATTTACAAAACTAACCTTGTATTAGTAATTATAGCGAGGACAATCAACAACGTTAATAAGCTTATAAGTGGTTTGCATTAATATATCATTAAATAACAATAAAATGCAGTTTCCTAGGTGATTCAGTTAGAAGCTGTTAAATCTCGTAGAAATACCCGTGTTTTCACTTCTATAGAATTAAATTTAAAACTTGCCGGTATTTAAAACAAATTACACTTTAAATAATAATTTACCGCGCTTGTAAAATGAGAAACTAATGGTTAAATTTAATAATACTAAGCATATACTTTCGCTCGGTGATTCATTTAGAGAATATACAAGTCTGCCATTTCCAAAAATATGACGTAGAAGTTATTTAAAATTAAGTTGGTTTATTAGTAACTATCCCTTAGACAATAGCATGATATACACTTAGTAAAAGTTTAAAGTGTTTTATTAAGTTTCCCGTCAAAAAGTTTAAATTGTTTTACAAAAACCTGGTGACCAAAAAGAATTTAAAGATCGAGTTAAAATTAAATAAACAAAAACGAGGCTTTAACAGGATGTAACTTTGTAAGCAAAAGTTCAATTTAAAAACTCAAACGGGATTAGATTGTCTGGGAAATTAGGCTTCAGATCCAATTAACAGATCACCCAGTGTAAAAGTGATTAGGGTGGCGCTTCTGACGTAGTAAGTGTGCCATGAGTTGCAAACACTTAGATGCTGAGAAGAGCTGTCCGTGCATTGTGGATTGTCCTACCCTAAGTTATATATGTATTGTGGGTTGTCTATCCTAGGTTACATGGCGGTGGCGGTATTGACAGATGTGACGTAAGGAAAAATGATAACATCGTTAATGAGAAAGCCCATTAAAAGACGATTAGTGCTAATGGGTTTTTAATGAGAAATCCCATTAAAGACGATTAGTGTTAATGGGCTTTTAATGAGAAAACAAAATAAAAGTAGAAATTAAAACTAAAATAAAAATAAAATAAAAATAGAAGGAGGTTAGGTGAGTGCGACGTTAGAGGTTAGGTGAGGTTAGGTCAGGTCAGGTCACGTTAGGTTAGGTGAAGATAGGTCAGGTTAGGTAGTGTTTTGAGTGGGGCAGTGGCACTGAGCCAAATACATCCAAAATCCCCTACTTATGGATATCTGGCTTGTTGCGCAGAAACCCAATGGCTTAAATCACATATAAGTTGGAATGCTATCAAAAGAACTCCGTAAATTTTGGGAAAAATCTCGTGCTTAGAATAAAACTGCAGGTGATATACTATACAAAAATGATTATTTTAATAGTTACTAATTATAAAACGCTTGAAAACTACAATACATACATGAACGATGTGTAGCATTACAACATTCTTGTTTTATGAAAAAGCATAAAAATATTGACTACAAGTCAAAACAACAGTAGAAAGTGTAATGATTAAAAAATCAAGTTATGTAATATAACGACATATTACATACTACCTTTAAAAGAAATTATTTATTTATTTATAGACTTGTTCCGTTATTTCCATGACTTACGGCATTTGTTGTGTTTAATAAATAATTATTGTAAGAGTGGTCTTCTTTCTGGTATTTATTTCTCTACTTCTTCAAAACTAGACAGTCGGCATGTTTGTATATTTCTTGCTACGTAAGAAGATATCGTTCTATCGTCGCGCTATTGAAGTTTGTTGAAATTTAACACTTTTACGTTTTTTTTATGATAACCATAACAAAACAAACATTGTGATATGATTCTTCACTATCGACACTGTTTATTTTATTGTTAAATTTCAGCTACTATGTCAATGTAGACCTGAAAATCATTCTGATCACTCAGTCAGTATTTAATTGTTTTTTTCAACCATTGGTTTTTCGAAGATTATTGACGTTAACATTCATAAAAAAGTCTTTGTCTATGAAATTTTCCTATGCCACAGTCACTGACTCTGCCCGATCTTGAAACAGTAATTCAGGACTATTCAACAAGTTTACCACATGTTTACCAAAGGACCATGTTGACAAGTAAATACCAAGTGGGCCCAAGCCTGCCAAAATCGAAACCCATGCTATTAGATAGAGCTCGGCGAGTGAAACAAAAATGCTGCTGCTCTTATCTACAGATTTCGTGTTCCAACGGGCCTTCGAAATTCACACTTGCCGTATTATGAGTAACAGTCTTATGGCATTTTTTGTGAAAATAATAAGAATTCGATAAGTTATTGCGGAATAAGATATGGAATGCAGACCTGATCATTTTGCGTCAACTTGTTTGGGGATATTTCCTTACAGCGGCGGTGGGGGTGTCCCGGGAGTGTGTGCGACACCAACTTGACAAACTTTTTTTGTCAAAGGACTCGATATAAAATCGTCTTCTGATTTTTCTACCAAGGCACCTGCATTAAACTCACTATCTTGTGGCGTATTGTGGGTCGTATATGTCATGCCATCCACTGTTTTCATCGGAATTTAATAAGCGACATTTTTGGTGATGTGGGTTATACGCGTTGTAATCGGCGTTTTATTACACTACTTGATAAGGGATCTTCATCTAATTATTCCATCTACTTCAGATGTTTTTCATAATTTTGATAAGTTTGTCTTTCAAGTCTTTTAATTGATTATTAAGGCTACCTTGTTATTCCTAGTCGTAATAGTAATAATCAAGGCCTTTCAATAAACTGCTTGTTGTTAACGCTGCGAATTAGGCCTACCACTAGCTCGGTCTCCAGAAATAGAGGAAGACGAGGTGACAGAAGAATCGCAGCATGCGGAAACCAAGGCTCGAGAAACTTCTATTTCAGCAAGCATAATCAATGATTTGAAGTGCTTTCTGAGTGACTGAAGCACTCACTATCAGAGCTATCTTACTGTTGTCATATGCTAAGGTATAACTAATGGTAATATTTAAGATAGTGGATTCGATGCCAGATGCCTTGATAGTACAAGCAGAAGACGATCTTATATCGAATCCATTGATCAAAAAAAGTTCGTCAAGTTGGTGTCGCGCACACTCCTAGGACACCCCTCACCACCGCCGTAAAGAGATATCCCCAAACAAGTCGACGCAAAATGATCAGACCTGGATCCCATATCTTATTCCGCAATATACTTATCGATCTGATTATTTTTAAAGAAAAATTTGCCACCGGGCTGGTACTCATAATATGGCAAGTGTGAATTTCGAAGACCCGCAAGTGCTCTTGGAACACGAAATCTGAAGATGTGCGCAGCAGCACTTTTGTTTCACTCGTCGAGATCTATCTAATGGCATGGGTCTCGGTTTTGGCAGGCTTGGGCCAACTTTGTATTTACTCGTGAATATGGCCCTTTACCACTTGGTTAGGTCTTTGAAGATTCGAATTATATTATTTGAATTATGACCATTCGTGTATACTACTATTGCGAGAACAATTACATCGT
This sequence comes from Platerodrilus igneus, assembly GCA_036346225.1. Lineage (NCBI taxonomy): Eukaryota > Metazoa > Arthropoda > Insecta > Coleoptera > Lycidae > Platerodrilus > Platerodrilus igneus. The sequence continues at coordinate 4,147,448 of JARFIW010000139.1, read as the reverse complement.
TTTGATCTTCTTTCACACACATGGTCAAAATAGTACAAATATTTTTTGTAGTTCATTGCTGTGGAAATATTACAGAGAAATTCTTTAAGAACTATGTAATCGATGTTGTTCTTAGCATATATTACATCACGAAATGGCAACATCAATGATTTTTGATCGTCCCTTTCAATGCCATTTAAGGTATCCCATAACCACCACCAAATCGCCAGTAGTATGTCAAATGAGAATAGTAATGTTTTTAAGCTTGGGAAAACCTTATTTAATGCAATCATTTAAGCTGCCCTGTCGTCAGTCATATGAGGCGGTTTCGTGGCGTAGTTGGTGTGCGTGTGACTACTCTGTCCACCGTCCCGGCTTCGAATCCCAACACGCAGCGCTTGAAAAATGTTAGGCGAGCATTTTTCACAAAAAAGCGTTCGGATGATAGGTAAAATGTATGCCCCGTGTACGCGGTTAAAGATCACTACCTTGCTTGGAATAGCAGGGATTTGTCCAAAATTCAAAATTTCCAGGTTAAAAAAGTCGCTTCTTAATTAATGTAGTGCCTTCGGGTGGAGCATTGGAAAAAATTCAAATAAAGTGGCGTCAGTCATAGAAGACGGTTCCGTGGCTTAGTAGGTATGCATGTAACTGCTAAGCCCAAGTTGCCGAGTTTAAATTCCGACACGGCCCGCTTGATAAATGTTAGGCGAGCAATTTAAAAAAAAAGCGTTCGGATGAGAGGTAAAATGTATGCCCCGTGTACACGGTTAAAGATCACTACCTTGCTTGGAATAGCAGGGATTTGTCAAAAATTTAAAATTTCCAGGTTAAAAAAATCGTTACTTGACTAATGTAGCACCTCCGGGGAACATTGGCAAAAATCAAATAAAGTGCCGTTGGTCATAGACGACGGTTTCGTGGCTTAGTTGGTATGCAAGTTACTGCTAATCGCAAGTTCCCGGGTTTGAATTCCGACACGGCCCGCTTGATAAATGTTAGGCGAGCAATTTTCACAAAAAAGCGTTTGGATAAGAGGTAAAATATATGCCCCGTGTACACGGTTAAAGATCACTGCCTTGCTTGGAATAGCAGGGATTTGTCAAAAATTTAAAATTTCCGGGTTAAAAAAATCGTTACTTGACTAATGTAGCACCTTCAGGGGAACATTGGCAAAAATCAAATAAAGTGCCGTCGGTCATAGACGACGGTTTCGTGGCTTAGTTGGTATGCCTGTTACTGCTAATCGCAAGTTCCCGGGTTTGAATTCCGTCACGGCCCGCTTGATAAATATTAGAAGAGCGTTTTTCAAAAAAATTCGACCTCGTTCGGATGTCACGCACGTTAAAGATTACTATCTTGCTTGGAACCGCTAGGGTTCGGCAAAATTCAAAATTTTCTAAATAAAACAAAACCCGCTTCCTAGTCAACGTAGTACCTTCGTGTAAAACATTGGAAAATCAAATGTAGTGTCGTTGGTCATAAGGCGGCTCCGTGATTCAGTTGGTATGCGTGGGACTACTGAGCCCAAGGCCCCGGTTTGAATCCCGATAGCGTCCGCTTGAAAAATGTTAGGAGAGCACATACGCCCTCGTTTGGTTGAGAGGTAAAATGTATATCTGGTGTGTAAGGTTAAAAAGCCCTTATTTGCTTAGAGCGGCAGGGATTCAGCAGAACTCAAAATTTCCAAGTTAAAGAAAACTCACTTCCTGATCAATGTAGTACCTTCGGGTGGATCATTGGAAAAAGCAAATGTAGTGTTGCCGGTCATAGAGGGCGGCTCCGTTTCTTAGTTGGTTTGTCTGTGACTACTAAGCTCAAGACTCAGGGTTCGAATCGCAACACGGTCCGCTTGGAAAATGTTAAGCGAGCATTATTTTACAATCATTATAGTCAGTTTTATTAAGAATCATTACTGTATTGCCTTTATCTGCTTTTGAATACACGATTGTTAGGTAAGATTTGTTGAACCTTTTTATTGAGAATTTGAAATTATATTGAGAATTTGGAGGTTTGAATTTAGTTTAAAAATTTTTTAATTAATATAAAATTTCAGTTTTTAAATTTTCTCAATTTTGTATTTTTGCAGACTGAATAATAGCTTCAGCTTCAGCTATTGGCATTGTCATTGTTTGGAGGAGTATATTTTAAGCCTAAATTTAACAAATCTAACTCTTTATTATTAAAAGACTCTTTACTAAGATAAATGACTCTAGGATTGTTAAAACTTCATACAGTTGGAAGTCAGCGATTGACAGTATAGATGGCGGCCTTATCGTATATTGTTGTTGTGCTACACATATGGTGGAGCGATAAATCCTTTTCGCTTCACCAACATGACACTCTCTCGTATCGTTTCACCGACTCAACACCTAATAACTATAACCGCAAGTGCATAAGTGCTGCTGCCCGACCAGGTTGCGTCGACCAGTAAACAACACCTATCTTCGCGGGAGTAAATTGGTGAACAACATTGCAAGGTAAGCAAAGCATTAATTACGGTTTGACCTATGTTACTGTTTTTCGCGCCTTACCTCCAATTGCATACAATTACAGTCCATTTGCTAAGATTTACGCTTTGGGAAACGTTCTGGAGCTGTCCCGATTTTATATACACTCCAACGTGTACCACACAAGGATGAAAAGCAAAATTGGATTTAACAGTGTTATGTTTGATATTATTATGCTAATATTTTAATCGAAGTGATTTAATTTTGTTTAGCATTTTCTTGAAGTGACTTTTTCCAAAGTATTCTACATTAGCTATAATTTTATGCAAAATTAGCTGCCATTCTGAACGGTCTAACGAAAAGGTAGATGATGTTTATAAAGAAGTAAGTTGAAGGAATCTAGTTTTTGATATGCCATACTAATCTCGGACTTGATTCAATATCTTGCAGCCGTCTTTATCGATCTCCTAGAACTGATAGATTGAAGGTTAGAATGCAGACTAATGTGAGATTTTCTTTTAGACAAATATTGTTAAATCATTTGCTGCGTTGTAAACTTATACGTTTGAAAGAAGCCTGTACAAATTTCCTAATTATGGGTTTTAGGTTACAATCTGAATCCATCCAAGCGCTGAAAGATAATAAACAAATTTATTAAGTAACGATAAAATAGATAATATGTGGATGACGATCACTATATTTGTAAGTGGTAAATCTTCTGCGTTGTAAACTACCCAGATGTAATCCTAAAAAGAATCAATTACAAGTTAGGTCAATTGTCAATGAATTAAAATGGAATTCGTCTATTTCTCAAAATGGGGTAGTTGTTAATTAGTCCAAAGACAATGAAGAACTCAAAACCTTCCCCATATTTTATAAATTTTAATTGGCGAATCAATTATACAACCAGTTTTGCTACATAGCTAGTGGCATCTTTAGGTGATAAAATTACAAACTAAAGGGAAAAAATTATATTTTTAAATAAATCACATGTTATAACAACTATACTTTAACCATTGATTCATATAAGTTACAATTAAATAATGGTCGGATGATTTAAACGTCCATTTCGAATGGACCTGCACCTTGCCGAAGTTCTAGATTACTAGAAGGGGACTACTTCGGAGGATGCGATCGGAAAGTTAAGAATAAGAGTCGGGAACATTTTGCGAGTCGGAGCGTGGAATGTTAGAAGTATGAAGCAAGTGGGTAAGCTAGAGAACCTAAAAATCGAAATGAATAGGTTATCATTAGACATAGTAGGGATCAGCGAAGTTCGGTGGCCAGAGGCGGGGGATTTTTGGAGTGGAGACTTCAGGGTAATTCATACAGGAGCCGAGGAAGGAAATTTGGGTGTGGGGATAGTTATGCGGAAAAGATAGGATACTGTGTAGAAAATCACTTACAAAAGAATGAAAGAGTACTCATGGTTAGATTAGAATCTAAACCGGTAAACACAGTAATAATACAAGTATACATGCCCACCTCCTAGCTACAGTGACGAAGAGGTAGAAGCCATCTACAAAGATATCGAAGACATATTAAAACACGTAAAGGACATGAAAATTTAATAATTACGGGGATTTTAATGCAGTGGTAGGTGAGGGTAGGGAAGGAGCGATAGTAGGTTTATTTGGTTTAGGCACTAGAAACGACAGAGGAAATAGGCTGGTAGAATTTTGCGACAAGAACAATTTAATCATTACAAACACATTATTTCAACATCATGCTAGAAGACGATATACGTGGAAGATGCCAGAAGATATAGGAAGATATCAAATAGATTACATTCTTGTTAGACAACGGTTTAGGAATCAAGTAAAACACTGTAGAAGCTACCCAGAAGCAGATATAGACACTGACCACAACATCGTAATTATGAAGGCCGCACTTAAATTTAAAAATTTGAAAAAAAGAAACGGAAAAATGCACTTGGACCTACAGAAACTAAAAGAGAAAGATATTCAAGAAAGATTCGAAAAAAGGTCAAATGAATTGCTCAAAGATATCGGGAAAATATGTGATACTAAGGAAGTAGAAACAGAATGGAATAAGATTAAATCCAGCCTCGACATGGCGGCCAGAGATATTCTGGGGTATACACAAAAAGTAAATAAGAAACCATGGATAACAAAGGTTATCCTGAATTTAATAGAAGAAAGACGAAAATACAAAAATAAATCAGACGAAACAGGAAAACAGAGATACAAAGCCGTAAAATGGGAAATTATTCGAAAATGCAGGAAAGCTAAAGAACAATGGATTGATGAAAAGTGCAAAGAGGTACAAACTAAGATGGAAGTAGGAAAGACAGATGAAGCATACAAACTAATTAGAATCAATTTTAGGGATATAGAACCGTATAGCAAAAATATAAGGGACGCGGGAGGAAATGTCATTATAGAAAATGTAGATAAAGTGGGTAGATGGCAAGAATATATAGGGAATTTATATGCAGGAGAAGAACTAACTGCATTTAGAAAAGGAATCAGACATTGAAAATGATGACTTGGGATATCCTATACTTAGAGATGAATTTGAAATGGCATTAAAGGGTCTGAAAAATGGTAAGGCGCCGGGTACAGATAAGGTGCAAGCGGAGACTCTAAAAGCCGCTGGTCAAGCAGAAACAGAACGTCTCTTCCAACTTGTAAGCTATATGTATGAGACAGGCGAGATACCCAAAGATTTCAAACATAACATCATAGTAACTATACCAAAAAGAAAGGCGCAGATAGATGTGAAAATTTTCGAACCAATAAGCTTGACAGCACACGTATCAAAAATATTAACTAGAATTGTACAAAGACGAATGGAAAAACGGGCTGAAGAAATACTAGAGAAGACCAATTTGGGTTTAGGAGAAACAGGGGAACTCAGGAGGCTATCTTAGCTCTGAGGGTGATAATGGAGAAAACAATAGAAAAGGGAAAGCGTGTATATAGGGTTTGTAGATCTGGAAAAAGCATTTGACAATGTAAAATGGAAAAAATGTTCGAAATACTCAAAAGATTGGAATGAGTTATAGGGATAGACGGATAGTACATAGCTTATACAAAGAGCAAACAGGAGTAATAGAATTAGAGCAGGAACGTAGAGAAGTAAACATCAGGAAAGGGTGAGACAGGGATGTTCCTATCCCCACTAATTTTTAACTTGTACATTGAAGAGGCAATGAATACTGTCAAATGCAGGAAGACATTTGGAATTACTATGCAGGGACAAAAATTGATATGCTTAGATTTACAGATGATATAGCGGTATTAGCATCCAGCAAGGAAGAGTTCGGTTCTAACAGAGAGATACGGTATGAAAATTAACAAAAGTAAAACTAAAGTACTAGTATGCAAAGGAGGGAAAAATAAATCAAAAACAAGAATACAAATATGTAACACGAACTTACAAGAGGTTAAGGATTTCTGTTACCTAGGAAGCCAAATAACGCAAGATGGGAAAAGCACAAAAGATATAAAACAAAGATTAGCACAAGGTCGTGCTACATTTAACAAGAAAAATCAACTACTTTGCTCAAAGACCACAAACATAGAAACAAGAAAGAGATTGCTGAAAACATATGTGTGGAGCACAGCACTGTAAGGCTGTGAAGCCTGGATAGTGGGAGAAGCGGACAAGAAAAAGGTAGAAACCTTTGAAATGTGGTGCTACAGACGTATGATGAAGATATCATGGACAGACAAAGTTAAGAACGAAGAGGTACTAAAAATTGTAAGGGAAGAAAGAAATATGTGGAAAACGGTAAAAAATAGGAGAGATACGATGATAGGCCACATACTACGACATGAGGGAATAGTGCGGAATATACTAGAAGCAGAGATAGGAAAAAAGAGAAGAAGAGGTAGACCTAGGTTAGATTACTGCACACAGATAGTGAAAGATGTAGGCTGTAAGAGTTTTAGGGAAATGTGTAGGCTAGCTCAGAAGAGAAATCAATGGAGGTACGCATCCAACCAGTGCCAAGATGGATAAATTAATGACGAAGAAAGTAACTGCACTTAAACATGATATTTATTATAAGCAACTACAAGCATTGGAGGGGCAATATTCTCGAATTATGGTAATTGCGTGAAAGCATTTACTGGAAAACTATTATTTCGGCAAATGTCTAAGTGTTGGGAGATCTTGGAAGCCAGAGGTTGCTTAACCTCCTTCAATAAATCTCAGTGAAATAGGGCATAATATTAAAAAACAATATATGGGGAACCAAGCTGTGTTGCGGTGTGAGAATTTCAGGGAACTATGTAGGTTAGTTTAGAAAAGCAATAAGTGCAGGTACATGTCCAACCAGTTTTGAGACGGGTAACCCAATGACGAAAAAATAAGCGCAGATAAATCTGATGATTATTATAAACAACTAGTTGTTTGTTGTGAAATATCTGCAACTAATGTTGACTGTCCGAAAAGATATATTGGAAAAAATATTAAATCAGTAAATGTTCAAGTGCTGGGGGAACTTGGCAGCCACAGGCTGCTTACCCCCATTGGCAACCACTGAATGTCGGAGAAATAGGGTATATAATTGTAAAACAATAGAAGGTGACCGAACTGCATTTAACAAGAAAGAACGGCGCCTATGATGAAAGACAACAAACATAGAACAAAAAGTTGTTGAAAGCGTATGTGTGGAGCACAGCACGAAATACGAACAGTCTGAAAAGCAGACAGAAGAACAGTAGAGGCCTTTGAAATGCCGTGCCTCAGATGTTTGAGGATGGACAGACAAAGGTAATAACAAATAGGTTATAGAAACAGTAAGGGAACAAGGACATTTTTGGGAAAAAAATATGAGAAATAGAAGGGCAGAATACGTTCTAAGGTATTTTTGGAGAATAGTATGGGATATATGACAAGCAGAGATAGGAAAAAAGAGGTGGATGTAGACCTAGATCAGATAGTGCTAGATGCAGACTGTGCAAATTTCGGGGAAATCTGTAGGTTAGTTCAGAATAGGAAACAATGATGGTACGCGTCTAACCAGTTTCAGGACTGAAGACCCAATGATGATGATGATGATTTAAACGTAAAGTAAACTTATTTCTATTCCAAAATCTTAGAGCGGAAGGAATTGAAGATTTTGATCGTTATAAAACGAAAAGTGGAATTTCCAAATTTTGTGCCATTAAAGTATGAACAAACCTTTGGTGTTTCGCAATGCAGTGAAAATGCATCATCCAAATTTAGCGATTCTTACTTTGAAGTTATTGCTACTACCGCTTCTGCTCAGTGGTGGGGCATTTTTTCAATTGGGCTAACGTACAGCACACTCCGCTTAAAAATTGGGTGACATTCGAGAGGTCAAAGAAACTTATGCATCTTTATTATTCACTACGTATAGCCGAAGATGACTTAGAATCGGATTGTGAGATGTTTGTAACCGATGAAGATGATTATATTTCAAATTACGTTGAAATTTTTGAATAAAAAAATGCCGTCTGATTTTTTAGGTAATATTGTATACAAATTGATAACATAACCTACAATATAGTTAAATTTGCATTGCCTATATTGTTTACAACATCAATTGGCTACGTGTATTTTACTCCACGTAGACAATCCACCCATCACTGCTCACAACACAAATTCAACCCTTATTTATGTTGCGAGAAGACAGACACCTGCCAAAGGCGCATCGTATTCGGAGCTATGATCATATAGTAAACGAAAGTTTAATTACATGCAACTTGTCTTACATTTTCTATGCGATAAAAGCTACTGAACCGCATATAGAAAAATATAGGTAGCTAAAAACGTTTAGAGTGCGGATCGTGTAACTCAGATTTTCGTTCTCTATGCGAGTACAGCAAAAAGTAGTTGTATTAATATAGCAAACGAAAAAATGCGCGCGGAAAGGATCACAATATCAATTAAAAAATCTTCATATTTTACTTCGTACTTAAATCTTAAAAATGATTACTTAAGGATTTGAACGTAAAAGTTATTTAAAAGCATATTCTACTATATATTTAAAACCATAAAAATCATCGTTGAGATTAATGTTTAAAGACGTGAGCGTTAATCCAAAATCAAAGTGGATGCAACAGTTCCATTTATCAGTGTGTCGTATATTACATTATGTAATTTTCTCTTCAGCGTATATATGGAAATGAGGTGAGAGACCTAATTCAGCAAACCAATTTCAAGAAGCTTAAATTAGGAATTCTAAAGGCTTGTAAATTTAGCCCCATATTAGCTTATTAAAAGATTAATATTACACGAATCCAATTTTTCAGTCTTTTGTTTTCGTCATGCTACACATATACCTGAAAGAAAATATTTGAAACACGTATTGAATGAACTGAATAGCTCTTACTTGGCATCATTCCCCTTCCATAAATGTTTGTATGTGTATAAATAAGAGGGTGCAAAGTTTTATTCAACTTCAAAGAGTTGAGTTATCAATAATGGTATTAAGGCATTTTGTGCTTGATCTGCAATATTATACTTTATAAATGTTATTAACGAGAAGGTTGCTTACACAATTTCAGGTTACTAAGTTGTACTAACTACACAACTTTGTTAAATCAGCAAAAACATGCTTACCGATTACTATAATTGGGAATATTATATTTGAAATTCGATTAATTAACGATAAAGTGGAATTATGCCTATACAGGGTGACTTACGGAAACGGATGTTTTTCAAATGAGCAGTACAAAATTAATTTGCAAGATAGTATTATTTTAATGTTACACAAATAAAGATTATTACAAACCATTTCATGAAAATGTTATTTTTTAAAAATTACATCAGTCATGTGGCGGCCATCTGATTCAATACAGGTTTCCAGCCTCTGGAGAAAATCATTCGAAACTCGGGTCAACAAGTCTTGATCAATCAAATTCACGTCTTCTGTAATTGTGTCCTTCAAGTCTATTAAATTACGGGGTTTGTGAGCATAAACACGTTCTTTTAAATACCCCCACAAGAAGTAATCACAGTAGGACAAGCCCGGTGACCTTAGCGGCCACGGTACGTCACTGAAACGTGAAATCAGCTTACCGGGAAACATGTTTCTCACAACTTCCATCGATGTGCGAGCAGTGTGCGCTGTGGCGCCATCTTGTTGAAAATAAACATCATTCATGTTGAATCCTCGCTTCTGAAGGTCTGGCCTGAGAAATGTATTCAACATGTGAACATAGCGTTGTGATGTCACAGTCACCGTCACGCCATTTTCCTCGAAAAAATACGGCCCGATAACTCCAAACTTGGCTACCGCACACCAAACTGTGACTTTCAGAGAGTGGAGAGGTTTTTCATGAATGTTACAAGGATTTTCAGTAGCTCAGTAACGAAAGTTTTGTTTGTTTACCGAACCGTTCAAATGAAAATGGGCTTCGTCGCTCACTAACAGTATTGCATTACGGTTATCATTAAACAACACTTGCATACGCACTGCGAATTCTTTTCTTTGTTCATAATCCGCCACATTGAGTTGCTGGACCACATGCATCTTATACGGATGAAATTTCAAATCAAGTCGTAAAATCCTCCTCACAGAATCACGGGTCATGTTTAGTTCTCGTGCATGTTGGCGTGCAGATCGACCCGGACTCCTGATTATTGCCGCACTCACACTGGTGATGTTTTCAGGCGTCCATGCTGTTCTTGTAAGGCCTAGTGGCTTTTTCTTTGTTATTGTCCCCGTTGCTCTGAATGCTTCAACCCACCTAAACAACGTATTGCGACTTGGAACTGTGCCGTTCCGACCTATATTGAAGTGGCGACGAAAGATCCGTTGTGTGGTTATAACAGACTCACATTTCGAATAAATGTATCGTACGCAAAAACACGTTGCTGCATCGTCCACTGCTCCATTGCAACTAAAATGGTACGCCGCACTCGGATGAATGACCTACCCTTCCTCGCTCCACCGCCTACCGAAGGCATGCACTAGCCATTTCAAAAACATCTGTTTCCCGTAAGTCACCCTGTATTTATCCAATCCCAAATCGTTTCAGGTTGAAACCCGTGTAAAATATAACTGGACGTTAATTAAAAAAAATTAATTAATATAATAAGTAAAGTGAGAATAATACAAAGTGCTCTCTAAATGATTCGGGACAACATTCTGCTACTTTTTTCTTTAAACGCTAAAAGTATGAGACCAAGTGAACAATAAATTCTGATGTTTATTATGAGACTTTAAAAAAACTACAAAACCATGAGGTTCGTAGATGGTTAGTAAACCGGGCAGCCCCTTTTTATGATGAGGGTATACTGAAACTTGTACCACGTACAAGTGCCTCAATAATGATGGAAACTAAATGGAAAAATACTTGAAGGCATAGACAAACTTATAAAAATAAAATTTAATAAACATTAAACTTTATTATTTATTTGTACCAAAAGGGAATACACCTCGTACAAATATTATGTAAGTTAACGCCTTTGCTGTTAATAGTTCTTAAGCATAAAAAATTGTGGATTTCAGTTTTACTGGATTAAAGAATACTTTCTTTATCACCTAAATTTTCGAATATATTTTTATTTTTTCTCAAAGGTGAAACTGACATTATTAATAAATTAGCGGTAATCAACAATAGGTCTTCAGTCCTATAGAACTGGTTGGACACGTATCTCCATTGTTTTCTATTCTGAGCTATCCTACGCATTTCAATGAAATTCCCACATCCTACGTTTTTCACTCTCTACGTACAATAGTCTAATTCAGGTCTACCTCTACCTCTTTTTTTCCTTTTTTCTGCTTCCAATATCTTATGCAATATTGTCTCATGCCTTAGTATGTGTCCTATCATCCTATCTCTTCTATTTTTTACTGTTTCCACATATTTCTTTCTTCCCCTACCATTTCAAGAACCTCTTTGTTCTTAACTTTGCCTGTTCATGATACCTTCATCATACGTCTGCAACACCACATTTCAAAAGTTTCTATCTTTTACCTGTCCGCTTCTCCCACAGCCCACGTTTCACTCCCGTGCTCCACCCATATGTTTTCAGAAATATTTCGCTTGTTTCTATGTTTGTTGTCTTTGAAAATAATAGTTGCTTTTTCTTGTTAAACGCAGCACGGGCTTGTGCTAATCGTCGTTTTATATCTTTTGCACTCTTCCCATCTTGTGTTATTTGAGTTCCAAGGTAGCAGAAATCCTTAACCTCTTTATGTTCTCGTATCCTATTTGAATTCTGATTTTTAACTTCTTTACTACAACTTAACATACTAATACTTTAGTTGTTTTTTTGTTTACTTTCATACCGAATCCCTATGTTAGTAGTTTCCATTTCATTAAGTTGTTTCTAACTTTTCCTTGCTAGATGCTAATACCGTTCATTTACATTTCCAATGCTCCACCCGAAGGTACTACATTGGCCAGGAGGCGAGTTTTTTGTTGCCTGGAAATTTAGAATTTTGCCGAACCCTTGCCGTTCCAGGCAAGGTAGGGAGCTAGATGCTAATACCGCTATATTATCTGAAAATTTAAGCATATCATTTGAAAGTATCCATTGCCTCTTCGATATACAAGATAAAAATTAACGAGGATAAGGAACATCCCTGTCTCATCCCTTTCCTAATTTTTAATTCTCTACGTTTCTGCTCTAATTCTGTTACAACTGTTTCCTCTATGTATAATTTATGTACTATTCGTCTATCCCTATAACTCATTCCCATCTTTTGAGAATTTCGAAGATTCTCTCCCGTTTTACATTCTCGAATGCTGTTTCCAGATCTACAAACCCTATATACACGCTTTTTCCTCCTATTGTTTTTCTCATTAACACCCTTAAAGCTAAAATAGCCACCCATGTTCCCATGTTCCGCCTAAACCCAAATTGATGTTCTCCTCGTATTTCTTCAGCCCGTTTTTCCATCCGTCTTTGTACAGTTCTAGTTAATATCTTTGACATGTATGTGTTGTCAAACTTGTTGTTTGAAAATGTTCACATTTACCAGCGCCTCTCCTTTGTGGTATAGTGACTATGGTGTAATGTTAGAAATCTTTGGGTTTCTTGTCTGTCTCACACATAAAATTTACAAGTTGGAAGAGACGTTCTATCACTGCTTGTCCAGCGGCTTTTAGAGTTTCTGGTGTACCTTATCTATACCCGGACCTTTCTTATTTTTCAGACTCTTTACTGATAATTCATAGTCATCTCTAAGTACAGAAATTCGCAAGTCGTTCAATGCCTGATTCCTATTCTAGTGCTTCTAGTTCTTGTCCTGCATAAAAATTCCCTATATATTCTTGCCATTTAACCACTTTCTCTACAGTTTCTATAATGATATTTCCGTCCGCGCCCTTTATTTTTTTGATATACGACTTTATATCCCTAAAATTAATTCTAATTAGTTTGTATGCTTCGTCGGTTTTTCTTAGTTTCTACCTCTTTACATTTTTTATCAATCCATTGTTCTTTAGCTTTCCTGCATTTGAATAATAATTTCCCAATTTATGGCTTTGTATTTTCGTTTTCATGCTTCGTCTGGTCTGCCTTGTATTAAATTCAGAAAATCCTTTGTTACTCAAGGCTTATTTTCTTTTTATTTATACCCCAGAATATCTCTGGTCGTCATATCTAAGCTGGATTTAATATTATTTGTACTTCCTTAGTATTAGAGATTTTTCCGATGTCTTTCAGAACTTCGTTTGACTTTTTCTCAAATCTTTTGTGGACATCTCTATCTTTTAACGTCTCAAAGTAAAAGTGCCCTTTTCCGTTACTTTTTTTAAATTTTAAATTTAAGCACGGCTGGCTTTCATAATTACTATTTTGTGGTCAGTGTCTATATCTGCTTCTGGGTAGCTTCTACAGTCTTTTAATTGATTTCTAATCCGTTGTCGAACAAGAATGTACCCTATTTTATTTCCCTATGTCTCCTGGCATCTTTCACGTGTGTTTTCTTCTAGTATGATGTTAAATAATGTGTATGTGATGGTTTTTATCGCAAAATTCAATCAGCTTATTTCCCCTCTCAATTCTCGTGTCTAAACCAAATAAACCTACTACCGCTCCTACCATTCGCTCGCCAACCCCTGCATTGAAATTTCCCGTAAGTATTAAACAAAGGGACTAGAGACCCGATACTAATGATTAGAGTAATTATCGAAAAGAGGTTACAAAAAAATAAAAAGACTCATTTCGCGTTGTAGATTTAGAAAAAGCATTTGATAGGGTTAATTGGATTGTTATGTTCAGGGTTTTGCGAAAAATAGGAATCTCTCATAGGGATAGGAAAATTATTTACAGTCTATATAAAAACCGAAGGGTAGTAATTAGATTTGATGAAATAGAAAAGGAAACTAAGATTAAAGTGCCACGCATTATACCCGTTCCGGAAAAACGTGGTATTCTACCGTTGATCCCGATTTTCGCAGGACATAGTGCTTTAGGAGCCCTGGCAGGTGGTGCCGCAGGAATTTCAAAAGCATTAACGATGCAAGAACCGCTAGCGAGCAATTAAAAGAGAACGAACGCCACAACAGATCAATGGAAGAGATAGCGGTTGGTAAAAAAGAAAATGGAATGTTTTTGAAACCATACAAGAAGGGTGCTGCATTATTTTTAAACCATAAAAGGGGCGTGGTTGTAAAAAAGCAGCAAAAAACTAAGCAAGTTACCTCAAAGAGCTCTCACCGAAGTGAATACAAAGAAATTCGTAGTTGGGATCTCTCATTTTCGCGATGTGTTTTCAAGAGATCAGTTACAAAAGATTAGACCGCATGCCAACGAGTCGGGTATGATTAATTTGGATACGGCCAGCGGACTAGGAACCCATTGGGTTGGATACCGTAAAATTTATAACAGTGTCATAACTAACATTCGTTTGGAGACTTGAGACCGCCGGAAGAACTGAAGAGATATTTTCGAGGTTGCAAAATTTACTACAACAGTGTACCGGAGCAGACTTACAACACTTACAATTGCGGACATTTAGTGTTAAAGTTTCTTAGTAACAATGGCTAAAACAGTGAGCGTGTTCGGGTATGGTAGCGTCATAACAAGTAGTTCCATTTACCCACCAATCAAAATAAAGCAAGACGGTGAATATACTTTGGAGTTAGTGGGACTGTATACTTGTAACACTGTGCAAAACATACATCCAGGAAACACCATCTTATACTTGAACGATCCAGAGCATCGTAAAATAACCATTGAACCTGGATCGTTCGAATTAGAAGAAATAAATGCATATATACAGAAGGTTTTCAAAAAATGGTTCAGTCAGACGCCAAACATCAACGAGAACATTGAAAAATATTTTAAACTGAGTGCAAACAATAATACATTAAAGTGTTCTATACGAGCAGTCTACCGATTAGTTTTGGGGCGAACCGTAAAAACAATATTGGCAGCATTTTAGGCTTTACCAGTCGCAAATTGGCCGCAAACACTGTACATATCGCAGATCAGTAAGTGAACATAATTTCGGTGTCAAACATTTTTGTAGAAACAAATATCACAACCGGTTCCTTTAAAAATAATTTACTGACTAACAGCATATTTAAATTCAGTCTGTCTGTACCACTGGGGTATAATCTGAAGAAAGAGCCTAGCCACATGATACATTACCCGTTAACCATGACAGAAATTGATAATATTACAATCAGATTAGTCAATCATTTGGGTGAATTGGTAAACCTTTCACCTGAAACATACACGTGTGTGAAGCTGGAAATAAGGGGTAGCTAAAGAAATGCCGATCGATTTTGTATAACACGCTACCACGCACCTAGACAATCAAAAGTGAATATGACGTCAAAGTGCCAAGTTGTCGAGAGACTTACAGTCGAAGAAATACGTTTCTTAAAATCTTTGGGGTTGAAAGGGAAAAATAATAGTGGGCAGGAATAAACGCATTTTAGAGTCTTACTGCGAAAACAGCATAAAACTAGGAAGATTAAAATATGAAGACGTGAAACTTGGACAGTAGGAGAAGGGGACAGGAAGAAGTTAGAAGTCTGAAATGTGGTAGTACAGACATATGATGAAGATATCGTGGACAGACAAAGTTAAGAACCAAGAGGATCTAGAAATGGCAGGGAAAGAGAGAAATATGTGCAAAACAGTAAAAGATAGTAGAGATAGGATGACAGTCCACATACTAATGCATGACGGAAAAGTACTGAATATATTAGAAACAGAGATATGAAAAAAGAGAGTTAGAGGTAGACCTAGGTTAGAATGTTGCACACAGATAGTCAAAGATATAGGCTGTGGGAGTGTCAGAGAAAACAGTGGATGTACGCGTCCAACTAGTTCCGAGACGAAAACCTATTGACGAAAAAATTACTTTACTTAGACCTGATAATTATTATAAGCAACTACAGGTGTTGGCTTTGCAATACTCTCAACTAATGTTGATTGTGTGAAAGTATTTATTGGAAAGCTATTAATTCGGCAAATGTCTAACTGCTGGAGGATCTTGGTAGCTGCAGGTTGCTTAACCCCCTTCACATACCACCGAACATCGGTAAAATATGGTATATATAAGCATGTTTGTAAATCTAGAAAAAGCAATCGACAATGTAAAATGGAAAAAAATGTTCGAAATACTCAAAAAGGTTGGAATGAGTTTTAGGAATAGACAGACAGTACACAGCTTATACAAAAAGCAAACGGCGGTAATAGAATTAGAGCAGGAATGTAGAGACGTAAATATTAGGAAAGAGGTGAAACAGCGATGTGCCCTATGTCAGTTAATTTTTAACATTTGTATCGAAGAGGCAATGAATATTGTCAAATACAGGAAAACATTTGGAATTATTATGCAGGGACAAAAAATTGATATGGTTAGATTTGCATATGATATAGCGGTATTGGCATCTAGCAAGAAAGAGTTAGAAGCAACTCTTAATGAAATGGAAACCGTTCTAACAGAGAGATGCGGTATGAAAATTAACAAAAATAAAACTATAGTACTAGTATGTAAAGGAGAGGAAAATAAATAAAAACCTGAAATACAAATAGGAAACGAGAGTTTACAAGAGGTTTTTGATTTCTGCTACCTAGGAAGCCAAATAACGCAAGATGGGAATAGCGCAAAAGATATAAAACAAAGATTAGCACAAGGTTGTGCTACATTTAACAAGAAAAGCAACTACTGTGTTCAAAGACAATAAACATAGAAACAAGGAAAAGATTGTTTAATGCATATATGTGGAGCACAGCACTGTACGCCTGTCAAATTTAGATAGTTGGAGAAACGGATAGGAAAAAAAAGCCTTCGAAATGTGGTGCTACAGGCGTACGATAAAGATATCATGGACAGACAAAGTTAAAAACCAGAAGGTTGTAGAAATCGTAAAGGAAGAAAGAAATATGTGGAAAAAAGTAAAAGATAGAAGAAATAGGGTGATAGGCCACATACTAAGGCATAAGGGAATAGTGCGAAATAGAAGCAGAGATAGGAAGAAAGAGAGGTGGAGGTAGACATAGGTTAGATTAGTTCAGAATAGAAATCTATGGAGGTACGAGTCCAAACAGTTCCAAGACGGAAAACCTAATGATAAAAAAGTAATTGTACTTAACCCTGATAATTATTATATGCAACTCAGGTGTTGGTTGTGCAATATTTTCAACTAATGTTGATTGTGTGAAAGGATTTATTGGAAAACTATTAATTCGGCAAATGTCTGGGGATCCTGGTAGCTGCAGGTTGCTTAACTCGCTTTGCATACCACTGCATATCGGAGAAATAAAGTATATATTTAGCAAATAATAGAAGGGGTGCCGTGCTGTAGGTAACAAGAAAGAGCAGCTGCCATGTTCGAATACAACAAACACAGAAACAAGGAAAAATCGTAGAAAATATGTGTGTGGTGCACAGCACTGTACTGCTATGAAATAGGTACAGTAGGAGAAGCAGACAGGAAAAATGAGGAAGGCTTTTGGAATGTGGTGCTTCAGATGTATGATGATGATAGCACGAACAGACAAAATTCATAACAAAGAGGTTCTAGAAATAGTAAGGGAAGAAGGATATCAGTGGAAAACAAACAAAATCAGGAAAAATAGAAGATCAGGACGCGTTTTAAGGCATTTGGGGTTAGTGCAGGATATATTACAAGTAGAAACATGAAAAACGAGAGGTATATGTAGACCTAGATCAGACTATTGCACGCAGTTAGTGAAAGATGTAGGCTGTGGGAGTTTCAGGGAAATGTGTAGGCTTGCTCAGAATAAAAATCAATGAAAGTATGAGTCCAACCGATCCAGGACTGAAAACCTAATGATAATAAATAGAAGAAAATTATAACTTACATTTTTATGCAGATTAAATGATTATCCTAAATCGAATAATTATTGAAAGAAGGAAAGCATAAGGTCACAGACAGGATTTGAAGCTGTAGTTTCCCAATACCTGTATACCCTTATCAATTGAGCCACTGAGACTAGCAAATCACTCGGAAAGGTAGACGAATTCAAATTCCGTACGCAACTCTATATGAACCTAACTTTTAATTACCTTTGGCATTATTCATCAGAAGCAAGCTGAGTGTGTCACCATTTAAACTTTAAAATTGAAATTCAACTTTAATGTCCACGAAGCCAAAATTGTAAGATTCGTGTCGCTGTTATTGAAAAGTTTATAGTATAATTTTTACATTTTTTAAACACTAAAAAGACTACATGGTCCTGAAATTAACATGACAATAATTGCAAAGTTTACACATTTTACATAGTGTGACTCGACATTATGTTAATCTATATTTCAAAGAATAAAAGCAATCTTAAAAAATTACATCTAAGGATTTGAATGTAGGAGTATAGGACATTAAACAGCTCCATTTATCACTCTATCGCATACTATATTATGTAATTTTCCCTTCAACCTGTGTATGGAAATCAGGTGAGAGATCCCTAATTCTGCACACCAACTTCAAGAAGAAGCTTAAATTAGGGATTCTAAAGCCTTAAAGATTTATCCCCCATGCTAGCTTATTAAAAGATTAATATAGTACACAAATTCAAACTTACGCTCCTTCGCTTTTCGTGTACTATATATACACAAAAAGGAAAATATGCCGAACACCCGTTGAATGAACTGAAATGCTTTTAATTCGAGTATATTCCTACATATATAAATGTAGGTATATAGAGTGAAGTTTTATTCAACTTCAAAGAGTCGGAGATATCAGTAATGATAGCTTTTCCTGGGTCGTATTTTAGAAATATTGTTAATGGGAAGGTTGCTTATAAAATTTGTCTATACCTAAATAAACCTTGCTACTTACTCAATTCTATTAAATCATCAAACGATGCTGAGTAATTACAATTATTGGAGATTTCATATTTAAAATTGGATTAATTAGTGATAAAGTTGAATCGCGCTTTCACTTACCCTTTCCCAAATTGTTTTCAGCTTGTATACAGTGCACAAGTTAATTGGACGTTCGTTAAAAATTATTGACTATCAGAATCAATAACGGTAGACATTTAATAGATCATGGTAGTAAACTAAGTTGTAGATTGCCCACTTGTTAACTTCTATCATTCCTTTTGAATTGATTTTCGTCTCTAGATCCGTTATAGCGTAGCATAGAAAAGATGGTTGCGGGTATTATTCTGACATTCATCAGTATAGACTTATGTTTACCAATTAATGACTCAGAAGGACCAGAACACTACCGTCTATTGAGCAATTAATAAACAACATTGACTGTTCAAATGTGATACACACGCGGTTGCTTACACGCGATTGTAGGCGTATGCGCGGCTCGAACTGTTGATTACTGAACGCCCTGAGAATTTGAGAGCTGAAATACAAACTGAAGAATATAAATCATTCCAACAGCACGCCTTGCGGAATCAACATCTACCTACCTTCGCCAGTGGCTGAAACAAGGTGAGCGGCGGAACGGTGACATCTCGAGGAAGTTTTCCAGCTATGCGGGGCGACAAGGAATAGGGACACAAGTGAAATTATTAGGGATGCACATCCGTCAGTCCTGTTCGATGAGCTACCTGACTTGTGGTGAAGGAAGATCCGAGAAGTTACTCCCTGCATCTATCAACCGCAAAAACACAACAAAATCTGAAACAACAGAGATCAACGAGACGGCCAGAATCAATTAGATTGACGATGTAAAAGGAAGTTGGGCTTGAGAGGTCCAGAATCGACTAAGCTGAGCTGAGAAACTGAAGAATAGACTAACACCGGTTCTGAGTAAGAACGCTTGCATTTCACATACTATGTGAATATATACAGTCTGTTGGAAACCACCTGTTGTTGATCGAGTGTTGTTGTTAGTAGTTCATTTTGAAAAGGGTACGCCAGGATCTACTAATGTAGATCATTATGTAATTTGTCAAAAAAAATGGCATGTCAAAATTATTGTTTTTAGGGTTCTTTACCTTATAAGGTATAACGGAAACTTTATAAGATCACTCTTGTGTCCGTTCGTCCGTCTGTCACAGAGGTTTTTCTCGAAAACTATGTAACGTAGAAATTTGAAGTTTGGCACAATGCTAAGTTTTTATGGTGTGCACGTATATCGACAGTCAGAAAATAGAACAAAAATATTTTTAGATGAAAATAGCAAGCGTTTATTCGGTCAACAGAAAAAAGTTTTAATAACTATATCCTGTGAGCTATCATTTGAAAGAGGACTAAAAGGCTTCTAAAAATATATTTTGTTGTAATTTTCGGTCCAGTAGTCGTCATGATATAGCTCAAAATGTGACAAAAATGGCCGCCCCCTCCCTGTTCTCCTACATTCCCAAAGCTAAAATTTTGACTATAATAGGAATAGCAGCTACTGAGTCATAGATTATCGGAAAACTGCAGGTTTTTTTGACAGTGTAATAGTTGCTGGAAAAATTTTTTTTAAACACAGTAATAGACAACGTATTTACTAATGTACCGGTACAATGTGGGACAATATATTCATTTTTCAGTTATCACAATCAAATTTGGATAAGATTTAAATATACATAAAAACTAAAAACAGCTTAATTTGGTTTATTGATTGCTCACTGTAGTATTGGTACGGAACCCTAATAGTGTGAGCTCGACTCACTCTTGGCTAACTTTTATTTTAAAGTACGTTATAGCCTGGATTGAAGACGTAGGAATTCCTAGAGGTTGTTCCAGCCATCACTGCTAAATTTCAAGAGTGCTTCTACTTGTTCACAAAGACTGTCCGTATTCGTCGTTTGCAAAATAGTCGGGTAGACTATTGCTGGCACAGCACATTTGGTACCCCTGGTGGGACGGAATTGGTTGAAACAAGAGAAATTGCTATCAGAATAAGATATTTGGCTGGCGTACAAAGCAAAATTTTAGTTTTAGCTTGAAATATGGAACAAAATAAAAAAGAAAAGCATTACGCAGTTCATTTACGACAGTTACCAATGAATTAGAGAATCTTTTTAACTTCGAACAATCTCCCTGAAATATTGGAAACTAAGTGTAAATTATGAGATGTTGAATTCCAAGTTTGAGTAACTGACAGTGAGATGTATGAGGATTTATTGATAAATGGGACCGAAGAAGAACCAGCTTCAGAAGTAGAAAGTTGTGATGCCTATATGCGGAAATTTACCAGACTTAAACTAAGATATGAGAATCTGAACGATGATGTGACCGGATCTATGTTGAGCGTTAATGGTGTAGCAAAAAAGAACACTGTACGTGTCAAATCTATCACAGATAGGAGATGCGCAAGTAAACGTAAATTTAAGTTACCTCGCTTACAATTTGCGTGATTGTATTTCTGGGCACAGTTCCAGAAGATTCATGATGATACAGATAGAGACAACCACGGTAAAATAGAGGCAACAGTTGCGGGTAGTAGAGCACAGCAGTTTGTAGAAAGTTTTCTTGCACTCGGTAAAAATTATGAAAAAATCATAACTGGTATGAAATGTAGATTTGGTAATGAAGATATGTAAATTGAAATGTATGCGAGAGAGCTTATAAAACTAGTTTTAAGCAATGCCATTTCCAAACAAAAACCCAATATCATTGTTTTGTTCGATCAGATTGAAACATAGCTACGTGCTCTTGAGACACTTGGTATTTCACTGGATAAGTGCTCAACGATGGGGTTTCCATTAATAGAGTCGTGTTTGCCTCAAGAATTGATTAAAGTTTGGCACCGATCGATTCTTGAATGTACTATGGTAGAATTTAGCGCTTCGGATAGTGATAAGCCTGAAGGTAGTGGTGTATTTGATTCGGCTGTAAAAAAGCAGAAAATCGTTTGCAGCGTCTTATGGGGTTCTTGAGAAAGGAAGTAAAGAATGAGCAACGTATTACCATAACCGCTAAAGCGTTTAATTTGCTGCAGCGGTTTCCAATTCAGAATTCTCGCGTGGAACGCGGTAAAAGTAAAGCAGTACTAATCGTTTAATTTCGTCAACTACTGCCAATCTAATAAATTGTGAAACTGTAGATTGTATTTATTACAGAGCTACTCGTAACAGTAATGCGTGTTCCAAAGCAAACAAAATATCGTTGGAGGAAAAAAAAATCTCTTCTGAGTGGAAGAGGCTGCGTTCGTTGTTTAAAAATAGGGCATATATCGCGATATTGTAGAGGAAAAATTAAATGTACAACTTGTGAAAAATCGCATGTAGGCATGATGTGTCCGGACTCACCTACATATAACAATGTTCAAAGGGCAGATAATACGACAACTATTGATAATATCGGCAAACAACAAACTCTTGCTAACCAAACGTACACGCGAGTGTTTTTGCAAACTCTGAGAGTAATTTCGAAGAGACTCAAAAGTACTAAATCAATTCGTGTTATTGTTGACAGTGGCTCACTACACAGTTATATTCTAAAAGCAACTGCCGTTGAACTAGGATATAAAAGAAAGCGAACTGAAAATGTGGTACACTGTTTGGGGATAGAGAAACAACTTACGCACATAACTATTATGAAATTAATGTGAGTAACAAAAGGTTTAAATTTACTTTTAAAGCGCTTGATCAGTCAGCTATTTCTGCCGAAGTTTCAGCAGTGTTGTTTGGGATGTGAATTGAGGAAGCCAAAAAACTGGGAATTAGTATTTCTGGTATGCAGATTTCTGATACCATAGAGTTATATGTAAGGGGTCGGCACGATTTACCTCGAGGCCCAGTAGCGATGGAAACCCTTCTAGGGTGGACCTTGCTTGGTAGAACCGTAATAGATAAGGACATATGTGATACTGCAATCGCAACTCTAAACATTTTTATTAAAGATGCTGCAATATAAGATTTTAGGATTTAGAAGCTATTGGGATAAAGGAACCAACGGAGAGAAAATCCAAAGAAGAAATGGCCTCAGCAGCAAAATATTCGTTTCTGGAAACGATCACAGTCACGCCTGATGAGCGTTACGAGGTGAGGCTACCATGGGTCGAAGGATATCATCTACTTCCCACCAACATATTCATCACGGAAAGAGGTTGAAATCCACAATGAAAAAATTGAGAACAAATAATCTTTTCTTTGAATATGATCAAGCGTTTTGTGAATGGGAATCCGGAGGCATTATTGAGCGAGTACCCCCAGAGTCAAATAAAGATAGGAGACACTACCTTCCAAATAGACCCGTTGTCATAGAAAGTAATTCCACTACAAAAATAAGACCTGTATTTGATGCCCTTGGCTCATGAAAATAATAGACCGTCTTTAAACCAGTGCTTGAAAAAGGGATACAATCTAATCGAGAAATAAACAGCAGTCGATTTCTGTTAGGTGCTACAATTGACTACCATTTAGCTCAGTGCCTTGAAAAATCTGACACTTCCACAGTTTATTCTCGAAAGGCTGTGGAGAGATTAAAGGCGTCGCCGTGGATCAATGTAGTAAGCGTAAGACTACGGATCCCAAGGTCCCGGATTCAAATCCCGACACGGCCGACTGCTTGAAAAATGGCAGGTGAGCATTTTTCACAAAAATTACGCCCTCGTTCGGATGAGAGGTTAAATGGAGGTCCCGTGTGTGAGTGTTGTCACGCACGTTAAAGATCCCTACCTTGCCTGGAACGGCAAGGGTTCGGCAAAATTCTAAATTTCCAGGCAACAAAAAACTCGCCTCCTGGCCAATGTAGTACCTACAGGTGGAGCATTGGAAATGTAAATAAACTGTGGAGAGATTAAGACGTAGTTTATTATACTTTCGGCAGTAAGGTATGAGAGACACTACGACCGTTGGTAACAATGATAAATAATTGCGAAATATTGCGCAATAAACGGTTACGTCATACCTTTGCTCAAATTATTATCACATACAAAAAAGGTTTATATTAATTATAAGGAGAAACAAAAGGTACTCACGTAAACTGTAGGACCTCTCACAGCATTACGGCTATTTTGGCGGCAGCTGGGCTTTGTTGAGCATTTCGAGCGTGGGTGATTTCTCGGTCCCCGATTGAATCCAAATTTAAAATTGTCTTCTTCTTTATGCAGAGGTACGATGAAGGAATACAAGTAGAGGTACGGTAATCAGGTAGAATTGGAAGGAAACCTACATTACCTGAAAAAGAAGACAAGAAAAACGGCACAAAGATAAACCACTAGGCATGATATCTGGCTGACTAGTCCCGACGTGTCGGAAATTCACCCCTTTCCCTCACACTCCGCGTCGGCGCAATCCCTTGCGCAAACGCAACTATTTGAAGTAACGAAAATGCTCGCCAAGTCTTTTAAATTAATGGCGCGAAATCGCTTTCAAATTAAAACTAAAATTGGGAATGTTTACAGGCCGATTTTTTGGCATGTAACAAATTTTTATGTAGACAACTGTGTTTGTAGTGTATCTGATGAGTAAGCATTGGCTATTATTATTATTATTAAATGTGTTTATTCAATAAAGTATTTGTTAACAAAACATAAAGTAACAAAATAATAGAATATTGGCGAAGTTCAACTTGATGGGCATAACCATCAGTTGCTCTACCACTTAACCCACAGTGAATTGCGCAAAATAACTTAATATTCTAGTTAGTTACATCCAAGCAAAATAATTGTTACTCAAGCTAACGTTCTACTCAACATCTCTAAACCTTATGCAAAAATTAAATATTATTATATGGCTAAACTCCACTAGCATTTAAAGTTCAGACAATTCTTAAGTAAATTACAGCTATATTCCAGCAAGCATTTGAAACATAGCTTTTTTAAAAGACATTACTGCCAATGTCCTCATGTTTAGTGAAACATTATTAGTGTTTGGCGGGAATCCTCATAGCAGAAGGCTAGTTTGTCCTAAGAGGGTAGAATCATTCTGAAATAACTAGTACCCATGCAAATAAGAGTAATACCTGTGATTCGTGTTCTGTGATTGGTTAACGCTGGAATAAAGAAAATGAGGTTCTGACACTAAATTCAACCGTTGTTCCACTTAATATTGACATTAAGAAACTAGTTGTTATTAAAAGAGAAATTTTGCCCATAACGCTACGAGTGTTTGACCCGATTGGTATTGTCAGTCCATAATTATTGGTTCTCGAACTGTTATTGCAAAAATTGTAGGCAAAGCACATAACATGGGACCAACCAGTTGAAGCAGATGTTGTCAAATATTTTTAGAGATGGCTGACAGAGTTACATTTATTGTCTAATATCGAAATCCCACGATGGACTATGTCGGGAATTTTGGCATCTTTGGCCCTTAGTATTCATGTCTTCTGTGATGCGAGTATGCAGGCATACTCACGTGTAATATTTCAGCAAATCGTATTTTGTAGAAAAGTTTATGTTCATTTATTGGCTGCTAAATCCAGGATAGCTCCTGTCAAAAAAATAACTGTTCCACGGTTAGAGCTTTTGCCAGCAACTATAGGTGCCAGGATGTTCAACAATATGATTTAAATTTTTGAAGGCTGGGACGATGTGTACTTTCGAAGCGATTCTACTACGGTGATTTCTTGAATACAGAGAAAGGAGTGTGGAGTGTTTGTTGGTAACAGAGTAACTGAAATACTGACTCCAACTTCGGTTGGAAGATGGAGGTATGTTCCAGGATCTCTAAATCCTGCAGATCTCCCTTCTCGCGAATATTCACCAAAGCAATTTGTGGTGGGAAGGCCCCTCGTGGTTATATAAGGACCTTAGCACATGCGTTAGGGAACATCTTGTGTTTGATGAAAGTGAAATAGCCTCAGAACGGAAAAAAAAGGTTGGTGACAGCTCTATTGGACGTTTGTGAAGAGAATTCGAAACAATGGCATTTAAACTATTCTTCTAATTATAATAAGACAGTACGGATGCTTGCTTGGATTTGTTGTTTTGTGCACAACTTAAATCGTCCTAAATTTAAACGGAGTGGTGATTTAGTAGCTTATGAGTTAAATGAATCTGAAATGTTTGCTTTTAAGTTAATTCAACAGGAATACTTCAAAGATAAATTTGACAAACTCATACAAAAAATTCAGACCTTTCATGACGACAAGGTGTAACTTCGCTTTAAATCACCAGTGTCTGCAAGAGCAGATACAGCATTCTATCGCTATCCCATAATGCTGCCATCCGAACATCCGTTGATTGGAAATTTAATTTTGTTTGAGCATGCGAAAGCTTGGCAGGTTGGAACCCGAGGGCTAATAAGTATATTAAGAGAAAATATTCAATCGTTGGCGGAAGACGAAGTATAAATCAGTGCTAGCTAAATGTCTAACTTCTGAGAGGTATACTGCCAAACCTTTTAGGGTAGAATATCCAGCGTTACCACTGGATAAAGTGCGTGATGCTGTAGCTTTTGAGGAAACGGCCATTGACTTTGGAATTTCATTGAACGCGAGACTTCTGTTTTGCGTATTACATTGTGATTCAATCCTCCCACCGGCCCTTGGTGTGAAGGTTTTTGGGAACGTCTTATTGGGAAAACGGAACAGTTATTGCGAAAGATGCTTTGTCGTGCAACTTTAAATTATGAGGAGCTATCGACTCTCTTATATAATTGTGAAGCAGTGATTAATACGAGGCCTTTTACTTACATTTCACAAGATCCAACAGACTTGGCAGCGATAACTCCATATATGTTTTTGCGAGAACAAATTGATTGTGGTATGCCTGATTGTGATACGATAGACCAAGCATCCCTATGTAAAAAGATTAAAAACATATAAAAAATTCGTACGGAGTATCTTGATCAACTGCAATTTCTTCTTGCGAAAAGGATTAAGCGTCAGGTAGTTGTGGGAGAATTAGTCCTTGGAGGAAGTGATACGACTAAGCATTTGGATTGGCCTATGGGTCGTGTTACCGAAGTATTTTCGGGCGAAGATGGACATATTCGGCTAGTCCAGATTCAAACGGCTAGAGAAAAATTATTACGGTCTGTACAAAGAGTTTATCCTTTAGAGGGAAGCAATGATTTTAAAGCAAACGAATATTGAGAAGCTAGCCAGAGGAATAAAACAATCGATGTGATGTTAGTGCGAGAGTGAGCGATGTTGAATCCAACATCCAAAGCGGAGTACGTGACAAACATGTGACAGTGACGCGCAGTGGGCGCATTTGTAAGGTCCCAAAATGGTTTGGTCATTAGTTATAATAAACCGTCTAATCTGTAGTTATCGAGTTTTGGTTGAAAGTGTCCGTTTATAGTGTGATAAATTTATTGATGTTACACGTAATTTTTCAGGTGGGAGAATGTTGAAAACCACCTTTTGTTGAGTGAGTGCTATTGTTAGTAGTTCATTTTAAAAAGGGTGGGCCAGGGTCTACTAATGTAAATCACTATGAAATTTATTAAAAAAAATGGCTGGTCACGTTTAAGGTTATTAATTTTGAATACGTTTTAGCCTGGATTGAAGACGTAGGAAATCCTAGAGGTTGTTCCAGCCCTCACTGTTAAATTTCAGCAGTGCTTCTCCTTGTTCACCAAGACTGTCCGTGTTCATTGTTTGCAGAATAGTCGGATAGATTATTGCTGGCACGGCACACAATCTGTGTAACATTTATCGTGCATATTTCTAACAAACAAGTGATAAAACCCTAAATGACTCAAAAAGCCATTGTTCTAAATAAGGTTACTGGTTTCTGAGTAAGATGGTCGCTTGTAAATGTAGATGAAAATGTTTGATCTGGGAAATGAAATTGAACATTTTACTTGTATATAGGATGTCGCATGATTAGAAATATAGCGTTCAAACTAGCCATTCCCAGCTACAATAGCATAGTTTCTGTTTTTGTGGAATACACATTTGAACGTAATTTAGATTCACAAATTATTTCAAAACCACTAAAAAGTTAAAAAAAATATTTATAACAGCGAAATTATTAATATGCATGTTCCATACCATAATTATTCCAAATATGGGGGAGCTTTTACAAATTTGAGTTAACTGAAGTAAAATTAATGTTACATGGAAAGACAAACAGCTACAATACAAAGTAAACTACAAACAATATTATAAGCATATTCATACAATGTGGCTCATTGCGTAAAACACAGACGCTTATTTAATGAAACTCACAAAGATCAAGTTATAGATAATTAGTCATAGCATTTAATACAAAGTATAAGTGTTTTAAATGTGCCTACTCAAACTGTCAGAATAACTAAATGCCATGCGCACGTGACCTTTACATGATAAGACCATATGGGTTCACGGCTGATTCACGTTGCTCTACACAAGCAACAGAAATGTTGTACAATGACACTACCCCCACCAAATGTACAAAGAGTAGAAAGAAAATGACGAACGCTGGACAATGAATGGAAAACCACAGATTAATTATTCGCAAGCCATAAACAAGAACACATGTGCGAGTGATTGTTGAGAGGTTAGTCAAGTACATCCCTTTGGTTATGAATTAACAAACGGGCGTTAACGCGGTGATATACGCGAATTTGGACAGAACACTAATAGATCGCGACGGATTAGTTCGAGAAAAGTATAGATTAAAGATGAGATCCGATGGCACATTAAGTCGTAGCTGTAAGTCATAGATCATTATAAACTTTTTACGTACAGTTTTTGGCTTTCAGAGTATCTAGCAAATAATTCACAGAAAATCCCATAAAGTGCTCGAGTAAAACTCCCGTATTGATAAAATACCGAAAACCTCGACTGCCTAACTGATTAACTGAGCGGGATGGGTGGTATAAGTTTTGACAGGGTTCCAGAAGGCTATCGGGTATGAAATGTGATCTTGATCGGGAAATACCTTGGACGTCACTTAATCTCACAAGATTATTCTGAATCTAAAACAAACCTTAAAAAACACGTAGACCTATTTAAAACTGCTAAATGCAAAGAAGATTCCTAGAAGTGAATGTTAAACCTGAAAATACTCAATCCCGCTTCTAAATCATCACAAAATAATTTATTACAGCAAAACTGCAACTATACCGTATACAATAATGGAAAAACGAAATATTCAGTCCCTACAAAATTTGATACGATAGTTTAAAATCTATAACACATAGTTTCAATTACAAATATACAGTACAATTTTAAACCAGTATTAAATGTCTAATATGTAGCAAATCTATTTACTAAAAACCTAATCTAAATACAAGCTTATTTGTTTTATGAGATTCCAGCCCTTTTGAGTAATTCCAAGTTTTAAAATTTATCGCTTCATACACCCGTAAAAGTATATAACGATATTAAACTTCTATACCGTTCAAAGCCAAACGATACACGGTGCAGAAAGCGTCCTATCGTTTCCCCCGTAAATGCAGACACACTACGCAACGAAGCGGCACAGGGGCAATACTCAAATTTTACTAAACGTTTAAACCGGCAATTTTGTCAATTCTCATACTGCGCATACGATATTATCAGTTGTTTCTTAAGAAAATGCGTTTCACCGATCGAATTGCAACTCAGGCTTCCCGTATGAAAAAAAATAATTCCACCATTAAATAGGAGTAAATCGAATATTTTACAAAAGGTCAATAGCGAGCGCACTGTATATAAATTATATTTAATTTAATGCATAAGAAAGAAGCTCATTTTGCAATAATTAGATAATATTTAACTAAAATAAGAATGTGTACGTCTTATAATGCGCTTTAAGTTAAAGAAACGAACAAAGATAATGTTTTAAATACATCAAGCTTCATCAAAATAAACATGTAATCGGTAAATATAAACAATCTGGCATTCCAGCTATTTAAAAATTTTCATTAAAAATGTCAACGCATAAATAAGCAAACGCATTCAAATACATCATTATTAGAAAGATAAGTACGTGACTGGAATATCAAATTTACATGAAAATCCAACATATTTGAAATAACAAACAATAAATAACAGGCGGTCCGCGATATGATAAAAGTTTGGACTATAATCCACAAACATGAAAGACGTGACAAAAATGCAATGGATGTTTGGAAATTCTGAGAAATCCGAAATATTGAACGTCCACGTGCGAGATTGAGTGAAGGAACAACAATTAAAGCCAGGAAATTTTTAAAAATTCCGAGTTCTACAGAGATAAAGGCAAAGTTCAATCCTTGATCAACAAACACGCCAATTAAAAACGTTGATAGGTGGAGCTTATAAATACCATAGGAAACTCGTAAACATTCAGTATCTCTTCAAAAAAGCACGAACTACGTTAATTTAAAGTGAAAGATTACATACAAATAAAACTCAGTAAAAGTGAATAAATTGTTAAAAATTGTGGAAAGTAAAAGTGCCAATTTATGCAACCAAAATAGCCGTTTTTCGCTTAAAACGGCTCTAATAACAGATCT
Organism: Platerodrilus igneus; assembly: GCA_036346225.1. Taxonomy (NCBI): domain Eukaryota; kingdom Metazoa; phylum Arthropoda; class Insecta; order Coleoptera; family Lycidae; genus Platerodrilus; species Platerodrilus igneus. The sequence continues at coordinate 4,117,386 of JARFIW010000139.1, read as the reverse complement.
AATAACAGCTTTAATAACAGATCTAATAATACATCTAATAAATATCCAACAATACCTTCAAGTATACGTTTACTTAACTATCGAATTAAATATCCAAATATACTTCGAAAATATTATAAAACGTGAAGATACTCAAATTGGGCTACAACATACTCAAAGTTAGTCCAGAAATTCGAGGGAAAAAATTCAAGCGACCATTAATAAATCATTCTGGCCAACAAGTGAAGCAAAGCAAGCTGTAACAATCAAGGGGTGCGGAACACCGACATTCAGAAGCAGAAAAACACAGGTTAGAGAGCTTATTTATTATTATTAGTAAAAGATTGTTTTCAATTTTAAATAATTTCTACATATTAAATATCTGTAAGGGTCAACAAAAAGGTCATTTGATATTTTGAAAAATGCAAAAAGCATCGTTTGAACGCTCAAAGGTACTTGAGAGTAATTACAGAGATATTTTTGCTGGCTTTCAGGAAATATAAATTTGGTGGAAAAAATAAATGTTAATATTTTATGCAGGGGTTTATTTTTAAATGATATAAAACTGTACATTTTACCGATCATTATATTGCGTATTTTTGGATTGCCTCATTTAAATTATTTGATCAGATAGGTAATATAAAGAAAAGGGATTAAACAATCTTTATTGTTGTGAAGTAGGGCATTCAGTGTTTGATAGATAGAGCTAGCCGTGGAAAAACAAATTCAAGATATCATAGAATATTAAAAGGGGTTGATATGCACACCAATAAAAATAGCAACATTAATCATAAAAGGAATATCACAGCAATTTTAATAACGACCAACGTAGGGGCTTATATCACAGCAATATTAATAAACCACCAACGTGGGGCAATAAGAGTTATATCACAGCAATTTTAAAACACCCAATTGTGAGGCATAAAGGAATTAAGAACATTATATATATATATATAATATATATATATATATATATATATATATATATATATATTGATGGTTGACACTAAATGGATCGCTAAAACCGTGGTATTCTCGAAAATATTACATCATGGAACTTTATTAGAGGTATTCATTCTTGATTCGCAATTCGTCATTCATCAAGTACAATTTAAAGAAGAATTGTATACTGAAAATTAGTTTACGACACAATATTTATACGTTTGAGTAGTTTCAAACCTAGAAGTTATTAAATGTGTGATGAAACATGATTATTTTGTAAAATGCAATAAAGATTGAGCTTTCTTCGATACAAGATCTACTGATAATAAATTAATTGATGCACTTTGCAAACTGATGTTCTAACGTCAAATTGAGATTTAAACTAATATGGATAATCTTGTACACTGAGATTTTAAGGTCAATTTAAAAATGGAATCAGAAGGTATTTAATACCACCAATTACGATGGAAATGCAATTTTGATAAGCGCTATTTTTCGCAAGTATAAAACTTTGGTTCTTTGTTTGTTAATTGATAAAAATAATTGAATATTTTGTAATTTAAATTTAGAATAAGTGCTTATTTTGTTATTTGTGAAGGGGATAATTTGAATCAAATTTTTAGATAATAGTTCACAGCATCTTCATTTTTAATAAATTATCCGTCACAGTCATTGGTGTGTAAATAAAGCCTTCTTAGTAAAAACGAGTTTTAATATTTAAGATATAAAGCCATTCTCTTTTCATAAAAATACACCTTCCGTGCATAACATATTCGCTTTATTTATCGTACAAATGCATTTATTCAGTCTTAAAAGATAGAGAATGCATTTAGGGCCAAAATTCTAGAATTTTCGTGATTAATAAAGAACAATACGTCATCTGTAATAAGAAATACTACAAAACCATTAATTAGCCAAAAATTGAATAAACGCATGTTCAAAGAACTCGCGAGAACAAAAATGTAATAAAAATAGGTGAGAACTATTTATAGTTTTCCGTGTCATAATAAGAAAGAATGAAACGCGACCATTAACTCCGTACGTTAGACAAGGATAAACAGCACGTTTTACTACAATACATAAATCATGGTTGATACTAATTGGATCGTGAACTGCCTATTGTTTACATTCTCTAGATCAAATACCTGGAGAGAGTGGGTCCTCGCCAGCTCACGACTTCACAGCTTACTATCCTATATAATAATTAAAACCGAACAGCATTTTGTTTGTAATAAAAGATGTGTTACTTACCTAATTGCTATTATTTAACAAGTGGTAATATTCTTTAATTACTAAATTTCCTTTAATTAACACTCCTCTCTGCTCTTTAATAATAAGAAATAACCAACAAATATATTTATTTCAAATCACTCTGTGTATCTATTTAATCCCTACTAACTCCAAAGTACAGTAGAAATTTGTTTTGTTTGGTAACTAATTCAATCCTTTAAGGTATTTATTAATCAAGACCGAAACTGCAAAATTCGGCGAAGTAAACTCACATTAACTTAATAATGCAACTGGTATTTAACTGTATTCTTATTCTTCTAAGTGAACATATGAATGGTATTTAAAATTTCGTGTGAAAAATTAATAATGATACTCGCAACACTTGATCGTGGTTCTTTTCAAAAGCACGTGGTTACGTCAGCCGCCAACGACACCCCAACACACTTCAAATTACAAGCCTAAGTCCGGAAAACACATTATGCCCTATCCCTATCCACAGAGAGTCTCGTAATATGAAAACTATGCATTTACTTTGTACCCAGCCTATCCACTTCGTTTATTTTATGGATGTCATACAAATGATTTTCTTTCGTTTCTCAAATCCCGCGTTGCTCTCACTTGACGTCATTGTTGTGTAGTTGCAATGTATCATTCCTGATATCTGGACAAATATATGTACCGGTCAGGTGTCTTGTGAAGTGATGTTAGTAGGCTGATTGGCAATTCCTAAAACCTCATTCAGAAGATTGGGGGTCGTTGACATTGTGACGTCATGTGAGTTGAGGGTGACATTGTACGAGTGACAGTACGTAAACTTAAGCAAATGATCCTGAATTTTGGTCTATGTTGTTCTTGAAACCCCTCTTCATTGTGGTGTCATGTAATCTTTCACATACCAAATTTGAGCAATCAGCACTCAGACCAACAGCTAGGTTTACGTCCAGATGGAGCCTCTGACCTACGGTCAGACCAGCGCTCAACCAAACACCCAAATCCTCGTCCAAATATACACAATGCCAATGATCGCTCGCCTCCTTATAGAATATTCGTGTTGAAATACCGAAAAAGCGCTCGTATGTTATAAAAAATTAGAAGGTAAATGGAAATAGAGTCCGGTTGAAAATAGTTTCCACCCGACAACTTCCATGGTTTAAATTCTTAAACTTCAAACTGCATAAAAGCATGTCTAAGTATAAATATCAGTCAACTACTCTTAAAATTAGGCTTTAAAAATTGATATCAAACAAATGCACGTTGTAATAAATATCCACCCAAGCTTTATTAAAATCAAAAACTGGAGAAATTGTCTTTTTTTTAATAAGACTAATTACTAATACATAATTTTTAATTTAATGATTATTCTTAGCTTACAAAGATACACGACGGAGCGAAACTGCTTTGAACTCAAAAGAGATGAAGCGCTCCGGGAAAAACCCCTAAAGTATTACAACGTTCACATACATAGTGTGCTTGGACATTTAGTTATTGTAGAGTTAAAATATAAAAACAATCATAGAAGACTTCAGATTCAAGATGTGAGCTAAAATCTTAATCTACGAAGAACGTGCATTAAACATTTCCATTTATCACTACATCGCATATTACATTATGCATTCTTTCTTCAGCATGTGCATGGCAATAAGGTGAGAAATCTCTAATTCAGTCTATCAACTCCAAGAACAGGTTTAAATCCCTGAAGCGCTCTGCAAGATTAGGGATTCCTAAAGCATACATCCTTTTAGCTCCAAATTAGCTTATTAAAAGATTAATAGTATACGAATCCAAACTTTCGCCTCTTCGCTTTTCGTCTTATCGCTCATACACCTTAGGATATCCCAAATAAACGAACAAACGAGAATTCTTTTAAATCAGATATATTCCCACATAAATAAGGGTGTGTGTATATAAATCAGACTGGGGTTTTATTCGTCGTCAGAGTTGAGTTTACAGTAATGGTAATAAGGTGCTTCTTCTCGTGTATCGCACTTTAGAAATGCTATTAGTGAAAAATCGCTTATAAAATTTAGCATCATTAAATTAAAATCTGTTACGCAATTATGTTAAATAGGAAAAATATGGCAAACAATTGCGATTAACAGAAATGTGTTTGAAATTAAACTAATTAAGACTACAGGAAAGCCGTTATTTTATCTACCCATCCCTGGCCGTTTACACTTTCCAACTCGTGCGGAATATAAAAAGTAATTGGATAATCATTTAAAAATCAATTATTAAATATATAATAAATAATCGTTCTGAACTGACCTGCATATTGAAGAAGTCCTAGAATACTAAAACGGGTAGAATGGCTTGCATGTTTCAGTGAGATAATGAGCCGAACCATAGGTTTAAGCAAATTAGTGGAGTCTTTAATGAGGAACTCCACTGGCAGGTTCGTGAAAGGGGGCAACAGCTCTTTCAGTACATAGAGTGGCAGCAACCGCGGGAGTCAGCATCGTATTCTAAGACACACTACTGTATTGTGGAGGGCAACGGAAAACCACTACATTACCTCTCGAGTACACAGAGTACTAACATCGTTTTAAAAAGTGATTACATTCTCCCGGGTAAAAGATTCCGGAGTTACAATAGTCCACCATTCGGATCTCCGGGAAGGGACTACTTCAGAGGATGTAATCGCCAAGCTAAAAAAAAAAGAACCAGGAACATCTGCCGAGTCGGTGCGTGTTATGTTAGAAGCATGAAGCAAGTAGGCAAGCTAGAGAATTTGAAAATTGTAATGGATAGAATATAAACTGGTAAACACAGTAATAATACAAGTATACATCCCAACGTCAAGCTAAAGTGAGGAAGAAGTGGAACCGATCTACAAAGATATAGAAACCATACTATAATTTGTAAAAGAATATGAAAATTAAATAATTATGATAAATTTTTAATGCAGTGGTAGGTGAAGGTAGGGAGGGAGGGACCGGTAGTAGGTTTATTTGGTTTCGGCACGAGGAACGACAAAGGAAATAGGTTGGTAGAATTTTGCGATAAAAACAATTTAACCATCACAAGCACATTATTTCAACATCACGTTAGAAGACAATACAAGTGGAAGATGCGAGGAGACGTCGTGAGACATTAAATAGATTACATTCTTGTTCGACAACGAGGTAGGAATCAAGTAAAAGACTGTAGAAACTACCCAGAAGCAAATATAGACACTAACCACAACAGTAATTATGAAACTTCGTTTAAATTTAAAAATACGAAAAAAAAACGAAAAAGATAAAGATATCCACAAAAGGTTTGAGAAACAGTCAAACGAATTGCTAAAAGACAACAAGAAAATAAGTGATACTCAAAAAAATTGGAATGAGTTATAAGAATAGACGGATGGTACCTACATAACTTATACAAAGAGCAAGTCATTGTAATAGAATTAGAGCAAGAACATAGACAGGTAAACATTAGGAAAGGGGTGAGGCAGATATGTGCCCTATTCTCATTAATTTTTAACTTGTACATAGAAGAGGCAATGATACTGTCAAAGGCAAGAAGACATTTGGAATTATTATGCAGGAACAAACGATTGATATGCTTAGATTTGCAGATGATATAGCGGTATTAGCATCTAGCAGGGAACATTTAGAAGCAGTTCTTAATGAAATGGAAACAGTACTGACGGAGAGATACGGTATGAAAGTTAACAAAAATAAAACTAAAATAATAGTACGTACAGAAGGGGAAAATAAGTCAAAAATCAGAATACAAATAGGAAACGAGAACTTACAATAGTTCAAAGATATCTGCTACCTAGGAAGCTAAATGACGCAAGATGGGAAAAGGACAAAAGATATAAAACAAAAATCGGTACATGACCGTGCTGCATTTAACAAAAAATCTATGTTCAAAGACAAAAACATAGAAACAAAGAAAAGATTGCTGAAAGTATACGTATGGAATACAGCACCGTACGGCAATGAAACTTGAATAGTAAGAGAAGCGGACGGGAAAAAGAAGAAGCCTTTTTTAATGTGGTGCTACAGACGTATGATGAAGAAATCATGAATAAACAAAGTAAAGAACGAAGTGGTAGGTGAAGAAATAAATATGCGAAGAACAAAGAGGTTCTTGAAATAGAAGGGGAAGAAAGAAATATGTCGAAACAGTAAAAAATAGAAGAGATAGGATGATAGGCCACATACTAAGGCATGAGGGAATGGTGAAGAATATATTAAAAGCAAAAATAAGAAAACAGGGGGTTAGAAGTTGTACCAGGCCGTGCTTATAGATATAATAATAAATAAACCAATTCCCTTTATTTGTTTTATATTTTTTAATAATCTACGCCTATGGCATTAAAAATAAGTATTTGTAGCATAGGAGTTAATATAAATATTTGTTTACGTTGTGATCCGTTGAGAAGATTATAACAGGAGGTGAGCGAACTTAGGGTGCGTGATGGACTTAGGTTACGTGAAGGGGCAGACGGAGTTCGAAGTTTGTGTCAGTTAGCAGTTGCGACGTGAATCTTTAACGCAATGTAAAATACTGTTAAGTGCCTGACATTGCATGGACGTTTTAAGGTAGGATCTAGTATGATTATACTTGCAAGCTTGATGCTATTGGTTTGAGAATTTATCAGAACATCCAACACATTATTAAATAATATATTTATATATTTATTTCTACCCATGTCGAGGCATGAAAGATATAAGCACACGTGCAAGTTAGTTTAAGTGCGACATAAGAACAACGAATGTAGTGTGAGGATTTGTTTCTTAAGTTAAACACTGTGGTTATAAAAACCAGTGGAAATTACAATTCCGAGTCTGGTACTAATAAATTAATATCGAACTGCTGTTGATCAAATTAGAACGACTATAAAGTATTATCTGAAATGAATGAATGTGAGAGAAGCCCCAACAGGTTTGCACAGGAGAGTGATATACCAATCCAACATGTCAGAAAATAAAGAATATGTAAATTCGGGATAATGATGCACTGATACTACATTAAAATGTGTTCTAGTACCGCAACGAACAATCACATCTGTGACATTCGCAACGTACTACGATGTCAACTAATAACATAAAATCATAACTTACGCTTTAATGCTGAGTCTAAATAATTATTTCAAATCGAAATAGTAATTGAAAGAAAGCAAATATAAGGACAATAATTAAACCTCATTTTGTTCTGTACCCTTAACCTATTTAGTCGTCAAAACCTGTATTTCAAATGGAATGTTTGACAAACTCAAATCGCATCCGCAACCATTATCATTGCATGTTAAAATTTTTATCAATTTGTCAATCATATCAAAATTACCGATGTCGTGGTTCAATTGACTAGAACATCCAAATACAAATTGGAAGACATCGTCTCTACGTACTATGCATTTGCAGCACATTTTGAATTTGAAATAACTTCTATGTTAAAATTACAATGTCATATCACTACTATTATCCACATATTTGCATTTTTCAATCATCATCATCATTAGGTCTTCAGTCCTGGAACTGGTTAGACGCGTACCATCATTGGTTTCTATTCTAAAATAACCTACAGATTTCCCTGAAATTTGCACAGTCTGCGTCTATCACTATCTGATCTAGGTCTACATCTAACTCGTTTTTCCTATATCTGCTTGTAATAGATACCATACTATTCCCAAAAAATGTCTTAGAACGTATTCTGCCCTTTTATTTCTTCTATTTTCTTCACCAGATATCCTTGTTCCCCTGCTATTTCTATAACCTATTTGTTATTAACTTTGTCTGTCCATGCTATCATCCTCACACATCTGAAGCACAGTATTTCAAAAGGCTGCTACCGTTTTTCTGTCTACTTTTCAGACAGCTCGTATTTCATACCGTGCTGTGCTCCACACATATGCTTTCAACAATTTTCTTCTTGTTCTATGTTTGCTGTCTTTCATCATTGGCACTGTTCTTTCTTGTTAGATGCAGTTCGGTCCCTTTCAATAGTTTTACAATTATATACCCTATTTCTCCGACATTCAGTGGTTGTAAAGTGGGGTAAGCAGCCTGTGGCTGCTAAGTCCACCAGCACTTAAACATTTATCGATTTAATATTTTTTCCAATATATCTTTTCGCACAGTCAACATTAGTTGCAGATATTTCACAACCACACCTGTATTTGTTTATAAGTCATCAGATTTATCTGCGCTTATGTTTTCGTCATTAGGTTTTCCGTCTCAAAACTGGTTGGACACGTACCTGCACTTATTTATATTCTGAGTTAGCCTACACAGTTCCCTTAAATTCTCACACAGCGTCTATACAACTCGGTTCCCTTTCTATTGTTTTCTAATTTTATGCCCTATTTCACCGAGATTCAGTGAAAGGGGTTAAGCAGCCTGTGGCTGCCAAGATCCCACAACATTTAAACATTTGCCGAAATAATAGTTTTCTAGTAAATCCTTTCACACAATGAACATTATTCGAGAATACTGCCCAACGAATTCTTGTAGTTGCTTATAGTAATCATCATGTTTAAGTACAGTTACTTTCCTCGTCATTAATTTATCTATCTTGGGACTGGTTGAATGCGTACCTCCATTGATTTCTATTCTGAGCTAGCCTACACATCTCCCTGAAACTCCTACAGCCTACATCTTTCACTATCTGTGTGCAGTAGTTTAACCTTGGTCTACCTCTTCTTCTCTTTTTTGCTATCTCTGCTTCTAATATATTTCGCACTATTCCCTCATACCGTAGTATGTGGCCCATCATCCTATCTTTCCTATTTTTTTACCGTTTTCCACATCTTTCTTTCTTCCCCTACCATTTTTAGTACATCTTCGTTCTTAACTTTGTCTGTCCATTATATCTTCATCATATGTCTGTAGCACCACATTTCAAAGGCTTCTACCTTTTTCTTGTCCGCTTCACCTACTGTCCAGGCTTCACAGCCGTACAGTGCTGTGCTCCACACATATGTTTTAAGTAATCTTTTCCTTGTTTCTATGTTTGTTGTCTTTGAACACGGTAGTTGCTTTTTCTTGTTAAATGTAGCACGATTTTGTGCTAATCTTTGTTTTATATTTTTTGCGCTTTTCCCATATTGCGCTATTTGACTTCCTAGGTAGCATAAATCCTTCACCTCCCGTAAGTTTGTGTTACATATTTGTATTCTACTTTTTGATTTATTTTTCCCTCCTTTGCATACTAGTACTTTAGTTTTAGTTTTGTTAATTTTCATACTGTGTCTCTCCGTTAGAACCGTTTCCATTTCATTAAGAGCAGCTTCTAACTCTTCCTTGCTAGACGCTATTACCGCTATATTGTATGCAAATCTAAGCATATCAATTTTTTGTCCCTGCATAGTAATTCCAAATGTCTTCCTGAATTTGACAGTATTAATTGCCTCTTCAATGTACAAGTTAAAAATTAATGGCGATAGGGCACATCCCTGTCTCACCCCTTTCCTAATGTTTACTTCTCTACGTTCCTGCTCTAATTCTATTACTGCTGTTTGCTCTTTGTATAAGCTATGTACTATTCGTCTATCCCTATAACTCATTCCAGTCTTTTTGAATATTTCAAACAATTTTTTCATTTTACAGAATGCTTTTTCCAGATCTACACACCCTATATACACGCTTTCCCCTTTTTCTATTGTTTTCTCCATTATCACTCTCAGAGCTAAAATAGCCCCCCATGTTCCCCTGTTTCGCCTAAACCCAAATTGGTCTTCTCCTAGTATTTCTTCAGCCCGTTTTTCCATTCGTCTTTCTACAATTCTAGTTAATATTTTTGACAGGTCTGCTGTCAAACTTATTGTTCGAAAATTTTCACATCTATCCGCGCCTTTCTTTTTTGGTATAGTTACTATGATGTTACGTTTGAATTCTTTGGGTATCTCACCTGTCTCATACACATAGCTTACAAGTTGGAAGAGACGTTCTGTTACTGCTTGTGCAACGGTTTTTAGAGTTTCTGCTTGCACCTTATCTGTACCCGGCGCCTTACCTTTTTTAGAGCTTTTAATGCTAATTCAAACTCATCTCTAAGTATAGGATATCCCAAGTCTTCATTTTCAATGTCTGATTCCTGTTCTAATGCAGTTAGTTCTTCTCCTGCATATAAATTCCCTATATATTCTTGCCATCTACCCACTTTCTCTACATTTTCTATAATAACGTTTCCTTCCGCGTCCCTTATATTTTTGCTATACGGTTTTTTATCCCTAAAATTGATTCTAATTAGTTTGTATGCTTCACCTGTCTTTCCTAGTTCCATCTTAGTTTGTACCTCTTTGCACTTTTCATTAATTCAGTGTTCTTTAGCTTTCCTGCATTTGCAAGTAATTTCCTATTTTATGGCTTTGTATCTCTGTTTTCCTGTTTCGGCTGATTAATTGTTGTATTTTCGTCTTTCTTCTATTAAATTCAGGATATCCTTTGTTATCCATGGTTTCTTATTTTCTTTTTGTGTATACCCCAGAATATCTCTGGCGGCCATGTCTAGGCTGGATTTAATGTTATTCCATTCGGTTTCTACTTCTTAGTATCAGATATTTTCCCGATATCTTTGAGCAATTCATTTTACTTTTTTTCGAATCTTTCTTGAATATCTTTATCTTTTAGTTTCTCAAAGTAAAAGTGTCCTTTTCCGTTCCTTTTTTTTTCAAATTTTTAAATTTAAGTGCGGCCTTCATAATTACGCTGTTGTGGTCAGTGTCTATATCTGCTTCTGGGTAGCTTCTACAGTCTTTTACTTGATTCCTAAACCGTTGTCTAACAAGAATGTAATCTATTTGATATCTTTCTATATCTCCCGGCATCTTCCACGTATATCGTCTTCTAGCATGATGTTGAAATAATGTGTTTGTGATGATTAAATTGTTCATGTCGCAAAATTCTACCACCCTATTTCCCCTGTCGTTTCTCGTGCCTAAACCAAATAAACCTACTACCGCTCCTTCCCTACCTTCACCTACCACTGCATTAAAATCCCCTGTAATTATTAAATTTTCGTGTCCTTCTACGTATCTTAATATGTCTTCGATATATTTGTAGATCGCTTTTATCTCTTCGTCACTGTAGCTAGAGGTGGGCATGTATAATTGCATTATTACTGTGTTTAGCAGTTTAGATTCTAATCTAACCATGAGTACTCTTTCGTTCCTTTGTAAGTAATTTTCTACACAGTATCCTATCTTTTTCCGCATAACTATCCCCACACCCAAATTTCCTTCCTCTGCTCCTGTATGAATTACCTTAAAGTCTCCACTCCAAAAATCCCCCGCCTCTGGCAACCGAACTTCGCTGATCCCTACTATGTCTAGTGATAACCTATTTACTTCGATTTTTAGGTTCTCTAGCTTATCTACTTGCTTCATACTTCTAACATTCCACGCTCCGACTCGCAAAATGTTCCTAACTCTTATTTTTAACTTTCCGATCGCATCCTCCGAAGTAGTCCCCTCCCGGAGATTCGAATGCGGGACTATTTTAACCCCGGAATCCTTTACCCCAGAGAATGCCATCATATTTATTGCAATTTAAGTACGCTGTGTACGTGGGAGGTTAATGTGGTAATTTCCGTTGCCTTCCACATCGCGGTAGAGTGTCTTAGACTGCCATACCGACCCCTATGGTATTTGCCAATCTAGGTACCGAAAGAGCCGCTGCCCTCTTTCGGGGACTTGTCTTAGTCTGGTTCTTCACTAACGACACTACTACTTTGGTTGGACCTGTAGTTTGGCTCTTTAGCTCATTAGAACACCCAAGCCATTTCACATGTTCTAGTAATCTAGAACTTCGGCAAGGTGCAGGTCCATTCGAAATGGCATTTTTCAATATTTAAATAAAATTTACTTCTCGATTTGGACAGTATACGACTTTATAATTGGGATTTAAAAAAGTAAAATACAATTAACGATATTGAATTCCAACTAATGTTTTTTAAATTCATATACCCAAATTAGGATCTTTTGTGCGGTCACAACCCACGAGTTTTCGAAGCACGGTGTTTGGCGTGCCAGGTAGCCTAAGATTGCGGTACCCGAATCCTAGGTGACTCCGTAGATCAGACAGGTTCGCGTATGACTGCTGATCTTAAAACGCAGTTTCTATTTTTGAGACAGACCGTTTGAAAAATATTACGCGATCATATCAGAAAAATATGCCCTCGTTCAGATAAAAAGTTAATTGTAGGTCGAGTGTGTAAGATTGTCACTCACATTAAAGATTCCTACATTTGTTGGGTTAACAAGAGTTCGACTGTATTCTAAACTTTCAAGTAAAAAAATTATCTCTCACGCCAACGAAGTACCTTTAGGTGTAGCATTAGGTAATTCAAATTTACGGTACCTGAAACCTATAGAAAACTTGACTGTGATGCTCCGCATGCATCAAAAAAAGTAGCTTATCTGTGACTAAATGAGGCTATTTTGAGTGTTTATTTTGAACTTCAATGGAAAAATTAGCGTTTAGAGAAATTTTAGAATATCACTAATCCGCAACATTTCCGCAACATACGGAATTGAAATTATAAAGCGAACATTAACATTTTGCGTTCGCTTATATTTGGCAAATACCATTCTAGTTACATATGTTGATGTCTATAAATAATTCACTTATATAACAGCTTTTATTACTAGAGTACTATTAAGGGTATCTACATAATAAAGCAAACATATGCAAGTTAAATATACGTATCACTGTAATTTATATGCAGTGTGAGACATCGCTTTAGATTAAATAATGTAAATAAAACCATTGCTCCCTTCCAGTACAAGTTAAAAGTAAAATCATCTAAGATTCCTTGGTAGTTCTATATTGATGCCTCTATAATTTTGAAAGACTAGTAAAAACGCGTACATCCACAGTAGAAAAATTAAAAGACTAAGAAAAACGTTTTCGTTGGGGGATCGTCCCAATCCCAGTCAACCGGGGACTTCGAGTTCAGAAGATCAATAATAATAGGTAAACATCACTAATATAGAATAAGTTTAAAGAAATTGCTAATCAATATGGCCGTATTAGAGATAAAATATAAAGATTACCATAACATGCTAGCAATGCAAAATTTAAGAGATACTGCTCTTCAAGTCGAAAAACAATTATCTAAATTACACTATAAGAGGGTCAAAAGGGAACGGGACAGGAACAATAACCAATTATATTACCGGCAATTCGGATACTGAAGATTTAACAAAAATTAATAAAAATATCGACGCCATATATACAAACCAAGAGAAAATGGTAAAACAAATGGACAAATATGTGGGTGATTCTACAAATACGAGCTATTTAGACAATTGCATGTGGAAATAGTCAAACATTTTTAGAAAGACCTGAATCTTGGTATATAGCACAAATATTTGATCCTGATCACATTTTATGAGCGGCAGAGCTGAATTTAAATTTTTCCAAAATCTAGAGGATTTTAAAAATTCAATCAGCCATGCTAATGACATGTTGTCCATTCTAATGACACATATGCATATTAATCAGTGTCTGTGTCTATAATAAACGGAATAAATAAAATAATTTCAAAAATTTTATTAAAAGTAATATTATTTTTAACATAACACAAATAAGAATGAATGTGAGAAATTGTTTTTTTTTATTAACAGAGTCAAATGTGGCAAACCAAACTTCTGATAAGTTGTACTGAGATTATTGTTAAACTCCAATTATAAAACTGTATTATTTTTACATCTATCACAGAATCTTTGAAGGCAAACCTCATTTTGAGTAGAACATGTTAGGCTTTTAACCATGTCTTCAGCATCTTTTACACGAATAACATTTAAAGTGTAAAGCCTTTTTGGTCTGATATTTTCGTGTTTAATGCGTAAGCAAGTGTCTCGAGCACTTAATTTTGGTTTCACTACCCAGAAGTGACGCAGTCTACAAAATAATGAATAGCTAATTTTCAAGTTCTCACATTGAATAAATTTTAGTATGCAGATTTCGCATGGTGTCAGTCATGAAACGTTTTTGCTGCGTAAGTCTTTGTTTCACTTTAAAATCTTTTTTTCCTGGACACAGTATTGAATTTTCATCACTATTCCAAAAAGAAACCACCTTGCCTTTTACATATTGTTTTCTTGGTGTTAACATTCTGTCAAATGTCAAAGATTTGCTTCGTTTTTTGTTAGCAATAAATAGTTTATGTGGGAGAAAAGATTGGCATTCTTTCAACAGCCTATACTTTTTTAACATTCTTCCATTAATCGCCTTGGTGAAGATGTTTTTCTTTTTGGGTTTTGAAAGAATTGAAAGAAGTACTTAACTCAGTTTGTAAAACTTCCCCAAATAGTGGTATCTTGTTAATAATAGTAGAATCAATTGAATTCTTGTTCAATAATCTATTTACTTTAGAGTTAGGTGTCAGTAAAAGCGAATCCTTAATTTACTTGGTGTTTTTTTCTAGTCTTTGTCAACGTTTTATATACATTGCTGCTATTTTTCTTATTTTTAATTTTCCTTTTGCATGAATTCTAATTTTCTTTTAGCCTTAGCTCTATCACGTCTAACTGCTGTCCGTCCCCCTTTTTTCTGACTATAGTAGTCGTACAGTTGATGGTACACATAACTTTATTCATATTTTTAATTCGTTTTCGTCTATTTCTAGTGTTGTCCCTCCACTTTTTACGTTGAGCTCGTTGGTCCTTGTTGTTCATATCATTAATTGATTTTAACTCTCCTGCCTTTTTTGCTTTCAGGTATATTTCATGTTTTTGTTCTTTTAGGTTCTGCAACTGTTTACTATTTGCTTTTATGCGCTCTCTTCTTTTCATCTCACATTTTCTCTTTCTTTTCACCCTTTCTTCATTACTCAACACTTAGCCATGTTTCTAATACTGCAAAAAAATTGTTCTCAAGTATTAATTTTGTTAAACACTGCCCAGGTATTGTATGATATATATTTATATATATTTCATTAAACAAAGGACTTCAAATAACAAAAATCCTGAAACAATGTCATTAGAATGGACACAAGCCATTAGCATGGATATAGTAGGTCCATGCTAATGACTAAGCATCTGCCCATGCTAATGACAAAAATCAAGATGGTAGGCATTTTTAATCCCAGGTGTTATGTTTAAGAAACAACAAAATTCATGTTGATTATTTACGTATCATATGGTACTTACCTAGCCACAGTAGTAGATTGTAATTATTTTCCAACTTTGTTAAAACTTGACCATGCTAATGATACCTAATTTATGAACTATCAAACTTTTTGACACATTTATTATAACTAGGACCACAATGAACAACAAACAAGCTGATCAACTTCTTCTCAGAATGGTTGTTGAACAAGACTGATATATGCAGTGATGTATAGTTTACAACATAAATCCCATAGCTTTGGTTGATATTGAATAAATTTCCATGCTAATGACAGAAACCTTGAGCGACATCCTTAGTGCCCTACTTGTGGCACTAGATAGAGTAAAATAAACACAAAAATGGTTTCCCTTATTCTGCTTTATATTAGTTCACTAGTATAAATTATACAGTAACAACAATTTTAGCTATAAATATATATATTGAACATTTTATAATTTAGGTTTACATGAGGGACAGCCACGCTAATGACAATTTGATTACATTTTTTTTTTAATTACATAAGGGGAAGTTTAAAAAATGTTTAAAACATAGACATTACTACTGAAGATATGTACAATAATATAAGAATAAAGTGGTTTTAAAAAATACTCTTATATCATTATAATAACACAGGGACATTAATATGGCTTGTAATTGTAGAATCACCCATGTATCCTTTGCTAACCCCATTACAAGCAGAAACGGTAAAAATTTGGAAATAATTGACTACAATATAAATGCAAACTTAGGATTCCTAAAGAACGTCAGCTGCACGCTAGAGTACAATACTCAAATAACATACAATCATTACGTAGGTATACAATTATTAAGCATCATCCAGAGTATTGAAGGAACTATCTCTCTAGCACTCTTAGAATCAGTCAATTTAGATATATTTTTCAACAAAGACCTTTTAGGGATTGCAGCTCACCTTAGTATCATCTATAAGACGAGTGAATTAATTAAGTTAGATATTACACAGGAAAAACTGATTGGTTATGTCAGCACCGCGACATTGACCTAACCTATCAATTTTTCCTGCTATCTAGCCTAAGTTCGCACAACTCCAACTAACCTAACCTAACTTCAGACAACATTAGCTAACCAAACTCCTAACAAGTCCAACTAACCTAACCTAACCTCAGACAACACCGATTAGCCTAACTCCAAACAACGTAAACTAACCTAAACCCTCCTCCCTCCACCCTACCTTGTCTTTTTTTCTCTTCTCTTATCCGTATGACATACATCCAAACTATATCCGACATACATTCGACATATGTCGATGCGCACCCCTGCCCAGTTCGACCTAAGTCGGATTTAATCCGACCTAGGTCGGATAGCAAAACTGTTCCTAAACAAGGGAATGTAAGCGATATGGCAGTGTCCGACATATGTCCGACATATGTCCTGTCCTATCATCATAACTACATTTAATGTAGTATGCGAAGCTATAAGAGGTATTGCTCCTACACATTATTAGTGAATGAAGTTGATGTGTCTGGAACAACAGAGCTGATGGGTTTAAGCACCGACTCGAAATCTGCATAAATCGCAAACGGTGTTCTCATCTGTTTATGGATGTTTTTAAATTCCACAATGTTGTTGAATGCATTCGGCATTTTTGTAACTACTTTAGATTTTGAATATTTTGGGACTTGGTAAAATTTTAAGTAGTTCGGACTTAGAAAAATTTTAATATAAAATTGAAAATTTTATACCAAGGCCTCTAACTTGAAAACTGTTATAGATATCAAAATTTTGCCAAGACATTTTTTTCAATTGCAGCGTGGTGCAACCAATACAATTATTTCCGAATTACTATAGAGTGCCCTTTTGATTTTTTTACTTATAACTTAAAAACAGTTATAGATATTAAAATTTTGTAAGGTGTAATGCTCCTGCTTTAGTTACAATATTTATTTGTATGAGATTATCATATTTATAATCAACTATCTTTGGTCTAGATAGCATAGTAAATTCCAAGAACTTATGCTAACATTGGCCAAGTGGAAAATATCATTTGTAATAGTTAACTATGTTCTTATCATTTTAATGATTTGTTTTTATTTTAGTTGACACGTTTAGATCCGATTTCAAGACATCTATCTAGTTTTCATAGATCGAATATCTTCCACAAATTGATTAATCGCCTACTACGTTGAGTATTCAGTCAGGTATGTATGTATGGATACTCTATTATGAGTAGGCATGTTTTAACATATAATAGGATTAAAATGGGAGTATTATACTTCTTTTTATGGGACTGTGTAGGTTTGAAGGTTTAATGATGAACCTACCTAGTTGGGTTACTTTCTACGAAGTCGGAAAACGAGCTAGTGGCTTACTACGACGACTGCGGTCAAACAGATCCAACCCCACCTGCTGGGAGTCAGAGCTACACCAATTCACATCGATTTTGTCCTCTTCATCAACTTAATTGCACTGTTTCTCGGTTCAACCAGATATAGTACCACTGTAAAGATAAAACTTAGTCATAACATCCATTTAAGTTTCAAATACAATTCATTCAATGTTAGTTGTTGCGTACAACTTTTGTGATATTGCAATAATATTAAACTATTTCTTTATTGCATAATCAGATCTGATCTGGTTGTGGGTGCTTTAATGGCAAAGTTCCTTGAGTTTATCTCCATCAGAATAAGGTGAAAGTGCCTTATATGGTGAAAGTGCCTTATAGGGTGAAATTGCCTTATAGGGTGAAATTACTTTATAGGGTGAAATTGCCTTATAGGGTGAAATTGCCTTATAAGGTGAAATTGGCTTATAGAGTGAAATTGCCTCATAAGATGAAAGTGTCTTCGACATAAGATCATTGATTCCTTTTACTTATGTCAAACTTACGCTAGTGCCTTAAAACATAGGCTCAGATATAACGCCAATCGCATTATGGAAACAGCATGACGCAAACCTTCGTCATATCTTTCTTGATCATATAAGTGGTGCATATCTTAAATTTAAAGAAATGTGCTTGCAGTGTTGGGGTGGGGGTGACTCGAAACATGGTTTTATTACTATTGTGAAAGATTTTGATTTGGATAAGGGGCAATATAGGAAAAATTTCGATAAGTATATAAATATAGAAGAAAACGTTTAATGGTTAGTCCCAATCCGAAGTTTCATGATGACGAACGTTAAAGATTGCAAATAAACGTAAGCTTCATCGTATGCAGGATACACTACGAAAAAGTTTGTGGAACACAAAAAAAGATAAACTACTTCTCAACAAGAATTCAAAGAAGCTTATAAACAATTGCTTGAACTTTTGCAAATCACCGCTTCCCAACCACAAGGAATAGCGAAAAAAATGTCAAAACCTATAAAGGAGATTAAAGTTGAAAACAGAGGCGAAGGTACTACATTGGTCTGGAAACGAGGTTTTTTTACCTGAAAAATTTTGAACTTTGCCGAACCCTTGCTGTTCCAAGCAAGGTAGGGTTCTTTAACGTGCGTGACAACACCCACACACGGGGCCTCCATTTTACCTCTCATCCGAACGAGGGTGCATTTTTGTGAAAAATGCTCGCCTAACATTTTTCAAGCGGACCGTGACGGGATTCGAACCCGGGACCTTGGGCGTAGTAGTCAGTAGGTAAGGAAGGGACGTTCTAGGACAAAAAGTGCAATTTTCCCAAGTTAAATCCCATTTAATCGCCAACATCAGCAAAAATAATTAATAGACGTATTAAACTATTTTGTTTTGTTATACTTAGGTTTAAAGTGGTGTAACCGATAACTGCATTCCTTTTAGCGTCACCAAATATGTGGTTAATAGTTTGGAAAGTTGTACGGGGATTTTTTCAAAATGAGCAGTAATGCCTACGGCAATTTTTAATTCCGGTAAATACAATTAAACATCTCGTAGGATTACCCAAGTTTCACTTCCAAACTATTTACAAAAATGACCTCTTATGAATAAATATTTTTAGGTTAGTGGACAATGTTAATAGGTTTGTAAGTGCGTTTAACACATGGTATACAAATTGTTCAAACTAATGAGTCGACAATGAGTGAATCATTGAATCTAGTCAAGTATTCAATTTCGTTATTTAAAACAAATTAAATTTTAATCTATAATTAACTGCGCTCGTAAAATGAGAAACTAATGATTAATTTTAATACCGCTACGCATGTACTTTCGCTTGGTGATTCATTTAAAATATATTCAAGCCTGCCATTTCCAAAAATATAACGTACAAGTTATTTAAAATTAAATTGCTTTATTAGTAAGTATCCTGTAGACAACAAGTTTGGTATTCCCTTTTAAAAGGTTTTAATTAATTTTTAAGGTATTGAAAAAAATTTGCAAGTAATTGGTTGTCTTTAGTGCTTTTTAGAGTTGATTTTATTTTGAAAATTTATTAGGTTTCTTAAAATTATCATGCAGAAAAGAATTAAAAATATTTTAAGTTGTTTTCAAAGTTTTGATGTTATTCTTAAAATAATTGAATGATTTGCATATTGCTGTAAATTTTGGATCACGTTATAACATTTCTATAAATACATTAGCTAAAAATTTGTATGGGGATTTGTGTTAAGGTGGGGTTAGTCGGGAAATTCCGCGTTAAAGCGTATATCTCGGATCACCAAAAAGAAGTTAAAGATCGAGTTAAAATTAAATAAACAAAAACTAGTTAAAATTAAATAAACAAAAAATTTAAAGGTGCGAGGCTTTAACAGGGTGTAACTTTGTAAGGGGTGGCCATTTTAAAATTTATTTACAGATTCGGATTCTGCGTAAAATTCTAGACTAATTTGATGTATCGCATGGCTAAAAAAGTTATAAGGACGGGCAGAAATCCCTGCTGGTAAAAAATCTTAAAATGAGAGTAGCTCCCTGAGGAGTGATGCTATCTAAAAAATTCATAGAAATTAAGGTAGCTGAGAAAAATCTAATATTAATTGATACCAAACAAGATAGATTTATCTGGAAAGATGAGCTAGGAAGGCAGGAGGAAATGAGTGAGGAAATTTCTAAACTTCGTCTATGCGTTTTATTAGGTTTCTTAAAATTATCCCGCAGAAAACCTTGTAAAGGTGGTTTGATTTAAACAATTCCAGCAGATTTGGATTCTGCGTAAAATTCTAGATCAGGCTAAAGTGGTTAGTCGAAGAAAACTCTTACCTAGGTTAGATCGGTGGCGCGGTAGCGCGGTGGATTCGGTGGTTTCGGTGGATTGGGTGGATTCTATAGGTGGATTCCATAAGGTGGATTTGCATCAGAACGAACACCATCCTCTATCTACTATAGTGTATTGCTAATTTCAGAAAACAACTATAAAATAATTATTGAGGACAATGTATTAGGAATAAATTTTATTAATTTGACTTTTAGCAGTGCTGTAGAAATAAGAAATTATAAGATTAACCAAGTTGTAGAAAGAATTAAAACACTAAGATAATGTTAAGCAACTTAAAGAAGAAGTCATCAGGTTAAAAGAAGAGATGGACCTAAATTCAGCGGTACATTTCACACATTTTTCAATCACCATTATATTATTAATTCTATGTATGATTATTATAATCATTTACAGGTTTGTAGAGCGAATTTCAGAATATTGTAAACTCTAAGAAAAAGCAGACCTGAAACTGTACTCAATTACCTTCTAAAACGAGGACGCTTCATCCTAAGGGAGGAAAAATTACATCCGTATACCATATTAATCACCACAACAATAATAACGACACTTTGATACAACTATCACCTTAATGAAAAAACATTCACTTTTCCTTTCATAATCGACCAGATACGAAAGGTCGATTTGTTATCATGTCCATTTAAGGAAGTGTAACAATAGAAAATTACTTTAGTAATCATTTAGGCTTTGTAGTGTGTAAAAAGTAGTTGAATTGTACAAATAATTGTAAAATAAAATTTTTAAAAAATTTTTTATTAAGTTTTAGAAACGCAATTATATTTATGTATGTATGTGTGTGAATCCTAGACAACTAATAAATAAAATCAATATTCAATGAAATCTAAACCAATACGAAAATAATTTCTATACAGCGTAATGCCCATGTTTATAACTAATTACCACTCGGTTTGTACTTACGCCACTTGTTTCACAAGCCAATAATTGGTCCAAATAAATTCAGGATGGTTCGTCATTATAAGAAAACGAGCAAACCAAGCAGAACTAATTATCTGTGAACGTTTGACTTCATTCTATATCACTTCGTGAATCCTAAACAGAAGTGTACATCCCTTAAATATCATTTGTACGGAATGTAATTTGGACAAATTCCTTTTTCCTGATTATATTATTGCCCAATATTTAAAATCTTAAGTTTAATTTTAAATAGAAAAACGCTTTGGTCACGGTGAAATAACCCAAAACTTTAGAAGCGTAATACCACAAAATCCGCTAGTCTAGGAAAGCGAAAATCCCCTTTAATACCCAAAAGGATTTTTTTAAAACCCTTCGAGGTTACACAAACACTTTGATCTGTTTCAATTTAGTAAACAAAGACTTCGTCACTCTGATCAAATTTATCTCGCTCGCAGATTCTCGAAGTTAAGAAATAAATTGAGGTATACCGAGTTGAAATTGATAGTACAAGGGTGCGATAACAATCAGAGCGTCCAAAACAAACGACGACGACAATTTAAAAAGGATATGGATTCCTATATATATTTCGCTTTTATGTTTAAGCGATGCTTGCATGCTGAATAGTTAACGTAGTCGTTTCTTACTCGAGCCATGAAGCTTCTTCCCTTATCGAGTTTACGCTTGACGGGGCCGTCGGCGTCGGATAAGTGAGTGTTGGGGCTAACTTTTCCCTTCCTATAACCGACGTCCATTGCGAATATAGAAGAATAAATCAGAACTCAGCTGCTAGCGACAGTCTCTACCGCCATCGACTTACCCAACCGCACCTCTTTACGACCGACTGGGACCGTTAATAACTTTTTACACCTTTTGCTGAATGCAGCTTAGTTTTATTTTTCACTGTAAACTGCAGTTTCAGTGAAATACAAATCTATTTCAGAATATGCATCATAATTAAAACAAAAATGCTACAATCTTCTTTAAAGCGCTGTACTTTACGTTGAATTATTACTTGCAACATTAATGCAAGCAATAAATTGAATTTTCAGTAGTTTTCCTTTCTGGTTTATACGTATTGAATGTAGATACACAACCGCAAGATAGAAATATACGAATATTCTTTAAATTAGAAATCAAAAAAGTCTTGTACACAATCCACTACAAAAAGAGACAAAATCAACGAAGTGTAGTGTAGGAGTAAGTCTCTCCAGTGGTACAGAATAAGTATTACTGTTAATTATATTTCAACAAGATACTTGACTTTCTTATTAGGTATTAGAAAACTGAATTTACTGGTCGTTAGCAGTTAATAATCCTCAGCGAAAGTATTTAGTGATTATGTACAAAATTGGTGATTACTAAAAATAAAAATATTATCATTGAAAATGGAAGAAAAGAAAAATTTATTTAATCAACTACTTCTTCCTGGCCAAATTGGATCATTTTTACACGTAAACCTCCACAAAGAGCTTTAAATTCATTTTGAAATATTTGTACCCTGACGCACAGAAGTCGAATCGCTTCATATCACGTCAGAGAGCTATGGCCAGTTGTATAGAAAAACCCTTAGACAGGTAACTTTTGTGTAAAAAGAGATGCCAATAAAGTGCGGTATGTGGCTGCATGCGGAAATATTTTACACAAAGCGCCTAATTTAAACCATTTTAAGATTTGAAAACGTACCAACTCAAATTAACATTAGTTTCTCAAAAATAGCTTATTTAAAGTTTGAAGTAAACTGAAAATGAAACTGTTTAGGGTGCTCAATTTCTTTTGGCTTCTTAGACATTTCTATTAATTACGGGGTTAAAAAAACATTAAATTTAATGCCATAATTTTCAATATACAGAATAGTATCAAAGTTATACAAATTATAGGAATTCATCATAAACTTAGAGCTTGATGTTAATATTAGTATATATCTAAAAATGTTTTTATTTTTACACTACATATACAATGAAACCAAAATCCTAGCTTATGGCTATACATTCTTCTGTAATTTTCTTGATATACAAAACAATTGTAACTCTAAAAAGTAGTTTACTGAAAGAAAAATGCATTAAGGAAATATGACCTACAAAAATTTTTGAACCTATTTTTTCTACGTGGAACTCTAGCTTATGAGACCTTCCTATTCCAATTGTTGATTTATTATAATAACCCGAACACAAAATAACAAAACTTCTATTCTTAAAATTAAAAAAACGTAACAGATGGACCAATTTTTTGTATTCAGTTATAAAAGTTTTGCTTGGCAAAAATATGGAATATATTAAATTTTACACAACAAATGGCTTTCCATTATTTATTTATTTCTATATCGATTGCTCGAGAATAATTTTTTATCGTGTGCTAGAATTTTAATAAGGTATATGGTAAGGCTATTGGCACGAGCATATTATAAAATCTTCAAGTGTTCTTTGATTATTTGGTGAGTAAAACACGTCAATGTGACTTATTTTTGACGTTGGGCGTCAGTGAAGCGATATTTAATTTTATTATCTGGCAAGAATTTATTCTTAAAGCTATCACTTCCAATAGACTCGCAAACTTCTCGACATTCACGGCTTAGTCTAGGAATTACCCCAAGGGTGAGCAATGAGAATGGGCGTGGATATAACGTAAACTCAATTATGAACAAGCATAGAAAGGGAAAGGGGGATTGAGCGCCACCGCATCTATATGAACAATAAGAGAAACAAAAGTATCCTATGAGAAAATGCAGAAACCGACAGGATATAATGGTTATCAAAAAAACTTACAAGTTATATAAAACAACACATCTGGAAACCTATTGAACGTATCTACTTCAGCTTCTATTACGATGACCCTGCAAGAAAGTGTCACACAATAAATTTTAATTAAAAGACACAGTTTGTGTCTTTCAACAAAAGAATACGACGATACTTATAAACTAATCATCTTGAAATTACCACACCAAAGGTGTCTTACCTAAAAATGGATATCAAAGATAAATCACTGCGTAATTTCTATAACTTTATAATGCTTCAGTATTCCTTTAATTTCCTTACTGAAAATTTATTTTCTCGATTGTGGTCCTACTGAATTTAACTACTCATAGAATAAAAAGACTTAAGAGTTTTGAAACAAAAATGCAATTTAATGTAATTCCCTTTTTTAAAATAAAGTTACAGTTATAATATTCAAAAATAAAATTGATTTCTGAAAATCCATAAATTTCTCTTAACCTAGCGAGATCTTAACGTTTGGTATTAATTTACAACAGAATTCTTATTACCCAATTGTCAGATCTGTTAGATTGGTTTGAATATGTTTCAACTGAACTTAGCTTGTTGTATTCATTATAAAAAATCTAAATAGCATGCAAATAATATAAATCAATAAAATTTTTAATTTGTCATGGCACAGAGATGACATAGCAACTCTACTATATATCAAGTATACTATAATTAAACATTTTTAAATGGAAAGTGAACTTTGCAACTTTTTGTTATTGAACACATGAAGGTTTACTTCACGTGTTTTACAGACCAACTTTAGATTATTTTTGGAAGAGCCAAGTGTGTTTTTGTTTTTATTGATTTATCACTATTTAAGAAAATAACTCTGATATAAGATTGTTAGAATATTATTACTTCTACGATCTTTTATGTTTAAACTTAAATACAGAATTTATCCTTTCATAAAATCTAATATTGTTAATTTGATCTCCTCTTAAAATTCAACATCATTAACAATTCTAAGGGCATTTTTCAAAAATTTAGAAAGCACGGAAACAAAGCTCCTACCGTAATTAATACAAAATTATCAAACACTTATCAGCAATTAATTTCTACGACAGCTGGAATTTTAAATACTTGGTTTTTGCATGTATTGCCGTGGATCAATGTAGTAAGCGTAAGACTACGGATCCCAAGGTCCTGGGTTCAAATCCCGACACGGTCGACTGCTTTAAAAATGACAGGTGAGCATTTTTCACAAAATTACGCCCTCGTTCGGATGAGAGGTTAAATGGAGGTCCCGTGTGTGAGTGTTGTTACGCACGTTAAAGATCCCTACCTTGGCTGGAACGGCAAGGGTTCGGCAAAATTCTAAATTTCCAGGCAACAAAAAACTCGCCTCCTGGCCAATGTAGTACTTTCGGGTGGAGCATTGGAAAATCAAATGTAGTGTATAACGGAACTGATGTTCTAGAAAAGTTTCTGATCCACTATCTTAGGGCTGTGTCTGGTTAACAACGATTTCGTACAATAGGAGTCCCAAAATAAATGGCCAACAACATCTTATCACGCTGTTCTACCAAAAAAAGCTCTACAAATAACTTCAAATTTATTCCATAACAATAGAGTTTTCTAGTTATGATCTCACCAAAGTGCTAGAAAAATTAAAGATCCTTTTAATATAAGGATTACCTACTAATGATAACCTTACTGTTAACAGACGTCAAAGACAAGCGGCCACGTTGTCGCTACATATAATGTTCCGATCGCCTCGCCGGAACCCGGGGAAGGCCCCTTCCAAAAACGACCGCAAACGTTCTCCCCGTCTAGATCACAATTCTGAGGGACCAGCTAGTGCGTAAAAGCGCCAGACTCTTCATCATACTGCTCCTCGACCGCTGTCGTCGTGCAAGATAGCTGAACCTGCCTTTTGATACCTTTCCACGTCAAGACAGGTCATCTATTTCAAGCGTCACCTCGTGACACTCTGCACAAGCGCTATGTTAGTTTAGTAATTCTTGAAGGTGGATGTAGACCGTCTACTGATTAGGCAACACTAGTAGCGCATATGTAAGGCGACTTGTCCTTGGGGCTACGATTAAATGTTTTATTATGATAAATACAAAGCTAATTAAACGATGATAACGTACACTTCTATAAGGATACCGTTTCTTCTGATATTATTAAGCGGAATAAGAAGGGTCAGATTCTACAGAGCTGTATCAAATAGAAGTGGCTACTCGAGTTAGTACCACAGACTATATTTCTTACAATCTTAACAAATTTACCGTTTTTCCTTTAAAATTAAATTAACTCTTTTTGTCCAAAAATAACAGTGGGATGGCACCGATACGAAAACAGCACCACCACCACAGCACCACCACCGCAGCAATACCGCGACCCCAGATAAAACCTTCGACGAGCCACTTTAGCTTGAGGGATATTTTTAAATAAAAGTTTTCTTCTACTAGCCATTTTTAGCTCGCGGGACATTTTTAAAAATAAATATGTCATGTGACCAATTAAATTAGTCTAGAATTTTTCAGCTACCCGAATCTGAAGGAATTTTTTTAAATCTGACCGGATCCCTAGCCATCACCATTTTTAGAATTTTTACTAAAAGCTATTGTTAGCGGTATTTTTAATATAAGCCCGCCGTGTAAGGTGTTCATTGATGTTTTGGAATTTCTTTAATCGGAATATCCCTTACTGATTTAGAAATTAACCCTTTATCAAACCATAAAGTGTTTTTCTTTAATCTATTTCTAAACAGCATTGCTCTGTCTATTGAGATAAATATATCGTGTGACCCATCAAATTAGTAAAGAATTTCGTCAGCTACCCGAATCTGAAAAAGAATTTTTTAAATCGCAGCGGACTTCTACGCACCACTGCCATTTTTAGCTAATGTACTTATAATCATTTTACTAAGATGTAACTTTTCATATAGGTAATAAAAGCTGAAAGTAGTTGAAATTTCAACTGCTTTCCAAGGTCACCGTTTAAATATACCTCTGTTTAACTGTTGTTAATTTTTATTTATAATTGTGAGGAGCAATAGAACTGCGATATCACCCCGTGTTGAGACAATGACATCGCCGGATCTTAAAAATTTAAACTTCGGAAAAACGAGCAGTAGTTGTGGCAGACTGGGCTTCGACGGGTTTTTGTATGTTCTAACCTATAATTTTGTCGACCGTCCTGACAACCATCTTTTAATTTTAAAACTACGTAATCAGCGCCATGGTTTAGTTTATGCCATCCACGTTTTTTATTTTATGTCAAACTTCGGGCACCATGTTTCATTTTTATTTATAAACACCATATCAGTACAATTTATAGAAGCACCCTGTACATTTTCATTTACGGACACCATTACGTTACACAATTCCAAAAAAATTAAATTACCTTGTTCTGTATTCGTTCTAAGGTTTTTATTTTTCAAAACACAAAAACATTTTATTTCTCCTAGCAGTAACCGCTCGTCCTACGTTTTTAAACTGCAAGCATAAGAGTATATAGTCTATTCTGTTCGTATTATCCAAAAGTTAAATAGTTGTTTATATTACCGGTTATTTGAGTTATCAATTGAACTGTGTTTGTTTGCTTAAGATTTAAGTTTGCACGATCTCTGTTGATTGTTTGCTTTAGCAGATATATGTGACAAACAATTACATTCCCAAATAGCGTAATCATAGTTTATTAAAAATATGTACAGACCATCCATTAATCTGCCAAATGCCCAATTGACTCCTACATACTACGCAATATGGAAATATCATTTCAGGTAGAATTTTTTATAAGTTTTATTCTACAAAAAATTATAGTGTTAAAATCGACTTTGATCTAACATTTTTTTCTTTTAAATCGGTTTGCTTAAAAATTTTGTAAGAGAGTACAACTGCAGGTAACAGTCTATATCAAACTTACACCCATAAGATATGATTTAGTTATAATTCGGATTGCTGTAGAATAATAAGTAACATATAATTTTAATTTTTACTTACATAATATAAAGTACAGTAGAAGAATAAGTACAATCTAATCTTAATTTTTATTTAGCTAATATAAAGTACATTAGGTATAAGTTCTGGAACTGGTTAGACGCGTGCCCTCATTGTTTCTTATTCTGAGCTAACCTACACATTCTCCTGAAATTTACATAGTCTGCATCTTCCACTATCTGCGTGCAATAATCTGATCTAGGCCTACCTCTACTTCTTTTTTCCTATCTTTGCTTGTAATATATCTCGTACTATTCCCCAAAAATGCTTTAGAACGTATTCTGCCATTCTATTCTCCCTATTTGTTTTTAGATATCTTTATTCCCATACCATTTCTATAGCCTCTTTGTTATTAACTTTGTCTGTCCGGCTACGGTAACGTTCTATCAACAGGACCCATTTACCCACCAATTAAATTGAAGTAGGATGAAGAGTATGCATTGGGTTCAGTAGGGCTATACATGTGCAGCACGGTGCAAAACGTGCACTTTGGGAACAATGTTCAGCATTTTGAAGTTTCGGCAGCATAAAATAATTTTTGAACCGGTTTCGTACGAATTAGGTGAAATAAACGTATATATACAAGACGCATTTAAACAGTGGCTCATTAGTGCTTCAGACATCTGCGTGAAGATTGACAGTTTTTTCAAATTGATTGCGAACAATAACACCTTAAAGTGTTCTATACGAAGTAGTTTACCTATCGATTTCAGCGCAGGTCGACAGGTGAACATAATCTCCGTATCAAATATTTTTGTGGAAATCAGCATCATCACCGGATCGTTCAAGAACAATTTACAGTCACAGCAAATTCGAATTCAGTCTATCTGTACTACCTGGGTATAATCTATATAAGAAACTGAATTACGTTATATATTATCCATTGTGGGAATCAGAAATCGATAACATAAGGTTCGTTGATCACTTTGGTAAATTGACGAACTGTACTCCGGAAACTTATACTTGCGTTAGGCTGGAAATTAGAAGCAGCTGAAGAAATGTCCATCGATTTTGTATATAATTTACGTTACCACACACATCGACCATCAGAAGTGTCTAGAATGTCAAAGTGTCAAGTTGTCCGGAGACTTACCGCAGAAGAAGTCAGTTTTTTACAATCGTTAGGATTAAGAGTTATAAATAATGGCTGGCAGAAGTAAACGCAGCTTAGGTACACATACTGAGGAAAACATCAAACTTGGAAGACCAGAGTACGAGGATGTACCTAAATTGAATGTGTTGGAAGTTACAAATTGGACGAAACCATAATAAATGAAAATTATTATACCTATCTACCATACACATTAAACGCAGAAAACAATGATCGTATTTCTATAGAAATTCAAAGCAGTGATAACGTTACATATCGCCACGAGGGTTTTATATTGATTAAGGGGGCCTACAGAGCAGCAGATCGAGCTAAAGCGTACGAGTTCGCTAGAAATTGCACCGTACAATACAATACAATACAAGTTGGGAAATAATCAAATAATAGACGTCTGTGGTATTCCTGGAATCACTCGAACCATTAAAGGATTGGTATCTTTGGAAGAATCAGAAACAAAATTCATCACACATACCGTTTTCTATGTTCCAAAATTGTTGCTTTAGTTATGCTATACCGCTAAAAACCATTTTTGGGGTTTTCAAAGATTACAAGAAAGTGGTCAACATGCCGCAAGAATTGATTTTAATCAGATCCAACCAAGTTTGACGTGAATTGCTACAAATGGATCAAAAATACTGTAACTTTCAGCATACAGCTCATCTCATGAGAGGTTCCGCATATAACATTAAGCGATTTTGCTAAGGCTTCGCTATTGTCTGAAATGCAGACTATATCATCCTTAATAGTCGTATTCAGGAAATAGGAACTACACAAATTACCCTCTTTAACACCATCAACATCGCAAGTGTGGAGAATCAAAGTATCGATCGAAACAGAAAAAGCTCGATGAATATTACTAGCACTTCAAAATGAAAAATATAATAAAAAAGAAGAAAATGCGCCCATTTTTACGAATGATAATATAACCAACGTCAAAGTGTTTTTGAACTCTCAGGCGTTCCCTCAAGGTCAATTAAATTTGGATTTAGAAAAGAATGACTTGCCAGCGTACCTATCTTATGCCACCTTTACGGAAAAAACTACTCAGACAAGACTTCTAATAAATAATTAATGGCTACAACAATTTCAAGGAACCGCCTGTATTTATTATCGACTGCCGTCACCAAGTCGAAAGCCTCAAAGATACCACACTGGATGTTAGAATGGATTTAGAAGCTTCAAAATTTTTTGAAATGTTGATAAAGGCGTATTCTTTGATTATACGTCACTCGATCGAATATAATCCGTTCACGAAAATTGTTAATAGATTTATTCACAATCAAATAATCTATTTTGAATGTTTTAAATCAAGTTTGTATAAAGAATTATATTTGTTAATATTAATAAATCTTGGCTGACCCAAGGCGCAGCCCACCTCAGTTTGGGTTGCTGCTCACCACGACCCGGGCCACCGGCCTACCTTGGCCCGGGTCCCCGGACCACCTTGGCACGGGGTGCGGTTCACTTCGGCCACGTGGGGGTTAATTTTTAATTTGGGGTTAATTTTAACCGTATGCTTAAAAAAGATGTGCTTGAAGAATTGTTGGCGAAAGCAATAAGCGAAATCCAGGAATGTGTATTAGGTATCCGCTTCGCAAATAAAAAGTATAATATACCTAGAAGGATGTTACGGATATACCTCGAGCAGCATTATCCAAAAAAGACCGATGTTCAAGTAGACGTAAAACTAGAAATTA
This sequence comes from Platerodrilus igneus, assembly GCA_036346225.1. Classification (NCBI taxonomy): domain Eukaryota; kingdom Metazoa; phylum Arthropoda; class Insecta; order Coleoptera; family Lycidae; genus Platerodrilus; species Platerodrilus igneus. The sequence goes on along the minus strand of JARFIW010000139.1, from coordinate 4,086,601 downwards.
AAATGCTTATACAAAACTTTGATGCATTCATCAATTCTAGTGTAAAAGATATTAGTAAACATGGACTATTGTTGCCATCTAACATACGAGCTATATTTGCTGGCTCATCGAACTGTAGGAAGACCTACCCCTTATTAGCTCTTATTTTACACGAGAATCGGCTAAGATTTCAAAAACGTGTATGTGTTTTCGAAAAGCCTTTGCCGACCTAAATATGAACTGTTAAGGAATGTATTTACACCTTTAAAAGATGAGATTGGATACTAGGAGCTTGGGGAATTCAAAGAAGTGTATAAACAATTAATTGAACCGTTGCAAGTGACAGCATCTCATTTACACGGCGTCACCGAAAAAATACCCATGCCTGTAAAAAAGATTAAAGTCGAAGACACGAAAGCACGTATAACTATCATCATCATACATCTGAAGCACAACATCCTAAAAGTCTTCTACCGTTTTTCTGTCTGTTTCTCCTACTGTCCCTAATTCATAGACGTACTGTGCTGTGCTCCACACATATTCCTTCAGCAGTTTTCTCCTCGTTTCTATGTTTATCGTCTTCGAACATAGCCGCTGCTCTTACTTGTTAGATGCAATTCGGTTCCGCTTCTATTGTTTTACAAATAAATACCCTATTTCACCGATATTCAGTGGTATGTAAAAAAAGTTAAGCAGACTGCTGCTACCAACATCCCCCAACACTTGAACATTTGCCGAATTAATAATTTTCCAATATATCCATTCGCACCATTAACATTAGTTGAAAATATTTCAAAACCAATACCTGTAGTTGCTTATAATAATCATTACGTTTAAGTACAAATATTTTTTTCGTCATTAGGTTTTCCACCTTGGAATTGGTTGGACGCGTCCCCCATTGATTTCTATTCTGAACTAGCCTGCACATTTCCCTGAAATTCCCGCAGCCTACATCTTTCACTATTTGTGTGCAATAGTCTTACCTAGGTCTACCATTACCTCTCTTTTTTCCTATCTCTGCTTCTAATATATTCCGCCTTAGCATGTGGCCTATCATCATATCTCTCTTATTTTTTACTGTTTTTCACGTATTTCTTTCTTCCCCTACCATTTTTAGTACCTCTTCGTTCTTAACTTTGTCTGTCTATGATATCTTCATCATACGTCTGTAGCACTACATTTCAAAAACTTCTATCTTTTTCCTGTCCGCTTTTCCTTCTGTCCAGGTTTCACAGTCGTATAGTGCTATGCTCCAGACATATGTTTTACGCAATCTTTTCCTTGTTTCTATGTTTGTTATCTTTGAACAGAATAGTTGCTTTTTCTTGTTAAATGTAGCACGACCTTGTACTAATCTTTGTTTTATATCATTTGCGCTCTTCCCATCTTGCGTTATTTGGCTTAAGGGTAGCAGAAATCCTTATCCTCTTGTAAGTTTTCGCTACCTATGCATATTCTAGTTTTCCTCTCTGTTACATACTAGTACTTTAGTTTTATTTTTGTTAATTTTCATACCGTATCTCTCTGTTCGAACCGTTTACATTTCATTAAGAGCAGCTACTAACTCTTCCTAGCTAGATGGTAATACTGCTATATCGTTTGCAAATCTAAGCAAATCAGTCTTTTATCCCTGCATAATATTTCCAAATGTCTTCCTGCAATTCATTGCCCCTTCGATGTACAAGTTAAAAATTAATAGAAGATGGTGCACATACTTGTCTTACCCCTTTCTTAATATTTACTTCCTTACGTTCCTGGTCTAATTCTATTACCACTGTTTGCTCTTTGTATAAGAGACTAATCCGTCTATCCCTAAAACTCATTCCAATCTTTTTGAGTATTACAAACATTTTTTTCCATTTACGCTGTCAAATGGTTTTTCCAGATCTACAAACGCTATATACACGCTTCCCCCTTTTTCTATTGTTTCCTCCATCATCACCATCAAAGCTAAAATAGCGTTCCGTATTCCCCTGTTTCGCCTAAACTCAAATTGATTTTCTAATATTTCTACAGCCCGTTTTTCCATCCCTCTTTGTACAATTCAAGTTATTATTTGAAACACGTGTGCAGTCAAACTTACTATTCGAAAATTTTCAGATCTATCTGCGCCACTCTTTTTTAGTATAGTGACTACGATGTTACGTTTGAAATCTTTGGGTATCTCACCCATCTCATACACATAGCTTACAAGTTGGAAAAGACGTTGTGTTATTGCTTGTCCAGCGGCTTTTAGAGTTTCTGCTTGCACCTTATCTGTACACGGAGGCTTATCATTTTTCAAACCCTTTAATGCCAATTCAAATTCATCTCTAAGTATAGGATATTGCAAGTCAACTTAATGTCTGATTCGTATTTTAATGCTGTTAGTTCCTCTCCTGCATATAAACTCCCTATATATTCTTCTCATCTAACCACTTGAATTATATTTTCTATAATAACGTTTTCTCCCGCACCCCTTATATTTTTGCTATACGGTTTTATATCCCTACAATTCATTCTAATTAGTTTCTATGCTTCATCTGTATTTCCTATTTCCGTCTTAGTTTGTACCTCTTTGCACTTTTCATCAATCTATTGTTCGTTAGCTTTCTTGCATTTGTGAATAATTTCCCATTTTACGACTTTGTATCTCTGTTTTCCTGTTTTGTCTGATCTATTTTGGTATTTTCGTCTTTTTTTCTATTAAATTCAAGATATCCTTTGTTAACGATGGTTTCTTATTTTCTTTTTGTGTAAACCCCAGAATATCTCTGGCCGCCTTGTCTAAGCTGGATTTAATGTTATTCCATTCTGTTTCTGTTTCCTTAGTATCAGAAATTTTCCAGGTATCTTGCAGCAATTCATTTGACTTTTATTCAAATCGTTCGTGGATATCTTTATCATTTAGTTTCTTAGTGACCTTTTCCGTTTCTTTTTCTCAAATTTTTAAATCTAGGAATGGCCTTCATAATTACAATGTTGTGGTCAGTGTCTATATCTGCTTGTGGGTAGTTTGTACAGTCGTTTACTTAATTCCGAAACCGTTGTCTAACAAGAATGTAATCTATTTGATATCTTCCTACTTCTCCTGGTGTCTTCCACGTTTATGATGGTTAAATTGTTTTTGTCGCAAAGTATAGTAGAATAATAAATAACATATAATTTTCAACATAAAGTACATAACGTAATACATACATATCTATACATAAAACACAACAATTTTCTTATTTTTACTGGGAGTTGTTTTTAACTTATTTAATAGAATCTTTATTTTATAATTCAAATCCATATCTTCTTCTTGCAATGCTTTCTCTAGCCAGTAATTAGAGACATACGACACCTCTTGATTTTCGAACTGCAAAATATAACGGACTTTGTTTCTGTGTTCCATTTCTTTAATTCTAACAATAACAAGTTCTGTTACTGCATCTATTTGCTCTAGTCTACGGCACTTATTAATATTTACATGTCCCTTTACTTTTTGGGTAAGAATTTCGTCATTTGTTCTATTTCTTTCTGTGTAAAAGATACATTCTCCATATTTTTCCAGACATCCAAAAAATCTTAAGCGTTCGACTTTCGAAAGTGAGTAACCATTATATGTTGTAATACCATTTGTTTTAAATGTAGCAAAAGGCTCTTCTGTAGGTAAGCAAATCAAATTGAATCCGTTAAAAGGAATTAACACGCATCTTTCTTTCCTAAGCTCCTCTCTTGGCCGTACATCTAAGTAAACAAGGATTTGTAAAATCCTTTTAAAAAATACACGTTCGTATGCTCATCTTCTTTACAAGAACTCTGATATGAGAAAATGTTCCTCGGTTATTAACTTTACATGTGATTTTCCAATGCTCCACCTGAAGGTACTACATTGGCCAGTAAGCGAGTATTTTTAACTTGAAAATTTTAGAATTTTGCCGAACCCTTGCTGTTCCAAGCAAGGTAGGAATCACTCACGCACGGGATCTCCATTTTACCTCTCATCCGAACGAGGGTGTATTTTTGTAAAAATGCTCGCCTAACATTTTTCAAGCGGATCGTGTCGGGGTTCGAACCCGGGATCTTGAGAGTAGTAGTTACACACATACCACTACGCCACGAAGCCGCCCCTAGGTTATTGACTGTAAATGCAGAAGCATTATATACAGCAGCTGTTTCCAAAGTTTCCCAGTGGGTTTTAAAATGATATACTAGCCTCTCCTTTATTTGTGCCATCTTGTTTTCTTGTTCTATTAGATGTTTACTGTTGCTTTAATGCGATAGTTTTGGTTTCATACTCAAACTTTCTCCTTTTTAAATCCACTGCTTCTAATTCTAATTTTCTTAATAATAACAAAGAGGTTATAGAAATAGTTGGGGAATAAAGATATCTGTGGAAAACAAAAAAAATAGGAGAAATAGAAGGGCAGGATACGTTCTAAGGCATTTTTGGCGAATAGTACGGGATATATTACAAGCAGAGATAAGAAAAAAGAAGTAGGGGTAGACCTAGATCAGACTATTGCACGCAGATAGTGAAAGATGCATTCCGTGGAAATTTCTGGACAATGTTCCAGGACTGAAGACCTAATGACGATGATATATTCGTATCGAAATTATTAAGCATGTCAATTTCTAAAGTATTGTCATTTCGATTCAAATTTAATAATTTATGTTTAGAATTTTTCTGTTAATTTTGTACAACAAAGATGAAAATCTAAGGGATTTGCAACAGTAATCCAATAGATTGCAAGGTCACATTTTAGATTTCTGCCCCGAGCAACAGCTTTTCATTAAAAAAACATTGTTATTTCTACATTTGCTTATATTCTATTGCATACTACCATGATCAATGCAATGTAACGTTTGGGCGTTACGAAAAATAAAACTCAGATGAAAATGAGGGAAAAATGAATCTAAAATGTACAAAATTATTATTAACCATGTGCAATAGATTTCACAAATAACTAATGGAAACTCAATATGAGATTTCAATTCTTTAGGTTTTATAAAATATAATTTCAATTAAGACAGTTGGTATAAATAAAAGCAATAAAAAAATTAAATTGACCTAAAATAAATGAATACAAGTTAATACAATGTAAAGATAACACACGAGTAATAATAGGATACATGCTGCAACAATGAAAACCACTGAGAGGAAGTTTCCATAAATTAATACAATATAAAACCCTGTAATAAATACAAACATCTTGCAATAACCTCAAACCACGAAATTAGTAAGTTATACATATTAGGACGAACTCAAATTCATAATTTAATTTATATCACAAAAGGATAAACCAAATACTTAGTTCCTAAACTTTCATAGCCGAACTGTAATTTAAGTAAACTATAACTATGAAATAGCAATAAAAAATCCCTTTAGAAATGTTAGTTAAATAAATTAAATTCAATAGTACAAAGTTGCAATAGAAAGAAAACCGCAGACACACACGTTAATCCTATTTTACGATACAATGTAAAAACCAGACGCTATATAGGGAAAATTCACGAATATTAAGTTACATTGATTTAATATTTTTCATACAATATGTTGCAATGAATTAAACTGGTTACATAGAGAAATATTAAGCACGTTGTATAAATCACTGGTAGACACACATCTTTCACGTGTTACGCATGTTAATGACATACCACTCTTAAGCAGAAAAAGTTATGATAATGATATCGCTAGATAGCTACCGAAACTAAATTAGTTAATTATTTACAGGTAATAAACACCAACAGCTGGGCTAAAGGGTACACAGTCAAAAGTTTGGTTTGTCGTAAAACACCCCTTTAATTATGGAATAATAAGTGAGGGTCCACGTGATACACCACGGATTTTGATATAATCTACAAACACTGGAATGGATTGAAAGGCCTTACAACTTCCCAGTAACTTAGTTTGAAATTAAATGCCTGAAGGATGAGATAATTGCTTTCGGTTTCAATAGCCTTTGTAATCACTTGAGAGTGAAACTGTAAGTTAACTTGTAAGTTGGATGGTATTTATATTCCATGGCGTCTATAAAGTATTGCCGAAGTGTAGTGGTACATACTTAGAAGAATAAAGTCGGAATATTGCAAGCTTAAATGCAACTGATTGTGATAATTAATCATAAAGGTTTCGATATATTAAGAATGAATTGGAAATTAATTTTACCACTTTTATTTGTTGTATGTATTTTATTACATGAATACCTCTAGGGCAATACCCTGAATATTAAAATAAGTCAACTTAAAAATGTTATGTGTTATATGTTATATGCATAGTTGTTCACAGGAATGCTGAAATGATGTTATTTTAGAACAGATTTAAGCAAGGTAAGTTGAAATTTGTGTTTTATTTGTTCAAATACACGAGTGACCTTTTGTAAAGGAAATTCTATTTCACCTAGGGAATATCTCGCAATTAAAATCCTCTGGGTTACTTCTCATCCAGAGAAAATCTTAACTAGACTAGACGTAGTTGGCGCCCGTAAACTTGACGGATTGCAAATTTGCAAGTTAAGTGTTGTTAGTAATGTAGCTTGACATTGCAGTTAGGTAAATTTTTGATAATTATTCAATTGTGTGGTATTTTCTGTGACTCATTTCTATAGGGACCCACTCCCGCACCACTGTACCTAGCTGGTATATCTTTATTTTGTTAGAAGATTCTCGCTCCTTTTGGGCAATTCCAAATTTAATAATTTAACACTTCAAACACCCAGAACAGCACTCAGTGCAGTAATAATATAATTCTGTTACTAATAACAAAATTCTATAATGTTACGCTAACAGTATTCGAATCAGAATGGCGCATATCAAATAAACATTTCTACAATTTTACTAGAGGACATGCAATTACTCTTACAATTGATTTGGTGAATCCAGATCGTTACGCCGCAGAGAGATTACACCGTGGTCAACATTACACGTTTTAAATTAGGTAGATAAATGTCTTGTAATTTAGTGGTTAAAGCAGAATAAATTGGAACAAAACATACGACAAAATATAGCTAATAAGAGGATGACATTTGCTCGGAGTTATTTACCTCTAATAAAAGTCATTCTGAATTAAGGATAGTGGTTTTACGTTAAAAACCCGCTGGGAGTGTTGCAGCCGTTGTTGCTCATATTGCGAGACCAATATTTATCTCTCTCCGCTCTGTGTGATTTATTACGACCTAACTAGTTCATTAGCAAGCATTATCGAGTAATATGCCATCTATATTTTCGTCTATTTGAACAAACCTTATATAAACTTTGTATTTTGTTGACTAAAATTCGCACTAATTTATTTATGTATGTATTTCATATACGACAGGTGTATGTAATTGAACGACAATCACCCGGTGTTGCCTAACTAAAAATATTCTTCGCCTAATAACAACCTAAGGTATTCTGATGCAACAAATTGATAAATCGATACCTATACATGGTGTCCAGAAACTCTTCTGCCAAACGAAAGCGACACACACTGGACATAATTTTATGTCGATTTAACACAAATTATCTTAATCCAAAAATGTTTCCTAACGTTACTAAAATTCTGAAGGTGGTGCGTTTAAGTCAGTTTTTAACAATATCTTTAAAATGCCGTTCTAGTGTAACAATTTATTTATAAAAGAAAGAAAAAAGAAAAAAAATTGCTAAAATTACTTATTTGCAATCCTGAATAAGTTTTCATATTCATAACAGGGTTCTGGTTCCGGATGTAAAACAATAAACAATCCGTTATGGTCTGTTAATTCTATTGGAAGGTTAAATTCCATACTTCGTTTGCTATAACAAATTATACACTTCAGGTGTTTGAAAACTTGTGAAGTAATTAAAACCTCAAGGTAATCGTTTAAAACAGCACTGTATCATTAGGAATTGTAAATAAATACGTTATAATTCTCAAATATATAAGGTTACCCAAGTTGTTTTATAAACACAGCTCGTGACCCGCCCTAGTTTTGTTAAGCTTTAGTCTTTATTAGTAATTCCGTCTAGATAGGGTTTTCCAGAACAAATAATTCTTATGAACCGTTAGGGTAATATTATCACTTCTATTCCATCCTCCGAGAAGTTCGTAATGGGACGTTGATGGTAAAACTTAATTCAAGAAGTAACACGGTGTTCTGTTTTTAGAGCAAAACTTAAGGACTAAAATACCGATTTGCACTTCAAAGGTGTCTTTTTGGAGTAGTTTGCTCTGTTACACGAAAATAGACCGCTGATATATTTTCATGGCCTGAGTCTAGTTAAATCCTGCACTACATCAGAGTACTTCCGTCTAGATGATTATCTACAATTTGCTTTTAAAGGTGAGTGATTTATGTTGTTGCCGAATACGTCAATGAATTTATGAAAATTCGGTTATACTAAACAACCTCCCTTAAAGTTCGACACGTCGTCAATCCTCGCACTAACCGAACTAGAAATAAAACTGCCATTATTGCAGTCCATAAGATTCTTTTTGTAGAACAGAAATTATATATAAAATTTCAAATTTTCCTGTTTCAGATATTTTATTAAAAAGAAAAAGTTCAAATAAATTCCTATTTAAAATTTGTAACAAATAAAGCTTTCTCATTTGCAAGAGGCGGGTATAAAAAAATTACGTTAAAAGGTTTCCTTGTGTAATGATCTGCAACAAAACTTGTCTTGTATAAAAGTAGAAAAACCACATAATATTCCTATTACAAAAATTAAAATTTAGCTAATCTGAACATGTAATTGGAATGCCAGACCTGACAAACCATCGTTAAGATACCAAATTTGTAAATGCACAAACTATTTACGTATACTGTTTGAGTAATTAAAGCAAAAACTGTGATACTAGATAATAATGTTACTGAATATGAATTTTACAGTGTTGATCAATCATTATCAATACCATCATCATCATCATTAGGTCTTAAGTTCTAGAACTGGTTGGACGCGTACCGTCATTGTTTCCTACTCTGAGCTAACCTACACCTTTCCCTGAAATTCACATAGCCTACATCATTGACTATCTTCGTGCAATAGTCTGATCTAGGTCTACTTCCACTTCTTTCTTTTTCTATCTGTGCATGTAATATATCCCGCACTATTCCCCAAAAATGCCTTAGAATATGTCATGCCCTTCTATTTCCTCTATTTTTTTCGACAGATATCTCTCTTCCCTTACTCTTTCTAGAACCTTTTTGTTACTAAATTTGCCTTTCCATACTATCATCATCATACATCTGAAGCACACCATTCCAAAAGGTGTCTACCTTTTACCTATCTGCTGTGCTCCACACATATGCTTTCAACAATTTTTTACTTGTTTCTATGTTTGTTGTCTTCGGGTGTAGCCGATGCTTTTTCATGTTAGATACATCTCGGTCCCCCTTCTGTTGTTTTATAAGTATATACCCTATTTCACCGATATTCAGTGGTATGTGATAGGGGTCAGCAATCTGTGGCTACCAAGATACCCCAGACTTGAACAGTTGAAGAATTAATAATTTTTCATTAAATCCTTTCACACAATCAACATTACTTGAAAATATTGCAAAGCCAACACCTGTAATTGTTTCTAATAGTCATCAAGTTTAAGTGCAATTATTTTTTTCGTCATTGGGTTTTCCGTCTTGGAACTAGTTGGACGCGTACATGCACTGATTTTCCTGAAACTCCCACAGCCTACATCTTTGACTATATGTGTGCAATAGTCTAACCTAGGTCTACATCTACCTCTCTTTTTTTCTATCTCTGCTTCTAATATATTCCGCACTATTCCCTCATGCCTTAGTATGTGACCATTATCCTATCTCTCCTATTTTGTACTATTTTCCACATATTTGTAAAACCACCTTGTTATTAACTTGCCTGTCCATGAAATCTTCATATGTCTGCAGCACCACATTTCAAGTGCTCCTTTTTCCTGTCCGTTTTTCCTACTGTCTAAGTATGACAGCCGTGTAGCGCTGTGCTCCACACATACGCTTTAAGCAACCTTTTCCTTGTTTCCATATTTGTTGCCTTTGAACGCAGTAGTTGCTTTTCGAGTTAAATGTAGCACGACCTCCTGCTAACCTTAGTTTTATATCCTTTGGGCTTTCTGATCTCGCCTTATTTGGCTACGTAGCAGAAATTCTTAATCTCTTGTAAATTCTCGTTTCTATGTGCACTCAGGTTTTTGACTCCCCCCCCCCACACTACAGACTAGTACATTAGTTTTATACTTGTTAATTTTCATACCGTATCTCTCGATTTGAGCTGTTCCTATTTCATTAAGAGCAGCTTCTAACTCTTCCGTGCTAGATGCTAATACCGCTATATCATCTGTAAATTTAAGCATATCAATCTTTTGTCCCTGCATAATAATTCCAAATGTCTTCCTGCGTTTGACAGTATTCATTACTTCTTCCATGTACAAGTTACAAATTAATGGGGATAATGCACATCCCTATCTTACCCTTTTCCTAATGTTTACTTCTCTACGTTCCTGCTCTAATTCTATTACCGCTGTTTGCTCTTTGTGTAAGTTATGTACTATCTGTCTATCCCTAAAACCCATTCTAATCTTTTAAGTATTTCTAAACATTTTTTTTCCATTTTACATTGTCGAATGCTTTTTCCTATGTACACGCTTTCTCCTTTTTATATTGTCTTCTCCATTATCACCCTCATAGAGCTAAAGTATCCCCTTGTGTTCCCCTGTTTCGCCTAAACCCAAACCCAAATTAATTTTCTCCTAGTATTTCTAAGTGTTGTTATAATAAAAATATTTATTTATTGAAAACGAAATAGACGAGTCATTACGTTAGCAATTATCCTGTGCCTGGTAATTTAAAAGTGGCATATGTTAAAAATGTTCTTTTTATTGTTGAGAAAGATATCAAATTGGTTAAAACAAGATCAACCCTACATTATTTCGCGTTATATTTATCCAAGAATTAAGATAAAGGATAAGAATTAACAAACACGAAAGGGGTTTCTGTATCTCTCCTTCAAGATTAATTAATACTTGTAAGATAGAGTAGCATTCAACTTAAAATTACATACTCTTTCATTCATCTAAGTAAATTCAGCCCCGCCACACATCTAACTCTGCTTTGGGATAAAAGCCAAATTAGTCGAAGACATAGTTTTTAGACCTTCCATCTTTTAAGTAAAAAACTTTTTTTTAAAAGTGTATAATCGTGAAGCAAGTCTAAATATAAAACTATAGCAATGTAAATTGTTCAAACTTGAAAAACTTGACTTTTGACACTCCCATCACAGTAAATATTATTTCTCTATTAAGCTCCTCCTCGGGGAGATTGAATAAAAAAACCAAATCTAATAGCACAACGGAACCAAGTTTACAACGGGTGATCTACATCTGTTTGAATACATAAATCTATTCTAATCTATTTCTATTACCATAATTCGTGCAAAAATTAGATGATAATTTCTAATTTGATTTGCAGGCATCTTCAACTACTTGCCACTGCTGAATATGAGTTTTAATTGGAACAGCTTAAACGAATTACTTGAAGTAGCCCCAAATACAGAAATTACATGTGTTCAGATATGGTGATCTTGGATGCCAACTGATTGGACCATCTCCTCCAATCTATTGATTTCTGTGTTGTTAAGAATTGACGAACATCTCTACTATAATGAACTGGACAACCATCGTGTAAAAACCACAAATTCTGTCTTCAAGTAAGTTAGGTAAACATATTCAAGAAAAATAATAAGATTGTAACAATTTCGATTTTCTGTTATTCAAATACTCAAGTTTTGTTCGATAAACCTAATCAATAAATGTTAAATTTCTATTGGAACCTTTTATTATAAAATTCATACATAGTACGCCCTCTACATTAGAATAGCAAAAGTACACATCAAGTGACTTCTAGTTGTTTGTATCTTGTGTCAATATCCCCCTTTCCCGCACATACGAGTAGAAAGAAGGCTGCCTCGTGGAATAAGCCATTTTTAATATCAGATGTAGTCCGTAGACACGTATTTTTCGGAGCTTGCACGTTTTTATTCAAACATGCCGCCCGACCAGTTATTTAAGTGGAGTCAACATGTTCCATAAGTTAGTCTTAGTTTTGGTAATAGCATCGACCTAAAATGGTGATGGAAATATTTTTACGGTAAGAAAGATTGCACAAGCTTACCCCAAATTTTTATTCTTTCGTTTCATTTCAGCGCAAGTTTTTGAAGTTCTTGAGATCTTCAAGTTTTTATTCATTTTTTAGTTTAGCGTTTTAAGGATTAAACTAACTATCATTGAATATGGAGATAGTTATAATTCCGAATTTTTGAAATATTAAATTCAAGTTACAAGTAAAGAAGTTATGGAAATTTAAAAGCAGTTTCAATTGTTACTAGGCAAGAATGTCGAAACCCGCACATGTTATTGGTTAATACGAATGTTAAATCCGGACCCCTGTGTCAGCTACGCTCAACTATAAGGGTAAGGACGCAGATATAGCAGATGGTTAGCGGTGAGTCACCCTCCATTTTTATTCTTATATTTTTTTTCAAGAAACTTTCAATTAAATGCTCAGATAAATTTTCGAAGAAGCTATACCTAAGTTTGTATAAAATTAATTCTCCAAATTTTTGCTAAAGTTCATAGTTCAATTAATTTGTTTCATTTAAAATTTAATTTAAAAATTTAGTATTTGAATAAGGCATAATTGACCTTAACATTTTTAAGATCTTGGTGCAATGTTGTGTTTGAAGTTACAAAGTTGTATTAAAGGATTTGCTTTATCGAACAAGTGATAGGATAAGAATTGTTTGCCGAATTATAATGTATAACACATGGTAATAATACACCTGATGTATAATTCAATGTCGTCAATAAGTACTTTCTTTGACCTTTGATTTTATTAAAATTTGTTATTAAGAATGTATAACCATAACCTGAGAAATTACTTTTGAATATGTAAATTTTGTTTGTGAACTGGAAAGGATCCTATCCAAGTAAAATGAAGTCATTGTAACGTAAATTAAAAGTAACTTATTTCTTACTGAAAACTAAAATAATTTATGCATTTAATAAAACACTATTCCACGGAACTGTTTCGAAAGTCTCCGTATAAATAAGTTGTATAAACAATGTATATATAAATATTTTTTTGAAAACAAAATTAATAGAAAATTTTTAAGTTGTCTCAAAATTTTCTTTCTTTAAAGCTTGTCCTACAGAAACAAACTGTTTATAATTTAGAAGCTTTAGTACTGAAGGAAGGTATTATTAGTGTAAATGTTAAAAGTTTTTCTTGAAGGTATAATTTTGATTAGTAATTTACATATAATTATTTTTGTGATAAAGTGACTAGGCTCTCATGAAGCCCTAGTTGGAAAACGTCTAGGTATGATTAAATTTTCAGATAGCACGAGATCGTCGTTCCTATTCCAGGTTGCAGAAACCACAGTAAGTATTGTTGTATATGTTGCTTGTCGTAAATTTTTTTCTCTTTCGAAGATTTCCGTATCTGATCTTCGAAGAATTCCTTATAAAACACTCATTAAGATACGGTGGCGTCCAATAAAACTCCTTTTGTTTTTTTTCGTATACCATCCTACGACCCTAGCTCATAGCTCTGCCCTAAGTTGAAGAAACTTAGCTGGCTGGAAGAACTCTTTAAAGGAATCCTTTTCTCTCAAAGCCATTCAACATCCTTTTACCCTGGGCTTGTCCATCAAACAGGAACCCCTCGTAATCTATCGAGGCTCTGCCGCTTGTATGGTAGAGCAGTCATATTTAATAGAAGACTCGAATGTTACGAGATAATCCAGTCCCGTTGATCGACCAGGTAACTATACAGGTCCCAGGAAGGTCACCAAAGACACCTATCCAGACATTTATACCAAATCTTTGCTGATGCTTAGTCAGCTTTATTACGTGGGGGTTTGCACCAACAAGCGAATAATGATGTGAATTATGTAAATTAAATAACTAATCGCTGGTAAATGTTGCTTCATCACTAAATAAAATATGAGATGAGAAATTAGGATCTTGAATCTTTTTGTTCCGCAACCAATTTGAAAAATCTACACGATTAGGGTAATCATCATCTAACATCGCATGAACTTTCTGAAAATGAATAGGATAAAAGTTTTCTTTATAAATAATATACCTCATAAAAGATTTGGAAATGTCACGAAACATAGTAGCGAGTCTTTTGACACCAATCTCAGGATTATTTTCAATTTTCAACAAAATATCTTTGTCGTATTCATCAGTAACATCTGAGCCTCCACCAGTTTCAGTATTATTTGAAAATACTGAGCCTGTTTCTCTCAATCTTTGGTGTAGGGCTGTAATATTGCGCGGCTGGGATACCCTCTGCATTCATCTTGGTTCCCCTGAACGAACATTACATTGTACTTCGCCATAGACTAAATGCATATCAGTGTATTTTTTTACTAGTAAAATTACCCATTTTTATAAAAATTGCATTTATTCTATCTCTGCAACACAACACTAGTAACAATAATTGTTTGAATCAAAACATTTTGACACGTACAAATATCTAGCCGCTGGCTAGTCAAAGCCAATTTCGTATTTCTAGTAACCAAATGAAATTTTATGCAAAAAACTCAAAAGTTGAAATTGATTTTTCTCGAAATTGGGAGAAACCTCGAAGCTTTCAAATTTGACATAGAATATTATACAAATTTGGAGATAAAAAATTGTAATTCAAAATATCCATTGGCCCCTTCGCACAATGAGACACCTGTGATTTCAATAAAAAAATTGTATTTACAGTGGAAGTTTAAACAACTTATGTGACGGCATTTTTTTAGATATTTTTAAAAAACTGACTTAAAGACGTCATTTTCGAAGAGCTTTAGCATTTTTGGACGAGCGTAATTTGGGTTAAATCGACATAGTCAATTATATGTGACTTCGATTTGGTAGGAGAGTTTATGGACACTCTGTATAGCTATCCAACCGTAATTCAATAAAATGCAGTTGCAATATACGCAAAATGTGTCAAAAGACTACTGAAACTACATATATAAAAAGTTAAATTAAACAAACGCTGAAGTTGATGTTGTCGAGCAACGTACAATTTGAGAAACTTCTAACCTGACTGAAGTATTAAATTTTGTCACTAAAGTTTCTAGATAGGGGTAGGTAGTATAAGGGTTGATGAAAGTCGGGAAAGTTATGTTCATTTAAGCCATCAATTAAACTTAGAACGTAACGGTAAATTAAAAACATAAACTAAAACCCGGCTTTAGGGTTGAATTCAAACCCATCAAGTAAACCTGGATGTACAAACTTAGTTTCAGAATTGACTAAATTAAGTTTTAAAACATCGTCTTACAAAAATTTATAGATTAAGAATGGAATAGAAATGGACCAGGAAATTACAATAATCCGGAGTAAAATAATTCTTAATAAACTTTTTATTAGTCAAAAGCGAGCACAAATTCGACAGATAGGCTTAAAATATTCGAGACGAAATAAAATAAAATTAAATTCATTGAAATAGAATAAACGTAGTATACGATGTAGATTTACCAACAGTTTAAAGGTGCTCATTAGGAAAATCTTGTATGTAATGTGGCGCCGATTGGTCTACCTGTGACCAGAATAGTTACATTATAAGATAAACGTAGGGTTTAAACACCTGCGGTGCGAGGTTCCTTGATTAAAAGGTACAAGCATTTGTATTTAAAGATTACAATAGGTACATTCGAGAATGTCATTTGCATAATTTCTGGTATGTCCTAGAATTATCTACAAATTTTGAATATACATATATATTAACGTCATGTATATTGGAGTGCAGTTCTAATTGATACTTGTGACTTGAAATTAGCAGTGGTACTGTTAAAGTTTCGTGTAAAAGATCAAGCATATATGGATTGACGTTTAATGATAATCTTTTAATGTCACTTTTGAATTTGTACAAAAGTTTGTATTTTCTATAAGTCCTTATTAAATCTATTATTATCACAAAAGTGTTTATACAGTTCATTCAATAAGTTATCCAATCCACAACATAAATGGTGATATTTGAGCCAAATTAAACCATCAAAATAGTTTTTGTTCTTTCAGTCAAACGCGATAACACAAATATGGTTTACTTTCATCTGATAAAGTTAGTGTTGGTATAGTTTCAGTATCGTTGCCGTGAGTGCATTCTCCATTTCACGCCTTTGCTGCTATATCAAGAAGAGTTCAACGAAGCAGGACGAAGTAGGAAAACAAGTAAGTGAGTGCGTTCCATGGTGCTATTATATCTTCAAACTGGTACCTTGTCATGTATCCTTACCTTTATACGTTTAACTTTCGTTAAAACTGTGTAATGACTTTGCTTCACTATTTCGAAAAATCAAAGCTCTGAAATAATTGAGTTTACATTTTAATAATTCAATTAAACGTTTAAAATTAATTACTAGTCTTGTTAGTCGTCGTATCTACGATGACTGATTCAGATATTATTCAGAAATTGCATAGAAACAAATCCTTACTAATTCATAATCACACGAAGACTATTTTTATTTATCTGTAATTAACAAAGAAACATCTTGTAGCATTCGTCAATTAATAGACGAATTGTTACGAAACCTCCGATCATTAAAATCATTGGGTCAACCAATTGAACATTGGGATGCTTTACTTATTTACATAGAATTAAATCGTTTAAATAGCAACTCTGTTCGTGAGTGGGAATCTCAAAAGCTCAAAGATCAGTCTCTGAAAGATTTAATAAACTTTCTAAAAAATAAAGCGGATATTCTCGAAAAAATTGAAACCAACTCAGTTTCGACAAAGGAAAATATTCATATTAAATCAAGATCCCTGCTGAGCGCTCAACTCACATGTGCATTTAGTAAATCTTCTCACAATTTGCCCAGCTGTGTTCTTCTTAAACTCAGTATTACCGCTCGATTGGCTGAAGATACAAAACTAAACTTGTGAGCCAACTGTTTATACAGTGGCCATCAAAGTAAGGCGGCTTCGTGGCGTAGTGGTATGTGTGGGACTACTACGTCCAAGGTCCCGGGTTCGAATTCCGACACGGTCCGCTTGAAAAATGTTAGGCGAGCATTTTTCACAAAAATACACCCTCATTTGGATGAGAGGTAAAGTGAAGGTCTCGTGTGTGAATGTTGTCACGCACGTTAAAGATCCCTACCTTGCTTGGAACAGCAAGGGTTCGGCAAAATTCCAAATTTTCCAAGTAAAAAAAAACTCGCTTCCTGGCCAATGTAGTACCTTCGGGTGGAGCATTGGAAAATCACATGTAAGGCCATCAGAGTCTACATTGCAAATATGTCAAATGTAGTCTTAAACATCATACGGTTCTGCATTTTGAAAGGCATGTAGCAGCTCAATACGACACTTCTTCATTTGTCGAACCTTCTATGAACAACACTCAAGTTACGTTGTCCAACTGTGTGTTACAAGATAATCAGGTTTTGCTATCAACCGTAACACTTAGGGCTTTTGATCACTCTGGACAGCTGCGTTACTGTAAGGCGCTTCTGGATTGTGCATCTCAATGCATGTTGCAAATTTTTGGGTCTTGCAAGGAAGCATGCTGACATTTCAGTGGTCGGTACTAACCAAATACAATCGTGTATCAAATATAAATGCGGTAGAACAGTGAAAGCTCGTCATTCGTCATTCTCCACTACTTTTACGTGTTTAATAATTCCAAATATTTGTGACAAAATTCCAGCTTGTCTAGTATGGGGTTTCTGCATTCAGCATACCAAAAAATATTCATCTCGCTGACCCAGAATTTTATAGGCCTTCAAAGATAGATCTTTTTATAGGTGCCGGTCTCTTCTGAGAACCATTATGCGTCGGTCAGATAAAGTTGGGCCCTGAAAAACCCATACTTCAAAAAACCAAGCTAGGTTGGTTCATATCGGACAGTATAAGTTGCACTATTCCCAGTCGAACAGTTTCATGCAATGTTGCTCAAAGCGTTTCTAGTCTTGACCTATCTAGATTCTGGGAACTTGAAGAAGTTACACTTGATCGCCATTTTCAAATGAAAAGCAGGAATGCGAGGCACATTTTGTCTCCACCTTCCAAAGAAATAGTGAAGATAGGTTCATCGTCTCCTCTGAGGGATTTTCCGGATAAATTGGGGGATTATAAAGCGGGAGCGTTGTAACGATTTTACCGGCTTGAACGCAAGCTTCAAGTGAATCCTGATCTTAAGAGCATTTACATTGACTTTATGAACGAATACGAATCAATGGGTCACATGTCACAGATATCAATAGATAGTCCAAAGTCGCAAGTTAAATATTTCAATCCGCACCATGGTGTGCTAAATGCGAAAAATACTACTACCAAATTAAGGGTTGTTTTTAATGTTTTTTTCATCATCTTCAGATACCTCTGCTAATGATCTTTAAATGGTGGAACCTGTTGTACAAAAAGATTTGCTTTCAATATTGTTGAGTTTTCGCCAACACTCATGCGTAGTTTCATCAAATATTGCCAAAATGTATAGACAAATCTTGATAAATCCTGATCAGAAATGTCTTCAGCGTATCCTATGGCGCAGTGCTCCCAACGAATCTCTACATTCTTACGAACTAAATACTGTAACATATGGTACCGCAACTGCACCCTTTCTAGCTACAAGTCTTACAATTTAAAAAACGAATTCTTACGGTTAAAAAACGTCGATAAATACATCGCGCAAGCACGATGAAAAAGCGACGCCACTGGCGGCTGGTAACGCTAACCTTTGTACAGATTTTGGCGCGCCCATCTGTCAATGACGTCACCAATGCACAAATTAAATTACGCAATATATAAAGTAAATTTACAACAATTATGTCAATAAGGTACTCACATAATAGGTCCAGATTTCCACGAAATACGCCAATCGTCCTTCAAGATAGATAAAGATTGCGTCAGCACGTCCATAAGGGCGGCTGCTGGCCCCTTGAAGGCAATTAACAGAGGGTACGTCTGACGTACATCCAAATAGCTTGGACTCGATCTCAAGGCTCCACTCCGGAGTAATTAAAGATGGTGCTCCGGCGTGGAATGCGGTTCTGCCAACGGCTACAAATTCATCACCTACCTATGCAGGGAACGGAAAGGAAACATGGTATAAGGGCGACAAACAAAGATAATCAGGCAAGGATATCTACATAGATAAAGATAACGATACGTTACCGAAAAACGTCCACTGCACTCGAAGGTTCAGGCAAAAAAGCAACGTTACAGAGACTCACGGAAACTTCTCCCCACTTTGTCCCTACTCCACTCGCGTCGCGCGATCTGGCGCAAACGCACTGTGACGTAACGGAAATACGCGCACCGAGTCTTTTGAATTTATGGCGCGAAACCTCCGCACATCAAAATTAACCTAAAACAATGTTTAGTGCCAATTTGGCACGTAACACAAGGTGTATAATACAACTTTCCAATGAGTATTGAAATAAGTTTCCATTAGCGTCAAGGATAATTCGTTCTGACTTCTATGTCGACGACTTGTTAAGTGGTTCCGAATCCATTTCTAAGCTCTCCACTACTTGCCAACATATCATTTTCATTCTAAACAAGGGCTGTTTCTCTTAAGGAAATAGGTTTCAAATAAACCTAAAATATTGCAAAATATTCAAAATTTTAATTCATTGTAAATTTTTTATCAATTGGTCCAAAGCAAAGTACCAATACTTTGGGTTTGCTTTGGTATCCAGAATTAGACACTTTATCATACGAAATAAATGTCAAAATTTTTCAAAGGACTATAACTAAGCGTACTCTACTTTCTACTATATCGGAAGTGTACGATCCGCTTGGCCTTCTGAGCGCTTCTACTATCATAGCTAAAGTTTTAATGCAAAAATTGTGGCTTGAAAAAGTGCGATGGGATCAATCCTTTCGTTACAACTGCAGACGGAATGGTTTGCGTTTAAAAACGAATTGCCTGAATTTAGTAATCTTAAAATTCAACGTCACGCAAAATTATCAAATTCCGTATTTCTTGAACTACATGGGTTTTCCGATTCATCAGAAATAGCTTATAGTGCGTGCATTTACTAACGATCAACACGGCTCTGTGTCTGTACAACTGCTTTACGCTAAAGCTAAAGTACCACCACTCAAAACTATCACTCTTCCACGTCTTGAGTTGTGCGGTGCTCTAATCTTAGCACGCTTATTAACAAAGGTTCTTAATTCTATTAATGTCACATTTAATACAATATCTTGCTGGATCGATTCCACAGTGGTACTATGCTGGTTGCGAACATCGCCACACCTGTTAAAATCATTTCTGGTCGATCGGGCGTCAGAAATTCAATCTAAGACAAATCTAGATAATTGGTGTCATGTTGATTCACAACAAAACCCAGCTGATTTGTTATCTCGAATCGTCGGCTCTAAGTTATTCAGAACATCTGATCTTTGGTGGCATGGTACAACTTTTCTTAACCAAATTTCCATTATTTGGTCGTTGCAACCGGAATCAATGCTAGAAGTTCCAGAAAATATAAAAATTAAGCTTTCCATGATTTCTATCAGGTGCGAATCCTTTCCTGTTGAAAGATTTTCAAATTTAAATAAGGTGTTTCGCAACTGTCGTAAAAGGTATGAGGCTTCCAGCACTCTAGCTCTTCTCACCATTTCAGGTTTAACTGATTCCTTAAATTTCATGATAAAACAAGTTCAAAAAGAGTCATTCCCTTTCGAACTATTCTCTTTAAGGTCAAAATCGTATGTATCACAAAAAAGTAAAATTCTTAGCTTATATCCATTCTTGAATAACTCTGATATAATTTGTGTAGGTAGTAGGCTAAGAAATTTGGACTCTAACTTTAACAAAAAACACCCAATTATATTGCCTTCGTGTCATCATTTCACCAAATTACTGTTCCATGCAGAACATTTGAGATTATTTCATGCTGGTCTCCAACAGCTTCTGTTTGTTATTCGGTAGCAGTAATGGCCCATATTTAAGAGGAATACTGCAAAGCAAACTGTTCGTACTTGCATACATTGTTGTCCAGCAAAACCTTCGAATTTTAATCCGTTGATGGGCGACTTTCCTGCGAATCGCGTCCGCTCGTCTTATTCTATTGAGGTCACCGGTGTAGATTATGCCGGTCCATTTACAATTAAGACAAAGCGTGGCCTTACATGTGATTTTCCAATGCTCCACCCGAAAGTACTACATTGGCCAGGAAACGAGTTTTTTTTACCTGGAAAATTTGGAATTTTGCCGAACCCTTGCTGTTCCAAGCAAGGTAGGGATCTTTAACGTGCGTGACAACGCTCACACACGGGTCCTCCATTTTACCTCTCATCCGAGCGAGGGTGTATTTTTGTGAAAAATGCTCGCCTAACATTTTTCAAACGGACCGTGTCGGGATTCAAACCCGGGACCTTGGGTGTAGTGGTCATACACATACCAACTACGCCACGGAGCCTCCACGACAAAGCGTGGCCGCGGAGCAAAAATGCAAAAGTGTTATGTTTGTCTATTTATATGTTACAGCACCAAGACTATCCACTTGGAGCCGGTTACAGATTTGACCACCAATTCATTCCTTGCTATGCTGAAGCATTTTATTTCTAGACAAGGAAAACCTGCTTAGTTAATGTCCGATAACGGATCAAATTTTATTGGTGCAAAGAATGAATTACAAAAGCTGGGCGACTTTCTCCAATCCGAGCAAGAAATCGTAATTGCAGATTGTGCAAGTCAAGAGATTAATTGGCATTTTATTCCTTCCTATTCCCCTCACTTTGGTGGGTTATGGTACGCGGGCGTAAAGACAATGAAATGGCATTTAAAGCGTGTTTTATCAAGTGTTGCATTACCATACGAAGATTTTTACTCCATGTTGACGCAAGTTGAAGCTATACTAAATTCCCGTCTTCTCACTCCACTATCAGCCAATCCCGCAGATTTAACCCCACTCACTCCCGCTTCATGATTGGGAAATCAATGATTCACTTGAGCTGGATCCCACTACTGTAAAATCCAACAGGCTGGATTAATTCCAGAAGCTTGAGCAATTGCGCCAACATTTCTGGCAACGTTGGTCATTAGAGTACATTTCTGAACTCTGGCAGCGAAAAAGATGGAAGATAAATCAATCTGCTATTGAACGTGATTCATTGGTCCTCATCAAAGACAAAAATTCCCCCTCCCTTTCGTGGCAGCTTGGAAGAATAACTGAAACATCTCCTGGTGTGGACAACATCGTTCGAGTCGTTTCAGTTCGTACATTTAAAGGTATTATTCGTCATACTGTTGGAACAATCACTCCATTACCCATAGAAAAGACTGTTTAGTGCTCTGTCGTATAGTAAATATTACTAAAATGTGTTTATTTATATTTACATTTATGCTCTTTAAGGCTGCGCAACATTTAACTTAGTCATGTTAAAATATGTTCTTCTTTTATGTATATAAGTTTGAAATAACCCATATTTATCCTATTTAATCTCTGTTAGTATTTTTGCGATTATTTTCTGTTGAAAGAGTGCTCCTTTCAAGGTAGGGGGCATGTTAAAGATTCGTAGTCCAATATATGGATTGACTTTTAATAATAAGTTTTTAATGTTACTTCTGAATTTGTACAAAAGTTTGTATTTTCTATAAGTCCTTATTAAATCTATTATTATCACAAAAATGTTTATACAGTCCATTCAATGAGTTATCCAATCCCATATAAATGACCCTATGTTGATATAAATTACTGTAGTGATCATATACATTAATAGAAATTATTAGATAGTGCTTGGATAGTTAATTGTAGCGTCACGATAATAAGTAATTAAGAGGATAGCATCGTAATTTAAGAAACAATACTTGTACTGTTAGCAATTAGCTAAAAATAAGTCATTGTGAGAGCCTTTAGAATTCCATTATAACTACGATTTGCGGAAAATACTTCTATAATCAGTTTGAAAATAAAGAACTGTTATTATTGCAAATAGAGCTTTCGTTACACTGGTTGCAAGTAGTAGGAATTAAAGACTTTTAAACGATTCCTATTTGCATACTGGTCACTCGTACTCAAAAAATAAAAGGAAACGGACAGTGAAATTCTTTTGTTTTTTAAGGACTTTAAGTCCGGTATGGAGAAACAACGGAGAAACAACAACGAACCGCCACAAACCTTGTAGAAAAACTGAGCGAGACCGCTATAAGTCTACAAGAAAATTCCAGTCAATTACGAGAAGAATTTATACAAGAAGCTACAAAAAAAGCAACAACGTTTGAGCAATTAAGAGAAAATTAAAACAAAAACCATAAAATCCGCAGTAAACCTGGAAGCTAAATTCCCAGGCGGTTTACAAAATTGGAAACCAAGCTTTATTATATGATTTGCATGAACTGGAAGCGAGATTTTCACAAGAATTGTTAGTAAACTTGCGTAAAGTGAGAAAAAAGGTACTAAGAATCAAGGAACGGATTAATTCCATAACAGTGCAAGCATCAGAAACCTCAGTGCTGATGATACAACAGTATCTCTCAGAATGTAAGAATATCGAAAGCTGCGAACTTACGTCAGGGTTCAGAGTAGTACCATCGACAATTGATGGAAAATCACATGGCAGACACGTTTTAAACAGCTCTAGACTGCCACAGCTGGAATAATGGTGAAAAGGCAACTGCCTTGATTGTCGCATTACGAAGTCAAGCATTGAATATCCAGCAGAGCATACCAGACCATGACCAAGGAAACTACGGGGTCTTAACATCAAGGCTGGAAATGAGGTACGCCGACTCTCATATGGAACAAGTGTACTACACTCAAATAAGGAATCGTCACTAACAGGCTAACGAAAATTTGCAAGAGTTTGAAGCAGATATTCCTCACTTGGTAAGACTAACCTACCCAACAGCACCGGATAGCTTTCTGGAGTTGGTAGCTGTGCAGATTTCATTGATAGAATACAGTACGAAGAGATCGTGTAAGTACTAGGACTGGCGCACCCAAAGACTCCACGTGATGGGTTGACTCATGCCTTAGTGTTCCGTCTTGCCCTATATATATAAATTTGCTTTATTTCTCTTATAGTTTTACTTTATCTACAAGTGCTAATGTTATGTTAATATCTGCTATACAATTAAATCTAAATTAAAAATCAGTCCGCGTTATCACCTTCAATATTTATTCTTGTTTTACTTCAAAAGGGAGAGGTCATTGAACGTTCAATGGTGTTTCCAATAGAGTGCAGTACCATTTTTGCTGGCTTTAAAACTAACTAAAGGGAGGTATAATTTTGGGGATAAAGAAATTGATATTATTATTATTTGATTCAGGGGTTTATTTTGTCAAATACTGAATCATATTAAGCTGTAAAGTGTATATAATTTTTCTTTATCATTATACAAATCTTGGTCAATTTCGTTTTTCTCATTCAAGTAGGAAACTATTAGATAAAAAATGGGGTAAATTCTTTGTTATCGTAACGTTGTGCACCCTGTGTGGATTAGTCTGAGCTAGTCGAAGCATATTAAACTTTAGGTGCAGCCATGGCGTGTAGCGTTATCATAGTTATATATACATATATATATATATATATATATATATATATATATATATATATATATATATATATATATATATATTAAAAACATGAATAATTTTGTGTTTCTTAACCTATCTACGATGGTTACCAAAATATCGGCCAAAAATAAAAACTATCAAAAAATATGTTTCGCTTATGTCTTTTTTGCGGTAAAAAGTATCATTTTGCAAATTGTAGAAGCTACGTTTCTTGTTGATTTTGCACAAATGACTTTACAAAATTAAATGCCCAGGATTTTTGAATATATATGTTCCACTTTTGAATTGTGGAGTTATATTAGTTTATAAGGATATGTCAAAGAGAACAACTGCTTTACAAGAATAAAAAGCTGAATAGCGTGTGGAGACAATTTAAAGAATTGTGAAAATTGCTACTCTTTTTTGGTTCGTGCGTGAAAAAGGAAAGTGTTTAATCAGATGCATCCATTTCAATGCGAAGTTATTACATTTCAGACCTAATTTGGATAAGCAGTATCTCACTGATGAATAATATATGATTTTTATGTCCATTGGCACTGTAGGATAATTCACACGTGCAAAAAAACTTTTAGAATTTTTTATTCTGTAACAAATTATTATATACTTAGTAAACATGTAAATGCGTGTTGTGAAGAATCACTCGGATAGTTTAATAATGGTAATAATCAGCTTAAGGATATATTTTCAAGAATGTCCTTGATGTCCGTTGAAGCATGCCAGTTAATACGTGGTTTCATGCATACCTTCTTAACTACATTAATTTTCCTTCAATAGATCAATTAATTCCATCTTATGTTTTTGAATAAATAAATCAAGAACTAAGAGGTTTCTAATATTTCTATAACTATAACCACTGCATAGTGTGTATAACTGAAACACCAACTATCTTTAGCTCTTATTCTGTTTCTACTTAACGGGGGTATGAGAATTTCCGACATATTGTCAAAAAAGCTTGATGAACATTCAAAGCTTGATTTAAAACATACTACTCTCTTTTTCACCAACTAATAAAAGCATCGCTGCATTTTCGAAAGGGAAGACTGGACTTATGACGTTATAAATGTAATTAAAAGCCCTATTGTTCATTCCTCCATATCTTGCTTATTTTCCAAGTAACATTGTCGTTTGGCATGTGTATGAACATAATGTTTTTCGAAAATTAAAAGTTAACAACTTTTTACCTAAAACGAACGGTTCTCATACTTCCCTTTCACTGATCTTCTGGACATTATCTTTTAATGGCACTTTTTAAAGTTGCTAAAGTTTGTAGCCAATTCTAATTTTGAAAGTATTTACAAAGGTCTTAAAAATTAGGCACCGATTTTCGCAGTGGCATTGCTTGTTTTCGAGTAGTATACCCCGTGATTAACAGTTGCCGCACTGCTGAGTATTTGGAGCAAACCCATTCAACTCTTGGCAAATTTTATGCTCAAAATTAGTGCTTTGAACCAGCTCTAATTTTAAGCATAAAATTTGTATTTTAAAAAGAATTTTAAATTCAAAGGATGCTGAGATTAAATTACTGAAATCTTTTCCATCAATAAGGATCAGGATTTGAATAATAAAAAGGGCAAAAGGGTAAATGAATAAAGTGGATGGCAAATTTTCAAAAACATTTACAAGAAGTTCAGCTCAAAGGTCACTGGTCATTTAATTAGCGCATCTACGCTACTCTTGTACTTACCATACAACAAACTTTTAATGATCAATTAGTTCAGTCAGTTGAAACTTTACACTATAAACACTGTCGGCGACGTTTTACTCTTATATTCCTCATTTCCTCAATACCCCCGAACTATTGTTTTCAACTTTAATCATTAAGTGCGAACAAAAATAAATTTGTTTTGTTTCACCACCAAACTGGAGATTATAATACTTACAAACGATCATAAATAAAGCGTACCTACGCTTCCGCTATAAAAGATTAATGAATATGTTAGGCGCCAGAACGACACGACGCCGACGCCAGAATACGAGGATGATTTGTATCTGCTTTGCAATTAAACTAAAATCAGCAGTTTTTGTTGAATTAAATGAATGAGTGAGCTCGGTGGAAATGCCTTTGTATGAGTGTACTTATAACGTTTTATGAGGGTGAAGATGACTGGAGATTTTGGCTCTAATTAATTATGCAAAAAGGGTGTGAGCCATATTAAGACCAAAATCCCTTACCATAAAACGTATGAAGTAGTTCAATTACATAGCTTAACTCTTCGGTAGTGTTATATACTGTCTTCACATAAAGTAGGAAATAAGCAAAATATTCTGTTACGGGTTTTAGTGGACGTAAAATATTTCACCTTGCACATTTAAACAATTCAAACTACAAATAAATAAGTTCTTATAGCTGTTACAAAATCTCAACGACCCTGGGATGCTCAATGGAGGAAGTGAGAAACCTTTAGAAAAGGATATAACACGGTGTTTTCAGTTTAACCTAAAAACATCACGATTCGCTAAAATAACCCTTAATGTAATGTCAAATTATTAATGTGTAAACAAATACCTAACCTTATGACTAATCTATGATAAAAGGCAAGGCGTATTCACTTTTGAGTTTTATATTACTTCTTGGGACTAAATGAATTAAATAAATCATATAAAGAAATATGGGATATTCCTTATAAGGTCAAAGTTACTATTCCTTTCGAAAGGAGGAATAAAATGTCAAGATATAAAAACTGGAAAATGAACTTAAAATTCTTCAAATATCATTAAGAACCACGTTTGAAGTATGAATTTTTTAAATACGTACAGGGTTTATAAGTGTGGATAAAATCCATTGTGGAATCTGCATCAAAGGATTCAGCATGAACGTAACTTAACAAAGAGTAGATTTTTACGGAACTTTAAAGATTATAATTAGAACAATCAATTAAAAATAAAATTTGAAATATAGGTAGTTTATTGTTTGAATCTTGAAAAACTATTGGTAACATCAAGCATGGTTTTAACAATGGAGAAGAAATTCATAGTTATGGAGACATTGTAGATTGTAGGCTTGAATAGCAAAACTAAATGTAGTACAAAAAGTTATTTTTATACAAATGTTTCAGTTAAATAAACACTCAACATAAAACAGTTTGAGCGAAATAGTAATTGTATACACTGCTTTAACTTCACCGTGAGCTATCTACATTATATAGTCATAATAATTACTTTAGACAGCATAATTTAAATTTTCATACAATTCATTCAATGATTTCAAATAAATTTAATAAAACCTTAAATATATTATTTAGATCAGACACCCAAGTAAAATACAAGTTAGTATTATTAAATAATACAATAAAGTTGCTTATTTAAATGAATAACAAGATGCAGTACAAATAAATTGAAAATGCCTTATAGCATACACAATCATATTGCACGTTACTGTAATGGTTTGCAACCAAAGCACCATCACTATCATCATCAGGCAAACTCAAGTCTGAAGAATCACCATCGTAGTTAACATTTATTATTAGTTCTTCTATGTCGTCTATTATATATTCCCTACTAAGGTATTCCTTTTAGTTTTCTCTACATAAGAACAAACATTTACCCATTCTTGATAACCAAAGGTATTGAACTTATTTTCAGCCAACTTCCATACATCCTCTAATTTAAAAGTTGTGTTACTTGCAGCAACATGATATTTTACTATTGCCCATATTTTTTCAATATGGTTGAGTTCAGGATGATATGGGGACAATCGCAACACTGTATGACCATGTGCGCCTAAAATTTTATCAACAACATATTGCTTGCACGGAGCCTTATGCTGGTTAATATTTGCATATAGTTCTGATTTTGTATCTTTAAGCTGAAAAGGTTTGTTTCTTTTCAGTAGCCAACACCTCATGTCTTCTTTCTTCCAAGCCGTAGTTGGATTTGGTTCCTCGGTCGCATTATGATATGATGCATTATCCATCACTAACACAGAGTTTGGTTCAAGATTTTGTAATAATTTGTCTTGTAACCATTTACAGAAATTTCTATGATTCATTTCATCGTGATAATCACCAGTTTTAAGTCCAGACTTAAAAATTAGCAATCCATTCGGAACAAAATCTTTTTTGTTGCCAGCATGTATAATAATTAAACGTTTCCCTTTAACTAATGGTGCTTTTGAACATTGATTTGAACCATTGTCCTACGACTTCGATACAGTATGTGAACTGTGCAGGTAAGTTTCATTGTACTTTTCGTAAAAAATTGACTCGTTTTGCTCGGATTTCTGGTTTTTCAATTAAGACTTTAGGATTGTCTTGGCACTTCTTCCAACGAAACCCCATTTTATGCACCAATCGTCTAAACGAATTGATCTTTCCACAGAAATTAATCCCTTCAGATTTGAAAGCTTAAAATACAGCCTGCATTGTAGGTTGTTTATTGTGTGTATTCGAAAATCGATAAATAATTGTGCGCACAATTGCTTCTTCAAATTCATCTACTGTAGACTTTGCACTACCTTTCTTGATGGTTTTCCTTGGTGAGATAAATTGTAACTTAGCATCATTTGGCTGCATTTTGCTTTCTTTAATAATTTTCTTAACAGTTGTTAACCCAACACCAGTTGCTTCAGACACTATTTTGCTCAAATTGTTCAGCAAAATCATATCTTGGCCAGCATCCTTTTGCTCTTTCATATAATTGTAAAAATTATATATAAACTCACGACCTTGGCTATGAACAATTTTTTGAGAATTGCTCATAATGAAGTCGAATCTTACCTAAAATAAAAAATATGTACTCAAGAAATATTAAATTTAAAAACGTTTACTTATAATTTCAAAATAAACAACGAAGTGTAGTCTTGAAAAAGACTGTTTTATAAATATTATTAACAAAGGGAAATTAAACAAAATACAGAAAAGAGAAACAAATTGGCAAAAATTGCAAATGTCAAAATTAAGTGTCTAAAATATGCAGTATTGGCTCGGCGGTTAGTTCAGATCATAGATTAGATAAGGTTAATATAGATATGCAACTTTTATAATTGAAGCACGTGACTTTATGTTACATTCATAAACATAGATTTAATCAAAATAATAAATATGATTTAGAAGAGAGTAATCTGCCTGACCATTTCGAATGGACCTCCACCTTGCCAAAGTTCTAGATTACTAGAACAGATGAAATGGCTTGCGTGATCTAATGAGCTAAAGAGCCAAACTACAGGTTCAACCAAAGTAGTAGGGTCGTTAGTGAGGAACCGGACTAAGACAGGCCTCTGAAAGAGGGCAGCGGCTCTTTCGATACTTAGATTGGCAGAGACCATAGGGGTCGGTATGGCAGTATAAGACACACTACCGCGATGTGGAAGGCAACGGAAAACCACCACATTACCTCCCAAATACATAGCGTACCTAAATTATAATAAAATGATGGCATTCTCTGGGGTAAAAGATTCCGGAGTTAAAATAGTCTCCCATTCGTATCTCCGGGAGGGGACTACATTTTGCGAGTCGGAGCGTGGAATGTGAGAACTATGAATCAAGTAGGTATGCTAGAGAACCTAAAATCGAAATGAATAGATTATTGCTAGACATAGTGGGAATCAGCGAAGTTCGGTGGCCAGAGGCGGGGGATTATTTTTGGAGTGGAGACTTCAGGGTAATTCATACAAGAGCAGAGGAAGGAAATTTGGGTGTGAGGATATTTATGCGGAAAAAGATAGGATACTGTGTAGAAAATTACTTAGAAAAGAACGAAAGAGTACTCATGCTTAGATTAGAATCTAAACCGGCAAACACAGTAATAATACAAGTATACATGCCCACCTCTAGCTACAGTGACGAAGAGGTAGAAGCGATCTACAAAGATATCGAAGACATATTAAGACACGTAAAACGAATGGAAATTTAATAATTACTGGGGATTTTAATGCAGTGGTAGGTGAGGGTAGGGAAGGAGCGGTAGTAGGTTTATTTGGTTTAGGTACGAGAAATGACAGGGGAAATAGGCTGGTAGGATTTTGCGACAAGAACAACTTAACCATGACAAATACATTATTTTAACATCAAGCTAGAAGACGATACACGTTGAAGATGCCAGGAGATATAGGAAGATATCAAATAGATTACATTATTGTTAGACAACGGTTTAGAAATCAAGTAAAAGACGACAGAGGAAATAGACTGACAGCACACGTGTCAAAAATATAAATTAGAATTGTACAAATACGAATGGAAAAACAGGCTGAAGAAATACTAGAAGAACACCAATTTGGGTTTAGGAAAAACAGGAGAACACGGGAGGCTATCTTAGCTCTAAGACTGATAATGGAAAAAACAATAAAAAAAGAGAAAAGCGTGTATATAGGGTTTGTAGATCGACAATGTAAAATGAAAAAAAATGTTCGAAATACTCAAAAAGATTGAAATGAGTTATAGGGATAGACGAATAGTTCATAGCTTATACAAAGAGTAAACAGCAGTAATAGAATTAGAGCAGAACGTAGAGAAGTAAACATTAGGAAAGGTTTGATACAGGGATGTGCCATATCTCCATTAATTTTTAACTTGTACATTGAAGAAGCAATGCAGGAAGACATTTGGAATTAATATGCAGGGACAAAAAATTGATATGCTTAGATTTGCAGATAATATAGCGGTATTAGCATCTAGCAAGGAAGAGTAAGAAGGTGCTCTAAATAAAATGGAAACGGTTCTAGCAGAGAGATACAGTATGAAAATTAACAAAACTAAAACTAAAGTTTTAGTATGCAAAGGAGGAAAAATAAATCAAAAACAAGAATACAAATATGTAGCACGAACTTACAAGAGGTTAAAGATTTCTGCTACCTAGGAAGTCAAATAGCGCAATATGGGAAAAGCACAAAAGATATAAAACAAACATTAGCACAAGATCGTGCTACATTTAACTTGAAGAAGCAACTATTGTGTTCAAAGACAACAAACATAGAAACAAGGAAAAGATTGCTTAAAACATATGTATGGGGCACAGCACTGTACTATTGTGAAGCCTGGACAGTAGGAGAAGCGGACAAGAAAAAGGTGGGAGCCTTTTAAATGTGGTGCTACAGACGAATGATGAAGATATCATGGACAGACAAAGTTAAGAACGAAGAGGTACTAAAAATGGTAGGGGAAGAAAGAAATATGTGGATAACGGTAAAAAATAGGAGAGATGGGATGATAGGCTACATATTACGGCATGAGGGAATAGTCCGGAATATACTAGAAGCACAGATAGGAAATAAGAGAAGAAGAGGTAGACCTAGGTTAGACTACTGCACACAGATAGTGAAAGATGTAGACTGTAGGAGTTTCAGGGAAATGTGTAGGCTAGATCAGAATAGCAATCAATGGAGGTACGCATCCAACCAGTCCCAAGATGGCAAAGAAAGTAACAGCACTTAAACATGATGATTATTATAAGCAACTACAAGTATTGGGTGGGCAATATTCTCGAATAATGGTAATTGCGTGAAAGCATTTACTGGAAAACTATTATTTCGGCAAATGTCTAAGTGTTGGAAGATCTTGGCAGCCACAGGCTGCTTAACTTCCTTCAATGAATCTCGGTGAAATGGGCATAAAATTAGAAAACAATAAAAAGGAACCGAGCTGTATTGCTGTGTGAGAATTTCAAGGAACTATGTAGGTTAGTTTAGAAAATAAATAAGTGCAAGTACGTGTCCAACCATTTTTGAGACAGAAAACCCAATGACGAAAAAATAAGCGCAGATAAATCTGATGATTATTATAAACAACTCCAGGTGTTGTTTGTGAAATATCTGCAACTAATGTTGACTGTGCGAAAAGATATATTGGAAAAAATATTAAATCGGTAAATGTTCAAGTGCTGAGGGAACTTGGCAGTCACAGGCTGCTTACCTTCTTTCACAACCACTGAATCTAGGAGGAATAGGGTATATAATTGTAAAACAATAGAAGGGGACCGAACTGCATCTAACAAGAAAGAACAGCGCCAATGATGAAAGACAACAAACATAGAACAAAAACTTGTTGAAAGCATATGTGTGGAGCACAGACAGTGCCGATGAAATACGGGCAGTCTGAAAAGCAGATAGAAGAACAGTAGCAGCCTTTGAAATGCCGTGCTTCAGATGTATAAAGATGGACATACAAGGGTAATAACTAATAGGTTATAGAAACAGTAGGGGAATATGGATATCTTTGGAAAAAAATAGGAGAAATAGAAGGGCAGAATACGTTCAAAGGCATTTTTGGGGAATAGTATGGAATATATGACAAGCAGAGATAGGAAAAAAGAGGTGGATGTAGACCTAGATCAGATAGTGATAGATGCAAACTGTGCAAATTTCGGGGAAATATGTAGGTTAGTTCAGAATAGGAAACAATGATGGTACGCGTCTAACCAGTTTCAGGACTGAAGATCTAATGATGATGATGAACGGATTGTATTACTATTAAAATTCCAATGGCAGTGCTGTATACAAAAGTGACTACACCCTGGGTAAGAATTCGTAACGAAGCACTGCAATGCTGCTATAGTGATTATTTAATTTAATCTTGTCGTCATGTTTGCTTTATTAGTAGCACTTGCGAAATAAAGGAATTTGTAAAAGTTATGACGCCCACAAATATTTTTTAATATGAAAAATGTATAAAAAATATTCATATGGTAACATCGATTTAAAAATTATATTGCAGTAACGTTAACGCTGTTAGAGCCATGCGTATCATTCCACAATACTATATTTTCATTTTGGTCTTTAGTTTTGTCAGTAATATTTGGTATTTCTGCGCAGGTCGCCGAGATTTTGAAAGACCTATACAAGTCTTACAATGGGGAAATAAAAATACTTCATGGCAGCTGTAGCCTTGAAGCAAGTTTATTTACCATACTTCATGATTAAAGTACATTTTTCATTTGTTTGTGTCTAAATACGTATACAATTCATTTATATTTTGGAACATTTACATAAGCACGTGGTATTAGGCATTCCACAATACAAACATTTCTCAGATCTGGGCGAAAAACTAAAACTAGTTAACGCAGGCATAAGTTTAGATGTAATGCGCTCTATATTTAGACGTCAGTTATTTTCTACGCTACGATTTTGAGAACAAAGCGGACACTTTGGTAGTGTGTAACAGTTTTTTTTTACCACAGTTGAACAGCAACGAATTTTAGTACTAATAGCTCAAGTATAGTCATTAAAATCATGCGAACCATTTTCAAGTATTTACAAGTATTGATATTGTATGTGCTAACCGCCATACGGAAATGCTAGTTTGGTTGCTAACATCAGGCGCAGAAAGTCAATATAACTATTATCAAGGCCAAACACCTTTCCTGTTTACTGCATAGCACATTTGCGCTCACATTAGCTAGAGCTCTCGTAGAGAAAATAATGGAACCAATAAGGGTTCTAGCGTGTAATTTGCGTCTAGCTTTTTGTGCGGTAGTTGAACCCTAGTGCGCTCGACACTAGGCCTTGATGTTTTAACGATGGTAAGAATTAAAATAATAATTAATTAGATCAACTAAATAATTTGTTGTAGCGCACTTTTCGAAAATGCTCTTTTTTGTAATTTAACTTTTAGAAGATTTTCGTTTACTTTTAATAATCTTCAATATTTTTGTTATAACGTTCCTTTTAAAAGTCGATTTTAAATGACTTCTAATAAATAACTTCGCTTCGATAATTCCTGAGATAAATTCATTTAATAATTCTTTGGACATTTGTGTAAATAACACAGAACACATTCCTTTGATGGTTTCGTAAAAGTACGATAAGATATGTTTTTCAACGCTTCGTAGAAGTCGTCAACTAGATTTTGGTATTATAATTATCAACTTTAAGAAGTCGTTTTGTATTATCTGGTTTTACAAAACTAAAGCAGCGATTAGGCTGTGTTTAAAAGAAGATAAAATTCTACTTTTGCATCTGTGAATGTAAAATATGAACGTCCTTCAACCGTACGATGGATAGTTGGATTTTGTGTTATGTTATGGAAAAACAATAAGTTCGAATGTAAAGGAAACGTCCTACAAAGTAGGTAGAAATTTTTATGGTTTGCAAATTAGGTCCGATGATGCTTTCGAATGTGTTGGAATTTGGTTGGTCCATTTAGTGCGTGTAACCAAAACGCATAGAAGTTAGCATGGTCCAGTTCGAGGGTCACGCAGCTGTTCGTGTTCTGTGGAACATGTGGATTTGACGTCACTTGTTTTCTGAAAAATGTATGTATAAACACCTGCCCTAACATGTTGTGAAGACAACATCTAAAGAACACCTGCAGAGACAAGGTAAGAGATTAAATTATTCTTTCATCACGTCTACATTTGGTGATCTTTGATACCAGGCTGCTTCAGAAAATATTTTTGTAACTATCAATTCTGATAAATCCATTTCGCAAATTAAAAAGGACCTTAGTAAATTTTTGTTGACAATATTAGTTCAGTACAATTACAGTTATTAAATTTTATGAAATTATGTGAACTTAAAGAG
This sequence comes from Platerodrilus igneus, assembly GCA_036346225.1. Taxonomy (NCBI): domain Eukaryota; kingdom Metazoa; phylum Arthropoda; class Insecta; order Coleoptera; family Lycidae; genus Platerodrilus; species Platerodrilus igneus. The sequence continues at coordinate 4,051,728 of JARFIW010000139.1, read as the reverse complement.
TTCTTATTGACGTTTCACATATGCATGATTTCACTTACAATTTTTAAATAATGAATTAATAGACAAGTAGTTAAAGTTTTATAAAAATGTAAACAGAAAAAGCAGATCTGACATTTCTGGTATAAATTCAAGTTAAATTTTTGTAACTAAAGTAACATTGGAAGTTTTGATATTTTTCTTTGAATATATAATTCTACCTTATGAGTAGATGAAGCTTGTATTATCTTTTCTTAAACATGAATTTTATATCTACAATTTTTATGAAAGTACAATTTTAATTAAAGAAACAACATTTAATTTTCTTAATTAATTGTTTTATTCTGAACAAGTACGTTCAGAAGTAGGGTAACGAAGAATAAGATCAAATAGAGTAAAGTGGTAAACCCAATTTAATAAGAAGCATTAATAGCCTTTTCAGTATTTAAAGAATAAAGTCTGTGTTCATATTATTGTTGCCTGATTAATCTTTGTTGTTTTTTTAGATGAGGTAGCAAGAGAATACTTCTTGTGTCCTCATTTTAGTATATTTAATTAAATTTTCTTTACAGCTCCTGCGTTAGCAGTTAATACGGTATTCCTCCTTAAGGACGCCCAAGTCCCCCTTAGGGAAACCCTGTGTTTAAAGTTACAGGCTTGGTGGCGCCCTATTCAAACCCCAGTTTTGTCGAGAATCTAGCCCTAGTAATAAAATAATGCTTTGTAAAAAGAACCACGACCAATCCTCATAAGCTCTGGCTAAGGAATAGACTCCTAGCATAGTCGGAAGATATTTGCGTTCCATCATTTTAAGGAAGTCATTCCTTAAAGGTTACTGGTCACATTTGGGGATATAAAAACAACCCTTAACTATTTAACCCTAACAGTAAATGATAAGATTTTTAATAAGTGATTTTGACCATGGTTGGGTTAACTCTACACTCATAGCAGTATAGATTCGCTTGATAATGGCGATAGAATACCCTACAATCAAATAAAACTTATGTTGTGTTAATGCTTCTTTGAATATAACGCAAGCAACTTTTGATTAAATTGTTTAATAAGAGAATGGACATCTGGAAAAATATTTAAAAAATGGTCGAGTACATGGAATGGTGAAATTTTAGTATACATGGGGGTGTACGGATGGTCTTTAAAATGCTCCATGAGGGCTTTTGTTTCTTTTTATGATCAGGATTAATTTGACTTTGGAAAATTTATGTTAGTTGTTAATTTAAAACTACCATATTGTATGTACGTATTTACATTGTTTGATTACATCAAAGTCCGGTGAGTATAATTTTTACTTTTGTTATACATACAATCAGGCGTTCATGAAGGTTATTGCCAGAAACAATTAGTAATTCTATATTGAACAATTTTGGGCTTTACTTTTTTGAAAAGTATGACTATTTTCATCGAAACTAAATATCGAGATATAATTCCGAAATAATAATGTCGGAAATTTAGCATTTTGATAAATTACAACTTCATAACGTATTAGTGAACAGGTTTGGTATTGTAGCGGGCTACTGTTAACGCGTTTAACAATTTAGAACAAGTAAAAACAAAAGTCTTTATTTTTCACTATTAACAAGTCTAATGAACAGCATGTACCTTATTTATAGATGTTTTCAGTTCAATTAACAATGAAGCACTATCACACTAATGCTTTTTACAAGCACTAATATTTCTTTAAACTAAATTCTTAACCATAAGGCTTCTCAACAACACTAAACACTACTATAATTTATTTATTACACTTTTATCTAATTATGTACAAGCTGGCGGTACAATCTGCACGTTCACATAACCCAAGTTTATATTTACTATAGGACTTTCAAAACGTAATAACCAACTAAATATACAACATTTGGATATAGACTGTTACATGCCAAAGTGGTCATGTATTATGTTTTAGGTTAAGAAATACTTTATAGGATAATTGCTGCGTATTTTTGAAATGATACGCTAACTTCCGCCGTTGGTGACGGTTGAGTCTGCGCAGAAGGGATGCAGAAGTGCGCGAGTCGAGGAAGCGACATTAAGTAACTGGACGGTGACGAATCAACAAGTGTGGTGTAGTTTTTAAAAAAGAAGGTATATAGTTTCCCTTTATCTTCCCTTACCTTGTACCGACTACCTATTTCCTTTCAATCCCCTACAAAAATCAATAAGAAGATTAACAACGGATAATAATTTAATGTTCAACCGGGCGTAACTACGACAACCCTCCTACGTGGTGGCCCCTGAGATGAGATTCCGAGATATACATATCACGTAAGTAATTTGAACTTTACCCAAAATGTGCATGTAAATTGACATATACATTGCGATTGCATCATCCGGTAAAAACGTGGTCTGCATAGGTTATAGTAATGGCGTTAGAGCCACGTCTAAATTGTAACAATGACGCTTAAGATGCAACAATGGAGCCTTTGCGTGTTATGTTGAAATTTAAAATCCGTTTATAACTAATCTTCATTGTAACTTGTAAGTTATTAGCTCTTAAGATAATACTTTTTTGAAAAATTGGTTTTTTTCACTCAATTATTTGTAACTTATTTGTAACTTATTATTCTAGAAACTTTTAAAATTTAATTTGGCAACCACCAAATTATAGTTACCTCTAGTTATATTTACCCTATTTTGTTGGCAGCCCTGCCAGTAGCTTTATGTCAATTAAACTGTTGTGGTAACTGTTTCTTGAAATAATTATTTGTTTACTTTTTGCTTACCTTGATCATGCAATTTTAAATTTAGTGTAATTTAAATTTCCCTTACAAAAAAGTGTTAATTATATTTGAAATGTGTTTGGTAGTCACTACCAAAGCTTACTTAATTTGTAATTAAACTGAAATATGTTCCTTTAGAAGTAAATAATTTCTTCAGTAAGTACTCTTTTATATTCATAGTTACTTTATCACTTTAATTGCTTTATTTGCCATTTCTCATGTTAAAATTCCTAAAAACGCACTAAGTTTGATTAAATACCTATCTTGACTTGATTTTTTTAGATTATTCAAACTTGTTTTTCCAGTTCTAAATTTCTAGTATCACTACTGTATTACCTCTATCTGGCACTTATTAAACCTTTTCTTATAATTTAAATAATTAACTCGATTTTACGGATTTCATTTTTAAAAGAAAATTTTAATTTATTTTCTTAGAAACTACTATTTCTATTTGCTTTAAACTTATCTTGGTATATTTACTTCCTAAACACGATGAATTCATTACACCTTAAATCTCATGAAACCATCTTCGAACTCCAATCACGAGGTATTCAACCATCGTCTAACCAATTAAGGACTGTACTAGCACAGGAAGCTAACGGACAACTAATTTCTCGTACATTACCTTCATACTTAAAACAAAATGTTCTTGAGATCAACGAATTTCTAGATGATATTAATAGTATCGTCTATCGAACCATTCCATTACCTTCTGATTTAAAACTAAAACGTATCAGATCTCGTATAATACATTTAAAGCAACGTTTAAACTTGTTATCATTACTCAAGGATAAACAGGTTAATAAAACCAAGCAAACTTTCTTATCTGACGTTCTCGTAATTGAAGGTGCCATTCTCGAAAAACTTAACTTAGATTCAGATGTAAATTTGTCTCCTGCTTTTTCTAATCTTACCATTTCGCAACCTACTACCTTGCCCCCGAAATCTATACCGGTTTATAAATGAGGAATTTCTTTTTCGAGATTAGATTCGCAAATTTCTTTAACGTCATTTTTGGATCGCGTAAACGATTTTAAGATCTCATGTAACTGTACAGACCAAGATTTATTTGTCTCAGCGAGAGAACTATTTTCTAGCTCAGCTTTGATATGGTACATGAACAAATTTCTACCTGGGAAGAATTAGTTACTTGTTTAAAACGCGACTTTTTACCTCATGGATAAATAACTGATCTCTGGAATGAAATAAAAAATCGTACCCATGGGCCCAATGAAAACGTAATCTCTTTTATTATATCAATTGAAGCTTTATATAGCAAATTAAATAAAAACCACCCGAACCCGAAATTATCGATCAACTTTTACGAAACTTAAAGCTTTATTTATCTGAACATTTAACATTACAACATTTCTATTCCTTATCTCAATTTAAAGATTTATGCCGCTCTCTTCAAGAAGTAAAGTTACGTATAGATAAATTCCGCCCGCCCCCAACAAAATAATCTGACCTATTAGAACCAGACCTAGCATGTCAATCAGAATCTTCTCGTAAAGTATCTACTGTTAATCTTCCTGTTTATACAACGACAAACTCAGTTGCCTGCTGGAATTGTAAGAAAAGCGGACATACTTACAATGTTTGAATATATCCAAAAAACCTCTTCTGTTATGGCGATGGTCGAAATAATACCTATAAATCCAAATGTACAAAATGTAACCCTACCTTATTGGGAAAATCCGTCAGAGATATTCCTACTAAGGACGTGAATATCTCAAGGAGCCAAAATCGTCCTCGATAAGAACAACTCAACACACCCAGACGTCGACAGGATTAAAGCATAAACTTATCCCCAATATTAAACCTTTATTTAACGTATCTAGTAATAATAATACCGTTACCTCAAATTCAAAGAATAACTTGCCTTATTTATCTAAAATAGTCGTTCGACTCTAACCGAATGGTTTAATTGGTTGAAAACAGTTTATTCCTTTTATAATAAAAACTCTGCTGCCTTACAAATTGTTAAAAACCTCTCGATATTCGCCCTCTATCAATTTAGCTGACGACAATGAAATTTATGTAACTGGTTCTCTCAAATTAAAAATTCGTATGGAGTCACTCGAACGAGAAGTTCCATTTTTAATTGTGCCTACACTAGCTTATCCATTTATACTTAGTGTTGTTTTTTGCCAACTTCTTAATTTGTTTTTATATTTCCAAGATTTCTCTTGACAAGCTTCTCTCAAGACAAACTCTTGCGCGTCGGCTGGTATATCTAATAAAATTTCTTTTACCGATTCTCAGAATAAAATTCTTAACTCTATAATTGACAAACTTCGTAAATTAAATACTTCTGAAGTTGGTTGTGTTACTACCGCAACACATACTATCTCTACGGGTGATGCTGTTCCTTTCAAGCAACGTCAATATCCGTTATCGCCTGCATTACAAAAACATTTACATCCCGAAATAGATAAAATGCTTGAATCCGGTGTTATCTCCCCTTCAAATTCGCCATGGATATCTCCCGTGCTATTGGTTTGTAAGAAGAGTGGTGAATGGCGTGTTTGTATTGACGGAAGAAAACTTAACTCTGTAACTGTGGCTGATGCCTATCCTTTACCTCGTACTGATTCTATCTGGAGTCGGCTCCGCCATGCTAAATTTATCTCATCTATCGATCTTAGACAAGCATTTTATCAGATCCCTCTTAATTTATCTTCACGTCCAAAAACTGCTTTTTGTGTTCCAAGTCGGGGTTTGTTCGAATATAATTTCTTGCCGTTTGGTCTTTGCAATGCGCCATAGACTTTACAGCGTACTATGGATCAAAGGTTAAGTCCTATCTTACACCATGAATGTGCCTTTGTATTTTTAGATGACATATTGGTCATTTCAAGTTCCTTTGAAGAACATATCGCTACACTATATAAGTCGCTGAACGCCTAATGCAGCAGGTTTTAAAATAAATTGGGAGAAGTGTCAATTTTGCTGTTCTTCTCTTACATTTCTTGGTTTTATTATCGATGGAACTGGTCTTCGGGCAGATCCTGCTAAAGTCGACGCTATTACTAAATTCAAAACACCAAAGCCTGTTACCGAGATTAAACGTTTAATAGGAATGATTAGCTACTATCGCATTTTTCGACCAAATCTCTCAACTGTATCTACACCCATTACTGCCTTAATTAAAAATAAAAAGAAAAGTCAATATGTTGAATGGAATCTAGAAGCTCAACAAGCTTTTGCATAGATCACAACGTTAATCACCTCCGCACTTATCTTAAGTTTGCCAAATTTTGACGAAAGGTTTTACATTCAGACCGATTTGCGTTTAACATGGACAACCCTCTACTTTCTCCCGGACGCTTGTTCAAAACTTTACTTTTTTCTTATCCCGCTGTCTCGGTTTCCGCCTTATTCTTCCTTTGGTGGGCCTGTTCTTGTCCCGGAACACCCGTCCTACCATATAAGAGTGATTTTTCTCCCACTCCGGACTACTAACCACATTGGCTGGTCGAGTAGTGATTTTCTATCTACCCTTTTCTATCTCTGTTGCTCAACGCGAGCCCTTCTTCTACTCTCCTCTACCTGGAAGTAGTTAGCACATTCCAAAAATGCCAAACTCCCTCTTTTTACCTTCCCTAAATGTCTATCGCCTTTTCATTTCCGTTAGCGGGGGTTTTCATAGACACCTGGGCCACGTCTGTGAGAATCTTTTGTCAGGTCATGCGGTGCCGCTGTCAGCCGCACGTGGCCGCTGACAGTGTATGTATATATAAGTGTATGTATATATGAGTGAATGTATGTATGAGTGTATGCTTTATCAATTTCAATCAACGCCGATTGCATGACTGGACCTGTTTAGAAATAGTTTAAGACATATTCAATTTGGCATTGGTTCTCCCACTCATTTTTTGAATAGATACGTCACTGTATTAACCACAGAAAAATAAAGAAAAAGCACGTTTTTGGGGTTGTTGTATTCTAACCTTAATACGGTAAACATGTAGTGTGCTTGTATTGCTAGTGAATTTTGTATATGTACTTATAGTTGAAATCAACAATTTAGTTCCAGGAAATAAGTTAGTTAATGTTTACATTACCAGTGGAATTTATTAGTGTTTAAACCATTAAGCCAATTTGTAAATAAAATAAAAGTACAGTCCGTTAATTCATGATTCATTTGTAGGTCCTTCGAGCCGGATTAAAATTGGGAACTTAATACTTAATGTTTACAAATTGCAAAGATTTCAACCTTAGAAGAATTTAGAAATGTATGGTCAGCACCCACGTGCCTTACCGGTCCCTCGTTCTGTTTTAAATAAAGGGTCTGCTTCACAGGTCTCCCTCTTTTAGGGGGTACGAGTATTTTCCCATTTAACGGCTTTACGGAGCCACTCTCTTTTGTATCTCTACGATGGAGGACAAAACGGCTTGGTCAGCTGGGGAATTCTACGCTATGTTTTTAAAACTTATAGTTGTAGCATGCCTTGGCGTACTGGGACGTTTCGGATCCATCTATTGCTATTTAGTTTTATCTTAACATCTCTATCTTACCTAATATCTTTGGTAATAACTTGAGACTCTGTCTTACGTTCTTTTGCTGACCAAACGTTAGGTATTTTTGAGCGAATGTAGGAATTCTTTGAGTATTGAGTGAAGAAGCTAGCCTGATGGTAGCAATGTAATTTGTTAGGTTAGAAATGTAAAAAAAATTAGTAAGATGGTACTGTTGGTAAATTTGTTAACTCACAACTATGTCATTAAAAAGTTTTGATGTGTACTGTTTATTAAGCCAGAGTACCAACACCAAAAAAATTGTCAAAATGTATAGTAACTTGCTGTCTTGGGCATTTTGAAATTTGGGCATTTTCTTGCCGATGTACAAACAGTTAAAATGCAATGCTTATGTGGTTGTGCACTCAAAAAACGGTAAAGTTAGCTTTTGGTTACTGTAGTAATGTTAAGCGACTTGTCGCACTTGTATTTAGTTGGTAAAGTCTTTTGTGCTTTCCGACAAATTTGTGCTGTCAATTATCAGTGCGCCACATCTAAGACTCGTGTGTGCATTTATAGATGTAGTTCGATAATCTTGGGACTACACATTCCGTTCTCTGGTTACTCGCAAGACGCGTTAACGGTTCGAAAAACCAGGTAGCGTCTAACATAAACACTTAGTAGAATGAAATTTACTAGAAGTTCCTACCGTGTTAAAGGTTTTTTCTTTTTTTAAGATTTTTTTCTTTTATGGCTTGGTTGCGATTCTACATGCCAAACTGCTCATGTATCATGTTTTAGGTTAAGAGATACTTTGTAGGTTACTTGCCGCGTATTTTTGAAATGATACGCTAACTTCCGCCGTTCGTGACGGTTAAGTCTGCGCAGAAGGGATGCGGGAGTGCGCGAGCAAGTAATTAAGTAATTTGAACTTTACCTAAAATGTGCATGTAAATTGACATATACATTGCGATTGCATCTTCCGGTAAAAACGTGATCTGTATAGGTTATAGTAATGGCATTAGAGCCACGCCTAAATTGTAACAATGACGCTTAAAGTGTAACAAGACTAACTGATGTACACTCATCACCGATCTTATATATACCCTAAAATTAACTAGATTATTTATAGTCTGGTGTTTGCTCGAATGTTGTAGACTTTTGTAGAATACATTTGGGTTGTGCAACTTGCGTGTTTGACGGGTTGCCTAATAGTTTTCAAGTAACCCCATCGCAGGGCTATTTCAAAAATTAATATTTGAAATATCGATTTTTAAAAACTTACAGATTTGACAATGAATATTTCAAAATGTTTTATCAAGTAGCTCCGTTATGTGGTATCATAGTTTCTGCGTGTTTATTCAAACTGTCGTTTAAAAAAGTGAATTAGAGAAAGAAAATTGAAATCATATTGTAACGGCAAAAATTCGGTGATAAACGTTACCTGACTAAGTCAGATTTGTTTTTGGCAATATCAGCAGAATTTATGTATTATTTTCGTGTAAAGCGCGTACTTGGCCAGTGAAGGAGAAATGGATAATTAGCTTCTTGTTGTTTTAAATTGATTATGTTCGAAATATTCCATGTAATATAGGTTAGGTCAATCAGAAGTAGTGTTTCATTTACAAAGAAGATTGGAGCTCCACATTTTGTAAGAGAGACTTCGCCAAACTGAAAAGGCAGTAATTAGTAAGAGAAACCTACTTGGAATAACCATCTTTCAAGTGAGAAATTGCCCGGTGCCTGGCCTGAGGTGGTTTGGCGTCCAAATTATAATTTGGACAGAGCTTTTTCTAGGTAAGTGAACTGAAATTTGCTAGAGAGGAGTTTGCAAATAGTATATCACCAAGAGTATTTCCTTTTTTATAAGAACCACACAACTGCAGCAAGTCGGTGCACCCACAAAACTGTTACGTAATCCCGCCCCCCTTCCGATTAAAGTCAGCTCAAGAATAGAAAATTAACATAATGTAGCACTTTTCTATAAAACTTTTATTGCAACCCCAAGAATTACTGAAGAAGAGAAGCTAACCTCCATTTCAATTATCGACAGCCCTTCTAAAACGTAGTGGCGACTAATTTATTGAGGCCGTTAAAACAAATAAAATAGTTACACTCCTCATGAGTTAACAACGAAATATCCAAGGTGAAAATACTTAGATAAATAAATCACAAAGGGAATATTTATTTCAATTCGATTTAGACAACTGAGGACTTTAGAAATAAATTCACGTGCTACGATTACTCCTTTTATCTGTTATAAAAAAATAGAGTCAAAATTTGAATAATTTATATTTGAAGAGACGATCAATTCCTGCACTATTCAAGCGTATCATCACCATCGCTTTCTGTTCTTAGAATAAGCATCTTTTCATCTACAAAGAAAGTGTACGTTTGAACTCGTATATGTCAGTAGCTGACATACTGAACTGCACGTATGGCGTACAATTCATATTTATACCGATGTCGGTATACGAATGCACTTTTATTTGTTTTATAGGGCAAAAAATCCCATTACAACTTTTTGAAAAGCTCCAAATTAAAACTTTCAGTTAATGCTTGTTATCCAAACATACACAACTTCATTATTAATACAGAATGTTCCAAAAGCCTATAATGTGCTTTTTTCCATAAATTTTAAATAATGTAACAAAGACAGCTTGTGTAAAACCTGTATGAAAGAATATGTTTATTATTGCACTCCGTATCGCTTATTCATTCACTTATTATATTTATTTATAATATTAACCAACATCTGTTCTGAACGGATCTGCACCATGAAAAAATTCTAGAATACTAGAACGGGTAGAATTGCTTGCGCTTTCAGTGAGCTTAGGAGCCGAACTATAGGTTTAACTACATTAGTGGGGTCTTTAGCGAAGAACCTGACTAAGACAGGTCGTCGAAAAAGGGCAGCTGTTCTTTCAGTACTTAGAGTGACAGAGACCTTGGGGGTCGGTATGGCACTCGAAGACACACTACTGCGATGTGAAGGATAACGATAAACCACCACATTAGTACAAGTCGTACTAAAAATGTTTTTAAGATGTTGGCATCCTATTGGGTAAAACATTCCGGAGTTAAAATAGTTCCCCATTCGTATATCCGGGAGCGACTACTTCGGAAAAGGTGAAAAAAATGAGCGAGGACCATTTTGCAAGTCGAAGCGTGGAATGTCAGAAGCATGAAGAAAGTGGGTAAGCTAAAGAATTTGAAAATTGAAATGGATAGGTTAGCATTAGACATAGTAGGGATTAGCAAAGTTCGGCGACCGGAGGCGGGGGATTTTTGAAGCGGAAACTTTAGGGTAATTCATACAGAATCAGAGGAAGGAAATTCGATTATGGGAATAGTTATAAGGCAAAAAGAACGAAAAAGTACTCGTAGTTAGATTAGAATCAAAACTGGTAAATACAGTAATAATACATGCCCACCTTTAGCTACAGTGAGGAAGAGGTAGGATCGATCTACAAAGATATCGAATACATACTAGGTTTTGTAAAAAGACTTTAAAAATTAATAGTTACGGGGGATTTTAATGCGGTGGTAGTTGTGGATAGGGAAAGAGCGGTAGTAGATTTATTTGGCTTATGCAGGAGAAACGACAGGTGAAATAGATTGGTAAAATTTTGCGACATAACGATTTAACCATCACAAACACATTATTTTAACATAATGTTAAAAGACGATACAGTTGGAGGGTGCCAGGAGACAGGGAGATATTAAATAGATTACACTTTTGTGCAACAACGGTTTAAAAATCAAGTAAAGGACTGTAGAAGCTACCGAGAAGCAGATATATACACTGATCACAATAGTAATTATGAAAGTAGTGCTTAAATTAAAAAACTTGAAAAAAGGAACGGAAAAAAGCACATTGACTTTAAGAAACTAAACGATAAAGATATCCTCACAAGATTTGAGAAAAGTTGAAAGACGTCGGGAAAATTTACGATATTAAGGAAGTAGAAACAGAATGGAATAAAATTAAATCCAGTTTAAACATGGCAGCCACAGATGTTCTGGGATATAAACAAACATACAAACTAATTAGAATGAATTTTAGGTATATATAAGCGTATAGCAAAAATATAAGGGGCGCGGGAGGAGACATCATTATAGAAAATGTAGCAAAAGTGGTTAGATGGCAAGAATATATAGAGAATTTATATACAAGAGAAGAACTAGAAGCACTAGAACAGGAACCAGACATTGAAAAGGTTGCCTTGGGATATACTATACCTACAGATGAGTTTGAATTAGTATTACAGAGACTAAAAACTAGTAAGCCACCGGGTATATATAAGGTACAAGCAGAAAGCCTAAAAGACTAGACAATCAGCAGCAGACCATCTCTTCCAACATAAATTTTATATGTATAAGGCAAACGAGATACCCAAAGATTTCAAACATAATACCATAGTCACTATATCAAGAAAGAGTGCGGATAGATGTGATAATTTTTCGAACAGTAAGCTTCACGCCACAGGTGTCAAAAATATTAACTACAAATGTACAAAGATGGATGGAATAGTTTGCTGAAGAAATACTAGGAGAAGACCATGGGTTTAGACAAAATAGGGGAACACGGGAGACCATTTTAGTTTTAAAGGTGATAATAGAGAAAACAATAGAAATGGAAAAAGCGTTCGACAATGTAAAATGGGAGAAAATGTTCGAAATACCCAAAAAGATCGGAATGAGTTATAGGTTTAGACGGATAATACATAGCTTATACAAAGAGCAAACAAGTCTGATAGAATTAGAGCAGGAACTTAGAAAAGTAAATATTAGGAAGGTGTATCCTTGTCAATTTTTAACTTGTATATTGAAAAGGGAACGAATACTGTTAAGTGTAGAAAGGCATTTGAAATTACTATGCAGGGACAATCGATTGATATGCTTATATTTGCAGATGGTATTGCGGTACCAGCATCTAGCAAGAGAGTCACAAGCAGCCCTTAATGAAATTGAAACACTGCTAACAAAGGATACGGTATGAAAATTAACAAAATTAAAACTAAAGTACTAGTATGTAAAGGACGAGTAAATAAGTCAAAACTATACAAATATGAAACAAGAACTTACACGAGGTTAAGAATTTCTGTTACCTGGGAAATCAAATAACTCAAGATGGGGAAGCTGCAAAAGATGTGAAACAAAGATTAGCATAGAGTCGTGCTGCATTTAAAAAGAAAAGGCAACTACTAGGTTCAAAGACAACAAACATAGAAATAAGGAAAAGATTGCTGAAAGCATATGTGTGAAGCACAACACTGTGCGTCTATGAAACTTGGACAGTAGGAAATGCGGGCAGGAAAAATGTGGTGCTACAAACGTAGATATCATGGACAGACAAAGTTAAAAACCAAGATGTTCTAGAAATAGTAGGAGAACTAAGATATCTGTGGAAAACAGTAAAAACAATAGGAGAACCAGGATGATAGGATACGTTCTAAAGCGGCATATATTAGGAGAAAATGGAAAAAGAGAGGTAGTGGTAGACTTAGATTAAACTATAGCACACAGATAGTGAAAGATGTAGACAGTGGTAATTTCAGGGTTGTGTAGGTGAGCTCAGAATAAAACACAATGCAGTTACGCGCCCAACCAGTTTTAGGACTGAAAATCTAATGATGATAATAATTAACCAATGTATCAGTAACTGCAAGATTTGTAATAAAAATGAATGCTTTTCCAAAACACATACTGAAGAAGAATATTTATTTAAAATATTTATAAAAGAAATGATAAACAATAACTATGTGGCACGTTTCAATAAACAATAATTAAAATCCTTCACCACAAAAAATATTTAAAAACGAATTACTTATTTGGCCCACTATGCGGTTATCATCAGTAGAACAATTCAGTAAAATAAAGTTGTTCTGGAACGCTTCTGAGGATATTCTCCTCACCACGTAGGCTAAAGTGAACTTTTACAACATGCAATTTACAAATGTTAGTTTGAACACTTTTGAGGATATTATCCTCACCACGTGAATTAGTGATCTCCATAACAAAAAGTAAATTGTCATTCTACGAAATCAGGTGACCGATACTGGGTTTCTCAGATTCAACGTCCTTATACAGCATTAATTTTAGCGTCGCTAACTCGTGTTACAGCATTTTAAATTTTTACGATCCTCTGTTCGCAGAGGGTGTCTATTCACATGTGTTTCTTCTCACCAGTTCTGCTGGCGGGTTGAAATATAAACCGATGTTCACGGCTCGACTATATAGAATATCACTGGAGGTTTTCTTTCTTCTGTTTGGGTTTCTGTTCAGCGAAGGTGCGATGCTTCGAAATGTTGTCTATTTTGTTGTAGGTATTTGCGCTTAGCGTTTTGAAGTGTTCTTTCAATGTCAGTAGATGTAGGTCATGTCTTAGCGTTTCATTTCTAACAAACCAGCGAGTTTTGGTGATAGTTCTCATGATCTTGTCTTGGATTTATTGCTATTTGATGTGTAGATATATCGTGCCGCTGATCTATAGCTCAAGATTGGTAACACGTAGGTCTTGTATATCTTGAATCTGATGTCCGTGGGTGGTTTGTTCCTGTGGTAGAGTATTTTATGAAGTTAGCCCTTCACCCTTCAGGTCTTGTTCGTTGCCTCCGTAGCGTGTTTGTCGAACGTGGAACGTTTATCTAAGTGCACTTCATTTCACACCTACACGCACGCGCACACATACCATACCACATACACATATTTTTCTTTGTATTTTCTTTTTTTTTGTTTCTCTCCTCGTACTCAACTCGTGTGGGTCTGGATTGGAATAGCCCTACGGTACGACCTGCCTGTTGTAAGAGGCGACTGAGCATACGCACACATATTTTTATTGCTTCTGCTTTTCTTCCGTTTTATCATCTCCTTTCGGATCTTGTGCTGTTTCTTAGTGTTATTTGATTTCAGTTTTGCTTCTTGGTTCCTTTTGTTATACTTTTCTTTCCCTTTCCTTTGGCTGACTTTTCTTACTGTTAGTCTTCATGCTGACTTGATTTAAATTTTTTTAGATGCGCTTCCTGTATTGTGTGCTTCCTAGACCTTTCTTCTTTTCTTCAGAAACTATGACCTTATCGACTTTTCGGCCTGGTTAGCTATTTGATCGCTTGATACGATTATTTGTTACAACAGCTTGAAGTACTTAAATTTTTCTATCAAATATTTTCGTCGGACCCTTGCATACTTTGAGGTATGACAGTTATTGTCTCGTTTTGGCTTTTACTGTTGGTTTTCTTCCTCGTTCCTTTTCTTACTTTTGGTTTTTCGCGAAAAACCAATCCTTTTCTTGATGTTGGAAAACTCTACTATTTCTTTACTAGAGATATTCGTCCTCCGACGACCTGTGCAGTGTTAGGGCATTTTATCTTTGTCCTGGGTGATTACAACAATATGCTTTTCCTTTTTCTATATCCTTTACATTTCTTGACCTAGGGTAGATTATTTGTGCTTCGAGCCAGATGAATTTTTTTATTTTGTTTTTGCTTTTTGTTTTCCAAAATGAATTTTCATTTGGTTAGTCCTGTTAGTGTATTGCTTGGTTAGGTATATTTGTCCTTCGAGCCGAATAAAATTTTTTTTTGTAGTTTTTGGTTTTACTTGAGGTTTTTTGAAAGGAATTTTTGAATAGTCCTGTTAGAGTAGTGATTTGTCCGTTGCTGCTGCTTCCTATCCTGACCTTTAAATTTTGCTGGGAGGGATTTGTGACTTGCTGTTCCTGGACGCAAGTATTTCCATTCTTATGTAATTAAATTCATATTCCTTGCTGTATTTGCGGTCATTTTCATTAACATTTTTAACAGCTTTCTAAATTGAAATGATTACCTATCCATCACCCTGTAAAATTTTATCAGTGTATTTAGTATAATTTAAAGTAGCTCAATCTATCTGTATTTTTGATATAGCATTGAAAATGTATTCGGTTAGCAGCAATGTTTGCTTTTTGAAATGATATGCTCTAATTATTTAAAAGTATTATTGCGAGTTTTATTTAAAATGGGTTTTCTACATATGTAATTAGCGAGTTTGGTTGTATTTGAATTTGTTGGTTTTTTTATCTATATAGATATGGTTCTTGAAAAATAGCATACATTGAAATGGAGTGCAAATTATCAATTGGGTTTCCCGTTATCGATAATTGACTGCTCTGAGTTTTCTAATGTGGCATATTCGAGTGTTCGTTGTTGAATTGTTATTTTAGATCCATCTTATGACTTGTAACGATCCGAATAACGAAATATTCATATGGAAATTCACTGATATATTTAATATGAATTACGTGATAAGGCAGAAGTAGCATGTTCTAGTCGTCTAGTTGAATATATTTTGTGTCGGATCAACCTGACTTTACAGAAATCGCAAATAAACAAGTGTTGTAAAAAATATGCAACTGTCTGCAAAATTAGAAATTCAGTGGACTCCTACAGCTAATAAACTTATAACATGGGGTTCTGAAATTAGTTTCTGCAAAGTCGTTTCTATGAGAAATTTTTCCAACAACTAAATTATCTACTGCAATTGGGGCAAATTTAATTTCAACTAATTCAACCTATAATATTGTAACATGTATAGACATAAATGCTAGGTCAGATAATTTTCTACCAGCTATCGGTCCAGGAAATTGAAGAGTTACTCGGTTCGCCCTTAATTCTTCTGGATTGAATTCACTTGGTTTTCCAGGAAAAGAATTTGGTATGGTGTGCCATGTGATCAAGCAAAGGTCGATTATAACCAGTTGCTGGGCCGCAACGGAATGTCATGCCAAGCTGTAAGAATTGCTGTTTCCTTTTTGTGTCGCTTTGATGACCTCCATCAAGAAGAATTGGGTATGGTTTTTTTGTTAAATTTTTCAGGTTACTCTTCGCACAATTGTAGGTGTTACGGTTTTGAAATTAAACTTGCCTCTTCACCCTACCCTCTTCCAGGTGTAATAAAAACAAATAGGTGCACGACAGGATATAAATAAATTAACCTGGTACAGTTGGACTCGACCGTTTTTGGTTGCGGAGGCTGCAAAAAACTTAAAACCTCAGGGGGAAGATACAGAAAATTTGAAAAGCTATAACGTTGTTAGGAAATTGTTACAAAAATGAAACGCAAATTTGTGAAATAGAAATGCTTTTTGGTAAACGCATGGTTCCGGCAAAAGCAGGATACAGGTTCAAGTCCTGTCCAAGACCTTATATTTTCCAACTTTCAATTACTAGCTCGATTTGAAATGATCATATATATATATATATATATATATATATATATATTGCTGTGATATACTCCTTTGAATGCGGGAACTGGGTCCTTTCAACAAAAAAATTCTAGTCCCACCGATTGGGCGTCATAAACTGCTGTGATCCTGGTTTCGCTTCAGCTGCTCACATAATTTTATAAACCTCCTCATTCATAAAATTAAACAACACATTCCTACCACAAACATCAACGTTAACTCTATTTACATCAATATTCAGAATACATTAAATTTTCAAATTAAATTTCAGCATAAAATTCAGTTTTAAAAAGAATTTCAAGATTAATTTTATTATCACTTTAACGTGCATCCAGAATTAAAGTCCTTGTTGGATGCCTACTAATTAATATAACAATATAAGCAGACCGGAGTCTGAGTATAAAGGGAGCATCTATCACCCCTTTACGTTAATTAACCAGGTTCGTCTATTTGAGCTCAAAGACATACCCAAATTTTCATCATAATTCAGAACATCAATACTAAATACCCCTTTCTACTTAAACAAGCAAATTTCACCTTAAAATTAAAATTTTATTGTTAGTACAATTTCACTAATGTTCATTTAAAGTAAATCAATTATAAAGTTATTCAACACACACCAAAATGTCAAACAAAATAGTATAATTTACCTGAAGGTTACTGTCCTCGTAGCTTCAATGTACATCGTCCCTTTAGTTAATCACACCATTCCAACAGGATTATATTTACGGCTTCTAATTCTCAACGCTTTTAAAATTTTCTCCATCACCATTTATTTAAAGTTGTTTCTGGGCTTTTCCGGAACTCATCTGTGTATATCTGACCCTGGTTTTGTGGATCCAGACACGTTTTTGAACCATTTAATTATTAACACCCCCGAAAAATAACAAAGAAATTCATACTTCTTTCACCAATATACGCCAAAACTGCCTACTTTTGTGTATACATTTGTCGTTGTAAATTTTGCTAATTGGTACAGTGATACTAAATTTTATTACCTTGTATCTAAGTGCACTGAAGTACATTCATGTTAGCACGTAAATAACAAACTATTTTGAATCACTAAAATATACGAGCAAACTTTAAATTATTTTATCAAACTAAAATGCACTGTTTAACATCTTCAATCAAGTCGCGGATGTAAGAGCTTTTAACGCATCGAATAGTCAAAAGTCTAAGAGACCGAAATTCATATTACCACCGGTATATATAGCGAATAGCCGGCACGTCGCTTTTGTCCTCAAAACAGACAATTCTTAAGAATTTCTTATGCTATGTTCCCAGTCCGTAGCCCGCGCGTCGGTTTTTACGAATTTTTCACTCGCCCCATTTAAATCTCAGAAATTCTCACACGGCACGCAAACATGTCCGAGAAAAACTAATTAATTTTGTACAGAAATTGTTGTTTCTACCTCTGATATTTGCATCCTATTTTCAACCATTTGTGACCCTCGTGACGTTGCTTAAATCACGCCTTTTACTATATGTGTCTTTGCTTGACGCATTTTCTCTTTCCTTTTCTAACCTGTTCGTATTGGTGCAAATTGATATTCTTTATTATCGATTATATTTTAGTCCATGTGGACTATCTGGGTTTAATAACCCCGTATCGCACCTTCTCGTGAATATTAAGCCCCGGTTTCTCCAAGATTCTTTGAAACCATTTGTTATCTACACAATTTTCGCCGTACGTGATATTTAAACTACGCAGGTGTTCAAAATAATATTAATTCTCAGAGCTTTTAAATAAACCCTGTTTTGTATTTCGTGCTAAAGCATCTGACCGTTTCCAATATCCTTAGAATCGACATGTTTATCTAAACAAATTAAACTGAAATTGCCTTTTAAAATACGCAGGTGTGTTCAAACATCCTACTTCTAACTAACACTTCTAGGATTTGCATTTTATTGGGTTTTACAAGTTTCTATAGATATTATCTGTACGTTTTGTTCAATACCGGTTACTTGAAATAGAGTTAATTAAGATAAATTTTGCACGTAATTTCCATTTGTTTAGGAATAATTACATTACACGCAGAGCTTTTAATACTGCTTCTTTTGATATAAAGCGTCTTGTACATGATTTAAATCTCTTATGTTTAATGAAACTAATAAATTTTTATGCTTCACGGTTTTAATAACGCGTATTATCTAATAATATTCATTATACACGGTGATTAAAATTATTTGATGTGATTATTTAATTTTTTACCCTGGTCTAAATATGAGTAATATATATATATATATATATATATATATATATATATTTCTTTTGAAGTCACCCTTGGTTGTATTAAGCTGATAAAAAGCCCCACAATTTGGGCTGTATATAATTGTTGCGAAGTTAAGTCCTTGATTGGAACCTCACAAATTGGGCTGATCTTCATCAGTGAAGTTAGCCACGGCTGCTCACCTGCCATCTGAAAAAAATACTACTACCCTACTAATCCTACTAAAGAAAACTCGAATACGACAACTCACCTCGATTTATTCAAACAGAACAATTATACCTATACTATCAATCGTTGTCAATTGATATTTCAAACATCAGTAAAATTACTTATAACCTCGTTTTGAAATACTACATTTTCTTACAAATTATTTTCAAAATAACATACTATCCTTTAATAACAATTTTAAGTAACAGGGTTTAACCATACGTGTTACGTTACCCCTGGCTTTAATATGAGCTCATAGTAAGACTTTTAAATACTTGTGATAAATTGTGCACTGCAAATTACCTTGTAACAAGTTTATTTCGCAGTTACTAAATCCAATCATAAAAGGCAAAGTCATAAAGCGCTTTTATTCAAATTATTAGTAAAGTACAAGCAACGAGTTTAGTAATACGCTAAGGTCGTATCTACATATTGTTTTCTATGTATAAAACGTTTCGCAGGCGCGAGTTGCTTGAAGGCCTCTGCTGGGGGTTACGCCGTCGCTCGTGCGAGGTGATAGAGGAGTCGGTCCTGCAAGCTTGTTAAACAATGATGTACAATTGGAGGCAGGCCGCTAACTTGCGGTTACATTTCGACGATTAGAGATCCATCTTTAAATAGCGCGAGTATTCCACCACCATAAAACCAACTATAGTAACCACAATTCCAACTACTGATGGAGAACGACTTTGTATTGCGTTTCGTAAGAAGCGGCTTTGGTATTTTAGTAATTGAATAATTGGTAGAAGAGCATATTACCACAAACCTGATGGAAGTTTGGCGATTATGTTTGATTTTGCAACACTTGTTAACATCCAATTAATACAGTTCTGGTTCGTAGATAGCTTTAGGAATTTTGCTCGTGTTCTAAATTAGAATCACGTTGTTTTTGTGTAGTGCATACAAGCACGAATAATATAAAATTTAGATTGTTTGTTGGACTGAATTTTTCAGTGTTAAAATTGTAATTCAGCATTTATAATGATTTGAGAAACCATACACGTGGTTCATTTTGTTCTGTTAGTAACAACGACAGATGTCTTGTTACGTCACTTGTTTGCTTGCAGTTTAATGCTGACACCTGTGTTCAAATAACATATGCTTTGAATAATGCTTGCATAAGTTGAACTAATAAGAATATTTTTACAATCTTTCTTTATGAGAACTAAAACTGAAACAATTAATTAAGATTAAGAAAAAGTGATTTACTATGCTTTATTTTTGTAACCCTCTCGACAGATCTGACAGAGTCGGCTTTTCTTTGTAACATGTAAACACTAACTTTTAAAATGTTTGCTGAGAAATTATTTTGATGAAACTTTATTTAAAATATTTGACCTCATTTAATTATTTATGAAACTTTGTAGTATTGAATTTTGTTTTAAAAGAGAATCTTTTGAGTAAATTAGTAGTTCAAAATTAAAGTTTTTTATTTTGATCAAAGATGGTCAAAACTAACTACAAGAAACTAACATCCATATGAGTAGAATTTTAATGACAACTTATATAGGAGTTATTTATTTTATGTTTCTTTATGTATGTTTGTGGCACACAAATAGTGTTCCACCCTTCTATTAAATTAATTATTACCATTTCTTTCAGGAGCAGCGTCTTATTCAGTTAAGACGGGTCCCTGTCATCGAAGGCGATATTTTTTCTTGGGGTTTCCACGTCCTCCCCTAGAATTATACTGCGCAATTATCCTAATTAAGTCAGGACTTGGTGGCGCCTTATTTGTTTTGGATTAGATTCAGTATACAATCAGAATTCGACTTACCCCCCCATTTCTCATAGCTCTACCCGAGGAATAGACCCCTAGTTATGTCGGAAGACTTCGTTACACTTGCTCATAACGTGAGACCAGTTGTATGTAGGAAAGATTCGCTTGACTGGCTTTCTATAAACGTAGGGCTGGTGTAATAATGTTCAATAAGAAATTCGTAGCAACATTCAACCTTTTTTACTTTGCACACAATTTAATATTACCAAAAATCATTTTATGAATATAAATTCCTACATAAAACAGTTAAATAATAAATCATAAACGTTCAATACGTAACTTTTTAGTCCATAGAGTTTATAAAAATATACCCATAAGGCACAAAATTGTCATAGCACACCAAATAGCCACAAAAATAAACAATGTCCACAAAAATCTATTACCTGGAATGCACTATCGCATCTGGAACTGCAATTATACTATCAATTCCTGATGTCCTCCCCAAAGACGGCATGTTCTCAAACCTCACCAAATTGTATAACACCATCCGTGATGGCAATCAGCAGCTCAAATATCTCGGCTTCCAACTAACGGTACATCCAATTCCCCCAACTATGCGACAGGTCCATCTACCATAGGTAAACCACCAATCGATCCATCAATACTCTCTCATCTATTAGTGTGCACAACTTGTAACAACCACCAAAATATAAAGCCTTCTTTACTTATAGTACTCAAACATGTTTCGTATTTGTCAAAATGTATTTCATTAACTTTTTGTACTTGTACTGCTAGTAAACCATTACACCAACTTGTGTATGCGATTAATAACTTAAAATTCACTTAAAAAAAAATTAATCGACGCTTCGATAACTAGCAAAAGCAAAAGAGCAAAAAAGCTAAAAAAGTTCTATCACCACCTCCTCATGGTCATATAGCCAAATCTACCCCCCGTCACTTGAAACTTCTCGTAAATCCCTCAATACAAACAAACTACCCTTCTTGGTAATTTTTAAAACGGTTAAGCCCATTCCACAATCAAAATTTCCAACTGCCACTAAATTCTAATAACACACCAGCTAACGTTCAACAATTCCCCGTAAATTTCGTATTCGTGCACCACGTCTTCGAAATCTTAGAATTGTGAAAAATACAAACAGAATTATACCAAGAAAATATACTTTAGCTTCACAACGTCCCTTATATCGCCGAAACCTGTACCCTACTAAATAAGTTCCTGGGTTAGCACACGCCCATCATAATTCACGTATTAACGTCGTCTCACTCAAACCTACATAGGAAAATTTCCTCTTTCTTACTTCATACCCATTCTATATTTCATATTCATACCCCGAGTTATCTCTATCCCAATCTCATGTATTCTACATCCTCCATCCTCTTTACAGCATGTTTGCAAGTTCGATTATGCCTAAAATAATATTTACCCTCTTTAACCAATCTTACAACTATCGTCTGTCTTCCTTCTATATCAGCAATCCAATAACCCTTCTCTGTTCCTCATATACAAGCTTCACCTGTCCTTGATATAATCGACCACTTTATTAACTGATGTACAAAAATATGTTCATCCTAATCTATTAATCTTTCTTTGTCTCACAACAAACCCTTAACACATGATATTTTCATCCCATTCTAATACGTGCTATAAACAATCTTTCGTAGAATCGAATGTTATTTTGTGCACGCTAGAGCGATGGTTGAGCTTGTTTACCACTTCACTACACTACCAAGAAATCCTTGACAAACATTTTCCAACACGTAAACTAACCTATTTTCAACACTATACGTTATAACTACTCGTTGTTGCTTTAGCTTTTGAAGGTTATACAAATGCTAAATCTTTTCATTAAAACTATGATAAATTATACACTAGGGATATATACAATTATAACACGTATTATTAGAAATTGGTATTTACGATTACAGGATTATGCTCCCCATCATTTAAACATTGTGAAAGCTCTTTAAGAATATTTAGACACGCTAAAAATTGATGCAATTTTACTCTTGCACTTTAATGAACTTTTCCATTAAAATCATTAATCATTAAGGAAAGCGTTTTGAAGTTTGATTATTTCGTATTTACACGCAGAAACTTACAATAAATTATTAAATGGCTTATCTAATCAAAATTAACATACAATTTACACACACACACACACACACACACACACACACACACACACACATATATATATATATATATTGCCATGTTAATAAAGTAATTTAGGGGTAGTTAGGATCAATAGTATAGTGCACTTCATAAAAATTACATAAGGGCTCAAAACGAGAAAGTTTTCTGAAAAAAACAAGAAATACGAAGATTAGGCTAGAAAGTAAATGACAACGCCCTGTATATAAACCATAATCACAATTAATTTAGTTAATGAAAAATATTTTAGAAGATTTAATTACATAAACAAATTCGCAAGTCGTAAAACAACGTGAACGGAAGCTGAAACACGACACGCATGAATAATGCATCATCATTATGCCAAGAATCCCAATTAAAACAAGCAGGCTTAAAAATACGTAAGATAGAAAACGCATATAATTTAATACATAAATTGTATTAAGTCTACGTGACTAGAACGCTAAAAATTCAACACCTCATATATTCGAAATAAACACGGCATGGTGTTAAATGCAAAGTTCATTAAATTTATAGTACAAGCAATGGTCTACGTGATTTAAAAATGTGAAAATCCAAGACAATGAATGCAATAAATAGAAATGATACGTGCCAAAATTAGCACGTCAATTTCAATATACAGCAAAATTCCATAGGAATATCCAAAACTTTGTATGCAACAATCACGTACAACAAAGCGCAATCAATGAACTATGAGCTTGTCAATAGATAGGCGATGCTTTTAAATACGACCGGATTTGTAAACAAATCAGTTTACCATAAATTGAGGTAAAGTTTTGCTTCCATACAGAACAGTTGGCACAAACACTGTTGTATTTTATACTCAATCCTTCATTACTGTTCAATACCTACGTGCTTCCAAATAATTTTATCTAGCATATGCCCTTCGTTCTATTTCAGCATCTAGCTTTCAATTACTCAAGAACTTTCTACCAAGTCATTCACAATCTCTATCGGGTCATTGTTCATTTTAAATACAAGGTCATCAATTCCGCCGCCTCTGTTAAAAAATCATTACTTTCAACTTCATATTTTCGCATGTTTCCGACAGCCTGTCAGGCATTCGTTGCACATGTTGTGACGATTCAGCCAACAACACTGCGTCTTCCGCTTACAACAGCAAACTGACATTTGTTTCACCAATTTTCACACCTTTCATTCCTTCGCAAGCCTGCCTGATACATTTATCCCTAGATACATTAAACAGTTATGGAGGGATCACACGGTCCTGTCTCACACAATGTCTTCCACAATGTCAAAATATTACCTCATGTTACAATTCACACGTACACAAGCTTGACTGTCTTCGTACATCGCTCTGATAGATTTTATCAAGCACTTGCACACCGTATTCACGCAGCGCCTTCCATAATTCACTTCTGTTTACAGAGTCATACGCCTTTTCCAGATCGACAAATGCTGCATACATTTTCTTTCTGGCATGCATACACTTTTCGGCAATTTGTTGCATTGCAAACATCTGATCTACACATCCTCTTCCAGGCATAAAACCACATTAACTGTCCCATATCTTGCTTTGCGTTCTCTTGCAAACTCTCTTGATCATAATTTTTCCATACACTTTACTGGGTACATTTAACAGACTTATTCCAAGATAATTTTTGCCTTCATATTTGCTACCTTTACCTTTGTGCAAAGGAATTATGATTGCACTCTTCCAATCTTCAGGTAACTTCGCTTGTTATATACACAGCACTATCAGTTTGCGCAAAGATTCAGTCAGCACCCCGGATCCATACTTAAGCATTTCACTTGTTATTTCATCTACACTGGTCGTTTTGCCATTATTCAGAGTTCTTACCGACTTCCATACCTCATTTACACGGCATTTGAACTTTATAGGTTATCTACGTTTTCGACCAGTACATTACTGCTCTCTTCATCATCCACACAGTTATCCGTGTCCTTCTTGCCATCACCATACAGCGTCTTAAAATACTCCTTCCAACACTTTCTCACACTCGCTTCATCCCAAACAATTTCATTTCTACTGTTGACAACGCCATTCACACACGCTTATTTCCACTCTTTCTTGTCTACCTTACCCATTTCCAAAACAAGTTTTTATTCTCTTCAAAATCACTCTGCATTTTTTCACTCTACCTCTCCCTCAGTTGCTATTTGCTTACCTTCACTTTATAATTTAACAAATTAGTTTGTGTATGTGTGTAGTGATGGATTCGAACCGAACCGAACCGAACCTTGCCTTAGGTTAGCTACGGTTCGAAAACTTTTTAGTCCGGTTCGGTTCGAGGTTCGGTTCGAAAAAATATATTCCGGTTCGGTTCGGTTCGGTTCGAAAAAAACGAACCGAACCTCGAACCGAACCGTACCGGTTCGACATTTTGATATTTTAAACAACTAGTTCGTTCAACTACAACAATTTAAATGTTCAATGTAGTTTTTGTATTTAGTAGTTGCTACTTTCAAACCCAATATTAATTAAGAATGAAATTGTTTCGTTTATTCTGAAAACTTCTGTAGTCTCTAGACCGTGACGTCGGCTTGTATATGTGTAAGATAGTTTTGCGACGACTTCTGTTCATTAAATAAAATAAGCTTGTTTTTAAAACCAAATTTTCAAAATCATTTCGAGTTTCTCCAATATCTAATACTAGTTATAAACAAACAACAATTTGAAATAAGGAGCATTAAACAAATCGAACTAATCTAGAATTTTTTTATCTACAAGCGTGCCTCCATGGCAAAATTTATTGCCCATTACATTTTTACCTATTGGCTTAAAACTCGATGACCATATACATTAAAAACTCGTTGTATTTCTTATATGCTTGCGACTAGAGATTTTTAAAATGTGCATTTGGGAGAAATTAAGATTAACATATTCTTAGAAAATTAAATTTTTAAACTAAATTTTTATTTAAAAAATCGAACCTTTCGAACCGAACCGAACCGAACCTTGAGCTAGGTTCGGTTCGGTTCGAAAAATTTGCCGGTTCGGTTCGAGGTTCGGTTCGAAAATAAAATGTCCGGTTCGGTTCGGTTCGAAAAATCGAACCGAACCTCGAACCTGTTCGGTTCGTGTCCATCCCTATATGTGTGTGATTAAAAGTTTTAAGTAAATCAAACCTATTCTAAGTGTGTTGAACAGCATTAGCAGACTGCCACCACGAACTTAGCAATATTTTTGTTATTAGAATATTCCACTAGGCTTTGATCTTGTTGAAGTACATTTATTATAATACTTCACTAATAATTCACCATAACATTATTGATATGAGATTTGGTTATTTTAATAATGTTAGAAAGTGCTGTTATAAGGGTGAAGCCTCTTTTATATTGTGTAAATTCATCGAAGCCATAGATGTAATCATAATTAGATGTAGAAGTTTGAGAGTTACAATATTTCAGCTTAAGGCAGATATATGTAATACAGAATATGATATTAACACAAATATATATTTTGTGTATAGGAGCAAGAAGTTATTAACCTTATTAATACTAAGAAATAAAATATAAGGCATACAATGTATCTAAAATAGACAAATTAGTAATATTCATGAACCGATATCAAAACAAGATAAAGTATCACTAAAAATATTTTATACAAGGTTAAAGGTGAATGATACCAAACAAGAGAAAATTGTTAAATATTTTATATTCCTAACCATGAACCTTCTCGCACGATTTATTATTATAGATAAATCATGGATTTATAACTATAATCTACAAATAATAATACAAAGAAATTAGTGAACGCGGAAATCGTATCGCTGCCGAAAAAATAACATGTCGGCTAGTATGAAAACTGCAGCTGGTAAAATATATTCCAAATTCATCTCAAATCGCTTTATTCCACAAATTTGGCTGCTAGTGATTATAAACTTTTTCAAAAACGTTCTCAAACGAAGGACATATTTATAAGCACAATTGTTGATAGTGAAGTAAAACAAGTCCTAAATAGAGGCACGTAAAACATTGCACTCACCTAAATTGAGTGTAAGGTGCGTCACTTCGGCTCATGGAATAATTGATCTATACTTTTTTGTAGAGCAAAGGCAATACGATAATTGTAAATTCCGATCGATACGTGACGATACTTCAAAATTTCTTAACGTTTGCGTTGCACGAATTTCGTAATTATAATCATCAGATGTCGTTTTGAAAGGATGGATCAATATCTCATGTTCTAATGTATTTGTGGCGGTTATTGAAGAAATGTCCAGAAAAAAATAGATTTTGCGTAGAGTTGGAATCTTCATAGCTCTGATCTGACACCTATATATTCTTCCTATGGTGATTCTTCAAGGAGAAGGTCTTTAGAAATAATCCATGTACTATCAAGCAGTTGAAAAACAATATTCGGTAAGAAATTGTAGCCATCACAAGAATAATACGCCCTGTGATTAACAATTTCTGGGCTCGCTTGTACGAGTGCCGTTTTCGTAATGGTTTCGTTTGGACGATGTGGTTTCTAAGAATTGATATTCCACAATTGTAGTTTATTTATACAATTATAAAATTATGCTTCGCGGTGTTCTCTGCATATTGAAAATTTACAATTAAATTATTGATGGACCACCCGGTCCATTCTAACGGACCTGCACCTTGGCGATGTTCTAAAATACTAGAACAGGTAGAATGGCTTGCACCCTTCAATGAGCTAAAGAGCCGAACTATAAGTTTAACCAAATTAGTGGGGTATTTAGTGAGGAACCAGACTAAGACAGGTGCCCGAAAGAGGCCAGCAACTTTTTCGGTACTTAGAGTGGCAGAAACCATAGGGGTCGGTATGACATTCTAAGACACACTACGGCGATGTGGAAGGCAACGGGAAACCACCACATTACCTCCCAAGTACACCGCGTACGGAAATTGTTAGTAAACATGAGGCATCACCTGGGGTAAAAAATTCCGGAGGTAAAATGGTCCCCCATTCGGATCTCTGAGAGGGAACTACTTCGGGGGATGTGATCCGGAAGTATAGAAAAAGATCCATAAACATTCTACGAGTCGGAGTGTGGAATGTCAGAAGTATGAAACAAGTAGAAAAGCTAGAGAACCAGAAACTCGAAATGGATTGGTTAGCACAACACAGTAGGAATCAGCGAAGTCCGTTGGCCAGAAGCGGGGGATTTTTGGTGCGGAGACTTCAGGGTAATTCATAGAGGATCAGAGGAAGGAAATTCGGGTGTGGGGATAGTTATGCGAAAAAAGATAGGACGACGTGCAAAAAACTACTGACAAAAGAACAAAAGTGTACTCATAGTTAGATTTGAATCTAAACCAGTAAATACAGTAATAATACAAGTATACATGCCCACCTCTAGCTACGGTGAGGAAGAGCTAGATCTACAAAGATATCGAAGACATACTACGATACGTAAAAGGACATGAAAATTTAATAATTACGGGGGATTTTAATGCAGTGGTAGATGACGGTAAGGAAGGAGCGATAGTAGGTTTATTTGGTTTAGGCACGAGAAATGACAGGGAAAATAGGCTAGTAGAATTTTGCGACAAGAACAACTTAACCATCACAAATACATTATTTAAACATCATGCTAGAAGATGTGGAAGATGCCAGGAGATATAGGAAGATATCAAATAGATTACATTATTGTTAGACAACGGTTCAGTAATCAAGTAAAAGACTGTAGAAGCTACTCGGAAGCAGATATAAACACTGACCTTAACATCGTAATTATGAAGGCCACACTTAAATTTAAAAATCTGAAAAGGAGGAACAGAAAAAGGCAATTTGACTTTTAGAAGCTAAAAGATAAGGATAACCACGAAAGATTTGAAAAAAAGTCAATTGAATTGCTGAAAGATATCGGAAAAATTTCTGATACTAAGCAAGTAGAAATAGAACGGAAGAACATTAAATCCAGCTTAGACATGGCGGCCTGAGATATGCTGGGGTATACACAAAAATATAATAAGAAACCATGGATAACAAAAGATATCCTGAATTTAATAGAAGAAAGACGAAAATACAAAAATAGATTAGACGGAACAGGAAAACAGAGATACAAAGCCATAGAATGGGAAATTATTCGCAAATGCAGGAAAGCTAAAGAACAATGGATTGATGAAAAGTGCAATGAGGTACAAACTAAGAAGGAAATAGAATAAACAGATGAAGTATTCAAACTAATTAGAATCAATTTTTGGGAATATAAAACCGTTTAGCAAAAATATAAGGGAAGCAGGAGGAAACGTCATTATAAAAATGTAAGGAAAGTGGGTAGACGGCAAGAATGTATAAGGAATTTATATGCAGGAGAGGAACTAACTGCAATAGAACAGGAATCAGACATTGAAAATGATGACTTGAGCTATCCTATACTTAGAGATGAATTTGAATTAGCATTAAAGGGTCTAAAAAATGGTAAGGCGCCGGGTACAGATAAGGTACAAGCAGAAACTCTAAAAGCCGCTGGACAAGCAGTAACAGAACGTCTTTTCCAACTTGTAAGCTATATGTATGAGACAGGCGAGATACCCAAAGATTTCAAACTTAACATCATAGTAACTATACCAAGAAAAAAAGGCGCAGGTAGATGTGAAAATTTTCGAACAATAAGTTTGATAGCACACGTGTCAAAAATATTAACTAGAATGGTACAAAGACGAATGGAAAACGAGTTGAAGAAATCCTAGGAGAAAATCAATTTGGGTTTAGGCGAACCAAGGGAACACGGGAGGCTATTTTAGCTCTGAGAGTGATAATGGAGAAAACAATGGAAAAGGGGGAAAGCGTGAATATAGGGTTGTAGATCTGGAGAAAGCTTTCAACAATGTAAAATAGAAAAAAATGTTCGAAATACTCAAAAAGATTGGAATGAGTTATAGGGATAGACGAATAGTGGATAGCTTATACAAAGAGCAAATAGCGATAATAGAATTAGAGCAGGAACGTAGAGAAGTAAACATTAGAAAAGGGGTGAGACAGGGATGTGTTCTATCCCCATTAATTTTTAACTTGTACATTGAGGAGGCAATGAATACTGTCAAATGCAGCAGGACATGTGGAATTACTATGCAGGGACAAAAAATTGATATGCTTAGATTTGCAGATGATATAGTGCTATTAACGTCTAGCAAGGAAGAAGTTGCTCTTAATGAAATGGAAACGGTTCCAACAGAGAGATACGGTATGAAAATTAACAAAAATAAAACTAAAGTACTAGTATGCAGGGGGGGGGGGGATAAATAAAAACAAGAATACAAATACGCAACAAAAACTTACAAGAGTTTAAGGATTTCTGATGGGAAAAGCGCAAAAAAATATAAAACAAAGATTAGCACAAGGTCGTGCTACATTTAACATGAAAAAGCAACTACTGTGTTCATAGACAACATAGAAACAAGGAAAAGATTGCTTAAAACATATGTGTGGAGCACAGTGCAGTACGGGTGTGAAGCCTGGACAGTAGAACAAGCAGACAAAAAAAATGTAGAAGCCTTTGAAATGTGGTGCTACAGACGTATGATGAAGATATCATGGACAGACAAAGTTAAGAACAAAGAGGTACTAAAAATGGTACAGGAAGAAAGAAATATGTGGAAAACTAAAAATAGGAAAGAGGATAATAGGCCACATACTACGGCATGAGAGTACGGAATATATTAGAAGCAGAGATAGGAAAGAAGAGAAGTAGAGGTAGACCTAGGTTAGACCACTGCACACAGATAGTGAAAGACGTAGGCTGTAGGAATTTCAGGAAAATGTGTAGGCTAGCTCCAACCAGTCCCAATATGGACAAAAACTAATGACGAAAAAAATAGCTGTACTTAAAATGATGATTATTATAAGCAACTACAGGTATTGATTGTGTAATATTCTCGAATAATGTTAATTGTGTGAAAGGATTTATTGGAGAACTATTAATTCGGCAAATGTCTTAGTGTTGGGGGATTTTGGTAGCCACAGGCTGCTTAACCCCCTTCACATACCTTACGTGTGATTTTCCAATGCTCCACCCGAAGGTACTACATTGGCCAGGAAGCGAGTTTTTTTTTGCCTGGAAAATTTGGAATTTGCCGAACCCTTGCTGTTCCAAGCAAGGTAGGGATCTTTAACGTGCGTGACAACACTCACACACGGGACCTCCGTTTTACCTCTCATCCGAACGAGGGTGTATTTTTGTGAAAAATGCACGCCTAATATTTTTCAAGCGGACCGTGCCAGGATTTGAGCCCGGGACGTTGTGCATAGTAGTCAGGCGGCTCCGTGGCGTAGTGGTATGTGTGTGACAACTACGAACTTCATCTAACAAAAAAGAACAGCGTCTATGATCAAAGGCAACAAACATAGAAACAAGAAGAAAATTGTTGGAAGCATATGTGTAGAGCACAGCACAGTATGCCTATGAAATACGGACAGTAGGAAAAGCAGACAGAAAAACGGTATCAGCGTTTTGGAATGTTGTGCTTCAGATGTATGAGGATGATTGCATGGACAGACAAAGTTAAAAACAAATAGGTTTTAGAAATAGTATGGGAATAAAGATATCTGTGGAATAAAAATAGGATAAATAGAATGGCAGAATACGTTCTAAGACATTTTTGGGAAATAGTACGGGATATATTACAGGCGAAATCGTGTCAATCAACCCAACATAACTTTTTTAAAGAAGAATTTCATGTTGCAAAAGATCATCTGAATAGTTTCAGCAATATTTCCAATATGAGTTCTCTCCTTATCCGGCCTCTTTTTGACGACGGAAAAATGCAAAATAAGAAAATCCGCCATTTATTAAACATTTACACCAGTTTCAGAAAGCATTAATTTTACAGACCATTTATATGTAATAGACGAAGCGTTTTTTTTTTCATAGAGTTGTTTGGCATGAACAAGAATAATATTCAACTGTTCTAGAAAGATTTGTTGAGTATGTTTAAAAGCATTACACGAAAAAAGCTAAGTAGTTTTTGATGCATATTCAGACAAGGGTAACAGAAAATCGACAAAAAGTGCTGAATGTTTCCACCTAATGAAAAATTGTTCCACAGCTGAAGTAGTTTTTGATGAAACCTACGAACTACTGCGATATAAGCTAAATTTCTAGCAAATGAAACTAATAAAAGCAGACTGATTTCTTTGTTGTCCAAAAGGTTTGAAAATAAATTGATTTTAGTTAAACATACTTTAATAATTAATACGGTGTCTGATATATCAAATACATTTAAATCAGTAATTGTAGCAAGTGAAAAAATCGGTTTATTGATTATTCCCTGTATGTTTGTTGTGGTTTGTTTTGTATTTTACTTAATCTTCTTTGGGAATTAATTCACTCAGAGTTGTTAAAATCGTCTTTATTTACGTTTCGATTCATGACCTAGGATCGTTGTCAAAATAATAAAAAATTTTAAATTAAAATTTCAAAACTCTGAGTGGCTTAATTCCCAAAGAAGATTAAGAAAAATTATTGATTATTCTTTCTGCCGTGTGTGAATCACACAATAAGATCTACTTCTTCACGCAAGGATAAAGAAAAACAAAAAACACACTGTACTTGCTCGAAACATCAAAGTTTGACAGGATTGTGACAGAAAACATCTTATTTTTACATTGCGATACCGCTTCGACATTTTACAGAAAAATCAAAATAAAGTTTCTTAAAATTTTAAAGAATTGTCAATGCCAGTCCAGAAGCCGTTACTATAGCTGTAATTCAATTTATAATAGCATTTTATGAGACGAAAAACGACGATACGCCATTACACAATTATAGACATCACTTCTTTGCGCAATCTATAACAAAGAATTTGTTCGATCTTGCATCCTTTTCTCTAACTGAAGATGCAGCTCGCATACGTTCCCTTCGTACCTACCTACAAGTTCAATAATGGTACAGTAATGAAAAATCGCCTACTGATTGGGGTTAGGAAAAATCATCAAATGGACTTCCATCAATTCCTATGCGTCAGGACTCCGCTCCCCAAGAGTTATTGAAAATAACCTCTTAAACTCGCACAAAAGGTTGCAATGTCCCATGCAGCTGCAGAAAAGTAGAGTTGCGGTGTTCAATAGTGTGTAGGTCGTGCGAAGGAACAAATTGTTCAAATCTGGCAACGATCATAGAAAGATCAGACAATAAGGAAAGTGACTCGCAAATAGAAGAAATAATTTCCGAATAAAATATCGAAAAAATTGATATCGAAACTGAAACAGAAGAACAACCAAAGGATGAGTTAATATAAGCAATATTTTAAGTAACAAAGTGGATTAGTCCTACTGGGAAACCACTTGAAAAAAAAGCGCCGTGTGCCCTACCGCTAGGTGGTAAAGGTGGTGAGGAAACAGGCATACAAAAAAATAAAATCTTTTTGTATGGAATTTCATGAGTTTTATTTTTGGTTAGTTGAAAATTTTTCATAAAGTGAATCCAAACAGTTATTTATAAAAATCGTAAAAGAACACTTTTAGTCTTTTTTTCGATATAACGGCGAAACCCTGGTTCGACAGACCGTGCAAATTTAGTATAGTAATAGAAACATTTAAAAACAGTTCAAAAGATATTGCAGCTTGCCACCATTTACCTCATTCAAAAACATCTTTCCGACTGGTCTAATATCCATATTTTCGACCTTACTTAAGGTCGGTTTGACGCAGCTCTAACTTCTTTTCTATTCTGTGCTAATCTAAAAAGTTCTACATACCCTTCACAACCTAAATTTCTAATAATTTGACTAATATAGCTTGGTCTAGGTATTCCTATACTTTTCTATCTTTTTCTTATCTACCTAGCTCTATATAGATATTAGCAACCTGATGGTTGTTAAAGAACTCCAACATGTTTACATGATTCCCATTTATAAGGAAATGAAATATTACCTAATATCCATATGCTTAGAATTATTATCCTAAAAAAAAGGTAACAAAAAATGTTTTCCTTGCCAACAAAAGTCAGGGCCGAAGGGGTTAATGATGTCATGGCTATTTTATAATCTTGCGTAAACAACAAACGTATAATAAACCTTATCTAACATATCTGTTTTCTTGGTATACTTTGTATGATTCTAATATTATATGTGCAGCTGATGCAAACACCTGCTTCCTCGCAAAATTTTTTATTTATTTGACAAATGATACAAGGAAGTAACAGGTCAAGAGAGTTTTAGCTTCGTATTTATTAGTTAAAATTAGTGACTTTTAATACTTCGTCTCTTACTTGATATAACAGCGCTACCACGACAATTAGTAATAATTAATTTTTTTCATCTTGAGCGAGAAGTGGCAGTCTTAAATTTCTTGATCACACCTACAACCCAACGATACTAAACATATAAACCTGTTTAAATATTACAGGAAATTTCAATATATTTAAATTTATAACTACCGTTTTAATCGCTATGGATGTGTATTAGTTTTTAATAAATAACCTTGAGAATGTAGTCATATTTTTAATGCTTAATGTAAAAATAATTACACTTAAAGTTATATTTTAGCCGCATTCTGTATCAAATTTATATCCTTGTTATATTTTCTATTGAGGTTAATGCTACATTACGAGGTTCTTAACTGACACTGCAAATATGCAGATTTAAAAATATTAGTTGTTTCTTAAACAGTTTCGGTTATTCAACTTACCTAATTTACCTTCATTAAGAAAAACTTTAGTTTCTTTTGGCAGAAATACTATAAACTAAATTTGTAAAGGAAGTCTAAACAAGAGCAACAAAGAACAGATGTAACTAAGATTGGCCAATATCATTGTATCAGGCCAAAAGAAATAGCATGTCAACTTATAATATAAATTGGAATGTTTTCTAAACGGGTACTGTAACCTTTATTGTGTATTCTTCATTGTTCTAATTCTTTTTCATTTGTGTACCTCTGCGTGTGTTATTTTATTATTTATTTAGAATGCTTCTTCTGTGAAGAATGGTATTGAAATTGCCAAAGGAGCATTTTTAAAAATTTAGCTTTTCCTATTTCATCTAGATACACACAGAAATACGATTCAAAAAGAATTAGAACAAAAAACAAAACACAATAAATTTACAGCGCCCGCAAAAGAAAAATCTTTCCTAATAATAAATAAATTGAAAATTCTCTATAACATTTAGGATTAGTAACTAACCCACTAAAAGAATAAAATTAATTCCTCAATATAAAGAGTCATTTTCTCACTTCAAATGAATTTGCATATATTGCACTTGAAGAAATAATGACTAGAAATGTTGGACGATAGCAGCTTTCGATTCTATATCAAACGTGTAGTAAAACACTAATGTGAACTGAACTTCATTCAAGTCAATTAACCATTCACAATTGACAGCTCATAATTGATTGTTGACCGACAAGAAGACCATTCCCTGTTCTGATTCTGTATCGGTTTATGTAGTATAAACCTCCCCATGTCATTAAATATAGATTACTCGTTACCTTTCAGGTTGGTTTTTGTTTAGGCTGCTGATGAAGCTTTCTCCATAAATGGCGTAAATTAGTACATTATCTTATTTAAATTGCCGTCATCCTTGATCTATTACGTCGTAAAATCACTTACTATAGTTGCTAATTTAAAGAATAAATGCTAAAAATGTTTATCTGTAATGTAGATTAATAGCTGTCATTGTGGGTTTTACAATCGCTATCTCTTGATTTATGGATTGTTAAAAACCTTATAGCACATTATGGTCTCCCTAACTGGAATGTTCATTGATGTTATTTGTTATAATTATTTGTCACCTGCTTATTTTTTGGATTTGATTTAAGAGTTTATTGATCGTTTTCTACTTGTGAATACATTCAGATATTCTCATAAACAATTTAGAAAAATTAAGTAATTTTGATTTAAAATACACGATTTCTCGTTTTGCCTCAAAAACACTTTTAATCTTGTTATGAAATAAACTGAACGGACTTTTAATAATGTTTTAAGAAAGTACTTTGAGAAGCACGGTTATTTTTTCTATTTAGAGCGCGTTTTAAATAGCATTTAGTATTTTTTAGTGAAGGATTTTCACGGATTTTCAACTTACATACCATACTATTTAAAGGCACTATTATGCAAAGCCTATAGTCCTACGGTTCTCGCATTTGGAGTAATATACCGTGTTTCGAATTAAGGAGCATGCGCATTTAGAATATTAGAAAGGTTACTTTATTTTTCTCGGGATTTAGAGTGTTGTACGTACAAGTTATATTACTCAATGACCTTTATATGACCTTTTATCACATCATATATATATATATATATTGCTATGAAAAAGGGGTTATTTAGGGATGTAAATGTAAATAGCAATAGGAATTAGAAAACTGCATTAATTTAGCATGAAAATAAATAATTCGCATATTATGCAAAGAGCAAACATTTATCACCCTGAATAAGGACCGCAATTAACTTTAATCAATGCAAGTAAGCATCTCTTTCAATAATAGAACACATATTCAGCAGAAAGATAATTACACATGCAATTAAACTACTTCAAGAAGCGTTCCTAAATTTATAAACAAACAGATAAGATAAAACCTAGTAAGTCTTCAAACAATTACGCATGTGATAAAGAAAGAATAATAAAGCGCTTTGATAAGAAACGCACTTTTAAAAATAAGTTTTAAATACAAGACATAAACAGAAACACGTGGATTTACATCACTCATGTTACATCAGTTATTTATTCAATTCTCCAAGAGCTTTATCTATACAAACAACAGCCATAAGCTAAATTAAATATCCAATAATAATAACAAAACAAGCGGTCAAAGATTGTGAAATAATAGAAATACGAGCATAATACGTAACCATAGAATAATTTCATCAGAAATAAAGCTTGTAAACTCCTATGAATATACAAAACAATCTTGGTTGGTTACAAGACTTTGTACGATGGTTCTGATAAACCAGTCAAAATTTAGATAGCAAAAACTATATAACGTCCAGATTTGATAAGGAGGCCCAGTCTCAATTTGAACCACGTCGAACCTGAATCACTGTCAAAAGAAAATTTACGCGTCGAAATAAATTTCAAATTAAATTATTAAATTTTGTGAAAAGTAGTGTTGTATAATATTTGATGACAAATTACATTGAAGATACATAAAAAAGCTTTGGCCGTTTGCTGAAAACGTGATTTAGAAATTTGTTAATTAATTTAAATTAAATGTTTATAATAATGTATGGCTCTAAGTGGTATCCACAAGGATCTAAGTTAGGAAATCTAAGTGGTTCGAGAAATCTAATTGTGGTGTTAAGAAGGATCTGAGTTGTATCTAAGTGGTATCGAGAAATCTAAGTGGCATCCAGAAATCTAAGTGGTATTGAGAAATCCAAGTGATATCGAGACATTTTAGCGGTATCCAGAAGAATTTGAGTTGTATTTAAGTGGTATCCAGAAGGATCTAAGTTAGGAAATCTAAGTGGTATCGAGAAATCTAAGTGGTATCTAGAAGGACCTAAGTTGTATCTAAGTTGTATCTAAGTGGAGAGATCTAAGTTGTATTTAAGTGGAGATATCCAAGGAAAGCACGAGATAAATTTTGGAAACAAAGATTAACAATACTGAATTATTGGTTCAAACTCACGTGAAGGAGCACAAAGCAGAGCATTGTTTTTCGATTGAAGATAATAACAGGGGTGCTGATTCAACACACGCAACAGCAGACCAAAGGGAAAAAGGACTCACCAGGAAATCACAGGTCAGGGCTAACTTTTATAAGGAATAATTTCAAATTTAAATTTAAACACTGAATATATTTTTCTAATTTGTAAGGAGTCAACAAAAATATTTTAATACGTAGAAATTTAGGTAAAGAGGATAAAAGGTCTTGAACGTTCTACATTTTTTCAATAAAAAGTGTCGTTTTTGGTGACTTTAAATTAAAGCAAGAGAGATATAATTTTTGGGATAAATAATCTAAATAATATTAATTGATAGAAGGGTTTATTTAAGGGATTACAAAAACTGTCAAGTGTAGATATTATTTCCTTTCATTATACGAATATTGATTGACTTCGCTTTACCATTCCAAACAGGTAAGATTTGAAAGGGTAAATTATTTGATCATCGTAACGTTGTGCACTCTGTGTGAATTAAACTGGGCTAGCGGTGGCTTAATTAAAATTAGAATATTAGAGAAAAACACAGAGTGGTGGCGTTCAGCAGGAAACTGGACGTGTATTACATCGGCGTGCGGCGTTATCATATCAATATATATATATATATATATATATATATATATATATATATATATATATATAAATATATATATATATATATATATATATATTTATATATATATATATATTATATATATATATATATATATTATATATATATATATATATATATATATATATATATATATTAATTTAGACCAATTAATTTTTTTCTAGGTTCTATTTCGTCAAAATATTAAAGTTACAATAATAGTGTCATTTGTAAATAACTGGCGTTTCGGGAAATATGTTCCTTCAGATTTAGTTCCAAAATTAGAATAAAACGTCAACATATTTGGAGACGATTTACTTACATTGACTTGACCGAAAACTAATTAACAAAACTTCTTTGCATGATGCGTATTCTTCCTGATGTAGTACAACTTGAATAAACATATTTAAGACTTAAACAGTTTTCAATCGCTTACTATAAATAAAAACAATGACAATGTGAAAATAGCAATCATAAAAGCTAATTTTTAAAAACAATATAGCTATTAAATTGATTTATCTATGTACATGAGGATTACCTTCGACTAATGTGTTCTTATCTGACCTAAATATTGGTAGTGAAAGTTCGTGTAGTGAAATATGTGGTAATATAAATCTATTACGGTTAGATTGAGACATGCTGTGTTCATTTGCTTTATTGAAGGAATACAGAAACGCAAATTTTTTTTCTAGGTTTTCTATATTTATGCTTTTCAATATTCCTCAGTTCGACGAGAATCAAACATCAAATT
Source organism: Platerodrilus igneus (assembly GCA_036346225.1). NCBI lineage: Eukaryota > Metazoa > Arthropoda > Insecta > Coleoptera > Lycidae > Platerodrilus > Platerodrilus igneus. Next base: position 4,013,104 of record JARFIW010000139.1, on the reverse strand, counting down.
TATAATGCCGTCAATTATTCGTTAACAAACAATTTTTCAAATAACAATTACTACATCCACATACACTTTTTCTTTAACAAGCAACATCCTCAAAAGAACTACTTACATACAAACCCGTTCTGAATGGCCATGTACTTTGAAGAAATTCTAGATTACTAGAACGGTTGGAACGGTTTGAGAGTTCCAGGGATCTAAAGAGCCAAACTATAGATTTAACCAAATTAGTGAGGTCTTTAGTAAGGAACCAGACTAACACAGGTCCCCTGAAAAGAGCAGCAGTTCTTTAGGTACTAAGACGATAGGGGTCGGTATGACATTCTAAGACACACTACTGCGATGTGGAAGGCAACGGGAAACCAAAGTACACAGCGTATTTAAATTGTTATTTAAGATGATGGCATCCTCTGGGATAAAAAATTCCGGAGTTAAAATAGTCCCCCATTCGGATCTCCTAGAGGGGACTACTTCGAAGGATGTGTTCGGAAAGTATAAAGAAGGAGCCGAAAAACAAGATGAAGAAATATTAAGAGAAGATCAATTTGGGTTTAGACGAAACAGGAGAACGCAGGAGACTATTTTAGCTCTGAGGATGATAATAGAGAAGACAATAGAAACAGAACAAAACGTGTTTATGGGGGTTTGTAGATTTGCAAAAGGCATTCGACAATGTAAAATAGAAACAAAATCACGAAATACTCAAAATGTGTATTAAAAATAGACGTGTTCATAGTTTATACAAATAGTAAATTGCGGTAATAGAAATAGAGAGGAACGTAGAATAGTAAATATTACGAAAGGGTGAGACAGAGATGTAGGGAGATGTATAGGGTATTAGTATCTAGCAAGGAAGAGTTAGAAGTAGCACTTAATGAAATTGAAACAGTTCTAACAGAGAGGTAAGGTATGAAAATTAACAATAATAAAACTAAAGTACTAGTATGTGAAAGAGGGAAAAATAAGTCAAAAACCAGAATACAAATAGGAAACGAGAAGTTACAAGAGGTTAAGAATTTCTGGTACCTAGAAAGCCAAATAATGCAGGAAGAGAAAAGTGCATAAGATATAAAACAAATATTAGCTCAAGGTCGTGCTGCTATGTTCAAAGAGAACAAACAGAAACAAGGAAAAGATTGTTGAAAGCGTGTGTGGAGCACAGCATTGCACGGCTGTGAAACTTGGACAGTAGGGGAAGTGGACAGGAAAAAGATAGAAGCCTTTGAAGTGTGGTGCTACAAACGCATGATGAAGATATCATAAACATACAAAGCTAAGAACAAAGAAGATGTTACTTACGGTATTCCGTGCAGACAAAGAGGAAAGCAGCCTAGTAAGTAGAGAAAATCGTCTATACCGAATACCGCAACAAAAACAGGGACAGAATAGTAGAATCGATCTCCAAAAGGATTAGACTTTGCGCTAGCTCAGAACGTCGAGAGTGGGGTGGGTGATCTAGATAGAAAAGAGTTGGAAACCTCGGTATTGAAACCTTAAAAGATTTTTAGGAGAGCGGTTTATGTTATGGCAAATCAGACCCTGTATCTTTATACGTCTCAACTTCAACGAGGGATGCTTTAAAAAAACATCATCGCAGACAGTTTTGTGTCAATCATTCACTTGAATACTAGCATTTCTAACGTCACCAAATTTCATTGTTTGTGCCTGCAATTGGTCGGAATTCCTGCAGATACAATTAAATCTTTAGAAGTATCTAGTTCCAATTATTTAATTGCTTGGAAATTAATTCAAGAACGCTTTGAAAACAAAAAGTTGTTGGTCGCTAATGACAATAAAACAATTTTTAATTTACCATCTGTCACGAAAGAGTCTCATGAAGGTTTGCGACTACTTTTAGATGCGTTTTAGGAGTTCTCAAACGCTCCACTGAATATTGGGATGATTTAATTATATACTTAATTACTAGCAAATTTGATATCGCTATGCGAAAACAAAGCCGGTGACTTACCTGAGCTACAAAACTTAATCGATTTCTTAAAGGAAAGATATCCAATTTTTGAATTTTTACAAGTCGGTGTTGAAGCGAAATCGCAACAGACGGTTGCACCACAACCTATAAACAAGGCTTATAAGTCCTTTGTTACAACTTCCACAAAAACATACTCTATATGTAGTAACAATCAAGCAATTTACTATTGCACAAAATTTACAAAACTCGAAGCGGGTACAAAATAAATACGGCTAAACGCTTACGGTTATGCATCAACTATTTAAATGTTGGTCATTTGACAAAAAGTTGCCAATCTACTGGGTGCCGTAAATGTGGAAAATTCGACCACATTCTTTTATGTTTTAAAAATAATTTTGCAAATACGCAGTCTACTTCTGCACAAAATACTTCACAGAACTACGTTACTACTGCTGCTAATAAGCAACTCGTTCCTACAACGTCAGCTGTATCTGTTAGTTCGACCGTTAATATTTCTGTAAACCTACAAGTTTTGCTATTCACTGCATTTTGTCACAGTTCTTGACATTTTGGCAACCCACACAACTGCAGATTTCTTTTAGACAACGCAGGCCAATCAAACTTTATATCTCAACGTCTTTGTGACATTTTACAATTGCCAAAACGCAACACAAACATTTCCATTCTTGGAATTAATCAATTGAATCATAATGTTAGTTACATTGCCATAGTCACAATTAAATCTAATGCAAACAATTTTGAAACAACACTGTTTAGTTTTGCCAAACATAACTGGTCACTTCCCAAACACATACATTTGACACACGTCATTAGATATACCCAAAAATATTAAACTTGCTGATTCAAATTTTAGTCACCTTGCTTCGGTAGAATTACTGATTGGTGCAAACGCTTTTTGGGATTTATTAGGTATTGGACAAATTAAACTTGGCAACAATGGTCCCATTTTATAAAAAAGTAAACTTGGTTGGCTCATTTCGGGCAAAATTTACACACAAAATCCTACTTGTAATACAGGGTGGGGCACGGGAACCTCCCGCATTTCAAAAAGCTGGCAAAACAAAACTAAATGATATATTCCAAAAAAGTTTTATTTCCTGGAAAAGATATATAATCTAGTATTTTTTAAGCTATGTTTTTAAAATAATATCCTTCAAATGATGGCCTTGGCGGCAACACACATATTGAGCCTTTTTTGAAAGTTTCGCATGAATTTCTCGAGTGTGGCGGAGGTTACCTGTACGATTCCTTCCTCAATTGCAGTCTTTAGGTCATCCAGGGTTCTAGGACGAACGTTAAAAACCTCGGCCTTGAGGTACCCCCACAGATAATAATCGCATGAACTTAAATCTGGAGAGCGCGGGGGCCACTCAAACGTCTCGCGCAAGGAGATCACCTTCCCAGGAAACATCTTCTGAAGAGTAGTGCGTGAACGACGGGCAGTGTGTAGTGTAGTACCATCCTGCTGGAACCAAAAGCTGTGTGGATCATGCTTTTGACCAAATTCTTCGATTTTAGGCCTGACAAAATTCTCAAGCATGTCACAGTACCGGTTTGAGTTAACAGTAGCGGTGACGCCATTCTCTTTAAAAAAGTAAGGCCCAATAATGCTTACGGACGATACTGCACACCAAACTGTTACCTTTGGGATGTGCAGGAGTGTTTCGTGAAGCTGTCGAGGGTTTTCATTTGACCAGTAGCGAAAATTTTGTTTATTAACACACCCTGAAAGATAAAAATGAGCGTCGCTACTCCACAAAACTGCAGTAGGAGGCACTTGGGTAAGGATTGTCTGACAACATTCCACACGCCGTCCCCAGTTCGTTGCGGACAATTCCTGCACAATCATCATCTTGTAGGGGTGCATCTTCAGTTCACAATGCAAAATTCTCCTCACTGTTCTCGTCAAAATCTGAAGAGCAGCAGCATGTTTGCGCGCAGAACGCGTTGGAGACTGTTCAATCGACGCCCTAACTCGACCGATGTTTTCAGGGGTTCTGACGGCCACAGCAGGGCCCTTCTTCTTCACATTTAGTGCAAATCCACTTTCTCTAAATTTCTTCACCCAACACAAAACTGTTTTCCGGTCGGGAACACTAGTAGACGATGACAAATTGCACCGCGTGCGGAATGTCCTTTGTGTCGCAATAACAGATTCACCATTTTTTTTATAAAACTCTCGATAACAAACGCACGTTGCGCTCCAGTCTACGGCATGGTTACTAGTGAAAACTAGATCACCCACCCCTCCAAACAAGACCATCCCTGTGAAATGGCCCATTTCCTCACAGGCAATAATTGAAATGTGGGAGGTTCTCGTGCCCCACCCTGTACAATACATTGTTATCAATCTTCTAATGATACTTTAGAAGCACAATTAACTAAATTTTGGTCACCTGAAGAGTATCTAAAAACAAAATTCTTTTCTGAAGAAGACAATTATTGTGATAATCACTAATCCTAATATTTAGAACAACTTATTTCTTATTCTACTTAGGTTTAGAAAACACAACATCGTTTTATGCGGCGCTGTTGCAAAAATGTATCGACTGGTATTTATTCATTAAGAACAACTACACTTACAAAAGATCTCAGAGTGTTTTGATTCTAACAGCAAAATTCTTGCTTATAACCTTAACACTGTTACATACGGTACAGATTCTGCGTCATTTTTAGCTATTAGAGCTCTACTTGAGGTTGCTTACAGACAAATACATGAAAATCCAAAAATCGCTTCAATTATACTCCACGATTTTTAACAAAACCTTAGGATTACTTTGGAATTCACACAATGACACATTATAATATGCAATTAATTTTCCACAACATACATCCAAGGTTACAAAACGACAAATATTGTTTTACATTTCAATGGTTTTCGATCCACTGGGACTATTATCACCTGTAATAATTACTGCTAAAATTATTCTACGACAGTTTCGGAAACTAAAAGTACTTTCGGATGAAACCGTTCCCACAGATTTATACCTGCTATGGCAAAATTATCGCTCTCAACTGGAGCATTTGATACACTAAACATTCTGAGACAAGTTACATGTCTCAATCCCGTTTCTGTTCAGTATCATGGATTTTGTGATGCGTCAAAAGCCGCCTACGACACTTATATTTTCACATGTTGCACAGATTGTAACAAATATAAATTCTAAAGTAATAACCTTTGAAGTCGCTTCTATTTGTTACAGTTCTGTGGTATTTGATTTCATTAATTTGCATTATAATATTAGTAGAAACAACTTCGTAATGGAAATAAACGTTGTTACCATTTAATTCGCTTAAAATTTATTTTAATAATATATTCTGTCGTAGCAAATACTATAAAATTGTTTTGGGAATTGAACGTCTTAACATTCGTCACTTGTGTTGCCTATTCCGTAAGCGGTCTGTATCCATTTTTAAAAATTATTAAGTTAATATAGCGCTTGTTGAAAGTGTCACAAAGTAACGCTTCAGACAGCTCACCTGTTTCATATATTGATAGGAGCAAGGATACCTCGGCCATTTTCTTGAGTGCAATGATAACAAGGCGAGTGAAAGAAAATGTTGGCGCATTTCTGTGCCAGCTGGAGTTTGGGGATCGCTATTGAAGTCGACATAAGGGTGACGGTCGTTTTAGAAGGCGCCGGGATGTTAAAGGTGCCCCAGGCTTTGATAAGCCGGCCTAAATGTTAAATGAACGTAACAACGTGGTTGTCTAACCTCGGTATCCATTAACGCGTATTTTTTTTATTATGAAGAAATTTTTGTAACAGGAAGTATTTGAGATCGCTCACATGGTGTTTGTTTAATTGAGGAGTATGACGTCATGATGTCAGCTGTTTACTTCGGAACTGACATAAACGAGATTATGTTGTCAGGATGAAGTCCGGTGCTTTTGATTTGGAAATCTTTTTCTGAAACTGAAGTTTTTACGTATATGAACGTCAGGTATTTAAAACCCTCATAGGAGCGGGAGCCGATTCCCGGTGAGTGTTTAAATTTTTTTGTGTTGGCTACGGTTGAAGTTTTATTATCACATTTATAAACTTTTGAAAATGTTCGTGCAATTACTAAAGATACCAAATTTAATGAGAGTATAATTTTTGCATTTAGGGTTTCATATAAACAATCCTAAAATTTATACTGTTCAGGAGAAAGGTTGTGTGTCAGATATTTTTTGTTAAGTGTCGAAATTTAAAATTCTATAAGAGAAAGGGAAACCTTTTTTTTAAGCCAATTAAAATATTTTGTGAAGCAAATAAGCATGTAGTCTCATAAAAAGTTAGTAAAGTCCAATTTTCAACTAAATATGTTTATTTATAGTAAGCTTGATAATTAGTAGATTAAGTGTGTTATTCCTATGCCATGTCAACCTGAACAATTTTAATTTATTTAATCTATATACTTTTAGAATACGTTTTTGTAACAAAGCTACGTGTGAGTTTTTTTGAAACTTGTTGTGAACCAATCTAGCAGATCTGTCAATTGGGGTTATTAAAATTTTGTTTGTGCAAATGTTATCATGTGTCAAAATTACATTATCTAAAGTGAACATTTATGAATCTTTATTATATAGAAAAATTTAATTTTATACTTGAAAACCAATCTTGTGATTTTGTTTACATGTATAAAATAATATAAAAGAAAAGGAAAAAAAGAATTACTGTACATAATATTTTTAGTTCAAACACTAAGTCTTTTATTTGAGTATCTAAATTTAATGACAGTACAATTTAAGAAAATAAAATTTTGAGTAATGAAACTTGGGGGACACTCAAGCAGAGTTATAGAAGTGAAGTAAACGACTTTGTTCTAATATTTATTTTTAGGTATAACACTTTTAGTGTTATAGTTTCAAGGTGATTAATTTATGAGTGTTGCTGAATTTTTTTGTTGTAAGACGCAAACCGTGTCCTTTGACTAAAAATTTATTGTGTGACATTTTCTTTCAGGATCATCGCAGCAGGAAGTGAACTAGATACATTTGAGAGGTTTCCAGAAGTGTTGTTTTGTATAACTTGGATGTTTTTGATAGTTCCTATAGCCTGTGAGTTTCCGCATCTTCTCAGAGGATACCTTTGTTTATTTTGTTGCCCATATAGATGTAGTGGCGTTCAATTCCCCTCCCCCTTTTTCATATCTGTGTCATTCACGCCTATTCTCATTGCTCACCCTTGGGTTAATTCCCAGACTAAGACGTGAATATCGTGATGGTAGTGATTCTATTGGAAGCAACAACAAAATTGTTTCACTGACGCCCAACGTCAAAATAGTTGTACTGGTGTGCCCGACTCGCCAGAAAGTTGTTTCAAGATGTACTCGGAAACGCGCAAAAACAAAGGTTGCACCTTTAAAATTTATTACTGTGCCTAGAGTCGAATTATGTGGTGCTCATCTTTTATCTGAACCCTTAAACAAGGTAATTAAATTTAGTAATATACACTTTGAAAAGGTCCTTTATTGGTGTGATTGTACCATAGTTATCTCTTGGATAAATACATCTCCACATATGTTGAAAACTTTTGTTGCGAACAGTTTCACAAATACAAAACTTAACAAATATTGATTCCTGGAAGTACATCAATACTTCACACACCCCTGCGGATTTATTGTCACGAGGAATTGATCCCAGAACCTTACTAAACTCCGAACTTTGGTTTCATGGTCTGAATCGGCTTATCTGATCTGAAAATAATTGACCTGTGTGCTCTTATCAACTAAAACCTCCTGATATTTCAGAAATTCGTTCTACAACTTCAGTACTTATTTCCACTTACGAAGATTTTGATCTTATAAATCGATTCTCTTATTAATTAAACTACAACGAGTTTTTGCTTGCGTTCTCAGATTTAAAAACAATATTTCACAAACTAAGAAGATGCGTACTACGGGTCCGTTAACAACACAAGAGTTATCTGATTCTTTAACTACTCGTACACGTTAAAATTGTGCAAATATAAACATTTCCTAAAGATTACAATAAATTGCTTAAAATTGGTAAAGTCGGCAAGAAAAGAAAACTTTTTAAGTTTGAACCCGTTTCTTGAACCATCTACAAAAATTATTACAGCCAGTGGTCGACTAGAAAACTCTAACTTTAATTTTCATTAAAAACATCAAGCGGTTTTACCTTTAAAACACTACTTTTCTACCTTAGTTGCT